>JAGTTD010000017.1:22217601-24617601 GCA_018398585.1 Simmondsia chinensis | reverse complement strand
GTAGCAGGAAAAGAGAGCTTCCCCTGAAATTAGAAACAAAAGCAAAAAATAAAAATGTTTTAGACTACCCCCACTTGATTGCACTTATTTCCAAAGTGTTCCTAAAAAAGTAATTTTTTATAGCTTGGGCAAATAAGCTGTTAATCCTAGCTGAAGATGCTTCTATAACTTATCACCAAACTGTATGTGTAGGCTTACCTATTCTTCTCCTGTGCAAGCAGAAATACTCGTGAGAATGCTGCTGGAGCCAACGTTGCCTATGACTAGCCTGTTGGTCAGTAATCTCTATCACATTTTTGATATCTAGCCATTAAGGTTATGCACATATTTTCACGTACATATTTATTTTGTGAAATTTGTTTGTTTGATGCCTTTAATAGAAAGTCTAGTTCTTAAGTTATTCTTTTGTGGATTGGATGATGGAAGAGTATCGAGTTGTTAAGCATGTAAATGTAGTGTAGGATATCTTAAAATTATAAACTTAGAGCTCACTCAGGGATTGGTGAACACCACATACTAATCAGCATATTTCTTTGTTTACTATACTAAGTATCATTCTGAAATCTTTATATTTGAAATGATTAATGCAGAAGGAGAAATTGTCGTAGAGGTATGTTGTATCAAAGTTGATTGGCTAAGTACAAATGTACATTTTGAGCATAAATGATTGGCTAAAGCACAATTGTACATTTTGAGCACAAATGAATGGCTAAAGTACAAATGTACATTGGTGAACAACACATACTAATCAGCGTATTTCTTTGTTTACTATACAAAGTATCATTCTAAGATCTTTATATTTGAAATGATTAGTGTAGAAGGGGAAATTGCCAGAGCTATGTTGGATCAAAGTTGACTGGTTAAAGTACAGATGTATATTTTGAGGACATCTTGTCCTTAATGCTCTATGCATTTTTTCTCTTAAGAATGTCTTTTATTAAGGTAGACATGTACATGTGCTATGCTATTTGACCTTCATTTACTGAAAAACCGGACAAATATATGTAGTAGTTACTGCACTGGTTTACGGTGTGAGCTTGAAATGCTAAGCAGTGCAACTCAAGATATCAATAGAGAACTGTTGCTTAAATAAGAACACGGTTTATCACACCGGTGGTTAGTTCTATAAACTGTTTGCCCTAGGTTTTGGAATTAATTTTAGGAGCCTGGTTTCTCATATGGAATAAAATTGTGGTTCACGGTTGTGGTGTCTTAGAACTGGGTGTTCTGAACATTAAGTAAGTGGGTTCTGACAATTGCATTGGGTTTTTGAAGGTGACATAGGATGCTTCCAAGTCCTGTTTCTCAAAAAGCTTGACTGAGTAGCCTTTCAATCATTAATTTCTATGCCTTTTTGATAATGTTAAACGAACTTGATAAGATAAAGGAGAATGGTTAACATTTCAATGGTGGTTAGTTCTATAAACTTTTCTCCATACGATCAAGGTTGAGATGCTCAAGTTCCCGACTTACCAGCCAAAATTTATGAGCAATTCCGTTATATCCAAGTTCATTAACCCCTTAGGCGAAGGTTGTGTGAGGTATTGACAACAAGCATGAACCTTTTTTTCGTTCTTTTTTATTACTAGCCAACCCCACTCAGTGCCACAATATTTAGTTCAGTTTGGTTATGCCTGTTAATGATGGGCGTACATGACAAGTGATGCAAATGTGAAACTTCTGGCATAGTCGTAATTTGTTACGTTGATGCAGGGTTCTACAGATGAAGCTGTTATAAGGAAAGTCCTTTACGATGCTTTGATAGCGGTCGAATACAATTTTCTTAGTCCCGAGCAGGTGGCTCGCCTACCTATTGATCGTATCAGACACTTGACTTTGGCAAGATTAGTCATGACCAACGAAGCCGTTGAAAAGGCTCGGTGAGTGAGTACTATTACCTTGAGTCGAAAAGAGTGACTGAATTTTTGGGTTAGTTTCATCTTAAATTCTTGTACTTTGTCTATTGTGTTAATATGGTCCTTATACGTTTAATTGTGCCAATTTATTACTATTCCCATCCTGTCACTTTAATTCTAGAGTGAAACCAATTTTTAGTTAGTTACAAAATTTTTGAAGGTCGAGTAAAAAATGCATTTGTATTGAGTTACTTACATCTAATATGACTAATTGTTAAAAGTCACATTACTTTAGGACTAAATTGACAGTCTGGGCGAAGTATAGGGGTATTTGAAGTAAATAATTCAAAATCTTTTATTACATATTTATTGATTTCTCATGATTTTGTTATGTGCAGAAAAGAAGGGGATCAGAGTAAAGCCATTTCTTACATAAACTCATTCTCTGCGTCTCATTTACCTTCCCAAATTATCAAGTTGGCTGTAAGCAGCGTTGGTTTGGAAAGCGCACCAGTTGGGTCCTCACCAAAAGCCTTCATAAGTGAGCCTAACTCTCTGCTGGCTTTGATCATATATTCCGAACATTGAGTCAATCGAAGCCTGTTATGTTATATGTTGTTATGTTAGTATAAAACTATTGGGATAGTTGCTTTCTTAGTTTGGTGTCAGAGCCTCTTTTGACCAAGAAGTCTTGACCTCAATCACATCAACTCCAACTTAACGGAAAACATTTTCTCTCCAGTTCTATTGTTCCTGTGCATAGCTTCATAACAACAAGCACAAATATGGAAAATGTGTTCCCTAACTTTCTCCCAATGAACGTGTTAAATTCTGTTTGATGTTTTTGACATATTAAGTAATGTTTGTGACACCTCGTTTCTGTAACACTGTCTACGAACTATGATCTGATTCTCTAAAAAAATGTTTATTGGGTTCTGCAGAATGGCTTCTCAACCTTGAAGAACAAGGACTAAGAATCTTCCATGAGAGCATCTTAGATTTCCGTCAGAGATTGACACTCAACGCATTGGAATCGGAACAAGAAGAGCCAGTGAGCGGGATCAACGGTAAAAATTTTGATCCCGATAACTTATTTTACATCGATAACAAGGGGGAAGAGAATGGAGATATGGATGGTAATACTGTTAACACTGTTAGTTCCAAAAAACGGAAAGGAAAGAAACGTAATAGAGAAAACCGGATTAAGTTCCGGAAGTTTGACCTTCCCGATGATTCTGACCCACCGAAGGAATCTTTCCCAGGCATCAGGAATGGCGATTCGGGTAGGGGGAGTGATGTGGAAAAACCGTCCTCGGATGAAGATATGGTAGTTAATGAGCAATGAGTTTGTTTGAATGTCTTAAAGACCGTCCAAGTTGAGGTTTTAGGATAAAAGGTCTTAACGCTCGAATCTCCCTAGCCCTGGTTGCGTATCAAAAGAAAAATAAAATAAAATAATGCAGTAAAGTCTTGCTTATCGTTTTCTCGACTTTTGTTTCTTGCTTCTGGCTTATTCGAGTTTGTCTTAATGTCTTAAATATCGTCAAAGTTGAGGTTCTAGGACAAAAGGTCTTAGATTCGAATCACCCTGCCTTTGGTTATGTATCCAAGAACAATCATGCCGTAAAGTTTGCCTTTTGTGCATGGCGAGTGCTCACAGTGGAGCGCAAAGAAAAAGTAAAAAGGGTTATTTATGCCACAGATCTCTATATTTTGCCTTTATATGATTATATCAATGTAGTTCTTGCATTTAGATTGTTTACGATTTACTTTGTGTCAAGTTAGTCGTAGAGTTAAAAGTTAATATCAAGTTGGCGGTGGAATTTTTAATGCTCGTGTTATGGCTGAGCTGGGTCAATGGGTTGATTTGTAGTAGGTCATTTGTATTTGACACCACAAACAGTTAAAATTTACTTCACTGATTTTCTTCTGTTTTCACTGTTAGACTAAATTGACACCACATACATAATAAAGGGACAGAATTAACACCACTAAAAGTAAAAAAACTAAATTGACAAGAGCAAATTATATGTTTTCCTTCCACTCTGAATATTTTAAAAAAATAAAGTATACAGTTTCATAATGTTTGTATGATGATCAAGTTATAGGCCTGAGTGTGTCGTATCTCTATCATAATGTCATTGTATCTTAAATTTAGGGGCACAAGAACTATTTATAGATTTTGGGTTTATCAATATGAAAAATTAAGACCTAAGAGGATATCAACATGCAAGCATTGGATCCCATTAAAACTCCGAAGTTAAGCGTGCTTAGGCCAGAGTAGTATCTAGATGGGTGGCTTCTGGGAAGTCCTCGTGTTGCACCCTCCAGGTTGAGGGTTCTCGAAAACAGCTTTTTTTCAGTATAGCACCCTGAAGGGGGAAGGTTACGTATATCCACTCCCCCAAACCCTACTTAGGCGGGAGACCTTGGGGCACTGGCAATGTTGCTTTGCTTATTTCAATATGAAAAATTAAAGATTATTTAAGCCAATAGCTTTTTTTTTTTACTTTGCTTATTGTGTTAATTTAGTCATTTTATTTTTAATTATATCAGTTCAGTTAAGAGTATTAAATTTGTTTCAATCAAATCCGATATTACAATTGAGGTCATACTTTTACTAAAATTGCAAAACTACACCCTAGTTAAAGGTCAAACCCTTTCCATGTATTCCTTTCGTATGAAAACCATTTGTAAGTGCTAATTAACATTAATTTTAATATTAGATTTAATTAAAATAGTTTTAATTATATAGAGACTAAATTGATATAACTAAAAGTATAAAGATTAAATTGATATAATGTACAAGGTACAGGAACTAATGACTTGAATAACTCAAAAACTAATTTCATGATTTCATCCAATAATTTTGGAACATTCCAAACAAGAAATCTATAATAATGGTTAATTAAAGGCCCATTATAGAATATTCTATCTTTAATTTTTTTTTTCCTCCTAAGAAATTAATAATCAATTTGTTTCCCTGTTTTTTGGCCAACAACAAATCCGGTTACACGATAAGTCTCGCCCCGTGCTGTGAGTCACACGCCACAAGAGCTGGTTAAGTCAAGAATTCCTCTGGGAGAGGTTCAAGTGCGAATCCAACTCTAAACTTTTTGGTCTAAAGTAACACTCTATCTCATCATCTGTCTCCTATCACTGAGGCAAAACTGTGTTGGGTCAATTTGTTTTCTTATTATATATAAAATTGTTTTGTTGTTAAAATGGACGAACAAGTAACCACTCAAAATCGAGTGAGGTAAGATGTTAAGCTTTATTCCATAATGATAAGCTCTCATCATTATTTTTAAATGTAATATAAAATAATAGAATTTTGCTTATTTAATATCTAATTTATGTTATAAATATTTAAAATATAATTCTTGGTTCATAATATTTCTTTTCTAGCTTTATTAAGAAAATGTTTTATGATATACAAAATAAATAACATTCAAAGTAAACAATATTAGCGTTATATAGTAGCACTATGTAGGGATAAGATTTCGTACATATTCTTACTTTCCCAGACCCGGTCTTGGCGTGTGCCTCTCTAATGCACGGAGCTGTTATTATTGAGTAAAGAATACAAAATTAATTATTGAGATAATATTATCTAATAATTTTATATAATCTTATAAAGTATTAAACTTGATTATACTTTACCTTTTTTGGAAAGATATGTGGCGAGTAAATAAAACTTGATTGATCAAGATAGAATTTTGGTCCATGGGTGTCTTAGTTGGTGGCGTCTCCTACTTATGCAGTCATCGCACAGGGTCAGGAGTTCGATTCTCACTGAGGATATACTCATGACTTACCTGCTCATGGGATTTGTGGGCTGGTCTTATGGGACGGGATTGGTTGGGGCAACCCAATCCCTCGTCACCGAAAAAAAGAAAGAATTTTGTAGTTATGTCGTGGATGCAAAAAATTGGTTCAAAGTTGTTTATGACCCCCCGACATGTCCCAAGTGGCAATGTGACCTCAGAGATAACACACAACATATTGTACTTTTATCATTATTTTTAAGTTTTTAGTTTCTATTCGGAAACTTTTTTTTCCAGTAATTTATTTTTGACAATTAAAAAGAGAAGATCCTCGTAAGTACAGAGGAAGTCGCCGTAGGTATAAGAGCCAAAAAGAAACAAAAGGAGCAAAGAAAAAAAAAATAAAAGTAAATCATGGCTATATGCGGTTATAATTGTGTTTACTAGTTAGAAAACCGGTACAATTTGTTCCGACTTCTCACTAGTCTAGACCGAACCAACCCAATTTTAATCGATCCGGTGCACAGTCTTGTGATTTGAGATGGTTCTATATTCCGTCCGGTCTGATTTGGTTCGGTCTTGGACTGATATTTACCCCTAGAAATCAAAGAGCTCCGCTATATTTTAAATTTGCTTTTTTTTTGGGGCCTTTGGCCGTTTTGTTGATATTTTTTATATTTCAATAAGTAAAGTTAATAATAATATAAAGTATTATATATTGGGAATAGTTAAACACTTTACCTAACCATATATATTTATTTAAATTTAAATGAATTAAAAAAAGAGAGAGAAAATGACAACAACGTGGCACAAAAAGAAAAAGCACAAAAGAAAATGTGTCACGTTGCTTCAAGACAAGGTCTGCTCTTCCCATTTGTTCTTTTTTTATCCTTCTCCCTCTACCAACATTTTACTCTTTTTTTAATGCTAAATATAAGGTATTTTATCATTTAATATATATAAGATCACGTTCTTATGAGAGGGTGGGAGCGTGAGAGGGGCGAATTCTAACCCTCTATTGTAATGAATGGTCAAGATTTATTAAACACTCAAAAAATGACAATTTACAACCCATACCCCTTCATGGGGCAGAAAAAAAGAATGGATAAGGGAGGAAATTTTTTTTTTAATATCCAACAAATCTTGCCCTGTAAATTGTTATTTGTTTAGTGTCCAACAAATCTTGGCCGTCCATTGTAATGGAGTGTCAGGATTCGCCATTCTCACACTCTCACCCTTTCATAAGAATGCCATGGGATGTAACTCACATGAAAGGATAAACGATGAAAGAAGAACTTAAAGACCATTAAATCAAAATTTAATGTCAGATTTCAAAATTGTTTTAACCTCTTATTAGAGACATTGATTTAGATTTCCTTAATTTAAATTTAATAGTTACTATTTTTTCCTTATATATATATATATATATATATATATGTAGCACCTGAAAGGGTAAGACTGTGTACATCTCACTCCCCAGACCCTGGTCTGATGGGAGTCCTTGTAGCACTATATATGTATATGGGATGACTCTTGTAAGAGGGTGATAAATGAGAGATGAGAGTATGGATTTTGAACGCCACATTTGATTGAAAAGGGAGAAGAGGATGATGTCAGTTGGGAGACAGATAATGCCAACAATCAAGTGAGCCACATTTGATTGAAAAGTAAGCCACCTGTTACACGTAGGTCTCTATGACAATGTAATTCCTGAAGAGGCTCCCTGTCTGCACCCGCCTTTTTGGATTTTCCTCCCCTTCCTTATGTTGTGGGCTCAGTACCCTCCCTGTCTGGTCCCATTTCTGGTACCTTGCTTGCAATGCGAGGGAGGGGGGATTTCCCTCTCCTGGTTTCCACCATCTTGAGGTTGTTCGTCTCTGACTTAAAAGTGTGGTTGTGTATGGGTCTGCTTCGGATATAACTGGTGCCTTATTAGCCCCTGGTCCTTTTCTGTTTGCGTGATGTTGCCTCGTTTGCCTTTGGTGTTTGATTTTTCCCGTTTTGATTTGAATTATGTACCCATCTCCGTTTACGGGATGGTTGTGGTCTCACCATGTCGAGACCCGGTATGTACTACGGCTTTGCCGATAATTATCAAAAAAAAACAACCAACAATCAAGTGAGTGGTATAGAATCCACATTTTTACCCTCACCTTTCCATAAGAGTCACTATATATATATAAGTGTATCGAGATTTTACAGTTCAATTTTAAATATCTGAATAGAGCCTAATAGAAATGTCGAGATTGCTTGGAAAATAAACCAATTAGAAATTAATAGAAATTGAGCTTAGAAGCAAACATTTGCTGCCGCATGCAACTCACATGTGTTTTTGATTTTATGATAAAGACTGATCAAGATTTCAAGCAACGAAAACAGTTATATAAGACCTTTAAACTATTAATAATCTCTTTTGAAACTTCGTTATATGTAAGCATTATTAATTGGAAAAATATATTACCTGTATATGATACATTGTAAATGCAATATACATATATAATATAAAAAATTCGCATATTGAATTAAATTTTATATAAAGTAGATGAATCGAGGTGTGTTTAAGTCAGTTTGAACACCTTAGTTATTGAAAAGGGTTCATGGGACAAATTTACCTTGAACCCTTAAAATCCTGAGACTGGCCCTGTTTGATCAACGATACCAAATTCTTAATGAGCCTTTACAATTGTTTCCTGTTAAGCTTCTAGCGCTTACTCAAACTCGACTTTGTAAACTATTCTGCTGCTAAGACGAACACGAGTGAGTCCTATCAAGGAACCAACTGTCCCAAAAGATTAAGATGATGAGCAAAAGATTTGGGATTGATTTATCTCACCCCCTTATGCAAACACACAACTGGCTTGGAGCGTGGATGGTGTGCACGCCTGCTTCTTAAATTATAAATAATGGAGCTTTTGTATTTAAACTCTTGACCACTTGGTTGAAAAGCTCTTATACCATATTAATGAACCAACTGTACCAATAGTTTAAGTTTATAGTTGAAAGGAGAAAAATGATTTTATACTGAAACCCCTAGTCGATTTCAAATATGAATGGTTCGTTAATGTTATGTTCGTTTACACCGCTGTACTGTACTTAACCAGTAAAAGGCCAAAGAAAAGTGAACAAAAGGACAATTTTACCACAATTAATGCTAAAAATTGGCAAAAATTCCATACAATGCATGATGCTTGGTCAAAATTTTGAAAATAGAATAAGATCATATAAATATATACATAATTAAACCCACATGATTAATCATAATCACCCTTGTTTATTACCTAATTAATCATGATTAATTTAATATTCCCTTTATTTTTTTCTTTTTTTGTGTTCCTTTTTTGGCCACAATGAACAGTTGCCTAATATGGTCGGCAAGGAAGCTACCCCTTTGCCCCTTTGAATTTCCCATTCGTAATCACGATATCGGGGTCAGTTTTCTTGTATATTTTAGTTATCTTTAAGTCATGAAAATATACTGTTTGCAAGTTTCTTCACGTGTACCAGGGTAAGTGAGGGATTTGAGGATATGTTTGTTGGCCCCTAGATTACGTTTTAGTATGAGTATCACGAGTTATTTACTCTCTTTTGGTCTGTAATGTCTTTCGGTTTGTTTACATTAGTCGTTCATCTTTTTGTTCTTTAAAATCATCATTTATGTTTTTCTTTTATGATATAATTGGAGCAACATCTTTTAATTTTTACCTAATAACGATCATTGGATGCGGATCAATTTGGTTGCAGAATAAGATATGAAAAACTATTTAAAACAAAAACGCTAACGAGAAATCAAATTAAACAAACTTATAAATATTACGAACTAACATAGTAAATAACTCTTTTTCAGATTACTGCTCTTTCATGCCAATGAGAAACGACGACTGTTTTAAAATAGTTCAAATACAAGCCCAAAAGGCAATACAGCAGAATCCAAAGGCAAATAGAAGAAAAACGAAGCAAAACATTAAAGTAATAAACAAAAGCGTGCAACAAAAGATCAAGCAAAAGTGATCTACAACCACAGATTAACATCGTCTTAGTATCGCTCTTCTGTCACAACAATACTACAACAACAACAATATCAACAAACTCGGTGTCTCAAATAGCTCCTTCCCAAGACTTGATCTAGGGAGGGTGAGATATACACAGTGTTACCTCTATAGGGTGCAACCCTAAAGGGAGGCCCAGAAAAGTAAGAACATAATAATATTTACGGTATTGACTGTGTGGACTCGCGGTATCGGGCCCACATAAAATGGGATCCAATGAGAAATGAACAAGTGGAAGACAATGGTTGGTCAAAAGTTGAACAATGATTAGCCCAGCCATATCAAACACTCTTTTTCTTGGAGCAACATAAACTTTTAATCATAGGCTACCCTCTCTAACTTGTGATTTGGCCAAATTTTGTCCTCCCACGTGTATTAATTTAATATTTTTGGACATTTATCAGTCAGTTATTTTAAAATTTGAGCATTTATCACTTAAGAAGTTGGACAACAACAAGAACAACACAAATAATCCAGTACCTTAAAGAGGTTCCTACTAAGGCAGGATATGGGAGACGTTAGATGTATTTGTAGCCTTAATATGAGAAAACTTATGCGTCTATTGATTATTTCAAAAAAATCAAAATTCTTTTTATTACTGTTAAAAATATCAGATACTAAAATATAAATAACTTTTAAATTAAATGTACACGGATTTAACACAGTCTAGTATGTTGTCTTAATCCAGGGTATCCATCCCATTTAGACCGTGACGTTGCCAGCTCAACGGTCATCTAATATCAACCGACACAAAACGACGTCGTATTCATACCTCCGTCTCTATTCAAACAAACCACGGTTAAAATATTAACCATACCCCCGGTTAAAAGCTGTTATGCTAGTTAAATTCCTCACATTCTGCCTCAGATGAAGGGAGAGAGAGAAAAAGCATCGGTGGGAGATTGAACCAGAGGGATCTTCCCAGAGAGCTCTAGAGAGAGAAAGTAGAGAGAGAAAGAGGAGAAAGAATATAGCTTTGTATGTAAGCGATTGAAATCTAGAGGTCGAAATTTTCTCTAACGCTACGAATTTGAGAGAGAGAGAGAGAGAGAGAGAGAGAGGGTAGAGAGATAGAGAGAGAGAGAGAGAGCCGTTGGTTGGGTGAATAAGAGACAGAATGGGAGAGTCTTCAAGCGATTCCGTTTGTGTTGATATGGAGACGATTTATCTTGGTGGAAAGGTCTAATCTTTTTCCTTTTCTCCTTTGAATTTGATTCAAATTCAAAAGTTTGTGTTTTTTTAGGGTTTTGTCGTGTTTTTGGTGGTTAATTTGGGGTGTTTTGTGATTGGGGTGATGATTTTGAGCAATGTGTTTGATGATTTTGTTTCTTGTTCTTGGATTGCGTTGAGTTGTTATGCCGGTTGCATTTTTAATTTTGTTCAAATTATTCGCTCGCTTTTTCTTTTATTCAAAGTTGTCCAGAATCTTATTAACTTTGTTCAAGTTTTTCTCTCATATTTCTTTTGTTTAAAATGGTCCATAATATGTTAATTTAGGTCAAAATTGATCACTTGTGTTTTTAATTTTTACCTGATTTCGGTCAACATATTGGGGATTAATTTTGTTGAAAAATGAACATTTGGGACCTTTCTGAATAAAAGAAAAGATGAGGGACTAATTTGAATAAAGTTATAAAGGCAAGGAACCATTTTGAAATGAAAGAAAAAATAAGGGACTAATTTGAACAAAATTAAAAACATGAGAGACCAATGGTGTAAATAGTTCGGATTGCGTTTTGAAGTTGTGTTTTAGAAGCAGCAATTCTATTTTTCTTTGAAATTTGATAGTTTTGAGCAAGTGAGGTTGTATCATAGTTAGCATTTATAATCTTTTGAGGTGTTGTATTCGTATCTCATAGCGCTTGCTCTTGATATTAAATGATTTCAAGTGAGTCTGTACAATATCTACATTTTAAGTCTAATCAGGCATTCATACAAGGAGGTTTGATAGAGTAGAGAAACGTTCTTGTGCCTTCACCCGATCCTTTAAGGCTTGTTTGGTATTCGTTGGTTTGAATTTTAACTAGAAATTGGGTTTTGAAAATATTGTTTTTTTTCCTTTGTTTCTTTTTGCTGAAAACAAAAAATCAAAAATAAGGGAACATCCCAAAATATAATGTGTTTGTTTCCAAATATAGGGTTTTTCCAATTACATGTTTTCATAGCAGTAATTCCATATATATTTTTTTTAATTTATTGGGCTATTTTCGATTGTTTGAAGCTTTTGAGCTTCGGAAACAACCTCTCTACGGAGTAGCACATTGTAGGGTAAGGTTGTGTACATCTTACCCTCCCAAGACCCTGCCTCGGCTGGAGCCTCTTTGAAGTATTGGGTGGTGGTTGTTGTTGTCTAAGCTCTTGAGCAAGTGGGTATTATAGATCTAATGACATCAATATGCTCAGAGGCTGTAATTTCTGTCTCTTTCTGTCCTTGTTTTGTGATTAAGTTTGTGATAATGTTTTAAATTTTCATTTTTAATGAGCATTTCCTCTCTGGTAGATGCTTCTTCCAGCTGGGCTGGAGGATAATTAACTTTTTGGGCATTTGATTAATAAATTGGTCACTATTCTAGTATCCTTAATTACCAAAAGATAAAATATGCTCCCCATAATTATCCCAAAATAAGATATTCTGATATCCTTCCTAGCTGTGTATGCCAGTTGGGAAATGCGCATCCTTTATACTTTCTGCGTACTTCCTTGATTCCTCTCTATGCAATACTGCTTTTTATTTTACATTTTTTTTTCTCGGGATTGCTGTTATTACGACTTTTTAAATGCATATATACTGCATTTTATTTGTCTAGATATACTTATAAATGTATTCATATGTTAAAGTAGATAGTATAAAATTAATGATTATATGACTTGTCACTCAAATTTAGCATACGTAAGGCTTAAAAGTAGCTTATGTTTCTTAAAACACCCAATACTATTGTTACGACCCGTTATGCAACACCCACATAACTATGACTCCAAACCGTGGTTTGATTGTATACTTCTTGGATGTAGCTGACTAGAATATATGAACTTGTGAGGAAGCTGGTTTTGTATTGTTCTTTGTTTGCAATTTTGGTTTTTAAGACACTAAAAACTCGGTGTTGAAAACAGTTTGTTCTGGTTTTTGGTTTCTATTTTCAGTTTTCAGTTGAACTGGTAAAGAACTGAGAATAATTTGTGTCCCTTTTCCTGTTTATTCTTTACTTTCCATCTGGGATTCGTCTGATTCATGGTGTAATTTGTAAATTTCTTCCTCACAGGAGTATCATATAAAAACGGGTAGCGGCCCTGTGTCGGTTATTGTTTATGGAGATCAGGACAAACCTGCATTGATTACCTATCCCGATTTAGCTTTAAATCGTAAGTTCTTATCTTTATGCTCTTTTGTTGACTTTATGTGTCGAAGACTAGCATTGACTTTTACATGCATGCCTACCTCACATCGCGAACGTGGAATCAAATCGCGGTTTGTCTTCATGTAACAGTCATTCGCAGTGTTGTAGAAGCACGGCAGCGAATACTAATGTAATGGGCAGTGGCGAAGATGTTGGGTTATTTAGGGGACATAAGTCGTTTTTAAGTGCTGGGTTTATTAAAATTTGAGTGAACGACAATACAAATAATGAAATTTTTATACCGTTGAATAGTTAAATTCTGAAGGAGTGTTAGGAAGTGCCGTTACCTGACCACCAATCTCGTAACATCTAGCTCAAAATCCATTATGTATGATTCCATAGTCATGACTTAGTGTTTCTGAGCCTGGGGGTCACTCATTATAATTTCATGTTAGAAACTCGGGCTTCGATGCCATGTTGTTTACTGCAAACTGACGAGAGTCTTGTTTCCATTGATCAGATATGTCATGTTTCCAAGGATTATTCTTTTTTCCCGAGGCGGCTTCTTTGCTGCTCCACAACTTCTGTATTTATCACGTCAGCCCGCCTGGACATGAGGTCTGTAAATCCTCAAATACTGTCTTCTTTACTAAATAACTTCGTGATCTCATCATTCTTCGGATTAGTTTGCGGACCGCTCTGTGCGTTGTTGTTTATTCTTTTATTAACAGATTCCTTGGATCTTTTGTCAAGAGTTCTTGCAGTTGGGTGCCGCTTCCATCAGTCCACATGATCCCGTGCCATCGGTTGAAGACTTAGCCGATCAAATCCTCGAGGTTCTTAACTATTTCGGGTAATCATACGAAGCTATACTTAATTCCATTTTTAAATCCATGAGTTCTTTTTAATTTCACATTTTGTGGCTTGTATTTATGGCGATTTGGATCCTGCAGGAGCAGGATTTTTAAAGCGTGTTCATTTAAATGCCTTCTTTTTGATGAATATGTTCAAAAGAACCTGTTTCTCTAAATTATCCAAGCAAACATGTTTTTCGAGATTTCACCTATTTGTTCTAAGAATTGGAAAATACCTTCCCCTAGTTACGGAAAGTTTTCCTTTTCTGATTAAAGGTGTTGTTTTCCAGTGTTTTCCAATTTTTTCTGAGTTTTCTCTAACTTTTTTGGGTAAAAAAACCCTTGGAGAAATAGAGATAGAAAACTAAGAAATTTTCCACAAACTAAAAGCGCCTTTGATTTTTATTGCTAGCATATTTTGCCAAATTTACTGACTCCGCTTATTTTCTTGCTTAGGCTTGGTTCGGTAATGTGCATGGGCGTCACAGCGGGTGCTTACATCCTCTCCCTCTTTGCAGTACGTTTTGCTGTCGTATTTCTCTAGGCTTTCAATCTATCTCAATCAATTTTCCCATTAGTTGATGTGGTTTTTCTCTTTACAGATGAAATATAGAGAGCGTGTCCTCGGTTTGATACTCGTTTCGCCTCTTTGCAAAGCACCTTCGTGGACCGAATGGCTGTATAATAAGGTTCAATCCATTCTCTTGGATTTTTGTGTGAAAGCTTGTGAAATTTGTTGGACCTTGGGGCTGGGCTTATAAAAGTATGTTAATAAACTAGCTCTCTAAAAAGCTTAAGTTGATAGATGAAAGTTCAGAAATGGTCTTATATTTTAATATTGCCCCCACGCACAAATGTCCATTGGATGAACCGTGGATAGTGCACAAGATCACCATAAACTTTGCTTGAATAATATTAAGAATAAGGCTTATATGGACTTAAACTTGTGACCTTTTGGTAAATAAGACTCTGATACTAGGTTAAGGAACTAACTATCTCAAAACTCAAGTTAGATTGGTGAAGGCCAAAGAATCGTTTTATATTCTAATAAAGCCTAAGAGAGGTTCCAACCGTGAACTAATTGGCACTATATGGTGTAACTGGTTTGATCTTTTCTTTATCACAGCTGTACTGTTGGACTTTGTTATTAGACTCGCGTGTATAGTCCTATGTTACAATTTTTCTTATCTCTATTACAATGACGAGAGAGTTATTTTAATTCGCAGGTCTTGTCAAATTTACTGTACTATTACGGAATATGCGGTTTGGTGAAAGAGTGTTTGTTGAAGCGCTATTTCAGCAAGGTATCACTGTACTTTTGGTTTTCCCTTTGTGCTTTATCATGTCTTTTTCGATTACGACACTTTCAAGAAGTTTTAAGTTTTGAAGAAAGAATGAGGACGTTATGATTTATGAATATTTGATGAGGGCTACAATCCATATAAAATGGCATTGTTAGTTTTTCGGCGTTCCAATCAGCTTTTTGAGAAGCATATTGTTGGTAGGTTTATGTGACCGAATGTAACGTCAAATGCCTTTGTCGTTCCATTTCCAAAACATGTTGTCCTCTTTTTGTATTTATGAAACACAATGCCTGTCTTGTTCCTTTTTTCCCCCCAAACTTCTTGCGATATTACAGTATTTGGAGCTATCTTTCTTTATCATATCATTAAGTGAAGGATCTATCTTGAACTTACAGGAAGTCCGAGGTACCACAGAAGCCCCAGAATCCGATATAGTTCAAGCATGTAGAAGGGTCGGTGTTTTCTCTTCCGTTTTCTCTTTGTGGGAGATGATACATTAATCGGTTATGCTAATTCGTTTTTGGTGTTTTCAGTTGTTAGATGAGCGACAAAGCATAAATGTGTTGCGGTTTCTTGATGCAATGAATGGGTAAGTTCCACGCTAAAATTTTCGTATTATGACACAATGTTCACGCCTTGGTTGTCTTAGAGTGAATTATCTCAAAAGCTTAAGCTATTATGAGGACCCACAAATAGTTTTATACTTGATCCGGATGAACTATCTCAAAAGTTTGAGTAGTTAGATGAGGACCCACAAATGGTTTTATACTATCCATTGTACAAGTCCACCTTATACCTTATGCTTGAATTCACGAAAAGAGTAGGAGTTGTTAGGACTTGAACTCGAGATCATTCAGTCAAAGAGACTTTGTTACTATGTCTTGGAACTATCTCAAAAGTTTGAGCTGTTCAATAAAGCAACGAATGGTTTTATACTCTTAACAGTTTCATCATGTGGTAGACATTTAGTAACATATCGTCTTCCTTGTTCCGATAAACAGGAGACCCGACATTAGCGAAGGGTTAAAGAAACTAAGGTGTCGGACGCTTGTCTTTGTCGGGGATGAGTCGCCATACTATGCAGAAGCCATTCATGTAATGTCGAAACTTGACAAAAGATGCAGTGCGTTAGTTGAGGTATGTGATGCACACATGGACGTCGATGATGTCATAAATCATACAAACTACTCATATAACGCGATAATTAGACTTATTGCTCTTCTTTATCGGCTTGGCCTCAGCTCGATGCTTGCCGAGTTTGGAAACTTCAAGCTTGAGCTTGACTCGTTGTAGGGCCGAGCTCAAACCAAACTCAATGAGATCCAAGCTAAGGTTGCCTTATATCTAGATTCATTTAAACTCAAATCCAAGCTTGTCTCATTTTAGGCTCAAACTAGACTTGATTAGGTATATTTAAGCTAACAAATTATAATAATATAGGCTTATTTAGGCTCGTGAGCCTATGAGTTTGAGCTTATCCAAGCTCGAGCTTGACTCGATAAGCTTAACAATTCAGCTTGTTTCTAACTCGAAAGGAGCCCAGGCTTTTGAGCTTTGGCTCATTCACACCCTTAAGCTTCGTACATTACAAAAATTTTTTCTTCACAATTATTTTCAATTAAAAATATTTTTCTTAAAATTTTTTATCTTTCTAGTTGATGAAAATTATATAAGATGCACGGAATGTCAAGTTGACGTTAAAATGAAGCATATGACATGAGAATTCTGTGGAAAATATTTTCCCCTTTCATCTAGAGAAAGTCAATTACCCCTGAACTAACCATTTTCTTCGTTCGTAATTTATGCTACGAAGTTATACAAAGAAACAATCGAATTAAGACGGAATTTATCCGTAAAAAATGGCAGGTACAGGCGTGTGGATCAATGGTGACGGAGGAGCAACCACATGCAATGCTAATACCATTAGAATACTTTCTAATGGGCTTCGGCTTCTACCGGCCGCCAGCTCAGCTCACCGGAAGCCCCCGGAGCCCCCTGAGCCCCTCTTGCATCTCCCCGGAGCTTCTCTCCCCGGAGAGCATGGGCCTCAAGCTCAAGCCCATCAAGACTCGCGTTGTCTCACTCCAGGTATAGCATCGTGATGCTCATGGAGAGTGACAACTTCATGCTCATATTTTGGGTAATGTTATTGACAGGACAATTCAGATAAAATTTTGTGGCTATTATTTACTATAATTTTTACGTCATTGTCCTGGCCGTAACATTTATTGCTGTGTCGATAACGAGTCCCTAGCTTTGTTCTTTCTTTTTTTTTTTTTTTTTTTTTTTTTTTGGATGTTGTAATCTTTGATTGAATTTTTGTTGTAGATAGAGGGAGAATAGAGATGTTGGTATGAAAATATATGTAGGGAGGGAAATTTGTGTTTAGAAATTATTTGTAGTCTTAGTGAGTTATAAACAATGTTAATATGTTGCGTATTGCATGTAAATTCTTAGATACAAAATTGAAAAATAAAAGAAAATATTCATGTTTCTATATGGTGTTGTAGGTGGGCCTTGTGGACTTCGTTCGTCTCTTGTTTAGCTAAACGGGGCGAGTTCGAGTCTGCTCGAGTTCGAACTCGTAAGTTAGTGAGCCTAAATGAGCTTATTTAAATAAAACTTGTTGGCTTAAATTAATGAGTCCGGCTCGAGATTAAATGAGGGCAACTTGAGGCTAAGCAAGCCCAAAGGAGCTGAAGTAACGCAAATTTTAAGCGCTAGTGTATCTTGTTGTATAGATTGAAACATTATTGTGTTTAGAAAATGGAAGATTAAATATTAAGATACTTAAAAGTAATAAAAGGTTAAATCTCATGTTGTCTAAGTGATAAATTTTTACATATGTTGTATTTTACTAATTATTTATAATGTGATACATTATAAACGCATATATAACATATAAAATATAACGACTCATATATTAGTTGATATATGTAAAAACAAAAAAACAAAAAAACAAACATGGATTATTTAAATTGATACGAGCACTGCTGTTACCAAAAGACTTATTATTTAAGATTTACTTTAATCCAATTAAATCACGGGACTGATCAGTTGGACACCCGTTTAAGTAAGGTAACCTATGCTGATCTCTTTGTAGTTTGTATCTGGAGCAAATCATGGGACTAAGTTCAATGAGTTTCTTTAAAGAAAAACAATATATATATATATTGACGTTCTTATGAGAGAGTGAAAGTGTAAGAGGGGCGAATTTTGACCCTCTATTGTAATGAATGACCAAAATTTGTTACAAATTAATAAAATAACGATTTACAGCTAAAATTTGTTGAGTATTAAAAAAAATAATTTTTTTCCTTTATCCTTTTTTTCTTTTTGCCCCATGAAGGAGTATGGGCCGTAAATTATATTTTTTTAATGTTTAATAAATCTTGGTCATGATTTATCCCTCTTACCCTCTCATAAGAATGCTATTATATATATATATGTGCATACATAAATAATCAAATATTTAAAAATTTATAAAAAATTTTATTTGATAATTTGAATACAAGCTTGAGGAAAAATTTCTCACTTAAATACACTCCTGAATCTTTAAGTTCTAAGAATATTGAGGTAAGCTACGTACATTGCTGGAATCATTTTTTACATTGACAAAATTTATTGAAATTTTAAACACTATTTTTTGGTCGGAAAATTTTAAACATTATAAACCCTATATATATATATATATATAATTTCTTTAAATTTGGACTGCACCCTAAAAAATATTTTATTTGCTTTAACCTAGAAATCTAATGAAAAATATAAGTTTTTAACTATCAAATCAACCAAAAAACCTCCCGCAAAATTTGATATTCTCTTGCTCGGATTTGAAATATATGATATCCACTTATAAATATGGGTATATTTGGCTAAGCCTTTTTCTGAAACGAAGTTCTTTTTCACATAGAAAGCATTGTTTTATAGAACTGAAGTGTGTTTGACTTAAAGAGAAAAAAATATTTTTAAATAGAAGTAGAAGTAAAAAAATAATACTTCTTATCTAAAATAATAATTTAACAAAAAGCTATAAAAAAATTTCAAACAAAAATACAGCTAATTAAAGATTTTTTTACAAAAGTGTTCCAACAAAAAGGGGCCACAAAAAACCTATTTTTTAATAATTTGGCCAAATAATTTATTAATAAAATAGTCCAATAAATTTTATATTTTAATATTTTTTTCATAACTTCAATATAAAGCTTGGGTAATATTATTTATAAACTAATATCGAAGTTTTCAAGATAAATTTTTTTTTTTGATAATTATTGGCATAGTCGAAATACAAATAGGCACTTGAAAAAACGAGGCCTAAGCCACCCTGAAAACAGAAGTGGGTACAAATTACTCTGAAAGTAAAATTTTTATAACTCTTGTTATTTATAAATCATATTATTACTCTGAAAATAAAAATTTTTCTTCTAATAATAATAACTTTTTAAAATTATTTATTATACTCACATATAAAGTTCTTGTCTGCTCTCGACTGTAGAATCGAACAAGTGTAATTGAAGGCTAGCTGTAAAAATAGGCATGCGTATCTATCCATGCAAAGGGGGGACCATCTATTGTGGGTTGTCACGCTTTTGTTCTTTTCTTTTATTTTTCAAGTAGCATCGGGGATCGGTTATGATATTTTCGAAATTTAAAGCAAAAGTTTTAAATAAAACCTCATATATAAATAAATTATAAATATTTTAATTATAAAAATTATTAATATTAATAATAAATACTTTAAAAACTGCAATTCCAAAAATCCCAGGGTCTCATGCTGTTGCTTGGATCGCTTGGGGTTATGTCTGACTCTAGGTGATGCACCCTTTTTAGTTCTTTTTTTTTTTTGTTAGATAAGGACGTATAGTACAGTCCTAGGAAGAGCTATCAACATCAGAGAATCAAAAAAACCGAACTTTAAATCTAAAACTTCATACTTAAAGATAGATAGTCTAATCTCTATCCCGAATACACAAACTCGCCTCTCATTTGTGTTGCTTTTGTGGTTGCCCTTTCCACCTGCTGAGCTGGCATTAATTGTGAGATTTTCTTATGACATAAAAATGCGAGGAGAATAAGTTCTTGGTCAAACTAGCTCGGACAATAAATAATTTTAAGATAGAGGAGCACAATCAAGACGGTTCAAACGTTCATAGACTTATCAGTATGCTTGTGTAACTTTATTTACTATTGTTGTGTCTTGATTGCTTGTTGCTCTGTCACTAGATTGCGTTATTATTATCGCTGCTTCATGGTTGATGCTCTATGGTTTCTGCTTTCTATCTATACACTGTTATTTTAATGCTTTCCAGGTTGAGAGTCCTCAGACACAGTCTCTTTTTAGGGTAGCACCCTAAAGAAGTAAGGTTGCGTATATCTCACCACCCCAAACCATGCATATGCGGAAGTCCAAGGGGCACTGCATGGTCTGTTGTTGCTGTATATTGTTATTATTAGGACAAAAATTATTATTATTAGAATAATTTTATAAAACTTGTAATTGTTAAAAAAAATAATACAAGTTAAATTCAAGTGTTATGGGAAAATTACATCCCACATTGACAAATTAAGTTATGAACCACGCTCGCGCGCTGCCCACCCGCCCACCGTGCCGTGCTCGGGTGTGGGTGTTGGTGTTATTAACGGGATAAATATTTTTACCAGCCGTTTATATTATGGCCATTGGAGAATTTTAGCTAATTAAAAGTTTAAATGTTATAATTCACTGCTGCAAACGTTATGCCCGTTGGGATTGTAATCCATTTGCTGCAGATTTTTGCTTATTATTGCAGGCTTGGGTGGCTTATTATTAGTATATGAAGGAGGTCTTGCACAGTAAAAAAATCATCTATCTAAAATTAATCAACAATGTTCTTCTTCTCTCCGATCCTTCCTTCTTTCAAAATATTCGGGCAAAATATCGCTTTCTCCTACCCCACGACTAACGAGTGCACGTTAAGAGTCGAACCGTGTTAATCTTGGAGGACGGCCGCCAATACAACTGTTTGCACCGGAGCAACAGCGAAATCGTCTTTTAGGACAGTGGTATTTGCCACGACACGGTATTTTTAGTATTTCGTTAATCCCTCTACTTTTCGGTATTATCTGATTGCTGTGTTTAGGTATTTCACTGCGGTTTTCACCGGAATTTTCGCTCACTGTTACTGTTATTTTAGTTGCAATATTTTACTAAAATTTTTCTGAAAATTTCGCTGCATTTTCCTGAGATTTAAATGCTGTTTTTTTTGCTGTTTTACTGCAATTTTCGATTTAGTTTTACAATTTAATTTACAGCGATTAACATATTATTTTCCAGCAATTTCACTGCTTTCTACTACAAATTTTTCATGTATTTTTTGCTGTATTTTAATAGTATTTTCTGCAGTATTCTCGCTGTATTTTTGCAGTATTTTTTCTATATTTTTTACTGTTCACGCTTTTATTTTTAACAATAATGAATAAGAATTATTTTATAATAAACTAATGTCATATTAATATTTTTGTAATTTTGATAATTACTTTACACCTTATTTATCACTTGGTGTTCCCTGCCAGCTAGCTTCGTTGGCACGTGCAGCTGCAGTTGCGGCTGCGGCGCTCCTGCCGTTGATCGTGTGCGCACGTGTTTACTTATTTGTACAATCATATATTATTAATTATTAATTTATTTATGTCACGTTAAATTAAAGCTTTGTTTGTTTTAAAGGAAAAGTAAATTTTATAAATTGATTTCTCTTCAAAAAAGGGTTTCTTGAAAAATTTAAAGTCTGAATATGATTTTTTGCTATTTGTTTTAAAGGAAACTTATTTCTATATTGTGGTGTCTTTGTGTATGTTTTAAAGAAATATTTTTGACCAT
The DNA here is from genome assembly GCA_018398585.1 of Simmondsia chinensis. NCBI lineage: Eukaryota > Viridiplantae > Streptophyta > Magnoliopsida > Caryophyllales > Simmondsiaceae > Simmondsia > Simmondsia chinensis. Next base: position 24,595,583 of record JAGTTD010000017.1, on the reverse strand, counting down.
TTATTTTACATCTTATTATAGGACAATATAAAGAGTACAAATATATATAAGAAATAATAAAAAAATTAGAAATTGGTTATTTACGTCAAAAATTTTTGTACTTTTTTTATTATGTCAGTTTAGTTATAGTACTTTTAATTGTGTCTCTTTTTCAATTTATATTGCGTAAATTTAGTTCTTTGGTCCAATTTATGTTATTGACGTAATTTTTTTACAGACAATCACATTAGATGCAAGTAGCTCATTACAAATCCACTCATTAACTCAATTTATGGCCAAACCATTGGAAATCTTATTAACAAATAAACTTAAAAATTTTACTAACGACCAGATTGACAAAATATCATTTGTATAGGGATTAAATCAAAACAACTATCAAAATAATGTGTCATGTTAGCATTTTTCAACAAAAGAAATTATCGCTTTATAATTGAGGACACATATATATTGTTGAAATCATATTTCACATCGACAATTTTCATTTGGAATTTACCAAATTTTGACAAAAGATACTTGATTTATAAAAACATTAAACTTTACGGTACTTGAGTGATACAATTTTTAAATTTCATGGTACATCATTTTATATTATTGAAACATCATAGTACCTATGTAATAAATGTTAAAATCTTGGACACCTTGACAACTTCTATATATAATATTATCTAGCAATTCAAATTGATTAAAATCGTTCTCTTGAAAAAATAACAAAGTAATATCGAAGTTGTGTTTAATTATTCGATCCAATTCTTATCCGATGTTGTGATGTTAAATATCTACAGTCCAGTTTGTTTCATTTTTCAATTTAGATTCGCATAATGATTATCGAGAATGGTTTTGTGCTACGTAAAATCATGACTTTCCCCATTTTAAAAGTGAAGTTATTTTCTGCCAATGGGTGGAAATGCTTTTTCGTCACCAAATGAGCAACAAACAAGGGAAAACATGAAAATTAATTCATCGAATTTACTTTTTTTCTCTAAACAAATGAAGCCTAACAAGTATAAAATAAAATTTTGTATTTTATTTTTCCTCACATACACATAATAATAATAATAATAATAATAATAATAATAATAATAATAATAATACAACAACAACAACAACAACAACAACAACAACAACAACAGTAGTCCCAGTGCCTTGCGGCTCCCGCTGGTCTGGGGGGGTGATGTACGCAGCCTTACCCCTTCCAGCTGGAAAGGAGACTGTTTCCCGGGACCCCCAACCTGAAGTAGTTGAATGCCTGCAGATAAACCACAAATCAATCACCTTGCATTCTGATAAAAAAGTCAAAGAAGGAGAGAATAAAGAGAAGGAGGAGCAAAAAAAGAAGAAGAATAAGGAGAAGCAGCAGAATGAACAATAAACAATAAAGAATAAACAATAAATAATAAATAGGGACTAAGCTAGCCTAAAAGTGCCCCGCTAGAGGTCATGCTTGCCTAAAGATCTTGGACTACCAACCACTCCCCACTCTACACTACTCTGCCATCTCTGCTACCCTAATGCTAGCCCTCCAACGAGTCCTATCTGAGGCCATCTCCTCTCTTAGGTTTAGGTGGGTTAGGTCTTGACGAATTGTCTCCAGCCAACTCTTCTTTGGTTTGCCCCTCCCTCTTCTGCTTGTGGCTGTGTTGAGCTGTTCGCACCTCCTGACTGATGCTGAAGTTGGTCTTCTACTAACATGTCCAAACCATCTGAGACGGGTCTCTCTCAGTTTACCCTTGATCGAGGCTACACCCAGTTTACCCCGAATCACCTCATTCCTAACTCTATCATTCCTTGTGTGGCCACACATCCATCGTAGCATCTTCATAATAATAATAATAATAATCTTTGTTATATGATATCAAATTTTTTACCTATAATGTCACTATTCGTCATATAATATTATCTTTTTGTAAAATTAGTTAAAAAGACCACCAATAGTTAAGCTGAAAAACTATTTTATCATATTTAAAAATAAAGTTTGTAGACTTAAAAAATAATTTTACCTATATAGTATATTTTAGTCTAAGTTTTATCTTTATATCATGCTTTTAATTTATATATAATATAATACATCCACATTTTTTGTAAATTTAATATTAAAAAAAAAAAAGAAAGCAAAATCTTGGATGACAGTAAGTGAAGTCGACTAGCGGCCCAATAGCTAAACATGAAAGCCCACTATTAAGCCCATTTTAGTTAAAGAGCCCATCAGCCGTTAAATTTGGCACACATTGGATGGTTGTAAATTACAGAAAATCTCCGTATCTTTTTATATATTATTTTTTAATCTCTCCTTTTTAAAAATCTTTCAAATCCTAAATCCTCCAATTTTAAAGCTCCATCAAGTCTCTCTTTTCAAAAGCCCTCAAACTCTAAATAAAATATTATATCTCTTAAAAAAAGACATATATTTTTATGAAAGAACATAACTTTTAATAAATATGTATGTCTCTTTGATATATTTGATTAGTAAAGAGATATGACTTTTAATGAAAAGCGTGACTATTAATGAAAGAACACGATCCTTGGTGTTTGGATAAAAGACTCCCTTTTTCCTTTATAAATGAGAGTTTGGTCTTCTCTAAACCACAACATATAAATACAAAAACATGAAACATAATTAAAAGTACAATACGTTATTTTATATCGTACACTAAAAAAAGTGCTTAAAAGGAAAATTAGATTTCTTTGTTGTGCATATTGAGTTGTCAATTAAAAATTACTATTAATTATGATATATTGACAATCTTAACATGCCAAAATGATAAAGTTTAAGATCTATATAAATTATTATTTTATACACTAATATTTTATAAAAAATTAATTATTTAAAATACAAACACCTTTGTGCATGACACTCGTTTACCATTACTCCACACATTAACGAATCTGCATCTCTCTCCGGTGATTGCTTGCTTGCTTCCGGCCCAATCTTGCAGGAAAACCGCTCTACTCATCGGAAAACCACCAGAAATGGGGAAAGCAGTGGTGGTATTCGACTTCGATAGGACGATAATCGACGGGGACAGCGATCAATGGGTGGTTACGCAGATGAACCTCTCTCACTTGTTTAATCAGCTTCTTTCCTCTTTGCCTTGGAATTCTCTCATGGTGAATCTTCTTTTCTCTCTTGATTATTCGAAATTATCACTATGAAGATTGCTTCTCGATTTTATGTTTCTAGTGCTGTGAGTTTGAATTTGAATTGGTTTATGTGGATTGATTTGATTGATTGATGCATGCCCTAGTGTTAAATTTGTTTCTCTTTGTGTGTTTCTTGTGATTGTAAAAGTGAGCTAAGGTGATTGAATTTCGTGAATGAATGCTCTGATTCTTCAGTCTTTGTGGAGATTAATGTGTTTGTTATGTACTAATTACTACTACTAAAGGTTGAGCTGAAATGTGAAGGCCCGGAAATGAACTTGTAATCTAACATGTCCACTCACATGAATGACAATTGCGCTTAAAGTGTGAATAGTGTATAAGTCATCTCTTCTCTTGTGCTTAAGTTATATTAATATTTAGAATAAAGACTCTCGGAATTCAGATCTATAAGCTCTTAATCGGTAAATCTCTAATACCATATCGAAGGACTAATTATTCCAAAAATTTAAGCTTGTTGGTGATGACCCAGAAATGATATGATATTGTACAGTGTTTAGCTGTCAGTTAAGTACAATGTTTTATCTTTGTTCGGTTTGTCATTGAGTCATTGAGTTAGGTGTAAGAGCGTTTGGGTTAGCTCAAGTTGGAAGACACTTGGACCTGACCACAAGGTGTTGATTTTGCGGTCTTGACGTTTGGGGAAAACTATTTCTTGGGATCACCTACTAGGTTTATAGCCTCGACATACCTTGTTGCACATAGAAAACTTCTAACTGGGTGACGCTTGTAACATGGGAATTAGTCGAGGTGTGTGTAAGTTGCAAACGCCCGGTTCCAATTATTAAAAAAAAAAAAAAAAAGATTATTGTAAGTCTACTTGTTGTCGAGCAAATACAAACTACATTCAATTTACCTGCGAAAAGATAAATCTAAAAGAAATTGAGAAAAGACACACAAACCCTCAAATTAAGGGAAAAACCACCGGCGGAATAGAATGCAATCCACTAAAAATCTGAAGGAGAGGATACAGCTGGTACCACTCGTGACTCTATATATAAATACCTAGAAAAAGTCCTAATTTTCCTAGTACACCTGCTCAGCCGATACAAAATACAAACTTCTACTTCCACCATAGATATCTATTTCTGAATCATGACATAAACTCGAGACACAACACTTTGTAATTGAGCTTTTTTGATATGGGATATTGTAAACAATTGCAGAATAGGATGATGGAGGAGCTACATTTACAAGGCCAAACAACAGAAGACATTGCAATGTGTTTGAGAGAGTTGCCATTAGATCCACATATCATTTCTGCCATTAACTCAGCTCATTCTTCTGGGTACTGTTCCATTCATTCTCTTCCGTTCCTTTATTTCGTTCTTCGTTGTTTATATCTTTCTGTTCATGTCAGTTCGGGTTGGAGGATTTTGTCAGATGCGAGGTGAGAATAGTGAGCGATGCGAATCAGTTTTTCATAGAGACAATACTGAAGCACCATGGATTGTTAGGACGCTTTACGGAAATCGTCACTAATCCCACTTTTGTAGATGAACAAGGCATGCTTTGTATCGCCCCGTTCCACGATTTTCGATTATCTCCCCATGGTTGCTCTCTCTGCCCTTCCAATATGTGCAAGGTACGTTTTGTTCTCCTCTGATTTCAGTTCTTTCTGTATTATTGCTTTGTCTATTTTCGGTGATATAAGTATACCGGTTAGAGTATAAAATCATTCTTATATCTTCATCCATCAGCTTAAGTTTGGTATAGTTGGTTTCTTGACACGGTATCAGTGTCTTGTTGACCGAGAGTTCACGAGTTTGAAGCTTAACAGCCCGTACCTTAAATATTAATATATCTCAAGCACAAGGTATGAGTGTGCTTGTTCAAACCCAATGGACATTTGCGTGAGGGACCATGTTAGAGTATAAAACTATTCTTGGACCTTATCTACTAGTTTAAGCTTCTGAGAAAGTCAGTTTCTTGACTGTACTATGTATACCTAAACTCCACAGCCAACAGCTCACCTTAAGATTTCTAGCTCAGCTTGAAGCTCACCTTATTTAAGCTGATTTAAGCTTTAATGTAGGCTCATTTGGTATCGAGGATCATTTATTCAGGATTGAGTTTATCTCAGTTGGGCATATTTAGGCTCATACTCTAAATCGAGAATGGCTTATTTATGCTCATCCAAGCTCAAATGCCTCCGGACTCAAGTTTTACTGGGATTGTGCTCAGCTTATTTAGCTAAACAAGCTAGCTTGTCTTGGTTTAATCCTAACAGGTGAACCAAACAATAAAATTAGAATTGTAGATTTCAATTTCAGCTTTAGCCTCAATCACAGGCTCCAATTTCATGCTTTAAACATAATCTTAATTGAAAATCTATTGAAAAACAATATTTTTCGAACAAAAGTTAATTTTCCGTCCAACCAAACATAGCATGAGATCGACCTTATTGCTTCGATGTACTAGGGTATGATTGTAGAGAGAATGCAAGCTTCAATGGAAAAAAACAAGAAGACTAAATTGATATACATTGGAGATGGGAAAGGGGATTATTGCCCCACTCTTAAGCTTGGTGAAGATGACCATGTCATGCCTAGAATGCACTTCCCTTTGTGGGATCGCATTTGCACTAACCCAACCCTAATCCGAGCCAAAGTCCATGGATGGACCAACGGGGACGAGCTCCAGAAGATTCTACTCGGCCTTGTTAATTCAACAACGATGGAAGGAAACGGTGTTGATTGTTAGAGGTGTTCAAATACCAGCGTGGTTTGATCCAAGTTTGGACAGATGAACAAACCTATGGGCCGTGATTATGTTAATTTATATTATTTGAGCAATTCTTGAATAATTTTTTAGAGTTCAAACTCTAGCTTTGCTGCATATTTAATGCTTAGGCTCTGTTTCTTTTGAGAGACTCTTTTCCTCTTAATTTTATTGTTTCTTTATATAAATTTATAACAGCAACTATAAATATGGAAAATGTTTCCCTTAATTCACGAAAAGTTGACTCCCCCTCAACGAAAGGTGAAAACACTTCCCTTCACGAAGAGGAAAATGTTTTCCATCATAATTGCACGTTATATGCTTTACTTCAACTCCAACTCGACCAAAGGTGAACCTCATAAATTTGCATGTTACGAGATTTTATTGTCAATATTGTGTCGCAACCTCGCTCTTACACTTACATTTGATTATCTTTTATTTTGTCTCACAACACCCTCAAACCCATCATTTTTTCGATAATCAAAATTTGATGCTCCACATCAACACAAAGTTTAAAAGAAAAAAAGACGAACATAAAAAGACAATACTACCCTTCCCTTCCCGATTCAACGGAATCAACACCGAATATTATCCCCTGGGGCCACACCAAGCTGACTACAATACTGTGTATAGTACTGCACACGTGCATTAACGGCAGCCGTGTTGCCTCCTTTACATTCGCCTCCATTAATAGCCCTAATAGTTGACCCAAACCCTTGACCCGATATGATCCGGTTATGGACATTGTTCATCCAGAACCAAAAAGCAGTCTTGAATGATATAACCGGGTCATTAGCCACGGTCTCGGGGGCATTGAGCCCATCGAACCCGATACTGGACCCGGCTGGACCATAGTTGTAGTTCCATGTGAGTTGGATCGGGCCTCGCCCGTAGTATTTCTTGTTCGGGTTGCAGGGCCATTGTGTGTTTGTGGAGTCACAATAGTTTCTTGTGGCTCCGTTTATTTCTTCTATGTAGCAAAAATCTGCAGAGAAAGGGGGAAATTAATTAATTAGTATCGAAGTATTATGATGTTTTAATATGTGTAAAGTAGCATAAAGTTTGAAAATTTAATTCTTCGGTATAATACAACGGAATCTCGTCGGTGTTTGTTGAAATCCTACGACTTCTTGTTGGAAGTATTTTCATGTCAAAAATCGAGAGCATAAATGAGCACAAGACAAGCTGACTTCGACTAAACTTAGAATTCTAAACCAATTCCATTGCACACCCCCAGTAATATCATGGATGTTTGTTGGAATCCTATGTCGCATTAGCATTTTCATGTAAAAAATCGCAGAATTCCAACGGAGGACACTTATATGTTGTCGACTTTGACTGAGGGTATCCGAGTTATGAAATCTTTAAATGTCTGGACACTTGGTGGAAAAGGTTAAATCACGGGGCAGCTATAACAATGGAGTTAATATCCTTCTTTGTCGTTTTTCAAAACATGTTGTCCTCTTCGATTCTTTTTTAAAAATGCATTGCCTTTCTTGTTTTCGTGTGATAAACATTATGTCCTTTAACAATTTTTGCCAAAAGTTAAAGGGATAATATTACTTACGTCCAGTCTCATGAGTGACATGCGCAAAGAAGGCGGCGATTTCCCTTTTTGCATCATCGTTAGATCCGCCCTTCCCAAACTGAGGGTAAGCCTCCAAAGCCTGCAAAAACGTTGCTCTAGAGTAGAAGTTTTTACCGGCACAAGAATCCGACGCTTGACCAATAATCCCATTAAAAAACCCGTCAGTCACAACGTCAGGAACAGAAACATCGTTAGTAGAAGGAACACTTGGAGTAGAAGAAGAGTCGCATGGACCCTGTTGGCAACCATCGCCACAGTAAGCTTCAGTAGTTCCACAATAGCCCCACTTACTGCAGCAAAGCCCTGTGGCACAACCACAGTTCTGAGCCACAACCAGGTGGGAGAGAAATAAGACAGTGATTCCAGCGAGGGTTAGTGGAACGGAGATGGTTTTCGATGCCATGATATAAAAGCGATATAACACTTAATAGAGACAGTAACTTAGAAAAAGGGGATTAGTAAGCTTCAAACTCGGGACATAACCGATAAAAGAATGAGTGTGCGATGGAGAATGGGATGGGAAGAAGGGGGGTACTTATAGGTTGATGTTGGGGTGGTAAGGGGAGAAAATGTCAACTTTGGGTTGCAGCTTTTAAAGTCAAACGAGTATTTCCTTTTTTTTAAATTGAAAATGCATATAATTATATAAAAATATTAAACTAAATAATTGATTTAAAAATCGTATAATTTAAATATGACAAGGAATTAATTTTTCTAAAAGTTTAATAAGCTGATGAGATAAGACCCAAGAATAACTGTATACTCTAACATGCCTCCTCACGTAAATGTCATTAGGCTTGAAGCGTGGATATTACACAAGCACACATCATATCTTTTGTGCTTAAGTTGTTTTAATATTAAAATTTGGGGCTGTTGAGATTCGAACTCGTGACGTCTAGGTTAACAAGGCTCTAATATCATGTTAAGGAATCAACTTTCCCAAAAAGCTTAAGCTGATGAGAGAAGGTCCAAGAATAACTTTATACTCTAACAAAAAATCTTTGAAACTTTAGCATTTATTTATATGTTTTATGCATTTATCGGCTCTCACTGCTCATGTCAAAATATTATCTAGGTAACTTGTATTTTAATAGTATATAAAATAAAATTCTTAAGTTTAAAAAATTTTATCATTTATGTACTTTCCACAGGAAGCAAATGATTTGTTGCCAAAATCGAACGAATTATACATTCGTATTTGTGCTGAAATTCTCAAAAATCTAACAAATAGTGTATATCAGTTATCAGAATTATATGGTGTATCAATAATTTCGAGAGAAATTCAACTGAATTTAAGAATTTAGTACCTTTATGATCACAATTATATTCTATGTCAGCATTTTAAAGCAAAAAGCCTCCGGCTTTCGGTCAAAAGAGATGGGTGATAAAGTTTTTAAACTCCAAAGTATCTCATTATACATTAATATATCAAAATACCTCCTATATAATAAAGGATCAGAGCTCTATAATACAGATGCTAAAAAAAAATAGCCCAATAATACCTAAGTAAAAATTTCTCAAATTCCGTCCAATAATAATATTTTGGGTTATTTACGCAAAAGGTTCATGTATTTTGTCCATTGTGTTAATTTGGTTTTTATACTTTTAATTGTGTCAATTTAGTCCCTATATAATTCAAAATGTGTCAATTTGATTCTTATAGAAAAATTTATGTTAAGTTTTTAATAAAATTTTTAATGGTTCGGCCGCGAGTTGAGTTAAATTGGATAAACGGATGAATTTATAATATATTACTTGTATCTAACATAACTTTATTGTTCAAAAATTATGTTATTAACTTAATTTAAATTTAATCAAAGGACTAAATTAACACATTTTAAATGGTACACGGACTAAATTGATATAATTAAAAGTACAAAAACTAAATTAATATAATTGACAAAGTACAAGGACTCTTGGCAAATAACTCTAATATTTATTTATTTTTATATTACATTTAAATTATATTAATTTGTTTGCATTTTTTAGTATATTGTTCTGATTTTAATATTGTGTTGGCCGTTGACTTTTGTATTAGTGGACCATTGAGCTAGCTTTGTATTGGTCAAAATCTCACCACGATATTGTTGTCGGCTTCCATTTTCGAACTATTCTAGATATACTCTGAGATTTGTTGTATTAAATTTTGTCCAAAAATTGCATCAAATAATTTTTTTGCTCTAAAACTACACATTTTTAATAAAATAATCTAAATTATGATATAAGGAGATACAAAATTTACAGTAATTTGTGGGTAAATTTATGAAAGAATCATTTTTCCCAAAAGTTTAAGTTAATGAGTGAAGGCAAATAAATAATTTTATACTCTAACATGTCATCTCAAACAACGGCCCATGGGCTTGAAGAGTGAACAGTGCACAGGGTTACCTTGTACCGTGTGCTTTAATTATTTTTAATATTAAAAGTAGGGGCTGTTAAAATTAGGGGTGTTCAAAAAAATCCGTAACTGAAATACCGAACCAAAATCCCGAAATACTGACCCGAAAATGCGGTTAACCATACCAAATTTCCGGTTTGGTCAACGGAACCGAAAAAATTTGAGGTATTTTGGGACGGTAACGGTTAGTGATTTTGTCTATTTTGGTTAACCGATTTACTGAAATAATATATATTATGTATATATTTTCCACATGTTCATAATATTATATTATTTACTAAGTATATTTTTCTACCATATAAATGACTCTTCTATAATGCATGATTAACTTTATCTTTTTTTCCTAATTTATCTCCTATCATGGAGTATTTATGCGTCATTGTTATATCCTAAATACTAATTAAGCACTACATTGCTACAATTTAGTGCTACTCGCTTGCTCACATATTAGTTAAAATAAGATATTATACATTTAATTTTTAGAATTGTATTATAAGCTCACAATTTGTTGAATATTCTCACGTTTAATGTATTTTTTTAGACATTTACAAACCATTAAGGAGATAGATTGTATAATATAAAAGAGGTATTGTATTACTTTTTTGGTTACCGTTTAACCAACATAATCGAACCGAATTACTGAAATTCGGTTAATCGGTCTTTTTGGTTACAGTAACGGTTAGAGATATTTGAGTATTTTGATTACGGTTAACCAAACCAAAATACTTTCCGGTACCGTTGACCGAACCATGAACACCCCTAGTTAAGATTCTAACTCATAACCTATTGGTCAAAAGAGCTCTGATACCATATCAATAAATCATCTTTTCCAAAAGCTTAAGCTGATGGGTGAAGGCTCATGATTGGTTTTATACTCTAACATGCCTCCTCACACGAATACCCATTTGGGTTTGAAGCTTGGATACTGCATAGGCCCACCTCATACCTTGTACTTAAATTATGTTATTATGTTATATTGAAAGTGAGAGCTGTTGAGATTCAAACTTGTGGCCTCTTGGTTGTCAAGGCTCTGATATCCTATCAAGAAACCATTTGTCTCAAAAGTTTAAACTGATGAGTGAAGGCCCATAAATAGTTTTATACTCTAACAAAACCTACCATCCTATTGCTATTTCCTTCATTCCATACACGAACTGCAATATCATAGCACTACTAATAAAGAATAGTTGGAATAAGAGATGTATTTTACAACATTCCAGACCGCTATTTAGACTATTTTATTAGATACACTTAACTTGTGGACTAAAAACTTATTCACAAATTTTTTGAACTAAAAAATTAATACACAAAACCTCATGGTACGAATGTGTAATTCGCTCTATTAAAAGTAGACGTTGTTATAGTACGAACAAAAATTGTTGTTATTAAAACAATAATGTAACTTATAGTGAATGATAACCTCAAATGTTTATAAAGTTGATGCGTATTATTATATTTGTCTTGACAATAACATTACTCAAAAAGTATTGTAAAAAAAAATTTATATATTTGATATTAAATTAGAAAAAAATGTAATTTTGCAATTATAGTTATTTTTTTATTTTTACATTATATGTTGAATATATGCACTAAGCATATTTGTTTCTATGAAAAATGTTCATTTGCGTAACTCAAAATTTTAATTGCTCATGCTCAAAAAAAAAAAAAAATACTGGAAAAAAATATATATATATATATCCAGTACCTTAAGGGCTCCCACATAAGCAGAGTCTGGGAGGGATGAGATGTACACAACCTTACCTCTTTAAAAAAAAATAATAATAATTGCTCGTATCAAAAGGAAAAAAATTTAATTGCGTAAATAATACATTTGAATAAAAATAGTACTATAATAATTGCATTTCCATTGGGGGTTGACAATCAGATGAGGACAATGACGATGACAATTTTAGGCAAGATTGCCATCAAGTTACATTATTTTAGGATTAACAATCTATTATATTATTTTTAAAATACCTAAATACGTTATATTTATAACATCAAAAATTTATTAATCAAGAATTAAACTGTAAAAAAGTGATATAAAGACTCGAACTTGAATCTTGATTAAGGAGAATAATCAAATTGAATGTTTGACGAATTTTGGTGTTTGAAACTGCGCGAGGGCTTACTCGTGTTAATTTTGGGGGCTCACTGATTTATCTAGTTAAGTTCAGACATGCGCTATAAATTTAGTGAGTCGGGTTGGAATATGGGGTGCGCAATGGAATTAGTTAGGAACTCGTTAATGGCTTGACATTTGCTTGATAATGGATCAATGATGGTTCAATAGTAATTCAAATAGTGCAACTTAATTGCTAGCTTGACCCAATATCAAGCTCGATTCTATCAAACTAACGAGCCAAGTCGAGCCAACTGGTCAAGTCAATTTAACATTTTGGCGTAGGACGTTGTTATTGGGTTGCAATCACTTTATCACGAATGATCAAACTTTTTACAAGATCCAACATATGTGTTGACTTATTTTCATTTCTATAGTTTATAAAGAACACTATCGGTTTGTAGTTTTTGGGTTTTTGAGATGTTAGTTATTAGATTTTCAAAACAATGAACAGTTTTCAATATTAAACAAAAAATAAATTTAAAAAATGCAACGGTGTTGTTATTATCAGGCAAAAATTGTCATCGTTAGAGCAATAATGTGACTTACAAACATAAAACCACAAAATTATCTTGAAAATTATAATCTTGCTTTGACTGACTATAAATAACAATTTTGTCCTGTAAATTAATTTTAAAATATAAATTATGGTTTCTTAAAAATGAAAAATTAAAAATTAAAAACGAAAAAAATCCCACTAATTCTCACATTTTGCAAGGCAATAAATTTTTGTCTAAGCAAAATATCACGAGAACGGACATTTCGGCGCAAAATATCACAGTTTGCTATACGAAACTTATATGATATTGAAAAATATTAAATAAAACAGAATATCAACAAGAAATTTATTAATTTACAACAACAACAACAATAATCCGAGTACTTGAAAAGACTTCTGCCAAGGCAGAATCTCATTGTACACGGTACAACAACAACAATAATAATAACAACAGTCCCAATGCCGCAAGGGCTCCTGCATATGCAGGGTCTGGGGGTTGATGTACGCAGCCTTCTTCCTTTAGGGTGCTACCCTGAAGGAAGACTGTTTCCGATGACTCCCAACCTGAGGAGCGTGTCATCATAAATGCCTGGAAATCTGGAAGCATAAGAGCAACATAGTACTAGAGCAATATAAGACCGTATATAGCACAAGCCATGCACTATGAGCAAAACTCAAAAACAGAACTCAATGGCACGTAACTGCAAGTAAATAGCCAGCACGTACGCAAGTGCTAAAGTGCTCAAGTATACAGACAAGCAAATAAGTGCGCCAATATGTGGGCCAAATAGGAAGTCAAGACACCTAGAGACACTAGTGCCGGCAGTAACGATGTACTACTCTAATCCACTGCATCGACTACCCCTATACTCGCTCTCCAACGAGTTCTATCTAAGGTCATCCCCTCCCATAGGTTTAAGTAGGTGAGGTTTTGTCGGATCGTCTCCAATCATGGTAAAATGTACACGATCTTACATCTAAAGAGTGCTTCCTTAAAGAGATGTTGCTTTCGAATGACCCCTAATTTTAAAAAATAAAAATAAGAATAAATTTATTTTTTTTGAACAGAAAAAAAAAAAAAGAATAATAATGAAGTAATAAAGAGCTCAAATGAGTACTTTTTAAAATTTCAAAATTTATTATTTATTTTTTTACGTTCTAATGCGTACAATAAGCTAGTTAAGATTTAAAATTTTAGACAAGGTATATCTACTGGCATGACTCATTTAGACTCCGAGAGACGAGAGGAGATAATTGTTGGGAAATTTTACCTGAAACACTAAAATAAATATCAATAATAATTGAACTAAAGGCAGAAATTAAACAGAGCAAAAGTTTAAAAATGCCTGTGTGGGTTGAGGCACGCAAAAGCGTGCTCTCCTTAGAAAGGAAACACCCCTCCTGCATGAGTATCACAATGCTTGAACTTGAAAGCGTTCCTCTTCCTGGATTCAACAACCCATTGGACTTCTATCAGTGCAATAATTAAAGATTCCTGAACCTCAATCACCACAGCTCACAATTTCTTTTAAGAGAGTGAGGAAGGAGAGTATTGAGAACCAGTTACTGTATTTTTTAAGATATATTTTTTAGTCACATTACCACCCTTTTTATAACCTTAAAAAGAATTTTAATATTATTAATTATTATTTTTTATTTCTAATAAAATCCACCACGTTGCAATATACTCGATAGCCGTTACTCAATTAAATCCAAACAGATATTTTGACTAATGCAAGGATTTCCCACTTGCCCAAATCTTCTTTTAACAATTTATTTTAGTATATAAAATTCCAAGTTAAAATCTGCATGTATACATAAAGTGATGCTAGAAGGAGACCGGACAACGCTCCAGTAAGGAGATACGAACAACCTCTTAGTACACTAGGCAGAAGAGGTAGAGGCAGAGGTAGGCCAAAGAAGAGATGGCTTGAAACGATCCGATAAAACCTCACCCATCTAAACCTTCGGGAGGAGATGGCCTTAGATAGGGTCCTATGGAGGGCTAGCATAAGGGTATTAGATGCTCCGGTTGGAGTAGGATAGTCTAGATTACTAGTGCTTGCCTCTCGGCACGCGTAGGCTGTTTTCTGACTCTCATGTGATGTGCTTGCTACTTGCCTACTTACTTTTCTTTCTCTCTCTTTATTCCTCTACCTTTATCTTTCTCTTCACCTTATCTGTTGATTTGCGCCTATGTGGATTGTTTGGAGTCTGGTGGTTTTGTGCTCTGTGTGTTTTTTGCCATACTCATGCCTTGGTGCTCTCAATGCTGACAGGTCTTTTGATCATTGCTGCGGACAACTTCTCAGGTTGGGGGTCCTCGGAAACAGCCCCTCTTCAGGGTAGCCCCCTGAAGGGGGAAGGCGGCGTACATCTATCCTTCCCAGACCCTGCTTTTGCGGGAGTCTTTGCTGGCACTGGGTTTGTTGTTATTGTTTGTTGTATACATAAAATGATGCGTGTATATATATATATATATAAGTCATAAATAAAATAGTTTTTAAAATTTTTTTTAAATCATTAGAAAAATATTTTAATTTTCAACAAGAATATAGACCATTAGATCTAAATCAAAGAAATTCGGGTTATTGATCTAATGAGAGGTGTAAAAAAAATTTTAAAATATGAGCCTTTAGATTAAATCTAGTGATCCATAATCTTTCCTCTTATCTTTCACCTTTCATGTGAGTTATGCCCGTGTATCTACTAGAATTAAGTAAATTTTTATAAGAAAATGCGGATATGACATATATTTACGGTATATATATGTGTCACGTAAGCATTTTTAACAAAATTTAACGGACAAGGACACAAATAAACTTGATTGTAATATAAAGTATGCATATACTTAAAGAAACTTTGCGTTGGTGTCACCATATTATAACAAATATATTTTAGGAATTTACAAACGAGGGCACCAACACGTCGTCGCTGGATCCTATTAGAACTCCGACGTTAAGCGTGCTTGAGCGAGAGTAATACCAGGATGGGTGACCTCCCAGGAAGTCCTCACCCTCAAGTTGGGGGTATTGGGAAACAGCCTCTCTTCAGGTTAACACCCTGAAGGGGGAAGGCTACATACATCCGCCCCCCTCAGACCCTGCGTAGGCGGAAGCCCTTGAGGCACTGGATATGTTCTTTTCCTTGTTCCTTTACCTATATCCATCGTATTTTGGTAAAGAGTATCCAAATAATAAAAATTCTAAAAATCAGATAAAATAAAAACTACAAACATGAAATAATATCAGATGAAAATGTATGATATGATTCGTTGTTTACTGTTTCGTTATTTTTTAAAAAATTAAAAAGTATATATTTAAAATATTTTTCTTTTTTAGTTTAAATTTTGATTTTTCTAATTTAAATAAAAAATCAAAATAAAAGTCTAAAATAAATAATTTTATTTTTAAATTTTATTTTTTGATTTATCAAAAATTAAAAACTACAAACAAAAAACTTATCAAATAAGCCCTTGAGACTTATGTCAAATGCAACAAGAATAACAATAAACCCAATGCCTCAAATGCAGGGTCCGGAGGGATGAGATGTACGCAGCTTTACCCCTCCAGGGTACTATCCTAAAGAAAAGCTGTGTCCAAGGACCCCCACCCTGAAAAGCAAAACAACAGCAACAACATATAGAGAGCCTAAAGCAGCAATAAGTAATAAAACAACAAGCAATAGTACAACAGCAACAATACATCGCACGAGCCTTAAGACTTACGTCAAATAAGAAAGGTTAAATTTCAAGATAAACCCATGGAAGAAGCCAACTTATCAAAGCCATAAACAACAACAACAACAACAGTTCTAGTGCCACAGGGGCTCCCGCAGGAAGCAGGGTCTGGGGGGATGGATGTACGCAGCCTTCCCCTTTCTGGGTGGAAGAGAGGCTAACCCCCATCCTGAAGATCGAGTCGTTATGAGAACAGTGTAACCTGGAGACATCAAAGCCATAAACATCATAATAAACAATCCCACATTGAATATTCAATGCAATAATAATCAAATTTCCGGTTATATATATGTTTTATTTCTCTGCTAGGAGAAAATAAATTATTTCACTACAGTACAAGAACAAGAACAACATACCTAAAGAGCTCCTACATAAGCAAAGTTTGGGAAGGAGGGGATATACGCAGCCTTACCCTTTCAGGATGTTACACTAATGAAAGGCTGTTTCCGAGAACCTCCAACCTGAGAACAAACACACTACAATACAAGACCAAATAATTTATTCATTGATTATAACTCAGAAATGCAGTGATAAAACCCGCATCCCTTTATGCTCTTCGCACCTCTTTCTCCCTTTCCTCGGTTGCTTTTTACAGCAATCTCCGTTCCCTAAATTCACTCCGCAATGATTATTAGCATTCTCGTGTGTGGACTGTGGTTTCTCAACAATGCTCAATTTTACTTGACCATCAGGACTTCGGGTTGCTACAGGCACTGGGTTTGTTGTTGCTGTATCAGGACTTCGGGTTGCTGGTTCTGATGCCACAACAGCAGTGACCCTCCTCCCTTTATGCTCATTGCATCTCTTTCTTCCTTGAACCGCTGGTTTTTGACAGTTTGTTCCATCACTGAGGATCACTCCACAAATAGAACGCATGTTGATCCCTTCGGTGATCAAACCGGGTTTCTCAGAAATGGGTCTAGGCCGTGATCGACTTAACTTGAAAACCCCAGAAAATACAGTGCAGGTGTCTCTGTTTACAGTGTCATAGGGGTTGCTGTTTGACAAGGCTGCCTTGTTTGATTTGATTTTGATGCCCACTTTTTTCTGATCGAGAGATTGCAACAGTTTGATAATCTTTGGAACTTGGTGGGTTTTTGATGCAATCTTGTTGATTTTGTGGAGGATGTCATTTGGGCGGCGTACACCATTGCCAACCTTGTTCCACGCATAATCGAATTGCTTGAGAAGCTCGGTTTCTGTCCATTGAGCTTCGCTCTTGCTGTTCATCTGTTTCGTATTCAGAAGAACGAAAAGACTCATCAATTGAAAAACACTACAACAACAACAACAACAAATCCAGTGCCTGCAAGGGCTCCCGTAAAAGCAAGGTTGGGGATAGATGATATAGCTTGAAGATAACGTTAAGTTTAAGACTAGCGACTGCCGTTATATGCGTTACACGTTGATCTTATTTGCACGTGATGCCATGCATCAATTCGCCAACAAGGAGCAACATTAACAGGAAAACTATATAAATTGAATTGACACAATTAAAAATAGCATAATTTATGCTAAAACTCCTCGTATTTTACCTACAGTGTTAATTGAGTCCTTATATATTTAGTTATGTCAATTTAGTCCTGATATAATTTACATTGTGTCAATTTTGTCTATGGTTGGTTAAGGACGTAATTTTTAACGACATAACTATGTTAGATACAAATAATACAATACAAACTCGTTTGTTGACCCAATTTAACCAACAAGTGAATGAACCATTAAAAATTTCATCGCTAAATTTTGCTCAAGGACCAAAGTGATATAATATAACTTGTACATGAACTAAATTGACACAATTAAAAGTACAATGATTAATTTGCCACATTAACAGCTTTTAACGTAAATAACCCTTAAAAGTATAAAGGCTAAATTGACATAATAGTCAAAAATACATAATAGCTGAAATAACCCAACAAAACAAAACAACACAACCAAATATAAAAGAGAGAATTTACACTTACAGGAGCCCATCTATACACAATTGGATAACCTCTCAAGAACACCTCCTTGAACAACTTAGCCCCATTTGCAATCAACCCGTTTCCGACCTCGACCACGTCTTGCCCGTTAGAAGATCCGAATCCGTACCCGGACCCCTTACCGAGATGCGCCCCGCTGCGACCGTACTTTTGCAATCTAGCCCTCACATTGGCAGCCTGGCCCAAGTACACCACCACTATCTGATCCGGGTTGAGTTTCTGGATTTCCCGACCTGACCCGGATTGTAAAACAGCCACCCCAATTTCGTATAATCCGGGTTTGGAGCATCCAGGCAGGTTCTCGACCCGGTACCTCTCCGCTCCTTCTTTCCCCTGCCCGTAATTTTCCCAATCTGATGGCCCTATTAATATCTGCCCATACATATTGAATCGCATGAAAATTTATGAATTAGGTACCCTCGACTAGTATTCGATATACACATATATTTTGTAAAATGCTAATATGTAACACGATATTGACAACAAATAGGGACCCTCCATTAAAATTGGTCATATTTTTTTCAAAAAATGCTAACATAATATAGAACCTCGGTAATATTAGTTGCCTCCCACTGACATAAGGTGAATTTCTAACATGCTCCCATGAATTTTTTGTTGCAAACACTGAAATAACTCATACATATTACTATAGTCATAACTTATTTTAGCATTTTTTGATGAAAATTTGCTGAATTATTACAACTACCCAGTAATAAGATTTTTAGATTTTAAAAAAACGTAATTGTATATATGCTTGAAGCATAAGTTTGTAAAGGGTGCCTAAGTAAGGTATCATAATATTACGATATATAGATTAAGAGACCCTCCCACACCCTGATTTGTGCGGGAGCCCCTGTGGCACTGGGACTGTTGTTGCTGTTGTTGTATAGATTAAAAGATCCTGTATATAAAAATTTTGCACCTAGATGCATTACACCTGAATCCAATGAACTTTATCGAATTGTATGAATTTTTGTTAGAGAATATTGGCATTACCCATGATTCCGGCTATACGTGTCACGTCTATGTTTTAGGCATAATTCTCCTGATTATGACAATAATTCGTTGGATTTCAGTAGAATGTATCTATATATTGTCGAAATCTTAACATTTCGAGACAAAGTCACTTGATTTCGACCAATGGCACCAATAGATTTTTAAAACACATTCTAAGTCCGCATTTTCTGGCAAAATTTACATGAATTTTGTATTCGGCTACAGACAATCACTATAATCAAACCGAACTACAGGTCCTTCGAAATGCGATTGACTGGTCTTTTAGGTAGTGTCTACCATTTGAAATTTTGACTACTTGAATCATAGTTAACCAAACTAAAAATACTCTTTGGTTCGGTTAACCAAGTTATGGACAACCCTAGTCGAAGCGTTTGATCTGGATCATTTGGACGTTTGAGAACCTCTTGACCGATCAGTTTCAATAGGAAAATGATTTTTCCCAAATCCTATAGTAATTTCTTTGGGTTTTCATTTGATTTTTTATTAATATTTTTCTTTCCTAACACAAAAAATTACTTCTCTTTAGCGGAGCTAGGATGAAAGCCGGTTGGGTCAACTATAATATGAATTATTATTTTAATACTTATCTCTTGTATTACTTGTAAATATATAATACAAATTAAATATATTTCAGTACTCTAATATGGACAATTGCCAACTCTCACTTGTATATGGCTCCGCCACTGCCTACGGTGGGATTTATGTGATTTCAAAAAGGAAAGAGAGTGTGTTTTAAAAATTGTAAATCGAGTTATAAAAAAGAAGAGATCAACACATTTGTCTAGTGGGTTACTCTATCTAGTATTAATTAATTTTATGATAAAACTCCACTTAGGCTTATATATGGACCTTATATCTTCCAACTCTGTGGATCAGTCCTGAGGCTCGATGAAAGTTAACAGAGTGAGAAAGAGAGAGAGAGGGTACCTGCCACTTAGAGAAGGAAGAGTCATGTTTGGTGCGGTGGCAATCTTCTCTCTTCATCCTGATTCCGGCGGACTAAGCGGCGGAGGAGACGGCGGCGCTGGGCGGAGGAGCGCCCATTTGCCAGTGAGAGAAAGTGAGAGAGAGAGAAGTCAACCGTTGGAGTTCCGGTGGGCTTATATAGTGGGAGCCTGTGGTTGGTATGTCATTACCATTTTGCCCTTCAATCATTGGGCCTGGGCTTTAAAGCCCATTTGAAACAGGTGGCAGCCCATACGTTGATTTTTGTTTCTATAAACTAATTAATTAAAGGGGTCGTTAAATTGGGTATTTTTAAGTCCTATATAAGTGGGTTAGGTAAGTTCTAAATCATCGTAAATTCTTTTATCTTGATAATTAAATACAAATACTTACTTTCTGAAAAGTTGATTTAATAAAGGCGTGCAGTAGAAAAAGACAGAACAAACCAGCATTATAGCCTGAAAAAAAGAAAATTACAAACGATACTAACTGTTGCTAGAAGACTACACCATATCAAATTTGATATAGGTATTTTGAAATTTGGTAATGTATTTTTCAGGTATTAGAATATTTCTAATGTACCCTAAACTTTAGTACTTATTTTTTATGTACCTTTCATTTAAGTCTATTAGAGTTTTGTTAAATTATGTTGACATAACATTTAATCAAAAAAAATCAAATTAGTAATTTAATCAAGGGTAAAAAGATCATTCATATTTAAAATATTTTTAAAAGAAAAAGCAAATTACCTATTAGTACATCGAAGATTGCAGTACTAATTTTTAGTCAAATTCTGTGAAATAATTTTTTATTCTATGAGCTACAAATATTTAATAAAATAACTAAAATTCAATATGTGAATGTAAAATAGATCGCTCATCGAACTTGTCTTTAAGCAACACAATATTGGAATTCATGTGTGAGTTGAGGACCCCCAGACCTTGCATAGGCGGGAACCCTTGAGGCACTGAGTATGTTCCTTTTTATGTGTGAGTTGAGGAGAATACTAATAACAAGGGAATGGTAGAGTAGCTAACAAATAATGACAAGTTTTATACTTTTTTCACACCATTACTTTGACTATGTTATTATTTCAACAATTAACCTAAAAATAACCAAACTATATGTCAATATACCAAAAAATAATTCAACTCTATTTTCTAACCAAAAAATAACCCAGCTCTAACTTTCTACAAAAAAATAAACCAACTCTACTTTCTAACCAAAAACTAACGCAACTCTAACTTTTATACCAAAAAATAACCCGACTCCAACTTTTCTACAAAAAATAACCAAAATCTAAAATTAATTTTAAAAAAATAATGAATTGATGGCTAAACATGGTGTGTGGTATGATGCTCCGATAATATATTTTTCTTCTATATATTTTGTTTGACTTGATTTCTTTTCCCACCTAACCAAACTAAAAATATATTTTTTTCGATAATTGAGTACAATCTCATAAAAAAAGACATATCACGGGGCACTAAACAAGCAAAATAATAGAGAAATACAACCAGAGAAGTAGGGCTGCAAATGAGCCGAGTGAATTTGAGCCAAACCATAGCTTGCTCGTTGAGGCTCGTTAACTAAATGAGACCCGCTCGGTATCGGTATCATTTATCTAACCAAGCTGCATATCTGTGGTCATCCAGCTTGTTTAGTAAATGAGACCGGCTCGGTATTGGTATTATTTAGGCTTGATTATTTGGTGAGCTGGTTCATCGAGTTTTGCCGACTCATTGCGCTCATTTATTAAGCTCGTTAAGCTCATTTATTAGGCTTGTTATATTCATTTATGATTATTGTTACTTGGACTTCCAAAAAAGGGTGATAAAATAAATGTTGTATGGAAATTGAAAATAAAAAATATATACATGTAACTCAATTCTGCAATGTAGACATGCAAGCCAATAATCGAGCTGGCTGATGGGCCCATAAACGAGCCGTATGAGCCGGCTTACGAGCCTTTTGAGCCGAGTTGGCCTCGATTAGATTTGAATCGCTTATTTAAATAAGCCGCTCTTAAACGAGTCAAACAGGCTCTCGAGTCGGCTCAGACGAACCCAAGCTGACTCCTGCTTGCGAGCTGGCTTGGCTCATTTGCAGCCCTACAGAGAACAAGTCAAACCAAAAATACATAGAAAAAAAAAAATATTATCGGAGCATCATACCACGCACCACAATTCAATATTTCCTAAATCAAATTTTTAGAGTTGGGTTATTTTTAAATTAATTTTAAAGTTTAGTTAGTTTTTGGTAGAACAGTTAGAATTGGGTTATTTTTTGATAGAAAAGTTAGATTTGATTATTTTTTTTGTTAGAAAATAGAGTTGAGTTATTTTTTGGTATATTGATATATAATTAGGTTACTTTTAAATTAATTGTTGTATTATTTATATACATGTATCTGTTTTACTAGAAAGTCTACTTTTATAGCCAAAATATATTTTATTTCAACTCATATAATTCTTATAACAAAAAACTTTGCCTTTACTCATTGCTTTGTAACTCAAACATAGGCATGTTGGGGTGTAAACGAGCCGAGCCGAGTCGAGTACCCCCTTGTTCGAACTCAAGTTCAATAAGACTTATCAAGCTCAAGTTCGAGCTGAGCTCTTATCGAGTATTTCTAACCCTTGATCGAACTCCGTTCGATAAGAATATAGTGTGCTCGACACTCAGCTCGTTAGGCTAGTCGAGATCATTATCGAGTCCAATCAAGTTTAAAATCGAGCCAAGCTCGCAATCGAGTCGAGCTTATTAATGAGTTGAGCTTTTTAAGTTATTATTGAGCCATTATCGAACCATTTTTGAACCAATACCAACTGTTATCGAGCTCATAACGAGCCTTTAATGAGCTCATATCAAGCCCCTTAATAAGCTCTTATCAAGCCCTTATCAAACTGTTCCCGAACATTAGCGAGCCGAGCACCCCCTATTCGAACTCGGCTCGATAAGCTATTGAGCCCTCATAATGAACACGAACAAGCCCTAATCGATTTCTAACACAAGTAGCTCATTAAACGTTCGGTTCGTTTATACTCCTTTTGGTAAAATTTATTGGAGGGTATTTTGGTAGGAGGACGAGGAGGAGGAGTAGTAGTAATAATAATAATAATAAATTATTATTATTAGTTTATTATTATTATAAAATTTATTAAAGGGTACTTGATAAACAATTTTTTTTTATACTCACTCCAACTAGTACATATCAAACCTGAGAATAATTATTTCAATCTAATTCTCATCTTCATTCCATAACAAATGAAACAGATAAACGAGAATGGTTGGGCCATTTCCACTCTCCAAAAGTCATTTTCATTCTCTCACTCCCCCTACTATAAGTTCATTCTCACATATAAGAAGGCCCCTTATTATAGTCTAAGTTCATGCATAACGATGAACGATCACTCCAATTTTTGTCATTTAATATAAAACTCTGAAATTGATATTGGATTTAAATTTAAGAAGATAAGTAAGTATATAGTTATTAATAATGAATGTAAACTGAAAAAATATAAACAGTATCATCAACATGAACTCGGACGTAGTGTTAAATTTTCAAACCAACTAATATTAGGTGGAGTAACCCACTAGGCTTATATGTTGGTCTCTTCTTTTCTATAACTTCTATGTTGGACTCACATTTGACTCACATGTGGAGTTTTTAAGACACAGACTGTAACAAATTTGGTTCGCGAATTCTTTGATCCTAATCCTTTTTATCGAACTGCGTTCGAATCCAACTATAGGATTTGATCAAAAAATTATCAACTCGGAGCGCTCATCATCAAAAAAAAAAAAAAAAAAAATAATAGTATTGTCACATGCCGAAGTTAAATGTAGTTGCAACTTAGATATCAGTTAAACTAATTTATAAGATTTAAAAAAACAATACATTATGTTTTCTATATATATATATATATATATATATATAGGCACGCACACAGAGACTGTCAATGATTAACTTTTTTAAAAACTTAAATTGATAGGCAAAGGTCCAAGAATAATTTTATATTCTAATATGCCCCTTCACGCAAATATCTATTGGGTAATGCACAGGCCCTCTCATACCTTATGCTTTAAACATATTCATAATTAGAGTGGGGGCTGTTAGGATTCAAACTCGTGACCTTTTGATCAACAAGGTGTTGATACTATGTTAAAAAACCTTCTTAAAAGCTTAAATTAATGGGTAAAGATCTAAAAATAATTTTTATGTTATGACACACAAATAAAATTAAAAGAAATTTACTCTAATAACATGTGAGATATTTAAAGCCCAATGAATAAAATTATGCTAAAAATTAAAGTTGACTATATTTTATGTATAATAAATAAATAAAATAAAGTCTTCAATGTCAAAGTGTCTCACGTTCTAGCACTAGCATGATATTTCCAATCACTTTGACAGGCAACAATAATTCTTTAGGACTATTTATGTAATAACTTTACCTTTTTTTTTTTTTTGATAACCATCGGCAAAGTCGAAGTACAATCCGGGCCTCGACAAGGCAAGACCTGAACTATCCCGTAAACGGAGATGGGTGCAAAAATCCAGAATAAAGCGGGAAAAATTGACATTATATTTATATATAAGTAATTACACTTTATTTACTATGTTAATTTAATTATTATATTTTTACTTATGTTAATTTAGTATTTGCTATTATAATTATATTAATTTAATTTTTATATAATGGACATTATACTTTTTTAGTTATACAGTAAATTAACATTAAATTGACAATAAAATTTTTAATGTTCAAATCATGAGTGGGTTATTAAGTAAATGAATAGGTTTGTGTTGGATCACTTGAATTTGATTTGACCAAACTGTTAAAAGGTATGGCATTATGTAACTTTAATTTTATCGTAAGACTAAATTAACACTAAGTTGTACATAAACTAAATTAACACAATTAAAAATAAAAAACCTGAGTTAACGTGATGAACAAAATATATGGATCTTTAGTATAAATAGACCCATTTTTTCTGAAATAATAGCAATTTTTTCTGATAAGAAAATAGCAATTTATTTAAGACTTAACATACATTATTTAAAATTATTAATTATAAGAATATTTTAATATTATTTTTATAATTTAACTAGTTACTATTACATTATATATTTTATTGTAATATTTAAACTATATTATGAAATTATTTTGTCATTTAATAATAACCTAATTAAACTCACTTCTATATTTAAACTATATATTTTTGACATCTTCTTCTTTATTGAGCCCGTCTCACCAAGTGTTGATATGGTCATGTACTGCCTATTTTTGTTTTTTTTTTTGTCTGTTGTTTTTGCTTTGTTTTCCTGTCTTCTTGGGTGTATTCTGTTTTGTGTTTCTTTTCCCCGATATTATTCGGGTTCCCTTGAACCTTATTTATTGAAGTCGCCTATTTTATACTATGATTTAGTCGCTAATTATCGGAAAAAATATCGTGGCTATGGACCCAGCCGGCCAGCGCTAGAATTATTTGTTCTTACTCGTTTTGGATCACTCACCTTGCATTATTAAGACTGACAATATCATAAGTATTTATAAATACATATATTTATTTGTTTAACCTATACTTTTATAAATTTGTTATTTATAAAATACTAAATTTAATAATTGTATAATCGAATAAATAATTATATACATTTTTTTATCGACAAATTAAATACCTTTGATATAAGAACTTATAACTTAGATTAAACATTCATCACCGATATACAATTGACATTGTAAACATACAAAGAAATTTTTTTACGTTTAAACATCTTATCATTTACTTATCTGTGCAGATTTGGTGAATTTTTGTCAGTTTTATTACAGTAGTATATACGAGCCATATTAGTGCTTTTATAGTGGATTATAATAAAAATTTATCAGGTTGTGATAAATGATATGTATATATTGTCAATATTTTTCGAAAGTCTTGTATTCTAATAAAAAATACTTATATATTGCTAGATTAATGGTACCTAATCAATAAAATCTTAAACTTTAAAATACTTAATTAATAACATTTGAAAATATATATATATATAAAATAGAATAACAATGAAATGAGAAATTAAGTTATTTAGGACATGAATTCTCATATTAGAGTCTTTTTTTAACATAAAATACCCTTAACAGTTGTGTTTTTTTACGTAACAATCACAACTTTTTAATTTTTTAAAATCCCTTCAAAAGTTCAAAATTTTTCAACTAACCACTTTAAATCATATTGTTAACTATCAGTTAAATATACATGACTTTCATTTTGATTTTAGCTTGAGTACTTTAAGCCATACTTAACATATATTTTAAAATCTATACAAAAGCCACTGATAAGTAACAAACAATTAACGATATAATTTAAGATAATTGATTGAAAAGTTCTACACTTTTAAAGATAATTTTATAAAAAATAAAAAATTGTGATGATTAAATAAAAAAATATAACTTTTTATGACAATTTTACGTAAAAGAAAACATATGATAATCCTATTGGGGCCCTATCTGCTCGTCAGACCAGCCGGCAACCGCTATCTTTTCGATTTTATTTATTTCCGCAAAAAGGTCTCACCTTTTGGCATCTTCTACCCCTTGCAATTATGCAAAACAAGTCCGGCTCAGAACTCTATGAACCAGCGTTGATTTCATGATGAAAAAAGGACTCTTTTTGCACTTCACATCTACTCATCTCAATCCTCACTTTTTCTTCTCCAATTCATACCTTCATTGTGAGTAAATTGAACCCCATTTGTTGCAATTCGTGATAAATGTCAGTCTCTTGAATAGGTTGCATGTGGGTTTTGTGTTTTGAGGGGAGATTTCATGTGGGTAATCATGGGTTTGTGCTGAAATTGGGTATTGATTAAGAAGCAAATGGGTCCGATTTCTTCATTATTTGTGCCTTTTTAGTGAATCAAGTGAACCCCATTTGGTGAAATTCAATAAATGGCATACTATTGAAGTGATTTCATGTAGGTTTTGGTTTTTGAGGGGAGATTTCACGCGGGTAATCATGGGTTTTTGGTGAAATTGGGTTTTGATTATGAGGCAAATGGGTCCAGTTTCTTCATTATTTGTGCCTTTTTAGTGAATCAAGTGAAGCCCATTTGCTGAAATTCGAGATAAATTGCACTCTCTTGAAGAGATTTCAAGTGGCTTTTGTGTTTTGAGGGGAGATTTCATGTGGGTAATCATGGTTTTGTGCTGAAATTCGGTTTTGGGTTCAGTTTCTTCATTATTTATTTCTTTTTAGTGAATCCAGTGAACTCCATTTGCTGAAATTCAAGATAAATGGCATTCCGTTGAAGAGATTTCATATGGGTTTTGTTTTGTGAGGGATAACTTGTGTTGGGTTAATGCTCGAAGCTTGGTTTAAGTAGAGAATTGAGTCAAATTCAATTAAATCCCACGACATATATACACTAAAGTTGTGTAAGTTGAATTTAAGTTCGAGAGTAAGACTTCTCATATAATCTCCTTTTGATAACATGAAATAGTTGTGCTCCCTTCCGTAAATGTAGCCTTTGATATAATCACGTAAATCTGGTGTGTTTTTCCCCAATTGGGGTTTTAATGAAGAGTAACAGGGTTTAAGGGTTTAGGGTGAGTGTGTGGAAATGAATCAAAAGAAGACTGTTGTGGTTGCTGTTAAGGCATCTAAGGATATTCCAAAAACTGCAATGGAATGGGCACTGACACATGTTGTTCAGCCAGGGAATTGCATTAAGCTTTTGGTGGTGATTTCTCCTGGTAATCTCTCCTTTTTCATTCCTTAATTAACTTGAAGATTGTATCCTTGAAAACTTTATATGTGAGTACAGTTAAAATGTCTCGCATTGGAGTTGCGAGAGAGAAGAGATCGATGTATAGGCCTAGTGGGCTAATTTCTATAATTTTTGCACTATGCTATTATGTATCACTTTTCAGTTCTTTGTTGATCTGTTTTAATTTGCTGATAATCAAGTTTCAAGTCATATTAGTGAGGTATTTATCATTTAGACAGGCTTGCGTATCTTTCTTTTGTCTGGTTAGGTAAGCGAGTTGGGGATACGGAGATTTAATCCTAGGATCTCTTATCTTAAGGGCTCAACTTTGGTGATGTTTCAACCTGTTGTTAATATCAGGACCGCGCTCCTCTGGCAAAATACACCATAAATGGGTATCAATATACGATGAGATACTATCTTGTCGATACTTTCATATGGCTAAATTTGGAGATGAAATTTCTTTCATTAATGTTCTAGGCAGTAGATTCTTTAGATGTTTCTTCTTGCTCTTGGGGTTGCATTTTATAAATGTACTGTATATTTGCTTTTCCTTTTAAATTGGTTCAGACAAGTCCAATAAGCATTTTGGGTAATACCTAAATCTTTCATTTTGGATTAGAGTGTAGAGATTGTTAGTGTGTAAAACCATTCCTAGATCGTCACCTAGCGGTTTAAGCTTTGGGGTAGTTGGTTTCTTAATATGATATCAAAAGCTCTTTCGGTAAGAGGTCCAAGGTCGAACTCCCATAGTCTACATTCTTAATATTAGTACGATTCTTATGAGGTGGGTTTGCATATTATCTACATTTGAAACCCATTGGACATTTGCGTGACTGGGCATATTAAAGTATGAAACCATTCTTATGCCTTCACTTGGTATATTAAAGTATGAAACCATTCCTATGCCTTCACTTAACAGATCAAGCTTTTGGGATTGTTCCTCGACAGAATTTAAAACTGATATGCTGCAAGCTATGACGTAAATGCTGCCGATTCAAATCTATCACCTTCATGCTTACAATCAGTTTAAAAGAACCAAATTTTTGATAATAACCAAGTGTTTGGAGCTACCCATATAGATGAGGATAGGATGCTTTCAAAGTCTAGTAAGTCACAAAAAGGTTCGGTCGTAGAAAACGGGTTCCTCTGAATTCGGGCATTCCATAGACTTTTACCAATGTCAAATGAGCGTTCTTCGCATTTTTGTTTCCTTATTTCTTCGTCTTTCAAATTTGTTTCTTTTCTGAACTTCCCAGGAAAAAGAAAGCAAACGATGAGAATAATGATGGTTAGGAAAAAGAACCATTTTTGCCATATGTTTGTAGGCTGATGATCTGCTCTTAGACAACACTAACCATGTCGAAACTTCTGTACTTGTAGGAAAAAAGCACTGGGGATTTCAGAGGTTCACTACTGATTGCACTACAGGAAATTGGAGATCTCAAATGGGAACTCTTTCAGATCAAAAGGATTATGTTACCGACTCCTGTTCGCAGTTGATGCATCAGTTGTGTCAAGACTATAACTCTTGCAAGGTTTGTTCTTTGATTTCATTTCTATTGTTTAGCTCGAACTTTAGGAACATTACTTGACGGAATTTAGGCCAGGGAAATAAAGAAAGGTCACGACGTTACAGAACAGGTTCTGAGTTATCCATATGGTTTGCAGTTGTGCAAAGGTACTTTTAGTATTGACCTCTATAGTGCATATATATTGTATCCCATTTGCTGAAATATATTTATAAATGTGAATGCCGTTCCCAATATTTAAAGGCTCCAAAGCAAGGTTTGATTGATGGGCCCCTTTTTTGATGATGGAGGTGGTGGGTCAACTGAAGAATTTATCAAATAATCAATTTTATATTATAATACTAGCTAATATGTGGGTCATTAATGTTATAAGTAGGTCGTTGTTTCACCGTTCAATGGTTCTTGCAGATCCATGTCAAGATGAAGGTCGTGTCCGGCTTAACAACGGGAGTAGTGGCTGCTGAAGCCGAGAAAACGCAAGCAAGTTGGGTTATATTGGACAAGTAATGATCTTCGTGTTTCAATTATTGATAATCACACAGACTTGTATGCTTCGTTTGGTTTAACGGAAAATATTTCTTCACCAAATAATTTCAATTAACATTGTTTTCTTGGAAGTTTTTGTCAATCTAGGTAAAGAAAATGATTTCAATTTACAGATTGGTATGAGACTCATGTTTGACCAAGCTAAGCATAAAGTAAAACGTATGATGTGAAATTACAGCGTGAAACATTTCGTCTCCGTGAAGAAAAATGTTCCCTCTTTGTTGAGGGAAGTCATTTCTCCATCAATGGAGGAAAACACTTTCCAAATTTATTATTATTGTTATGAAGTTACGCAAGAAAAAAGTTAGAATTGGATGGAAAATATTTTCCATCAAAACAGACGGAGCCAATTTTGTATTTAATATTGATTAATTTATCATTATTCAGAATGCTGAAAGCCGAGGCCAAGTACTGCATGGAGCAGCTCCAATGCAACATTGTAATCATGAAAGGACTCGAACCCAAAGTTCTCCGATTGAATTTGGCTCAACCGGGTGAAGCAGAATCCGATGAGATCTACCCGTTGTTGTCCAAGGAAGAAGCACTTTTACAAAATTTGGAAGATACATATGACTCATTAGACTCAATTCGGGTGCCAAATGTTACTCCTACTAGTAGTCCCGAGCACGAGACGCAATTCAGTTCAACTGACATAGGCACATCGTCTGTATCGAGCTCAGAAGCCGGGCCAACAACAAATCTCTACTCTGAATCAACTGGGGTTCGAAAGCTGTCCTTCCCCAGTGCTAAAGATAGCGAGAAAGAGAAATTTGATGGTACTAATTCCGATGCAGGCAGTGACTCTATGAGCTCTGCAAGTTTCGACCAACCATGGATGCTTGAAACTTCGAGTCTCGTTACTAATCGTTTGTTACATATGGCAGAAAGTTCACAAAGAGTAACAGATGAAATTCTCGCTTCTGCGTCTTTAACCTTGCAAAAGAGATTCTCAAGTACTTTTCATGAGAAACCCACCTCTAAATTGCTAAATCATAGGCTTAACATGAATTCTGCTTGGAGTTTGAGAGAAACAATTTCGTTATCCAAAAACTCACCCGCTGAGCCACCCCCATTGTGCTCAATATGTCAGAACAAGACGCCTATATTCGGAAAACCTCCACGTTCATTCACATATGCTGAGCTGGCATTAGCAACCAATGGATTTTCGGAAAGTAATTTCCTTAGCGAAGGTGGATTTGGTTCGGTTCATCGTGGGATGTTAACAGATGGCCAGGTTGTGGCGGTTAAGCAACATAAAGCGGCTAGCTCGCAGGGTGATTTGGAGTTTCGGTCTGAGGTTGAGGTGTTAAGTTGTGCTCAGCATCGGAATGTGGTGATGTTGATTGGATTCTGTATCGAAGGAGGAAGAAGATTGTTGGTTTACGAATACGTTTGCAATGGATCTTTGGATTCTCATATATATAGTAAGTTTATTACCGTGACCTCAATTATGTGATCTATTGGGCTCTTATACCAGTTGTTAGGAACACACCCACACACATCAACACTTTAAGGACTTGTTTGACTAAAATTGTGAAAAAATTGTGTTTCTTTCAATAAGGGTACTTTTTTTCTGAAAACTTTTTGGTTTTTGCTTCTACTTCTCCTTTAAAAGAGAAACAATAATTTTCTTCTTCTGCTCCAAAGGGGAAAACAATTTCTACTTCTATTAAAAATGCTTTTTTTTTGCTAAAGGCTCCGTTGATTTGTGAAATTTTTTCCTGTTAAAATATTTTCAAAATTGTTTTTGTCTTTCTAGTTAAAGAAAGTGGTTTTATTTTATAATTTCGTACGAGGTTCATGCTTGGCCAAGTTGAGGTTGAAATAAAACATATGACTAGAGACTACAATGGAAAATGTTTGCCTTTCCGTGAAGGAAAACGTTTTTCCCCTTTTGCGGAGAAGAAGCCAATTTCCCCTCAATGGAGAAATACATTTTCCATATTTGTGATTGTTAGTATGAAGTTATGCAAAGAAACAACAAAATTGCGATGGAAAATATTTTATATCAAAACAAACGAAGCCTGGGTGTCCTCACTCAAGTTCAACATAGAATGTAATGTTATATACAGCAAACATCGTCCCCATAAGAACTTACTCAACCGAAACCCGCAAACACGTAAATTTAAGTGACTTTCTCGGAAATCTACAGGCAAAAGTCGCACACCATTAAAATGGTCAGCAAGGCAAAAAGTTGCGGTTGGAGCTGCTCGAGGTTTAAGATACCTTCATGAAGAATGTAGAGTGGGTTGCATTGTACATCGCGACATGCGGCCTAATAATATCCTCATAACCCATGATTTTGAACCATTGGTATGTGATTCTTCCTTGAACTTAGCTCATGTTCATCGTATATAAATAACATTCATGAATTTTCTTATCAGAGGAAGATATCAAGTCATACAAATTTTAGTTTGCCATTGCTGCATCCCTATCGAAGTATCTTTATCAGATAATCGATACTTGGACACTGGTATTACACTAAGACACTTTTGATTAACGAGGGTTACTCTCTGATATGTAGGTCGGTGACTTTGGATTGGCCAGGTGCCAGCCAGATGGAGGTTTGGGAGAGGAAACACGGGTGATTGGGACATTCGGGTAGGCTCAATTCAAGCTTTCCGTTTTTCAGCATTGTGATTTTTGCTTGATGCTTGTTGGGTCTCCATTCTTTCGGAGAAATTTATCAGGGCCTGACCCCACAGATTTGGCATTTGAGGTTACATATGAGCTCAAATGGTGTTTCATCTCAAAACCGATTGGCGTTTTGTGGAGTAATCTATTAGACATATATGGTGATATCTGCTTTCATACAACTCCGATGTGCGACTTCTTTTTAGACTTACCTATGGATTCCTTGCCACATATTTGATGCAGGTACTTGGCTCCAGAATATGCTCAAACTGGCCAGATTACGGAAAAAGCCGATGTGTATTCGTTTGGCATAGTGTTGTTAGAACTTGTGACGGGGCGCAAAGCTGTGGATTTAAATAGGCCTAAGGGGGAACAATGCCTCACTGAATGGGTATCATCTTCTTCTTGTTTTCTTATGATTCTTATGAATGTGAACCCCGAGTTGTTGGATTAAGTAGTAAGAAACTTGGACCCGATGCCTTATAAAGCGCCAAATCTGGGGTTTAAGTCCTGCCATTGAATTCCAACAATTCCTGAGGGTTGTTCTCTGGGTCTTTGGGCCTCCGTTCAACTTACCATACTGCACATAGAGAAACTTCTGAACAACATGCAATCCAGGGCATAAGTTGGCCCAAACGCCTCAATAACTAAAGCTCTATTTATTTTGATGGAAGACATTTTATGTCGTAATTTTATTTTTTCATTGCACAACTTCATATCAACAACCACGAATCCAGAAATTGTGTTCCTTTGTTGTCTTCAAGCGATTCCTGGGGTTTGTTCACTACGTCTTTTGGGCCACCCAACTTACCGTGTTCATGTAAAGAAATTTTTGAGTAGATAGTGCGTGCAACACGAGGCATAAGCTAGCTCAGACGCCCCAGTTACTAAGGCTATGTTTGTCTTGACGGAGTAGGTTTTTTGTTTCAATTTTATTATTTATTAGCATAGCTTCATAAGAACAAACACCACAAATATAGAAAATATTTCCTCCACTGTGGAGACATTGACCTTAACAGAAAAGGAAAACATTTTCCTTTACCGGGAGAAAGTGTTTTCCATTGTAATCTCATGTTATATGTTTCACTTCAACTTCAACTTCGTCAAGCGTGAATCTCGTAAAAATGTAATGAATCCATTTTCTTTACCTTGAAATGTGAAGAATTACTTTCCATGAGGAAAATTTCTTTAGTTGAACCAAACGAAGCCTTAGTAATGACAATATCGGAATCTTGTCTTACGAATATGTTCTTTTTGAAATGGGTCAGGCGCGCCCGTTGCTTAAAAAGCAAGCAGTGAAAGAAATGATCGATCCACGGTTGAGAGACGAGTATTCCGACCGAGAGGTGTATGCTATGCTACATTGCGCCTCGTTCTGCATCAGACGGGATCCTGATTTAAGGCCCCGTATGTCTCAGGTTTGAAACTTACTCATCTTTGTTGGTTGGAACTTTAATCGTTTGGATGTGGGTGAACCCATATCAGACCCATTGCCATCCGTGTTTCGTATATACATGACGACAAGTAAAAACCAGTTGTTTTCCTCTCAAAACCAATTCTAATACAGGTGCTTCGAATGTTGGAGGGCGATGTCATGGGCTCGATCAGCTAGTTTTAGCAGACGGGATTGTCGTTTTCGCATGTTTATCGAGAAGATAGAGAGAACCCGGGACGACAAGAAGATGAGCTTCAAACCAAATGGTGATTTATCTGCATAGATGGGGCTGAACTTGCAGAAAAAGATGAGCTGATAAGAAGAAAATAGTATCTTAAGTGAATGAAGTACTTTTAGGGGCAAGTTATTTCCTCTACCGGTTGGTAATGTCTGTAAATTTGTTCAAATTCTTTTATTATTTTTTACTTAATATAGTTTCTCGGGTTTTATTTTTATGAAAAATTTAGTTTCATATCTTTTAATGTTTATATATTGTTGGTCATTAGATCGAGGACTAATTTGATCACAAAATATAATGAATTACTAACTTGAATAAAAATGGGATGAGAAATAAATTTAAATAAACTTACAAATATTTTGTGTTCGTTATTTTTGTTTAATTGCTAGCATATGTTAACAAGAGATTGGATGTATATGCTCTTGCATAGTAGTGATGTTTGTAAAATTACTAATTGTTGGAAAACGACACAAGCTAAAGTGTTTAAAACCAAAGAGGTTACCAACACGCAGTCACCGGATCCCATTAGAACTCCGAAGTTAAGCGTGCTTGGGCGAGAGCAGTACCAGGATGGGTGTCCTCCTGGGAAGTCCTTACCCTCAGGTTGGGGGGCATTCGGAAACAGCCTCTCTTCAGGGGTAATACCCTGGAGGGAGAAGGCTGCGCACATCCGTCCCCCCAAACCCTGCTTAGGCGGGAGTCCTTAGTGCACTGGGTATGTTACTTTATGTTGCTTTTGTTCTTGGTAACTAATGTTAAATGGAAAAGTTAGTAAAGTGAATCTCAGTTTAAATAAGGAAGTTCAAGTTAATTATTTGAATTAAGTTGAGGGTGGGAGATGGATGGAACTACCCGCACGCGTGGGCGTGTCTTCCACTATATCGGATATAGAATAAGCGTGTTCTTTTTACATAAAATAATTTCTCGGAAAATGTTGAGACAAGGAATAAATACGTGTTTCGCTTCCGGAACAAAGCTTTCCTTTTTGTTGAACACCAAGTACTTCTCCACTTTCCAAGTGTCTTATTGTAATGAATTAACGAGTGCATAGTAAGAGTTGGATCTCGTTAATCTTGGAAGATGGCCGCCGGTTATACCGTGTGCACAGGAGCAGCGGTGAAATCGGCTTTGAGGATAGTGGTTCTACCACGGTGTGATGTTCATCTTTCATCTCTCAGATAAGAACTTTCTCGTTCTTCTTCCTTGTTGTAATTGGTTTTTATAATATACTCGTTTATATTCTAGCACTAATTGCTTTAGAATTGCTGGTGCACTTAGCTGAGACTCGATTAGAAAAAAAGTTTTAAGAATTTGAGATCAAGGTTGGCTCAACACCGTTGAGCTCGAACCTAACTTGATTAAGCTCGGAGCTCTCTTATCTTTGTTAAGAATAATTAAATCTTAGTTTGGGCTAGTCTAGGCTTAATTAGACCCCAATTCAGCTCATTCATGCTTAAACTGGAGTTGTCTAAATAATAATAAAACTCATAGATTCTTAAAGTTGGCTTATATACACTGTAAATCTACAATCTTTACCTTTACTAGGCTCAAACTTAGCTCGTACAGCTAAATGGGCCCATTTGGATACACATAGTAGGTTTATTCCACGGTTTACTAATGTCAAAGATTCAACTTATTTCAAAAGATTCTACTGATAGGTAAAAGCTCATAAATAGTTTATATTCTATCATGCCGACTTCTTTGCATCGGTAAATAGTACAATTTTCATAAAGAGGAAAACTAACACTAAGGGAGGTTTGAGCTCGAAACTTCTTGCTTAGGGGTCGGGCGGCAAACCATTCTGTCATGCCCTCTTAAGCAAATAATCATTACACTTAAAGAATGAATAGTGCACAAAATAACTTAACTTTTTATGTTTTTTTTTTCGATAATTAGCAACATAGTCGCGAACAAAACAGGTCACTCGACCAAGCGAGACCCGAGTCCACCCGTAAAAGAACGGGGACTAAAGAGATACAGAAATAACAAAAACAGGAAAGCAAATCAAAACAGGCACCTCAAAACACGACTAACGCACGACTACGACTACAAAATCTACCAAACAATAGGAATTTGAAGCATCGGAGCACTGAAGCTGGCGAAACAAGGGACTCAGCGAAGGACCAAAGGCAAAGGCTTCAAACAAACCACGACACCTCGCGGCACACCACCGGGCACCTCAAAATCAGTGTAGGTTCCTCACATCCTTCTATGGAGCATAGCACTTACCTTAGGCCGATCTAAGCCATCAAAATTCAGACCTAATCTTTTTCCCATCTTGATTACTCACCTAGCCTTCTCGATCTTCTTGGCATCAATAACGTTGTCATCCCGCTTCACCCTACTCCTCTTTTTCTTTTTGCCAGAGGCCTTAGCCGGATTCTGCGCACTATTCCTGGGCGAAATTTCCTTCAAGAACTCTTGTAACTCCCGCTTCTCCTTTTCTTTCATCTTGTGCTTCAATGCACGCCTACCCTTTTTTGTCGTCTGCACTCTATCCTTTTTCCTTCGAGTTGTGCTGGACCCTTTCATAAACGGGCCCGACACCTGGTATTTTCCTTGTCTGCTAACCTCTGTATGCTGGTGATTGAGCAAAACATTTGGTTCAAATCCTAGTGGGAACTCAGGGCCAGAGGCCGCGGAGTCATTGTCACTAGCGGTATCCCGCACTTCGTTTTCCTGAGGCGGTATCTGAGCATGGGGTTGTATTGCTCCAACTTTATCACTACTTGCCCACAGGAGATGTAGGGGGAGATGTTGATTTTCTCGAGTCTCTAGGAACGGCATTTGAGCCACAGGCTGGGCTGCGGTAGAGAGTATTAAGTCACGCGGGCAAATGCAGTCTAAGGCCCACCTCCCAACGTACTGTCCATCGATATGGATAGAGATATGTCCCAACGATTGCCCTAAGACACTCACACCATCATTCATAGGCCTTGAAAGAAGAGTTCCAGTTTCCTCACAATCGTCCAAGTCATCTGTCATCTGCACTGGAAGAGGTTGGACCCTTGGAAAAAGCCGTTCCACCGTGGTGCAATAGTTGTCTCGATAGGACTGTGAGGAGAAAGAGGCATGTTCCCTTGCCAATTTGGTCGAGACTGCCATAGCAACAACTCTGGGTGAATAGTCTGGGATCATCTCAGACTTGCCTTCTTTGACAAGCACCAAACGCGATCCCCCGCTAAATTGGACATGGATCGTCTGGTGAATACATGTCGTGGAGCAAGTATCAATAAGGATCTTGGCAGCATCAACACATCTCATAGCAGACGTCCTTGAGTCCACCTTAACAAACTTTCCCCATATTTTTGCGATGTCAGTAAAGCAGTCCTTTGACCAACATTGGACATGCAATCCATAAACCTCAATCCACACTCGCCTGTTCAGAGAGCCTAGTATCTCGCCAGTGTATTTATAAACCTCTTTAAAGTTCTGAAGTAGAGTCTCCTTGCGGGGGCCGAGGTAAGAATCCAAGGTGCTAGCAGAGTCACAAACCAGGATAAAAGTGGTGTTGCTTAACCCTCTAGGGGTTAATCCATACATGTTGTTCTCCGTAATAAATGTGAGGATATCGTCCATACTAACCTCATCAGCCGAGTGCGCAATTATTGATCGATTGAGCCAGCCCTCCACACTTTTATTAACATTGGACACCACAATCCTCGAAATGTTCATATTCACGGCCTCCCCTACCCGACTAGCTGGAGTATTCCCCTGATCCTGGTTACCTTCATTGTCTCTGGACTGCTGGAAAACCCTTGATTGAGGCTGATTCCGATAAGATGAAGAAGTTGGTCTTCTAAATGGGTTAGCCCATTGAACTCTAAGCTTAACACCCATCTTCCATTTATGGATGTAATTGCCCGTGCAGCTTTACTCGAGTCATGGAATCGAACAAAGCCATAAGAACATCTAGACCTCACCCTTTTCTTCACTGGGACAAAAGCATCATAGATTGACTTGAATTCTTGGAAAACCGCTTTAAGCCATGAATTTGTCGTTCTTTCAGGTAGGCCATCAACGAAAATGGACACCGTCTCACTAGCTATTGGCATTTCAGGGTTGGTTATGGGTACGGAATTGGGGAGAGAGGATGATGGATTGGAGCGGTGGTCGATGAGTAGGCGTGGTGGTGGAGAATGACCGGAGCGGGGAGGCAATGATTGATGATTTTGGCTTGCTGTTGGTGTTGGATCTGCTGGTGGTGGTGGTGGGTCTGTTGGTGTTGGGTCTGTTGATAGTGGTGGGAGTCGGTGGGGTTGGCGGTGGTTTAGGAGAAGAGTTGGTGGGAGGCGGTGGTTTTCTGGTGGTTAGGGACGGTGGGGGGTGGAGCGGTGGAGAGAGAGAGAAAGAGGTGTTCTAGGATGATGGCGGTGGTAGACTATGGTAGTGGAGAGACAGAGTAGTGGTGGCTTTTTGCGGTGGTGCTTGGTGTTGATGAAAGCCGGAGTCGGGTGGTGGGTGTTGCCGGAGACGGTGGAGAAGACGATGGGGTTGGGGAAGACGAAGAGGTTGATGATGACGGGTGGAAGTAATGGTTGTACGACTTGAACCGGGGGGCGGCAGCGATTCCCTTGATGCAACTCCGGCTCCTGGAGGTCGGGTGACGTTCCCTCACGCACCGGATCTGGGCGGCGCGTGGGTATATTTGTTTTATTACCGTTGGCGGTGAGAGATTAACAAAAATAAAATTATGTTTATATTATATTAATATTAAATAGGATTATTTACACTAAAAATCCTGTACTTTTCTCATTATATCAAATTAGTCCTTGTACTTTTAATTGTGTCATTTTAGTCCATCTACAATTTATATTGTATCAATTTAGTCCTTTGGTCAAATTCAAATTAAGTTATTGACTTAATTTTTAATGACACAATTATGTTAGATATAGATAACTCACTACAAGTCCACCTGTTGACTTAATTTAACTCAATCCATAGTCAAACTATTAAAATTTTTATTAAAAACTTAACATAAATTTTATTCTAAACACCAAATTAACACAATATTAATTGTAGAGGGACTAAATTAATATAATGGACAAAATATAGGGAACTTTAGTGTAAATAACCCTATTAAGTAATATTAATATTAATTAATATTAAGTGAAGTAGTTGAAATTTGAATTATAACTTACTGATTAGCAAAACTATTATACCATATACAAAACATTAAGAGTAAAGTTACAGTTAAAATAAAATTTTATTGTCAGAAAAATATTCGCACAATAATAATATTTGGAATTATTTACATTTTAGTAGCCTAATATTTTTAAAAATAATAAAAAGAACTCTGAGATTTTTGAATTATTAAAAAGGCCCATAAGTTTTTGTCGTATTAATAAAAAAGTCCCTAAGTTTTTATCGCATTAATAAAAAGACTCATCACTGACATGATAATATCATTTTTAGTTGACAGAGCTAACATCATAGCTGTATTTTTATTAATATTACAGTAAAATAATAAAAATATCCTTTAATAACCATATTTTAAAATAAATTAAACAAAAATAGATAGCTCCTATATAATATAATATTTTAAATTTTATACTTATAAAGTAAAAATAAAGGTATTTAAATATATTTTATATTATCTTATTATAGCACTAAAAAAAAGAGTTGTCACATTAATTTTGTTAATTAAAAAATAATATCATTAATACGATAAAAATTTAAGATCATTTTAATAATTCAAAGGCCCTTACACTCCATTGACAAGAGAGGCACGTAGGGAGCGCCAAGTTGAGACAAAGTGGCGATGCATTCGCTTCTCAGGATCAGCAACTCTCTCTCTCCAGTAACCGCCCGATTCTCTCTCCTTCGCTTCTCCAGAAATCTCTCTCGTACTCCGCCTTCCTCGATCATCTTTCGAAGAATAACGATTGCATTTTCCTCTTCTTCTTGTGTTCTAATTTTTAGTTTAATTTGCGCATTGTTTGATTGATTGATTGTACAGATGCAGCGGCGACGAAATCTGATGCGTGGAACCCTAGTTTCATTCATCCTACTGCTATTGTTCATCCCGATGCTACTCTTGGTGAGGTGCGTATGAGACAAATGTTCCGTTTTTTGTTATCGGATGAGGTTATGTGTAGCTAGGGTTTGAATTAATTGAGTGTGTGGCAAAGTAGTTGTGTATGAAATCGATGAGGTACATTGATGATTGAGTTAGGGGTTTGATAATGAATGAGCTAAGTTTGAGGAAACTCGACAAGATTAAGGTTGCGTTTGGTTAAGCTTTTTCAGAGCTTTAAGTTATGAAAAAGCTCTAGTTGTCTGTTATTTGAGCAGTTTAAGTGGATGAATTTGAGTGAGGGGTGTGAACAGATTATTAGGCTTGTTAAGAGCTTGCTAAGTGCACGTTAAGAGTTTAGTGAGAGCTTGTTAATTGGCTCGTTTTAGCTTGTTATAGATCATTGATTTTTAGTAGCTTGGACATCTCGTTGATATTGGCAATTGTGGAAGATAATAGCTCAAGAGTAACTTAAATAGTTCAAGCTGAATTGCACTTAGCATCTTATTGAACTAAATCTAAAGAAAGGCTCTGAAACTCGTTTAGAGCCCGGTTTAAACTTGAGTAGTTAAGAGTTATTGAGCTTGAGTTTAATAAGGGCATGCTTGGTTGACTTTGTTTGCATGCCTGTGTATATCTCGAGTAATCCTTCCCACACTACCCTCTTTGAAGTTCTATGTGCAGCAGAGTAAGTTGGGGCCACAAACCCCAAAGATGCCTCCAAACAGTTGTTTGGACCCAATGGGATTCGAACCCTTTGACCCCTAGATTGACGCTTCATCAGGCAACTAGTCCAAGTTTCTTACCACTTGAACCAACTCTTAGGATTATAAACTTCAAACCTGTTCTGCTTTCTTTTTCTTTTCCTCTTTAGCAAACTTTGATTTATATATAGTTTGTTGGACTGATTTGGGTATATCTTCAGGGTGTGTCAATTGGTCCGTTTTGTACAATTGGGTCATTGACAAAGCTCGGAAATATCTGTAAACTGTACCCTAGTAGCCATATTTTTGGGAGCACCCAACTTGGTGACTATTGCATATTGAAAACGTGAGTTCGAATTCTATAGTTTGAACTTCATTTGTTTATTTATCATTGTATAAGAAAGGCTGATTTTGAGCTTTTTTTTTCGTTTAGTTGAGTAATAATTTTTTCAAATGGCAACTTCTATGGGGCCAGGGGTGCAGTGGTTGGCGATGATCTGCCAGGGCATACTGTGATTGGGTCCAACAACATCATTGGAAATCATGCCGTTGTGGGTGTTAAATGCCAAGACTTGAAGTATAAGGTCTGCTGTCCACTTCTGGTGATCTAAACTTGGTTCGGTGTTAGTAGAACGGTATCTAACATTGCAGTAGTAGAACTATGGCGTATTTGTGCAAATTTGATGTTTTTACATGGTCTTATCCAGGTACATTGCAATATATACATTTTTATTGTTGCATACTTGCATCATCATATAGCATCTTATACTGGCATAAGCCATGATCTTGAGCACACAAAACCACACCTGGAACAATCTCCCTTTATCTAGTGCTGTGTCTGCTGTCTGTCTTTCTCGTCCTTTTATTGACTTTCACGTCGTCTACTCATAGCTAAGGTCAAGGTTTGCATTTAATTTACTCTATGGAACCCCAAATCATGTAGGTGAACAAAAGGAGAAAAAAAGAAAGATAAACTAAGTGATATAACCTACTCTCATAGTTGCTTGTGGGTCCAGGAGGGAGATGAATGCTTTCTTCATATTGGTGACAACAACGAGATAAGAGAGTTTACCTCTATCCATAGATCATCAAAGGAAGATGATAAAACGGTGCGGAACATTTGCTTAATGCTGAACTTCTATTACAAAGGGTGGAAGTCTCGATCTCAATTCGCTTACCTACTTTCTCTTTTTCTAGGTTATAGGTAACAACAATCTCATCATGGGATCCTGTCATGTTGCTCACGACTGCAAAGTTGGTAACAACAACATTTTCGCAAATAATACTCTATTGGCTGGCCATGTGGTGGTAGGAGTAAGTTACAGTTGCTCCATAAAGTTTGTATTCTGAGACATTAATCTATGTTTTTTTATCTGGGCTGCACCATTTTCATTTAGCTTACTACAAAAATCAAATACTTTGGATATAGGACTATGTTCATACTGCAGGAGCCACTGTTGTTCATCAACATTGCCATCTTGGATCTTTTTCGTTCATCGGTGGTGGTTCTGTGGTATGTTACTCCTGCTTCATGTGGTCATTATTTCTCATACATGATCTACACATAAAATTAACCTCATCACAGATGTTGATGTGAGTTATCTAACTTCTTTTAGTTGAAAGCCAAGTGAACCATAATAACTATCTGTGGTCTGAAGAAGATCATAGGCTAGTGTCAATCCGTTTGGGTTTGAGAAGTACTGTTGGCATTTAAAGGAGCTTAGTGTTTATCGAGCTCATGGAATCAAACTTCGGTTTGCAGTCGTTGTTGCATTTTCGCTGTAGCAGTTGTTACATTCATTATGTAATGGGTAGTGGCGGTCTGGTTGGGTTTTGTAAGAGAACGTAGTTTGCTTGTTTGCCTTGTATTTGGAACACTTCAGATGAGGAGACAAATAATCACGGGTTTTTATGTCTTTTTGACAATTTTCTGTAAATATCTTTTGGTAAATAAAGTACAATATATATTCAATATGGAGGTCGTTATCAAAGTACCATTAAGAATCAGCCATCACGTAACAATTAGCTCAAAATTTGTTACATACGACCTCTATTTGATGGTTACATGTGAGGCATAACTTCTTTCAAGGGTCCTTCTGGCTTTCTTTATTCTAAATCGTTATGTGATTGCAAGGTTTCTCAAGACGTTCCCAAGTTCATGATGATTTCCGGGGAAAGAGCTGAGATTCGTGGTCTTAATTTGGAAGGCCTGCGACGTCGTGGATTCTCAACGACAGAGGTTGGCACCAGTTACTTGTTTGTGGTTGCGATGACTCTGCGTAAACTTGCCTCTTAATCATATATAATATAATGATGTGTCCCTGCAAGGGCCTGTTCGACATTGTTTTTTATTTGTGGTTTTTGTTTTTTTTGTTTTTTTTTTTTTTTTATAGAAACAAAAAGTCATATTTCGGGAATAGGTTTTTGTTTTCTAGTTTTAGTAAAAACTTAAAATAGAAAAGCAAGAACTAGAAAAAATCATTTTCAAAACCTGGTTTTTAGTTTTCTAAAAAACCAGAAAGTGCAAACAAAAGATGACACTAAAGAAGCCATGAATAAGCGTTTTCCTAGCTTCATAGAGGTTGTCGCCTCTTCAGTTGTTATGTCATCATTCTGATCGTTGGTTTTGATACTCAACCCTTCACATTCTTTTTATAGAACATGTTCCTGTTTTTCCTTTTACAAAACATGCTACCCTTCTCATGTATATAACTAAACGTTATGCACTTGTTCTTTTTCTCAAACACAATACCCCGTTAAAGCTATTTTTGTCAATTCATACTTTAGTACCTCATTCGATACTCTCGAGAGACGTTCTAACATATACGCATATATGACTTGGCAAGGATCTAGATTAGGCATTTGCGAGCTGCTTACCGTAAGATT
Organism: Simmondsia chinensis; assembly: GCA_018398585.1. NCBI lineage: Eukaryota > Viridiplantae > Streptophyta > Magnoliopsida > Caryophyllales > Simmondsiaceae > Simmondsia > Simmondsia chinensis. Next base: position 24,551,660 of record JAGTTD010000017.1, on the reverse strand, counting down.
TTCATGCCTGCCAATGCTGATTCTCGAGGTTTTGAAGACCGGCTTACTGAAGTGGTATCCCCTGTCTCTCTTCTCTTCTAAGTAGTAAGAACAGAATTTATTTGTATCATCTGATGCAAGATCATTAAACCGAATCGTTCTTCTAGGATCAGCATGAAGAATTAGCTTGTGTTCCTGCTGTACGCGATATGGTGCAATCTATTCGCAATTCCTTTACAGAAAATCGACGAGGAATATGCAGGTTCAGTCGGTGGAACAGCTCTTGAAAGCAGATACAGAAAATGGAGCTTTTGTTTGCTACTTTTCCAGTATCATTGGGTATAAAAATGTTGCTTAATCTTGTAGACGCTTCGTATACAAGTGAACATTGCGTAACCTGGGACCGCCACTTTTATTCAAGTCCACGAGCTGCTTCACCGTAACAGTATCATCGACTTCAAATTGGAACAAATCACCAGGACTTGTTTGGCTAGCCGAGTAGTGGGGTTTCCAAAGCGTGCTACATTTTATATGCAGATTCTTGCACAAAAGGCGGGTATGTTCTGAACATTCTCAAATGAGTTCATTGTTTTCTGGTATTGTGGATAGTTTTTTTGGTGATATGTGATTGGATTTATATACATAACGGAGAATAAGAATACATTTAAGCATAGACAAATTTGTATTTGCTTTTAGCTTTGATTCCAGGTTTTAGGTTGGGAGTCCTCGGACACAGCCTCCTTTTAGGGTAGCACCCTGGAGGGCTAAGGGGGGCATTCGCGGGAGCCTTTGAGGCACTGGGTTTTTTGTTTTTGTTGTTGCTTTAGCTTTGATCCTCACCCGTCCTTTCCTACCTTTCAATCGGTTCAATTATATCTTTCATAAAATAAGAAAAAAGAAGAATTAGGTACTTTGTCCGAGAGAAGAGAAGCCTAAACTGTCTGCTCTTATGCAAATAAGCAATGAACGGTCTTCCCCTTCGAGTATATTTGTATATGCTATATCTGTTTGATATGTTATGCATTTTTCTCAGCATGTTATGTAAATATGTCTAAACAGTTTTGTGACACCGTCCACTCTTCTAAGGAAAGTGGTTTTTTCTAGGATTCGAAAAGTTATTTTTCTACTCTTAACAGAGTTAGAAAAAATAATACTTTAAGAAAAAAAAATAGAAGTAGAAGTAAAAATTAAAAAAATTTTGAATAAAAATATACTTATTAAAAGCATTATTTAAAAAAGTAAATGTTAAAAAATAACTTTTGAAACAACTTAGCCCTACAAGCTTTCAAATTTCCTACCATGTACATGTAGGTCGTTTAGGTTACTGTGCACCCTATATGTCATTTTTGACTTATGGGGGGCACAATGATCAATTAAATGCTAATGTTTTTTGGAATAATTTATTATAATAATAACGTAGGTTAACTCTTTTAGCAATAAAATGTTAGAAAGAAAATTGATCTAGTTAAAATAACATTTTAGGAAAATGAGGTCATTACTCAAATTTAAGAGAGCCCCACCTTAAGCTATAATTAAATAAAAATGTGATGTAAAGGATCTAATTCAAATTAATTAATGCACACGATTTATTTTGCAATAAAATATCATTAATACAAACTAGGAGTTTTAAAGACATTTATGTAATAAAATTAAAAGTTAAAAGAGAGCTCTTTGATTTCAAATAATAATTGAGTAGGTCTTCATAATTATTTATCCTTTGCATAGTTTTCTCTTCCTACATAAATCTATGTGAGAAGCATGGTTATTAAAGTCGTGATCCTATCATCCTATTTTGCCCTACCGATCCAGATCATGTAAAAATAACGTAAGCAAGTCGACTCGTGTCAAACTCGAGTAGGATCAGTAGAATCGGTAGGATCGTCAATTCTACCAATAAAAGATAACACATTTGAGGTTTGACGCCAATTTTACCAATTCTACACGGATTTTGCAGAATATTTTTTAAATTTATTTTTTCAACATTCCTGTTTTTTTTCCCCTCACGTTTTCTCTCCCCTTCCCCCCACCTTCCCAACCTAACCCTGATCATTCTTTCACATCACACCCTTCACTTATCTTCACCAGCAGCCCTAGCCACAGCTGAATGTCGCGAACTGATGTGGATCGACTACCCCAGCCACCCACCGAGGTCTAACACCGACCCACGGGCCACACACAGCCATAACTCATTTTCTTTTTGGATAAATCAGTAATTTTTGTTTAATTTCTTATTCTTCTAACATACCTGGGTAATTGTTTTGATTTTTATTTTGTTTATTTTAAGCTTGATTTTGTTTTTTGGACCTTTTTGATGTTCTTTATTATATATTTGAGGCTTGTAATGCAATTTTTGTGGATGCAAGTTATTATTTTACATATGAAGTAGAATTTTATGATTCTTAATCCAATTCTACACTCCCGATCCTGAGGACCCCTCATTGATCCTATCCCGATTCCGACAACCTTGGTGAGAAGGGAAAGCACTGTGCTGCTATGAATGTTTCTTTTTAACATTGATAATGCCTAGGGGATGGGGATGCTGGATTCAAACCCGCATCCCAGAGTTAGCCCAACTTTCACCCCACTTATGGAACAAACCGAGTACCGGCATGCTGCTATGGATGTGCTACAATTGGGAGAATTTTTATTATATCAAATGAATGCAGATACCATTAATCAAAGATCATGGCTTAAACTACAATTAGCATCCCTATGAAAAATAGGGGGAAAAAAAAAAAAAAGGACATGAAGGAATTACATTATACTATCTAATACTATTATTCACAAAATTGGCGATATCTTTTGCCTTTTATTATATCATGTATACCTCCCATTCTTTGCCCCTTTTGGCCATGAACACTTGCATTTTGTTAGGGGGAAAATTTTGACTTACATAGAGCTTCTTTCTCGGCCCCAAAAAATGGTTGAGCTAGTCTACTGCCTTCGACGTCTTCGTTACCTGTCCCCAGGAACAAGAATCCTGTCAAGTAATGTCTCAAAATTGCTTTCGTTGGTTCTGCCAAGAAACCAACTATTTCAAAAGTTTAAACTGACAGGTAAAAGGTCAAAAACGGGGTTGTTATACTCTAATATTGCCCCTTACATAAATGTTTTTTAGGCTTGAAGTGTCAACAATGAATGTGCCCACTTATAACATGTGTTGAAATTAAACCACGTTTCTGAATACCTCGAAAGGCATAAATTTACACGAGAATATATAGCAAGAAAGGTCAAGAACAAATTCAAAATGTACCAATAATGGCGAAGGAGCGAATGAAATCTACGACCTTTGATGATTACCTCGCTTGTACTTTCGGGAGCAAACCACCGCAGCAATACTCCAAGATGTACAACAGTAGGTATTAACTTGAAAAGCAACGGTGTTGTAACCTATAATTAAGCTTCGTTAGCATAACGCGGAAAAAATAACGGGACTTTAAGAATAAAACATGCGTTTTTATGGCATTTGAATGATGCAGATTTTACGTCATGAAATTTACTCACCAAACTGAGAGCTGTTGTGCCAAGCAGCAGCAGATAAACCTTACCCTGCAATGTATACTCCTTTTTGTCATGTTATAAGACATGAGATTAAATGAAATTCGTTTTGTTATACAACAGTCATTACGTAACAGAATTTGACCTAGTCATTATGTGATTATCTGTTATGTAACAATACTTCTGTAATAGCATCCATAATGCATTATGCATCTAAATTGTATTATATGCGTTTACGTGTTAAAAACTATCAACCAGTGGAATGCAATGCATAATACTTCTTTTCGAGCTCGAGGAGAGCACATCGGGGACACATTTCTCTTTTATGGTAAATCAATGTATTGATTGTGGAAAGTACATGACATGAATTTTCATCCATTTAGGTTCTATTTGGTTCAAAGGAAAACATTTTCTTTATGAAAAGTTCTCTTTAACAAAATAATTTCAATTTAAAATATTTTTTCTTAAACTTTTTGCCTTTCTATTTAAAAAAGGTTTCATTTTACAAATTTGTATGGGATTCACGTTTGGCCAAGTTGAGGTTGAATTGAGACATTATGACGTCAGATTATGAAGGAAAAATGTTTTCCCTCAACAAAGGAAAATGTTTTCGCCTTTTGTTAAAGGGAATTCAATTTCTCCTTAATGGATGAAAACATTTTCCATATTTATAATTGTAGCTATGAAATTATGGTAAAATTAAGATGTAAAATGTTTTCTGTCAAAACAAATAGAGCTTTAAGGGGGCTCAATCAATGTCATTGAGGGTTTTCCGACATTAACCTAAAATATAAGAGGAAGATGCAATATGATACTACACATTCGCCACACTTAAAACTAGAATCGGACGTTCAAGAGAATTCCATTTCCATGTTATTATCTTTCGGCTGATGCCTATTATAGACATAAGCCATGAAGAAATAATAGGAAAGATCACACTAACCTCAACCAGATGCAAATTGGAAGCCCGGCCTAAAAGGACGAAAGCGAATTCACCTATTTGTGCTAATGACATACCAACCTGTCAAAATTGAATTAGAATTAGGACCAAGGTAGGTCCGGTGATTTTAGAGCCTAAAGCAAGTTTTGATTGATTGGCCCCTTATTGGTAACAAAGGTGTCCACATCAGTATAAGCGTACTTTTGAGTAATTCGTTTTGAATTGTAATGACCCGCTAATGTACAATTCTTTTATAATATATATTTTACATACATGTTTATAATATCCCATATGTTGGTCATCATTTCTTCAATTATAAATGGTAATATGCAATAGAAGCAAATTCAAAACACAAATACTTTTCGAAAGGGTCTCTTAATAAATTGGGGGCTCCAAGCAACTGCTTAAGGTCTTGACTGGCCCTAATTAGGACCTCATGAATAGGTAATTTTAAAGCTTTTAACGGGAAGATACTATATTACAGAGAAATGTGAAAAGGGACTTACAAGCACAGCGGTTTGGTTGCTGTAACCGAACAATTTTACAACTGCAGCCACCACGATAGTTTTAATGATAATGACCAGTATCACAGCTGCCAGTAAAATATCGACATGATTCCAAAGGAAATGAACGTGAATGAGCATCCCGATGCTAGCAAGAAAAAGAGCAGCAAAGAAGTTCCGTATGGGCTCAATCTACAAAAATGCACCGCACATAAGAAATATTCCAGGTACAGCATACATTTACGGATGAGCTTCAACATGCTGTAAGATCAGCTTGTATGAAAGAAATAAAAAAAATGCAATAAAACAAAGTTGAATTTGCTTTAGAATCCCTATCCACACAGAAATGTTCAAAAATGGACAAAAAGTGTAGTATCTTAAGAACAATCATATGAGAGCGAGATTGGTTGATCTAGCAAAGCCTTGGTTTCGAGCTTACCTTTCCACATCCCTATGTGTTGGTTGCCCTACTTAGGGCAAATATGGCACTTCTTAGCACTATAAAACAAATGAACTGAGAGATATAATAAACTAGAAACTCAAAAGAAAGGGAGCAAGATGAAGAAAGGAAATTCTTCCTCAAGGAAACCGTAAAGGCTAAAACACTAGGGAAAGTTATCTTGGTAAAGCTATCAACAGATGTTACCAAGAAAGATTACAACAACAACAACAACAACAGACCAGTACCTCAAGGACTCCCGCATAAGCGGGGTTTGGGAGGGGTGAATCTATGCAGCCTTACCCCTTCAGGGTATAACCCTGCCGAGAGGCCGTTTTCGAGGACTCCCAATCTTATAGGGTTGGCAACACGAGGACTCCTAAGAAAGATTATTCTTGAGAAATTTGAGGATAATAAAGGGAGCAACTGGGATTGAGATATACAACTTAAAAATTAGGAGATTAGTCGGCTGTTGAACCCCTAGCATAAGTTTTTTCAAAATTCCTTTTTAGATGAGAAGAAGGTATGATGTTTCTCTCATTCCAGCCAACAACATCCCAGGAGGGGGAAGATGAACTTCAAACCTAAGGTCTCATGCTTGGAGGGGGTAGCTTGACCATTACAACAGCTTACATGAGTTTTTCATATTCCAAAAAAAAAGAATTGCGTGATTTTCATGAATACTTTTGCGTCCTTAACGGGATTATATAATTGAAAAATGAAAAGACGAAAGGGCTCTTTGTACATTCTTTTTCTCTTAATAATATTTCCTTTTTCAATCAAAAAAAAAAGAAAAGAAGGGACAGAAAATCGCACAAGAAAAAGAACATGAAAAGAGAAGTGTAAGTCAATATGGCTGGACAACAAGAAAAAGCAGACGTCTATAGATTACAGAGGACAATAGTAGTCATAAAAACTGACAAACCCTAGAGGGAAAAAGAACTGTAAATGAGAGCCTTCACTAGAGAAAAATAGACAAAATGGAGAATTGGCCTTACTTGTTGAAGCGTATACTGACCGAGATCAGTTGTAGATATCATCAGTCCAGCAGCAAACGAACCCAATTCAAGGCTCAGACCCAGCTTGTCACTACACTGAAACAGAAAAAACACGTCATATCCATTTCTAACAAACATTGAGGCTTTGTTTGTTTAGGGGGAAAAATAGATTTTAGGAATTAGTTTTCCTCTTCCTGTTGTTTGGCATGCATTTTCTAACAAGAAAGATCTTTCGACAGAAAAGCTTTTCCACCCAATGGATGGATGACTTCCCTTGTAAAATGGGGAAAGTCGTCTTTCCAGCGACCCAAATGGAGGAAGTCGAACTACTTTTCTCTTGTCATGTCTCATGTATGCTGCTTGCTACTTAGTTGTCCCATAACACAGTGTACAATGATCTGTAGAAGTTTTCTTTTAAACCAAACAAGGGAACATTACAATGTGAAAGTATATTTTCCTTTGAAACAAACAACGGAAAATCTCAAGTAGATTTTAATTTTTCAAAGAAAAATATTTTCCGGGGGAAGAGGACTTCTCTTCTACTAAACGGGGCCTAACAGCTCGGAAGATTATTTATAAACCATAAAATCCCTGCTCTCTGTTCCCCATGTTTGTTACTAAGCTAAATAATGTTTGACCTTCTTCATTATTATCTCTTGTCATTATTTTTATTAATTCGCTCTACCACTCCTCTAAATGGTGCATCATTCAGAACCCCAGCTAACAAAATGCAGATGGTAGTCAGAAGAGAAACTAACCCAAGCAACAAGCAAGCAGAAAGCCACTGATGCTAACTGATAAAGTTCATTTGTCTGCATATATTTTTGTCTGTGGTCAGAATTAAATCAAAAACATCAAATCTAACCAAGTCTCTAACTACAAATACATCACCTGCGAGGAGAGGCTAATCATTAGCTTAAGGAATCGGGGCACACAAATTCGAGTTATTATTGACAAGACGGCCAAAAATGTAATCAATGTCACCAACCTGTAAAAGGTTTCACTTATTCATCAATATGAAATGAGACTTGTATAAAACCAACCTCTAAAGCCAATACAGACTGCTACTATGCAGAAGATATGTTCAAGGCGATTATCAACGTCATTCATTTAACAGAGGTTCAAACATTTAGATTTTCGTCTTAGCTGTTCGGCCACAACAATACAACTTTTCGGTCTTCGACTTTAAAATTTTTCAGGAAGTCCTCACAATAGACGCCTACAAATTTGACATCAATGGCTGTCCCAATTGAAGGAAATGCTCACCACGAAACGGGAGGGGAATGAAACAGCACCCAGTAAAATTCTGATGATAAATACAAGGGTTATTCACACCATTAGTTCTTCTACTCTGCTTATTGTCTGAATTTAGTCTTTATACTTTCGGTTATATCATTTTGTCTTTGCACAATTGAAATTGTTTCAATCAAGTCCAATATTAAAATTGATGTTACTTTTCGGTTGAAATCATAGCACATTCACTCTTTATAAATGTTGACCCCTTTGTAGAAGCTACCTTCACGCAGAAAGCTATGTAAATGCTAATTAACATTAGAATTTCTACCACAAATTAATATTAACTTCAACATTAGACTTGATTGAAATAATTTCAATTGTACAAGGACTGAATTGACCTAATTAAAAGTACAAGGACTAAATCGACACAATAAGTAAAGTACAGATACTAATAACACAAATAAGCCTAAATACAACCTACAGGACACATGAATCCTCCAAACAGAGACAAATCACTAACATATCCTTACAAAGATCTGAACCGGAAACAACCAATTTTTCCTTATCCATTTTGGGTTCTCGTGGGCATACAACTTGTAGACTCAAATCAATACACAACATGCCTGTCCGAAAACTGAACTCAACACCTTTGACAGTTTAGAAGTTCATGAAAAATATCAATGAGTGGCAGAAGGTGCTTACTTACGATTTAGTCATCGATGTAACTCCCTGAATAAGATCAGAAGTACCACCAAGAATAGGCAACAGAGCAAAAAGCAAGCCCACAGTGCAGTCCTAGTATCAAATATAGTTTGAACATCTATTAGCAGGTCAGCATTAGAATTACTAAACAGATAAAAGGAAATTATGAAGGACATTACTGATTATTGGCAGAAAAAAAGTAGGGACAGCCTTTCGCTATAAGAATAGAGAATACGCCACTAGGAAGAAATGCCTTTCCTAAGTGTTTTAGGGCCCGAAGTGGGTATTTTGAAACGGGACCGTCCATATATGTTGACATTTATAAATTACAAAATAGAAATTAGGTCCGCCAAATTAAGAACCTTATAATTTAGGGGCCCCTAGAATTTGAGGACCCCAAGCAGCCACTTAGGTTGCTTAGGGTCTTGTCCAGCCCTGCAAGGAAGGTGGCATATACCTGCAAAATAAGGGTACCAGTTGTGACTTGACCATGAAGGGCACCAACACTATTTCTCTCCATCAAAAACTTCAGAACCTGAGTAGGAGTAACACAAGTTGAGGAACATGACTAATGAGAAATTCAATCAACAAGAAAGCCCAGAAAATAACCAAGTCCGAGGAAACAAGCATGATAGAATGTAAGTGAAAAAAATTAGAACTTTCTCCCCTCCCATTTCTTTTCTTCCTTTTTGGTTAATCATTCATCGAAAAGGTAACTAATATAAGCTGCAACAAGATTTTATCTGTGTTCAACTTATCTTTCAGGAAACATCGGCCAGGTTCAGTCTCAGAAACATCCACATTGTGGACTATTAAAATATGACTTAAATATCTATAGAAAGATGCATTTCTTGATGAGGATTGTCCTTCGTAATCTAGGCAATTTTTGACAATAGTCAAAGATGCATTGAAAATTCAGACGTGGTCATCCACTTCTTCCCAGGACATTCTGGTCTGCAAAGGAATTATCGGTAAACTATCACAGAGAAAGCAAATATGTACAAAGATCCTTATTTATAACAAAAAAAAGGAAAAAATATGCACCAGAAGGGAAACATGTATATGCAGAGATCGATACCACTGCTGTAGATGACATAGACAAGAATAATCCAACAAAAATCCCTTCAGAAGCACTGCCGCCACATAACTGCAGAGAAGCACAACTGCTCTATCAGAAATGCAGAACAAGTAATATAACAAAATAAATGTTCATCAAACCAGGGACACATATGGAGTGTGTGAGTGTTAAGCTTTCAGCATAGTTCTCTTAGGGAATGACCTGCAAAGTATCTACAACTAATATGAGAATCATATCCATAGATGAACTAAAATAAATAAGCTATCACTCCAAGCCGCAACTTGCTAAAAATAATCCTTTCATTTAGGAGCTTGGGATATCATATAGAAAGCCTATCTCACATCGTTGGATAATAGAATGCAATTCATTTCATTATCTGGTTTATAGACACACAGACTGCAGAACAAGATTGAGGAACCATAATATCAGAAAATGGTTAGATGATAATTTGCTTACTGAAGCTGTTATTCCGCACAAGAACATGAAAAGGAGAATCTGAAGTACGCCTCCCAAAACAGCTACAGCCCGAACGACATGAAGCTGCAATCATAACAAAGATTTGTATTCTAAGTCAAACCGGCCAGTTGATGTACAAAATAATTTGCTAAACTATGTACTTCGAATTAGAGATATTAAGGAAACGTTAATCCCACCTTTGCCGTGGAAAACTCTAGGCCTAATGCGAATAGAAGGAAAATGACACCAAACTGAGCCACTGTCTCAACCTGAGCAAATGCAACAGTGAAGATTAAACATGCAAAGAAGACAAACATATAAGATAACATATTCAGTAATAACCTTAGACCAACTTGCCAAGGCCGATCAGTACCCCAAGCAATGCAAGCAGCTCTTGGAAATTTTAAGATCCTTAATTGGCACAAATGACAAAACTAAATTTCTATTTTATAATTTATTTAATTGAAATTTGTATCGCTAGAAAATGTTGATATATATGAATGGCTTGGCCTTGGATATTCACTTCGAGCCCTAAAACTCTCTAGACTGGCCCTACAACCTACTTAAGTATTCATAGAGGACTTTTACCCACGGTGAGAGATCTCAAGCTAGGATCCTTCATCAGAGCCACATAATTCACACATAATTTTACATGATCTTCTTTTAAAAGGAGTACCAAAAAAACCATAAAGAAACCCTGCTCGTAAAGAACGCATAATTTGTATTCCAAGACAACAAAGTCACACCCTGATGTAAGTTACAGAAGAACATCCAAATATCTAAAATACCTGGACCATTTCAGTAACAAAACTGAAGCCCCCAGGTCCAATTACCGATCCTGCCAACAGATAACCAGTAATAACCTGCATATATTTTCCATTTGGAAATAAAAGATGATCTGGCCAAAGTCAAAGAAAGCAATGAATCATAGAAGCTATGAAATATTAAAAAACAAAGCTCCTTTCAGATACTTTTTTCTGGGGAGAGGTGGTGAAGATAGTTTCATGGCTGCTCTTACCGGTTGTCCAGCACAAGCAAAGGCAATGCCACCGCAAGTTGCAGAAACAATGACAACAACCAACTCTGATATCAGTCTGCACACACAGAGAGTTGAACAAATAGACTTTCACATGATTATTGTTATGATCAACTACTGATAATATGATAAAATAAGAGATTTTCTTTAAGGAAATGAAACAAAACAACGACGAAAAACTCAACAAGAAAAAGACAACAAGACACAAGATTTACGTAGTGCGGCCAATTGTGCCTGCATCCATGAAGTTGCAGAGGTTTTTCATATCTCGTTGGAAAGAGTCAGGAGAATTTTTCTTTTCTCAGAATACACCTCGCAAATCCTAGATGATACTATACGTAGCCAAACAAAACCCTAATACCCCTAGAAACACCCTCAATTAGGCCTCGGACCACATTATAGAATAAAACTAGGATGCAAACAGAAAGTCTAACAAATCTCACCTTATGTCCATTTGCAGCATAGGATACTTGGACTTCGGATTAGACATGATGAAGACATTATCCTGGTGGAAAACATCATAACAGCTGGATCATTATATGTTCAGCCTTGTTATTGTCAGTTCATTATGGCATGTCCTAGGCAGCCCGAGCCAAGAATCTGCATTAATGTATATCACACGTACCTTTCTATCTATCAATGTAGGAGTGTCCTCAACCCTGTTTTCATTATCCAAATTGAAAACGTCATGAAGTTGAAAAGACCTAAATAGAACAACAAGACATGTCACAATAACAAAATGGAGGCTAGAAGTAATGGGCTAAGCTCCTTGAGGTATGGCAGTTCTTTACGCAGTGATAATGAGGATAGACTTGACTTATAAACTATGCTACAAGTTGTCTAGAAATTAAAAAAGCCACTGTATACAAATTAATTTTCAAAATAAACGACTAAAATGCGTGGACACTTTCAAAAAGAGAGCAATGCTCCCATTGAAATACAAAAACAGGCATGCCAGAATAAAATGAAGGCCCAGCCCATCAGCCCTCATATTTATCGTGAACGAATCAAGTGTGGAAGGGATCCCCTGTTCATGGATAAAACCACATACTTATCCTCATTCGTCTCGTTTTTCTTTGGCTTCACTCTGGCAACTGTCTCCAGAACAGCCTGATCAAATCAATGTAAAATACTATCATTAGACATGTGATGAAGGCAGGGGTGAACATAGGAATAAGCCAATTACAACATGATATAAATCAGTAGAAGCTTCACACGAATGATGCATAGGCCACGACTAGGGGTGTAAACTGGCCAAGTCAAGCCAAATACCCCATGCTCGTACTCAAGCTCGATAAGCCTAATAGAACTCAAGTTTGAGCCAAGCTTCTATCAAAATTCTGAACTATTGTTTGAACTCGGCCCGATAAGATATTAGTGTGCTTGATACCTGACTTGACTCAACTCATCAACCTAATCGATTCAAGCTCATAATCAAGCCAAACTTGCAATGAAGTCGGCTCACGACCAAGTTGAGCTTTCCGAGTCGCTATCGAACCATTTTGAGCTAATATCGATCATTATCGAGCTTTTATCAAGTCCTCGTCAAGCCCTTGACCAGCCCTTTTCAAATCGTCTGTGAACATTAAAAGTCGAGCATCTCCTATTCAAACTCGACTCGTTAAGCTTATCAAACATGTTCAAACTCAATCTGATAAGCTATGAAGCTCACAAATGAACACAAACAAGCCCTAGTCCATTTTGAACACAAGTAGTTCAACATTTGCTTCATTTACACCCCAGCATATGATGCGTAGGTCACAGACACCTTGCACCCCACAGCTAAAGGTAACGGAAACACATGTACCCAACCCTTTAAGACACCAAATAGGAGAACTTCGTGATTCCTTGTTACACGTTCCACTCAAATTTTGCCAATTTGGTCCATATTAGAGTGAAATTGCATTAAACCATCGAGAATGCGGGACTACCAACCTGCTTTTCTGCCACACTGTTGTTGAAGCTCCCAGGATCAGCAGCTGCAGAAATCAGAGCCAATCCAACAAAATTTACTTAAACAAGTGGCAAGTATCAATCACAAGAACTAACAAAAAATTAGAGGAATAGTTGTTCGAGTATAAATAATTATTAAGCCTTATGGGATAGTTGGCTCCTTGACATGCTATTAAGGTGATGTTAACTGAGAGATCACGAGCTCAAATCCTAATGACTCTCTTAATATTAATGTGATTGCAACACAAGATACGAGTTGAGCCTCCGCACAATCCACGTTTCAAGCCTAATGGACATTCGAGTAAAAGAGCATGTTAGAATCTTGCTATATATTATAACCAAGTACTCCCACCTCCAAAAGCCTCTAAATCCCTACTCAAGTAATTTTAAGGGGTGTCATCAAAAGCCTCTAAACCCCAATTCACGCAATTTTAAGGGGGTGTCATTTAATAATCTATGTCATAGCAAAGAAAAACAAGAAAATCAAGTTCATTACTACGTTATTTTATAGAGTATGTAATGGTGAATCTTTTCTATTTATTATGGGTGATGTTATTGCCAGGGCAAAATTGTTATTGCCAAAGCAAGATTATAGTTTTCAAGATAATTTTGTGGCTCTCATTGTTTGTAAGTCACATCATTGCCCTGGTAATAACAATTTTTGCCCTCCTTGTATTATTACTAAGTCTTTCCCCCTCTGCAAACCTCTTGAACGTCAAATCTTGCAATTTTAAAGCCTCACACAAAAGTTAACAAATAATAAAAAAATAAAAAAAACAAGTATTCATTTATTCAATCACATTATAAAAATTACATACATTATATTTTAAAAATAAAACATCCTTTATGCATTGCACATATAACACTAATACAAAATAATTCTCAAGTTTCATCCATCAACTTAAACTTTTAGAATAGTAAATTTCTTGACAGTTAAAATGAAAAGCGCATGCATGTACAAAAATCCAAAGAAATTCAGTCCAATGCTAATCCAAAACCCTTGCGCATTGAAACTATAATTTACAAAAACAAAAACGAAGAAGAAAAAAGACATGTAACAATTAATTGACAACAAAATGTACTAAAGATCAGTACGGAAAGAGTAAATGAGATGAACAGATCTAGAAAGACCTTCATTCTGCTCGTTGTCAGGAAATTCTTTCTGGAGCGCGCGATCGAACATATCCGCGAAACTCTCCTCATTCGCTGTTGAATTGATCTCACTGACATTGGCGATGGCGGTGTCGAAATGGATCGAGCGGTTACCGGAGAGAAGAGAGAGAGAGAACGGGGCGGCGAAGAGGAGGAGGAGGAAGAGAGAGAAAGCAGAGTAGAGACGGAATGTCTCCCTCATCGGACGTCCGGTGGACCGAGAGAGGAGAGAGAGAGAGAGAGAGGCGGGGGGGAGGAAAGAGAGAGAGAGATATGGGTTAGATACGTTGTTGAGTTATTTACTCCATCACTAACTAATATTTTTCCAAAATTTGTTATTATCACGATAAAAAATTATTATTATTGTAATAAAAATTATTATTGTCAGAGTACAACAACAATTACAATAACGATCGACCTAATACTTTGAGAGCTCCCGCATATGCAGGGGTTGGGGAAAAAGATATACGCAGCCTTATCCCTTATCCCTTGTTTGGCAACGGGGGTAAAGATAAGGGGAGGTAAATTTCTACCCCTGTTTGACAAAGTTATTCGAGGGGTAAACGGGGGTAATGGGGGGTAATTTTTTACCCCCTTTACCCCCCATCACCCCTCTTTACCCCCAATTTCTTTAACCCCCAAATTGAGGGGTAAAGGTAATTTTTAAAAAAAAATTTGACATTTTTATCTTTATTTTAACTATAACTCTAGTTACTCTTAACCTTTTATCCAATTGTCAAACAAGCGTAACTCATTTACCCCTCTTTAGCCTTACCCCTCTTAATTTGATATATCCAAACAAGGGTAGAATATTACCTTATCTTCCTCCCCTTTACCCCTATTTACCTTTATCCTCATTTACCCCTCTTTACCCTCATTTACCCTATTGCCAAACAAAGAATGCTACCCTAAAGGGAGGCTGTTTACGAAGTATTATTATCAGAGTAATGATATAAATTACAAAAAATAGAGCCATTAAAAATTGTCTTTGGAAATAATGATCTTACTCTGACAATAATAACTAAAACTCGTTTGATATGCAGGAAGTAGATACAAGAAATAGAAATTTGTGGAAAGTATGAATTATGGCTCTTGTTTGGTTTGCCGGAAATAAGCAGAATGTAAAATGTGAAAATTTTTAATTCATTCAAAATGCAAAAAGCAACTTACCTAGCCCCCATAGGTAAGCTCTAATTCCTTTTGTTTTTAACTAATCTCCCAAAAAAAGTTCAATTTCCTATTTTGACAACCAAACATGTTTACCTACTTTTTAAGAAGTTGACACAGACATTAAATCCTCGAGAAATACAACTTCCCGCATGAATTTAATTCATGTGGCAATCAAACGAGACCCGAACAATATTATTGTCATGACAAAATTATAAAAAATATCATAATTTTTAAGATAATTTTATAACTCTTATTATTAATAGTTCATAATAAATATAGCCTAAAAGAAGTAAATAGATAGGTACAGTGAGATGAAAGGAAAGTAGGATGGTGTTTTGGGGAAGTTGCATGGCTACGTAATAGGCAAGCATTTATAAATGATGATTATTTTCAAAGAAAACAAGAAAGTATTATTGTTATAAGACTCTAGAAATATTATACTCTATAAAAAGATAATAAAAAGACAAACTCATATATACTAGAAGAAAAATAGCAAGTGTTTTGTATAAGAACTAAAAAATTGAAAAATACTCTCAATATCATATTATTGTTTTATTCTCAACTTCCTCAATTATCAATTATTTTAATTTCTTTTTCCCTTCACCATAACTGTTCAGTATTAATGGTATATATATATGCACAACGAGGTGGTGATTACTCACCATGAGGGCACATAAGATTATGACACATGTATGCACGCGTCACTTAGTGGCACGTGTGCATATTTGCGTACATATATACGTATACATGTAAGAAAATCTTTTACATAATTTTTAATTTTTATTGGCATTTAATAATATTCAAACTCGAACCTAAACTGTACCTGAAAAATATTTAATAATTACAACATTATTATTAATCTTTGCCGATCTCTTTTGTTTAACAATCAACTTCAACTACAACTTCTCTCATACATATATATATATATATATATATATATATATATATATATATATATATATATATATATAAGCCATTTACATGAACGAGGTACTCTAATATTTGAGTATTTATTATCTAGGTATCCAATATTTTAATATATAGAATGAGGTCTTTTAAGTTTTAGACATTTATCAATTAAATACCCTGAAGTTTTAAAATTTTTTCAATCAGGTACCTTTTTGTTGAACATTTGATAAATTTTTGTTAGAAAATGCTAGAATTGAACATGATTTCAACAATGTATAAATATCTTAATTAGAATTTGATAATTTTTACCAAAAATGCAAAAATAACACATAACTATGGTAATATTTAGTTGGTCTACATTGACGTTCAGTGAATATTTTATCCTGATTTGTGGAATTTTTTATGAAAATATTGGCACTAATATATAGTAGCGTATTCATGTATTATATCAACATTTTTTGTATAAAATTAATTAAATTCTTACAAAAGTTCACCAAATTCTGTTATAGGTTACCAAAGTGATAAAATATTCAAACCTCAAGATACCCTATTTTATATATTAAAATGTCAGAGTACTTAAGTGATAAATGCTCAAACCTCATGGTACCTAAGTGATAATTTTCCTATTTTATTGTTGTATTAATTTAGTTTTCATACTTTAGATTCTATACAATTGACATTATTAGTTCATGTACTATTTTTCTATTGCTTTATTGTTGGTCCTTTGATGTACATATTCATGGTTTGCACACGGTCAAATATTGCTTGTGTTGTGAGTATTGTGAGTAGGTCTCTTTCTAATTCAGGGAATTGGGAAGCAATGAAATGAATTTTTAGATATTTTGGGTACTTGGAACCAATGTTTGAGTTTTGGAGGCTCGGGATCAATTCTCAAAAGCTATACTGATTTCAATATGGCGAGATGTCTCGATAGTAAATCTACTAATGGGTATTTAGTCATTTTTGCACGGGCAGATGCTTCTTGGCAATTGAAGTTGTAGAAGTGCATTGTTCTTTCCCACTACTGAATATATTGTTGTAGTTGAAGCAAGAAAGGAAGTATTGTGGATGAAGAGGCTGTTTCTTCCAGAATGACTCTTAAAGAGGAATGTGTCACAAGCCCAACATCCGAAGAGCTATTTTTTCGCTTTTGTTTTGTAACGTTTATGTAATGTAAAATTGTAAAAATTAGTTAAGTATAAATTAGTTTAAATTTTGAATTCGGTTAGGAGGGAGCCGGTTGGAGGGAAAGATTAGGAGGCAAAGGGTTGTTTAAATTGTAATGATGTAATTACATTAATTAGAATGTGGGCGAGGGAGTAGGGTTTAGGCCTATGGGGGACCGGTTGGGGGGCTTCCCTCCAATTTTATATATACCCCTTTGTGACTTGTATTTTGGCATCAACTAATCAAACCAAAATTTGAATCTTCTCTTGCTCTTAACCGTTTCCCCCTCTCCCTTCTAACTTCTAAATTCTAACTTCTAACTTCTCCTCTTTTTCAACCTCTCTTCTAATTCTCTATCTTTCTACTTCACTCTTTCTCTCCCTCGTCCTCTCTTTCCCGAACTTATCCAAGTCACGGGCATAGGTTCGTGACAAAGTGGTATCAGAGCCATCTTCCGATCGAAGAGGGCTTATCCTATCCTTATTTTCCCCATTCGGTTAAAACCGAATCAATCAAAAAAAAAAAAAAACAACAACAAAAAAAAAACTAGCTATTACAAGAAGCATGTCATCAACCGGTCACACCGAGTCCAACGAGTGGGTCGACGCCATAGACGGAAGGTTGATCCGCTTTGAGGAAAGAATGGACCGACTGGAGGAATAACAAAACCAAACCAACACCGAAATGAAGGCCACCATGACAAACATGGGGGCGGACATGGCAAACATGAGAGCGGACATAAGGGCCCTAACCGATGCCGTTAGTCGGTTAGTTAAGGCCCAAGAAAAGAGGCCCGAAGCGGAGACTGTGGCACCACCCGTGGATGCCCGTGACAACGCCGCACCCGGAGGGTCTGGCACCTATCCAAGGACCGGAGACGGGATCCTTTCGCCACCCACACATTCCTCGGAGCTTAGAAATAACCGTGTCCCATCTCGGGTCACGGATGAAGGAGAATTTAGCCGGAGTCATGGGAGCAACCGCACCTTGTCCACCCATGGGCCAAAGCTCGAGATTCCAAAATTTGAAGGTACAAACCCAAGAGCTTGGATCCATAAGTGCCTTAAATATATTCGTTGGTATCAAGTGCCCGAACATGAATGGGTGGAATATGCCTCGAGCAGTCTTCATGAACATGGGGACATTTGGTTCCATGGGCTTGAGCTTAGACACCCACACATGACGTGGCCCTTTTTTATGGACGAGTTGTGTAAACGTTTTGGGGACCGATCGCTCCAAGACATAGTGGAAGAATTTAGTGAGATGTCTCAAAATGGGCCGGTCGAAGATTACATCTTGAAGTTTGAGGAGTTGAAGAGTTGGATGCTAATTCACCATCCGACATTGAGCGAGGCATACTTTGTCTCGAGTTTTATTAGTGGGCTTAAGCCCGCCATCTAAGCATCCGTCAAGGCAAGCCGTCCAACCGACCTTAGCATGGCCTTTGAACAGGCCAAACTCCAATAAGTCGCTGTAATCGAGATCAAAAATGCTGCCAAACCTGTTGCCCGACCCAATTTCAGCACAAGGCCGGTCCCAAGCAACCGGACAGCACCCTCGGCAGCACCCCAGGGATCGGTCCAGTCCCAAGGGTCCGTGGCGAAGCCTGGCAGCGGTCGGTCCAGCAGCAGCAGCAGCCACGCAGGGTCCAGCGCCCCTAGATGAGAGCCTGGCCAATGTTATAAGTGCCATGAAAGATACTTTCTCGGGCACGTTTGTAAGAAGTCCTTGCAAAGTATGGAAGGGGAAGAGGTTGAAGATGAAGCACAAGAAGAGGAAGTTACGGTTGAAGAACAAACCGAAGGAGAAGATAACGGGGCTATGGAGATTTCTTTAAATGCACTTTCGGGCCGAGTCACGCACAATACCTTGAGATTGAAGGGCCAAATTAAGAAACGGGAGGTAATTATGTTAATCGACAGCGGGTCTACTAATAGTTTCCTTGATGCTAGTGTGGTTCGAGAGCTTCAGCTTGAACCGTGCCAACCGTCGTCATGACCGTGACGGTGGCAAACAGGGAGAGCCTAGTGAGTTATCAGAAATGTCCGGGCGTGAGGTGGAAAGTCCAAGGCACAACGTTCGTTGATGACTTAAGGGTGTTGGAACTCCGGGGCAGTGACATGGTCCTTGGGGTTGATTGGCTCCAACAGTATGGGCTCGTAACATTTGACTTCACCAACCTCAAGTTCGCTTGCTTCAAGGAGGGTAAAACAATCCGGTTACAAGGCACATCCGAGAAAGCCGCCTTACAATCAATTTCGGGTAAAAGCCTCACCAAGCTCCTTAAGAAAGCCGGACATATGATGGGTCACCTCTTTATGGCTACCGCCGTGGAGGTTCCCAATTCCATTATCCATCCAGAGATAGAACGCATCCTCGGCCGATACCAAGACGTTTTTGAGGAACCAAAGACCCTTCCTCCTCCTCGCTCACATGATCACCGCATTCCCACATTACCCGAGGCCAAACCTGTGAATATAAGGCCCTACCGTTATCCACATGGGCAAAAGAACGAAATTGAGAGACAAGTCAAGGAGATGTTAGAAGCCTCCATCATTCAACCGAGTCGAAGCCCGTTTGCTTCTCCGGTACTCTTGGTCTGCAAGAAGGATGGGTCATAACGTTTTTGTGTCGACTACCGACAACTAAACAATATAACCATGAAGGATAAATTTTCGATACCGGTCATCGATGATTTACGCGACGAGCTTAAGGGCTCCTCCATCTACTCCAAGATTGACCTCCGCGCCGGTTATCATCAAATTCGGGTATGTAAAGAAGATCAATATAAGACCACCTTCCAGACTCACCAAGGGCATTATGAGTTCCGTGTTATGCCTTTCGGACTCACTAACGCCCCCGCTTCTTTCCAAGCCTTGATGAATGAAGTCTTTGAGCCATATCTACGCAAGTTTGTGCTCGTGTTCTTCGACGACATCCTGGTCTATAGCCCGAACCTCTCCGCACATCTTAGGCACTTGACTGCTGTGCTTGAGACCCTACGTAAGCATCGCCTCTATGCCAAGCGGAGCAAGTGCACTTTTGGCCAAGACCGAGTTGAGTACTTGGGACACGTGATCTCAAGGGAAGGGGTTGCAACAGACGAAGGCAAGATTGAGGCCATGAAGAAGTGGCCAAGACCGAAGAATGTCAAGAGCCTCCGTGGATTCTTGGGGCTCACCGGGTACTATCGGAAATTCATTCGTGGGTATGGAACCTTGAGCAAGCCATTGACCAACCTCCTCAAGAAGGGGGAATTTCATTGGAATGAAGAGGCCGAACAAGAATTCGAGGCCTTGAAGGAGGCCATGACAACCGCCCCGGTCCTTGCACTTCCCGACTTCTCCAAGCCTTTTGTCCTTGAAACCGATGCTTGCGGGATTGGGATAGGTGCGGTCCTATCACAAGAAGGCCGACCCCTTGCCTACCTCAGTAAGGCCCTTAGCCCACGCCATTTGGGGCTTTCGGTCTACGAAAAGGAACTTCTTGCAGTACTTATGGCAGTCGAAAAATGGAGGCATTATTTGATGGACCATCACTTCATCATCAAGACCGATCATGCAAGCCTCCGCCACCTACTTGAGCAAAGAATCACCACACAGTTACAGCTCAAGGGGATGTCAAAAATGATGGGCCTACACTATAGCATCCTTTACCGCAAAGGAGCCGAAAACCGAGCCGCCGATGCACTCTCAAGATGGGATGAAGACGAAGCTACCGCCACCTATGCCCTCATGACCACTTCGGTTCCCCTTTGGATGCAAGAGCTCTCCCAAAGCTATGAAAACGAGGCCCATACCGCCGAGCTAATAGAGCAACTTGTCCTTGACCCGACAAGCAACAAGCCTTATTCTTTTGAAGGGGGTCTTCTTCGATACAAAGGGAGACTTTATGTGGGAAAGGATGGAGGAATGAGAAAAAAGGTCCTACAAGCGCTTCATGACTCTCCAACGGGGGGTCACTCCGGATCCTTTGGCACCTTAATGAAGGTCAAACGCATGTTCTATTGGCCCAACCTCAAGAATAGTGTCCGAGAATGGGTAGAGAAGTGTGATACCTACCAACGCACAAAGCACGAGAATGTGGCCTACCCGGGACTCCTACAACCTCTACCCGTGCCCAACCAGGCATGGGAAAGCATCAGTATGGATTTCATCGAGGGGTTGCCCAAATCCGGAGGCAAGGATGTCATTATGGTAATTGTGGACAGATTTACCAAGTATGCTCACTTCATCGCCTTGACCCATCCGTACACCGCAAGCAGGGTAGCCCAACTGTTCTTGGACCAGGTCTACCGACTTCATGGGTTGCCCAAGGATATCATTTCAGATCGAGATACATCCTTCCAAAGCCTCTTTTGGAAGGAACTCATGCGCCTAGCCGGGATCGATGTGAAAATGAGTAGTGCCTACCATCCACAATCTGACGGGCAAACCGAACGGGTCAATCAGTGCCTTGAGAGTTATCTTCGAGCCATGGCTCTCCATAAGCCGAAACAATGGTCTCAATGGCTTCCTCTGGCAGAATTCTGGTACAACACTCACTATCACTCTTCATTGAAGGGGACACCATTCCATGCTTTCTACGGTTATGAACCCAGATTCCTCGCCCTTGACATTCCTTGCATTTCTACATCCGGGGATGTGGAGGACTTTGTCAACGAAAGGCAGAACTTAATTGGTCTATTAAAAGAGAACTTGAAAGAAGCTCAACACCGCTATAAACAGCAAGCCGACCATCGAAGGACCAAGAGAGTATTCGAAGTAGGTGATTGGGTGTATCTAAAGCTACAACCATATCGGCAAACCTCCGTCGCCTTACAAGGAAACTTGAAGCTGGCCGCCCGTTACTATGGGCCGTACCGAATTGAAGCCCGCATCGGAGAAGTGGCTTACAAGCTCGAACTTCCCGAAGGCTCTAAAATCCATCCAGTATTCCATGTTTCCAGGTTGAAGAAAAAGGTAGGAGAGAACGTGCACATCACTTCGAATCTTCCTCAAATCAATGAGAACGACGAAACTGAAGTCACTCCTCAAGCCATCCTCAACCAACGGACCATAACCCGCAACAAGCAAAGAATCAAGCAAGTACAAGTCCGATGGAAAAACATGGGAGAAGACGCCATCACTTGGGAAGATTGGAGCTTCATTCGCAAACAATTTCCGAGCTTCAATCCTTGAGGACAAGGATTATAAGGGCAGGGGATTGTCACGAGCCCAACATCCGAAGAGCTATTTTTTCGCTTTTGTTTTGTAACGGTTATGTAATGTAAAATTGTAAAAATTAGTTAAGTATAAATTAGTTTAAATTTTGTATTCGGTTAGGAGGGAGCCGGTTGGATGGAAAGATTAGGAGGCAAAGGGTTGTTTAAATTGTAATGATGTAATTACATTAATTAGAATGTGGGCTAGGGAGTAGGGTTTAGACCTATGGGGGACAGGTTGGGGCGCTTCCCTCCAATTCTATATATACCCCTTTGTGACTTGTATTTTGGCATCAACTAATCAAAGCAAAATTTGAATCTTCTCTCTTCCTCTTCTCTTGCTCTTAACCGTTTCCCCCTCTCCCTTCTAACTTCTAAATTCTAACTTCTAACTTCTCCTCTTTTTCAACCTCTCTTCTTAATTCTCTATCTTTCTACTTCACTTTCTCTCCCTCGTCCTCTCTTTCCCGAACTTATCTCTGTCACGGACTTAGGTTCGTGACAGAATGGCATGTGGTATTGTGATAGTCAAAGTGCAATGGACTTGAGCAAGACTTCAATGTATCATACCCATACAAAGCATATTGATGTTCGATATCATTGGTTGTGTTCTGCAAATGAGAAAAAATCAATAATGTTGAAGAAGATTCGCACTTGCAAGAACATCGGCACATATATTGACAAAGGTTGTACCCAGTGACAAGACGGATTTGTGCACTAAGTTATCTGGCATGGTCTCCACGTAGTGCCAAACGACTGCTTGAGCTGTTTGGGGTCTTATTCAGCCTTAATGATGACATGATAACTAGAGAAATGACACGTCAATTCAATAAAAATAAGATAATATCACAAAATCAATGCCCTTTTCCTGAAACATACGATCCTTCATGTTATTTTTCAAAACATTTTGTCCGTATTGTGCCTTTAGTATTCCTTTTCTCGAATATAATACACTTCTTAATATTTTGGGTGAGAGTTAGTTAGAGCAATTGTGACCTATATTATTCATACTTAATAAATATGAGAAACATATTTTGATATGTTTTTAGGTTGTCATATTCTCGTGTTTTCTAAGTTATTTAGGGCATCATAGCTGTGTCGAAACAAAATGAGACAAGTTAGCTATTATTTTCTTTAAAGCCTACAACAACAACAACTAACCCAGTGCCTCCAAGGGCTCCCGCATAAGCAGAGTCTGGGGGGGTAGATGTACGCAGCCTTCCCCCTTCAAGGGGCTACCCTAAAAAGAGGTTGTTTCCGAGGACCCTCAACCTGAGAAGCTGGTCTGCAGCATAGAGCATGTGACCTGGCAGCAGGAGAGCATCAAAGCATAAGTAGGGCAAAACACACGGCGAGCAAAACAACAAACTCAAAGCAAGCCACGTCAAGCAGAAATCAAAAGATAAGATAAAGATAGGCAAGTAGCAGCTCATGATAGCAAGTACACAACCTATGTGCGCCAAGAGGATGTCAAGGCCTAGTACTAATAAGCTGGACTACCCTACTCCAACTGGAGTATCTATTACCCCTATGATAGCCCTCCATTGGGCCCTATCTAAGGCCATCTCCTCCCGAAGGTTTAGGTGGGTGAGGTCTTGTCGAATCGTCTCCATCAATCTCTTCTTTGGCCTGCCTTTTCCTCTCCTGCCTAGTGTAGTAAGGGGCTGTTCGCATCTCCTTACTGGAGCGTCGTCCGATCTCCTTCTAACATGTCCGAACCACCTCAAACATTGCTCCCTCAATTTATCTTCAATGAAGGCTACACCCAATTTGCCTCTTATGACGTCATTTCTGATCCTATCCTTCCCCGTGCGTCCGCACATCCACCTCAGCCTTCGTATCTGTGTGTGTTGTTGTTTCATTGCTCTGCACTCCGCCCCATACGTCATGGCTAGCCTCACAACCGTCTTATAGTATCTTCCCTTTAGCTTCAAGGGGAACTTTCTATCACAAAGTACCACGGAGGCCATCCTCCACTTATGTCATCCCGCTTTAATCCGGATGTTGACATCCTTGTCCACTTCGCCGTTGTGCTGTATCATGGACCCCAAGTACCTGAAGCTTTCCTTCTTCGATATGGCCTCATATCCAATCTTGACGTCTTCCCGGCTAGGCGTGTTGGAGGGATCGAACTTGAGTTCTATGTGCTCGGTCTTAGCTCTACTTAGTCGTAAACCCTTCGACTCTAGTACCCATCTCCACAGTTCCAGCTTCTCATTTATCTCTTCCCGCGACTCCCTCACCAACACTATGTCATCTGCAAAAAGCATGCACCAAGGTACACATCCCTAGATGTGCCTAGTGAGCTCATCCATAACTAGAATAAACAGATAGGGGCTCAAAGCAAACCCTTGGTATACCTCTACTGTTATCGGGAAAGTGTCTATCTCCCCATCCATTGTACACACCATAGTCTGTGCCTCCTCATACATGTCTCTAATGGCTCGGATGTATGGCACGGGGATGCCTTTCCTGTCCAAAACTCTCCAAAGAACCTCCCTTGGCGCTCTATCATATGCCTTCTCTAAATCAACGAAAATCATATGAAGGTCCTTTTGTCTCTCCATGTATTGCTCTATCGTCCGCCTTAGGATGTGGATGGCTTCTATTGTTGACCTCCCGAGCATAAATTCGAATTGCTTCTCGGACACCTCTGTCTATTGCCTTAACCGCCTTAGGATGTGGACGGCTTCTATTTTCTTTAAAGCCTGAGCTCGATATATCTCTACAAGTTCAAGCTCCTGTTCAGCTTCAAATGAATTTTTGGACTGTCTAAACTTGGTTTAGTAAGATACTAATAAGCTTAATCCTTTGCCGGAAGCCAAATTGGGCTCGCTAATTATGCTGAGTTATTCAGGCTTGAATAACAAGAGTCCTATAACTTGGCTTAGATGACTCGGCCTGTCGCGAGGCCAAGTGAGCTTGAGTTGCTTGTAACCTAAGCAGGTTAAGACAGTCTTCGGTAACGTGCGGGATCAATTGCCTGTTAGCCTAACAAGTCAAGTTAAGTTGAGCAAAACGCTATTAAATTAGAGAAAAATCCAACAAACTCAGTTTTACTTGATTCATTTACACCTCTGCAAACAATATAGCCAATCGACAGGCAAAAACTAAATGTAATACTATGTGCAGATTACGTATCTTCCTCCTATAAACTCTAACTCCAATTCATGGGGAAAAAGTTGTTAGCTTTCAACAGAAACGGTAATCCTAGAAAGAGTCAAGTTATTCAGTGTCGAATACTTTCTAGAGGTGTAAATGGGCTGAGTTAGTGAATTATGACTTGTATTTAGCGACATAGCTTGTCACATGCTCAAAGCAAGAAAAGCCAACCATTCTAGCAAAGCAAATGAACTCCGAGCGTAGAAAAACTAAGGCTCAAGGGCTAGTGATTCTATATAAGCCTAGCGCAAACTAAACTACGAGAGTAAAAGTGCCTAGTAGGCTCTGAATTTTGTTAAGCCAAGTACAAGCTCTTCAGAAATGATTCGAGCAAAAGTTTGCTTGACTTAAGCTGAGAGAGAGAGAGAGACAAATGCAACAATCTGCTAACAACTCCAAGAACTTAACCTGAGCGAGACAGAGAGAGACAAATGCGACAATCTAATAGCAACTTCAAGAGTTAAACCATATGAGGTCAGCTCGAGCAGTAAATCACTTAAACATTTAAAACCCGATGCCACATTATAAGGTTTAAAAATCCTCCCATTAAGTGCAAACAATCTGTTAGAACCTCCCATCGATACATGCCCCGACTTACAAAATAGAGCTTTAAAAGTCAAATAAGACTACCAAAACAGAGCTTCAAAGTTATGTAACTCTTTCATTACTATCATTGAAAGACCAACGTTCGATTCAAACGTTAGCCTCAACATAAATTTCAAACTTCATATGGTCCTTCCAGTTAGAAAAATACTTCAAATGGACACAACGTTTCAAAAAAAAAAAAAAAAAGAGCAAAACTTTTGTTATAAGAGCTATGCGTTTTAGGATAAGACCAAGAAATGTAACACGTTTCGAGAAAGGACTAAGGACATCAATTTCATCATTGTTGGGTACATTATTTGCCACGCTATCTTTTTGATTGCCGCATAATCAGATGCATTATCTTTTTGTTTGCCGTGTCACATGCTTCATCTTCCCAATAACCGGGCCTTTTTTTCCTGTCTGTATGTTATCATTTCAGTCACATGTGATGCAGCTAATGTCCTTGTTCTTTCTCTAACACATACTGCCCTTCTTAGTATGTTCCCGAAACACTCACTCATCTTTTTGTATGTGGTGAACATTATACCCCTTTGACGTAATTTTGGAGTTATTTACACCACTATTCCCTAGTGTTTTTAAAATATATTTAAATTGGCCTCTCGTCTTTTTTATTCAAAATAGTTCATAATGTTATTTTGTTCAAATTAGTCCCTAAATTTCTCTTTTGTTTAAAATAATCATTCATATTTTATTTTAGCACAATATTAGTCCTCCAACCGGTGAACAAAATTAGGTAAATATTTAAAAAGATAAGGAACCAAATTTATCATATAATAAAACATTAAAGATTATTTTGAACAACAAAAAAAAAGACGAGAGACTATATTGAACAAAATCACAAACATTAAACATCAATTTAAATTAAAAAAGAAACAAACTTACAAATATCATAATCAAATGACAATCAACATAACTCATATTTTCTTTTCCAACAACTAATTGCTTCTATCAAGTATCAAAAATCAAACAAATTTAAGAAAAAAAGGCCAAAAAAACCCAAATTTTCCATTGTCAAAATAAACAAATTAAATCAAATAAACTCGAAAAAAAAAATTCCATAGTCTCCGTATATAATAGAGTATTACTTTAGGTCAAAAAGTCTAGAGTTCGATTTTCTCTTCAACCACTTTCTGAGGAATTTCTGACTTAATTGGTTCATGTGGTACATGAGTCTCTGTATGGGCTGGGTTTACCTGGTAATCAGGTATCATCACGAAGAAGAAAATGAAGACGATGCGGTTTCCTTCAACGCCACCCGCACCCCTTTTTCCTCTTCCTCCTCCTCCTGGACCACCACCGCCACAACCGCCGCATGCACCACAACAACCACCGCGCCAACCGCCACCGCCACCGTAACATTCACGGGAGCACCCGTAAAACACAAAACACCCACAGTCAGAACCACCAGAACCCCCACCACAACCCCATCATCCACCACTCTTCCAAACACAACCCACGGGTGCTCCCCCCTTAGAAAGAAGAAGAAGAGCCAAGGGATCATCAAGAGGAGGAATACGAGGAGAGAGATGGGGTGCCATAGGAGAGAGAGAAAGAGGATGAGAAGGAAGATGATGGAGTAGTTTACACGGAAGAAGAGGAGGTTGGTTTTGATGCGTGAAACGGTGTCGTTGAAGGAGGATGGGGAGGAGAGAGAAAGAAGGTCCTTCCATGGCCGGTGCCGGTGCCAGGTTGGGATCCGAGGGTGGAGGGTCGGATAGTCGTTGGGGATTGTACCGTAGGTGGTGGTGGTCATCTGGTAACGGAATTTTGAATTTTTAATTTTTGAATTTCAGTTGGGGTTTCTCGGCGAGAGAGAGAAAGAGAGAGTAGGAGGAGGTTCGAGAGGGCCACGAGAAGTGGGTGCGCGTAAAGCCATGGGGGTGAGAGGCGGCAAATGAGTCAATATATCACATAAAATATTTAGAATTATTTATATTTTAATATTCTAAACTACTTTAAAATAATAAAAAGTATCTTAATATTTTTAAATTAATATTGCCCCTCCTCGGCATGTAATGGCGTCATTCTCCGTCGGTAGAACTAGCATAGCAACTGTTTTTTCATAATACTACAGTAAAATAACAAAAATATCCTATGTTAATTATATTTTTAAACAAATGAATTCTTTAAAGATTTGCATAAGAAACTCGACGATGTGCGCAAAAAAGAACCAACCAGACACTACAACAAAAAGGTAGATTCTCGGCGCTTTTTTTGCAATTCTCGGCGCAAAAAAGCGCCGAGAATAAAAAACGCCGAGATTTTCGGCGTTTATAATTGCCGAAAACCTCGGCGTTTACAACCCTCGATATTTTTCAGCGTGTTTTAATGTCGAGATTTTTTGAGTTTTTTAAATACCCTATTTTCTCTTCTTAGCATGGACATTTTACAAACAGCCTGTATTGCCTATTTATTTGTGCATATTTTCCCCCCACACACACACACACATATATATATATATATATATAAAATTACTTAATAAAAAAATATCAACTAAACTGATAAATTTTTCATAAGACTCCGAATTCGACAATCAAAATATTACAATATTGTCAATGTACTTTGATAGTTCAATACAAAATTTGAGATTTTTTTCACTCCAAATATCAACATAATTAATATAATATCAACCAAAAAAATATATATATATAATGCTAACTTAGTCAAGTACATTCTTCACAAATATATCAATCAACCAAATGAGCTTGGCGTGCTTGGAGATGCAAAAAAATTTGAGGGTTCACCGTCACCTGATCCCGATTCATCTCTACCATGTATAAACAACACAATAATAACATAACTTATGTACAAATTATCAATCTACCAGTTTACTATCACATAAATCAATAACAATGAGCACATGAAATCATTCATTAGAACCCGTCAACCCTCAAGTGTCCACAACCCCTTTTGGAAGGGAAGTACGAGTAGATAGAGGGAGGCCTAGGTTGTGCTGCATCTCATGACTTCCATATCATGTGATTGCCACCTATTTAGCTTGCCCTCCATTCTCATTTCCATCTAGTATGTGCTTGAAGCAAATGAAGAGTCTGTTACATCTTAAGGCGACAATATAGCACATGAGATTCCACTCTCTCCCACATCTTGCAAAGCACAACACACATGATTCAAATTATATCTTGTTGTCTAAAGTTAGGCTATTCCTCCTATGGGAAAAATTGAAAGAGGATTATCAATGAAGATATTAGAGAAAAGATTTAGTAGAAGAAGTGTCAAAACATCCAAAAACTAAACCATCTTATCAAGTAGCAAGACAAGCATATCTGATCCAAAATTTTGCTTCACATGGTAAATTCATGTAGTTTCCCAAAAGTACCAACCCCAATGCCGCCTTTTGTCTCAATCATTCACATCATCAATTTCATTATTTACAAAGGATTAGAAAGGCAATTATTTGCATTATAGTACAAACAAATACAAATTAAATAGATTATCTTACCGGATCAGCAACCGCAGTAATAATTGCTCGACCTTCTGCTATCATTTCATATGATGCTTGGCCAGAAGAAACAGCATCATAGATGGGTAGGAGCCTTCTCATTTGCTGCTTTACATTGGCCAATTCTATTTTCATATTTTGCACTTCGACATGATCACCGGTACGATCGAGTTCCCTTTTCTTTAGTTCACCCCTGACTCCATATATATCACTCCTCTTCACACCAAATCCATAGCCTACCGCTCGATAGCCCGGATTTTCCTGTTCATACATTAACTCGGTAAATACTTCCTCCTCGATTTCTGATCGAGGTCTGGAAGAAGATCCAAGTCGAACCTCAACTATTTCTCTAGCTGTATCCTACAAAGAAGAGAAAAAGACATTAAATACATTTAAATTAAAAGAAAAGTGAGATAATAATAAAACCCACCATAAATTTTTGTGAAACCGTGTTCTCAAAAAAGTCACCACTTTTCCTGGTATGAGTTTCCTGGTAAAACTCTATACTGGTGGGCTTTCTCCCTTTGTTAATTTCCTACAATTAACACGTCAACATAAGTCTTAACTAATTTAACAGGTAGATAGTAATAATACACTAAACATATACTGAAATCCTTACAAAACTATCTCTTTTATTCGCATAACTTGTTGAACCAGTCGTGTGAAACTGATTCTGCTTGGCACGTGCTTCTTTGCCGCATTTACTCTTCTCCTGACATTGAAAATCAACATCAATCCAAGAAAAACTTTACATTCATAATCAATATCAATCTGCTTCCCCCTTTTTGACCAATCAAAAATTACTTAAAAAGAAATTGTTTTACCTTGCCTTGTGGAGAAAACTAAAAATGTATCAAAGTTATCCATTGGTCACGATTAACTCCTCGTGGCACTGTTGCAATAACTTTAGCCTCAGTTTTGTTCCCTTGGCAATATTGTGCTTTCAAACTCGTCTTATAACCCCTCCACATTTTGCCAAGATGCTGTAGTATTGATTTATCAATCAATACATCACTGGGCATTGAAAATTTTTCTTAAAACATAAAATCCAATAATAATGTCACAAAAAGGCAAGGGAATAGTAAAAAGGCATAAAGCAGTAGTTGTACTAGTAAGAGAGCAACCACATTTCACTCGAGCAGTAAAATTTGATAGAAGAACCTATTGCCAATTATACTATTGAATTAAATTAACACAATTAAGAGTATAAAACTTTAATTAATATAACGATAAAGTTCAAAAACTTCAGACATACATATTATATCATATATATAAAGTAAACTTCAGACATAAATAATACTTACTCGAATAACCTCAATAGCTTCTGCTTTGTATTGGTCATTCATCGTACGCCAATCTCTTACTCCGAGCGGACAAAACCGTCCCGTTTTTGCAACCTCTCCAATAAACCGGATCAACAAATCGCCACCCTTTCTAATTGGTTGGCGTAGGTCATTGAACCGCACAATAATTCTTACACCTTCACGAAGATGCCATACTTCCTTAACTGGTATCGTCCTTAAGGTTTCTCAAGTTACCTTGGCCATCTATTAACGATTAAGATATACCATTACTTTTCTAATTGATTGAAAAATTATTACCATAATTAATGCTATAAAATTAAAAATATTTATCGATAAGTTGAAGTAGCTCCCTCTCATCAAATGGCACGTCAGTGGACCAAACACCAACTTCCCTCACTGGTCCCTCTGCTTGAGATGTTGACGGTCTTGGCTGACTGTCATCACCTCCTTCATGTTCCGGTGTTGCTGTTGAGGACTGCACTGATTTGCCACTTCTAAAAAACCTCCTCATTGTGAATCCACGCTTTTCCAAAAATAAAAGAATTAGTAGATGTATAATAGAACTTACAAAAATAAAATGAGAAGCAAATATGTTCCGTAAAACAAATAATCAATAATAAAACAAAGATCATGGACAAAATGAAACAACACGTACAAAAGAAAACTGACATACATGGACAAAATGAAACAACACGTAACATTATTTCACAACTCCAAAAAAACAAGTATCAAATCTCGCCTAGATCATACAAGTCCCTAGGTTTAGTCTTAATGACATGATACCATCCCTTTTGCATCTCATCTTGAATATAGAAAACTTGCTTTGCTTGATATGAGATGACAAACGGATCATCTTTCAACAATCGACCCGTATGCATCAACTTAGAGAAGTTCACACAAGCACCATCATTTCTAAATGTTCTTAAGCCCCTATTTATATCTACCCAATCACAACGAAAAATGACAACTTTATAACTCCCATAATAGTCTAGTTCATATATGTCTGTCAATTTGCCATGGTAAACTTGTCCATCAGCTACGACCATGACCCCAAGAATTTTGTGTCCTCATTTAGCGTTCACGATCTTCTGTATGAAACTTGTATCCATTAAGGACAAAGCCCTTCATTCTTTTAGCATACTAATTTAGCCCACCAGCTAAAGTCCTTCTCAATCGGCCTTCTTCAGTAGTTGCATCAATTTTGTGCACCTTAATAGAATAAAAGGTAGTATCAAAATTAATGGTGAATATATAATATCAACTTCAACATCGAATAAAATATACTAACCTGGTTTTGAAGCCACTCAGAAAACTCTTCAACAATCCACTGATTTTCTAATTTTGCATTAGATCGACCTCTATGGAAATATGCTCGTCGTTTTTCACTTAAAAATTTACTATAATAAGGAAATTATTAGTGGGTTGAACAAAAATAGTTAATATTGACAAAGTTGCTTCTATTAACACTTACTCACGAAGTTCCTTGATTTCATCTAGCTGAAGTAGCACATAACGATGCGCTTGTTCCTTACTTCTCATATCAAGGCGAACAATTTTCTCTTTTCCAATTGCATGACCCCCAGAGTTTAACAAGTATTTACCCATACTTGAAATATTATCATCATTTCTTTTAGGTCTATTAAAAATGGTAGTAGCACCTTCTAAGTATCTAGAACAAAATGTAATAGTCTCCTCCATGATGTAGCCTTCAGCAATGGACCCTTCTGGCCACGCCTGGTTACTTACGTATGCTTTCAAATGGGACAAATACCTTTATTACATAAATATAAATAACACATGAGATCAATTACTGGATGCCAAATATGAGAGATAAAAGTAAATGAAGCATTATCGGCTAACCTTTCAATCGGAGACATCCATCTATAGTGAACAGGCCCACCAAGCTTAGCCTCCTCTACTAAATGAATTAGTAGATGAACCATGACTGTGAAAAATATAGGTAGAAATTCCATCTCCATCTCACAAAGTGTAAGAATAATGTTCGATTGTTGAAGATCGAGCATATTTGGGTCGAGGGTCGTAGAACACAAGTATTTGAAAAAGGAAGACAAGTCTGAAAGCAACTCAATGACTTGTGTGGCATTGGATGCTCGTAAAGCTACAGGAAGAATATCTTGCATAAGAACATGGTTGTCATGACTCTTAAGGTTTAAGAGTTTTCTTTGTTTCAACTTCACACATCTAGAGATGTTAGATCCATATCCATCCGGGACCCTAAGTTTCTGTAGAACTCTTAGAAACCGTTCTTTATCATTTGAAGACATATAGTAAGAAGCTGGAGGCATGTACGGATCTCTATTAGGACGAGGTTGTAGCCAAAGATGTGGCTTTATGTTCCTTTCTTCAAGGGCCCTTCTTACCTTTTCATCATCTCTAGTCTTTCTCTCCATATGTAATAGCGTCCCTAGAACATTATCACACACATTTTTCTCTATGTGCATGACATCTAGATTATGTCGAAGGAAATTGTACTCCCAATATGGCAAGTCAAAAAATATGCTTTTTTTCTTCCAAAGCACTTCCTCATTGTCCACTCTTTCTATTGAACTGTCTATGTGGTGCCTTTCTCTTTTCTTCTTACTAGTCTTTTGGGTTTTTTCGTACTTGTAATGAACTTGTTCTTGTGCTTTCAAGATATCAGTCCCTGATGCCGGAGTAGGAGCACAAGCATACTCCATTGTCCCATCAAACAATTGACTCTGGGATCGAAAAGGGTGATTATTAGGTAACCATTTACGGTGTCCATTATGGCAAATCTTGCCCCCAAACTTATAAGAATATGTATGCTCAGCGCAATAAGGACAAGTTGTGTAGCCCTTTGTACTCCAACCAGACAACATAGCATATGCAGGAAAGTCATTGATAGTCCACATTATAGCCCCTTGCATCCGAAAGTTTTGTCCACTATAGGCATTATATGCATTAATACATTCCCATAACAATTTCAACTCATGCAGTAATGGTTGTAGGTACACATCAATGTCAAGTCCAGGGCCCGATTTCCCAGGAATAATCGAAGAAAGAATGAATGACGATTGCTTCATACATAGCCATGGGGGCAAGTTGTACGGGATCAACACCACTGGCCATGTACTATAAGTAGTATTCATAAGACGGTACGGATTGAAGCCGTCACTAGCAAGACCAAGCCTAACACTACGAGGATCTGAAGAAAACTCCGGATACCCAGCATCAAATGCCTTCCAAGCTAAGCCATCTGCAGGATGCCCTAATTTCCCATCCTTCAAACAGTCTATCTCATGCCATCTCATATCTTCGGCTGTTTTAGATGACATGTATAATCTTTTGAGCCTTGAAATCAAAGAAAAATACCGCATAACCTTAGCGGGCTCTCCTTTCTTGGTTGACATAGTTTCATCACTACAACTGTCATCTTCCTTATCCTTAACTGTCTTCCATCTTGAGATACTGCATGTATGACAACTCTCTTTTTCAGACATTTCACCCCAATACAACATACAATTATTTGGACAAGCATGAATCTTTTCATATCCAAGACCCAACTCATTGATCATTTTCTGAGCTTCATAATAAGATGATGGAAATACCATAATTTGGAAAAATGCATCAACAAGAAGTCTTAGCAACATCGTGAAGGACTCAGCAGACCAACTATGCATACATTTAAAGTGAAACAAGTGCAAAAGAAATGACAATTTGGAGAATGCGCTACAACCTGGATATAGTTCTTCATTAGAAGCTTCCAATATCTTCTTATACTTGGCTTTCTCCTCAGGAGATTGGTTAGGTTGTTCAAGAGGAACTTGGTTCGACCAATCATGTTCATCAGACAAATGGGGTTGACTTGTGGAGGGAGGAATATCAACTCCAATACTTTCTCGTAGTAACCCACCAATATCATCTCGACCTATGGCCCTTCCCTCATTATTATTGGTAGATGTTTGACTATTGCATCTCAATTGTTGAACAATATCTTCTTTTCCATGAAAAATCCATTTCTTATACTTTGGCCAAAAACCCTTAAAAAGGATATGATATTCCACATCTTCTAATGAGAACCATTTGGCTACTTTGCATTTATTACATGGACATCGAGTTTTTCCTTCTATAATATTTTCTTTAGCCAACTTAATGAATTCAATGACACCATCAATATAAGCTTGACTAATCTTGGTTGCGTGATCCAACTCGTATCCATATCTCTAAATATTAAGTTGTACAATCAAATTACCTAAAAATTGAAAAAAGTTAGAGTTTATAAGACAAATATTTAATCAACCAATCAAAATATATACAAATACAAAAACAAATAATTAATTAGGAGAAGTTAGAAATTAAAGTAAGATACATGAGTTCCTTATAATCAATTTTAATCCTCTAATGTGAAGGATCCATCTAAACAAGGGATATAGCAACAAAGTTTTATTTTTTCAAATTCAAAAATTATGAAATTGATATCTAATCTCCCTGACATTAACAAATTGAACTCACAAGCGCCACCAATACATAATTTTAAACATCAATCAAACACAGTAACACAAGAATTTCGTCAAAACAACAATCTTTTGTATTAATCAATTCAAAGGATGAGATGCAACGATAGAATCATTCGAACCATATCATTAAGGATGCGCATGAAGCAGGGGAAAGTGTGAAACGACGATAATACAAAACTATAATACAACTACTTCAACCAACTCAAATGATATAACCCTTGTAGAAGAATAAGCAGTCCAATAAAAATAAAAATTGAAACTAGGGCAAGGACATCACATACTAACAGCAAAGCAAGAGCAACTGTGAAATCGGAAGGTGAGGGTGAGAGGCGAACGCTGGCGGCGACGGTGAGAGGCGAACGCGGTTGGAAATCGGGAGGTGAGGGTGAGAGACGAACGTGGCGGCGAGGGTAAGGGTGAGAGACGAGGGTGAGAAACGAACGTGAGAAATGAGGGTTAGGGTTTGCGGGGGTATATATACCCGACAATATTCTCAGATGCCGATATTGTTTGCGTCTTTTAAAATCGCCGAGAATTTTCGACGCTTTGTCTCGACGCATTTAAACGCCGATATTTCTCGACGTCTGCATAAACGCCGATAATTATGCGCCGAGAATTACCCTTTTTTGTTGCAGTGAGATCGTGATCTAGTTAATCTGCCAAGTGCACATTTATGTTTTGGAACTCCGATTGATCAGGCTATTGACAAACTGCATATCCGGGTTTTGGAAATCCAATCGATCAGTTCAACATCTTTGATCCTTTGGAATTTCAATATTAACTTTATTGACCAATCGATCAACCGTGCTTTCCACCCACCTACAGGGCATATAAGTGCTCTCTCATCTAAGGTTTATGGAATCTCTTTTGCAACCCAAAATTACTCCTTATTCCCGTGTCACCATTGAAGATCAAGAGCCACCGAGAAGGCCAAAGCACACGAGAAGTGACGGACACAGATCAAAGAAAAGATGATGGCAACATCAATCAAGAGAGTTGTGCATATTAATGAGACGGACACAGATCAAAGAAGAGATGATGGCAACATCAATCAAGGGAGTTGTGCATATTAATGAGCTATTTCTTCATTCATTCTCGTTTGTTTTATGTTTTTGAGACTCTCGTGGAGGGAGTAGACTCCTAATTTAGGGCTGATGGACGATTAACCATCTGGATCTCGAGCTTTATGACTACATTCATTGATCACTTTGTTACACGATTTCCGCACCTATACGGGGTCATCCAACCCCCCACATGATTTCCTGCATATATTTCCAATGAACACGCAGAGATCTAAAGATAGCAACACTTCTAGCAAAGAATACTCAAAGACTGATGCGAAAATCTGATGATAAAAATGAAATGGGTCCAAACCCCCCACAAAATTCTAATAACAAATGTAAAAGAGTTGTTATTGTTTGAGAAATAATGTGACTTATAGAGAATAAAAGTTACAAAATTGCTCAGACAATAACACCTTCCAGTATAAATTACACAACAAGCAGCAAAGACTAAATACACGTTAGATAGAATATACTGCACGTGTAAGCGATTAGGGGTGGAAGATGAAGAACCGGGTTTCACGATGCAGCAGACTCTGCTGGCTCCTCCTTTACAAGTGTCGCCTGGTCGAGTTTATGATCACCGTTAACTAAAATTGAACCGTTGCTGCATGGTTTAGGGTTGTGCAATGCAATGGCGCCTCTAATCTTCTGGAACTGCAGAATATTTCAAGGAAAATGAATGAAGATGTTGTTAGTGTGTGAGAAGACATGTTTAATATGCATTGAATGATGTATTCCACCAGAACGACACCACCAGGCAAAACTGTGAAAAAATTTTCTTTTAATATGACCAAGTGAAAGAAAATAGATTCACAATGTCATTTGCCCGTCAATAACGAGCTACGTTACCCGAACTCAGGTATGAGAGTCGGATATAGATGTGCTCAGATGTCAGATTAGCTTTTTTCTAAGATTTTTTGGTGTTTTTGTCTAATTTGAAGTGTAAGTGTCACACCAACCTCCAAGTATCCTTATCCAATACAAATTCTTTACAAGCGTAGAAAAGAAGAACTCTAACCTGAACCAGTGAACAAGAGAAGGCATCCAGCCGATTGTCAGCCCCGCGATAGAACTGGAAATAAGGAAGCACCTTCACGTCCATGCTTTTGCTCATCTCCTTATTCTCATCAAAATTCACTTTCAAGAACAATATCTCTGGATGCTCTTCTGCAGTCCTGCAGAGCTGCCAAATCAACACTGGACAACATTAGATCAGAAATAGCTTAGAATTTCAACATGTTTTGGACCTCGCGTGAGATCCAGAAAGCTAGGAGGTCTTAATTCTGAGAGGATACATAGAGGGACTTTTTATTTTCCCCTACTTGCAACGGTATCGTGATGGCGAGTACCTTACCGGAAACTGACACGGAACTTACAATTTCCAATATGGAACGCTTGCTTTCCATCCAAGGGCATGTAACTTTTTGGGGGGTCTTTTGTAAATCGGAGTGTTTTGGTCAATCTACACTCAGCTTGACTAATTCTGGGTTGCACACACCCCAGTGAAAAAGTCTCCTACATGCAACAAGGTAAACTGACGCCTGCCGGCACAATGGATGACCCCAAGGAATTGCTTGCATTCGATGGTAGGACTGAAAACTTAGATTTTCACACGGCGCCAAAGTGTCACGTTCCTAAGATTCGTGACTTGATCATCGGTTAGGGTTTGATAAAAGAATTTGAGAGTTAGGTGAGAAAGAAGGGAAATTAGAGATAGAGTTTAGATGAGTAGTAGAATTGGGGTTTTGAGATGAGAAGAGAAAGAAAAAGAACACTTAAGATGAGAAGAAGAATTCATAATTTGAATTCATTCATTTGATTTTATTGTATTGATAGATGATTATTACAATAGCTAATGCCTTCTATTTATAGAGAAAGCTAAGGAACTATTCTAGAACAACCATTTGGACGGGAAATAACTGCCTATTCAAATATTGGCGGGAAAAGAAAATTATTCAAATATTGGCGAGAAATAACTAAATAAAGGCGGGAAAGTGATTTGAATTCAAAGAACAAGCGGGAAAAACGGTTGGAGAAGCTTCCAGAGTTCCAAGGCAAGCCAGCACGCTCTTGGGCAGCTACCGGGTACCGGAAGTACCGGCTGACAGATACGAAGCTGCTTGAGCTTGACACAGTCCTGGCTGGAGTCTTGACAAGGCCCGGTTGCGAATTGGACAAGGTCCCGGCTGTGAACCTCTGCGGTCTTGACACCCGATCGTGCCCATGACGCTGTGAACCCTAGCTCGGACCCTAACTACGACCCTAGACACCGTTTTGGTTCGGATACGCTATCTTGGCTGGCGTGCTAGGTTATGTCACAGCTAGGTTCGTGACACAAAGCTAGCCCGTGGGGGTTTACTAACCACTAGTTGTCACCAATACGAAACCTTAATGGTGATAGGGAACCCTGGAGTAATTTTATAGGAGATCTAGCATGAACCAAATGTCAAAGCTAAAGATTTGTAACTTTTATGATTATAATGCCCATCTAGAGAAAGTATATCCAGTGCAAGCATCGATATTAAGATCAATGGCGGGATTGCAAATGTGGGTTTAGACCAGTGATAAAAGACTCCGGAGGTTGAGACCCTAGAACAAGAGGTCTTAACTCTAACTTTCAACCCCCTTACCCCAGCCCTACTTACTAACCCAAAAAAGGGGCAAGATTGAGAAGCAAGAACATGTGAGGAAGGGAAGACTGTTACCCTGGGAAATAATGCTCGGCAAGAACCACACCAAGTTCCATAAAATTCAACAATAACCAATCTATCTCCAGCTTCACTTAACGCACTCGAAAATTCTTCCTCAGAATGAATATCAATCATATTCGGTGCATTCCTCTCCCACCATTTTTGTTGATTATATGCTTGAACAAAAGCTGCATGAACCTAGAGTGAATCAAACACACAAAATGTAAATAGCTACGTCAAGCTACCAAGAGCAATCATCTAAAATTACATTGACATGTTTTTCATCAAGTATGACTTCAATCTAATGATGGTTATCATCTAAAATTACATTGCAATTTTGTCCAAATTTTGAACTTTACTTGGCAACCACTATCATGCGGATGTCTCATAATGTGAAATAGGTAGGGTTTAAGTTCACCTAGTAAAGAGATACGAAAATGATCTAGTTGCTAATGGAGTTGAGATTTTCAAGGAGACTGCAACAAGGAGTCTTATTGATACAAATTGATAGTTTACCAGTTAGGCACTGGGTTTGTTGTTGTTGGTGTAGTTTACCGGTATTTGATGACAGTAAACGTTCAGGTAATTTTGATTTCAAGCAGCAATTCAAATTATGCCAAAGTATCCGCTGAATCAATCAACGAAGCAGATTTAGAGCTTGTTTGGTCAAGTTTTTTTTTCCCTGAGAAAGCACTTTTTCCAAAATTTGTGGATATTTGGCTTTATACGAAAAGCACATAGAAGCTGTTATTCTACTTTTAAGCATGAACAGAAAATAATATTTCTTCTTTAAAGTAGAAACACAGGTAAAAACTAAAAAAACTTCAGAAAAAAATACCCATGTTAAAGAAACTTTTTGAAAAGGTATTTTCTAAAAAAATGCTTCTAAGAAAAAGACAGCTTGGCCAAACATGTTCGTACACCAACCTGGAAGGCAAACTTGTACAAAATTTGACACATCAATTAACCAACTACTTCAAAAACTTAAGCTAATAAATGAATGTCCAATGATGATTTTATACTCTAACATGATCCCACACAAATGTCAATTGGGCTTGAAACGGAGATAATGCACATGCCGCCTCATGCCTTGTGCTTAAATAACGATTAATATTGAAAGTGGGGCTATTGAAATTCAAACTTATGACCTCTTTGTCACTGAAGCTTTGATACCATGTTAAGGAGCCAGCTATCATAAAATCTTAAACCGTTAGGTAATGTCTGAGAATGATTGTATACTCTAACAAAAATAACACCTAAAATTTCACCTGAACTGCAACAAAATAACATGATCTACCAACATAAACCAATCAAATCAAAAGAATTACCTTCAATGAACACAATTCCTTTCTGGATCTCACCAACAGAGAAGCACCGAAATCACCAGCAACTTTTGAATCCGGAACCCTAACAACTTTCCTAACCGAACTCAAATTCGGCAAAATCACTTGATGCGGAGATGAAGCATTCAAACAATTGATCAATGTAGACGAAGAAATTCCACGAATAACATCAGCCATTGAATTGACAAAATTAGAGAGAGATTGACAGAAAGTGAACACAGAAATCAATACAATTTGATATTCAAAAAAAAAAAAAAGCGAAAATTTATGAAATTATTGGGAATGTGATTAGGGTTAATTGGTGTTTAAATAGGTCAATAATCGCAGACTAGTATGCCATGAAATCGGTTACCAAGAAAAAAACCCTAATTTGGATTCTCTCTCTTGATCAAACCCTCGTGCGAAAACTAGAAGTCCACCAGAAAAAGAACTTTCCCTCTTTTGGGTTTGATTTTTCTTTTGATATTTTCTTGGCGTTTTTATTTTAAATTGAGGTAAATTACATATTAATACACTCAAATTTGATGTTTTAATTTTTTTTTTGTTGACAAATTTTATGAAATATTTTTTTTAGTTTAAAAGTTAAATAAATTTAGTAAAGTAGTTCAAATGACAGTACAAGACTTAGCTCCGCTTATTTATAAGGAAAAGTAGATTTCATTTTCTTTTAGAAAAAGTTTTTCAAGGAAAATTAAAATCTAATTGAGATTTTTATACGTTTGTTTCAAAGGAAAATTTGGTTCTGCATTAATATTTACTTGTATGGTTTAAAAGAAATATTTTTTACCAATCATCTTATATCTTATTGTAGGACAGAATAAATAATATTACGGCATATATGAAAAGTAATATAAAAATTTAAATATAAAAGTTATACCAAATAAGAAAATTATCTCTTTAATATCCAAAAGTATGAGCATTTATTACTTAAGTATCGTGTCATTTTAATATATATAATGCAGTACTATAATATATGAAATTTTATCACCTAGGTATGCTCTATGTCCCTCGAGATTCTCCTTATTTTGCACATGAACCGTAATGTTATAATGTTGTTGATGGAGAAATTTTGAATATTTTACACCCTTACGCAATATCATTTTGACAATTTTATTAAAAATTGCTGGAAATTTATATATAATTTGCTTATTTGTGTCATTGGCAAATTTTGAATATTCCCTTTACCCTCTGTTTGGTAACAGGATAATGGGGGGTAAGGGTAATAGGGGGTAAATCCTTACCCAAATTGGGGGTTAAAGGGGAGTAAGGGTAAGTTTTAAAAAAAAATTGACACTTTTACCTTTCTTTTAACTATAACTCTCTTTACTCTTACCCTTTTATCCAATTGCCAAACAAGGGTAACTCATTTACCCCTCTTAATTTGACACATCCAAACAAGGATAGAATATTATCTTACCTTCCCCTCCTTTAGCCCTCTTTACCCTTACTCTCATTTACCCCTCTTTCACCCTGTTGCCAAACAAAGCATTAATACTTTTGCTCTTATTTATATATTTACCGGAAATAAATGAGCTTTTTGGGTCATAAATGGTTGGAAAAAAATCACAGATCAAGCACATGTAAAAGCATAAAATCAAAACAAACGACGAAACAATGCATGAAAAGTTTTTTTACATGGAAACCATCTTTAAACTAGAGAGAAAAATCACAAACCCATCAGGTAACAAACTCTCACTATTTAAAGTTTTCAATTACAGTCCCTAGTTGAATCTAAAATCCAATACACCCTAAAATCGTACACTCCAATACCCTCTCACACTATTTTTGTTAAGAGTAAGAACTCCACATGTGAGTTAAAATGCGAATCCCATATAGGAGTAGTGAGAGTGAAGAGATCAATTTATAAGACTAGTGGGTTACTCTACCTATAACCAATTGGTTTTATGATGAAACCCTACTTGGGCTTATATATGAACCTTATATGTTCCAACTCTGTGGGTTATACCTAAAGGCCCAGAAAAATTTAACAATTTTCTTCTCTTTTTTTTTCACTTTAGAATCATAAAAACTCTGAGACCATGTGTTAGGGGCAACATAAATAATGCACGGTAACGTCACATTTATTATACACAACAACAATATACACAGTGCCTCAAGGGCTCCCGCATAAATAGGGTCTGGGAGGGGTGAGATGTACGCAGTCTTACCCTATCGGGGTGATACCCTAACGAGAGGCTGTTTCTGAGTACTCCCAACTTAAGAAACTTAAAAAGCACGAAGAGCATGGATAGCGTGGAAGCACAAAAGCAAAGGGCATATAGGCATCAAAGAGTAAGAGTAAACACACGCCACATAACAACATAGCCGCATAACAAGTATATAGATATTATAAAGCAACGAGAATGCATTAGAATAACAAGGCGATAAACAATAAGAACATAAAACAACATCACATTTATTATATGTTTGAATTATATGTTCGAAAGTATTACTACAATCATAATTCAAATGTGCTTTTAGTAAACAAATTTTCTGAATCCGCTATTGTGCTGAATATGTTTTTTTTTTTTTTCCGATTATTATCGGGATAGCGTAGTACA
The DNA here is from genome assembly GCA_018398585.1 of Simmondsia chinensis. Taxonomy (NCBI): domain Eukaryota; kingdom Viridiplantae; phylum Streptophyta; class Magnoliopsida; order Caryophyllales; family Simmondsiaceae; genus Simmondsia; species Simmondsia chinensis. Next base: position 24,508,552 of record JAGTTD010000017.1, on the reverse strand, counting down.
TATAGGTAACTCGACTAGGCGAGCCCTTTGCCACCCCGCAAACAGTAGTTGGTACAAACGAGGACCAAAGCAAACATTGAAAATAACATGCACCAAAAAAGCAACGACAACACCGGAAAAACAACACAAACACAGGAAGAGACCAAAACAAGTAGGACAACGAATGAACCCGAAGTAAATACACACCCAGAAATACCGCATAGGAGACGAATATGTAAAATGGGAACCAAAATGAAAGGTAGGTAAAGTGTCATGTTCATTTACTTGAGAAAAGGGTGACCTAAAATTTGATAGCTAGTGGGGTTGCAAAATGGAAAACAACTTGGTATTTTTGCTACACTACAAGAATGCCCTGTGATACTACCAAGATTCATGTGCCCATTTCTATGGATGTTGATGTCACGATCCTAGACCGTAACCTTGTCGCGATCCTAATTACACATATTTTAGTAGTATTTTTATATTTTATTTTAATTTATAATTTTTCTCAGAATATTCTAGAATGCTTTAGAAGCTTCTTGAATAGTCCTTGCATGTAATAGTAGCAAAGTAGTAGTAATTACTTAAGGATTATTCTATAATATTATGTGCACGGATGACCAAGGGATGTGTCCCTAGGAAAGCACATGTGCAAATGTATTTAGTCAAGCCTTGCTCTAGCCGTGCATTCAATGGGGCGGTTGGGAAGATGGGTGATCCTGGAGCCTTCCATTGCACATTTTTCATGTATTAGCAATTTATAAATAGGGGTAGTAGTTATGTAATGAAATCATCCAACTAAAATTATATGAATGAAAATATTCTACTTTTTCTCATCTCCCATATTTTCTCTCTCTAATTTCTCATCTTAATATTTCATCTTCTCCTCTCATCTTAAAACTCTGATTTCACTTCTTTTTCTCATCTAAATTTTGAAATCCTTCTCTTCTCATTCCAAATTCTGAATTTATTCTTCAAAACCTATCCAAAGTCGAGTCACTAAAGTCGAGTCACTAATCCAAGGATTGCGACAGTTGACCTCCAAATGAACCTTCTTTTTTGTGAGTTTTTGGGTTTTCGATTTGAACTCCGAAGAAGGCACCAACACGCCGTCACCGGATCCCATTAGAACTCCGAAGTTAAGCGTGCTTGGGCGAGAGTAGTACCAGGATGGGCAACCTACTGGGAAGTCCTCACCCTCAGGTTGGGGGCATTGGGAAACAACTTCTCTTCAGGTTAACACCCTGAATGGGGAAGGCTGCGTACATCCGCCCCCCCAGACCCTGCGTAGGCAGGAGCCCTTGAGGCACTGGATATGTTCATTTCCTGGGTTTTCGATTTGAAAATTATTGCTTTCTTTACTTTGAATTTGCAGGAATGACATGGGGTCGTGACAGGTACGAGTGCCTCATCAGATTTATGTACTCATCATTCAAAACTTCACCCTTGTCATGCATTCTAGTATCTGCTATTAGTATGAAAGAATCAAACAAATAAGTATCAGAGTTTTAGATTAATTATAACTTCGATTAGCTCTTGGAGCAAAAAAGGGTATTTACTTTATATTTCTAGCAGATATTTTGATTCAATGGTGGATTTGGAGATGATGGCTTGCTTCTTAGCTCACCATGATATGAGATTTGGACGAAGGTAAACAACATGATCAATAGTGGAGTGCCCGCCATCAAGACAACTAACCAATCAACGTTAGCAAAAGCGACAACGACATTGCATGACCCAATGAGGATAAAGAGATTGTGATCAAGTGAACCGTTAGGTATTGAAGAATGTGTTTGGCAACTTGCCAATGAGTGGATTCGACAGCAATGCATGAACTTAGAGTGAATGATAACTGCATAACAAATATCAAAGCAAGTCGTTGTCATGTAGTAAAGTAGCCCAACTGTACTCTGATACTTAGGCCGGCAACAAGGAGCTCTCCTTCCCTAGGTGATAGCTCATGTAGTATAAAGTCTAAAAGTACTGATTTGAAAGCCGAGTCTTGACCTGACGCATCATTTTTCTACGAGCAGTTGGGTTTTTCAAAGTAGTATTCGAATTTGTCCATTTTAACTCATTCTTCACAATTTTTAAAGACATCTCCGCTCCAACAAGTTCGAACCTAATCGCACAAAGATCACACCATAGCCCACTAGTAATAACCGAAAATATCATAAGAATGAGGCATAAAACATATAAAATATACGACATATTAATACCCAAATCAGATCGATCTGGTGCACGGTAGCTCGAGGTGACAACACGAGGATAGATGTATAAGTCCCCTATTCATAAAGTGATCTAAATCATGAACTGATTTGACTCATTTGCGTCCTTGATTATGATGTGGTTCGGTTATGTTTAGATGATAAATTAAGAGAGCAACGTTTGAGGTGGTTCGGTCATGTTAAGAGGAGACCGTCCACTGTTCTAGTTAGGAGATGCGAACAACCCCCATACTACGCTACGGAGGAGAGGGAGGGGCAGGCCAAAGAAGAGATGGATGGAGACGATCGGACAGGACCTCGGCCACCTAAACCTGCAGAAGGAGGTGGCCTTAGATAGAGCTCAATGGAGGACTAGCATAAGATTAACCGATATAGCAGCTTAGAGTAGTGCATCTTTCAGTGCTTGTTCTAGTGTTTCTAGGTGTCTTGACTTCCTCCTTTGAGCATGTATTGGAGTCCTTATTTGCTTGTCTGTGTACTTAAGCACTTGCGTACTTGCCGATTATTTACATGCAGTAACCTTCATTTGAGTTTTTCTTTGTAACGCTTGGCTAGTACTGTGTATTGCTCTAATACTACGTTTCTCTCATGCTTCCAAGTTACTGTGCTTCCATGATGACACGTTTCTTAAGTTGGGGGTCATCGGAAACAATCTCTCATTAGGACACCACCTTAAATGGGGAAGGCTGCATATATCCATTCCCCTAGACCCTGCTTTTGCGTGAACCCTTAAGGTACTGAGATTGTTGTGATTATGATGTGGTATGAGTCAACTCATCCGAACCAAACATGTTCATGCTCTTACCAAAGCATTTCCGGTCCTGACCGGTCATTCGGTCCAAAAGTTTTCTATCTTACAAAAGAATCTCCGGTCCAGCCGGTACCTCCCCGGTCGGTATAAAACACAGAAGCAGCAGCAGAAGAACAGTGAGGAGCAGAGAGAGAGAGAGAGAGAGAGAAGACGAAGAAGATGAGAGGGAAGCAGCAACAGCAATCATCGGTGGACGAGAAGTACTCTCAATGGAAGTCTTTGGTACCAGTCCTCTACGATTGGCTCGCCAATCACAACCTCGTCTGGCCTTCTCTCTCTTGCCGGTCCTCTCTCTCTCTCCCCTCATCTCCATTTTTTGAGCGAAAATTTGAATTTTGAAGCCCTAGATGTAATGGCAAGTGCGAATTTTTGGCTTGTGATTGTGTGTTTGATTCGGTGGTGGAAAATTTGAGTGTTAGGGTTTCAATTTCAGTGGTTGGGGCAGGGTTGATCCTGACATTTTCCGTGCCTCAAGCAAAATTCACAAAAAGGGCCCTTAGTGTAGGATAAATTTTTATAATTTTGACCATAGAATTTACTAATATTAAGAATAGATGCTTTAAAAATCACAACCCAGAAATCTAGGGCCTTTAAAATTCAAGGGCTGCAAGCGGTTTCTTGGGGTTATATGTCCAGCCCTGGGTTGGGGTTTGTCAAGGAACCAACTTTCCCAAAAGTTTAAGCTAACAGGTGAAGGTCTAAGATTGATTTTATATTCTAAACATGTCCCCTCATACGAATGCACATTGGGCTTGGAGTGTAGATAATGCATAGGCCCAGCTCATACGTTGTGTTTAAATTATGTTAATATTGAGAGTGGAGGATGTTGGGATTTGAACTCGTGACTTGCATTCAACAAGGTTATGAAACTATGTTAAAGAACAAAATTCGCCAAAAGCTTAAGCTAGTGGGTGAAGGTCCAAAAATGATTTTATACTCTAACAAGGTTTTGGTGATGAGTGCAGATGGGGACCACAGCTTGAGCAGGCTACTTACAAGAACAAACAGCGCCTCTATCTCTCCGAACAGGCACTTTTCTATCTCTTTAGTTTACTCTGCTTCATTGTATTTATTTCTCCATGTTGGCAAGTTTGATATCGAGGTTTTAAGGACTTAAAGCAAGTATTTTTTGGTAATCGAAGTGTATAGGCCAACTTAAGGACCCTTCGAATAATCCACTTTATATTTTACCCTCTACAAAATAAATCTTTTTTATTTACTTATATATGCATTTATAATGTGTGATACATAGGCTGTTATTTCTCTGATTATGAATAGTAATATGTGGAGAAAGCAAACTAATAATATAATTAATTTTCAAAAGGGGCCCTCAATAAGTTGGGGCCCAAGCAATTACTTCTATTTGCTTGGGGTTTTGACTAGTCTTGCATGTTGGTTTTGATTTAAACTTTTTGTCGAGGACTTGCTATTTTAAGTTGAGCAGTTGGAGTTCTTGTGAAGTTTTGTGGATTTAAATTTGAAGCTTGAAATGGTGTATTCTTGTTAGTGTTTGGTTCACTTGACTTTGGAAATCTTAGTTCAGTCTTGCTTTTACACTATTTCAGCAGAATATTGGATCAAGATATGTTTTTAGGCAAGTTAATCAATTTTCATTTGTTTGTTTCTTTGCTAGACTGATGGAAGTGTTCCAAATACTCTAGTGATAGCAAACTGTGACATTGTCAAACCAAGAGTGGCAGCTGCGGAGCACATATCACAGGTGATCTTATCAAATTATGTTGTCCCTTGACACTTCTATCCCTCGGGGTTACTCTCGTTTTTTGGGCTACAGAAGTCATTGATAAAGGAGGAAAATTGAAAGTGTTCTTTTCTTTTTTTGGATATCAAAGTTATGTCTCAAGTTGGTTAATATATATTACTTGCTTTTATCCCATGCAGAAGAAGAATGTTCATATAGTGAAGCCTTATTCTTTTTGAGTCAGATGACATCTTATATCTTCTCTGGCTCAGTGTTCTAATATATCTCGTTTCTTGCATCTTCTAGTTTAATGAAGAAGCACGCTCACCATTTGTCAAGAAGTACAAGACCATAATTCATCCTGGAGAGGTATGAAAATATTTACGTGAACATGCTTGTGCTCTTTCGTTTTGGGTAAGTGAGGTTTGTGGAGTATTGCACTTACAACCTAAACATATTTATGTGTGATTGATAGCAACAAGTCATGTAAGCCTGACAAAGATACGTAAAAGGGGAGCATAACTTGGTGTTCTCAATGGAGGAGCAAAATGTAGTACCTCTTTTTTCTTCCATTGATTGCATACCTAAGCCAAAGCTATGTACGAACAAAGGGGTCTATTTATTTACTTCCGGACGCTCTCTGATTCTTCTGTCTCGTATAGTTCAGTGGATGGTCATAACAGACAGATTTTTGGATCCCCCTTTTGCTACAACCTTCTTGTTGTGATAGTCAAAAGTCAATGTCCCTTGCTACGGTATCCGCCTCAATCATCTAGTTATGGTAGTATATATTCACAATCACTGTGTCTTTTATCAGATATGATATGAAAATTTGAGATACTCTCTCATTAGCGATGCACAGAACCTAGAAACAGAGTTTGTATACTATGCTTGGTTCCCTTTCAAGGAGTTCCCTCTACTTCAGAAAGACTGGAGGGACAAAAAGGTTTAATGAAGATGGAGACCATCATTTTTCACTTACCAATAAGACGTGGGCAAGTGAATTGGCCTCATAGTTCCGCACTCTAGATCTTCACTGTTTATGTAATTAAGTTGGATCTTGCAGGTGAACAGAATTAGAGAATTGCCACAGAACAATCATATTGTTGCTACCCACACTGATAGTCCCGATGTGAGTTTTCTTGTTATTTGTTTATATTTTTGTTAGGGAAGTCACGGCAGCGAAAATGTTCCGTCTTAGAGCCTAACCATAGTAATGTTGTGCATCCGTGTTGTTAGGTCCTTGTTTGGGATGTTGAGACTCAGCCAAATCGTCATGCTGTGTTGGGAGCTGCACCCTCTCGGCCGGATTTGGTTTGTGAAAACTTGTTGTTTCTTTTTTATCTGCCGATGTAATCTTCTTTTTTGGTTACACATAATAGTACTTGGAGCACATAACATTTGTTCCTTGCAGGTATTGACTGGACATAAAGAAAATGCAGAGTTTGCTCTTGCAATGTGCCCAAAAGATCCCTATGTGCTTTCTGGAGGTACGAAAGATGTGCAATATTTGCGGCTTCAATCTGAAAATTCTGTACTCCACCAATTATTTGTTTGCTTTCTCTCTCTCTGGAACTCTTCAGAACTATCTCCTACTCAGTATTTTATTCATCTGCACCACCAGTTGTTGCTATAGGTGGTTTGGGATTAGTAAGGCTTTTAAGTTCATAATGAAGTCCTACAAATTCAATATAGATATGCTTACAATCCGCACTTGTCGACCATTTTTATCCTTTGAAACTCCAATTGTCGTTTAGTGCATGCTTTTGTTTCTAATTTATTGTGTTTGCAATCTATGCCTCTGTGATCTTGTTCTAACTAATGATACTTTTAAAACAAGATCGCAGATACTAATGTAGTCATGACCACCTTACCAAAAGAAGTTCTTGTTCTGACTAATAATCTCATATCCGAATTCAATGTCAAGGTCTCCTAGTCATATGCTTCTACTCTGTTATGCGAGTTTGGCATTTCTTTTCTTTGTTTATTTCACGTTTGAGATTTTGCTTGTAGTTTCAGTAGATGATTTGCAAATTTGTATCTCATTTGTCAGGAAAGGACAGATTCGTGGTTTTGTGGAGTATCGAGGACCATATATCAGCAGCAGCTTCTGACCCGTCAAAGAATAAGTCTGCAGGATCTGGAACTTCAATCACAAAACAAAGTGGTGACAGCCCTATTGGACCACGGGGTATCTTCCAAGGGCACGAGGACACTGTGGAAGATGTCCAGTTTTGTCCAAAAAGGTAATTGCTTGATTGTCCTGAACTCACTCTTTCGATCAAAATAGTACTGTGAGAATAATGGTATGATTACTTTTATTTACCAAGTCTTCTCCATTTCAGCCCATACTTTCTATTCATTCATGTTGATACATTGCCGAAGATAGCTAGTAATAAGTTTGTAGCTATAGCATTGAAAAATTGGCCTATTAGTTTGGATTTCGATATTTGGTTCTTTTTAATTCACTAGAGTGCTTTCATAACCAAAGTCCTGATGTGTGTGATGGAACTATCATGCTTTGACTGACTCTGTGATTTTTTTGAAGTTCGCAGGAGTTCTGTAGTGTTGGTGATGATTCATGCCTTATACTGTGGGATGCACGAACTGGCTCAAGCCCAGTTGTTAAGGTCCGATGTGTTCTCAGTTCCTATCTTTTCATTCGTACTTTACTTGTGATTATTCTTTTGCTACTGCCTTTACGAGTGTGGTGCTTTGATCTTGTTTCCCAAGGTGCTTTAGTTATGCACTTATTCAGGAGATTTCACGGTGCATCCATCTCCTAGTGCCACTGTACATGTCAGTTAATGCATGTGGCTATGTGCCAAGAAATTTAAGATGAAGATGGAATTTGTCATATGGGGCACTTGCATACCAGTCCAGACTTGATACTTCATTTGTATCAACAGTGTTGTGGCCTTCGTTTGTCTAGTTGTTTCTGGTGGTCTTTAGTTGCATTCTTATTGGGAGCACAGCGTTTGGTTTTGTTTGCTAAGTAGATGCTCAAATGTTTTTAATTGGTCAGCCTCTAGAAGCGTAATATAATAACCAGCTCAAAATCCTTTACATAATGGGTGTTACGCTACAGAACAGTCATCATTCTACTCTATTCCTGGTTCATGATACTTATACTATGGTTTTGTTTATCTCATGTTAAACAGGTTGAAAAAGCTCATAATGCGGATCTCCATTGTGTTGATTGGAATCCCTTTGATGAAAATTATATTCTGACCGGGTATCTTTTGCTTTTCTTGATTTAGTATGCTGTGTGTGTCCTGTAACTTCCAGATTATGCATGTTAATTATGTATTGCCAGTCTTTGAAGGAGTTGTGATGCCTATGCTTTTTGCTTCATTTTTTTGTATAAATTTCTCAGTTCAGCAGACAGTTCTGTTAGAATGTTCGATCGTCGGAATCTAACTTCTGGAGGAGTTGGGTCACCTCTTCATAAATTCGAGGGTCATAAAGCTGCTGTTCTCTGCGTGCAGGTGTTGAATAGTTTTTTTTTTTTTTTGGTTTTTTGTTTTTCTAAATTCATGCAATTGTCCGTTGGGAATTTGCATCTTTGTGCTAACTATTTTTTGTATTCCAGTGGTCTCCTGACAATCCGACCGTGTTTGGAAGTGCTGCGGAGGATGGTTTTCTGAACATTTGGGACTATGATAAGGTATGAAGCTTAGGCTTCGTTTGGTTCAATGAGAAACATTTTCCTTATGGAAGGCTTTTCTTCACAAAATATATGCACTTTAAATTTTTTTGTTAAAGTTTTGTGTCTTTCTAGCCAAAAAATAGGTTTATGCTATAGTTTTGTATGAGGTTCACACTTGATCAAGTTGAGAGTAAGATGGAACACAATTTCCTTTCCGTGAAGGAAAATGTTTTTCATTGATCATTTTTGTGTTTGTGGTTGTTGCTATGGAGATAAAGGCCTCCCTTTAAATTTGCACCCGGAAGGGGTAAGGATGCGTACATTCCCCTCCCCCCCCCCCCTGGGGACCCTACTCAAGCTGGAGCCCTTAAGGCACTGGGTTTGCTGCTGCTGCTGCTGCTATGAAGACAAAGAAACAATAGAGTTTTGTTGGAAAATATTTTTTTGTCAAAACAAACAGAGCCTTAGTATTTTTCTTTACCATCTTTCCCGTCCCTTTCTCCTGCCCCTATGAGGGGAAATTGAAAAGGGCATCTTGCATTTGTACATGAATATCTAAAGCATACTCAGAAGTAGCCTATAAATTGAAATATTTGTTAAACGATGGCGGTTAATTTTGCATTGATCGATGACTAGATGGTTTGATATGCATGCGTGATGCAGCTAGGGATGGCAATGGGTTAAGTTTGCTGTCGGGTTTGCCTCCATACAAATTCAACCTAAAAAAAACCCAACCCAGTGCAACTCTGAAAAACCCATTTCTTATTTGAAAATTCAACTCAAATTCAAATCTATATGGTGAAACAGATATCCAACCCAGATCCTAACACATTTAAATCATGGAATAAATTGTAATATTATAATCAAATATTAACAATAATAGACTGAATAGTACAACCAGACAAGCTTCAAAATATTGGCACAATAAGAAAGATGTTGGAATCTAGTTTAGCATGTTGAAGAATCAAATTACTTTATAACCTAGTGCATGGTATCATTGTGTAAATGATTGATAAATAGAAAGTAGTTAAGATCTCTGCATATTGTTGTTGTGGGAAATGAGCTTATAAATCAATGGGATAAGCAATGCAGGATCTTCATTTCTTTGCTCTCGGAACTGCATTTCAGCACCTTTTTTTTTTTATATATATGGTAAGAAGTGCATATGGGTTGCACAAGGGGACAACCCTTCCCAAATTCCCATAAATCCCCACCCTTGGTCAGGAGTCTTGGGTATCATCCTTCAAAGACTTTATCAGCTGAGCTAGCTGGCGCCTTCAATTGCATTCCAGCACATACCTTCATATGTGGGCAGTTCTTCTGTGCACTACTCGTCGCTAGTACTGCACTTTTGTGCTCTCTTTGCATTCACGAATGTTTGTGGTAAATATTGCAGTGATTTTAAGAAATTCTTGTGTAATTCCTTTGATTTTTCTTTGACATTTTTGCAGATTGGTAAGAAAAAAGAGCGCGGGACAAGAAGTCCAAATTCTCCTCCGGGCTTGTTTTTCCAGCATGCTGGGCACAGGTTTAGATCTATCTACTTAATGCTCTACTCCATCTTTCTAAGTTGTGAATCTTCTTCGTCAGTTTCTGGCTTGTAATTTTGTTTTTTTTAATTTTATTTTTGATCAGGTAGGATCAACAAATGGCTTATCATTATCTATAGAACTCTTTACTCGCCTTTCTTTCAATTAACTATACACACACACAAGCCTAGAAGGCACTGTAAGTGCAGGGCATATGGCCTGAAGACCCCCCCCCCCCTCCCATGCCTTTACCAACATAAAAAAAAAAAAAAAAAAAATTTGGCCTGAAGACAAACAAAACAAATAAGAAAAGCTTAGATTGCTTCTCTCCTAGACATCTCATATTGATTAAATGTTTGGGCTTAAAGCTTGGCTCATTAAGTAGATTAGGCTTGTGATTTATTCGGAGCTGCTGGGCTCAAGCTTTACTAACTCGAGCTTAGCTTGCATAGCCAAATGAGTTGGCTCCCCTCAACTTGAGCTTGAAAACGAGTCAATCCTTCTATTGTTGACGGCTCTTGTGAGCTGGCATGGCTCATTTTAAGACCCTTAGTCACTATACCTTCCAAGTTATTCTTGTACAGATGGGGCTTTCATTATGGCTTTTTGTGTCCTTGACATTTTGTATGGTGTATGATGGACAGGGATAAAGTTGTGGACTTTCATTGGAATGCATATGATGCTTGGACAATTGTAAGTGTTTCTGATGACTGTGATACCAGCGGTGGAGGTGGAACTCTACAGGTATCTTGCCACTCATTCTCATTCCTTTTTCTTTGTTTTTTTTTAAATGTTTCTGTTGAATATCTCTACGTTATGAGCGCTTTCCTTTATTCGATACTTTTGACACTATAAGCAAACTTACATTGTGTGTGTGACACCCTGATACCTTGTCACAACACTCCTACCGACCATGAGGTCGGTCAACCAGGAGGTTAGAGTTCTTTCTTCTTCTAAACCGGTTTAATATTGAAGTAACAGTGTATCGTAAATTAGGCATTATGAGAAATGTTAACCGAATTGGCAGCCTTGGCTAATAAAGAAACTTTCCAGCAAAAAGCAAAAGGAATTTCCCAGTAGAAAAAAAATAAACGATAGCCTTGAAACAAATGGTCACCGGCAAACAGAACTGCAAAAACTGACATATCGAATTAACATTCAACCAATTTTAAGCGGGCGGTTATTTTGCTTATTGAATTTTGACTAATTTTACAAACAGTCATCGAACCGCTAAGCTAAATTTTATGATTAAGCAATAATAGACAACCCTGATTATATCCTCGGACACACCCTGAAGGGGTAAGACTGCGTACATTCCCCCCCCCCCCCCCCCCCCGCGAGATGCTGCAATAGTTTATTGTTGTTGTAGACAACCGTGATTATATTTGGAAAAAAGGAACAAAAAGGATACCATTTTAGGTAATTGGAACAATAAAGTTGGGATTGGTGATGAATTCAATGCCCTGCTCGATCTTTTTACCACAATATATCGGCCTTCTTGTTCTTTCTTTCAAACATGTTACCTTTATTATGTATATAGTAACACATATCCTTTTTGTTCCTTTCCTAAAATTTAATACTCTTTTGAGATATTCTTACCTGAGATAAAAAAACTTCCGTGTTCTTACACTCAGCTGTTTCGTACATTGTCACAGATATGGCGAATGAGCGATTTGATATACAGACCGGAAGAAGAGGTTTTGGCAGAGCTAGAGCAATTCAAATCTCATATCGTCACCTGTGGTTCCATAGCCTAAACCAATGCAGAATCCCATTGTTGTTATGAGGTAAGCTTTTTTTTTTTTTTTTTTTTTAGCCTAATAATGGTAAATTATCATATAGTATAATTTCAGATTATGTGTGCTTCGTTTTAGTTTATTAGATACTCGTGTTTGTGTAGTTCCCCGTGCTTTTTATCCCTTAGGTGTCGTGGGTGGGTTGTACGGGCTTTATCCATCGTTTCGACGACTGTTCAGGTCTACTAATGTTGAGCGTTAATTATTAATTATGAAAAAATGTCTCAAATTTGAGCTTTCAAGCTGAATTCTGGCTGTATATTATGTATTTATATGCTGATTCTAGTAGGATATGGTTTGAGAATAATAGTTTTTCTTTTACTGGTTCTAAAAATCGGGATTTTACCTGGGTTCGTTAGAGTACTTTATCGAGAACTATATGATTCTATTAAATGTATATTATTAGATTCAGTTGCATAGTTTCCAGAGTTACCATATAAAACCTTTTGCAAAGACATATACGAGAACTGTAATAGATTATTATATAATATGAATGTTCAATTTGATATTTATATATAATATGATTGTTAGAGTAAGACAATACATCGTCACATAACACTCAAATTTCCTCAGAAGGATTATACCCAGTATTTTTCTGTTTTGGGACTTTGACCTGGTTTGACTTTTTATTTTTAACAATTTTTTAAAAAATTATTAAATAAACTGATGCAAAAATAAAAAATAATTTATCTTATGAATAACATACAAAATACAAAAATATAAAGATTACATGTATAAAACATGAAGTATGTGATATTATAGTGTGTGCGGTCGGCTTCCTCTGGTCCTCGGTATCTCCGTCACTCATGGTATGATCCCACTATGCGCTACCGACCCGGATCGGGTAAAAAATCGTAAGAAAGTAGACTCGCAACGAACTCGAGTAGGATCGGTAGGATTGCCGATTTTACACTGATTCTACTGAGTCAATAATAAAAAATAATATATTTGAGATGTAACACCGATTCTACTGATTCTACTCCGATTCTACTGGTTATTTTTTACATTTATTTTTTTTAGTTTTGGATAAATCATTGATTTTTGTTTAATTCCTTATTCTTCTAACATATTGAGTTATTTGGGTACTTGTTTTGATTTTGATTTCATTTATTTTCAGCTTGATTTTTTGTTTTTGGGACGTTTTTTATGTTCTTCATTATATATTTGAGGTTTGTAATGTAATTTTATTGGATACAAGTTATTGTTTTACAGATAAAGTAGAATCTTATGATTCTCGATTCGATTCTACGATCCCGATCCTGAGTACCCCTCACTGATACTATGTAGAATCTCGATTCTGCCTTACATGACATTAGAGTTTGTACTATAATTTATAGCGTGCTTCGAGACATGTAAGCAAAATGCTCATCACACGGGTTTAGCCCTTCGCCCAACCCCGGCTTGTTTCAGCAGAGCAAGCAGGCAGTTGGGTCATTACTCGAGAATGGTGGGCGCGCTACAAGAAAATGGTATCACTGGCGACCAGCCACTGCTTCCCAATCGGGTGTGATAGCAACAACAATATTGTTTTTCAGTGGCAACGATGGGTCCTCTTCTGTCGAGTATATCTTCGTTATCACTGGCAATGATAAGCTTTATCAAGCCCGAGTTTAAACAAGGGGGTGCTCGGCTCAGCTCGTTTATAACCCTACTTGTCATTGGGGAGGCCCATATAATTGATCCCGATACAATCTTGTGCTTACGTAAATTCCTTCGTTGGATTGTTTTACATCCCTCCCATCTTTTGAAAATTTCCGAAGAGGGTCAGCAGGACCTTTTAGACAAAGACGTTTGTGACAATATAAAAATAGAACTAAATATTTATGTGTCGTAATATTATAAATATATAACAATAACAACATATTCAGTGCCTCAAGGGCTCCTGCATATGCAGGATTTGGGAGGGGTGAGATATATGCAGCTTTACCCCTTAAGGGTAGATATCCTAACGAAAGGCTGTTTTCGAAAATCCCTAACCTGAGAAGAATGAAATATTATAAATAGGGTAAATTACAGAAATTTTTTTTGACTTTTGCTTCAATAATAAAAAAATTTCTCTCACAAATAAAATCACTTACTAAACCCTCTAACTTTTGAAAATTTTTCACTTTGCTTCCAAATAAATTTTTTTGACTATTTTGCCCCTCAATCAAAAAAAATTTTATATTTTATCTCATAATATTTTTTTCTGAAAATTTTAAAATAATTATATTTTTATAAATATAGAAAATTTTTTTAATTTTTTTTGCTAAAAATATAAAATATTTAATTTTTGTCTAATAATATAAAACCTTTTTTTTAAAAATAAAATTAAACATTACGAGCAAAATGATCAAAAATAAGTTACATGGGGGTTAAGTGATAAATTTTTAAAAGTGATGAGGTTTTGTGAGTGCTTTTATTTGTGAGTGGGGTTTTCTATTTTTGAAGTAAAAGACATAAAAATTTTCTGTAATTTATCCTTATAAATATATAGTTATAATAACATTAATGAGAGAAAAATAGAGAGAGGGAGGCAACTGCCTTTTTTAAATTTATTTTCTTAAAATGATGGCACGCGCAGTCCACCGAGTAACAACCATAAGGTCACACGGGTCTCTAACCCGTCTCGTCACACGCATCAACCCCGTGTAACAGGTTGGACATCGGTTAGTGTGGGTCAATGGGTTGAATTAAATTGGGCCGAGTCTATTTTCTTTCGACTCGTTATTTGGCTTGCTACAATAGATAGGTTGACCCTCTAGCCTAGCCGGCTAGGTCGGGTTGGGTATTTTTGTAGGCCGTACCCTGTGTCGTGACCCATTTATCATAGTTTCTATTAGAATCCACTGCGTTTATTTTTTTTGAACATTAATCCGCTTCGTTTATTGTCATTAGCTTTTTTTTTCTTTTTTAACTAACATGATTCATATATGTTATTTTAATTGTGTATAATAGCAGTATCTTAATTACTTGTTCAATATATATATATATACAATATTTATATCTAAAATAAATATATATAATATTTTTTAATTTTAATTTTGAAAATATTCTATATTTTTATAAGTTATTTATAAATGTACATAATATTATTAAAAATTAGTGTATATATATATATATATATATATTTGAAAAATTATCACTTGCACATTTTAAGATTTAATTATTTATCATTTAAATATCATATTATTTTAAATTATACAATTAAATATTTAATGTTTAAAATTTTTTTTAATTTAGGTATTCTAAAATTTTAAATAGAAAATTTTAATATATATATATTTGTCTCTCTCTAATACGGTAGGTCATCCAAGTCGAGGAAGTTGCGTAGTAACGACATTTTGGCGCCATTTTCTTACGATCAGTTGAGTGTGACCTGCCCCACCACCAAGCAATCATTTCTTGCCACGTATTCTGTCCCCCCTCTCTCTCATCAATCCTTTCCAATATCCCTCTCCCACGCACACGCATTTCAATTTTGAAAACTGCAAAATTATCACATTTTACTGGTTCGTTCCCGTGCATTGCACGAATACTATAATATTAGCGTAAAAATCTAAATACTGTAGAATTATAAAATGTAACGGCGTGATAATAGATGCCACTGAGTGGATTGATTTTGGCGAGATTGTGACATAGCGTGGGACTCTTGAGTTGAGAAAGGCTGTGCTCGTCATGTAACGTGTGTTTGAGCAATAAAGCTGGGTCGGGGTCTCAGGAATCTCTTATATAGTGAGACTAGCCATGAGTCGATGAGTCTTGGCGTTGTACGGTTGAAAAAGTTCACTGCATTATATAGAACCTTGACATTACGCATAATCACACCAAGCGATGCATATTTAAGATCGTAAGGTATGGTGAAACTATATGAAGTCCTTTGATTATGTCGAAATAGTTTTTGAATCTAAATATTGGTGATTTATTGACTGCATTTATGTCATTAAAAATTAACGAATATTAACGATATAGTATTTAAGGGTGACATTATAAATCTTTTTTAATGGTTTATAAACTAGGCACTAATGCACCGGATTTCATTAGAACTCAAAAATTAAGCGTGTTCGAGCGAGATTAGTGTCAGAATGGTTGATCTCCTAGGAAGTACTCGTGTTGCCAACCCTATAAAGTTGGGGGTCCTCGGAGACAGCCTCTCGACAGAGTTACACCCTAAAGGAGTAAGGCTGCGTACATCCACCTCCTAGACCCCGCTTAGACTGGAGCTCTTAAAACACTAAATCTGTTGTTATTGTTGTATTATTATAAAACCTTTTTATTGTTAAAAGTTTTTTTGAACAGTACAAAAGCCTTAAAGGCAAAAAAAGAAGGGATATCAGGCCTCGAACACTAAATTCCGTGGGTAACAAGCTCCCACCCAACCATTTGGGCCAGGAGTGCTTTGGCTTAATGTCAAAAGTTTAATACACCACTCTTCAAAGCCACGTCACGTCACCCCAATTTTCATCCCACGTGGCATTCTCTTTTGCCATGTCAGTACTCAATCGCCATTTATAACCCACCAGTCCCCCCCTCACCCCCATCTCACTCTCTCTCTCTCTCTCAAAATGCAAGAAACGCGCAAGAAACGCCCCCTCCACTCCCCACCTTCCTCACCCCCACGCGCCATCCCACTCGCCGCCGAGTACGAGGACGCCGACATCTTTACTGGGCTGTCTTTCTACGATGACTCACTCCAAGAACTTGACACCCTTTTCGACGCGCCGCCGGAGATACCGCCGTTCAAGGTGAAGTTCATCGCGTACCCTTACTCTCTGCCGTCCGATTTGGTGACGTCATCCTCGTATGTAACAATCAACGGCAACGAGGAGACTTGTGGGTCGTCGTTCTCCGACTCGGATTGCTCGTTCATGGCGAGTGTGGATCCGGGTAGCGCTAATGCTGTGTACCCGCCAGGGTTAGAGGGTGGCGCGTGGGGTTCAGAAGAGGAGATGGCGCGTGGGTGGATCTTGGAAGATAGTGAGTGTACGGATGAGTTTTTGGAATTGAACGACGTCGTTTGGGCTGAGTTTCTTGGTGAAGGGGACTCGTAAAATGCATTGAAAGTGAAGGGTATTTTGGGAAAATGAAGAGTAATGTCAGTTTTCCAGTATAATTGTTATTATCAGAGTAAGAATGTAATTTTTTTAGGAAATTTTGTGGCTCTTATTGTTCATAGGTCACATTAGTACTCTGATAATAATAATTTTTAATCTCATAGTAACAAATTTGAAATGAAAATTATGGAAAATACCCTTTTAATCGTTTTTAAAATTTTGTTAGGGTTTTTGGAAGTGCGATTCAATGATGTAAAGAGGGTTTTGAATGGGTTTTAGTATTGTGTATAGAACTACAGCACATTGTATGAAAGAGAAATACACTATTTTTGTGTCGTGTTCGTGTTCTTGTAGCGGGATGGGTTTTAACAATGTAGGTGACTTATACCTAACCCATTTATTAAATGGATTAATAATTCTCAACTCTCATCCAACCATATTATTAAACGGGCAACCCGATTTAATTATATTGGGAAATTTTTTTATTAAACGTTAGTTTGTTAAATTGCAAACATGTCAATGATATAGTTCATGGTTAATAATAACAATAAACACATGGCACGTTCATAATTCTTAGAATAAATTATCAAACCAACGTTACTAAATATAGTTTAAATCATCTTACAAATGATAGGTTACCAAAAATTTATATATAATAACAGCAATGTACTATTCAAATGTCTAACATAACTATATAAACGGGTCAAATGTATCGAAATTGGATTAAATGAGTCAAATGCAAATTCTGTCCAATTACCTAAATGTGTAAAACTGGTCAACCCAAATTCAACCTGGTTTCAAAACTCTAACCCCAAACCGGCTATTTTCTTGTTGTGTTTTGTAGTGTCAAATTTTGCCATGCCTTGTTAATGATATATATATATATATATATATATACTATAGCTATAGCTTTCAGGCTGGGCGTCATCGAACACAACCTCATTTTAGTGTAACACCCTGAAGGGGTAATGTCACGTACAGCTCACATCCCAAATCTTACATTGGTGGAAGTCTTGGTGGCCCTGCACTAGTTTTTGTTATAGTATACGTATAATTTGACCTTTTTTTTTTTCAAAACGGTGACATGACGCGTATAATTTTAATATATAGGTAACTTAGGTCATAATTTGGGAAAATTTTTATCATAATTCGCTAAATGTTGAATACATTGAAATGGTGCCCCCCTACACACTTATATATTTACTACGTTAGCATGGATTGTTTTTATCCGTCGAAATCATGCGTAAAATATTTATGTAACAAAATATAATAATAGTAAAATATATAAATATTTAGACGTTAAATATTCAAATTTTATAGTATACATCTTAGGTCCTGTATTTTAATTGTACATCTTTCATAACTTTATATATAGAGGCTTAATTTTGAAAAGAGGTAGGATGATGATGAATGATTGTAAATACGAGTCTCTCCCTCCCTCTCCTCTCTATCGGTCTCTCTCTCTCTCTCCCTCGCCTCTCCTTTTCTCTCATTATACAAATCTTACATATACTTGTAAATCTTAATATTTTTATATTACTATACTAATGTTTAGAGTTGATTGAGTACTTCAATTGTCTTGAATTGATTTGAATCATGATAACGGGTTATTGACTTTATTAATAGTTTATTATAATTGATAATGTTGCCGTATAAATAAATGTCATTAGTATGACAATTTAGTAAATTATTAGTATTAATATACAATAGACAATATTACTGTAGAAATAAATACTGTTATTATCAGGATAAAATTATCCAATTTTTTAAAAAAATTTAGCCTATCCTTTTACCCTCAATTTGGGAGTTAAAGAAAATATAGATCAAGGGTTACCCCAATTACTCTCTATTACTTTTAAAAAGTTTTGGCAAACGGGAGTATTTTATCCCCACTTTGCCATTGTTTGCCTCATTGCCAAATAGGGTTCATTTTTCAGGCACTAAAGCACCGGATCCCATTAGAACTCCGAAGTTAAGCGTGCTTGGGCGAGAGTAATACCAGGACGAGTGACAAGTCCTCATGTTGCCAACCCTGTCAGGCGGGAAGTCTTCGGAAACAGCTTCTCGCCAAGATTACACCTTCAGGGGTAAGACTGCGTACCACCACCCCTCCCAAACCCTACTTATGCGAGAGCCCTTGAGACACTAAGTATATTATTGTTGTGATTGGACCTCATTGCCAAAAAAATTCTAAGTGATACATGCTCAAAACTTATAATAATATTTAAATAATAATTTTCCAAATGCCTATGAAAAGAGTGCAGGGCACGAGGCAAGCTTGTAAAGTAACGACGTGTGTGTGGAGTTTACTTTATATTACTTCAAAGTTCAAGGCAGCCTCGAGAATACGCTAAGTCTTGTCTTATGAGAACGTTCCACCCTTCTTTTCAAATTATTAATTGATGATGCTTCTTTTCAGGTTGGGAGCACTGGAAAATAATTTCTCTCCAGGTTAACACCTTGAAGGGAGAATGCTGCGTACATCTGCCCCCCAGAACCTGGGTAGGCGGGAGCCCTTGAGGCACTGGGTATGTTGTTGTTTGTTGTTTTTTGTTTGTGTGACTAATTTAGTGATATGGTATCATTTAAAAAAATTCCTCAGTAATAGCTTCTCTTCATGGTAGCCCCCTAAAGGAGGAAAGCTGCGTATATCTACCCCCGAGACCTTGCTTATGCGGGAGCCCTTGGAGGCACTGGATTTTTTGTTGTTGTTGTTGTTGTTGTTGTTGTTGTATCATTTAAAAAAAAATAAAAGTATGGCATATTAGTAAAAAAAAAAGTTTAAATAGAATAATTTACTGTATAATTTTTATGCGGGTCATTTCAAATGCCGTGCATACATCATCATTATCACAACCCAGTGCCTAAAGGGCTCCCGCCTGCACAGGGTTTGGGAGGGGTAGGATGTACGTAGCCTTACCCCATCAAGGTGAGACCCTGACGAGAGATTGTTTCCGATGACTCCCAACCTGATATTTGATAGATACCATAGTTATTATAGGTATGTGGCGCCTCTATGAAAAGCATGTAAAGTGAGATGTCTTGCTAAGCAAGTATGTATGTAAACATGATATTTGAAAAGTTAGGAACATTTATCAAACTTGTATAAAGCATGCACGTCATTTCAAGTGGAGTACACGTTTGAAATAGAGTACATAAGCACTTTATTGGCTTATGCACTCCATTTTAAATGGCGTGTATGCTTTATGCACTCTTACGACCAGGTTGGAGGTCCTTGGAGACAGCCTCTCGTCAGAGCCCACCCTGATGGGGTAAGGCTGCGTACATCCTACCCCTCCTAGATCCTGCACAAGCGGGAGCCCTTGTGGCACTGGGATTATTGTATTGTGTTGTGTTGTTGTTGTGTTGTATGCTTTATGCACTCCATTTTTTTTTTTTTTTTATTGTAACAGTTTGATAAATTAGTCTCAATTGAAATAGAGTGCAGATTAAATAGTGCCATTTCAAATGGCGTGTGTAACAGTAAAGTATGCCACTGCGCTAACATTTTTTGTTGACATGCCAGGCTCCTACTTTTTTTTTTTTTTTTTAACGGTACCATATTGCTAAATTAGTCTGTTGTGTTATAGTATAAAACAAACTGTTATATTGTGTCTTAAATTTTTTTTTTTTTTTTTGTTCAAATTTCAAGTAGAGGTCACTATATGCGAGGGATAAAAATCCCCATGATACGGACCTTATTTATTAAGTGGAGTTATTGTACCCGTTTCTTTATAGGGTTTCTCTCTGTGGTGCTATAAGTAGTCTTTGGTAAGGCTTTTGCCCAATGTAGAGAGAGAATTAAATACAAAGAAAAGAGAGGGGGGGAGTGAAGCGATACTTATATACACAAATTAAATATATAAATTTACCTGTATTTTATATTTTTTTATAAACCCTGCTTACGTGGAAGCCCTTGAGATATTGAATTTGTTGTTATTGTTGTACATGTATTTGGTATTTTCCATTTCTAAATTGTACCTCGTGTTCTTAGTCGGTTTACTCTAGAAAGGCTTATTTCACTTTGCATGGTTTAGAGCACGTTGGTCATGAGAAAATATTAGGTGACACGGGGTCAACACCTCACTATTTCCTATACCTCATGTGTATTAGAAAAAAATTTCATTAATTAAAGTTTATTATTTAAATTAATTTCAACTTAAAAATAAGAGAAAATGTACTGGGGTCACCACGTCATCGCGCTGACCCCGTGGCACCTAATAATTTCCCATTGGTCACACCATAAAGTTATTATTTCTTAAAATATAAATTTTGTAAATTTATATAAAATGCTTTTATTATCAAATATAAGCATCATTTGAAATTTTGAAGATTAGATATTTAATCTATTTTATTTTTTTTAAAGCAAGTGAATTTAGAAACCGAGTGTTATCTATATTTTAGTACCTTGATATTTTTGAAAATAATAAAAAGGACCTTAACTTTTTTTAATTATTAAAAAGGCCCCTAAAATTTTCTTGTAAAAAGGCCCTTTCTCAAGCGCGAAGATGCCATTTTTCGTCGATAGAGCTGATATGGCAACTGTATTTTATTAATGTTACAATAAAATGACTAAAGTACGCTTCAATGTCCTTATTTTTCCTTTATAAGTACGAAATTCAAAATATTATATAATGTAAAGGCTATCTGTTTTTACTTAATTTGTTTCAAAATACAGTTATTAAATGATATTTTTGTCATTTTACTATAACATTAAAGAAAACATAGCTATCACGTCAGCTCTATCGACTAAAAATGATATCATCACGTCGGAAATGGGCCTTTTTATTAATGTAACAAAAACTTAAGCGCCTTTTTATTAATACAAGGGTTATTTACGCTAAAGGTCCACATACTTTGTCAATTGTGATAATTTAGTTATTGTACTTTTAATTCTGTCAATTCAGCCCTTATACAATTCAAAATGTGTTGATTTGGTACTTAGAGATAATTTTATTTTAAGTTAATAAAATTTTTAATAGTTCAGTTACGAATTGTGTTAAATTGAGTAAACGGATGAATTTATAATAAGTTGCTTGCATCTAACAAAATTTTGCTATTTAAAATTACAACATTAACTTATCTTAAATTTGACCAAAATGACACATTTTGAATTGTTTAAGAACTAAATTGAAATAATTAAAAGTACAGGGATCAAATTGACATAATGGACAATATATAGGGACCTTTAGCGTAAATAACCTTTAGTACAACAAAAACTTAGGGGCTTTTTTATTAATTCAAAAAGACCAGGGTCCATTTTATTATTTTTAAAATGATCAAGGTATTAAAATGTAAATAACTGTTAAACGGGTGATAAAAAAATTTAAATTTCTTTTCAATAAGAGGTTACTCGTTACTTGATTAATCGAACCGAATTAACCTATAACAAAAATTAAGCTTAAACAATTTTGAATAATAATAATAGTTATTTAATTTTTACTAATTTTTTTAAAAAATTTACCGAATCAATAAGTTAAACGCTACGTTATGACCAACCTCAGGTTTGGTCGGGCTTAGACCATGTACTAGTGCACGGGCCTCCAAGTTAAATTTTACGGGCTGACAGGCCCATTATACAGGCCCAGAGGCCCATGCAAAGCGGTTATAATTGCTCTTTTAGGCGGGAAATTCTCTTTCATCCTCTCTCTCTCTCTCTCTCTCTCTCTCTCTGCGATGAGCAAATGGGCGGAGTGACAGGGATCACCGATCTCTTTGCTAAGCTCGCTGTACATCTCCGAACCCTAAATCCAACGGTCAGTGATGAACAATCCATCTACGATTCCATTTCGAATCTCAACGGTTCGTTGAATCCCTACGATGAAGGAGGTGGTTCTAGGGTTAGGGTTTTGGACACCGTGCTTTCTTTGATGTGCTTCAAAGCCCCTCAGGTCCCAACTTTTTTCTCTTTCCTGTATGTCTTTGATACAATCAATTTTGATTGTATCTTGATTTGAATAAGATTTGATGAGAAATATAAGAGAAGAAGAAATTAGAGAAAGAATTGAGAGAGATAGAAGAAGAAGAAGAGACGAGAAGAGAAATGCGTTCAAGTTTGATCTCATTGATTTCCAAAGTAAAGGAGAACATATGTATTTATAGGCTTTAGCTAGTCCTTGCCCTGTATTACAATTTGAAATTCAAATAAGCAAAAACTAACAAGCTCTGGCACTACTTATTTTGCGTGTAACATTCTTATCCTCATTTTGGTGTAGAAATTAGTAAGTCAAACCGAGCAGAAGTACGAAAAAGCAAAATTAGGAAAACCAGGAAAAAGCAAAAGGTAAATTTTATATTAGTACCCTTATTTTATTTATTTATTTTTGAAATAATTTTTTAGTCTAGGCAAAACTAAGGTAAATTTGCCCTTTGTGCAATTGTTTAGTCTAGAAATTGTATGAAATAATTTTATAGTCAGAAAAGTTGCGTATATTTAATAACATAATTTAAATAGCGGCGTGTAATGGTGGAAAAATAGGCCCCTCTTCCAAGTCTTCTTCATTAGCAATGTCAAAGTGATAGTTCAGGTGTATGATAAGGGGAGTAGCGAGGGGATGGTGGAGTTATAAACAAATAACGACAAGTTTGACATTTTTTCATACCGTTGTTTAGACTATTTTAATAAATAAATGTAACCTTTGGGCTAAAAAAATATTTTACAAAGTTTGTGCAGTAAAAAAAATTAATATCTTAGGGTACTAATGTAGTATTTACCCAAAAGCAAAACTAGGAAAAACTACTAGTTTTCACTTGTTTGGTTACTGATTAGTTTTTCCCAGGTTTTCTCCCCAATAATTAGATTTATTTATTGTGGTGGGAATAGTGAAACTGGAGGGAAAATTAGTAAAAGATGGTAATTTGGGTTCTATAATTGGATTTATTTATTTTTAGATTGGTCCATGAAATGTGCTAAATTTTGCTCACTTTTTCCATCTATTTCGAGGAAAAACTAGGAAAAGTAATACAACTGGAGTTTTACTCATTCCATAGTTTTTGTTTTTTTTTTCGCTTTTTGTTAACCGAACACCCCTAATTTTCATGTTTGTATTGTTTTTCTTAGCTTTTCCTAGGTTTACTCGATGGTAGAAATTTGTTTAATCATTGTGTTCTTGGAGTGATTAGGTATTTGATTCGAAGGTTGAGTATACGGTGAGGACAATTGTTGCGGTGCTGTCTTCTTTGATTGAATGTAAGGTTTGGAGGGCTGAAAAGCAGGAGTATTTGCAGATAGGTAGTCCCATTTCTCGGGTTGATTGCTATAAGTTGATGGATGCGTGTGCTGATGTGATTCCGAGATTGCAAGGACGTGGTAGGTTTTATGTCTCAAGCTCAATTCTTTATTGGGTCTGATTTCTTCAACATTGAAGTATGTTTTTGTTCGAGGAAAGATATTTGATTATTGAAAGTAATGTATAATGTATAGAGAGGAAAATTCAATAAGGCGGAAATAGAAAATAATGAAAGTTAATATGAGAAGAAAGGAAACAAAACTATTAGTCTATCATTAACTTCAATATGCACATTGCCTTCATAGATATTGATTCTCTAGTTCTTCAATTGACAACTGCTCACATAGAACAACAGAATTGTTTTTGTGCCTTATCTTTCATAGTTCATGCGAACAGTTTAGAACAGTATGCTACTTTGAGGCCCGGCCCGGCCATGGTGGGTAAAATGTGGCATTCCCGGCTTCCCGAACATTACAGTTTTTTGTGGCCATTGCCGATATTTGTGGACAATGAGTATGTGAAAGTACGTCCGAACTAAATAGTTCATTGTTTCATGGTATCTGTAAGTGTGACTGCACCTGGAAGTTCAATGTATTATTCGGAGTTTGTATGGGATTTTTGTGTTAGCAGTCGACTTTTGGGTCTAATTTAATTACTTCTACAAACTTTGCAAAGACTGCTGTTTTCTATGCTTCAAGGTTTACATTATACATACATAGACCTATGCTTGCAATTGGTGCAATGCAACATGCGTCACTGATATGCTGCACATACTATGATGGTTGTGGCTGATCTACCATGGACAAAAACTATTGCTTGGTTTTAATTAAGGCGTGCTCATTTTTGCTTGTTATTGATGCATATATGTACTTCCAGGTAATCTTTCCTCCAATCTGCTCCATACTTTTGTTAGAGCTGCAGTGTCAGCAGGTTCTCTTCGATGTTCACGTCCATCCTTACCTGTTGTGGAGTCTAATAGAATCGATGAGATAAACCCTGCTGTTTCAAAGCTACTCCATTATCTTTCAGAAGGAAATTTCACAGAGAGTGAGGGCATACCAACAAGGTGTGTTTACGTTTGTCTTCCATAATTGAAGCTTGTAATTATCAGGTGTTACTTCTTTTCGTCCTCTCGAGCTCTTATTGGCACTCCAAGATATTAAATGAACATTGTTTCTTCTAGATTCTTGTTATTCTTTTGGTAATTTCGCATTCTATTGTAAAAAGTAGCTGTCACATTAGACATGTATTGTGAACCTTTTATTTATTTACGATTTACAATTTTACTCCTCTTTCTCACTGGGTACATTCAGTTGCAGTCTAGTTGTCTAGAAGATAAAATCTGATGTTTTATTGGATCCTTGGTAATTGCATGAAAACTTTTGGTTGATGGTTGTGAACTCAAAATGCCTTTCTTTAAATATGAAGAGCAATTTGAAAAGAGATTGGTCAAAGACTCAAAATGCTTGTTCTGAATTTTTCATTCACCACCAAGCCTCTTTTAGTAAGGGTTGTGCAGTTAAGAATCTTGCCGTCACAATTCTGGCTGTACACATGTCAAAATGGTGTATACCATGAACTTCGAGAGGTTTTGCAAAACATTTTCGAAAGGAAGCAT
This sequence comes from Simmondsia chinensis, assembly GCA_018398585.1. Lineage (NCBI taxonomy): Eukaryota > Viridiplantae > Streptophyta > Magnoliopsida > Caryophyllales > Simmondsiaceae > Simmondsia > Simmondsia chinensis. The sequence goes on along the minus strand of JAGTTD010000017.1, from coordinate 24,482,981 downwards.
TTTTGACCGAGTTTGATCCGCAACTTACAATTTAAATAGACTGAAGTTACAATTTTGATATACTGGAGAACTGGAAAAGAAAGCGGTCTCCTTTCTCGTTCCCCTAGAGGCCTTTTATGTGAACTGAGATGGAAGTTCAGAAATGTATTAGATCATCCATCCTCTGAGATTGAGTAGGAAAGTTAAGGGCCTCTTCTTCAGCCAATAGGATGTTACAAAAAATCAACCTATCCTTCACAAAAGAAGCCTGACAGGGAAGATTAATCTTCTACATCACTTTCTTTTGTTCTCTTCGATTCGCAACATCATTTGTTGTGTTCCACTTATTATCATTTTTTGAGATGATACATTATAACACACTGTGTTACTCTTCCTTGCGGAAGCTTTCTTCTCTTAACTATTTTTCCGATTTAAAATCCTTTTGCAGGTTGCTTGCATGGCACCTTGACCCATTGATTTTTAAACATGACATTTTGAAGATTTTGCAAGAGATGAAAGACCGACATTTCCTTTGTTTAAGTGAGGAATTTCACAAGAGGTTGGAGTGGCGAGATATAGTTACTTGCTTGGTTCTTTCACCTACTATGTTCATTGAGGCAAGGACCTTATTGCAAAAGTGGTTCCTCTTAACGTAAGTTGTTGATTGCGTTTCCTGTCTCAATCATCTTGTGCCCCCCTCTCCTTACCAGTCAACATTCTATGTACTTAACCCGGCTTTTGCTTATATTTTCTGATAAAAGTTCCTTCACCATAAAAGCGGAATGTTATTACCAGGGCAAAATTGTTACTGCTAGAGTAAAATCATTATTTCTAAGACAATGTTGTGGCTCTCATTGTTTATTAGTCACAACATTGCTCTACCAATAACAATTTTTGCTTAGCAATAACAACTCCCAAAAAAATTTATGGTAAAAGTTGACTTTTTATTTGTGGATTCTGTGTTTCTTGCCCTAGAATTTTATTGATCTTTGCCATGTAGAAACCCCGTAGCCACACATTATTAATATGATTTAACTGAAGCAGATGCTCTGAATATTAGCTGCTGGACATATTCCTATGTTCTACTCTACTTATTCGTGAGCAAAGCTGCCCCATTTCTTCTCTCTTTTTGCTATATGGAAATCTGATTTCATGCTCATTTGAATCATAGATAGCCTTCAGATCTAAATCAGGTACTTTAGAATTAGAAGAGATTGCTGTAGTCTTAGTAAAGGTCATGAACTCTTCACAGACATGTCTATATCTCAAGTGAAATGAGTTAAGGCAAGTTGTAATAGAAAGGTGATTAATAGAGTCTTCATTTTGACTCCCCCTCCCCAAAAGTTAAATATCAAGTAAATCTTCACTAGGGTGAATCAGTATGATGGTACCCTGTGAAATGCCTATTAATTTAACAGGGTTGGCTTGGGTTTAGGAGAACGAGACAATAAGAGATGAAAGAAGAAAGAATATTGTTGAAAATAAAAAAAATACGTGAAATTTGGAAATTTATGTCTAGTTTGTTCTGTTGTTGAAAATAAAAAGAATACGTGAAATTTGGAAATTTATGTCTAGTCTGTTCTGAAATAAGTGCTTCAAACCCTGGATTGCAACTATATTTCAAATTGAACCATGATGCTGCTCTTTTTCATCTGTTTTGTTCTGGATTTCTAATGTCAGTATGACATACGAATGCAAAAACTTAAAGACACTGGACTATATATTTTCTAGTGGTTGAGAAGTAATAAAGCCATTTCTTATGCCTAATAATAATGTTGATAGATACACATGAGAGGTATTTTGCTACATGCAAAAGCTAAAATTTTTTATCATGCCATACTCCTGCATGCTTCCTGTAATTTTAGTTTCAAGCAAATGTTGATCTGCATTTTCTATAACGTACACGTGTATCTGATACATCAGTTAACTTGTTAGGCTTGACCACATATATATAACAGGGGATCGGCTTATGTGCTGCAGCTCCAAATCCAGCTCTTCTCTACAGCTCTAGACATACTCTCCCAGCCAACACGGTGGGGCATGTCAATTGACATGGGATCAAAGCTACCGTTTCTGCATGCATACTTCCCTTGCAATTACCCTTTATTAAAAATTTTGACGGGACCTCTGTCATGGGAAGGTTTTAGTCGCTTGGTCCATCTGATTGATCAACCGTTAACTCACTGCAGCAGACATTCTGATCCTGCGTTCATGCAAGCAGTAATGGAGATTGCACGAATAGGTGACAAATCTGCTTGGTAAAAGTTTCCATTCTGTATTGATTTACTTTTTGCATTTGCACTGGGAGAAAAAGGCCAAGAATAATGCATGCTTTAACCATACAATAAAATTGCGCTTCATGGTAGCAGTGTCGCTGATGTTATGTAATGGGTCGCGGTATTCTTGTTGAATTTTATGGGAAAAAAGAGTTGCTTTTATGTCTCATGAGTCATGTTGAGAAAAATTAGGATGAATAGCGAAACAATCATTAATCTTTGTATCCCTTCGATAGTTTTGAACGTATAAATACATTTACAAGTTTATTTTTGTAAGCAAAACATACATATATTATAGAAGCCGTTGTGAAAGTACCACTATATAACTACCTTAAAATCTGTTCCACAATAGATGTTTTATTTTGTATCTGCCTACATTTGATTTTATGGAACTTTCAACTTTCCTGATCCTAGGACTAAAGTGCGTTGTGTGTCATTGTTTCAGGGCTATGGCCGTAAACTTTCCAGAATGGTTTGCATTGGCCTCAGTACTATTGTTCTTCGATGAACCAGAAGGCGAGTTTCAGGAAAAAAACACGCGCACAACCGCCATGCATGAACTATTTCCCAATGTTGGATCATCAGCTAGGTCACCTGCAGCAATGTACATCGCAAGGATCCTGTGTCCCATCAATGACCCACAACGCAAAATCCTTTATGAATTTCTGATCAAAATGTCGGTATCATGGACCAACTGGCTGTGCTCTAATAGTCTAGAAAGAGATACACAGGGCTACAAGAAGAAACTTAAGAGGCCAAAAGTCCACACCCAGAAGCATAGTACCCTCCCAAAACAGCATGATTGTCAAATACAACACTGGCTCGAAGAATTCGATGGCATTCAGAACAGCTCTGGTAATTTCTGTATTAAACCGAATGTCTTATTCCGGAAAGTTCCTCTAGGCATATTGTTAGGATGCTCCAAAAGTTTAAGTGAGGACGGGTGTCAAGCATTACTGCACTATGCTGCTACTGGTTTAATACTCTCGTCAGGTGAATCTTCTTATTCTGGGCACCATGTAAAGGGGGCTGTAGCTGGGGCCAGCCTTGTGTTCATTGTAACTGACACAGTTGAGAGTATGTCAGCCTCATTGTTTGAGACCGAGGATCAAGCTCGAGATTTTATTTGTTTGGTGAAACAAAGGACTAGAACATACTTGGTTAGTAGTGTCAAGATGATACTTAAAGGAAAGGAGATTGATGGCAAAATTGCAGCTCTGACGCTAACTGATCTCAGAAGTAGAATGGAGAGGTGGAGATGTCAAGGCGAGTGGCATCTGTTTATGGAGTGCAAGGATCTGGATGATGTCTTTGCTGCCCTGGATCAAAGGCTGAGTTGCTTGTGAGGTATTTCTTTGCGTTTCTTGAAAACTTGCATGCCTACATGGTCCTATTTGGTTATATCTGGTGTGGTGGAGTATTTCTGTGATAGTAAGGAGAACACTAGATGCGCTACTGATAGGCAAGTGTTCATAGTGTATCAATGCTGACTATCCTTTCTAGATCCCTTGATGAACCTCCTTTGACTCTGCCACTGCCAAGCAGAAGCTCCCTTGCTGTAGTATTTGTTCACATGGAGCAACATGAAAAATGTCTGTAAATGTTCTTACCTGACACCAATGAGGTCTTATGGCTTGGTTGTTCAAGTTATGCGAAAGCTATTTTTTCAAAAAGCACTTTTATAGAGGTATTTTTCTAAATAGTGCTTTCAATATGGTATTTTTCTCTAGAAAATTTTTAATTTGTATTTTGCTTCTACTTTTGCTCTATTTAAAAATACTTGTCTCTCCGGGCTGAAACCCCTCAAATCCCAAAAAAACTGATCTCTTCTGAAAACAAACTCTTTTTTCTAGAAACGAAGTTTGACTAAAGAGGCCCTTAGTCCAGCGGTAAAGGATACTATCAAGGTTGAGCCTTAAGACGAAAGATTCTAGTTTAAAATCTACTCAATCTCATGCTTGCTTGCTTAGGTGTTGGCAATGTAACATGATCAGTGCAACAACAATCAACAAAAATCAAAACCTTTCTTCACTAATTGAGGTTCCTTGTATGAATCGAAGTACATTACTGCATTTCATTATAAATCATATCTTCATCCAGTTTTAATAAAACAAGGTCTTCTTTTGCAACCTGAACGTGTATTTTGGGTTCTCTTTCATCTCCTGCAACAATATGCTTAGGCGATGTAGCATAAAGGAAAAGCTGACAATCTGCATTCGACTTCATTCAAAGATATCTTCATAATGTACGTAAGACTCCTATTTATAGAGTAGATATCTTGAATATGAAAAGATTTGGAAGCCTAATTCAAATCTAGCTAAGATAAAGGAAATTTCTAATGAGAAACTCTAAACTGAAAAGAATAAAAATTACACCAAAAAAGGACTACTAAATAATCATAAGCTCTTCTTGTGTAGTACTTCTTAAAATGCGTAGATCGTACTACATCGCCTGCACATCCCTCTCATGTTATTCTCAATAGCTGTCACGATCACTTTACCTCGAATATAATTATACGTAATCTCATCCTTCTTCTGTGTCCATAAATTCATTGCCACATTATCATCCTCACGTAAACTGCCAAGTTTTGTGTCTGAATGTCAATATTTCTGAATACCCTTTGTTTTTCAACATTTATTGCCCGACCTAGTCAACCACATCAGTTAAGTTCAAAGGGGCCTGTGATACACAGTTGGATTATCGTGCTATGGATCAAGCCTCCATTGGGCCAATAGCTAGGCTTAAGATTAGTTGGCATTCTTTTGATAGATAAGTTCTCAGGTTGGGGGTTCTCGGAAACAACCTCCCTTTAAGGTAGCACCCGGAAGGGGCAAGGCTGCGTACATTCCTCCCCCCAGGCCCTACATATGTGGGAGCCCTCGAGGCATTGGGTTGGTTGTTGTTGTTGTCGTCGTCGTCTTTTGATAGATAAGTAAGGTTGAATATTTGAACTTAATATCTTTGTATATACAACGGGAAAACTTAAGATTTAAACATTTATCATTTAAATATCATTGAATTTAGAAGTTTTATCAACTAGACATTCTTTGCCGATGTTGGATGGAATCTTGTTGGAAAATGCAATTTTTTTGTAAGAAAATGATAGCATAACTTATGATTTTTAAGACACATAGGTAGCTTCTATTTAAATCCAGTGAATTTCTATTAGAATCCACTAAATTTTTGCTGAACATACTCTCATATATCTTATTGGTATTGTATACTGCAACAACATTTTCTTGATGAATGATATTTAGGTGGTAAAATTTTTAAACCATAGTATACCTCTTTGTGTATACTGAAATATCATGTTACCTAAATAATAAATACTCAAATGCTAGAGTCTTTAAGTGATAAAATTCCCTATTAGAGAACATCATAAAAAAATTACAAACATGTTAATAGGTTCAAGATGCTTAAAAATTGCTAATTTCGTGGTGGTTTGAGTCAAAGTTGAGGTCTTTTTCTTTTTAAAAATTGTAAGAAGTTCCAATGGATTGCACAATGGGGGCAACCCTTCCCAAGTCCCCCATAAATTCTCTCTCATCCTCAACGAGGGTGGGATTCGATCTCAGATTTCGGATACCATTTTGTAATTACGAATATAATTAGTTGACACCTCAAAGTTAAGTCATATTATGTCACCTTCAACGTTGAGTCATATTATGTGGTCTTTGGTTTCCCCTTATGATGTCCAAAACTTGTTATCTGTGATGTTGGATATCGGCCTTAGAAGCAAATGGTATTCAACTAGATAAGTACTCAACCTTTTACAAGTGAGGTTAAAAGTTAAATTCCATTAGATTTTTCTTCGTAAAATAATTTTCTTTGAAAAAGATTTTTCAATAAATTTCTTCAATAGAAAACATATTTCCACCTTAAGATGTTCCCTTGTTTGGTTAAAATAAAACATCTCTCATCAAACATCCTACATCTTGTCAGAATACAATATTAAGTAATGATAACATACATGACTAATAATGGAAAAATAAAATGAACTCTCCAAATTATGTATAATCATCACATGATGGTTCAAAATGATAAAAATTATTTTGTTGAAACAATGACAATATGAAATCTTGGCTCCATTAACTTGGGGAGAAGTTATTTTCTCGTGGAAAATATATACTATAAGAAAGTATTTTCTAAAGAAAAAAGTAATCTATAAATAGTTTTGTTATGTTTGATTTGCAGTATACATTATCCCCTAGTTGCAGTATTCAAATATAGGAGTATTCACTATTATGATATCCTTGATCCTTAATTTAGACTTTAATAGAACCTTTGTTCAGTTCAGTACAAATTTAGTTAAGTGATATTTTAGACATGATAAAATATCGACTCAAGATAAAATCGGGACTACACAAACTGAATATGATCTAAGGCTAAACCGAACTGGTATTGTAAAATTTATACTTCAAGCTCCGGTTTGGTCTGGTCAGGTCTAGACTAATATTTATAGCTACTACTGCAAGGCAGCGACCTTCAAGGTAATTAGGAAATTGAAATTTCACTAGAGGACTAGTGTTGGTAGAGGTGTTCAAATAGTAGTCTGGAATGTAAACTCAGATTAGACCTAACTATCTCGTCTACAGGTTGACCAAATTGATTGTTATTCGGTTCAATCCTTGATCCTGGATTCAGATCCTTTTTTGATATTCAGCCCAACTCATTTAGGAGTGAAGTAATGAAAATCTTTAAAATATAAAATATCATCCAAGAATGAAACTAGATCGAGCCACATATTCTGGCCTAAGATCAGACCTGACTGGTTGTTCTTCGGTTCAACCCTCATCAGACGTTATGACCTTTAATAGTCTATGCTCCCATCTTGTTGATTTCTGTTTGGTTTAGATTTGATCAATGAGTATCCTGAAACTTTTTGGGCCACTCGTAATGATGCCTTCCCGTATTTTACAAGGGAATTCATTTTCCACCCACTGGGTGTGGAAGATCTTTTCCTTTAAAAATTAGTTGGCAAACAATAGAAAAGATGAAAATCAGTTCTTATAAACCAATTTCTCCCCCATAAAACAAAGTATTAAGATCACTACCATTACTGGGTTCCTACTTCTTTAGACATAAAATTTCTTCTGGCGGGGTGGCAAAAATATCCAGTAATGTATTACGTTTCAGAAAAGAAACAATACAGATATGATGTTTACCATTTAAGTAAGAAGTGTAATATGTTTTTAAAAGAAGCAAGAAAACATAATTTGGTAAGAGAACCTCGAAGGCATCAACTGTATAGCTGATAATCGAGACATAGATGTGGCAGTTACCATGCCATTTTGTGGTTGCTCATCCATCAAGTGATCTTTCTAGTTGTCACGTCATTATTACAATTTTTGTTAACGAAGTCAATGCTCTTGTCTGTCTCCAAAACATGCTGTTCTTCTTGCTTTTTTCCCCCTTCCGAAACATGCAATTCTTATCTATATCGCAAATAATATGTTCTTTTAGTACATGTTTTTGAATATAATGCCTTTCTTAAGTCTTTTAGTGTATGTGGGATCAAAGTTAAAATCCAATGGATCTAAACCTCTTAATATCATGTTACATGTGGTCTAATTCAGTATAAAATTCTATGAAACTAGCATTTTGAGTTATTTACTTCGTCAGTCCTTGATGTTTTTAAGTTTGTTCAAATTGGCCCCTCATTATTTCTTTTGTTTAAAATGATCCTTTATATTATTAGTAACTTGTTTAATTTAGTCTCTCATTTTTCCTTTTATTCAAAATGGGTCTCTAGGGTTTATTTTATAACAAAGTTAGCCCCCCATTTGCTTACGAAACTAGATAAAAATATAAAGGCGAGGGATTAATTTTGTGATAAAGTATAACACAAGGAACCATTTTGAACAAAGGAAAAAGATAAGAGATTAATTTGAACAAGGTTACAAATATTAGGGACTATTTTGAATAAAAAAAATGATGAAGGATCAATTTTAACAAAATTTAAAAACATCAAGAACCAAATGAGGAAATAACTTTAGCTTGAGCGGACACACGACATAGCTAAATGGTGGTTAAAAATACGTGTGCCCGCCATAGTTGTTAGGATAGAGTAGCATATTGATACCAGTTCATAATGCCTCTAGGCATTCATACTCGTCATTGTTGTTGCTGCTTCTCTATTGTTGCTTGCATGCTTGGTACTGCTTTGGGAGCCCTTGAGGCATTGGGTATGTTGTTGATGTTGTTGTTATGCTTGGTACTGCTTTATGACTTGACTTGATTTTATAAATATTTTTCCGTTTTTTGCTTTTAGGGTTGGGGGTCCCTTGGAAACAACCTTCCTTTAGGGTAGTACCCTGTAGGGGTAAGACTATGTACATTTCACCCTTTCCAGACCCCGATAAGCCTTTCAGGTATTGAATTTGTTCTTGGTATTGAGCAGACACACGACTCCCAAGGGTGCAAACTGGGTACTATAAGATCCAGTTGATCTTTTCTGCAACATGATCACAAAAGGACAGCAAAATATGAGACATTTCTTATAGGGCACACATATGTTACTTTCACTACTTAATGGTCCCTTTAAAACTTTTTATGAGGTGAGGCTCCATCCCTATGTTTTGCTCCCTTTCCTGCCCAATCACCCCATTTGCCACCTCCATAACTTAACGGATCTCCACAGAAAATCTCAAGAAATCTATTATTTTAGAAGTTTAATTTATGAGATTGAGGTTTGGGAAGGTTTTATTTATTTTTAGGGAAATCATTACTTAGGTACCCTGAGGTTGACCATTTATCATCTAGATACTCTAACATTTGAATATATACAATAATATGTTTTAAGATTTAAATATTTTATCAATTAGGTCCTATATATATATATATATATACAAGTCATGTTAGTGTGTTTAGCGAAATTTTAACGAGTTATGATAAAAATTTGCTGAATTTTGATGTAAGTTACCTATATTTGCTGAAATCATGTGTCATATTCTAGTAGAAGATACTTATATATTGTCAGAATTGTGTTCCATTTTAGCATTTTTCAACGAAAACCTATTGAACTTCTACAGAGGAGTATCTTCTAATTGGTAAAATTTTCGAACTTCAGAGTATCTAAGTAATAATTTCTTGTATTCTTATTATCATGATCTCTCATGTAAATGTCCTTGTTAATGAACCGTGATTAGTGTATATATGCTTTTGTACTTTCTGTTGAGGTTATGTCAATATACATAATGTTATAGGTACCAATTAAGCGTACCCAATTATGTACTAAATAAGCATGGCAAAAATTTATTACCTTACAAAAAATTAATTAGTTTAGTATTACTATTGACAATCCAATAATGTCTTGCAATATCATTTTGGCCAGAAATTTGGTAAATTTAGCATTCTCTATATAGATATTAGGATTGTTGTAAATATGACTTGCTGCTTAGTCAAAGAAGCTTTGATTCGACATTAAAGATATCCTGAAAACCTGATCGGTTACGAGAAAGGGGGAGAATGGTTTAATGGTAAGAAAGGGGGAGGGACCAAATGACACCCAAGTTAAACTGTCATATAGCTGAAAGGAAATGGAGCCCTCACATCTGTATAGTACCCATTTGAAAACTACCCTTTTGTTGGACATAGAAGGCCCCGTTGCTATTGTGATCAGGTTTTCTTTATATATTTTTATTGACAAGATCCCTATTATGTCTGTCATTAGTAAAATGTAAATTTTGCAACTGGATCCTCTATGTGAATATTGTAACGACAACAACCTAATGTCTCATAGAGGTTTCTGCCATGACCACCCTTGTGTGGGGGAAGGGGGGGAGGGGGGTGATGTAAGTAGTCTTACAGGGTGTTATATTGAAGGCAGGCTGTTTCCGAAAGGCCCCAGTCTTACCCTCTATGTGAAGATTTTTTTTTTTTTTTTTTTAACATACCCAGTGCCTCAAGGGCTCCCGCCTACGCAGGGTCTGGGGGGCGCTGATGTACGCAGCCTTCCCCCTTCAGGGTGTTAACCTGAAGAGAGGCTGTTTCCCTATGCACCCAACCTGAGGGTGAGGACTTCCCAGGAGGTCACCCATCTTGGTACTACTCTCGCCCAAGCACGCTTAACTTCAGAGTTCTAATGGGATCCGGTGACGGCGTGTTGGTGCCCTCTTTGGTACCCTCTATGTGAAGATTGTTCCTTATAAAGTTTAAGGGATAGTATTGCGTAAGAAGAAACATTATGAACCTTTCGGTCCCTTTCTTGGAAATGGTCATTGGGAGATAGGAAGGTAAAGTCAATGGCCCAATTTAGTAACCTAATTGGTAGCCATATGACCTTTCACAGAAGCAATGGTAAAAACTGAGTCATTGTTGCAACTAGATAGAAAGATATCTATTAGAATGTTTTGGATCTTTGAGGAGGAGTTTCATGTCATTGTTGAGAGCTCTAATGGCGGTTTTGTTATCTCCTTTTACTTGGATTCTCTTAAATCCCAATTTAAAGCTTGAAGAATCCGATCTCTTGTTGTGGTAGTTTCCGCAACAATAACTGATGGTGTACTTATTTTTCCATGCCCCTGCTGAAATAAATTTAACCTACATGATGGCTGAGAACAAAATTTACCTCTCCTTTCAACCTATTCTTAGAGCTATCAAAGTTCGTTTTGATACAGTTAATGACTGTAGAATTCCACTCGATCCAAGTTTATATTGTCATATTAATAAATAAATTATCTCAACATCCTAAGTTATTAAGTCAGGATTGGATACATGAATAAGGTTATACTAACATGTTCTTTGAACACAAATGTTCAAACAACAAACAACAACAAACCCAGTGCCTGAAGGGCTCCCGCTCGGGTAGGGTCGGGGGGGGGGGGGGGGGGGGGGGGGAGGACGTACGCAGTCTTACCCCATCAGGGTGAGACCCTGATGAGAGATTGTTTTCGAGGTCCCCCAATCTTTAAATCGCTCCAATTAAGGTGGGTGCGTGTGCGCCTGCAAGTAAATAATTAATTTATCACCAATGAATTAATCACAGAAGAATTCACACATGAATTAATGAAATAAGCAATGCAAGCATCTAAGTTTGTATGCGCGTGGGGGCATACAAGCATGAAGGGAGGGTTATCCATGTGGCCTAGAGCAATCAAAGTGGGGGTTTGAGCGTAAAAGAGAGTAGAGAGATAGGGGGAGAGAGAGAGACAACGGGAGGTTAGAGTGAGAGAGGGAGAGATAGAGAGAGAGTGGGAGAGTGGGGTAATAGAGGAGAGAGGAGTGTAGAGAGTAGCTGCACTAGATTCTAGGAGTCCTAAGCGACTAAACCAACACCCGTACTACGTGTACACAGACGAACCTGCCACAGTTTACTGATGCTGAATGCACCTGTACAGCTATATTAGTTATCCCTATACTATTCCTTCACTAAGCTCAAACTTGGGTCGTCATTTCTTTTAGGTTGAGGTAGATGAGATCTTGTCGGATTGTGTACATGGATTTCTTCTTTACTTTCTTGTCTCAAGTGGAGGATTAGATATCCTTATACATAGATGTTCACTGACCCAAAATCGTGAACAATAACAGAATTTTTAATTTTGATATTATTTTACCCACCAAGCAATTATCTCATTGTCCACGTATAATCTACTTGGGTTTTTCTATATGTAAATATTTGTGTAGAATTATCTTTTCTGTGGTCCTTTCTCGAGATTCTTTCTTACTTAGAGTTACAAAACTATTCCGTATGTAAAGAGGAAATATACTCAATTGATTTTTTTAAATTTTTATAATTTGTTAAATTATAAAAATGATTAATTTTGTTATCTAATGATATTTTACCAGTTATAGTAGACATATTTCAGTGGAAAAAAGTAATAAAATATGTGGATAAAAACAGTGAGTCCCAATCCAATTGTTTTGTCTGCAAAATGGTTGCAGGAGTGATCAGAAGGATGTATACGTAGCCCCTCTCGTGATCATAAATTATTGTTGATTATGGGATAAGAAAAACCCTTTTATTTTATTTTCTAAATTGTTTTTCAGCTTATAATTTGTAATATTATCTGGTTGTTTATAGGTAAGACAAAATGTGTCTTTCTCCCTTCCTTATCATCATGGTTACTGTGATTGTTTCCACGGCTTTGCTGCTAATTTTTTCTTCTTAACTACAAAATAAATCTTGCTAAAAAATTGACTCGGTATTTGTTTTTGATAATTAAGAATTGATACTTAGCATCATTACACAGTAGGATCAATAGGTTAGACATGGTCCGTTCAACCTATATGCATCTAAAAGATTAACTAACCATATAAGACCTGGATTTGCGTGTCAGTGCTTATGCTTTGTGGGTAATTAGTTTTTTAATGTGATGACAAAGCTTTTTTTGGGGTAAATTAAACAATAGTATCCTTAGATTTGATGTTCGTTGGCGCACGTATGGGCACACTTATTTGCCTATTTGTGTACTTGGTCACTTGAGCACTTACGCACTTACCGATTATTTGCTTGTAGTTACCTTCCATTGAGTCTTGCTTCATTATGCTTGGCTTGTGCTATGTGTTGCTCTCATGCTTACTGGCTATTATGCTTCCATGATGACACGCTCTTCAGGCTGGGGGTCCTCGGAAACAGTCTCACCCTGAAGGGGGAAGGCTGTATACATCCAACCCCCCCAGACCCTGCTTACGCAGGAGCCCTTGTGGCACTGACATTGTTGTTGTTGTTGTATCCTTAGATTTGATGATGTGATTTTTTAGTACACAAACTTTATGAAATAACTTTTTAGTCAGAAAGTTACATATATTTACTAAAATAGTTCAAACACCAGTGTGAAAGGGTGTAAAACTTGTCATTGTTTGTTGGTACCCCCCACCCTCTCGTTGTTATTCCACTCAGGATGCAGAATTTTATAACATTGCTAATGAAGAAGAGTTGGATGAGGGGCCTCATTCACATCCTTTCACACCGCAGTAATTTGAACTATTTTATCAAATATTTGTAACTTTTAGACCAATAAATTATTGCACGAAGTCTATGAACTAAAAAAATTAACATATCAAACCTTATGTTACCAATATGTAATTTACCCTTTATTGTGATATAGATATTAAGTTCAAAACCTAATAATCTTGTTCTTGGTATTTGTATAACTACAGCATGAGGTATGAAGTGCATTTACATGCTATCCACGCTTAAAGTTCATGAAGGTTTAAAGTTCATTTCAAATGTTCGTCAAATAGCTTACGCTTTTGGAATAATTGGCCTCTCATATCAGTCGAAAAGGTATGTGATCCACTCTTTATATTATGAGTATGTTTTTTTTTTTTTTTTTGGTTGGGGTTAGGGTGTGTTGGATAAATGAGGTAGTGATAATCCTAGGGTGAGTGGCTTGTATTTCCAATGAAATTGTAGATTTGGGGGATGTTCCTATCAATCAATCGGATATGTTCATAAAAGGAGAGAAAGATCAATTTTGTCACATATAGTGATACAAGGAGATTGTAGATTGTTTTAGGAAGCTAAAGATTTTTTTTTTTTCACATTAGTACGAGTACAACATCTTTTGCCAAAGAGGGTTACTGAGACTTGGGGTCCCTTCATTTGACTTGAGTAGTGCATGTTTGCATTATATGTGCTACTTTATATTTGACCTGAATAGGGGTTCTTTTAGGGTTGGGGTTTTTCTGGAAACATGGTAGCACCCTGTAAAGGTAAATCCTCCCAAACCTTGCTTTGGTGGGAGCCTTTTTGAGGCGTTGGTTGTTGTTACGGACACTTTAGGGAGGGCGTGATGAGCTTTGAACCAAAGACCTCTAGTTTGGGGGATTGCGAGACAAAACACTATAATACCATCTTTAGCCCAGGGAGGTGAGGATTATATTAGGGGACAAAGGTACGTAAGGATTAAATTGTTTGCTCATCTGGAGCCATATTTTAGTTTGGTGATTTAGGTTGCATTTGGTTTGACTTTTAATAATTAAAATTTTGAAAAAATTTCTATATAATGTGATGTTTTTAAAAGATGCAGAACTTTTTTTTTAATCATAAATTTTTTTAAAAAGATGTTTCTAGAAAGATGTTTTAAAAAGGATATGTTACTATAAATCTTCACCACTAGGATTCACTTTTACTTTCATCGCCACTCCTTTCAGCTGCATGTCTCACTAGACTCACTGTTTGCTACTATCAACTTGCTATTATCATGATTTATCCCCAACCACGGTAACTTTCCACTTGCCTTTCACCATGATCATCACTCCATTTATCAACATCAGCACCACGAGCCACCACCATACCTGTATTCTCCCACCACCCATCACCCACCACCTATACCTTGGCTTGTCACCACTATGGTCCACTTCCATCGCTCATTACTGTAGCTTATTGCCACCATGGTCCATTTCTATCACCATAGTCATCAACTCATAACTTATTTGCGACAACTACCATCCACTACTAAGGCTTCTATCATACGTCATCTTTGCTTGACGATATTTTATATCATTCCACCATAATAGCCGACCACCACTTCCTAACATTATTAGTTTATACTATAAAGTCCGTCTTATTAAAACAGACATATTGAAAATAGATGAATCAAATGCATTCTTAAAAGCACCTTCCCTCCATGCACAACTGTTTGAGGTGGTGCAGATGATTGATCTGCAACCAAGGTGTTAAATTTCAGTTAAAAAATAAAAGATCAAATGTGGTTGATTGCACCATTAGTGTGATTAATTACATGATCCTATTTTATCAAATAAGTGATATATAAGATTATGATTTCGTCCAAGTCTTTTGCAACTATAACATATTGTGAAAGGAACTAAGGAAGGAAGATACCCAGTGCCTCAAGGGCTCCCGCCTACGCAGGGTCTTGGGGGGGCAGATGTACACAGCCTTCCCCCTTCAGGGTGTTAACCTGAAGAGAGGCTATTTTCCAGTGCCCCCAACCTGAGGGTGAGGACTTCCCACGAGGTCACCTATCCTGGTACTACTCTCGCCCGAGCACGCTTAACCTCGGAGTTCTAATGGGATCCGGTTATGGCGTGTTGGTGCCCTCTTTGGTTATTGTGAAAGGAACTAATTATTTTAAAAGTTTAAGTTGTTTGGGGCCAACTGATGAATGACTATATATTAACATGTACCGTCGCACAAACGCTCGATAGGCTTGAAGTGTATTGTATAAGCCTGCTTGATGCAGTGATTTGTCTTGCAAGCTCTAAGTTACAGGCATTGGGTTTAAAGCTCATATAATCTCCCCCCTCAATTGTTGGCTTCCCTCTTTAAAAAGAAGAAAACCTTGCCCCGAACCCATGACCTAGAGCCAGTCGTGATATTTTAGGGTCCCGAAGGAAGTTTCGAATTTTGGGTCCTTTTTTCGGTAACGAGATTTCGTAGTTAGTTTAAGTATACCTTGATACAGTGCATCATGCATAGATTATCAAAGGTTTAATTATATATAGTGACTTACAGTAGAAACAAACTCAGAATGTAATTCAATTATAACAATGCTGTAGTGCTACATCAAGCAACCATTATTCTATAAAGTTTCTTTAGTATGCAAAAATGAAATACTTTTTCGGCATTTTATCACTTAGATACTATGAGGTTTAGAGTATTTATTATCTAGGTACCTTGCTATTTTAATATATACAATAAATTATCACGAGCTTCTAAAATTTTATTACTTATGTATCCCATGTGAGAACCTGGTGAATTTTTATCAAACTCTAATTAATTTTTACCATTAAATGTTAATAGGTTATATGATTACAATAATATATAGCGCAACATTTTCAGTGCCTCAAAGGCTCCCGCCTAAGCAAGGTTTAGGGGGGTTGGATGTACGCAGCCTTCCCCCTTTAGGGTGCTACCTTGAAAAGAGGTTGTTTTCAAGAACCCTGAAGGGATGCAACACGAGGACTTCCCAGGAGATCACCCATTTTTCAATTGTCTTACCATATCTGTAAATTAAACACATCGTATGGGAAAATATCTCAAGCCTTCATGCGTTGGATATTTGCTTCTACATTTTTTAATTTCATGAATTCTGTTTTGTTTGTTTTCTATCTTAATTTTATGGAAATTATGAAGTTTTATTATATCTTTAATACATTTTATATTTAAAGAAAAAGAAGTAGATTATAGATAATTTGTTTTTAAAACAGATAAAACAAGACAATACGTTTCGAATCAAAAGAATAAAACGGACAATATTAAAGTTTCAATTATTTTGAAGAAAATTAGATTGTAAGAATTGGTTTTATACACCAAATTTTGAGGTATTAATATGTAATTTCCCTTTTTTATGCTAGTTCTTGACATGTATTTTTTTCCTCGTTTTAATTCTATTTCTTTTGCTGTTAGAAAAGTGTTTCAAGGTGCATTTTTTTTGGATGATTGAATTTCAAGCTCTAAAAATACAACAGTACAGAACATGGTTAGAAAGCAGAAAACAAGCTAAAATTAGCTACACTACGAGAAAAACCACCACCTATTTCAAAATGTAACAGTTTAAAATGTGTCAATTTAGTCATTTGGTAAAATTTAAGTTAAGTTAAGTTAATGTTGTAATTTTGAGTGAAAAAATTATGTTAGATGCAAGCAACTTATTATAAATTCATTCATTTACTCAATTTAATCCAATTGGTTGCCGATTCATTAAAATTTTTATTAAAAACTTATCATAATATTTTCTTTAAGGATTAAATTGACACATTTTTAATTGGATAGGGACTAAATTGACATAAATTGACACATTTTCAGTACCCTGCCATGATTATTTTAAAATGTAAAAAAAAAATATGGCAAATATTTAAATATGTATAATGAGGCATTATAAGATTTACAAGTTTTATTATCTAGATACTCTATGTTGTAATACAGTAAATTTGTAGGAATCCAGATAATTTTTACAAGAAAATGTTGATATTACTAATTATGATAGTACATAAGAGCCATGTTAGTGCTTCCAATTGAACTTAAGCAGAATACAAAATGCACTTAGATTTTGAAGGACACAAATATGTTTCCTACATTCTGTGTTATATCAGTATTTTTTGAGAGTAGCAAAAATGTTTCACGACAATATTTTCTAATGAAAATCCATCGAGTTTTGTAGGAGGATGCCTTATTGTATAAATCAAATTGTCAAAATACTTAGGTGATGAATGTTGAAATCTTAGAGTACATAAGTGACAAATAGTCGACATATGTTATATGCTATGTTGAAATTATATTACATTAAGAGAGATGTTATTGAGATTTGAACTTGAGGAATCTGAAATAAATACACTGGAATACCATTTTTAGGTCATCAAATGCCACAAGAGGTTAATCTGTTGTCCGAAGATTAAATAATGTTTTAAACTCTGAAATGTTCCTTGATTAAATGTCCGAAGAGCTTGAAATATAGGTAATGATTATCCCTAATTCATATTTTGTTTCAGAACTGTATAAATATATGAAAAAGCGCTTTGTTGAGACTCAAACTTAATGAACCAAAATCTCTTGCCGTAAGTAATGCCTAGCGAGTGGCGTGCTTGTATCGCGTTGTTGGCGCAAATTATCAAAAAAAAACAAACCATGTTAAAAAAAAAAAAAACAAATATTTGAAGAATAATGATAAAATCTCAAAATTAATTTTATATGATACAATCATATACCAAGCCAAGCTTCTTTTGGTCGGTTTGATGATCAAAATTTCGGCTCCTCACACTGCAAGCTCGAAGCTCCTCAACACAATATTCTTAAAGTTGTGTTCCTTGATAAGGGAATTTGTAAATCTCGTTGACCGAGCTTTAAAAAATTGCTTTTTCAGAAGTATTTTTTATTTTTTTTTTCCCAAAAATACTTCTATAAAAAGGTGTTTTTAAAAGTATTTTTTGCAGAATCATTTCTATTTAAAAGTAGAAAAATAGTTGCACCTACCTAAAAACACTTTTTTTCGATTGAACACCTTCAAATCTTTAAAATACGAACATTACTTTTTTACTCCAACTTAAAAGCAGAAAAATAATTTTACATCTATCTTAAAATATTTTTACTGAACACTATCGAATCCTTAACTAGCAGCTATCAGGTTAAGGATCCTCGGAAACAACCTCTAATCAGGGCTCTGCCCTGAGGGGGTAAGGCTGCGTACATCCTACCTCTTCCAGACCCTGCGTACGCGGGAGCTCTTGAGGCACTGGGGGCTGTTGTTGTTGTTGTACTATCAAATCCTTAAAAAAATAATTTTTTCAAAAAATACTGATACGTAAAAGAAACTTAACCAAATGTAAGATGCTCATGTGATCTTCTATACACAATAACATCATTGTCTTTCCTCTCATGTGTCTGTACTGCCATACTTCCCCCCCTCTAATAATTGAGTCAGGCAAATAAATATTTAGGTTATTTATATTTTAGTATCTTGATATTTTTATAAATAATAAAAAAGATTCTAACCCTTTTGAATTAATAAAAAAAACCCTTAAGTTTTTGTCGTATTAATAAAAATGCCTCTAAGTTTTTGTCATATTAATAAAAAATTTAATCTCTGGCATTGATAACGTTATTTTATGTCGACAGAGTTGAAGTGACAATTATTTTTAATTAATGCTAAAGTAAAATGACAAAAGTACCCTTCGCTAACTATATTTTTAAACACTTTAAGCGAAAATAGATAGTTTCTATAACTATACTAAAGAGGGCACCAATGCGCCATTACCAGATCCCATTAGAACTCCGAAGTTAAGCGTGCTTGGGCGAGAATAGTACCAGGATGGGTGACCTCCTGGGAAGTCCTCACCCTCAGGTTGGGGGCATTGAGAAACAACCTCTCTTTAGGTTAACACCCTGAAGGGGGAAGGCTGCGTACATTCATCCCCCCAGACCCTGCGTAGGCAGGAGCCCTTGAGGCACTTGGTATGTTTCTAATATAGATAGTTTCTATATATTACAATATCTTGAGTTTTGTGCTAATAGGGTAAGAATAAGAGTATCATACTTTTGTCATTTTACTGTATCATTAATAAAAAAACGGTTGTTATGTTGGCTCTGTTGATGGAAAATAACGTGATCATGATGGAGCTGGGCCTTTTTAATAATACGATAAAATTTTAGTGGACTTTTTATTAATCTAAAAGATAAGGGTCCATTTTATTATTTTTAAAAACATTAGGGTATTAAAATATAAATAGCCCTAATTATTTATTTACATCAAATTAATTTCCAATTTTAATTTCTACTGGCTATAAAAATTAATATTTGTTTTAGGCCTAAATACTTAGATTATTTATTTATATTACTGGTTCTTATATTTTTGCTATTATATATATTTACTTTGTATATTTTTAATTATGTCAGTTATAATATAAATTGTAACAATATAGTCCCTAATTGTAATTAAACTTGTTTTGTTTTTTAAATTGGTCGTAAGAAGTAAATTAGGCGCGACCCCAATCGAGAATAAGCTGCAGGAGCAACCTTTGAGGTGGTTTGGGCATGTTAGGAGGAGACCGAGCACTGCACCTGTCAGGAGATGCTAACAACTCCATATTACAGACGGAAATAGATGAAGAGGTTGACCAAAGAAGAGTTAGATGGAAGCAATTCGACAGGACCTCGCCTATCTTAACCTCAGTGAAGAAATGAACCTAGATAGAGCTCAGTGGAGGATTAGTATGGGCGTAACAAATATAGCGGAGTAGGAACGTCGAGCACTTAAGGTATCTCATTGTCTATATTGAAATATCGTGATACTTAGGTAATAAATGTTCAAAACTTAGTGTACCTAAGTGACAATTTCTCTATTTTTAAATTAAAAAAATAAATTCTCAAGAAAAATAATTTATTGAAGATATTTTGAAATAAAAATTGTCAGGAAAAAAATAATATTTTCAAATAGGTCCTACATTAGTATTCTATGCATAAAATTGGTCAGAAACTTGAGAAAATTAATAAAATTCCGAAATATGTTATCTAGGTAATAAAATATTTAAAACTTAAAGTATCTCATTATCTATATTAAAATATCATGATACTTAGGTGATAAATGTTCAAAACTCAGTATACCTAAGTGACAATTTCTCTATTTTTAAATTAAAAAAAATAAATTCTCAAGAAAAATAATTTATTGAAGATATTTTGAAATAAAAAGTGTCAGGAAAAATAATATTTTTAAATAGTTACCACATTAGTATTCTATGCATAAAATTGGTCGGAAACTTGAGAAAACTAATAAAAATTTTGATATACGGTAACTAAGTGATAAAATATTCAAAACCTAAGGTACCTCATTGGTCTGTATCAAAATATCAGGATGTCTAGGTAATAAATGTTCAAAACTCAGTATATCTAAGTGACAATTTCTCTATTTTTAAATAGGAAAAAAAATTAAATTCTCAAGAAAAATAATTTATTGAAGATATTTTGAAATAAAAATAGCCAAGGAAAAATAGTTATCTGAAAATAGGTACATTTTCGGGCTTTAGCATAACTTATATATGTCATGTTTCTTTCCTGCGCTGTAACTTTACTGAAAAGCAAAATAATGACAAAAAATTATTCAGAAAAAACTGACAATGTAAAAAATTTGTCAAATTATTTTCGGGTTATTAATGCAAAAAGTCCATATATTTTACTTATTTATAGGCTATGTTTAACTGTAGTTGTTAACTGTTAGCATTTAGCGTTTAGCTGTTGGGTTATAGATAATGTGTTCGGTAAATTAAAATGAACAGGAGAGGCAAAATGAGGCACCAGATTTCATTAATTAGAACTGCAAAATTAAGCATGCTTGGGCGAGAGTAGTACCAGGATGAGCGACTTCTTGAAAAGCCCTCGTGTTGCCAACCCTATAAGGTTGAGGGTTCTTGGAAATAGCCTCTCGGTAGGGCTATACCCTGAAAGGGTAAGTCTGCATACATCCACTCCCAGACCCCACTTAGACGGAAGCCCTTGATACATTGGCTCTGTTGTTGTTGTTGTAGGCAAAATAATAAATATAATTTGATTATATAACGTTTGAAAAACTAAAACCTAAATTATTTATCTTTGAAAAAATTGTTTTTCAAAAGCTAAATGCTATGAAACATGCTAACAATAAAATTTTTAACCAAACAGCGCTACTAGCTGTTTGACTAGTTAAAATGCTAAACGTTATGAAAAGTTGTTTGCCAAACATAACCATAATATCAATTTAGTCCATATATTTTTAATTATATTAATTTAGTTCCCATATTAGTTACTTTGTGTCAATTTAGACCATAGAGTAAAAATAGCATCAAATTGGTGACAAAGTTATTAATGCCAGGGTGACGACAAGTGAGTTTAAATTTAGTTGGCGGATGGGTTTACATCGGGTCATTTGCATTTTACTTAACTAAATCGTTAAAAAGTACATCGTTAACTTAACTTCAGTTTCAACTATAGGACTAAATTGACACAATCTGTTTCCTACGGGGACTTAATTAACACAATTATTTTTTTATCAATTTTTTTTAATTTTTCCATTTCTAAAAAAATTAAAATTAGAGTTGTCCAAATCCTTTCAAAATTAGTTTTTTTGAAAACCAATTTTA
Organism: Simmondsia chinensis; assembly: GCA_018398585.1. Lineage (NCBI taxonomy): Eukaryota > Viridiplantae > Streptophyta > Magnoliopsida > Caryophyllales > Simmondsiaceae > Simmondsia > Simmondsia chinensis. The sequence continues at coordinate 24,461,214 of JAGTTD010000017.1, read as the reverse complement.
TTTTCATGATTAATTTCTTATCATTTTTCTCCCAAAATATTTTTTTATCTGATAATTAGTGATTTACACAATATTAGTACCAAACTAGTGTTATCATGTGCAATGCACGGATGATATAAATATTTTAAAAATATAATATTATATACTATCATAATAAAATCTTATTAAACGTTAATTTGTTCTTTTATTTTTATATAAAAATTTAGAATTATAAGATTTGAAATTCGTGCTCATTTATTGCATTTCGATCCATTTTGTCAAACCCTAAAGGTATATTATTTTTCCTTATTTATTTCACTAGGTTTCTTCTCGTTCGATGTATGAATGGTATTAATCCTGCAATTTCGTAGTTAATTCTTGAAAATTGTCATTAACAAGTCCAGTATCTTGTAAGTCGAATATATATATATATATTTATATGAAATTCCTTTCCCAAAAGATTATATAATTGTTAAAAATAAATTTCAATGTCATTTTTCCCTTTATTGTTGAGTTCCTAAAAGTAATTTATTTTTCCTTATTATTTCATTCTGAGAGATTTGAAAAATAAAATAAAATAATGAGAGAAAAAAAAAATTTAAAAAAAAAAATTCAACTTTTACTAGACAAGTTGGGGGAGTCAGTTCCCAAAATAAAGCTAAAAAATAAAAAAATTAAAAAAATAATGCTGAAAAAAAATATTTTCAAATCTACTGTTGAACCGCGTTTACAAAACGCGTTTAAATTTCAATAAAATCGGATAAAAAAATGTGGGTTATATCAGTATAAACCGCGTTTAATAATCGCGGTTTATCTTAATATAAACCGTGTCTACTAAACGCGGTTTACTACTGAACCAGGTCTACTAAACGCGGTTTAACGTCAGCAATCCAATAGCCCCTTGTTTTTCACTTATACTTACCATTATGCCGCAATTCTTCAATTTTTTGTTCGTTTATAGTTTTTATTATGCCGCAATTTGTGATGATTATCACATTGATCCCATGTCTCTCTTAATGAAGCTCCAACATCATAAGTGGAGGTCAAATAACTCCAATAATAGCACTTGAAAGATCTCCAGTGTATAAGCCAAAGAAAGGAGGAGGCGAACAACGTGACTGGTGGTGGGTTGACGAGAAAGAGGCAGAGAGACAGTGAAAGCAGCGGAGAGAATGCGCGTGAATTAGATAAACCTTGTAAACCGGGTCATAGAAATGCGGTTATAACAACAGAAAACCGAGCCTTTAAGACGCGGTTTTATTAATATAACCGCGTTTTAATGATGCGGTTTAATAGATATAACCCCGTTATTAAAACGCGGTTTATTCCAATATTAAACGCTGTTTTTGGACGCGGTTTATCAAAGCCGCGTTTAGTAAACGCGGTTCAACAGTAGATTTGAAAATATTTTTTTTTCAGCATTATTTTTTTAATTTTTTAGTATTATTTTGAGAACCGACTCCAAGTTGGCGTGTGATGGGCAAGTGTGGGGACGTATATGTGTAGGTGTCACTCTCAATGTGACAGCCATATTCATCTCTTCCCATTTCTTTTTTTTATTTTTAATATAAAATATATATTTCATATGATTTTTATTCTGCTAAATATAAAAATATTCATATATTTTTACCTAAATAGGTTAATTTACATGATTTAGCTGTTTTTTTCGATAAGTAGTGAAGAAAACTCGCAATACAAAAACTGGTAACTCACGAAGAGATCCAAAAAGCACACACGTAGTGCAGAAAAAGAGAAAATAACAAGAAACATCTACAAAATCATATATAGTGGCCCAATACACCCATAAACAAAAATACAGTAACTCGTATCATATCCCTACTGCTACACAATCAGAAAAGCACATACCGAAGCCAAAAAAAAAAAAAAAAAAGGAAGCGGGAAAAGAACTAGACCATAGATGCTGCCCATGAGCTTTGTAGTGTTTCCCTTATTGGCTCGATCTCTTGGATTACTTTGGATACCTAGGGGCTTGATCAGGTAACCATAGATGAATACAAGTAAGGCCAGATTTATAGAGCACGATATTGAGTTCACTCAAAGCTTATATCTCCCATCCCTAGGCCCGGTTCAATTGATTTCTTGACACTGTATTCTCTTTGATAGTGATCATCAGCTCGAATTGTAACACTCCTCTTTTTTTATATGCATACTTTATATTTAGTGAGCGTAAGGGCAAATAACAATTAACTGGATTCAATTTAGATGCAAGTATACAACTCAAAGAAATTAAAAAAAGAAGAGTGAGAAAAAACAATAATACGCATTGCTAAAGTATAAAACTAATATTGATATAATATATAATATATAATATAATATCAAAGCACAAGATATTAAATGAGTTTGTGCAATATTCACGCTTCGAACCCTATGAGTATTCACATGATGGGGTATATTGAAGTATAAAATCAATCTTGGGCAAAAGGTTGGTGCTCGAGCTTCCCGTACTCTCCTACAGAAGTAGCGTGTAATGTGGCATGTATGAAGAGCTCGTCTCCTACTGATTCTGTCATTAGGAACAATGCGTGAAGGCTAAGAAGCTGGTAGATGCAGAGCTTGGTTCCTCTTTTTGAATGTTGTAAAGGCAAATGGGTACTGTAAGCTTTCTGTCATAGGTTCTAAGCCACTTTTGATTGTTTCAGTTTATAGTTATTTCTTCTACGTTTGTATTATCTTCGGGGCCCGATTTAATGTTGTTGCTTTTGTACTGAGCTTTTGCTCACAAATTATCAAAAAAAAAAAAAAAAAAAAAAAAAAAATCAATCTTGGGCCTTAACTATCTACTTAAATTTTTGGCAAAGTTAGTTTCTTGACACACATATTTACGGAAAGAACTGATAATTCGGGAAAAACCCCTGAACTCAGAAAGAGAAGTAACAACCAAGTGCTTCATATCAACATATATATATATATAGGAGCACCTCCAAACCCTAATTTTTCTTTAACGGGCCTGCTGGGGCGAGGCAGTTGAAACCCTAATTTTTCCTTGATAGACATAGGCCCTCGACTTCTATTAAAAACCTCTATTTCTAAATTGAGATATAAAATCGAGGCATAATGTAATAATTACCATTCCAGTGAAAGAATTTGTTAAAAATATAAGATATTGTTCGAATCTTTACATAATAGCATACATGAATTGATTTAAATATATATATATATATATATATATATATATATATATATATATATATATTTATGTGTGTGTGTTGGGCATGTTTGAGATTATATTTTGTTGTTGTAATTTTTAAATTTTAAAAAATTAAATAAATATCAGATTTTGCATATAAATTTTTCTTATTTTTAGTTTTTTTTTTAATTTTTATCTTTTTTCTTATTTTGAATGAAACTAAAATTAAAAAACTAAAGAAAGAAAAATTAAAACTTAATTTTCAGTTTACAATAAAATTATAGATAAAAAATATTACCAAAGAGATCTTTAACTAACAAGTCACGGCTTTCGCCTCTTTCATCGTGGTGTGGTAAACATGCACTTTCAATAGTACTACTGTTAAAGGCGTTAAGATCATAAATCTTCAATTTGATCATTGTCTCTTTCATTCACTGCTACAGAGAAGCTAACAGATCGGCAAATTGGTTGGCCAATGCTGGTCATGGGGTTCTTGCACAACGTTGTGGGATCATTCTCTGCTTATGGTCCCTCCTCTTCCTCGTTTGTGTTGATGTCTTAGGATTTCATCTGAGAAATACTATGTACAAATTGTGTTTAATTTATATGCATGATATATATTATAACGTACCCTAAATTTTACCGTCAAAACACATTTATTACTAGACTCATCTGTACAATCTTGATAAAAATTAAATGTTACCCAAAAACAATAAGCTAAGGCAGTACATTTTGGATTAGTCCGAGATTTTAGGTAGTTAAAGCAAGTGTGACTAGTAAACCCTTTTTTTGTCATCGAGATATCTTAGCGTGCTTCAAACACACCTCAAGTGGAACATACCCAGTGTCTCAAGGGCTTCCGCCTACGCAGGGTCTGGGGGGCGGATGTACGCAGCCTTCTCCCTTTAGGATGTTAACTGAAGAGAAACTGTTTCCCAGTGCTCCCAACCTGAGGGTGATGACTTCCCAGGAGGTCACCCATCCTGGTACTACTCTCGCCCAAACAAGTTTAACTTCGGAGTTCTAATGGGATCCAGTTACGGCATATTGGTGCCCTCTTTGGTAAATTGCTTTATATTATAAGGTCAATAATTTCATTTCCTTCAGATTAGACAAGTAAATACGCATTGAAGTACTTTCTAGAGAATTCTCTCCTTTTCTTACTTATTTAAAAAAATAAACTACTGCTTCGTTACTTAGAGTCTTCACTGACCCTGATCTTATTTGATCATGTGGTAAAGACAGAAAAGGTGTAATGCGAGAGCTGGAGCCAACGAGGCAAGCACTGCAAAGCTCATGCAGGTACCATCTATGGTCTGATTCTTTTCCTACTTTTTTTTATTTCGATGTGTGCTGTTCTGATGTTCCCCTTGGTTTGTTTATGTATTTACTTTTTTACTTTTGGTGTGACATTAGGGATGTGGTGAGAGTTAATGTATTTTCGTTTATGGGGTAATTGGGTCGTTAGATACTGCTTTCATAGATGTTTCTTGCTATTTTTCCTTTTCTGATATTATGTGTGCGCTTTTTGAATCTCTTCATGAGATGTCGGTTTTTTATCACGAGTTTTCCTCCCTAATTTTGAAAAATAAGGTAAAGATATAAAATTTAAAGATAGGGTTTGTTGCTCATCACTAATAATATTAATGATCTTCAAGAAAAGGGGGCGTGTGGTAACACTTGATGTTACACGTCTAATCCCTTTATCTCTTAAAAAAAAATCCAATTATATATATAATATACACAACAAAACATATTAACTTATAATAAAATAATAATTTTATGACGCAATTTGTGCATCATCCCAAAAACTAATTATGCTGTGGTCCATTTTATAAAGTAAGGTGTCTCGAGGATTAATTTTCTCATCGTCTAGATTTGACTGTGTTGTGCATTTGGTTCAGGTTTTTTTTTTTTTTTTCAACTTATCTGTTTCAATAAGGTTTGTCCATTTAACTTTTATATCTTTCTACAGTGAAGTATTTGGTTGTGCAGTGTAGAAAGACTTTTTTTACGAAATAAAGGACCTAGATATAAGCTTAAAAAAGAAACATTTGTATTATAATTACGAAAATGACTTAATAATATATCAAGTAATAATAGTAGATAAGAGAGAATCATGATAATAATTAGTCATGGTAATGGAGAGTGGCGAGTACAGCGACGTATGCAGATAAAAGGGGTGGTGGTAGTTGGGAATAGTGATAACAAGTAAAAATAAGTAATAGTGATGAAAATTTAATACTACTATAGTCGTTTTAAAATATTTTTCTGAAATAAGCCGTGAAAAAAATTTAGCTTTCTATCCTTTTCTGCTTACTTATAAAATAACTTTTTCTTTATTTTCATATTTAAGCTATGAAAAAGAGTAAAAAAAATTTTGGTTTACTAAACACAAGCTTTGCAGTCAGCCAGAATTTTTTCACAGCTTTAAGTAGTTAAAAAATGAACCAAACGCAGCTTTAATTTTCTTCTATCTGTGCATTTGTATCGTTATGTTATATACTCTCTTAGTGCAAACATTCTTGGCTCACCTAGGGGTGTAAATGAGCCGAGCCGGTGGCTCGTTATAAAGTTTAAAAGGCTCATCTTGCTTCAAGCATGAGCCGAGCCGAGCCAGCCCATCTCGTTTAGCTTACCGAGCCGAGCCTAGTGAAACTCGAGCTTGTAAGCTCGCAAGCCTAAACGAGCCCAAACGAGCTTTTCTTAATATAATACTTTTTATTAAATATGACCAATAAAGCCAAATTTAAGCCAAAATGAGCCGAGCCCGAGCTTAAACTAGCCGAAACAAGCCTAGATTAAGTTTAAATGAGCCAAAATATTGCAAGCATAATTCGAGCTTGCTGAGCTCGATCTTGAACATTTCGAGCTCGACAAGTTTCGAGCCAAGCCTAATACACCACTATCACCATCTTTTAATTATTTAAAAAAAATGAATTTATGACACATCTCGTACATTAACTGGGTTTTATTTTTTGATATAATAATATTTTCGTGCTCTTGAAATGTCACTTATTTTCTCAGCTTTATTTTTGTTCTTTCTCTCTTTTCCTCCCTTATAAAACTCACGTGAACATCTCATACTTTGCCCTCTACTACTCTCTTTCCTCCATTAAAATTGTCTTCTAATTTTCCTTTTTATCCCTTTTTTTTATCGTCGTCTCGCTCTCTCGTTCTTGACATTTTCTGATCCCTTACAGTCCGAGTACATTTTGTTCAATCCCGATCTTCTTTAGTGTCGGTTCTCTATATTTTTTTCTTACAGTATGACTCCAAGTTACCTTAATAATACACAGTCTTCGTTTTATCTAGACCTAAACGAGGATCAAGTACCCTCCGATCATCATGAACTCACTCTGAAACTACACGCTTCTGCTTCTTCCTCGTCCTCTTCTTCGTGCCCTATTTTTTTCAATACACCACAATACCACCAAGAGGTAGGTGCACGATCTTTTTTTCGGTAGCATATATATTTTCCTATTGATTTTTCGTGCTTTTTAGCACGGAAAAACGTAGTTACATATTAAAAGACTCGAGTTATTGTTATTACTAATGTTTAGCTAACTAATTAAGTACTATCTTATCTTATGAAGGTCGATGATTTTTTTCCCCGTGATGTTGGATCATACGATAAAAAGGTCGAAGAGCGAGGGAAGAGAGAAAATGAGTTGAAATTCACCATATGGAAGAGAGACGACAATGAAAATTGTAGCCAAGTGAAGTGGATGTCGTCGAAGATGAGATTGATGAAGCAGATGACGAAGTCTGATCAGGATCATGATCACGATCATGATCGTGATCAGCAATCTGGTGCGGACAGCCCCAACAAAACTATAACAGGGTATCAAAATCAGAAGAATATGGTGATTGATCATCATAACGATAATAACAGTAATAACGGACCAATTAGGGTTTGTGCGGATTGTAACACCACCAAGACCCCTCTTTGGAGGAGTGGCCCTAGAGGTCCCAAGGTGTGATTTTTAACTCCCTTCCTCGATTCGATCTTCAAAATTTTATATCAAAATTTTGTGAATTATCAGTGTGATATTACAACAGTAAAATATAAAATTGTGTTTTGGTTTTCACTTGACAGCATAAATATTTGGAATAATTGACTTCTTGGCACAGTATCAGAGCTCTTTGAACATGAGATCTCGAGCTGGAATCTCAATAACTGTTGCTCTTCATAACTTGTTATAAACACATAGGAGCCTAACATGAATTCTAAATCAAACCCTAATGAATAAAAAGCGTATCATATGTATAGATTATACAATATCTTCTGTTATTTTTCCAAATAATCGTTTCTTCTAACTCTTTAAAAGTCATCCTTTCAGAGTTCAGATAGATCATTAAGTATGTACATGTATTATAACCTCGGAATTCGTTCCTTACTAATATCGAAAATGATACTGAAAATAGTCAAATAATTATAATTTATGTATACAATTTAATAAAATATTCATACTATAATTGAAAAGAATGGTTTTAATATTAAATAAATATGTTTCCTTTGACCATGTTTTTGTTATTGTAAGTTTGGTATGAAAAAATTTATATATCTCCGTCGACTCTTTCTGAATGAAAGCCGAATTGGAAAAATATGTTGAGTTCACTTGGATATTATAGCTCAATTTTGCTATCTTCTTAAAAGAAAATTTTATGAATATTTCAGTCACTTTGCAATGCTTGTGGGATCCGGCAAAGGAAAGCCAGGAGAGCGGCAGCGGCAGCAGCAGCAGCGATGGTAGGTGGCACTGCCCTTGGAGCCACTGTAACAACCGCAGCAAAAGGCAGTGCCACCAAGTCGCATAGTAAAGAGAAAGGATCACATGGCAGCACCGTGGCGGTGCAGCAGAAAAAACGCTCAAAAATTTCAAACAAGTCTTCACCGAGGGATGAAAGAAAGCTTTGTTTTGAGGAGTTCGCCCTAAATTTGAGCAAAAAATTATCGCTTCAACAAGTATTTTTTCCACAGGATGAAAAAGAGGCAGCCATTTTGCTCATGGCTCTCTCTTCTGGCCTTGTTCAAGGGTAAATTAATAAGAGCTCGTTTGGTATCCGTTTCTGTTTTCAATTTCTGGGTTTTTAGAATCCAAAATGGGGTACTGTAAAATAACTTTTTTATTTTAGTGTACCCTTTTCTGTCAGATAAATCTGAAAGTGGGGAAATTGGAAACAAAAGAAAAAAAGGTTGTTTTATTACATATTTAGGGTTTTGTTTCTCAAAAAACGAAGACTAGAAACAAAGAACTAATACTAAACGAGCCCTAATTTATTCCCTTTTATTAATCTTAGGTTATTTTTAATTAATTAATTTGTCATGATTGTTAGCCAATTTGATTGGCATTATTCTAGGAATAAGATATAGAGATTAGGGCATAAATGTTCATATAATTTGTGTGGTTTTTGAGAGTGAGTGATACAGACCAAAAGAAATTTCATCCCAAAATCAATTAATAATAGATGGAGTAATTTCTTTGGTTTATATTTTAGGATCTTTACTGTATCGGCAAGCTAGACAAGGTGACGTATCAGGAATCATATGATATAATGTAATAAGAGAAAGAATAGCTAATAATAACATGGATTATGAGTTCTTTAATTCATTGTTTTGGTATTTAACCTTGTTATATTTTTGCAAGACATCTGTTGTCTAGTCATAGTTAATCTGACAACCGATAAAATAAGCAGCACTGCTATATATAGTTCGAGCATTTTTGGAGTCAACAGATGAAAAATTAACGTTTTAGATGACACATGAAAAAATAATGAAAAGATATATAAAACATAAGAACTAGTTCGAGACATTCTAAGTTTCATATTTATAGATTATGAAAATTAACTACTCGGAACCATTATTTACTTCTAAAAAAATATCTTTTGTTATTTTTCTAAAGTTTGTAATAGAGAAAGGATTTATAAAATATCACTCAAGTAATTTCAAATATATTTTGTTTTTAAATCATACATGAAGAAAACTCTATTTAAACTGTGATACAAAATAAGTCCTATTTTTTCGATAAATAGCGTTGAAATGTATTACAAAACAGGCTCATTCGAAGCTACACAAAATAAGTCCTATAAACATATATATAGTTAAGTATCCTGCTTCTTCTATTAGAGACCAATTCTACGAATTGAAACAACAAGCCATAGATTTAGAGGTGTATTTGAGCAGAGCCAAGTCAAGTCCGAACATGTTAGGCTCAAGGCTCGGCTCGTTACCTTTAAGCTCGGTTTGAAACTCGCCGAGCTTTGAAAGTTTAGGCTCGAGCTCGAACTAAGCTCGGCTCAACTAGATCTAAGCTCGGTGAGCTTCAAATTAGACTTGCAATATTTCAGATTATTTAAGCTCAATATAGGCTCTTTTGGGCTTGTTTAAGCTTAGGCTTGGCTCATTTGTGCTTCGATATGACTTCATTGGGTAACATTTAAGCAAATATATTATACTAAAATAAGCTCATTTAGGTTCGCGAGCTTAAGAGCTCGAGCCTCACTCAGCTTGGCTCGGCTTGAGCTCAAAGCGAGCCGAGCTTTTCGAGCTTTATGACAAGCTTGCGAGCCAGCTTGGCTCATTTATACCCTACATAGAATATCCGTTATTATGCACATAAGATGACTAAATTACAAAAATTAGTAATTTTATTTTATTTTTCATAATTAATAGTTTTATAACAAAGAAATTAAAATTAATTATATATAGCAGATAAAAAATCATATAATAAATGTAGCATTAATGAAGAGTACCTTAGACATAGGACATATGAAATAATTAAACAAATAAATGAATACTATGATTAGGGTTGGTACAAACAATCATTTGGCTCATCATTTATTTTCTTTGACTAGTAGCTCAGAAAAAATTTCTAATATTTATAAATTTGTTTAAATAATCTTTAATATTAGTTATTTTATTTAAATTAGTTTTCTTTTTTTTTTAAATAGTAACTTATATTTTACTTTATAGTAAAATTAATCCCATATTTAATGACTAAAATTATTAAAAAGTAAAAGATAATGGTCAAGGCCGGACATAACCTTAAGTAACACAAGCAACAATTTAAAATTTCCTCTAGAGGTATCGAAAATGTCAGAACTGACCCTGATAATGGCTTAAATTTTGTCATAAAATAAACTGTGTAGCTGATGATGGCCTAAATTTTGTCATAAAATAAACTGTGCAAGAGACTATCTCAAACAAATTCAAGTGGTGGTGGAGATTTTCGGAGGAGGAATCATCGCTATGGAAGAAAGTAATATGCTCAATCCATGGAGGAGATACCCAAGATATATTACCACCTCAGCCGGTTAGACCCTCCAATACTCCATGGAATTCAACTGCTGCAATTTCTAGAATGCTAGAGAATTCACAACAACTAGGTTCTGCAGTAAGAATTAAAGTGGGTAATGGATCGAAAACTAAGTTCTTGAAGCATGTATGGATTGGAGAGATCTCACTTGAGCATAGATATCCTGACCTCTTTACAATATCATTGCAAAAGGACCACTTCATATCACAATTGGGTATTTGGGATGGACGCCACTGGAGGTGGATCCACAATTGGAGCAGAAAATTTTTCAGCAGAGAAGAATCTAATCTTGAAGCTCTTAATGAGTTGCTAAGGGAAGTAAGATTGGTTCAGGAGGAGGATGACAAACTGTGGTGGGAGATTGATATGGATGGAGCCTACTCTGTCAGCTCTTTTGTGCAGGCAGCCTCACTTCAAAGCCCAAACTCACTAACCATTGATCATATTGTGTGTGGAGCTTGGAAAGGTCTAGCGCCTCTGAAGGTTGAAATTTTAGTTTGGATGGCTCTTCTAGGCAAGATAAATACAAAGCAAAGATTGTGGAATATTGGTATAATTCGAGACCAAGATAGGTGGTGCCCCTTTTACGGTAGATTTGTTGAGAGTGTGGATTATTTATTTCTGACATGTGTTGAGACTTGGAGGGTGTGGTGTTCTTGCTTAGATTAGTGGGGTTTCAATTCAGTTCTACATGGGTCGTTAAAAGAGCACTTCTAGGAATGGTCTTCATGCTTGGTGGGCCGTAAATTTCAGAAGAAGGTATGGTTGTCTCTCTTCTTTGTAGTAATATGGGAGATTTGGTGGTCAAGGAATAGAATTGTGTTTCAAGGAGCTCATTGGGTTTTGAGGGATGTTGTTTGGTCAACCAAGGTCAGAGTGGGTTTTTGGGTTAAAGGATGGTGCTCAAACTTCCCGTTCTTTCCATCAGATGTAGCAAGTAATGTATCCTGCCTCAAAGATTGGAATTCGGGTGTGAATCTTGTTCTACAGCGTGGTCAATTGTAAAGGAAGGTGTTACAGAGCTGCTGTTTGCTGTGTTTCTATTATGGATTGCAGTTCCTTTGTTGAGTATGCTCTTGCAATTCTTGTTGTTAGATGTTGAATGATTTTAGGCTTTTGTTGGTACCTTTTGCTCCTAAACTAATGTATCTGGTGATGTTCACCTTTCAGGGTCCATACCCGGGCTGCTTTTTTGTATTGAGCTTTGCTCACTAATTATCAACAAAAAAAAAAAATCCAATAAATTTATAAATAATACGGATTATTTTAAATTCAAAAAAAATGAGAGATCAATTCAAACAAAACTGACATGTTATCTTAAAACGACCAAGTTTTACTACTTCAAATTCGAGGTAATCATTTAAAATTAGAGGCCAAGTTGGGGGTCCTCGAAAACAGCCTCTCGTCAGGGTCTCACTCTGACGAGGTAAGGCTGCGTACATCCTAACCCCCCAGACCCTGCGCAAGCGGGAGCCCCTGTGGCACTGGGACTATTGTCGTTGTTGTAGTATTTAAAATTAGAGGCCATACAAGTGTGTATATATATATATAGGAAACTCATTATTTAGGTATTATGAGATTTAGTACTTTTTATTATTTTTTTATAATTATTAGTATTCAGGTGCCTTAAGGTTTAAGTGGTGCCCTATGCCGGATTTTGGTGAAACTTTATAAGAAGCTGATAAATTTTCATTAAAAATTTGATGGCTGAACACAGGTCTAATAATATATATGAGTCATGTGAGTGTTTTCAAAAGAACTTGCCGGAAAGAGAATTCTTAGACCTTATGGTACATCATTGTATATATATTAAAACGTTATAATACTTAGGTGAAAAATATCAAACCACGAGGGTACTAGTGATAAATTCTTAGTTTTTAAACGAAATAACATTTTTTCTATAATTAGCAAGAAAACTCGCGGCTCAAAACCAATATTTTAGAGCGAGACCAGAGGGCACACATAGTGTCGAGAAGGGAAAAAAACACCTACTAAAACAAACAACCGAAACTGCCATATCTAGTATGTTTTGGCTTTTTGTGTTTTTAGGAGTAAGCAAAGATATGATCAATTTGGCTTTTCGTGCTTTAAGAGTTGGCATGGGCATAGGCATCTTCAAAAGTTGGCGTGGCGGTAGGCGTTTAGGTGTTTTGGGGTCTGTTGACAAATTTAACAAATATTGAATATCGATACTTAATTTAGATGTAAATACTTATTATTTTCACTTATCATTTATTTTAAAATGAGAAAAATATGAATATGTGTAAAAATACATAAATTATACGGAAAAATCAAGAAAACAAGTATTTTATCATATTATTAAACATTATACATAAACGATCTTTCTAAAAACAAAAATATGGATACCTATCAAATACGTGTATTATATGCATTTTTTTACCAACAGAGTCAACAAGGGATTCTACCTCAGAGACTCTCGCCAAGGCAGGGTCTAAGAGGCTAAAATGTATGCAACCTTACTTTTACCGGATGTTATCCACTAGTATAATTAAATTTTGGATCAGTCGAATGTATTATTTGCATTGATGAATTTTATTTCGACGATGTCATCCTTTTTAGTGGTTTGAAGACCTTGATGAAAACGAGTTTTTTTTTTCATTTTAAATTTATGGCACTAGTATTACTTTAGTAACATGACGTTTCTTTTTGTTTCATGTACCTCGTAGAGGCCTGCCAATTTTATTAGGCTTCCAATATGAACGTAGACACAATTGGTCAAATCACGTAAGTTTTGTATTTTATTTTCTTTTTTCTGTTAAATTTTTCGTTGTTCTTTTATTTTATTATCCTAATAAATTTTCTAACCCATGTGCCTGATGTCGATCCTAATTACAAGGGGTTAAAAAACAGAAAGACTACAAAGAGAAAGGAGCAAGAAACCTTTAGTGTTTGTTGGTATTCTTGTCTTTTTTTCTCGCCCGTTTTTTGTAATTTTTTTCTTTTGCTCCTCGTTTCTATAAGGATAAACTTAGGACCTGTTTATATGAGTTGTCTATTTTATATTGCGATCTTTTTTTACAGACTAAAGGAGGTTTCATCACAGAACCAATTGGCAATGTGTGGAAAAACTACTTTGGTATATAAATTGGCATTCTATTCACTAACCCACCAATGTAGGATTAGATTAGCCTGTATCAGACCACCACGCTCTGCATCTCGCGTCCACGCGAGTTGGCTTTGTACTAGATTTCTAGTCCTGGGCGAACACTACAATTCCGGCATTACCACCACGCAATGGACATGGCTTTGCACTAGAATTATTCTAGTACCAGGCAAACACTGCAATACCGACGTCACCATTTAAGACTCGGAATTAGAGACTAAACAGTACGTCAACAAGGGCCCAAGACTTTACCAGGTTGAGATCAACTCTAGAGCAAACCTAGGGACCTCCATGAGATCGAGAATAAGCTTCTTGAAATGTGGCGATTGACTTTGCAATGCGTCATGCATAGGCCCCCACATAACCACTGAATGACATCGGGCCCACCATAAGATCGATGAACGGCATCGTCCCCCCATATGACCGGCAATCCACGACGTAAGATCAACGGCTCTGATACTAATGTTACAGACCAAATGAGGTTTCATCTAAAACCAATTGGCAATGGGGGGAATAACTCTTTTGGTATATAAATTGATATTCTATTTACTAACCCACTAATGTGGGATTAGATTTATCTGTAATTGATATTCTATTTACTAACCCAATAATGTGAAATTAGATTTATCTGTATCATTTTATCGCTAATTACGAAAAAAAGACACCTTTTTGGGGGAGGGAACAAGGGCGGGTGGTTTAAGCTCGACCAACAATGATGATGTTGATGATTCAAACATTGAGGATCTACTACTCTTTTTCACTATGATTTTCTCCTTGATTCATGTGCAGATCAGATTTTTATTATAAAATAATTATATATCATATAAATTAGTTTTTTTTTAAATTTATAAATAGGAGGAAAATTTTTTCATGAAAATATAATGTATCAGAAATGAAATAAAAAGATCGAAACTCAAGCTTCATTTTATGATCAAAATTAGGTGATAAAAAGGCCAAGCCTCGTGACACCTAACTTGGTAAAATAGTCTGCGACAAAGTTCTCTTCTCTTCTAGTATGCAAAAAAGAATCATTCTTGAATGTCAAATTCACGGGTCCAATTTCGTTAATTAAAATGTTATACTTCCGTGTTGGTTGTATATTTGATTTGTTGGTTATAACGATAGACAACTAGAATATTTGACCTACTTTATATTTTTTTTAAGTTTCTTTGAATCTCAGCTTAACATAGAGAATTTGAACTTCTTTTATAATTTAGTTGGGAAACCGAAAAGACTTCTCAAAAGTACTGGGCTGGCACAAAGTCATACAAAATGCCTCAAAACCGGAACAAAAAATTATAAAAATTAAGAAAATAAAATAAATATCAATTTTAGCCGCCCTTCATGGGTGTTTGAAAGCAAAAGCATATAAACAGTTTGACAAGAGTTTATTAAAGGTTAGCTGACAGTTGATAATGAGCTCGAATCGGCTCATTAGGCTAATTAGTCGAGTATCAAACACACTCATAATAATTGAACCGAGTTCAAACGAATATTCAAAAGCTTGATAAGAGCTCATGCTGAAACTCAAGCTTGATAAGAACACGGGGACTCGGCTCGACTCTCTTGGTTTATACTTTTGTGTCTTCTAGACTTGTATTCTAATTAATTAAAGGACAAATAGAATCCTTTTAGGGTAAAGTTACTGTCATGCCAAAATTGTTATTCTCAAAACAAGATCATAGTTTTCAAGATAACTTTGTGGCTCTCAATATTTGTAAGCTACATCATTACCAAAGAGGGTACCAACACGATATCACCGGATCCCATTAGAACTCCGAAATTAAGCGTGCTTCGGTCAGAGTAGTACCAGGATGGGCGACCTCCTGGAAAGTCTTCACTCTCAGGTTGGGGGCACTCGGAAATAACCTCTCTTTGAGGATAATACCCTCACATGTGAGTCTATTTTAACCGCACCCCTCGCCTTCTCTGATCCAACCGGATCCAACACATTGGAGAAGCCCTCGGTGCAACAATTTCAAACGCACCCCTTTTTCTGAGGACATGGTGCCAACAAACAAGAGATTGGGATCACCAACCCGCTCTGATACCAAGTTAAATTTCCATCGGGCATTTTTAGGCTTGACCCACAGAATTGGTATACATGAAATCTATATATAAGCCCAAGTAGGGTTCCATCCTAAAATCAATTGATAATAGGTGTAATAACTCACTACACTTATAAATTAATCTCTTTACCCCTATCACTCCAATGTGGGATTTAACTACAAGACTCACATGTGAAATACTCCTCAATACAGACCCTGCTTAAATGGGAGCCCTTAAAATATTGAGTATGTTATTATTTTACTTTATTATTATTTTAACAATAATAATTTTTATTTCGATAATAATATTCCACCTATTATGCCAAAATTGTCAGAGAGCTGCTGTTCTATTATTATCATGTCATGCCCGTATGGTCACCACAAGGTATGTACAACTGTGATTTGGACTCACCCCCCTCTGACATTACATATATATTTCTTTTATTTTTATTTTTAACAAAAAAACATTGGGTTATTAATTATATGGTTCAAAGTCAGCCCTTCTTAGTCCTTTCACATCCACATTCCACCCATTTTCAAAAAAACTAACTATTCCAACCATCTCGACACAATAATATGGTGCGTAAAACTCGGTACTTGTGAATACTTGTTCCGTTTGAGGCAGATGTGAATGTAAATGAGACGGGTAGCAGATATGGGTATGGTACAAATGTAAATACCCATTACGGGTATATGGGGCTAGTATGGATATAGTTTTGTACCCGTCTTATATCTACCCACATTATTTGCTCAATTTGCGTGTGTATGTATATATAAAAGCAATATACCTAGTGCCCCAAGGGCTCCTGCCTAAGCCGAGTTTAGGGGAGCGGATGTACGCAGTCTTCCCCCTTTAGGGTATTACCTTTGAAAAGAGACTGTTTTCGAGTGCCTCCAACCTGAGGGTGAGGACTTCCCAAGAGGTCACCCATCCTGGTACTGCTCTCGCCAAGCATGCTTATCGAAGAATAATTTAATATAACTATTGAATACACAAATTAGGTAGGTACGGGGGCAGGTAATAGATACTTATTAGATATCTGTGGGTATGGATATGTGTTTGTACCCGTCGAGGCGAATATGAATATCCACTTTATACCAGTGGCAAGTAATGGAGTGAGTATGAGTATGGATTTGGGTGGCGGGTACGGGTATAGAGGTGAACCTCTGTACTTGCCCCGCCCTATTGTCATTTGTATGACCATCTAAACTGATGGGTAGAGATTTAAAAATACTTACATGCTCTAGTATGCTTCTTGGCATGAATATCTATTAGATTTGAAGTATGGATTATACACAGACTCATTGAATATATTGTATCTCAATTACATTAATACTTTTTTATAGTTGTAAGAGGATGAGTCCTTTGAGAGAATTATACAATCGGGTAAAAATGGCACAAAATTGACTGGAAGAACAAACTAATCTCCAGGAGCTATAGTGAGCATCGTATTGTAATGCTTAGTTTTGCAAAATGGTCTGCTATAAATTTAGCCTCTCTTCGGAGATGAATAAAGCAAACATTTTTGAAACTCAAAGTCAAATATCGAATTCACATATCTCGGTTAAAAAGGCTCTAATACTAGATTGACTGATATTTGATGGGCATTGTTATTGGTAAAGTAAAAATGTTAGTGTTCGAGTAAAGATTTAACTTATAGTGAATAATATCTATAAAATTTAATAAAGTTGCTCTGAAAATAAAATTTTCGATCATTTATTTTAATCCCAATACCAAAGAGGGCACCAACACGTCGTCACCAGATCCATTAGAACTCCGAAGTTAAGCGTGATTGTGTTAGAGTAGTTCTGGGATGGGTGACTTCCTGGGAAGTCTTTACCCTCAGGTTAGAGGCACTCCGAAACAGCCTCTCTTCAGGTTAACACTCTGAAGGGGGAAGGCTGCGTACATCCGCCACCCTGCGTGGGCAGAAGCCCTTAAGACACTGGGTATGTTCCTTTTTTTTTTAGTTTTAACCCCAATACTATTTAATTGAATGAGGATTTGGATCTATAAACCCTAATACATGCAGAAGTGGTGAGGTCCAATTTCGTGGCCCAACTTACTTTTTTGATTTTTTTTTTTTTTATCCACAAGAACGGCCTCCGGCTGCAAAAGACTAAAATAACATATTGTGGAAGAATAGTTTAGGAAAGCATATCCAATAGGGCTGCTGAAGCACGTATATATAATAATATGAGAGTTGAGTAATTACAAAAATACCCTTGGGCTAACGATAAGTATACATATATCATAAAGATAATAGTATCCTAATACATATTATTTTGAATTATGTCTAAAAGTTCGTGGGATTAGTCCACCATCTATGATTACCAACATGATCAAAATGGAGTTTAGCCACAAGACGAGCAGCTTTTGTTACACAATCTACGCACCTATAAAAAGAAAGTACAATCAAAACTAAATTCAAACCTCCATATATCACTGACAATATCACTAACAATAGCCTGAAATATCCCAGGGAGAATGAGCGGCCTAAAATATTTCATCGTTTATGTGCCGTGCAATTTAAATTTGGTACCTTTGTCAAGATTCGGTAAATTTTTATTGAAAAATGATGTCATCACGGAAAGAAGAGACCTTTTTATTAATACATCAAAAATTTAGGGGTATTTTTATAAATTCAAAAAGGTTATGATCTATTTTATAATTTTAAAATACATCAGATATTAAAATATAAGTAACCCTTACATATTGTTGTCAAATTTATTTGGAATCCTAACAAAATTTTCAACCTCGTGATATCTTATTATGTATATTGAAATGTTATAATATTTAAGTAAGAATACTCAAATTTCAAGTATATAAGTATTAATTTTTTTTTTGATTCATGTATCCAATAATTTGATTGAAAATTAATAATATTGCAGTTAATTATTTTGCATTTTTCATTGACTAAGACCTTGTTTGTTTGGCAGGAAGTAAATGCGGGAAGTAGAAATTTATAAGAAGTGGGGATTTGAGCTCTTATTTGGTTGACGGGAAGTTGACAAAATGTAGGAAGTATAAATTATTCAGCAATTTTTAGTTCCTTCAGATCACATGAAGTAACTTACCTACCCTCCTAGATAAGTTCTAAGGCCTTGTTTGGTTGTCATATAAATTGAATTCTTGTAGGAAATAATATTTCATGAGAATTCAATTCCTGTGTCAATTTTGGTTGTCAGAATGAGAAATAGAGATTTCTTAAGAAGACTAGTTATAACAAAGGAATTAAAACTTGCATTAAAAATTGCTATGTCCTCTAACCTCCTGTTTGGCAACGGGATAAAGAAAGGTAAAGGAGGGTAATTGTTTACCCCTATTTAGCAAACTTATTTGAGGGGTAAATGGGGTAACTTCCCCCCATTACCCCTCTTTTTACCTCCAATTTTTTTAACCCCCAATTTGGGGTAAGAGTAATTTTTTAAAATTTTTGGATATCTTTACCCTTATTTTAACTATAACTCTCTTTACTCTTATCCCTTTATCTAATTGCCAAACAAGGGTAACTTATGTACCCCTCTTTACCCTTACCCTTCTTAATTTGACATATTCAAATAAAGATATGATATTACTTTACATTTCCCCTCTTTAACCCTTGTTACCCCCTACCCAGTAGTCAAACAAAGCATAACTAGCCTCTTCAAATAAGTTATATTTCTTATCATGATAATCAAACACCCTGTACAGATTTTTTAAAAGGTTGACATAAGAATTAAATTCTCGAAAAATACAATGTTCTATAGGAATTCAATTCTAGTGGCGACCAATGTGTTTCATTGCAAATAAACTGAATCTAGTGCAAGAAGGCGGAAATTGAAGAGGAGGGAGAACGAATATTTTCAAAAAGATTCTTCAATGGAATCTTCTCAACCGCCGCCGCCGCCGCCGCCGCCGCCGCCACCGCCACCGCCACCGCCACTGTGGCCGCCGGAGTTCCCCAATGAATCAATCATACAACGCTACAAGCTTGCTTGGAGAGTCTTTATGATAGCTAACCTTGGCCTTGGAGGTCAGTTTCTCTTTCTAAATTTGCTCAATTTCTTGTGCTTATGTGGTTGATTTAAACCCTAAATCGTTTTATCTAATGGATTATGATACGATTCATCATTCAAATTCCAAAATTAAGCTTGAAATTAACCAGATTAATCCTTAAAATGGTTGATTCGTGTAAAAAATACTTTAAATTAGGCAAAAAGTAGGATTTCCCACACAAATCGAGCAACTAAGTTTCAAAGACTAATTTGGTTAATTTCGACTGAATGCGAGCTTATTTTTTGAATTTGAATGATGAATCATAACAGATTAATGTCAATTTATCTATCTCTGAAGTAGGTTTTGATCTTTTTTTGAGATTTAATGTTTAATTTTGTAACTGCAATGCTATTGATAAGGGCGTAGGGTTTTTGAAGGATCTGAAGCTGAGCGGTGGTGATTTTTCATTCTCTTTCTTACTCACAAAAACAAGTTCTTATGTTTGGATGAATTTAACGTAATTGTTTGGTTCGATTGGGACAAAGTTTAGGATAGAGAAATGTGTGGATAAGATTGAAATGTGCGTGGCCAAATGGTCCTAGCAATGTAATGAATGGTGGTATAATGATTTTAGGGCTTGAGAAGTATGAAATTCGGGCTTAAATCTACTGGGTGTAAAATCATTCATAAGTCTTGACCTAATAGCTTAAATTTTTGGAATAGTTTTGGTTTACTGACATGGTATGAAAGTCGATTTGGCTGAGAGCTCTTGAGTTAGCGCCTACTCTTGATATTAAGATAATTTTAGCCAGGGGAGTAAATGAGTTGAGTTGCGGGAGTCCTTGCAGGCACTGGGTTTGTTGTTGTTGTTGTTGGAGTAAATGAGTTAAGTTGAACTGAGCACCTCCTTGTTCGAATTCAAGCTTGATAATTCTTATTAAGCTCAATCAAGCTCTTATCGAGTTTTCGAACCTTTGTTCAAGCTCGGTTCGGTAAGATTTTAGTGTGTTCGATGCTAGGCTTGGCTCAGCTCATTAGCGTAATTGAGCCAAATCGAGCTCGTTATCGAATTGAGCTCATAATGAAGTCGAGCTTGCTACCGAGTTGAGCTCTTGAAGTTATTATTGAGGCATTATTACACCATTCTCGAGTTATTACTGACTATGAGCTCTTAACAAGCATGTAATGAGCTTTTAACGAGCTTGTATTGAGGCCTTAACAAGCCCTTATTAAATTTTTCACAAACGCTAATGAACCAAACACCTCCTTGTTCAAACTCATCTTGTTAAGCTTATCAAACATATGCTCGAACTCAACTCAACAAGCTATCAAGTCCCCTAACGAACACATATGAGCCATAACCAATTTCTAATACGCGTAGTTCGTCGAGTGTTTGGTTTGCTACACCCCTAATTTTAACATAGGGTATGAGATGAATATGTGCATTGTCAATGTTTCAAGCCCAATAGGGTATCGTGTTAGAGTTTAATCACATTTGTGAACTTTTACCTAATAGATTAAACCTTCGGGATCGTTGTTTTCTTGACAAAATCACACAACTTCAATGCGAAGAGTATGTGTAAATTAAAGAAACACGTTGAACCATTGCCTAAATTAGACACAAGATTATGATGGGTTCGTACAATTAGTATCCTCAACCTTGACATGATTGAAAAAAGTTGACTAAAATGTCTTAACCACAGCTGATTAGACCACATCTTGTTTGAATGGTGGTAGGTGAATTGGCAAGTCATTTCGACTCGGTGATGTAGTTGTTAGGTGTTCGATTTCTCATGCTAATGAGGGTACTATTCTAGTGGTGAATTTTAGGGTACAAAATTATTCATAAACTTTCACTCAACAAGTTAAATTTTTAGAATAGTGGTTTCCTAACATGATATCAGATCCTTATTAACCAAGAGGTCATGAGTTCGAATAATGGCTCCTACTATAACTTGTTATATATTTCAAGCACATTGTATGGATGGGCTTCTGCGTTATCCCATGCTTCACGCCTAACAGCATTTGCTTGTGTTCAAGTATAAAATCGTTTTGAACTTTACCCAATAAATTAAGCTTTTGAGATAGTTAGTTTCTTTAAGGTCAGGGCCCCAGGACAAGAGATCATAGGTTCAAATCTCTTCTCCCTTGATCTTGCTTACTTACAAAAAAGAACATGTTTGATTCTCATACCCACACTTCGATTTCCCCTTCCTTTTTCCCAGAGGTGTTTCCCACACCTCAAACCAAAAAAGAAAATAGATAATGGATTGTCATATAGTTCATTGTAGTAGAGTAAGTTTTAGAGAAGCGAGTCAAAAGAACAACAAAAAAATCAACGAGAAAACAAAACAACACACAAGATTTATGTTGTTTGACCAATTGTGCCTACTTCATAGAGTTGTAAGGATTCACTTTTTTGGGGAAGTTTTTGCATCATCTTACTCACACTATTTTCTCAAACCCTAAACAGAGCTTTTATAGCCACACAAGTAACCTTATCCATCTCAGAATAAACCCTCAAATGGGCCTGGGTCCAAAATAAGCCACCGAAAAATTTTCTTGGAGGCTACACCCTCAGACGGCCATAAATAGCCTGCAAGCACTGATCAATCCATATCCACTATGGACATATGACCTATTATAGTATACAAAAAATTAGGCTCTACAAGGAAATTCAATAACAAAATGGAAAATCAATAAACTATTTTTATTTGTTCGCTTCTTTCACTACGCTGAAGTTATACAGTACGACTTCTTCACTAAAGAGAACCCCAAAAGTTCTTTCCTGTCAGTATTCTTTCTTTTCTCTCTTTTTTGGTAGGTCGAGAGAATGCCACTTCTCTGATCTAAGCTATTTAGAATATGATTACATGTTCTTGAAGTCTTTTCTTCTGCAAAAATGAATTTAATCAACCAGAAGCTTCATCAAGATCAAAGATGGAGTTACATGTTCTTATTATCTTTCCGTACCAATAGGTTATGTCAATTATAACTCTATTAATATCATTATCCATGAAAGTTTCTTGTTTCAATTGCAGAAACCTTATCTTCATCTCTTGTTTAGAGCCGCTAGTTTTGGATGAGAAATTTTTAGGACCTACAACATCAATCCAAACTAAGAAACTACTTCCTGTGTTGGGGAGCAGAGACTGGAGAATGAGTTGAAATGGCAATTTAGAAACGGAATAATGCCATCCATCTTAAAGAGAAAGATAACGGAAAGGAAACCAAGTGAAAATAACAACTAGAACAACAGTCCAGTGTCTCAAAGAGGCTCCCATTAAGATTGGGTAAATCAAATAAAATGATTGTACTAATTTCACACAGTGTGGGTCATTTCTTGGTAGATATTTTTTCATGAGTAACTTTATATTTAAGTGATTGGCTCTTGTAAGGCACTTAGACCTGACACCTTATTTGATGGAGAATGGAAAGGTCGAAAAAGGAAAAAGTGGGTAGAGCAGCCTTGTGTTTATAAAAAAGGTAGAATCTGAAACAATATTATTAATATGATTCGCTAAGTGGCATTAAGTACAATGCTATTTATAGAAAATAAAAGTTAGAGTTCTACTTGACGAAAGACTCGTAATTTGATAAAAACAACTATCCTAATAATTAAAAATATAATAAGATAATGAAAAAGAATCTAGATGAAGTCAAATCCTAAATGAAATCATAATCCATCCAAGTGGTTTTGTTTCTGCATGAGTAATATTTTGAAATTATTCTAAGAGCTCGATCGCAGTAAGTATTAGGTTTGAGTTCAAATGCAGCCATTGGGTGCGAAAGCGACTCCTTGGAATCACTCATTGGATTCATAGCACCAACTTACCCTGTTACATGTAGGAGAACGTCTAAGCGGGCAGTGCCTGAAACTTGTCAATTAGTCAAGGTCCGCGTAAACTAGCTCAAACACCCAGTTCCTAGAAACCCTGTTGATTTTAGAAACTGCAGTTCTAGTTTTCAAGTTATCCATCACGTACTTTCTTTGTATGATCATAATTGCACATCTCATTTTAGCTATTTCAGAATAACAAAAGGAGGGCCAGATTGAAAGCATGTCTTTTTGTTCTCAGTTCTGTACCTCCTCCCTCCCCCACCCGGACCCCTCTCTTAGATAGAATGTTTTATTCATTGGTTCCTTTTATCTTCCTTACGGATAATTTTTATCCCCGGTAAATTTTAACTAAACAACAACAATAACTACCTAATGCCTCAAAGAGGCTTCTGCCAAGGTAGGGTCCCCTGGTGGGATGGGGTGGGATGGAGGGAAGATGTACACAGCCTTATCCCTATAGGATATACTATCTTTTAGAGAGGCTATTTCGGAAGGACCCCCCAACCCTAAAAAGAAAAGAAGCAAAGAACGAAGAAGCAAAAATTTGTATTGATTATTTTAACTAAATATTTTCATTTTAATTTTTTTGGTGTGCGTAGGACATTATTTCAATAGTATAAATTTGTATAGGATTGGGATTTAGTACATCTGAGATTAAGTTGGAATATTTATCCCCAAAAAAATTAAAAAAAAAGATTAAGTTGGAATGGAAAGATTATGAGGTTTGTGAAGGTAGGGAGAAACAAGGAAGATGTACTAAATCCCGATTCCATACAAATTTATACTATTGAAATAATTTAACGAAATACAACACCACCAACAAACCCAGTGCCTAAAAGACTCCCGCCAAGACAGGATCGGGCGCACGGGGGGGTGTGTATTGAAATGTACACAGCCTTATCCCTATAGGATCCTACCTGTTTCTGAGGGCCACCAACCCTCAAAAGCAAAATTTAACGAAATGTAAAACAAAATACTTAATTTAGTTATAAGTATGATTATTTTCAACTAATCATTTATTTTTATTCAAAAAAAATATAGATATATGCTATAAAATGTACATTATACAGCTAACATTAAAAAGCACATATTTTATTAGCAATAATACGTAAAAACCTTTTTTAAATGGTGAAATTTAGATATGTATATAATGCACCAATTAAACCCGTAATTTACTAACAGTGCTCCATTGTGGATTCGAAGCGTTACCTTACCGCTTGTGACTATGCCTTAGGATTGCCTGTTGTACATTCATATGATGTTCTACCAATTAATGTTGGGGTCTACCATATGAGTGCATTTGGATTCATTTCATAGGATCACATGCTTCCTTCATTTTCATTCTACAATCACGTATGGCCACATACAGGCTGGATTTTTAATCTTGTGAGGAAAAGGTGCTCATTGCTTTTCGTGGTGATAGCCTCTCGACAAAAGTAGAATAAGGCTATTTACATTTGACCCTCTTCAGATGTCAATTTTAACTTTTTACGGTAACTATATTTGTTCTATAGTTGGATCCACAGGTGCAGGAAACTCTTGAAAGTTTAAATGCTAATGTTTTCATGCTCAGAAATGTGATTCGCTGTTTTGAAGTCTGATTCGTGTTTCATGCTCAACGAAAACATGATTGGAATTATTTCGATAAGAGGACGTATTAGATGATTTGTTAGCTAATTGTATCACTTGATTTAAAGAATGATTGAATTTTGTGAATATGCTGGAGTCAATTTTCTTGATCTTATTTATTGGAGTACTTAATTTTCTCTATTATTGCTTAATATTAACTTTGCTTCGATATTAACGCTTGACCGACTCAATTAATGATATTTCATTAGTTTTTCTCATATATTTAATATATAGTAATGTAAGTGCTCCTTCCATGCTCCCAACCTTATAAATATCTGTGACTACCCCCTCCTCTGTTCCCGCTCCCACTCCCGCTTCCACTTCGTGCAACTATGGTTGGTTCACAAGAATAAGGATTCGTAAAAAAATAAGTATAAGGATTTGTAGGGTCCTTACATGCTTTGCTTCTTACGAACTGGGATAACAAATTACGTCCCTACTTACTAGTTTGAGCCACGATTCAAGTTTTTTTGTTAAGGACTTTACATGTGAAAGTAATAATAAAGTCTCACATCAGAGCCATGACAACAAAGAGGTCATGAAATATCTCATGCTAATTGATTTTGTGATAGAATCTCATATGGGCTTATATGTTTGAATCGAGAAGACTCAAATGTGAGTGCAAAAATAAAGTCCCACATCGGAGCTGTGACAACGAAGAGGTCATGAACTGCCTCATGCTAATTGATTTTGTGATGGAATCTCACACAGACATTTATATGTTTAGACCAAGAAGGCCCGAATGTGAGTGTAATAATAAATTCACTCATTAGGCTTATAGCTTGGATGACCATACTCATAACTATGTAGAAGACTGTTAGGTCTCCAGCATGCCTATAACTCCGAAGCCATATCTAAAATCCTCCTACATTAGTTCTTCTGAAGATTCAAGAATCCTTAAAAATACCCGCATTTGACCGAAAAGACAAACGTAAATCCTTGAAAATAGTCATATATGACCCTTAGATCCATACCCATACTCGATCCTACTTCCCAGTTTGAGCAACATAGGTTGACAACGGAGCCCGTTGTTCCTCTCAAGGAACCAAGCTATTGATGCTACTTTTGGAACAGTGTTGCTCATAGCCTTGAATTAGGGCTCCTTTTGTTTTGGCAATTGTTCTTTGCATTCATAACAGTAATTACAAATGCGGAAAATGTTTTCCTCCATCGAGGGGAAATTGACTCCCCTTCAACAAAGGGAGAAAACACTTCTCTACACAGAGGGAAAAACGTTTTCCTTCATGATCTGACATCACATGCTTTACTTCAACCTGACATTAGCCAAGCATGAATCTCATACAAAGGCATAGAATGAAACAATTTTCTTTAAGTTTGAAAGACAAATGTTTGAAAAAGAAATATTTAATTTGAAAATATTTTATAACGAATTTTTTTTCACAGGGGAAGCAGATTTCGCTAAGCCAAACGGCATCTAAGTATTTTCTTTTCTTTTTTGTAACTCATGTATTGAACTGTTTCGTATCTTTCATCTCCAATCACAGTGTCATGTTACGATCACTAATAGCGTAATAACATTCCTAATGCCCCAAAAGCTCTTCTCTAAGCAGAGTCCGCGGGGGGGGGGGGGGGGGGGGGGGGGGGGGGGGGGGGGGGGGGGGTGGATGTACATAGCCTTCCCCCTTCAGGGTGCGATCCTGAAGAGAGACTGTTTCCGAGAACTCCCAACCTGAGGGGTGCAACACTAGGACTTCCCAGGAGGTCACCTATCTTGTTACTACTCTCGCCTAAGCACGCTTAATTTCGGAGTTCTAATGAACTTAGCATAGTCATTATATTTCAACTGTCCTACGACAATGTGATTATGTTTCAGCAACTCGGATGAACAGTTTTTCATTTCTTCGTGAACAATATTATGTGAAGATAATTATCTCGTACCTACATTTTTATGTTGAGTAATATCATGAAGCCTCTGTTATACAACGTTTTTGAGCTAACAGATATGTGATTGATTGTTATGTAATAATACCTTCAATAATCACCTCTGTAATGCTTGTTTTATGAACTTTCAAAGGGTCAGTGAAACTAATGGTTGTATAGTTTTTAGCACAAGACTTAAGAGCAACTTATATTCCCTTAAAGCTTTTTATGATTGTTGTTACTCAATCTTCCCAGGAGGTTACCTATCTTGGTACTACTCTCGCCTAAGCACGCTTAATTTCGGAGTTCTAATGAACTTAGCATAGTCATTATATTTCAACTGTCCTGCGACGATGTGATTATGTTTCAGCAACTCGGATGAACAGTTTTTCATTTCTTTGTGAACAATATTATGTGAAGATAATTATCTCGTACCTACATTTTTATGTTGAGTAATATCATGAAGCCTCTGTTATACAACGTTTTTGAGCTAACTGATATGTGATTGATTGTTATATAATAATACCTTCAATAATCACCTCTGTAATGCTTGTTTTATGAACTTTCAAAGGGTCACTGAAACTAATGGTTATATTCCCTTAAAGCTTTTTATGATTGTTGTTACTCAATATCGAGCCACCGCATCAAAATTCATGGGGCTTGAACTGACATATGGTTGTGTTAGTCACATTATGGGGTCCTATGCGCATATCTAGATTGTAGTCATTTTTACTCTACATTCTTCCCTAAAATACCCGTGTTGGATAAGAGTACGTAGACATTGATATGCCACTTGAGCACTGCAAACTTGATTAAAGACAGAAAAATCTAAGAAATAGCTAAGTCTAACCTCTGATGCACATCAAACGCCAATCCTTGTACCCAACTCTAGGCAAAACAACTATTGATATTCAATGTTAGCAAGTGATTTATTCTCTCTCCTCTCTGCAAATTTCACAGCTTACATGTTTGCAAGGGCCAAGAAGAAAGATGCAAGCACGAAACCCGTGAAACCACCATTGGAAGCGCCCCCTGCGCCTCCTGCAAGCACAACCGAGCCATCAATGGACTTTCTAGAAGAAATAGAAATTGCACCATCTTCACCGAGCACAGAGCCAGTGAACCCACCCAAGCCTGTCCCCGAGGATCAGCAACGGGAAATCTTCAAGTGGATATTAGAGGAGAAGCGGAAGGCGAAGCCCAAGGATCGAGAAGAGAAGAGGAGAATCGATGAAGAGAAGGCAATCCTTAAACGGTTCATCCGGTCAGATTCGATCCCACCTCTTTGATATTTGAAGATACCATGTCAGATAAGGATATTTGGACATTGATATGATCTTAGAAGATGGAAGACGTGACATCTAAACTCATGTTTGTCGTACCGAGTTTGGGTAAGTCATGATCATCTGTTTTTCCTTGGGTATTGTTGCTTAGGTAAGGTGGGAAATGTAACGCTTTTTGTTTATCAGAAAATAGTTGGCCAAATTTGGAGCCACCATTTTTTAAAGGTGCTCCTCCCATTGAGGGTCAATTGTCGAACTTCCGGAATTGATAATTGAGTATCGGTAGTTGAAGGTGTCAGTTAATTCTTGCTGATATAATCATTGGAAGCTGGTTTCCGAGACCTGAAATCGAATCCCTCTTTCATCAAATGGGAGAGGGGTTTAAGGGGAATTGGGGATGGCTGTCCCCTTGTGCAATTAGCTGTGTTTGACAAAATTATGGTGAGTTTGAACCGAGTCAGCTCGTGATGTAAGCTTGAGAGGATCAATTAGTCATGATTGACTAGCTTGAGGTGAACTGATTTGATTCTTCGCCTTAGTTTGTGAGCCTAGACTAAGCGAAATTTGAGATAAGTTATGAGATTGAATGAGTATAAAGTCTATTTGAGCGTAAAAGGGTTGACTTTGACTCAAAGCTCATTGATTCATGCGTAAGCTAACCTAAGGTTTGTCGAGTTTGGTCTCAAGATCCAAACTTGATGAGTTTTAAACTGGGCTTAAGTCTAGCAAAATGCTGTTGCATTGAGGTTTAGATCTCTTGATTTCAATGTTCTCAGATTCTTGTTGAGGCTTTGGTCCAATTATCCGATCAAAGCTTATAATTTTGCTCTCTCACACAAACAAGAACAACACTGAAAAACGAGAGAATGAACAAACACTGATTTTTGTGGTTAAATTCAAAATGAACCTATGTTCACGGCCCTCTATCTTCGGAGGAATCTATCCTCTATCAGTTTTAATCGATTTATAATCACAGACGAGCAACTAGATTGAAATTATAGCCCTCAACTCTGAGCTTTAAGATCCTTTATAGATCTAGCAAGATAGACTCTCATGACAAACGTTCTTAACCAAATTACCTTCAGCAAGAACAACTCGAAAAACACACAAGGAAAAACCCTAGACAACAGTTGAAAGACGATGCGCGAAAATCGGAGGGTTTTTCAGTTTCTTCTTAATTTCTCTCTCTTCCCTTGCTGCATGACACAACAATAGTAAGAAAGTGCACGTAACAGCCACCGCGTTAGGCTCGGAGAAAAATAGCTCGAGAAAGCACAAATCTGCAATAGAGCAGGATCAACAATTACGAGTCAAGCAACGTGGCTTAGCCGAATAGCCCACAAGAAGCCAAAGAAACACGCAATCGCGACAACAGCAAATCCAAGGTCAAGAAGAGCAACACGACGCCCATCATGAGGGTGTCTCATCTGATGGCGGCTCCTATCCATGGGGTCATCGCCCAGGAATCAGGAGTTTGATTCTTGCTAAGAATATACTCACAAGCGGGGTTGGTTGGGGCAACCCAATCCCTCGTCACAAAAAAAAAAAAAAAAAAAAAAAAGCAACACGCCATTTTCACCAAATCCAAGGTAATTAATATTCTAATTTCTCGAACAGAAATTCCCATATATTTCCCCTTTAATACGATCATTTAGCTTAAAGTCTATTACTACAATTAAGCTATGAAGCGTAGTTAATTACATCATCTCGTGAATTTGCTAATTTCAGTGAGATCCTTAGAAAATCCCGTGATGCAGAAAAGAAGAAATGAACATGTCTAATCGATCCATTATATGTGGATCTTAAATGCCAACTTTAATATAACATTTGCAATCCATAATAAAACCCCGTATTAAAGTTGAAAGAAACAAGAGACCGATATTTTACTTTTTCACGTGCCATCTAAAGGAAAAATTCGAATTCCATACAAAACTGATCATATCGTCATTGCCTTAACGATTCTTTACAACTTGTGATTACTGTCTTTAAACATGTTTGGCCAATTTTTTTTATGAAAAGCATTCTTCCTGATTTTAAAGTGTTTGGCCTCGAACGATAACTGTTTTAAATATAAGTTGTTTTCAAAAAATATCCCCATCGAAAAGTACTTTTTATATAGGTGCTTCCTGATTTTACTTTTGCTCTATTGTTGTCTTGAGGCCCGGAGTAGTTTTAGGAGTTGGGCTTGATTTTCTTGATGACTTTCTTAATCTTATTTTTGCAGGTGTTTTTATAGTTTTTCCTTTTTTAGACTTTGTGTGTGCTCTTTGAGTCTCTTATATGAGATGCCGGCTTTTGTGTCCTGATTTATCCTCGCTAATTTTCAGAAATAAAAAAGTTTTATAAAAAAGAATAATTTTTTTCACACCTTAGTCAAACAAACCGGTCAGGAAATAAATCGGTTGAATGAACATCAAAAATATTGACCACGTTATCTTTTCTCCATGTCCATGTGATCAGAAATTATTTAAGGTTTTCTCCATGCTCGCAAAGCCTTGGTTGTATTGCTCTTCTTTGTTGGAATTTGTGAAAAAACAGGAACTCTTTTATTTTTCAAGGGTCCTCTAAGGAACCTCATCTGATTGTCCAAGACTCTTTGAGGGAGGCCTCTGTTTTTGCTGACCAGGTGGGACCGACACCTCGGTCATCTTTGTCTATCCGGCCGAGTGAGAGTGGCTGGTCCCCCCCGCCTTTCGGTTCGATTAAGATCAACTCTAACGCTGCTTGGAAGTCCAAGGATGTTTTAGCTGCTGCTGCTGTTGTTGCTAGAGACTCTTCTGGCTCGGTTGTTGGTGGGTGGTGTGGCTCTATGCATGCCTCCACCCCCCTCGTTGCTGAGGCCCTTGCTTTGAGGGCGGCTTGCACATTTGCTAAGACCCTTGGATGGCATTGCATTTCTTTTGAGTTGGATTGTATGTTACTTATTGATGTTGTTAATGGGAGAGCTTAGGGGGACTGGATGATCCATGCTATTGTAGAGGATATATGTTTTTTAGCGCTTTCTTTTCCATCTTGGGCTTTTGTTTGGTGCCCTAGAAGTTGTAATAGGATTGCCTATTCTGTTGCTAAGGGACATTTTGCTGGTTTTCGTACCCATGATTGGTGTGCCTCTCCCACCCATTTTGATGCTCTTGTATCTCGGGATTCTTATGGAATATAATGCTAGCCTCTGGCTTTGTTTTGTTCAAAAAAAAAAAAAAAATAAATAAAAAGGCCAGGGGCTTTTTTACAATTTTCATAAATATAAAGGTACTAAAATATAGATAAGCCTAATAATAATTTCAGTCATTTACACTGAAAGTTCATGTATTTTTCCTATTTTATAAATTTTTTCTTTATACTTTTAATTGCGTTAATTTAATTTTTATATAAATTAAATTGTAATCCCTAAGTAAAATTTATGTTAGGCTGACAATGAGGATTTTTAATAGTCTGGTCACAATTTGGTTTAAATTGGATCAATGATTGGGTTTGCAATGAGTTAAGCAACATACAACGTACTCAGTGCCCCAAGGGCTCCTGCCTAAGCAGGGTCTGGGGGGCGGACGTATGCAGCATTCCCTCTTCAGGGTATTACCCCCTGAAGAGAGGCTGTTTCCGAGTGCCTCCAACCTGAGAGTGAGGATTTCTCAGGAGGTCACCATCTTGATGCTGCTCTCGTCCAAGCACACTTAATTTCAAAGTTTTAATGAGATTCGGTGACGGCGTGTTGGTACCCTCTTTGGTGGGTTTGTGATGAGTTGCTTACACTAAAATGATCACGCTGATAAAAATTATATTGTTAACTTTGTTTGACCAAATGACTAAAGTAACACAATATAAATTATATATGAAAGAAAGGAACATAATAAAAAATACAAATACTAAGGTCTGTTTTGGTTGTCATATAAATTAAATTCCTATCAGAAGTTGTATTTTCCTGCAATTCAATTCC
The DNA here is from genome assembly GCA_018398585.1 of Simmondsia chinensis. Lineage (NCBI taxonomy): Eukaryota > Viridiplantae > Streptophyta > Magnoliopsida > Caryophyllales > Simmondsiaceae > Simmondsia > Simmondsia chinensis. Next base: position 24,429,049 of record JAGTTD010000017.1, on the reverse strand, counting down.
TGTGTCAACTTTTCAAAAAATAGGTATAAAGTGTTTGTGTGTTTGTCAAGATGAGAAATAAAACGTCTTAGACAAGGCTAGTTAAAAACAAAAGAATTAAAACTTACCTTGGAGATAAGGTAAATTATTTATTGCTGAAGGAATTAAAAATTGCTAAGTAATTTTTCCTTTTCGTATACTACCTACTTCATAAACAAGAGGCCAAAAAGTTACTTTACATGAATTCGTACTTTCTGCATCCATTTTCGAACAACCAAACAAGATTTTAAAGAACATTTATTACATTAAATTCTTACATTTTATTGGTCCATACAAAATTAATAATATTTTTTTTTTTTTAATATTTAGATGATTTAGTAAAAATTCAATAAATATAAGTGTAATAAATATTCCTTAACATGTGGACACATGTTAAAAAATCCGTTAAATAAATTAATTGAAGTACACAGGCTTTAGCATAAATAACCTTAATTGTTATCATCAAGGCACGTAATAACATTTTGGGTAAATTACATACTAGTACCCTAAGATTTGATATATTAATTTTTTAATTTGTAAACTTTATAAAATAATTTTTACTCTAAAAAATTACATATATTTAATAAAAAAAAATTTAAATATTAATATAAAATCAACAAAAAATGACAAGTTTTATATTACTTTACACTATCATTTAGACTATTTTATTAAATATACGTAATATTTTAGACTAAAAATTATTTTAAAAAATTTATAGACAAAAAAATTAATATATTAAATCTAAAAATATTAATATGTAATTTACCCTAACATTTTTCTAATTTTATATCACGGAAAAAGGAGAAGACTTTCTGGAAACTGCCAAGTGATTGTTCTCTTCTGATTGGCCTAATCCCCCTGATAAACCCTAGCTCTCCGAATCCCCGCGCGAGATCGATCGAAGAGGAGGAACGAGTGCGAAGAATTTGAATTGAAGAAATGACGGTTGATCGATTGACATTCAAGAGCTTCAAAGGAGAGAAATCTGAGAGCGGTTACCTTAAACCATCGCCGGCGGCGGCTCCACTGGCAGCGCCGCAGCCTCCGAAGCAATCGCTCGTTCGGCTCTCGAAAGTCGCCTTTCAGTTCTCCATGCTCGCTAACCTCGCTCTCAGTGGTCTGCTCCTTTCCCTCCGCTTGTAGTTCTGTGTTTCTTTTGCATTTTTGTTGCAATTTAATGATTGTTTTGCTTGTTTGGTGTTGGTTATTGATGAATTGGAGTGAATTGTTGGTGAATTTTCCATCGCAAGTGAAAATTTATGATAGTTTTGACCAGGAGTGTAGGAGTGAGTGCAGCAGGTCCAGTGGTTTCATGATTTAGATTTTTGATCTGTTAGGATCTATTTGGTGCATGGAATTGGGATTAGATTTTGAAATTACAACTCCAATTCCAATTTGGATAAAGTTGGAATTGGGATAGAATTGAAATTCCATTATAAAGATAGTCAAATGAATTGGAAGTTGGAATTGTGGTTCTATAACTAATGGGCTTGAGTTTTTGGGTCAGTTAAGTTGGACCATTTCAAGTTTCGGGTGAACTAGGGTCAAGTTTCAATGGGTCTGATCATTTTTGGTTCGACTCATGTCGAGTTTCAAGTAAACTTAATAGTTGGGTCAAATCATATCATGCTCAAGTCGTATTGGATTTTAGGATAATGTGGCGGGTTCATTTTGGGGTTCAGGTTAGCATGGGGTTGGGTTTGGGGTGATTTTAGGCTCAACCATTGTTGGGTCCAGGTTAATCAAGTGGCATAGTTTCTAGTTCTGAGTCACTTGGTTTCGGGTCCAATTCGGGCAATATTGAGTACAATCAGCTCATTTTCAATTTGAGTCATCTCTAAGTTTTGAGTTGCTTAGGTAGGGTTATCTTGGGATTTGGACCACCTCTGTCGAATTCACGTTAGATCCAAGTCAAGTAGAGTTGTTTCGAGTTTGAGTCATTTGGAATTTGTGTTTGTGGGGTTGGGGCAGTTCCAGCTATGAGTTAGATTGAGTTAGGTCAATTTAATTTATTCAAGTTTGGTCATTTTGAGTTTCGGATCAAAATTAGGTCTAGTCCGTGTTTCGATTTTGAGTCATCATGAGTTTTGGGTTAACTGAGTTAGATCATTTTAGGTTTCAGGATTAGTACGTTAATATGAAATTACAATTCCTTCCTCCACTCTAAGGAATTGAAACGTATGATTTTTGTAAAGCTCAATTCCATGAAATTGGGCAGTGGAATACTTATTGCAATTCCAGTTGGTGTACTAAATAACAGAATTTGAATTTTAGACCCTTATTCTAGTTCCACCTTAATTTCAAGCTCCAATTCCGTACGTCAAACATGAATTTAGAGTGTAGAATCATTCATGGTCTTCACTTCACAACTTAAGGGCTTGTTTGGTATCATTTTCTTTTTGTAGTTTTTGGTTTTCAAGTAACTTAAAACTAGGTTTTAAAAACAATTCTTTTTTCTTATTTTTTTAGTTTTCTATTTTCAGTAATCACTCAAACTAGGAAAAAATTGAAAACGTTTTAAGTTTTTAAGATTGTTAATATAATGGCATGGTAGGCTTGTGCCGACCACCCATATTTATTAATTTCATTCTACCATAAGGTATATCAATGCCAAATGGGCTGGGCATGTCAATAGTGCAGAATCAAAGGCCTATGTTTTCATGATTATACGATTCACTCATAAAATTGATACTCCGTACTGAACATGAAATGCTAAGGACAAGGCAGTGACAATCTTGTACACGCTAGTGTATATCGGCAATTTAATTGTACAAAATCAAAAACTATTTATTCTTGATTATGCGATTTGCTCGTGAACTTGATACTTTTTACTAAAGACGAAAAGCTAAGGAAGTGACAGTGGATAATCACATATGTAGTATTCTGTATATTGACTGCTGTGTTCGACGATGTTACAATACAGTCTTGAGTGTGAACTCAGCTCCTTGTTTTTGGTCCGTCTAGGCCCTTTAGTGCCTGGAATTTAGAATGAAATTAACAATATATACGTCATTCCCCTTTTGCAGCTTATATATTTGTAAGAGCAAAACAGAGAGATGAGGCAAAAAGGACTGCAATAGATCGGCAGAAAGGACCTCCCTCCTTCCAGGAATTGGTCAAGCATGAACCAGAGCTCAGTACTTCAACCGAGCCCTCTAGCTCTTGATCTGGGCCACCTTTTGGCTACATGGTTGTTACTCTTCGGTAGTCGGAAGAAGAGAAGATGTGAATTCAGCCTGATATGTTGATGGAAAATGTGCGGGCTTCATTAATGGTTTTTTGGGGTACTTAACGTCATACAAACATGTACTTTGCCTAATATGTTAATTTAGTAATTATCATTTTTAAGTATGTCAATTTAGTCCTAGTCCTATTTCAATTGTACCAATCTGGTTCAAGGAGTTTTTTGTTTTCATTTTTTTTGATGGAAAATTAATGGTCGGGATCACTTGTTTTGCACGCGGTGAAGGGGATAAAGGTCACGTGTGGTACAGGTAAACTAGGCCATATATGTTTCTATTTTGACATTAATGGCAATACATTCATTGGAGTGGATTCCTAACTATAATAGTATATGGACTAAATTGATACAAATAGGCAAAGTACATGATATTGTGCCGTAATCCCCCTTCCCCCTCCTTTTTCCCTGCATTCGTCTGTTGAGTTACTCCTTTGTAAATGGATAATATGGTGCTGTTACAGGCCCAGAGGAAACATTTGTTACCTTGTTCTAGATAAGACATGAATGATATTTCAAACATTATTAGAATCAATTATTGTTTCATTTACGTTCGTGGATAAGCTTCTGTTTTCTGATCCCTGAGGTGGTCCTCGTGCTACCAGCAGAAAAGTTTTAATGGCTGACATTCAGTGATTGTTTAACTGCTTTGTATATCGCCACTGAATGTGATGCATTTGCTGCAGGTGCTAATCACTTCTGCAGGTGAGGAGCTGATTGCAAGTGTCTGGATCCAATGAGTTCCTGCTTCAGCGAACTTGTCTACAAGTGATACCCCTTGCTTATAGTCTAGCGTATCAATCCCCGTACTGACCCCCTCCAAAAAGAAAATATGGATACAGGATGGAGGTGGGAGTGGGACTGGAGGTACAAGCAAAATTGGAGAAGCGGCAGTCATAGAAGTTTTTGAAGTTGGGAGCGTGGAGGGAGCATTTATCGTGCTATGTATTAGATATACAAGAATTGCCATTAATTGGACCAGTAAAGCATAATATAACAGAAGTCAATATTGAGCAATAACTAAGAAAATTGAGTACTTTAGTAACTATGATCAAGAAAATTGATTATTACTTGGCTAAAAGATTCAATCATTTTTTTAATTTGAGTGATATAATTAGCTAACATATAGTATGAGAAAAATCTTTTTATCAAAATAATTCAACAATTGTTCTAATCGTGTTTCTGTTGAGTTTGGTGTACGTTTAAAACGCAAATATGACTACGAAGTTTCTTGCAGCTATGTACTGAAGCAGCCTACGCTAGCCTTGTTAAGCAGTTATCAACACGTGGAGCCTCACTGGCATAGAGGCTCTAGTTGGCTGGGGAGAAGTCATTTTCTTTTTTTTTTTTTTTTGGTCAAACGGCAAGAGCTGATATGTTACTTTAATTAGAAATCTCAAATACAATACATCAAATTTAAAGATAGAAAAACCCACCCACCCCAACTACACCGCCAACCTTACTACAGCCAAGCCTCACTACAATGATCACTCTCCATACAAAAAATTAAACAGACTCTATATTTGTAAAATTATCGACTTACTTAGATCTTTTCCACTGCATGCACATGATTAGAAAATTCTCCTACTTCTCTCATATCAAATATTATAAATTGTAGCAGCAACAGCAATTCTCTTGATAACACTTCGCTTCTGTCTATTGCTCACATTAGTACCGAGCCACTCCCAAACCTGACTTATTCCCCTCTTCGGAGCAATATGAAATTGTTCGGCAACCAATTTCCAAACCGAGAAAGAAAAATCACATTCGAAAAATAAGTGAGACAAGGATTCACCTTCACACTGACAGAGGGCACACCGGCGAAATGAAGTCATTTTCCTTATGAAAAATATTTCATCTTAATACATTTCATTAAAAAATAAAATTTCCTCCAAAAGTTTCTTTTCTGTAATTAAGGAAAAAATTTGATCGTATAACCTTGTACGAGGATGGGGTTTGCCTATTCGGGATTGAGGTAGGTAGGGGATGTGAGATTGTCATGGAGAAGCTTTTCACGTCCATGGAGGAAACTTTCAAAAGAAACGAATTTCTCCCAGTGGCGAAAAACGTTTCCTCCTTGAGTCTTTTTGGCTAGTTAGTCATGTAAGCAAACTATAAAAATAGGATGAAAAGGACATTTCTTCAATCAGCCTTGAGCTTCTTCTATTGTATTTTTATCTATAGATTTCCTAGAATATGCCATTATTTTCTGCAAACTCACAACAGCTCTATGATACAGCATGGACAAAATATTATCCCTGTGGCGCTTTTCTGCGCTTTGAACCTTGTGATCAGGATCAGATGGTCACAACAACTGCTGTGCCGTGGGGCTCGCAAGGCCTTGGATCAACAATAATGGCTAACAAGAAAACAGCACAATTTACTGCTGGTCCCCTCTTCTTATTTATTATAAAGTCTGGAATTTTATTATAAAGTGCAGATTTTTGACACTTCTGCTAGGCTGAAGGGCCCCCTACATCAATGAAAAAGACAGATGCATGATTTGGCTTCTGGGTATTCGAAGACCGAGGTTAGTTAGAGAAATGATCTTAAAAGCTGGTGGGTCCTCCTATGGTAACATTCATCCACATCCATAGCCACTCATTTCATCTCCTATCTCTAGTTTTGATCTAATTTTTTTGTGGTCTATTGAAGTAAAATTTTCTGTCATCAGTGGATGTGTTTGACATCTGACCATTGATAATTTCCTCTACCTGTCAAAAAGCCAGCTTCTTCAATGCCTGGAACAATTCAAGTTTCAAGTAAGTGATGCTGACCAAAATTTGTAGAATTAATGCTGATTAAGATCATTGTATTTCTCTGTCTTTAGCTTGAACATTGAAATTTGATGTTTTATACTCACTCTTACCAGTTCTAGAATTGGTGGGACTTCCATCAATTTCAGATTCATCAGCTAGAGTTAGCATAAAAGGTAGGCAGCCTGTTAATTTCTTTGGTAATATTTGGGCATCTCTATATTAGAACACTGTCTTTAAACTGATATAAAATGATATATTGCAGTTTCTGTGGGAAAACGAGCGTATGAAATGCAACAGAAGGGGGATTGCTCCTTGTACTGATGCTGGTTTCTTCTTATTACTTTCCGCGGTTATTCAACTGAAGGTTTTTGCAGTGATGAATCAATGTTTATGCTTTTTGGCTTTCAGCCCATTGACCTCGCTTCGGGACAACTTGGCTGTGTTGGTGCATGATGGTCAAGGGAATCAGATAGCTTGCACAGGTCAGTGAGTTTTGATCTTCCCTACAGCCTACGCTTTTGGAATTGGGATTATTTATGTTACAGTGTCTTGTATTTCACTTGCCAATTTAGTCCCTATACTTAAATTGTTTAATTGTAGCAATGTGTATAAGGGGTGTATTGGCCATTCTTGTTTTGACAGAAGAATTAACGGCCTAGGTTACCCGCATTGTTATGCCTCCAAATTTCTTAACCTGGACTGTGACCATTGATTTTCTCCGTCGAGCAAATCATGATGATACGTCAAGGTGGACCACATTGCTATAGGGATTTTTTTATAAAAAACAAGTAGAACGATTAAATTGACACATTGGACAAAGTATAATTTAAGTATAATATAATATGGTATAAATAACCTTTTTAGCTTAATTTTTGAATGTTGCCATTGATGGGATGTAGTCGGCTTGCAGTTGTTGAGACTAGGTTGATTGTGGAAAGAGGCACATGGGATGATTTATTTCCACTTGAAGGAGGTGGACGTTTGCATATGAGACTCCTATTCAGCCTAAGTGAAGAAGAGCAGAGTCGAATTCGTAGCATGGTGCTCTTTCCCTCTTATTTTACAGAAATATTGATGCATTTTTCATCATCTGCAATGGAATTTATCGCCATTTTGCTTGTGCTAAACGGTTGTCTTCTTAGTGTGTAGATGGGCATTTGCTTTTGATTTCTTTTGGTTTTCTGATGTGAATGTTTATGTTTGTTTGTAGAGAGAATCGGCATTGTGGAAGAAACAGGAGGATCTCCTTATAAAGAATCATAAAAGCTCGAAAATTATGGTTGCTTCTGGTGGTAGGTCCGCATCATTATTTGTCTTCCTCTGAGAAAACCAAGATTGTATATGTGTATGTATCCGCTTTGATCTCAACGAATTGAAAAGGGAAATAATCTAACTCTGAAATTTGTTTCACCATGTCACTTTAAAGTAGTAATGAATCTCTTCTAGATCAGCAAAAGAACATGCATCAAGTTGAGGGATGTGTCGGAAACGCCAAGAACCAAGCTACTAAGGTGGTATCAGCTGGATTTGGCCCTGAAATTAAGGTTTGTATGCAATGCATGTTGAGCATTATGTTTGGGGAAAAAAGATGGTAGAATATTTACTATATACACAAAAAGGGCAACATGTTTTGATGGCCAAGTTACTCAACCAGTTTAGGTGATGCGGTCAAAATATGTTGCTCTTCTTGTTTATATAATAAAATTCTTCCCCTGCTTTTTCTCTGAATATAAAGTCTTTATTCGGTGAACATGAGTGTTCTTGATTCATAACAGGCAGTTTGCCTGTTTTAGAGTTATACAGATAGGAGGGAAGACACCTTAAAAGTAGCATCCTCCCAAGTAGAGAAGATCCCGTTGTCTCGAAATGCCACACAAGTGGTCCAGCACCATGACCCTGGGGAGAAAGTTCCATCGAAGAAAACTCCTAGCAGTGTAAAAAAGATGCTATTTGCATTCGAGAGTAGCTCACCGCAGGTATCTCATCTGGCTTCATATAATTGTTCGCGCACATTACTGCAGTTGAATCCTCTCCTTTGAGTGAAACTTCGAAAACTTGTTCACAAGCAGGAAGGGAAACCTCGTACTAGTCCAGCCATGGCAAAACCTCAAGTAACAAGAGATAAAGGAACAGGTTCAAAGAATATCGCTGTAGAGGATGTTGAAACAGAAAAACCGAGTTTGGCAAGGATACGTGAGCTTTCTGTTCCTGAATATACTGGGAAACTTGAAACTCGTGGAGCTTCACATGAAGGTGAATCAAATGTGGAGACTGAGGAGCCTACAGATAGGAAAGGGTCTAATGAGAAGAACGAATTCGAATTGAATCTACATGAAGCAGAAGATAATAAGGAGAAGAAAAGGTCTTCCAGAGAATCCCGTAGATCATTCGCTTCTGAAACAACAGAACTTTTTGGAAGATTTCTTCACGTTCTTCATCCCGCTTGGGACCCACGCGCAGGTTTGGTCACAGAACAACGATGTTCTGGTGATCCTTCAGTATTGAAGAAGTGGAGTGTCAGTCATCTAAACCGTGCGGAAGAGAGAAGAAATTTGGGATTGTCTTGTGGGAAAGAGTGTGATAGCTTTCGGAGTTGGATCTTCTTGGAGGAAATGATATGCCCGTGCATAGCAACTGATGGTAGACGCGTCATAGACCTACTTGAAGGTTTCCCTTTCGATGTCGTTTCCGAAACCTGTCAAGTAAAGGTCAGTTGCATGTAGGGCTACCCACTTTGAAAAAGGCTACTTTTAAGTCTCTTCTCTCCGTTATCTGCTGATTTATCTTTTCTGTCCAATAGATAAAGAACTGTGTTACCTAGACTAGACTATGACAATCAAACAACTGTATATATCAAGAGGTCAAACTCGGGTATTTGTTTTGGTTTCTGGTCTAGTTTGAAGTGTCCAAGTGCCATACTAATGACCAAGTACCCCTATCTGATAAGGGTATTAGGATGGAGTTAAGAGTCGAGGTAACTATGGTTAATGATGTTGGACTCTCATCTTATAGAGGGAATTTGAACTTTATGAGTTTCCCTTACATTATGTCAATCCAAAGGAGCTGCAAAGTTGAGATGGACAACATTGGAAGACCCAACTAGAACTTTTACGTTTGATTGTGGTGGATATAGAATTTTTTTACATATTTGACTTAGAGTTTTGCCTATGATTAGCTTATGGTGTTTCTCCACAACATCTTCAGCTTGTTGATAGCAGTGTCACGCCCATTGAACGTGTAAAAACTCCATCTGCACTGAAGAAAGATGAATCTGATAGTTCGGAGAAACTTGGAGCTTCTAAGGGACCAGTTGGACAGGTTTTCCCTCTGATTTCATCTTGGCTGAGTTTGCTTAAATGCATAAATAAATAATGGCTTTATATGGGCTTGTGTGTGTCTCTGTCTTTTTTCAGGATAAATATTGTTAGAGTATAAAAACTATCCTCAGGCCTTGACCTATCAGTTTAAATGTGGTATTTGAGCCTTGCCGATTGAGACTTCACAAGTTTGAATTTTAATAGTCCCCAGTCGCTATGTACAATTTTAGTATGAGGTATAAGGTGTGTCTGTACATTATCTATGCTTCTAGCTTAATGAGCATTTGCATGAGGGGCGGCATGGTAGAGTATAGAACTATTCATGGGCCTTGACCTGCTAGTTTAAGCTTTCGAATTAGCTGGTTCGTTTGCAGATACTCTCTTCAGGGTAGCCCTCTGAAGGGGGAAGGCTGCGTACATCTACCCTCCCCCCAGACCCTACTTATGCGGGAGTCCTTGGAAGCACTGGGTCTGTTGTTGTTGTTTGCAGATACATGCATTGCTGATTTTGGTCCTATTTTGTTGCATTCCATTCCAGGCAGTGAAGATTGCAGTCATGGTAGGATTTGGGCTTCTTGTTCTCCTCACCAGACAAAGAAAATCATGGTGAGGTTTGTTAAGGGCTTGTCCCGTATCATTCTCAATTTGCAATTTTTTTTTTTTTTTTTGTTGACAAAATGAAAACAAAATACGATTTGTAAACGCGATTTTGAAGTCTGTGATTGCTTCCTCTATTGGAAACTTTGAAGCAGAAAAGAGGAACCGAAAAGGAGTTGTTTGTGAAAATACAGAATGGTTATATATTGCAAGCCACCACCATCACTTGTGAAGGCGGAACACCTAAAATCGGGATATTGGTAGAGATCTGCTTTTTAATTAAGAATTACAACAACAAAAAGAAAACTCAGTGCCTCAAAGGCTTCTGCATAGCAGGGTCTGGGGGGTGAGATGTACGCAGCTTTACCCATTCAGGGTACTACCTTAAAGGAAGTTGTATCTGAGGACCCCCAACCTTTTTTAATTAAGAACTACAAACATAAATTAATTTTTGATTTTTCATGATCTATAAACTACAGACTCAAAGTTGAACGATCCCTATCTTTCTGTTTTTATTATACAAATAGTAAATCTTCTGATGTTAATGTTAACTTTTAATTGCAGATAAAGCAGCTGCTAGTTGAATTTCTACTGCCAATATGTTCAATATCAAGTAACGGTACAAAATCCTTATTTCTTGTATACAAACTTGGTGCTTTTGACTCTTGGTTCCTTAAGCTGCCTCAGACAGCTTTCTGTTACCGTTGGATATTTTTGGAAAGAGAAAAAAATGCATGTTATAGCCAAAGACCGAGATTTTTTTTAATAAAGGTAATGAGAACACTAGGCGCGTTGTTGAAAGACTACATGTCCTAGTGTGTCAGCTCTTTCAATCTTCAATGCTTCTCGTACTATGTAGGTAAATCCGAAGTTGCGGTCCAATCTGCCACCTAATTTCATTCTCGAAAATTATGATCAACTTGTATTGCCTTGTAATTAAGGAGCAAAAATTTTGGACTATTTAAGTCAATTCAAGCTCGTTATCAAAGCCAAGTTTGTTGTGGTGTTGGGTTTGCTATTAAATTGAGCTATACGAGCTACTATTGAGCTATTGTTGATCCATTATCGAGCTGTCAGCAATCTATTAACAAGTTGTTGATAAACCATAATTGAGCCCTTTGTGACATTGTCTGTGGATGTTTATAAGTTGAGCACTCCTATTAGAACTCAATTGGGAGAGGTAGGGAGATCACTGTTGGCATAAACTGCACGGGAAATAGCAATCCTACAAACAATCAATTACATGAATAACTTTTGTTTAGTATCTTCTCATCTTCCTATTTAGGCACGGGTTATGTTTCCGGGTTTATGGAATGGATCCAGTCAGCATCGCAATAGAATCAAATTTTTGAACTTTTTTTTATTTGCAGTTTCTGGTCTTTTCAAAACCGATAATCATCGAGCACTCAACGAATGGTGATTGTAAATAAATTTAGTCAATTATAATGGTCTTAGACGATCCATCATTATTTATTCTTAAAGTCTTTATAATTATGAAAAAAGTTATGAATTAAGGAGTATTTTTGGTTAAATAGAAAGCTTTTTCTATTATTTTACTACTTAAATGAAAAATTATAAAGGATGCTTATAACTTAGTTAGTTTGGTATCGTTTTATATTTGCAATTTTTTGATCATATTTTAATGATTCTGCCACTAAAGGGTAATGTAAGGTATCTCGAAATGCTAATGTTAAAAAAACGATGACATTACATGATAGAGGAGTGATGTTCGGAATAACATTACAAGTTTATGTTAATTAATTAATGGACTAACAGATTCAAATTGGAAGTTTACATGGTGAAAAACAAATTCACAAACTCGAGATACTAACATATACTAAAATATACAATTTATCACTTGCATATTTTGAAATTTACTCTTTTATATGAACATAACACTGTGAAAATTGAAAATACCTATTGATATACTAGAAAGTGTTCAAAAAAATTAATATTCTAAAAATATTAAAGTATTTAAATAACAAATACTGAAACTTTTAAATAGAGGAAAAAACTTCATTTTGAGAACTACATTTTTTTTCTTATTTTTAATTTTCTATTTTTAATTTATTTTTAAACTTAAAATAGAAGTAAAAAATAAAAAAATCATAAAAATTAATCTCAAAATCTAATTTTTAATATCTTAAAAATTAAAAAATAAAAAAATGGGAAAAAATTAATACTAAAGTAACCAAGAAACATAAAGTAATAATCTTCCTAAAAATTAAAATAGGGTAGTGGACAAAATTGTTATTATTAAAATAAATTATTATTTTTTATGGGATAAGTTGGTCTTTTTAACGACTCTTTGGACAAAGAGCTTTGCAAGTTTTGTCGACATAGTCTTGAGTTTATTTTTCAAAGAGATTAAAAGGGCTTTATGTTATTAATTTATCATTTTCATTTTTGCATTATATAATTTTGAGTACATCTCATTCCTAATCTTTTGTATATTCTTTTTCTTTAAGTATTTTCTCTTTTCAATAGAAAATAATATTATTATTTTAAAAGTAACTCTTATTCTTTATAAATAAATATATATATTGACATTAACAATACAGAGGCTATGTTTGGTTTTATCTGCTAGCTGATGGATAATATGTTTGGTAAATGAGGAAAAAAATTATAAATATAATTTGATTATATAGTGTTTGAAAAATTAAAAGCTAAATACTATAAAAAATGCTAGCAACAAAACTTTTACCAAACAACACTATTAGCTATTTGACTAGTTAAAAAACTAAAAGTTATGAAAAACGAAATAAAAAATTACTTGCTAAACATAGTCATAGTCGTCAAACCCCTCTGTCTCTTCCCAATAAAAAACCTAATATATACAACAACAATAATAACAGATCTAGTGCTTCAATGGCTCCTGCATAAATAAGGTCTGGGAGGGATAAGATATACACATCCTTACCCCTTCAAGGTGTAACCCTAACGGGAGGCTGTTTTCAAGAACCCCCAACCTAAGCGGCATGAAAGTCTGAAAACATGAAAGCATAGAAGCATAAAGTATAGAAATATCTAAGTGTAAAAGTATAAACAAAGACACATAGCAAGCACATAGAAAGTATAAGCAGCGAATAGATAGAAATAAATAGGCAGCAGAATAATAAGCAACAAAATATAGTAAGACCCCCTGAACTTTACAATTAATCACAACACACTCGCTGCACTTTTGATTTCAGAAAATAGCCTACTGAACTTTGTAAATTAATACAACACACCCCTTGTACTTTCAATTTCATAAAATAGCCCTCTAAACTTTGCAAACTAACACAACACCTCCCTGCACTTTTAATTTTGTAAAATAGCCCCTGAACTTTGTTATTATACAAAACATACCCCCGCACTTTTAATTTCATAAAATAACCCCTTGAACTTTGTTATTACATACAACTCGCCCCGAACGTTATTACTAAACATAACTCACCCCTTAGAAATTAATAAATTTAAAAATTAAAAAATATACAAAATTTAAAAAATTAAAACAAAATATGAAAAAAAAATTTTGAATTTTTTTTGAAAAATATAATAATATTTTTTAATTTTAATAAAAATTAGAATAATAAATTTAAAATTAAAAATCTATCAAATTAAAAATAAGGAATTTTCTAGTTTTATATAAAATATATGAATTTATATTTTTAGACAAAAGGTAAGAGCTTTGTATCAAATTAAAAATAAGAGATTTTTTAGTTTTTTACAAAAGATAGAAAATTATATTTTTAGATGAAAGATATAAGCTTTATATTTCTAGATAAAAGATAAGAATTTTTTTTGATATTTACAAAAAATAATTATTTTAATTAATAGTAAAAATATTATAAATTTAGAAAATAATAAAATATTTTTTAAATTTCTATAAAAAACTATAAGAGAAAATATAATAATTTTTTTTAAAAATAAATTCTAAAATCAGATTAAAAATTTAAAACTAAAAAAATATACAAAATTTAAAATTTAAAAATAAATACTGAAAAAATATTTTTTAAAAACATTGAAAAATAAAATTTAAAATTATTATTATATTTTTTCATACTTTTTCCAAAAAAATCCTTCATAATTTATTCAAATTTTTTAATTTCATACTTTTTTGTTTTGAAATTATGAATGTCTAAGCAGTGTGTTAAGTTTAGTAACAAAGTTCGGAGGTGAGTTGTGTGTAATAACAAAATTCAGTGGGCTATTTTATAAAATTAAAAGCGTGGGGATATGTTGTGTTAATTTACAAAGTTCAGGGGGTTATTATTTAAAATTAAAAGAGATTAATTACAAAGTTTAGTTGGCTATTTTTTAAAATTAAAAGTGCAAAAAATGTGTTGTAATTAATTACAAAGTTCAGGAAGTCTTACTATAATTTGCCCCAAAAAAAAAAAAAAAAACAAAACCCTGATATATAAACCTCTAAAACCCCCCCTCTTTTTCTGTCTCTCTCTCTCTCCCCTACTCCCACCACCGCTTGCATCTGAGCCGTAGGCCACAATGGTTCGAAGCATCCGAAAAGCGAAATCAGCCAAGAAGAAGAAGAACAAGGTACCGTTTTTCTCTCTCTTGTTTCTTCAATTCTCTGATTTTCTCTATTCATTATATTTGATATCCATCCTTATTGGCGATTTTGAAATTAGGGTTTAAGTAAAGGCGATAGCTCATCGGCAGCGGCGGCGCCGCCGCCGCCGGAGGTTCCGGCTAGGGTGTGGCAACCGGGGATCGATAAGTTAGAGGAAGGAGAGGAGTTGCAGTGCGATCCCTCTGCTTATAATTCACTTCACGCCTTTCATGTCGGCTGGCCCTGTTTGAGGTCTCTCTCTCTCTCTCTTATAGGCTTTGTTTGAGTTATTTACGTCATTGGTACCTCATGTTTTTAAATTTGTTTAAATTGGTTCCTCCGTTTATAACTTTGTTCAAATTGGTCCTTCGGCATCATGAATTTGTTCCAATTAGTCTCTCCTTTTTTTTTTTTTTTTTTTTTTTTTTCTTTTGTTCAATATGGTCCCTTATGTTTTAGTTTATGACAAAATTAGTCTCTCCCATTGTGACCGAAATTAGGTAAAAATTAAAAGGACGAGGGATTGATTTTAGACTGTCTGTTGGAGGGAAGGTTTTTCTTTCTTAAAAGAAAAGTTCTCAAACTATTGCTCCCAATTTTGTTAGGACCCTTTCCTAAGAATTAGATATATTAACGTTATTCGCTACAGCCAAAATTGCGATTGTCTAGTGTATTTGGTTTGAAAGGAATGCTATGATTTTTAAATATCAGTATATGCTAGTTAATTTCTTATAGGAGAAGGTGGTCTTTTAGGGAGCTCTCAGAACAAAGAGCTTTGAAGGTTTTACCGACACAGCCTTAGTTGATTTGCAATGGAATTGGAGGATTTTATGTCGCTAGTTTATGGTGTTTATTGTTGCATTTTGTAATTTTGAGGACATCTAGTCCCTAATGCTTTTGTACATTAACAGACTAACATTCAACTTCTACTGTGTATTAAGAATCAAAATTGGAGCTTATGAACACATGTATATATAGAATATAAATGACTCACATATTAGCTAGTATTATAATATAAACTACATTATTCGAGGTGTGCTTGAGTTGGTCTAGACACCTCAATTACTAAAAAAGGGTCCACCAGTGATAGCTTGCTTTGGCCTCCTAAAATCTTTTTCCGGCCCTGACTTGAATGTAAACCAAAGGCTTGGGGTAGTGTGAGAATAGTGGTGTGAAGGAAAATAACTCTTTTGCCTTGATGGAAAGTCACTTTCTCACCAAATATGTTTTCCCTTCAAATTTTTTCCGTGCTAACTTTATTGGATTTTCAATTATTTGTGTGCCTGTGCTTATTCCTGTTTGAAAGTGCTGAGAACTCAATTGGGAATAGAGGGAAAGGGTGAAACTTGGAAATTTTGAATCAGCTTTTTCAAAGGGGTGAATTAGGAAGGATTAAAATGCTAGGTCTCAGAAACATTATTCGTGGGTCTTGGTTGAGTGGTAAAACACAATCAAAGTTGAGGTCCTGGGAGAAGAGGTCCTTGGTTCAAACCCCAATCCATGCTTACCTGAAAAAGTTAATAATGTATGTTGTGTTGATTTGTAGAATTGACAATTTTTTGTGCTTATCATTCAAGGGAAAGTTTCGGAAGTTTGAAACTTGGAATAATTCATATTGGTCCTCTTCTTTTAGGGGGCATTAGAAACTGGAAGCACTGAGGTGTTGAGGTGCTAGAATTATGAATTATGTATGTTATGCTATTAGGTTGTATTGGAGATTCAGAAATCTAAGCATGTTGGTCGAGTATCTCTATATTGACATTGGCTCAATTGGTTTGAATCAAAATAGGAAGTAATGCAAAGGTTATGAATCTCATCTAAACATTTGTTTTCTTGATGTTAGTCATTAATGAGACTAGTTATGATGTTTGGAAGGTCCCACTCTAATATGTATTTCGGTATTTGCAGTTTTGATATTATTCGTGATAGCCTGGGATTGGTTCGAACTGAGTTTCCACACACTGTGTATGTTGTTGCTGGGACTCAGGTCAGCGCACTTTCCTCGTACTGAATGCTAGCTCTAATGAAGCAGATGTTTTATGCTAATGATCAATTTGACATGTTTGACTGGTTCGTTGTTTCATATTCAATAGTTGTATGTGTAGAATTTTATCCTTATGAGTGTTGAAACGAATGAAAAGATCGTTATCATGTCTATTTATGTCTTGGATTCAACTCTTTGCACATTACGAGTATTTTGCAACTTATGAAGTGTAAGGTATCATTGACTCTTCATCATACTTGATAATTTTTCTTGAAGCTCTTTTTTGGTGGGTCTATCAACTGTTAAGATGCCAAAATCATGACATATAGTTATAAAGGTGGCAGGTTCTTTTGATAGGCACACTTACCCGAACTCTTCAATGCACTTAACAGTGCCTGTGTTTGTGAGGATACATGAATGCGCGTATGATACTTAGATACTTCAATTAGACAATAAAACATAGAAAACTCATCCAACTCTTATACCATGTATAATAAAATGGTTGAGGCTATTTCATCTTCACCTTGTCTGTTGACAACTTGATAATTTTCGAAGGAAAATTTCTATTGTTACCATGATTTCTTCTTAATGATACCTTGGAAAGAAGTAGCTGAACTTTTGGTTACATTGGCAACTTCTATATGAAGTATAGACCAATGTATAAAAAGGCACAAGGCGCACTGAGGCGATAGGGGGTCCTAATGCCTAGGCACAAGGCAAGGGCGCGCGCCTTAGCGAAGTGAGGCGCACAGTTTCGTAATTTGCATTCATATTCTATATTTATAAAATATTTTATGAATATAAGCTAAAAAATTAATTAATTATGTAATATAACAGCTCTAATTAAAAATTTATATAGTGCTTAAGAAAAATACCGCTAAAAGATATTGATATTCATCAAAAGGCGCTGTATTATATATATCAACATAAGCTTTTTTACAAAAATTGTAAATATATCAACATAAGCTTTTTTTTACAAAAATTATGTAACACAATAAAAACACACATAATATAATAATGTGTTAAATTTAAGGCAACATATACCAAAAAAACAAAAGGCGCTCCTAGCGCTTCGTGCGCTTTGGCGCGCCTCACTGAAGTCGCCTCGCCTGAGGCTTGTGAGGCGATGGAGGTGCGCCTCAACGCCTAGGCGCGCCTATACACTGGTTTATAGACTCGCAAAAGCCTTCTTCGAGTAAGATAAGCTGGTTTTTGGAATTTGCGTACTGCATTAAACATCTGCAAAGTGAAATTTTCCTCTTCACGGACTGCGTCAGGTTCAGTGTTTCCTTATAAGAGTAGTCTTCAGTGTATTTACAACAAGTTTCCATCACATGCCTTCTAGTGCTTTCTGTAATCTTCTGTGTTGGTGAAGACTTATTTTGGTGTCTATTACTCTAACCTGATTTAATTGACTAATTAAATTTCGTGATCCAACTTCAAATTCATTTATTATTATTGACAGAAAGCTTTGTTTGATGTCTTCCACTTGGTGTGCAATGCTTTGCAGGCAGAGAAATGGTCATGGAATTCCATAGACATATTTAAGCTGTCTAATATTTCTGGAAAAAGACGTGAATTGCTACCTAATAAATCGGCTGCTGATGGATCGGATATGGATAGTGACAACGATAGTGATGAAGACAGTGATGAGGAGGAAACTGGTGATGGAGCACCAGTGCTGCAGGCAAGTTCAAATTTCTTCACAAACTAGTAAAAGAAGAGTTTTCTCTCTTCATGATATTGGTTAATCCTTCTCCCCTTCATGGTCTAAGTTGTAACCTAATTGTTTTACTTTGGGTTTTAATCTATTGCAGGTGCGCAAGGTGGCTCATGAAGGAGGTGTCAATCGTATACGTACGATGTCGCAGAATCCCCATATATGTGCAACATGGGGAGATAGTGGTTTTGTGGAAGTAAGCTGTTATGTCGTATTCAGATTTGATCTTCCCTTGTATTTGAAATTGCACTATTCTTTGTTTCAGAGTAATTCGTTATTTTGTTTCAAAGTAATTCTTTATTTTGACTTTAAAGAGCATCCTTTAATGGGTGCATGTCGTCTCATATATGGAAAGATCTAAATCACTTTCATTTTTTTCTATGTAAAGTACCATGTCGGACAAGGGTACTTGGATGTTGGTCAAACACTTGAATATGTGAAAATTGAGCCTGACCTGTATATAAATACACGTGTTTTAACTCTCACACTTGAATCCAGATAACATAGAATTTTTACATTGTCAGTGGGTAGATATCACTTGCAGACATAAAACCAGGGAAGTAAATGATGAAATTCCGCTGTTTCCTTTATCTGGCGTATTCCTTGCACAAACCACGATAAGTTTGTCGATGGCTCACCAGTTGATGTGCTATTTTAATACTTGATCCATGAACACAAGACTTATCCAGAGCATTATTTTTTCTTGCAGGTGTGGGACCTTAGTTCTCATCTCAATTTCTTGGCGGAGTCTGAATCTGATACTAGTCGCGGGGGATCTTCCCTTTTCAATCAGGCTCCACTGACAAAGTTTAAGCACAAAGATGAAGGTTTCGCAATGGATTGGAGTCCTCTTGTCCCTGGAAGACTTGTGACCGGTAATTATGGATGATTTAATTTAACATTTTTCTTTGCTGCTATGGACATTTAGCGGCCAGTTTCTAAACCATGAAGTTGACGGATTTTCCAGTAATGTCTTGGACAAGTGGTAAAAGCACAATCAAGGTTGAGATTGTAGGACGAGATGTCCTCTTCACAAAAAGCCAGAGTTAATTTCAATAAAAAAAAGGAAACATATAAAAAATTGCTAATATATCATGCTTCTAGACAATTCACAGTGGCAAGGTTAGATTCACATTTGAATCATTTAGATAAGAAAGAATAGTTTTTGTTGGCTGATACTTTTTTGTTGGCCTTAGCTGATGACTCATTGGCTAATCATATCACTTTTAGAAAAGACTTATACGTTGGACCCAATTTCTTGTTCTTGTCTATAGAATTATGTAACGAGTAGAAGCGTAGTACCCAATTTTCTTCATTATTGATCAGTATCAACTTTGTTTAAAATGTTATGCTTCAATGATCCAATTAATGGAACTTCAGTAATTTTCTATATACATTGAACATATTTTGAATATAAGAGCTTCCTCTAATTCTAGAAACTTCTAGAACTGCTTGCTCCCTGTTCTCCCACTCCTGCTTTGTGCAACTATGCAAAAACACTAGTCATACGACTCATACCTTATAATCTTTGTGTTCTTTTTTTGTAGGGGACTGCAAAAATTGCATATATCTATGGGAGCCCACATCTGGGTCAAATTGGAATGTGAACAGCAATCCATTCATCGGGCATGCTGCTAGTGTGGAAGATCTGCAGGTATTTCATATGATGGACCATGGAAATAATTGCATATTATACAGTTAATAAATGGTTACCTGATTGAAATTACATCGTGGCAGTGGAGTCCTACAGAGGCCAACGTGTTCGCGTCCTGCTCTGTGGATGGCAAGATCGCGATCTGGGATATCCGATTAGGCAAATCTCCTGCTGCTTCTTTCAAGGCTCATGATGCCGATGTCAATGTTCTCTCTTGGAACAGGTTGACCGATCACGCAAAACTTTCATAGTTTTCTATCATCCAAATGTGCTCTATATAAATGAAGAAAATGAAACACTTGAAATATTTAAGGATTTAGAGAACATGGGAAAACATGAAATAGTATCTTCCAATTTCTAAAACTAATGAAAACTTGGAAAACATAGGAAAGGTATCTTCCGATTTGTAGAACAGGTAAAAGAGAACTTAGAGCTGTCTTTTCGTAGAAAATTCGGAAAATTGGGCTTTTGATTGAGTTTTCCTGGAAAATATTGCAAATTTTTCTTGAAAAATTGGAAACATTTTACGAAGAGGACACAGTCGGCATCTCTTCTCTTGTATAGATGACCGTATAACGTTGTTTTTTGTGACAATTTTCAGGTTAGCTAGCTGCATGCTGGCATCAGGAAGCGATGATGGGTCATTTTCTATTCGTGATCTCAGGCTGCTCAAGGTGAATATCATTTCACTTTTAATTATGTTAATTATATAAAATATGGCATTTTCCTAGAAAACATTGGTAATGTTGAAATTTCACGCTTTCTGGTGAAACACTGTAAGCGGTATCCATTCTCCTGCTATCTGATAGTTCTTGATGACGATGGTGATTTTTAACCGTTGGCAGGAGAAAGATTCAGATTCAGTGGTGGCACATTTCACATACCATAAGCACCCCATCACATCGATCGAATGGAGCCCACACGAGGCCTCCACCTTGGCGGTTTCTTCAGCTGATAATCAACTTACGTAAGATTCATGTCATTGTCACTAAAACCAAGCCACCATGCTGTGGTCATCTAGGATCTGTCAGGCCAAGCTTATTTTGCGGAAAAAAAATGTTATTTTCTCAAGAAAGCACTTCTTTCAGACTTTAAGAGTGTTTGACTTGGAAAGAAAAATGTTTTTAATAGAAACAGGAAAATAGTGCTCCTTTAAAGTGAAAGTAGAAGTACGACGATGATAGCAACAATAACAATACATCCAATGCCTCAAGGACTCCCGCATATGCGGGGTCGGGGGGTTGGGATGGGATGTACGTTGCCTTATCCCTTGAGGGTGCTAACATAAAAGGAGACTGTGTCTGAGGACCCCCAACCTAAGAAGCATAAATACAACCGAATATAGAAAGTATAAAGTATAAAGCATGAAGCAGCGATAGCAATAAAGTAATATAGCGACATAGCAACAAACAACCAACGCACAACAACAACAAATATACTCTATTAGGCATACATATAGGCCTATGGGCGCTAGAAGTAAAAACTAAAATTTTCTTAGCCAAGGATGTCGCTATTAAAAGAACTTTTTTGCTTACCAAAAAAAAAAAAATAATAATAATAATAAAATATTGATAAACTTTTTGTAAAAGTAGTTCTAGAAGAGGTGCTTATAAAAAAAAACAGTTTTTCATAGTTTGGCCAAACAATTATTTACACTTTGTTACGTTTCATGTCTGAAATTTGTGGGGTGTGGGGTCTTGGCAGAATATGGGACTTATCTCTAGAAAGGGATGAAGAAGAGGAGGCCGAGTTCAAAGCTCAAACACAAGATAAAGTGAACACGCCCGAAGATTTACCTCCTCAACTTCTCTTTATTCACCAGGTTAGTTTCCTTCTGATAATCGCTATGGAATTCAAATCGCTTCTCTGTCATCTTGCCCTTTTGAGATTAGTTCGATGCAGAGTCGAAGCCTCTTTTATATGACACATTTTGAGCTCATTGTTACGCATTTGACTATTATGTGGCGGTGCTTTTAGAATTGCCTTTATATACTATATTTTATAAGTAAAATATATTTGTAAATGTATTTATATGCAAGTAGGACTGGTAAATGTATGGTGTGGTGTCATGATCCATGTTACGCTATGTTTCTTAGAAAAGGAGACAAACCAAACCTGACATGTTTATTAAAAAGGTCAAGAACTTTAAAACCCTTACCCAACCAAATTAGTAAAAGGCTAATTTGTGGGTTATCTATTTAATTATTTGTTTTTTTTTTTTTCCTTATCAAATGCTAGTTTTTGAACTTATAGACATGCTAGTGCACACCTTGTATGACATTTATAATTATTTAAAATAACTTATCAAATTAGCGAATTTAAATATAGTTCAAGTTATCTTGTACAAGATAGATTACAAAAATATATATGTATATGTTTCCCTTCCGAGCCCAATTCCATGACTCGTTACATACTATCCATGACATCTCATTTCACCAACTTCATGGCTACGAACTAAGATTTGATTCCATTGTTTGTGGGAACCATTGCAGGGACAAAAGGACTTGAAAGAACTTCATTGGCATGCGCAGATCCCGGGAATGATAATATCTACTGCTGCGGATGGCTTCAACGTTTGCATGCCATCAAATATCGAGAGCTCGCTTCCAGCTGCAAATGCTGCTGCTTAGAAAGAGTCTTAACGTGTGGTTTTATGGGGTTTCGATGTGTTTTTGTTGAAGCACCGGTTGCAATTTTGTTTCAGTAAGTTTAATTTTTAATGTTGCCTAATATGATTTATCAATTTTTGGAGCACTTTTCTTAGAGATTGTGATATGAATTAATGTACCCGATGTGCTTGTGCGTGTAATTATTTAAGCTTTTTGTTTAACCCCAAAAAAAAAAAATTTCTGGGTTTTAACTTGTCAAATGTTTATTTTAGCCGTTCTGTAGAGGAACTCAGTTCTTATAAATTCTGGGATAAGAATACAATGAAAATCCGAGGTGTCGGGCCATCAAATATCTGATTGAGCTATTACATTTCGTGTATTGGTTAGGCTATTTACCTTTCAAATCTGAAGTTCTAGGTTCGAAAGTGATTTTTCCTTGCTAAGTGCTAGTAGTCCTACTTAGGACAACGTTACGCCTTATCATTTTAAAAGAAAATATCTGTATAAGTGCCTCAATTTTCTTTGATGTTCTATCCATAGATATTTTTTTTTTCATTTTATTTATTTATTTTTTTCTGTTTGGATTTTGTGGGTGGGTTTATAGACATTGTCTCTCTGTCTGCTCATACTTCGAGGATATTGAGTATTAATCTTATACAGTTATTGATTTTAATACAAAGGGGAAAAACTGGAAAATTATATTAATTGCCCCAAATTAAATGCTATTTTTCCTCCCAAAAATAAACAAAAGTCCTTACTATAAGGAATGAAATTATAATAAGAAATTACGAATAGCATTTTAAATACAAAATCTTCAAAGAAACATTAGCAATGTCACATTCATATACATACAAAACAAGTTATTTGTTCCATTGGTCCTTAATACCTCTAAATTCGTTTAAATTGTTTTCTTATCTTTTTTTTAACCTTATTCAATTTAATTCCCTGTGTTTTATTTTATTTTATTTTAAGCAATTATTAATATTTTTGTTTATAACAAAACTAGTCTCTTCCCTTTTTTAATTTACTTAATTTGTCATAAAATGTTACATTACACATTATTTTATACAAAAGAAAAGATTGTGGACTAATTCGAACATGTTTATAGACATTAGGAATTATTTTGAACAAAAAAACAGATGAGATACCAATTTAAAATAAATTTTAAAAACATCGGCGAATAACAAGAGTAAATAACTCTATTCAAACTGCATACATTATATTTAGGAGTCCTCAGTTTCTTTCCAATTCCACCCAAATATGAAAACAAATTGCAATTGTAATGGTAGAGTAACATTAAACAGCTTGGTAACCCAATGGGATAACATTACACTGTTACATCTCTGATGGATTATCTTCTTAAGGGGGGGGGAAAGCCCTTTTTCCATCGTAATTTTACATCATCAATCTCACCGTAACCTCAAGTAACTCCAAACGCAAACCCCATACAAAATTATGTATCGAGATTCATATCATAAACTAGAAACCTTGCTAAATATTTTCGGAAATGGAGCATTTTGGAGTAGAATGGAGAGATGCGACGATGAAGTAACTGGGCTTTAGATTATGATTGATTAATAAATAACACGTGTTCGGGACTATGATCCGACAGGCTTACCACTTAGTTTGGGAAAAGGATCTTGTTTGCTAAGAACCACAACCTTGCTCTTGTGTGCAAAGTATCCTTTCACTAGGTTCTTGTATATAAGTATCGCCACTATACATTCCACCTGCATCGAAAACCGTGCCAATATGACAAACGGGGAGATGAAATAGATAAATTCGACCAAGAAGGAATCATAGGAAGCATAGAATTTGGCAAAAGGATCTTAAATTGACATTATGTTCAAGATTAGGAACAAGTCAAAGGCAACATATTTTAGAAAAAGAACATGATGGACATGGGCTTCATCAATAGTAACCAGAATGATGATAAGACAATTAGAAATAATGACATGGATGCAAACATGAGGAATTCAACAATCTGTGTTTCGGCTTCTGTGATGAAGTTGATGTCCTTGTTCTTTTTGGAATACATGTGGGTCATCTTGTGCTTTTTCAAAATTATATCGCGCTCTTGTACATATATTAAACATTATGCTTTTCCTGTTCCTTTTCTCAATATAGAAGTATTTTTGCATGGAGAATTAAATCAGAATGAAGAGACTTCACATACATTGTTCAGGTATCCATTACGTATAATAAGTAAGAACAACTTCTATTATAAAATAATCGTCTTTCATGAACTAATAATGCTTCAACATGTGTACCAAGCACATAAATCGAGTAGAAAACGAATGTACTCGTAGCATTGCAGAGAATGAAACCAATTACCTCATCAACATCCATGTCTATCTCGAGCCATTTCAATGCTTTGACAATAACGTCCAGCTTGATTTGATGTGCTTTGCTAGGATCCTTGAGCTTTTGGATAACATGGCTACACCAAACAGAAACAATCATAAGAAATTCAACAATTGGAGGATAGAGAATATAGAGCACAAATTACAAAATACTGACATCTTCTTGATCAGTCTCCGGTAAACCTGGAGCTCAAGTTTTTCTAGGACGAGATAGACACCCGATCTCAAGAACCTATCAAATATATGCACTCCGAGTCAGATGACAAAAAATATGGATAAATTCTTCTAACTATGCATGAAGAGAACACATACCGATCCTCATGTTCGTGAAGGGCAGAACGTAAGAGTCGAAGGTCCCCTCTTCTGAGCGCTAGAACGACATTCCTATACTGTAAATGAGAGTAATTTATGAATTGTAACTGGAAAAAGGTACACACATATTACTTGCGACAAGTGTAATCATAATTTCATTCAAATAGCAAGTCACTTATGGATATTAAACTAACTATAGTTGTTTTTCTCCTAAAAAACACTACAGGATGACTTGATGCCACATAAAGTACAAAAAATAGAAATTTTTAGGTGAAGCAAGAGGCATTAGAAATAAACAAAAACAGTACATTATGAAATAGCAGGGATCATATATCCAACATCAACATTCAGAACTCTTCCATTAAAATTTAAGATGACCGGGTAAAAAGGATAAAAGTAGCACCAGCCATACAACTAACATCAAGGTCTGGTACTTTCTCCAAGGAATCTTTCTTATCAGAATCTCATCTATTAAACGTTGTTGAGGTGCTGCCCCAGAATTTAATTTCAAAACTGGTGTATACATCAATGGACAAGGTGGCCGGGTGATGCAATTTGGATGTTTGGATAAGAAGGTGTTTAAGTAATTTTTATCACTTTCTAAAATCTCCAGATATTAGTTAAGGATTTATTTGGTTTCAAGTAGATTGAGATTCTTTAGGACTATACTTTTACAATTTTGATTCAATTAGATTAAGATTTGAGGTTCCATCCCACCATATAAATAACAATCACAACCGATACAGAGTTGATAGGATTCCAAAATAATCAAAATAAAGGAACGGGCAAGACAGTGACATACCTCAACAAGGTTAAACTGCTCTAGCAATGAGTCTTTAGGTAGGATTCCTATCGAAAGCTTCACAGGAATTAGATATTTCAGGATCATCCTATTACATCCCACAAATGCGAAAGAGGAAAAAGACTAATAAGGTGTAGGATCTAAAATAAGAACACAAATTCGGATCAATAGTTTGATCAGAAAACAAATACTCATCAATAACTAGTCTCAAATTTCACTCCTGAATGAACAATTACAACCGCTAGCAAAAGAAGCAACTTTGGGACTTGAAGTAAGGATGTTGAAGGCGTGTATTTTCATCAGTATCCTCGGACAAACCCATATCAATGTCGTTGGACATTAAGTGGTTACTATGAAATTTGAACAAAGAAGAAAACAAAGACACAAAGTTGATGCACCAGTCACCAATTTATCACCATATCAGTAATTACAAAGATACCGCTTAACGTATACCCAGATGAAACACTAGAGTATCAGAATAGCAAATGGGTACAAGCATTCACATTCTTTTTTAAGGATTATTACAGAGACAATAGCATATGCATGATGTAAACCACCAAGAAGATTGCAATAACCCTGCAAATATCACGGATAATTACAGCGGAACACCGAAATTAACTTGTTAAAATATGTAGGTTGTACTAGTGATTGACGCGCACGCTTTCCTAACAACAAAAAGTGTTGTTAACTCCAAAAATTCATCACTTTCACAATTGGTTCAATTAATATTTTACTAGTATTGAATGCGTCAGTTCGCTATGTCTACACAGTTAATCAGAAAAGGAGTATATCAGTGGAAGTTAATGATACGGCTACAAAGGCATTATTTATAACTCTTAAAATACATCGTCAAAGATTGCAGCAGTACGAACTAATTAAGTCTGTTTTATTTCATTGATATCAGTAGTTAGATTGGTAGTCAGATTGGTGGAATGTAAACTTATAGAAAGTGGCAAGTGTTTCAGCCTTCTCAAAGCATAGCTGTAAAACGCAACTCTCGAGAACCAACATCAGTCAAAATAAAGCGACGTCAAGTAGAAAATGCGTACCTTATATTAGCTTCATAATTCAGGTCACAATGAGTCAAAGCATATGATAACTTCTGATCAGCCTGCACATTAGAGAAGGCTGACGTCAAATATGTGACGCAAAGCTAGTCTTGAGATTTTAGGGGCCTCAAACAAGCATGATCTAAAGGACCATTTAATGGGAGTTGAGGGGTTTAAGCCACCTTAAACACACAAAGAATAATTCACTTTATATTATAATACCAGCTAATGGAGTCCTTGATATTATGTGTATATGTGTTGATACTGTACCATATACAAGTCAATATGATGTATGGTGATATGAGATAAAAGCAAACTAGTACTATTACCAATTTTCAAAAGGATCCTTAACCAATTAGAGGCCCTAAGCAACTGCATCCAATGCTTGGGGTCTTAACCAGCCCTTAAAAATAGGTCTATCGAAGGCTCAACCTATTAACCCAAAACTTTTACATGCATCAAGTTTTTCCTCCGGTAGAATTGTGTGACCTAAGAGTACCAATTCAGTGTGACAACAATGTGCAAAACCTGCAGTTGGAGGAAATTTAGCGTTCGATTTGAGCAAGTCTGGTGGATCCGTCATGCAGGGGGGAATTATGGGCATGGATGCGTGCAAGTGCACGTGCACATTGCACATGTCATGTGCAGAGCGGGACAAGCACAGTGCCAAACCGAATCCAGCTAACAAAAATATAAGATATATAGGGCAAAAGGTGATCAACAGCCTAAGAAAAGTCGCCAATTGCAACGATGTCAGACATATATCACTTACTGCATTAAAATTTTCATTGAAGACTTCCAGACGACCGGTGTAGTACATATAGGTGACCTGAGTAAACAACGCAGAGTGAGGTCTTTTCAGTGAACACGAATAAGTACAGATGTTAATTCTTTGAAATGGGAATGTAAAACCTTATTTACAGAACAATACTACTCAGTTCCTACCTTATCTCTAGCAGGGAATTCCTCAAAATCGAATATACGAGCAGTCTCAATGCTCCTTATCACACTACGACATAGATGAACTGTACCAAGCTGCAATCCAGCACGTCAGTGTATAATGTCAATGTATATTACTTCAATAATCAAACAGAAATAAAAGAAAACCTTAGAGGAAAGAACAGGTAGACACCATCCACAGAAAGGACAAACAAATTAAGGATCAACATATACCTTGAAATAGATTTTGAACAACTGGCAGGTGACGTATAATGCTCCAACGCGTTTCGAGCCTTTTCCCTACAAGTTCAGATTTAACAGTAACGAGTTATGAAAGACTAAGCATGAAACACAGGAAGATCAAAGGCATAACCATTGCCCACTCCAAAAGCTTCCACAGCCAAAAAATGTGATGCCCACCAGTACAGTTCCAAGTCTCTCAATAAATATATTTTAGTAGTAGAAATCACAATGCGGTAGGTTTTTTTGAACACGACAATGGGGTAGGTTGAGTACTCCTAACACCTATTCCCCATACAAACTCACATACCCAACCCCCGAATACCCATAGCCACAGGTATAACTCTAAGCTTTTACTTATTCCATCTAGCATGGTACTAAAATACCAATCCCAACTATCAAATTACCTAAATACCCATTACACAGACACGCCGGGAAAGCAAGCTGGGGCGATTCTAGAAATTATTTATGTGACGTAATTGATTATTCTTGGCATTTCATTAGGGATATTGTACTTTATACTAATGAGAGCACAGGCATTAGGCCAGGCAGGTAAAAAAGAAAGAAACATCCCACCTATTACAATATAACGGTAGTCCACTTGTGAATCTCTCTAAACAGAGAGGATACCCAAGGGTATCCACCTAAATGGGTAAATAGTCATCCCCAACTTGTATAACATACAGCACACCGTAAGACTAAGTGAACACAGGAGGCATACAACTATAATGGTCAACATTCGTATAAGGTACATGATTATTGGAATCATATTGAGAAGATTCAGACTTGTAAATTAGTCATCCAAACTTGGATGCATGCAGCTAAGCAAAGTGGCCACTCAAATAAATACTGACAAGTGACCAATTTACTAGAAACACACCATTTGAATGACTGCGTTATTCATCCACAAACAATACTTGAAGCTCCAGCAGGAGGGAAAAGAATAGCATACCGCAAGGACACCAAAAACTTTCATGAGAAAAGAGCCAGCTCCCTTCAATTTTTCAGGAATCTTCCCATTTGACGCCAACTCTCTATCAGCCTACAAAAGCCATGCCATAAACACAAGTAAAACAACAATTTGCAGACTAATAAATAACAGTAGAGAACAGGAGAAACTATGCTCCCTCTTCCTGCAATAGCAGTCAAAACTTTCACTTCCTATTTTCAGACATCATAAACCTGAAAACTTGTTCATGTTCCAATCACAAAATTAATTCTATCAATAACTTCCTTTACAATACAGTTCACTCCAGGGATGAATTGAAAAAGAAATCTTTATTGGTTCTACCTTCTATTTTTTATGAAGGAAGTTTCTTTGAGTGCATATTTATCATATCGATAAAGCAGTTTTTGTCTCATTTTTTCATACTATTCTACTTTAGCTAAGCTAATGATGCTGAATAAACCTTTCATTTTCTTCTTTTAGGAAGTACCCATGCAAATAACAGGGAGTGACGAGAAAGGAGCATCCCCAGCCTGTTTGGCATGGAAATCAAATCGAGCGTAACCAGGAGGAACCTTAGTGCTACCATGCCAACTCCACAATCATTCACTAGAATATAATATTAAATATTATGCTATCCAAATCCAAAGTGTCACGGGCCGCCTTTGGCTGACACTGTCCCCGGTGCTCAATAAGCAGACATATGCCATATGGGGTCTCCTAAGCCTGTCCGATACTAATGCGCATTGATTGTGTTCAGGTATGTCCGTGGTATGCCGTGTATTTCGTCTCCTGAAGGTGCATATTGCTGCTTGTTGACCATAGGGGGTAGGCTGGCCCGGCCCTAGCCTCAGGGCCCGGGCGCCGCACGGGTGATCTGCGCTCATCCCGTGACAAGTGGTATCAGAGCGAGGCTCAGGATATGCGAGTAAGCAGTTGTGTTGGGACCGAGCTTTGTCCGTGGTGGTGGACACTCCTAGGGAATGGGAGTTGCTCGTGTCCTTGGTGCGTTGAGCGGGTTTGTCCGTGTATGGACACTCCTTGTGTGAGAGGGGCACTCTAACGAGGAACTTTCGGAGTGAAGTTAAGTGGCTCGCGGTTCCGGATGTGGCGGAAGGCGCACCGTGTTGGGCGCCTGTCAGGCGTGCTGACCGTATGGCTGGCTTACTGCGTGGAGATTGGGCCGATCCTTGGGGTGCAGTGCGAAGTTCACAAGGTGAAGAGTCAACAAGCATCGTGGAGCGAGACGTGTACGTGGTGCACTGTGGTGCATGGAGCTGGCATGCTGCTTTTTGGGCACGCTGCTTATCATCAGGTGAGTGTCAATAGCATGTCAGGGGTGTCACGTTGGAGGGATGATGATGTGGTCGTCCCGTGACCACTCAAGGCTGCTAGAGATGCAGGGATGCGATGATGGGCAGGCACCCGCAACGAGGACGTTTGCGGAATTAGGTGGGGGAGAATGTCACGGGCCGCCTTTGGCTGACACTGTCCCCGGTGCTCAATAAGCAGACATATGCCATATGGGGTCTCCTAAGCCTGTCCGATACTAATGCGCATTGATTGTGTTCAGGTATGTCCGTGGTATGTCCGTGGTATGCCGTGTATTTCGTCTCCTGAAGGTGCATATTGCTGCTTGTTGACCATAGGGGGTAGGCTGGCCCGGCCCTAGCCTCAGGGCCCGGGCGCCGCCCGGGTGATCTGCGCTCATCCCGTGACAAAAGGCTTCTATGAAAGTTACACTCATTCCTTAATCACAGTAGACCACTGAAGAGAGACTATTATTTTGGAACAAATTATTACTCAACAATTGTAAAAGCCAGGGTCAGAGTTACCTTCTCAGCAAGAACCCTAATTTCATAAGCCATCACATACAGTGCTTCCAAAGCCCATGCCGACTCCCAGTTCCGAAATTCTTGTATAAATGCACTACATTCATTTGCCAATTACCAAACTACAATCAAATAAGGTACAACAGGCTTGACATCAAAGAAAAGGAGAAAAACGGATCAGGGAATATACTTGGCAAATTTTTCATATGCAACGTAGGCATCAACCAACTGGCCGAGTCGGTAATTCTGTAGAGATCGAAGCAAAGGGGACAGAATTTCGCCGTGCTGCCTTATCAATCTGTTGGCATCCTGTCACAATATATAACGTCATAACAACAGAAAGCATAAAATGTAGAACAAAGGACAATCCCCTGAAGTAGGATTCAAAACGACGCTATCTATCTTCAATTCCATCAAATAGACTCCTCAACTGAAACTAAGATTAAAAACATAATTTATAATGGCACGATCTTGTCAATTGTAGATGACCCAATATAAACTTACCTCTGACCTAATTTCAAACTCACTCATGACCCGACTATTAGAAATTTCACAAATTGCCACAATGTAAATTGTACAAGAACTAATTGACGTGATTGAAAGTATAAGAATTACATTGACACGACAGATAAAAAGGCCTATTTGGTCAAACTTCTTGTTAGGACCACTTACAAACACTGAAACCCTAGAAAATAAAATAGCAATCATAAACAAAAGGTGATTGCAGGGTAAAATTGATAACACTGGAATTTACTTGGTTCAACCAAAGCCTACATCCACGGAGGGAAGCACTATAATTCTACTATATCATTAGAAGATTACATGAGACATCTCAACTTTCAACCCTGAATTTCAGCATACACAACCCTAGTCTATATATAGAGTCACTCACACTAAGACCCTAATATGTTATGGACCTAAATCAGAGTGGCTAATACAATGTCCAAATAGGCATATGGGCCTATATTAGTAAGGTAGCCTAATAGGTAGTATAGCGGGACCCCATGAAAAGGGGACAAATGCTATAAACCCATCTTTATCTCTCTCTCTCTCTCTCTCTCTTTAAATTTCACCATTCTAATGTTTTACTTTAGTTATTAGTCTACTTTGATCCAATGGCGGAGCTATGACCTATAGCCGGTGAGGTCAACTATAATAGGAATTATTATTTTAGTACTACAGTGTAGGCAATTAGCATTTATCTCTGTATTACTTGTAACTATTGTTTCAATCATTGGCCTGATTCTCTACCTTATAAATAAGATCCAATACAACCAAACTACACATAAACCCAACAATTTACCAAAAAAGCGATTTTTCCTCCGAAAAACACTTTTTTCAAGATGCACAACAACATATAGTGTAAACAACCCTAGATTCAATCATTGGCATGATTCTCTACCTTATAAATAAAATCCAATACAAACAGACTACACATAAACCCAATAATTTACCAAAAAAGCGATTTTCCATAAAGAAATAAAAAAAAACACCTTTTTTTCAGAATGCACAGGGACAATGGTGTAAATAACCCTAAATCAAGTGAATTGTGGGCATTTAATGGAGACAAAATCGAAACCCTAGATTCGAATAAGAGAAGGAAGAGGGGACCTGGAAGACGGAAAGGGCGTCGGCTAGGGAGAAGAGTTTAGGGTTAGCGGAGGAGACGGCAATGAGGCGGCGGAGGGAGGCGGCATCTTGGGATGAAACGGCGTCGTCAAAGGAGTTTAGGAAGTCGTTGATTCGTCTGTGCGCTTCCCCCATGCTTATGTACGCCATTGCCTTCTTCAATTGCTGATTCACCTCTCTCTCTCTCTCCCCCTCTCTCTCTCCCCCCTTCACCTCTACACGCTTCAATCTCAATCCTGAATCTCTCTCTCTCTCTCTCTCTGTCTATCTATCCATCAATGGAGCGCAGCAGAAGGAGTAGAATCACAACAGCAGCAATGGCGAGCGCGAGGAAGTAGACTTAGGCCTCCTATGGTTAACTTATGAATTGAATTCTTGTAAAAAATTAAATTTTTTGAAAGTTTAATTTCAACGTTAATTTTTTAGGAAGTTGGTGAAATATTTTTGATTGTCATGATAGAAATTAGAACTTTTTTTAAGAAAATAGCTAAAAATAAATAAATTAAAACTTATTTAAGGGGGGCTAGGCCAGGTAAGTTACTTCCTTTGTTTTAAAGGAATTAGATATTACTTAGTAATTTTTACTTCTTGCATTCTGCCTACTTTTTGCGAATCAAACAATGGCTTAAATCCGTACTTCTCATAAAATTCTACTTTCCGCATCTACTTCGTGCATACCAAACGAGGTCTTAGACAGTGTTGTTTGACTGCAAAAATTGAATCTGAGTAGTAGTGAAGTATCTTATTTCTTTTTTATCAACCCAAAAATGGGGAATTTTTTTTAAAATTACCTTACTTTTTAAAAAAATTTACAATGTCATACTTTATGACAATTTTTGCCAAGTAATATGTATGATAAAATTATTCCGTTTATGAAATGACAAAGTCATCCTTCAATTTCAACATTAAAAAATGACAAATCTTAAAAAAAAAAAAAAAAAAGGAGGTCCGAAAATCATTATCTCTCCTCTCTACGCTCTCTCATCTTTTGCTCACTTTCTCATCTCCCAGACGTATATACCAGTTCAGCCACTCAACAGCTCAATCACAGGCCTACCCAATAGTAGAATCGGCCTAGACATTTTTGGAGATTCAAACAAAAATTTCAAATGAAGCCCCTCATGTACAGTAATTACAAAATTTTTTACCGTAAATTTTATTAATATTAATAATAGATAATTTAAAAAAATACAATCCCTAAAACTTAGGGGCCCCAAGTGGTTATTTGAGTGGCTCGGGGGTTATATGTCTGGCCCTGTCCAACGAGACAACAAATGGAGGAGGCAATGGAGGACAACGAAAATGGAGGAGAAGGGATAAGGACGGTGAAGATGTTAGAGTTGGAGGGAGGAATAAATTGATCGTTTTTTTTTAAAGCTAAGGTCATAATAGTCATTCGATAAATATTATCAAATTAAATAATATTTAAACATAACGTTTTGGTCAAATGAAGTCTAATACACAGAACCTAGACTAACGAAGTTAACACGATATGATATTGTAAATTTTTTTGTAAAATTAAGGTAGTTTTCTAAAAATAAATTTTCTAACTTATGCTAGAAGGGCACATGATAAAACTTTTAAATGCACATAATTTATCTTCTTTTGTAGCAATAATAAGTAATATAATTGTAATTTTTATAAAATATATACAATATTTCCTTATCAAAATACATAGCATTAATTATAAGATAGAATATCCCATAAAGTGAGTTAATTTATCAATAAAAATAAATAATAAGTATATATTTAATAGGTAAAAAAATTAAAGTTATTTTATGAAATCACATAAAAAGTAGAGTCTCGAAAATAGCCTATTGTCAGGGTATCACTTGAAGGGTAAGGCCGCGTATATCATACCTATTCCAAACCCTACTTATGCGGAAGTTCTTAAGGCATTGGGTATGTTATTGTTGTTGTACGTAAAAAAGTGGAGTGATAGTATGTAAATTTTCCAAAAAGAAACGGGAGTCAGTCACCCGCTAAGGTCTTGCCTTAATAATACGAGACAACTGAGGGAATAGAGTAATACTTTAGGTCAAAAGATTTGGAGCTTGATTTTTCCCTTAACATCTCTTTGAAAAATTTTTGACTTAACTGGCTCATATAATGTGTAAGTCATCGTACGAGCCGAGATTGACTAGATAATCGGGTTGGGAAAAAAAAAGGTGGGCGGCAGTTGATTGGTGACCATAATACCCGATTATCCTGAGCCGTCGGATCATACAAAAATCAACCAACCGATGCGTGCCAACACAACACATGATGAGAACAGCTCCACTTCATCGTCCAATAGACGAACAAGTACACTTGCAGCCATTTTCAACTCCAACAAAACCCCTTCAATTTCATTCAAGATCCCTCAAAATTCATCATAAAGATTCATACCCAGATCAAACCCAAACTCTCTGATTCTATCTCAGCTTTTTGAATTCCGATACGTTTTGAAAATAGGTATATAAGTTAATAGTAATAGGATAGCCCGACAAAAAGTAGACGGGCCGGCACCCGAGACAGAAGTAGAAACTCTATATATAGAGGTAAGCTTGTATTGTGAATTAATGAAAATTATGTTATATCCCTTTACTTTTAGTCAATTTACTGGTTTTTTGTAATTTTTGTCAACTGTGATCTAGTTCTGTAACAAATCTGATTTTGATTGCAGAAAAACCCAATGGAGCAAAAATTTATATACTGAAGTAAGGTTTGTATTATGAATCAATAAAAATCATGTTATATCTCTTTACTTTTAGTTAATTTCAGTCTATTTCGATTTGAAAAGTCCGAAGTTAAGTGTGTTTGGATAAGAGTAGTACCAAGATGGGTAACCTCCTGGGAAGTCCTCATGTTGCACCCCTTATTTTGGAGGATCTCGGAAGCAGCCTCTCTTTACGGTTGCACCCTAAAGGGGGGAAAGGCTGAGTACATCCACCCCGGACCCCGCTTAGGCAGGAGCCCTTGAGGCATTGGGTCTGTTGTTGTTGTATCTCTTTACTTTTAGTCAATTTACTGTTTTTTAGTTAATTTCAGTCTATTTCGATTTGGGTTTGTAACGAATCCCAATTTGATTGCAGAAAAATCAGTGAAGAACTCAATCCAATAGAAGAATTACTGGGGTAGAGAGAGAAAGAGAGAGAGATGGGAACTGACAGTCCATCAATGGCAGCCAAGCACACCCCAATTCCAACCTATGGAGAAGACCAACCAAACCCGTCTACCGCTCTCCTCTCTTTCAACACTGACTCCTCTGAGTCTCCTCTGCCGCAGCGGAAACTACCCACAACCACCACCATCATCTTCATCTCCCTCCTCTTGACCACCTCAATTGCAGTCGTGGCCGCCTCGGCTTTTGCCTTCCTCTTCTTCTCTCACTCCAATTCCAGCCCTCAGATTCATTCCACTGCTCGTTCTCTGGCTAAACTTAAACACCCAGTTGTTCTTTTAGTTTCCTCTGATGGGTTTCGATTCGGGTACCAATTCAAAACCCTAACCCCTAACATTCACAGATTGATCAATAATGGGACTGAAGCTGAATTGGGTTTGATTCCTGTTTTTCCAACCTTAACTTTCCCAAATCATTACTCAATTGTAACTGGGTTATACCCATGTTATCATGGGATCATAAATAACCATTTCAAGGACCCTCAGACTGGGGATCTTTTCTCTATGAAAAGTCATGAACCCAAATGGTGGCTTGGTGAGCCTCTTTGGGTTACTGTGACTAACCATGGGTTGAAGGCTGCGACCTATTTTTGGCCTGGGTCTGAGGTAAAGAAAGGGTCTTGGGACTGCCCAGTTCGGTATTGTCAGTTTTATAATGGGTCAGTGCCATTTGAGGATAGGGTTGATACTGTATTGAGCTACTTTGATTTGCCTGATGATGAGATTCCTGTGTTTATGACATTGTATTTTGAGGACCCAGATCATCAGGGTCATAAAGTAGGGCCTGATGATCCCGAAATCACTGACGCGGTCGCTAGAATCGACAGGATGATTGGGAGGTTGATTGAGGGGTTGGAGAAAAGAGGGGTTTTCGAGGATGTGAGTATAATTTTGGTGGGTGATCATGGGATGGTTGGTACTTGTGATAAAAAACTGATCTTTTTAGATGATTTAGCACCTTGGATCAAGATCCCACCGAATTGGGTTCAGTCATATACCCCATTGCTTGCAATTAGGCCTCCTCAGGGTTCTTCCCTATCTGAAATTGTGAAGAAAATGAATGAAGGGTTGAGCTCAGGGAAAGTCGAAAACGGGAAGAACCTGAAGGTTTATTTGAAAGAGGATCTTCCATCTAGGCTTCATTACGCAGATAGTGATAGGATTCTTCCGATTGTCGGGTTACTCGAAGAGGGGTTTAAGGTGGAGCAAACAAAGTCGAAGAGCAAGGAATGTGGAGGAGCGCACGGGTATGACAATGCGGTTTTTTCCATGAGGACTATCTTTGTTGGGCATGGCCCTCAATTTGCAGGGGGAAGAAAGGTGCCATCTTTTGAGAATGTTGAGATTTACAATGTGGTTACTTCAATTCTCAATATAGAAGGAGCTCCTAACAATGGTACTTCTTCATTCCCACAATCAATTATTTTGCCTAGTGCTTAGACTTTTGTTTATAATCCATTTGCATTCCATTCATGATCAAGAGATAACGGTTTCGAGCTGGGGACATTGGTATTAGCAGTTCTTGCAGTAGTTCGACTCCAGTTTGCATTGCTTGTGGTAATTTGACTCCATTTGATGTTGCTCTGAGGTGTTGTAGTTTTGACTGTATGGTAGCTCTGAACGAAAGTGTCGGGCAATGTTACAAGGAAATAAGAATATATGGATCTCGAGTTGGGGACAATGGCAGTAGCTGAAGTTTTCCTGGCGATAAAGCCTTGCAAGGTCTCCGTTTCTTCCTATTTTGCAGTTTGGATAATGTTATTAAGTCTTAGAATGTGAGATAGGGACTATAACATAATGAAACTGAGTACCATATTCGTAGTTTTGCATATGTTGTTCAATCTACTTGTACATGTTTCAAACTCGATTATTTTCTAAATTTTATATATTTTTTCATTCGAAGTGTCACATGTGTCATACTAATGTCTAAATTTCCTTATCCGACACATATGTTTTTTGGTTTGTTAGAAACTGAAAAACAAAAGCAATATCTTGAAAACAATTTTTTCTTGTCTATTTTTTTGGTAATTTTCTTTCTGGTTTATGTGAAAATTGAAAGCTGTAAACTAAAGACAAACAAAAATCATTTACAAAACCGGATTCTTGGTTTTTAAGAAATCAAGAATCGTAAACAAAATGATACTAAACAAGCCCGAAGGTTGTATGGAACAAGGCAAATAGCACCTATAGGTTAGATCTGGTGTCTTCCAATCATAACAGAGATATTTCATGTCTTTTCATTTCAACTTAGTTATGTTATTTTTGAGGTAATACTTCTCAATATTGGTGGGGAATTTTTGCGGGTTAGGTAATAACTTGTTAGCCATCATGAAGTTATGTGTCTGGAGTATTAGGGATACCGAAGTTTATGTAAAGTAATCCATTCTTAAAAGTCTGGGGTTAGTCGAATCCAAGCAATAGTGTATCACTCAGAGAAGCATCTTGGGTTGATGGGATAAGTCTTTGTTTGGGTGGGTTCGTGTTCCAACACTAAGAGTTTTTGGAGAGGTTTAACTGTTGGTGTGTAATGTTGCTATCTTCGTGTAGGCGTCTTTGGTAGGCAATTTTGGTTATGAGGTCTTCAGGTGTGACGGTTTATTTGGTTCTATTTGTACTTGTTATTATGGTGGGTGTAGATTTGCAATTTGAGATGTGGATGTAGGTAGATCTTGCCCTTTTTCTTTTTTTTTTGGTTCTAATCTTGTATTGATCTCTACCCACTCAAGTGTGATCTTGGATTCCGTTTTGGCAGGACAACGGTTTTGTATCGCGATTATTTCGCTAATTGTCGAAAAAAAGTCGGTACATAAAATCGTCTTTAAAAAATCATCTAATATTAACTAATATTTTCGAATCAAATACTTTTTGTCATTGTTGTTAACGTTGGTTAGAAAATCACATACTATGCATATAACATTTGGGATTTTTTATATTTTAGTACCTTCATGTTTTTAAAAATAACGAAAAGGATTCTGACCTTTTTGAATTATTAAAAAGGCCCATAAGTTTTTGTTATATTAGTAAAAGGCTCTTCTCAAGCAAGTGGACGTCATTTTTCATCGACAGAGTTGACATGACAACTGTGTTTTATTAATGCTAGAATAGAATGACCTAAAGTAAGTTTCAAGACCCTTATTCTTATTTTATAAGAACAAAATTCGAGATGTTGTATTATTAGAGAAGCTATCTGTTTTCACTTAATTTGGTATTTTTGTCATTTTATTATAGCATTAATAAAAATATAGTTGTGACTTAGCTCTGTCAACTAAAAATGACATGATCACGTCGGA
Source organism: Simmondsia chinensis (assembly GCA_018398585.1). NCBI lineage: Eukaryota > Viridiplantae > Streptophyta > Magnoliopsida > Caryophyllales > Simmondsiaceae > Simmondsia > Simmondsia chinensis. The sequence goes on along the minus strand of JAGTTD010000017.1, from coordinate 24,390,037 downwards.
GAGGGGTCTTTTTATTAACGCGACAAAAAACTTAGGGACATTTTTATTAATATACCAAAAACTTAATGGTTATTTTAATAATTCGAAAAGGTCAAAATTTTTTTTATTATTTCAAAAAAAGTTAGGGTATTAAAATATAAATAACCTTAACATTGAGGCAGGCAACACTAAAGACTCCAAACACTCAAAATAACCTCGAGCCATAGAGCTAGAAAATCTTTTTTTTTTTTTTTTTTGGGTCAAATAGAAAATCATTCTTAAACCACTTAATAATTGATATTGTAAGTTATTCTTCATAAAGATATTAGATATTTTTAAGGATTATTTATGTTTTAGTATTCTAACGTATTTTAAAATAATAAAAAAGATTCTACCCTTTTTAAATTATTAAAAAGACTTCTAATTTTTTATTGTATTAATAAAAAAACTCATAAGTTTTTATCGTATTAATAAAAAGATCAATCTCCGATGTCATGACGTCATTTTTCATCGACGGAGCTGACGTGACAACTACATTTTTCTTAATGTACCATAAAATGACTAAAATACACTTCAATAACAATATTTTTAAACAAATAAAACAAAAACGTATATTTTCTGTACAATATGTCTCGAGTTTCATACTTATAAAGTAATAATAAGATAGATAGCTGAAAATTTTTTAGTTTTCTAAAAAATAAAATAATTGTAATTGTTAATTAAAAAATAGTTACTTTAATAAATAAGTTTAAATAAATAACTACAACAATAACAGTAGGTCCAGTGCCTTAAAGGCTCCCGCGTGAGCAAGGTCCGGGAAAGTTTAAATAAATAACTATTATTAGAAAAACTCGATAATGTGAAAATTGTGATCTTGTTTTGATTCATCTACTCTTATACATAGAGCTAAATAAAGCCACGCCGCACTTGATAATTGATCATATTTCCAACAATTTCTTCTGTGTTGTAAAACTAAAGATATATTATACTCTATAAGAAGATAATAAAAAGACAAATCTAAATAAGCTTAAAAAAAATAGCAAATATTTTTGTATCAGAACAAGAAAATATTATATTATTATTTATCAATTCTCTCACCTCTCATTTTATCTTCTTTTGTGATTTTAATTTTTTTTTTTTTGTGTGTGTGTGTGTGTGTACATGTACATATATAGAGAGAGAGAGGGGGGGGGGGGGGTGATTAGTCATTAATTAAGATGTGTCTCCTAATAATACCCATTTATATATGTATATGTACAAATATATAAATAAATATTTTACATAATTGTTAATTTCCTATAATATTCAAATTCGAATATAAAATTTTGCCCAAAAAATATCCAATATTTACAATATTTTGGTTAAAATTTTTGAAATAAATTGTACTAATTAATATATTTAATCTATTTCATCATTGTTCACGCACATCTGACACAATTATACATGAAATTGATTAACACCCGTACTTCCTGGTTAGAGATGACAGTGGAGTAGGGAAGGTATGGAAGGTGCTTCTGTGAACTCATAGCATCAAAGTCCATGTATGTTACGGGGTATAAGATGAATACTCATATCTATTTGGTGGGTTGGAGTGGAATATCTATACCAACTTCATTACCTACGTTTCCAAAGGGTCTTTATTACCTACCATGTGCAGTTTGCACCCACCCCACTGTAGATACTCAACGATTATCTATACCCACATATATATAATTATTTGATATTACTTTTTATAATCTAATTATATTTTAATACATTATTAGATGGAAAAATTAAGTATATAAATTGAACCCATATCATTTTCTTTTTATATTTTAATACATTATCCCCCTCTCTCCCTCTTTTCCTCCCATGCCTCGTACGCTGTGTTCACACGCACATGCATACATGCATACATGCTACTTACTTACTTACTTACATGCATACATGCATACATACTTATCTGTTTATATGCTTATATGCCTGCTTGCTATTTGTTGTTCCCCCTTTCTCTTTTCTCTTGTTCTTCCTCATTAGGGTTGAGTGATTGTATACCTGCGGGCATACTACGCACTCACCCAAATTGGGGCAGATTTTCAGGCCGAGGGTCCTTGGAAACAGTCTCTCGTCAGGATCTCACCCTGATGGGGTAATACTACGTACATCTTACCCCTCCCAGACTCTGTGCGAGCGGCAGCCCTTGGGGCACTGGGTATGTTGTTGTTGTGATACAAATAGTGCAAGGGCAATACAAGACAAGCATGGCGGTTCGGGGCAGGTATAGGGCATAGTGGATCATTACACCCATACCTGCCCTATACCGTGGCAGGTATTGCTACGTGTACCCGATTTATACCCGCTGCCTGCCTAACTTAGTAACGGGTATCCAGGAATAACATGTTTTATCTACCAATTGTCATCCATCCTTGCTTTGAATGCATAGGCACAGTATTTGACCCTGATAGAAAGTGTAGATGAGCTGGGCCATAATCTTCTAAAACTGGAAATGCTCGACTTAATTCCGAGGTCGAGCTAAGCTCGATCTTAGTAAAGGTTGAGCTCCAAGACTTGCACCTAAATAAGCTCGAATGCCCCAGATTTGGTGCAAATTATGAGCCTACATATGACAAATTAAGCCATGGTCGAGTATAAATAAGTTGAAATGAGCCGACTCAAGCCCAAATTAACTCAGATGAGCCTAGACGAGGTAATTGCTTAGCTTGGGGCTTGGTAAGCTAGGATGGAATGCAACCAAGTCGAGCATAAGCTCAAAGTATCCTAGCTCCATGAATGCGTCTTCCTCTTCTCCCTTCAGCACCCGAATATGCCTAGTTGTGATTTATAGGGCCCTCGGTATCGTTTTCTGCATGCAATTTTCAATTTCTAAGAAACTAAAAGTCAAGTCTTCAAAATAATTTTCCTTTTTTTTGGTTTCTTGTTTTCAGCTTTCTTTCAATTTATGGAAAAAAAGAAAAAAAAAAAAAAAAAACTAGAAAAAATCGTTTCCAAAACGTCGTATCTAGTTTCTCAAAAACCAAAAACTACAAGCAAAAAACGAATACTAAATAGGCCCTAAGATTCCTGCAATTTTCCTCTTGAACTACTACATTTCATCACCTACAAAAATTACCAACTTCTTCTCCACGGAATCAAATAAAGACCATTATGTAATGGATTATAAAGCAAGCCATTAAATGATTAGCCATTATGTAACACTACTTCTATAATAATCTCTAATAAAATGCATTGAATTTGGTATGACTATGCATTCAAAATTCTGCAACAATAAAGTTTAGAAGCAACTTTAAGTTCCCTTAAAGCACAAAGTTAAATGAAAAGAGCATTGTACTTGATCAAATCCACAAAAGCTTACACTATAAATGATGAAGCATAGATAAAAAGAAATGTCAAACCAGCATTTTCATGCACCTATTCTGAAGGAAAATTTTGAATTGAAGTAGGAAGAGAGATATGTCAGACATAAACACCAGCAGAAAGCAGCAAGAACAAGGATCCAAAACCCTGCACCGGGCAAAAGAAAAATGTTTTGGTGAGCTCGACATGAAATTGGCTATTAAGATCACAAACTACGGGTGTAAATGGGCAGAGTTTTTATCGAGCTTTACAACCATTGCTCAACCTTAGTTTGATAAGATATTAGTATGTTTGATACTTGACTTGCCTTGGATCATTAACCTAATTGAGCCCAGTCGAGCTCATATTTGAGCAGAGCTTGTTATCCAGTCAAGCTTGCTACCAAGATGAGCTATTTAAGTTACTATCGAGCCATTATTATATACTAGCCGAGCTGCATACGGGCTTTTATCAAGCTCTCAATAAACTCTCAACAAGCCCTTATTAAATCATTTAGAAACATGAATGAATCAAGCAACTCCTTATTTCAACTGGGCTCGATAAGCTATTGAGTCCCAAAATGAACACATAGGAGCTGTTATCCATTTTGAACATGAGTAATTCATTGAATGTTTGTTTGTTTATGCCCTAAAAACAATGAGAAAATATAACTATGTACCAAGAAAACAGATGCGATTGTCCCCGTTGTCAGCTCCTTGGCCAGGCTACGATTCTTCCTTGAAGAGGTTGTCTCATAGCTGCAGCATCAAAATTGCAGAGCTTTAAGCATATAACTAAAGTATATTAATATGTTGAAAAAAAAAGTAAATTAATATATTAAAATTAGAACTCCTGCAATCAACCAGAGCCCAGATTTCTTTCTGCTAAAGGTGAACAGGGAACAAAATGACGGTGTCATGCACGTCATATATTAGGTCACAGCGATTGCATTGGGTTTTTAAAGGGAACAATAAGTTACTATTGAGTATGTTTGCAAAGATTAGAATAAATATCCAAATACAATCATCAATTTTATACCCTTTTAGTAGTTTCTAACAAGTGAATACTCCATAAATATGTTTTAATAAATGAAATACAATATATAATGCACATTATGAATCACAACAACAACAACAAGAAGCCCAGTGCCTCCAATAATGCATATTATGAATATAATTACAAAAGTAAGTAACTTAACGATGAGCTAGCTGAAAAGCTGCTGCATAACAGGCAAATTGAAAATCGAAAACTAACAATTAGAAAAATTGTTTACAAATTAAAGGTAAAGCATTCCAAAGATCTCAATCCTCATTCATGACATAAAATTGTCTAACTAAGATCAACTTGAAACGCCTCGCATCTTTATTAAACTAGTGTTCAATAAGAGTGGACTGGTGAGCTGTAAACGCTGGACAACTCAAAGAGATAAGCCTCAAATCACATCGAAATTCATTCTATAAACTCTGTCCTTCAAATTGGATTGTTTGCAACCAGGATTGCAAATTTCAGACCATCCCATAACGAATTCCATGCAAATCTATCTTACCCGACAAACAGTGGGCTCACTAAGGAATTCTACACCAGAACAATAATCCAGATTTGAGCACCACAACCTTGGGATAACAACTTTTAGAACTCGGAAGTACTTGAACCACACACAAGATCTCTTCAGGCTCGTTCCTACTATTGTGAATTTTTACTGGAAATAAAATGCAAGGACATCGATCTCCATTCCACACTTTGAGCAATTTTTATCATTCCACGTATCCACATACCATCACTTTGTTGCAAGAAAAAGTAAATTACTCATGTCAAGGGCATGTGACCGAGTAGTTTTTAATAGATAGTTTTATTTTAATAATAACTCAAGTAATTTTTTTCTTTCTTGCTAGTGGGTAGTTAAATTGGTAGTGATTCCCCTTTTCATGGTAACATGTTAGTGATGCTATGGTTTGCTATATAAGTGGAACCCTTCATTGTAAGAAATGTCATACAAAGTTGTCAATGAATCTATCCTCCTCCTATTTTCTTGTCTTTCCTCCCTCAATTGCTTCTTTCTTTCTCCACCAATTTCAATTATCAATCTTAGCTAACTTCAAAGATTGCAATATAGTCACCATTCCTAGTTTTAGCTATAACAGTTTGAGCTTGAAGGACTTAGATCCAGCCACACATTTTGGTAGTATTACCAAATTGACTTCTAACCTGCCTCAAAGAGGACAACAAATTTCCATCAAGAGGTTATAATTAGATTCATCCAACAAGACTGGTAAAATCAAACAAGACTATCAGCATTTTTTTTACATATGGTAAATAAGTCACATGAGCTGCACAAGGGGAAAGCCCTACCCGGATACCCTAAAACCCTCACTCCATTGATGAAGGCATCTCAAGCATCAGCTTACAAAAACTTTACAAGTTGAGCTCGCTGGCACCTTCTAATTAATCAACATATTTAGCATTTGATCTCAAACAAAATAGTTCAAGCTAGCATTCAAAACGCAGATCAATCAATAATAACCTACAAACTCCTCCAAGTTATGACATCCAAGGCCTCCTTTCATCCATCCTCACACCATTCAACCCCTTCAAGACACCAAAATCACCACTCAATAAAGCTGATCACATAGTGAATAGTGAAAACCCATAAGGTTTGGCTCAAGTAGTAACACTCTTGGATCTAGAGCCTTGTAAACTTTTAGGTGTAAGTTCAAATCCTACACTAATCGCTCAGGGGGGATGTGGGCCCAATTTCGTATGTTTCCAGTAGATAGAATTTCAAGTGGGCAACGCGTGCGATCCGGAATTAATCCAAGTGCATCGCGGACACCCCATAACCATAAAAGAAAAGAGAAAAACCCAGAAGAAAAAGCCTGTGAGGCCTTACTCCTTTGTAACTAGTAAGGTTCACTCCTTATGATGAGAAAGTTAATTTCAATCCTTAACCCCACTCACCAACTAAAACAGAAAAGAAAAACCTAGAAAGATTCAAGCAATTGGATAGATCTCAAAGCCAAATATCAAGACACCAATTGTCTCAAAAGTTTACGCTAATAGTGAAGGTCCAAGAATGATTTTAGACTCTAACATGCCCCTTCATGAGAATGTCCATTACGCATGAAGCACGAATAGTCTACAAACCCATACCACACCTTGTGTTGAGACTATATTAACATTAATAGTGGAGGCTATTAAGGATGGAATTCTTGACCTCTTGAGTCTTGGCAGAGCCAGCCAGCCCTGACAATTTGGGGGGCCCAAATGAACTTTACAAATGGGATCCTTCATATATATTAACATTTCCCTAAATAACACAATACTAATGCAACAAATTATAAAAATCATTATTATAAAACTTACCAATATTAATACTTGAAGCTCTAAAAACTATAATCCCCAAACCAAATTTGGGTTATGCCCAGCCCAGCCCAGCCCTGCCTCTTTGTCAACAAAGCTTTGATATCATGTTAAGGAATCAACTCTCCCAAACTAACTGGGTGAAAGGTGCAAGAAGGATTTCATACTCTTAACACCAAACAATCAACGTTACATCACCCCCACCCCACCCCCCCCCCCCCCCCCCCCCCCCCCCCCCCCAAAAAAAAAAAAATTTCACTCCATTGTACTACCGAACCCTAGTTAAGCTTCGAATAGGACAATTTAGCCACTCTTCCCAGTTTTAACTGCATCAGATAGAGAAAGAGAGAGAAGATCAGATCGTACATGAAGAAGGAAGCGGTGACGACAAGGCCGATTGCGAGCATAAAAAAAGCTAGGGTTGGATACATCGACTCCGGTACCGGACTGCTAATCGGTTTCGCCGCTGCAGCCTGAGTGAAATTTAAAAAAAAAAAAAAAAAAAAGAAATTATAGCAAAAATCGACAAGATCAACACGCATTGCAATCAAAATCGAAGATCATAGAAGCAAAGTTTCGGATTTGATTGCGGAGAACTGAAGAATTGAAGAATTACCATGACGCTATCGATCTGCTAGGGTTTGAGCTTCGATTGATTTCAGCTGAGAGATTAGAGCGAAGCCCACGCGCGTCCTCTGCAGGTCTCTATGAGGTTTATAAACTTTGAATGATTTTTTTATTTACACTGATTTCATATCTTTTTAAATTTATTAAAATTAGTTTTTTTTTTTTTTAATTTGTTTTATTTAAAATAATATATAATCTTTTATTTTGTAAAATATTGGTCTTTATTTTTTTTTTAATTTTATCTGATTTTGGTTATTAGGTAAGTGACTAATTTTATTATAAAAATAAAATATTAGGTACTATTTTAAATAACATAAAAGATAAGAAATCAATTTAAACAAACTTGAAAATATTAAGGGTCAGTTCTGGACCAAGAAAATGATGAGGGACTAATTTAAACAAATTTAAAAATATAAGAGACCAAAAGTATAAATAACTCGACTTTGAAACAACGATTAGTATTAAAGACTTGTGGTATAGATGACATACAAGTTTCGTGAGTTATTTTGCTCAATACCAATTGGTCTTAGGATGAAACTTTATTTGTGTGCCAACTTCATGAGTTTGGTCTAAAACCCGGTGAAATTTAACAATTAAAGGGATATAAATTATCTCATATTCACGTCGTTCGAGAAAAGAAATTAATATAAAGTCTAGTAGGTTACTCTATAGAACCCACTTAAGCTTGTATACGAGCCTCACATATTCCAACTCAACGGAGAGTCTAAGACCAGTGAAATTTCTGTTAAGATTTCATATGTGAGCCTAGTAATTAGAATCCCACATTGGAATTGTAAGAGAGAAAATATCACTTTATAAGCCTAATGGGTTACTCCACCTATTGCCAATTTGTTTTAGGATGGAAACCCACTTGAATTTATATGTGGATCTCATGTGTGCCAACTTCGTGGGTTCGGCCTAAAAAGGTTCAGTGAAATTTAACAATTTTATAATAATTCAACTCGAATCTAATAGAGGTTTGAAACTACTGAATGCAAAGAAAACCGACCTAACTTAACGAAAATATAATCCTACCCGTCAAAATTGAAAGCCGACTTGACCTAAGTTGAGTCGGGTTGGATATGGGTTGACCTCTATCACACTATATCCTATCAAAGTCTAATTTTGCATTCAACATTTGATTTTTTTAAAAGTGCATCTTTCATTTATCACTCGAAATATTACAGTTTAGTTTCTTGTAAATTCATGAATTTTTGAAGTTATATGTTGATTTTAATTGTTTGGCACAAGCTCGAGAGTCGTAAGATGTAGGTTGAAGAGTATGACTGTCAGATTGAGTACAAATCGAGTATTAAATTAACTCGATCATAATCCGATTAGTACACTCCCCAACCATTCCCATCTCTGGGCAGTATGGATTGTCTAGACTCAATAATTAAAACTCGTTAAGTAGATTTGCCAATCGATATCCGTCTTATTAATTCTCAACAAAATACAAAAAATAAGAGATAATGTCGAGTGTCCTAAGGTTTTTGGGTTGGATCAGGTCAAATATGCTTCGGCAAAGTATCCGATGGGTGAAATTTAAAGACGTAATATAGCTAATCAGATTGGATCTTGAGTTATATTATTATTATTATTTTTAAAAACAATATATTAGATTTTTGTTAAACCGCATTCAATTTAATCATAATTCAATCGTTATTTGAATCATCCTTATTTGACCAATTTGAACTTAAAGAAAACTTATCAAACACATTAAGGGTGCATTTGGTTCAATTCATTTTAGCTTATCTTTTTTCAACTTATCTGTTTTAATAAAATCTATCCATTTAAGATCTGTATCTTTTTACAGTGAAGTGTTTGATTATGCAGTGTAGAAAGATCTTATTTACATAATAAAGCATTTAAATACAAGTTGAAAAAGTAATTTATCTACTATAATCACAAAAACGACTTAATAATTATAATAGGTAAGAGAGAATCATAATAATAGTTGGTCAAGGTAGTAAAAAGTGGTAAGTATAGCAACCCATGACCATAAAAGGTGTGGTGATCGGTGGGAGTAGTGATAACAAGTAAAAGTAAATCATGGTGGTAAAGATTTAATGTTAATACAATATTTTTAAAGCATTTCTCTGAAATAAGCTATGAAAAAAATTCAGTTTTATATCTTTTTCTGCTTAGTTATAAAATAATTTTTATTTTATTTTTCTATTTAAGCTTTGAAAAAGATATAAAAAGATCTTTTCTGGCAATTAAACAGAAGCCCTGAAATCAAAAAGAGCTTTTTCACAACTTTAAGCTGTTAAAAAGAAAAACTAAACACAAGTTATAAGCTAGTTTAGACCTTGTACAAACAAACATATCAATTGCAAATCTTCCAAGGTTTCTGTGGTTAACATCCAAGCTTTAGTTCCAACGGTCACTTGCATACAAAAATATGAGTATGAGCATAGAAATACCTACACTTTTGGAGAACTAATTCTTTACATAAATGAAGAGACAACGAAAAAACAAAAAGTCAAAAGGAGAAACAGAGCCATGCTATCATATAAAAGTGTCAAAAACCAACTATCCCAAAAGTTTAAATTAATGATAAAGGTTCATAAATAATTTTACACTCTAACATGCTATCTCACGCAAATGTCTGTTGGATTTAAAACGTGGATATTACATAGGCCCTCCTTCTACTTGGTGCTTCAAGTATGTTAATATTGAAAGTGGGGGGTTATTCGGTTTCAGACTTGTGACCTTTCAGTTAACAAGGTTCTGATACCATGTAAAAGGGACCAACTATTCCAAAAGTTTAAACTAAAGGGTGAAGGCTCGTAAATGATTTTATACTCCCAAAAAAGGTCTTCAGCCATGATTTCAAAGTGGTAGCACTAATAACAGTTAATATTCCTGAAAATATATGAAGAATTACAAACTCTCAGATACAAAATCTTCTGTACATTCTTCAATGAGATGCATGGCCTTTTTCCTCCAAATGATTTCCAAATACCCGCATCTCTTCAGATAAAAATCACAAGATCATCACCCTTGGGAATTTTCCAGGTCGGTTTCGATCAATTCCAGGTTAAAATGATATTTTTCAATGAATTATGTCACCCAGACTCGGACTATATTTGAGAGATTTTTGTATATTTTAGTCCAATTAGAGCGTTCAAGTGTGATACCAACATTCAAGTTCCCTCATCCAGAACTAGTACTCTAAGAAGCGATGGAGAGTCGAGGTAACATAGCATTCTGCATAAATAAACGATTTTCAGCTATATGCACTGAAAGGCAGTTACTTTTTTACCTTCCAAGGCTTGCAAGTTTCTGCACCAGTGAATATCGAAAGATCTCAAGTTTGAATCCCATACAAAAACCAGCATCAGATTCAGTGAGATCCTGGCCATAACCCGTATGAGATTCCGTGCTCGCTCGTGCTTCCCTGAAAGGATCTCCTCATCTTCTTCCAAAACCGTGTCTTTATGGGTCCTGATGCGGAGTGCCTTCGAAATGAACCAGATACCTCTCGTCTAAACCCAGTTGATCCATTACTAAATATGTCTGATACAGAAAGACCCTCCTCAATATCCAACCCGGAAACGCACCCATTAGGACTATATTGCATTTTTGAAGAATCAACTTTCTCAGGTGCCGGGCTAACTTTAACATCTAAATCCGACAAATCCACATGGCTTCGACTACTAGAATTCCCGTCTCTTGAGACATTGCCTTCAGCGCAGACCAATTTCAAGGCCTGAACGACCTCGCCCATGAACGGGCGATGTGACACCTCAGGTTGGACGCACATCGAGGCAATGGCAGCGACTTTAAGCACGTTGTCGAATGATATATCAGGCCCCAATGAAGGGTCGATAATTGATACTAATCCGGCTCTGTTTGTGAGGAACGGTCGAGCCCAAGTGACTAGATTTTCTTGACCAGGTGGTTGTGACATATCTACTGGTTTTCTCCCAGTTAGAAGCTCAAGAAGGACTACTCCATAACTGTAAACGTCACTCTTTACAAGAAGATGTCCAGTCATTGCGTACTCTGGAGCCACATACCTGAATACAAGAAAAGGTAATATTAAAAAGGAGATTTATCACTTAGATACTCTAACGTTTGAGCATTTACTACCTAAGTATCCTGATGTTCTAATAAATAAAATGAGGTACCATGAGGGAATTGAATTACCTAAAGAGGGCAATTAAGTTCCGATTCCGAGGTGTATCTTTCGTTTTGAGAACCAAGAGTGCATATATGAATATTCTAAGAAGTTGCAGATACGAAATGATTTTCCTGAAAGTACAATTCCCTATTGGAACTTGCTTCTTGCTGTGAACCCAACGCGGCCATAGAACGTATTACTAAAGTTATAAATATTAAGGTAGAAGCCTGTATCAGAGTTGAGTTGTTGGAGTTGGTGTAGCGGTTGGGCCACCTACACCCCGAATTAGAGGTCTTAGGTTCAAAGCTCATCTCTCCATCCCTTTGAAAGTTGGTGTCGCTAGAGAAAAGTTATATCTTCCTTACCATTGTAAAAAAGCCAATATTAGAGTTTTTCCCCCCCTCGATTTGCACAATTCAATCAGATGAACAATGTTTCTAGTTCTGCTTGTGGTTTCTACAAAGAAATGCAAGGGGAACACAAACAAGTGAACAAGCACATTGCTGCAAGCCAACAAGATTGTTTCCGAGTCTATTAACTGTTTGTTTATAGTAATCAATAAATGGGATCTGTTTGGTAAAAATGTAAAATTTTTCTTCATGAGATATTTTCAACTAAAAGTATTTTCTTAAAAAACTTACCTTTTTAGCTAAAAAAATAGTTTCATTTTATAATTTGTACGAGGCGTACATTTGACAAATTAAGATTGAAATGAAGCATATGACAGAAGATCACGACAGATAATGTTTCCCCATCGTGAAGGAAAGCGTTTTCCCCCTTTGGTTGAGGGAAGTCAATTTCCCTTCAATGGAGGAAAACATTTTCCATTTTCTTTTGTTTGCTATGAGTTATATAAAGAACAATAGAATTATGATGGAAAATGTTTTCTACAAACAAAGTCTAGATGTGAACAACATATTTGCGTACCCGAAAGTCCCCATCACGCGTGTGGAGATATGCCTATTCTCCTCATCCATGGCAGTCCGGGCCAAGCCAAAGTCTGAGACTTTCGGTGTGAAATCGTGTTCTAACAAGATATTGCTGGCCTTGAAGTCCCGATGTATGACACGGGGGCTTGAATCTTCGTGTAGATAGGCTAGACCACGTGCAGCACCAAGTGCTATCTTCATCCGTGCCACCCAATCAAGCGGAGCCCTTTCCTTGTCAAGCCCTGAGAAATTACATTCCGTTGCATGCATATGTTATCCATGAAAAGATGCAACATAGATGGTGTGTTCATATGTGGGCCGGTCCTAAGAGTTTTAGGGCCCGAAATAGATAATTTAAAATAGGGCCCTTGATATATATTATGAAATATACATATTAACTAAATAGATTATAATATAGAGGTTTAGTTCAGTGCCAAATTAAGAATCCTATTAGGGCCCCTAGAATTTGGGGGCTTCAAGTAGCTGCTTAGATTGCTCTGGGTCTTAACTGGGCCTATTCACATGGAAAAAATCTTCTAGTTTTCTAAAAAATCCCCAGGCTTGTTCACATGGAGAAAATCTTCTGGTTTTATGAAAAATATTCAACATGTTACATTTTACGAGATTTTCTAATTTCATTTTCTATCAAAACACTCAGAAAAATATCAATAAAAAGTAAGAAAACTGAAGGAGTCCTGAAAGTCTCAATTTAAGAACAAACTCTTGAAACCATAGCAAGTACCATGTAAATGAGACTCCACGCTGCCATTCGGTATAAGCTCATAGACCAGACAACGTACACGATCATCCACACATATCCCAATCAACTTAACCAAGTTCCGATGATGAAGACGGCTCAACATTTCGACTTCAGCCAAGAATTCCCGTCCGCCCTGCTGATCATCTCTCTTCAGAACCTTGACAGCAAGTAGGGTTTCATCTTCAAGAACACCGCTATAAACACACCCAAAGCCACCTTCACCAAGTATTCTCGAAGGGTTGAAGTTATCTGTTGCTTTCTCTATCTCACCAGCACTGAAAGTCTTAGCTGACCCGGTGTAAGGTGCCAAGCTAGACTGGAATGACAATGTAGCAGAACTTGGCCCGCTTCCAGTTGAATGATCTCCTGGCCCTGAAATATAAGCAGAAACTTTTACTTTGAATCTTAGGTACCATGGATTAAAGACCGTGAACCGTTTTGTAGACAAGGACCTTAAGCATTGACAATTTAAGTATTTAGGTGCGGAGTTGCATTTCTGTTTTGTAAAGTAGGGTGGGTTAGGAACTGGAGGAAGGAGGCATTTTCAAATTATTCATGCTCATGGGCTGGCTTTTTCCTAGAAAATCTGATCCAATGGCATAACTTCTGTCTAAACATCTCCGATCAAGATGGAAATTATGAAGCAATTTTGAAAAATCTCCTCTTTAGGGTTTGTTTGGTACATCGCAGTCAGAAAAAGCCATTCTTTAATCAAATGCCTAATGATGTAGTATGAGGGTAACTTAAAATATGAGATTGCAGGAATATTTGGATAAGGAGCTTAAATATCTTTATAACTTTAACATTCTCTAGATATTAGGTTATCCTTTAGAATTTTTTTTGATTTAGATAAGATTGACTATATATTTGAATAAGGAGCTTAAACATCTCTATAACTTCTACATTCTCTAGATATTAGATCATCCTTTAGAAATTTTTTTGATCTAGAAAAGATTGACATTATTCATAACTATCTTAGAATTTTTTTGATTTAGATAAGATTGACATTATTCAGAACATCTTTCATTTTAACTAGTTTATGATTATACTTTCTAAGATTTTGATTATTTTATTTTCTAGTTAGATTAGATTCACCTTTAAGATTTTATTTCTTCTGAATGAATTGAATCCAGAGTTAATTAGTTGATTTACTAATCACTTCTACATCAGTATCCCTTACCTGATGACCTTGTAAGCGAAGGTCCAGCATTTGGAGGCAATTCTGGCTGGCGAACAAGTCTTGTATGTCTCGCTACTAAAAGCCAAACAACTGAAAAGCAGATCAGCAAACCCACAACAGCAGAGAAAACTATGACTGCAATAATGCTACCGCTAAGTCGGTGTCTATGCCTCCGCAGTGGCACTTCGACCCCTAGGGGATGTATTTTACTTCCATTAGGATCAGTAGCATAAGGAATACCGTCAATCACAGCGATATCTGATGGCGCCATAGGTGGCGATGGTGGGAGACCTGTAACAGAGAGTTGAATCAATGATGACATAAAGACTAGGTATGCGTTTAGTTTTGCTTTTTTGCATTTTTTCTAAAATATTAGAGAACACTTGAAATTTTGCTTGTTTTGTATCATTTGTTGTTTCTCAGTTTGTGGTCTTTAAGAACAAAAAACCAAGAGAAGTGAAATCGCATGGCTGGTTCCGTTATCTGTTTGTAATTGACAAGCCTTTCCAAAATCAAAATACGAAACTAAATATAAGAAAAGGTTAATTTGACTACCTAGTTTTTGATTTCTCAAAAACTATATTTAGAAAATTATGCCTAATGAGCAAGCGCTGAAAAACAACCCCTTCAATTACTAAGGACAACCTGTAAACAAGGGGAAAGTGTTCTCTAGTTTTCAGTAAAACAGGACGAAAATTGAGAATCTGCATTTTCTTTAAAAAACTAAAAAAAAAAAAAAAAAAAAACTAGGCCTTTTGAGCACGAAGAACGCATGGCTTGGACAATTTTCTAAGGGCCTATTTGATATTATTTTTTGTTTGCGGGTTTTGGTTTTAAGAAGTTTAAAACTAGGCTTTGAAAATATTTTTTTTTTTTCTTGTTTTTAGTTTTCTGTTTTTTATTTTCACTAAAATTAGAAAACAATTACCAATAAAAAAACAAAAAACAAGAAAAAATGATACCCAATAGGCCCTAAGAAAATTGGGAAATTTTCATAACATAAATATGCCGAAGGGTTTTTCATTTGAGTATTCAGTTATATACCTAGATAATGCACGTAGAGTACATCATAATCACCATACAAGGATCTGTCTATGGAGACTTGCTTGTGCCAGAATCTCTCATATATCAAATATGCAGTAACGTTATCAAATTTAGCACCAAGAGGCACCAAGTCAACGAGTACAATCGTCTTTTCTGGTTCCTGGGTTGCTGCATTTGCTCCCATGATGCGAACTTGACTTCCTTTTAGAAATACACCAGTAGCAATTTCCCTAGCCAGCTCTGAGACCAAGGGGAAAAAGGTATACAGCTCCACACTGAGGCGAAGAGCAACTTGCATCGGATAGACACAGCCACAAGGTGTTCCTGGGGGAGTATTTGTTAATGGCTCGCTGCATGTTAGATATGCACAATCTGTACACAGGATAAAATGGTGTTAAGGCATGCTGATAGAGGCAAATCACTTCAAAAGTGCTTTATGTATTAAGCAAAAAAAAAAAAAAAAAAAAAAAAAAGAAACAAACAAAAAGGGCATAACATGTACCATATACATAAGAAAGCAAAAAGCTTTGGAAAAAGAACAAGAAGAGAAACATGTTAAGAAAAAGAACAATGCGTCAACTTCATCACAGGTAGCTAGAATGATGAAGGGACAGTTTGAAAAATGAGATGGTGACTGCCAAGTCATTATTTTGATTTCCAGTGATGAAAGCGACGCCCTTTTTGATTTTAAAAAACATTATAATCTCCTTGTTCTTTTAATAAACATAATATCCTCCTAAGAACTTTTTTCATAAACAGAGCAAGGTCATAACAAGCACACAAATAGAGATGGAGGTTATATACCGTCGTTAGGAGGTGGAGGTGGTAAAGCTTGAATTGGTGGAGCACGTGGTCTCTTGAGGGCCCTTGTAGCAGATGCTGAAGGAGAAATTTTAGGGGAAGGAACAGGGACTTGCAAAAGGGAAAACAATAGAAGAACAAATGAGCCATCAGTTAATAAAAACAATATGAATTCTAAATTAGCAGAATGAAAGAGAACAATTTTCTTACTGTTAGAGTTGTCAGATGAAGCTCTTGGGGATGGTGGAGGTGCAGGAGATACATAGGCCACTGCCAAAGGAGCTGGTGAAGAAGCCTTGGACATTGTAGTTCCTGAAATGAAGGAATAACATTATAAGTAGAACCATGTTGTTAGTAATACCATGAAATCAAATAAGAATTTGCAAAAGCAGGGTGCCATAAAGTTATTTAATACATGGTGATAGCTTGACGTAACAGTTAACTCAAAATCTATTTCATATAGCGTAACATTCTTTATTTCATTTTGAGTAATAGGCTAACACTAAGCTTATTTCATAGTAAGCAACTAAGTACCTGGATTCGGAGATGGTAAAGGGCGGTCACTCTCTGGACTGTCAGGTGACGACTTAGGAGCATATGAGGGATGCGGGCTTTCAACTTGACCTTCACAAAGAAAAGGAAATTTGGTACCTATAAGCTCAAACAAAACGTGGACATATACACACACACACACACACACACACACACACACACACACACACATATATATACATAAGGAGCAGATAACTGTAGTTGTTGCCAGTAACAACCATCGAACCTTGTTGACTTGAAGCTGGTGGAGGAACCAGATTTGAAGCTGATGGAGGAACTAAAACCAAGGAGGGAGCAGGGCTGTTCGCCTTTTCCCTTGGGTAACGATGACTATTAACCGAGATTGGCGAAGCAGATGCAGAATGGGGCCCTTCACTCGGAGAAGATTCAGGGGAGAAAACAATAGGAGCAGAGGCAAAATTAGGCTTCTGGGTGGATTTGTGCACAGAAGGAGCTGTAGCTGGAGAAAGGGCGGCAAAAGTAGCCAAATAGGTAAACAATTAGTTTCAGAAAGTTTTGTCCTCAAGAAATATAGCAATTATCTACAAACCCTTATCTGGGTGATTGTGAGATCCATTATTCGGAGAATGTTCAACGGTTGGTAAAGGAGCAGGAGCAATGTCACTCGGCGTCTTGGATTTGGGGTTAGGAGGAGCTATATAAGGAAAAGAACCTGAAACAGGAGATGTAAACATTCTTTCATCAGATGCAACCTTTTCTTCTCTGAGATTGGCACACCCTATCACTATCTAAATTCACCTGGGGCATGATAGACTGGTGCTAATGGGGTCTGTATCCCATTTGATGGGGCAGCAGCTCGGGGTCTATCACTTCTTCTGTCAAAACCAGGGGTCGGAGTTGATATTCGTGGTGATAATGAGATTTTTGTTCTATTTGATGGGGTAGCAGCTCGAATTCCACCTTTTCGGTTGGTTGGAGCTGATGTTGGTGGTGATAACGGATTCTGTGTTCCACTTGATGGAGCAGCGGCTGGGATTGCATCACTTCTTCTATCAGTTCCAGGGATTGGAGTTGATATTGGGGAGACATGAGATTCCGTAACACCATACTAAGCTAAATTACATACTTAAACCACATAGCAGTAGAGGTGCACGCCTGATCAAATTACATACCTGGAGATGTCGGGACTTCTGGAGCACTACTGTTGTCTCGTTGAGAAGCATCTGGTGGTGCAGGAAGCACATTGCCAGGCAATAGTGGAGGAGGCGGGGCTGATATATCCGGTAGCTCTGCGGGGGTTGGTGCAGCAAAAGCATGTTGTGGCACTGCTGGGGATGGTGGAGTGACAGCATGGGTTGGGTTAGCTGGGGATCGATGTGCAGTAGCAGGTGGTGGCACTAGAGGAGATGGTGGAGGTGAGAGATTGGGTAGTATAGAAGGCACTTCGAAGGGCGGAGGAACTAGTGCAGAAGTATTTTGTGACACCACTGGGAGTGTTGGAGCTGAAGCGCGTGGTAGCACTGGAGCTTGTGGAACTAAACCATGTGATGGCAGAAGATGGGGTGGTGGAGTAAAAGCATGTGGTGGAACTTGGGTCAATGATGGAGGTGAAACATTTGGTAAAACCGAAGGAGCTGGCAAAGTTGATGAATGAGGTGGAATGACCGAGGATGGAGGAGCTTGTGAAGACGCATTATGGGTAATCACTGAGGGTGCCAGAGCAGATGTATGTGGTAGCACCGGGGTTTGTGGAACTACAGGAGCTGATGGAGAAGCAGCATGTGGTGGCACTGGGGCGGATGGTGGAGGTGAAACATTTGGTAATAGTGAAGGAGCTGGCAAAGTTGATGCATGAGGTGGCACGGCCAAGGATGGAGGAGCAAGTGAAGAGGCATTGTGGATAACCATTGAGGGTGGCAAAGCTGAAGCATGTGGTAGTACTGGCGTATGTGGAGCTAGAGGAGGTGGTAGAGAAGCAGCATGTGGTGGCATTAAGGCAGATGGTGGAGGTGAAGCACTTGGTAACAGCGAAGGAGTTGGCAGAGTTGAAACAGAAGGTGGCACTGCGGCGGGTTTAGGAGCTCGTGAAGAAGCATCATGTGGCGCCACTTGGGGCGGTTGAGCTAAAGCATGTTTTGGTGTCACTGGAGGTACCGGTGGTTTGGTAGCACGCGGTGGCAGTAAGGCAAATGGTGGAGGTGAAGCATTTGGTAATAGCGAAGGGGGTGGCAAAGTTGAAACGGAAGGTGACATAGCAAAGGGTTGAGGAGCTCGTGAAGTACTGTGTGGTACCACTTGGGGTGGTTGAGCTAAAGCATGTGTTGGTGTCACTGGAGGTACCGGTGGTGCAGTAGCATGTGGTGGCACTAAGGAAAATGGCGGAGGTGAAGCATTTGGTAATAGCGAAGGAGGTGGCAGAGCTGAAACAAAAGGCAACACAGCAACGGGTTTAGGAGCTCGTGAAGAAGCACCTTGTGGCACCACTTGGGGAGGTTGAGCTAAAGCATGTTTTGGTGTTGCTGGAGGTAGGGGTGGTTCAGTAGCATGTGGTGGCACTAAGGCGAATGGTGGAGGTGAAGCATTTGGTAGTAGCGAAGGAGCTGACAGAGTTGAAGTGTGGGGTGGCGTTACCAAGGGTGGGGGAGCTCGTGAAGAAGTATCATGTGGCACCATTTGGGGTGGTTGAGCTAAAGCATGTGTTGGCATCACTGGAGGTACCGATGGCGCAGTAGCGTGTGGTGGCACTAAGGCAAATGGTGGAGGTGACGCAGTTGGCAATAGTGTAGGAGTTGGTAGATGTGATGCGTGAGGTGGCATTGCCAAGGGCGGACCCGGTGGGGGAGCTTGTGAAGAAGCATCACGTGGAACCGCTAGGGGTCTTGGAGCTGAAGCACGTGGTGGTGCTGCAGAGGGTGGTGTAGGTAAAGCACTAGATGGGATCACACGGGGCAGGGGATTTGGAGCATGAGTTTGCAGTACCGGGCTTGGTGGAGCAAAAGCATGTCGTGGCATTACCGGCAAGAATGGAGGTGAAGCCTCTGGTATCTCCGGAGAGGTGGGCAAAGTTGAAGCACTAGGTGGCATAGTCATCAGTAGCGGTGAAGAAGCATGCTTTGGCACCACTGCTGGCTGTATCAAAGGCGTACTTTGTGGTACTATTGGTGATGTCGGAGCTGAAGTGGGTGGTGCAGGGGAACCACTAGGTGACACCAAAGAAGATGACTGAGTCGGAGCATGGGTTAGCACTGGCAGGTTTGGTGGACTGGAAGCGCTTGGAGGTGGATTTGATTCATGGGGTGACACCACAAGGGGTGCTGGCGCAGAAGCATGCTGTGGCACCGCCAGGAGTGGCGGCACAGAAGCATCCGATGGCTTTAACGGGGTTGCTGGAGTAGAAGCTTGTGCTAGTACTGGACCGATAGGTGGTGCTGCATCTTGTATGTAATGAGGTACTTGTTCCACAGGAAGAACAGAAGGTGCCGGTGAAAGGGATGCGCTGAACCCTGCGGATGGACATGAGGGTGTTACTAGCTTCAAACATAAACAATCGCGAATCAAACAACAATATCCCGCCCAAACTTGACTAACATTCAAATAGTCTCTCATATCACAACGACACCCATGTACTATGATGTTACATTGAAACTTTGGCTCCATATACAGTAAGAGAGTACATGCAAGTCAAACAGTATAGGAACAAGACAGTGGTTGCATATTGCTAGCTTCTACTGCTTCTACAAAGAGATTACCAAACCAAAGAAAATGACCCTAAAGTCCATCCATGCATTGTCTCATATCAATCAGTCGATTAATTTGAAAATTTGTGAGGAAACAAGCACGTCCAAGGATAAGAATTATGCATTGCTCAGTAACCTTAAGAATAATATATATCACTTCGTCTATCAAGCTACAATTTTACTAGTATATATCATAGCACATTATATAAAGACTCTTCGTAATTTAGCAGGAGACCGACCTCAGCCCCAGTTAGGAGGTGTGAACAGCTTCAAATGACGCTAGGAAGAAGAAGGAGGGGCAGGCCAAAGAGGAGTTGGCTGGAGACGATTCGACACGACCTAACCCACCTAAACCTAAGAGAGAAGATGGCATTAGATAGGGCACGATGGCGGCCTAGCATAAGGATAGCGGATGTGGCAGCATAGGATAGTGCGGCGAGTGACTTGCAGTTTAAGACTCCTAGGCAGTCATAACCCCAAATAGTGCATTTATATACTATTTAGTTAGTTCTGATTTATCGCTTGCTTGTGGCATACATGCACACTTAAATACTTGCATGCATATTTCTGTAATTCATTTGGAAACTAATTATGGTAATTCCATTGATGATAAATTGATTTGTTGCAATTGCAAGCGTACACGCACTTCAGGTTGGGGGTCCTCGGAAACAGCCTCCTTTCCTCTCGGAAGGGGTAAGGCTGCGTACACCCACCCCTCCCAGACCCTGCTTACTGGGGAGCCGCGAGGCACTGGGACTGTTGTTGTTGTTGTTGTACTCTCCTCAACTACCAAAGGAAGCGAATAAAAAGCGACTATGGCTCCCTAAACCTCTAGAGGACATTGAAAGAAGTAGGAGAACAAGTGGTAACATGTCACGTATGGACTCAATATGACTGAATTTTGACAATGGAGACTCAGTAAGCAAAAGCATCAGTCAGTCACCCCCCTTGATTAATTAATAATACCAAGAAGTGGTCAGCAGTATTCAATAATCAAACGGAAACCTTCCTTTTTTTCTGCTAGGTATGCAGGGTCCAGGTGTCGGGATTTGAATCTAGAACCTGATATCTAGGGGCTTTAACTTTGATAGTATTTTTACCATTATACCGAGGCATTAATGAAAAGTACAAATCGAATCATTTTTGACAATTTATTCACAACATTGGCTGTAAAGGGGCCAAATTTACACCAAATAACTTGATCTCACTCTCTACAGACCCATTTCAGCAAGTACTTCAACGGCATTGTAATGTAATACAAACAGAAAAAGAACAAAAGTTCACCGACATATAGATATTATCAGTGTGGTAGACCCCATAAAAATCAACTCAAATTAATCAACGAGTTCATGAAAAATCATACAAGTACATCAATCAACATCCACTAATTCAATGTGAAGCATAACGCATTAAATCAGGTAAAATTAACATCCAATAGATCAAATTTGCGAACTTTAAATCAGGTAAATTAACATCCAATAGAGCAAATTTGTGAATCATAACGCATTAAATCAGGTAAATCAACATCCAATATAGCAAATTTGTGAATCATAACGCAGAAAATTAGGGAAATTTTACCTTCTGATCCCGGAACAGTAAGAATTAGAGCAATTATACATAATTTTATCAACTTCCAAGCCAAGCACAGCCTCATTTCCATCCCATGAAGCTCCAAATCTCAGATTCAGAATCCAATTAACACTATTCCAATACCAAATCCTGTACAAAACAAGCAAAATTTCACATAAATAATAAATAAAATACAATTCTCAAATGAAACTGAATCACAAATGACTGAAATAACTAAAATCTTACAGAGATTTTGCGGATTCAAGCAAGAACACCAAAAAATAGTACAGAAGAATCCAATTTGCTCACTGCAAAATGAAATCCTGAACAAAACAAGCAAAATTTCACAAATATAATCAAAAAATACAATTCCGAAACGAAATTGACACACAAATGACTTCAATAATATAAATCTTACACAGATTTTGCGGATTCAAGGAAGAACACTTAAAAATAGTACAGAAGAATCCAATTTGCTCATTGCAAAATCAAATCCTGAACAAAACAAGCAAAATTTCACACAGTTAATAAAAAAAATACAATCCGAAACGAAATTGAACCACAAATGACTTCAATAACATAAATCTTACACAGATTTGGCGGATTCAAGCAAGAACACTTAGAAATAGTACAGAAGACGCAAAATGAACTCAGATTAGAGAAGATGCAAAATCAAGAAAGGTTCATTTTTATCAGAGAATAAAGGAAAAAATAGCTCTGATGCTCGCAAAGAGCTTCAGAGCTCGCTTGCCATGGCTGACTGACAGAGCGGTTATTTTTGCTGATTGAGAGAGAGAGAGAGAGGGTAAAATTAAAGATGAATTAGCATAACTGTACATAGAATTAAACAGTTGTGAAATTGATAACAGCCTCTCTTTTCACACAGAGAGAGAGAGAGAGAGAGAGAGATGAACAGTTAAATTTATATACTCGTGCAATAAAGTTTGTGTTATTTTAACTTACGGCTCTTTGTCCTTGAGTAAAATAATTGATATATAATGCATCTATTTGTGTTTTTTTTTTTTTGGTTAAAAATTTGATTCGTGTATGATTTTTAATAATATGGTAAAATATATATATTTTTTATGTTAGTCGCATAATATTTGTTATACTATGTATTTATATTTTTGTGATTAAAAAAAAAATTAAAAGTAAAAAAAATAATATTCTCAGTGCTTCAATGGTTCCGGCCTCAGCAGAGTCTGAGGGGAGTGAATGTACGCAGTCTTTTCCCTTGAGGATGCAACCCTGAAAAAAGATTATTTTCGAGAACCCTCAACCTGAAAGGTGCAGCATGAGGACTTCCCAGAAGGTCACCCATCTTGATACTGCTCTCGTCCAAGTACTCTTAAGTTTAGAGTTTTAATGGGATCCAGTGCTTACATGTTGGTACCCTCTTAGGTTGTGATTAAAAAAACATCATTTGAAAATAATTATACTTATGTCTAAATTCAAGAGTCGGTTTCAAGCTAAATAATAAGCCTAAGATATATCTAAACAAGTTAAATACAAGCCCAAATTATCGGGTTTGTATACTTAATTTTTTACACATCCAAGACTACCTTGAAAAGTCATTTTTTTACTTAATCGCTATAATTTTTTAATTTTTAGAAAATCACTTCTATAATTTTGAAAATTCTAAACCAACTACCTTAAGTCACACCGTTAATTATTCGTTACCTATTATTAGCTTTCATAGAGATTCTAGAGTGTGCATTAAGAATGACTTAACGTACCTAAGTTCATAAAGCGTTCTTCAACCCCCCCGGGGCACCAAGGTTCGAATACTGTCTCTTTCGAGCCCCCTCGAGATCAAACCTATAAGGGGAAGGGGATAAGTGAACGCATTGCTAGTTCGGTTAGTTTCAATTCATTCTCCATTTTTACACTTAAAAATTAAAAAGGTGAGCTAAAATCCAAGTATAATTCACATAACATTTAACGGATAGTTAACAGTGTGATTTGATGTGCTAGATTGAAAAATTTTAGACCCTTAAAAATAATTTTCTAAATATTAAAAAATTATAATAATTAAATAAAAATAACAACTTTTAAAGATGATTTCCTATAAAAGAAATCATAAGAATATTTATAGTGTGATATTGAACCAAAGAGGGCACTAACACGTCATCACCGGATCCCATTAGAACTCCGAAGTTAAGCGTGCTTGGGCGAGAGTAGTACTAGGATAGGTGACCTCCTGGGAAGTCATCACCCTCAAGTTGGGGGCATTAGGAAACAGCCTCTCTTCAGGTTAACAATCTAAAGGGGAAAGGCTGCATACATCCGCCCTCCAAATCGTGCATAAATAGGAACCCTTAAGGTACTGAGTATATTAATTTTCTTTAGTGGTAGTGGGATATTGATGGAAATATGGGAATGAACCAAAAAAAAAAAAAAAAGTTGAAAACATAAAAATGAAAATAGTTTGGTTTTCTTTTACTTGAAGGGGGGGAATTAGATTAGTTTATGTAAATGGGGTCTCTGCTTTGACTAATTTCACATTAATTTGTTGGGGAGTCCTCCCTTTTCTGATTTAGATTTTTCAACTATATGTCAAACAGGACTTTGACACGTGATCCCATCTTTTTAAGATTTTAGTGTTCGATCGGGTAATGTTATTGTTAAAATAAAATTGTTAATTTCATAATAATTTTATGAAAATTTGTGGCTATTGTGAACTATAAGTTATAATAACAGCAACAACAATATTCTCAGTGCCACAAGAGCTCCCACTTACGCAGGATCTGAGGGGGTAATGATGTACGCAGCCTTACCTCATCAGAGTGAGACCTTGACGAGAGGCTGTTTCCGAGAACCCACGGCATGGTAGCTGAAAAATTGTTAAAAACCTGTAAAAAGAGCATGAAAGGGGGTAAGTAGGGATCATGTAGGGAGCATGTAAGGAGCATGCAAGGGAGCAAGTTGAGCCTAGATGCCATGCAAGACGTGTAAGTGTACATACAAGTATAGAAAATATCATCAGCGATTAGTGCGACCTCAAGGAAACAAATCCTGGGAGCACTAATCGAACAATGTACACCCGTATTGCGGTCGTAAAAATGAGCCTACAGCAGCGACGTGGTACTAGAACTATATTACGGGTCGCTCGAGCTCCTACTCCTCTAAATCAGTTACCCCTAAAACTACCCTCCACTGAGCTCTAACTAGGGCCATCTTTTCATTTAGGTTGGAGTATGTGAACTATAAGTTACATTATTGGTAATAATAATTTTTGTTGTAGCAATAATGGTACCCGATTTGGTATAGTAGTAACTATTTAGAAAAAACAATGTGGGTCCAAACTTCGTTGTTGTTAATCGGGTCGGTTTGACCCAACCCTGTTTGTCAGTATTGTACGGAAGGGTCGGATTCGATCAGACCTGTCTGTAAACTAATTCAATTGGTTAGATCTAGGAGAAAAAATTACCGGATCTTATTTGACCGGTGATACTGTCCTAGGGCGTGTTGGGTCGAACCATGTCGTGGGACTAACCATGGTTAGATCCGCATAGGTAAGACCCGATATTTTTCTTAGTGGGTCAAAGTCGTGTTTGACTCTTTTATTTGAACAACCTTTTTAAAAAAATATTAAATAAAAATGTATAACATATAAATAAATAATAGTTTAATTTTACTAATAAGATACAAAATATGATAATTACATATAATATAACATAAAATATATAATATATCATATAATATAAAATGCACATTATAGATTTAAGTAAAGTAGGCCTTTATTGTACTGTCAAGTCAAGCACATGACCCGACACTAATTATATGACCCGACACGAGTCTAGTCAGGAGCAATATTTTTTTTTTCCCTACCTATGACCCGGCCTGCTAAAGCGAATGGGTCAATTTGGGTCCAAATAAATTTTTTGACGTGTGACTCAGCTTGCTGTAGAAATGGCTCACCCCTGATTGACCCACCGACTTAATGGGTTGGGTCGGGTAGGGTCATTAGGCGGGTTAACCCAACCCGTTGGTCACCTCTAAAGGTTACTCCTTTACTCATAAGGGGCTCCCTAATAGTTTTCCTAACTCATAGAAATTAGGGTAACAATTATATCAGTTTAGCACTTATACGTATAATTGTGTCAATTTAATCATTGTATATTAATTACATTGTGTCATTTTTGTTCTAATTTTTAAAGTAAAATTAATAAACTGGCAACGAAATTTTTACTAGTCGAATCACAGATAGATTAAAAGTGGGTCAGAAGTTGGGCTTATATTAGGTCACTTGGGCATGGCATAATGTGACCGCTAAACTTTCGGTCATTAACTTAACTTTAAATTTGACCATTGGACTAAATTGGTACAGTACAAGTTATATAGAAACTAAATTGATACAATTAAAAGTAAAATAATTAAATTAGTATGGTGGTTGACGTAAAGAACACTAAAATTTATTTTCACATCTAAAGATTCAGGTGATTTACCAACAACAACGACAACAGACCCAGTGCCTCAAAGGCTATCGCATTAGCGGGGTTTGGGAGGGATGGATGTATACAGCCTTACCCTTTCAGGGTGTAACCCTGCCGAGAGGCTGTTTTCGAGGACCCCCAACCTTATAGGGTTCGCAGCACGAGGACTTCTCGGGAAGACACTCATCCTGGTATTACTCTCGCCCAAGCACGCGTAACTTCGGAGTTCTAATGGGATCCGGTGCCTTAGTGTTTGATAAATTAACCCTATTCCTGCGATTTACCATGTTAGAAAAAGCAATTTATTAAGTATGCTAGATTTGATGTGTTATGATCTAAGTATCGTTGTCAAGGATCCATCTTTCTCAAAAGCTAAAACCGATTGGCGAAGGTCCATAAATAATTTTATACTCTAACATGCCCCCTCACACGAAAATGTTAATTAGGCTTGAAATGTGGATAGTGCACAGGCCCATCTCGTACCTTGTACTTAAATTATATTAATATCAAATTGGGAACTGTTGGCATTTGAACTCGTGACCCCTTGGTCAACAAAGATCTGATACCATGTCAAGGAACCATCTTTTCCAAAAACTGAAACTGATAGGTAAAGGCCTAAAAATAGTTTTATACTCTAAGAATCATGATATTTGTAATCTAGGCATTCTGTCTAATTGTTGTTCCTTTACCCAACCCTCAAGTAAGAGATTTTGGATTTAAAACTTATCGCCCTATTTTTTTCATCTCATTTTCCTTTTTATGAAAAGTTGTATTCTCCGTACCAGTCTAGTTAGTATAATGCAAATCTAATTAAACCTCCGAAAACAACGTCTCCACAGAGTAATACTCTTGTCAAAAGCCTCTTTGAGGCACTGGGTTGTTGTCGCTATAAATTCCTTTCAAGTTTTTAAACCTAGAACCCGAAAACACTGTCCCCGAATCATACAACTTTGCCTCAATAGTATGAGGCAGGTGAGGGGATAAAATGTTACTTTAGGCCAAAAGGTTTGGAGTTCAATTCCCCTCCTAAATCTTTCTCTGAAGAATCTTTGATTTAATTAGTTTTCGTGGTGTGTGGGTTGCTGCATAGGTCAGAATTTATCAGGTAACCGAGTTCCTCATTAAAAAAAAAATAATAATACTAGTAAATTTTTACCCTAATAATAACGATACTCAATTTTTAACATTCATTAAGAAAGCAAGGTAGGTAGATTCTAAATCAGGGCACACAAATTGAAATAACTACTCAATTCTTGAAATTCGTGAAGTGTTCACAATTTATATAGAGCATGGACCATTTAAAAGGACACTCAATGCTTGATTTGCAAGCCGGGTATCTCTGACTTATATCTGCAGCTCAGCGACTCGAGCAAGTAAGACCTATGAGAACCCGAAAAAATTCGAAAGAAAGAGACACAAAACAAAAGACATCCAAGAAAATAGAAAAGTACCGTAAAAAAAAAAAAAAAAAAAAGCACAAAGGGACAAAAATAGGCCGCCTCATAGAGTAGGAGTGTATTCTTTATATTTGCAGCTTGTATTCTTTATTACGTACCCAAATTTAATGATAAAAGCTAAATTATTTTTACCTTTTTATAAATTTAAGAACAAAGACTCACGCCTCACGGACGCTTTCTCAAGAGTAGGGGCGTAAATAGGCTCGCGAGTCGGCTCGTCATAAAGCTCGAAAAGCTCAGCTCGCTTTGAGTTTGACCCAAGCCGAGCTGGCTTATTTAGCTTATCGAGTCGAGCCCGAGCCTAGTGAAGCACCACATGATTAATGTAAAACTTATTGATTAATGTAAATTATAATCAACCTAATTTGTATAGAAGTAAGGCTAAACAAATCAAATCCTAAAGATATGACGATGAGTAAAACGAGGAAAATGTCTAGTAAATTATTCAACAAAACAAAATTTGAGGATATTTTACAAATCCATACTACGGGAATGTAACAATAATAATATACTGAGGTGAGATTCAATCTCAAAACTACTTGACAATAAGTAGAATACCTCATTTTATATATATACTGACATTTTTTTCCTTCTTTTCTTTAATTTACGATTCAGGGTTGGGATTGTATCACTCTTACAGTACATAAAAATTATTCAAGTCTAATAAGCATTCAGGTGAGGGGCATATATTAGAGTACAAAAATAATTCATAAACTTTCACTCGTCAGCTTAAAATTTTGGGATAGTGAATTCCTTGACTTGTTCAATGTCTGTGTTTAAGGGCATCAATGGAGTTTTGCTACTAGAGTGGGTCGAACAAAATCAACTTAAAGTTTTTAACCCTGCGAGTGCTCGATCGGGATCCACCTTCTAACCGTGATTAGCTAACTTATTTTCCCCTCTCTCGTCTTGCAAAATTGGCAAATATGAGATTCACATATAAACTAAGTACTGTTGTTCCATTCCTGAATCAATTGGTGTTAGATAGAGTAGTTAACTACATTTATATAAACTGTTTTTTTCTCATAACCCTGATATGAAATTTCTTATTAAACTCATATGTAGAGTCCTTAACAAGTCTCTTTTTGTCTATGGGTAGGGGAGTAAACGAGCCATGTCAAGCCGAGCAAAGCCGAGCACCCCCTTGCTTGAACTCAAGTTCGATAAGGCTTGTCGAGCATTTCTAACCCTTGTTTGAACTTTCGATAAGAATATAATGTGTTCGACACTCGACTAGACTCGGCTTGTTATCGAGTCAAGTCAAGCCCATTATCGAGCCCAATCGAGTTTAAAACCGAGCCAAACTCGCAATCAAGTCGAGCTCATTAATGAACTAAGCTTTTTAAGTTATTATCAAGCCATTATATTTGAACCAATACCAACTATTATCGAGCTCATAGCGAGCCCTTAACAAGCTCTTATCGAGCCCCTTAACGAGCCCTTATCAAGCCCTTATCAAACTATTCGTGAACATTAGCGAGCCGAGCACCCCTTGTTTT
The DNA here is from genome assembly GCA_018398585.1 of Simmondsia chinensis. Taxonomy (NCBI): domain Eukaryota; kingdom Viridiplantae; phylum Streptophyta; class Magnoliopsida; order Caryophyllales; family Simmondsiaceae; genus Simmondsia; species Simmondsia chinensis. The sequence continues at coordinate 24,360,687 of JAGTTD010000017.1, read as the reverse complement.
GAACTCGGCTCGTTAAGTTTATTGAGCCTGCTGAACTCGGCTCGATGAGCTATCGAGGCCCTTATAATGAATACGAACGAGCCATAATCGATTTCAAACACGAGTACTTCATCAAATATTCTGTTCGTTTACTCCCTACCTGTGGTTAAAAAAAAAAAAAAAAAAGAAAGAGAAAACCCATGAAGAAGTAGGATCCACGTGGTTCCCATATGTAAATCACGATAGCTCATTCCTTCGTGCTTTTATTAAAGCCTGCAAAAGACAATCCCCCATGGCTACATCTTCTTTTCCTCACTTATGAATGATCCCATGTATCGTATCATGTCGTGTTAACAATTTAACTGTTACGTTTTCATTTGATAATATAGATAGAACAACTATGTTAATTCAGGTCTCGCTCTTGGGTGCTCCTGTCTTGCATCGTGATTTTTGTCGCTAATTATCGAAACAATAAGAATAACAACAACTAGAAGCCCAGTGCCGCAAGGACTCCTGCCAATGCAGGGTCGAGATTGATGCATACTTGCCAAAGAATGTTGAGAAAAAAAAATTTTGATTTCAATTGATAGGAAAATTATGGCACATAAATCCAAATTTCATTACAAGATGGGGTGATATGGTTTTATAAAAAATGTTAAATTAATCTCAGAATGTGATACAATCTCTAAAGGGCCGTTTATTGCGATCATACAAACTTATGGGCTAGAAAAACTCCGATTATGTTATTGCTCTTAGTGAGAAGCAGAAATGAGTTTGTTACACTTTGTCTTGTTTATAAAACCAAGCAGTAAGTGATTTAAAAATAAAAAATAAAAAATAAAAAAAATAAAAATGCGTTGAGATCTTTGATCTATATGCATAAAATAGTTCCACAAGGATTTGATAATAAAACTATTTGCTCAAAAATGAAGATTATAAAGTATATATATACAAAGATCTTTAAGGTTGAAAAGGCTTGCTTAATGAGGTTTTCATATTTAGCTAAATGATAAATATGGATCTCGAGCTTGCTATGTGATTTATGCTCAATTGAAAATTGGTTTAGTGTGGGTTATTTGGAAAATTTTACAGAATGATTATATATGCATGTATGTGTGCTCTCAAATACCCGAAGAAGTATAATTGTATTTTGAAGATATATGTAATTTATTTGGCAAATGCTCACATGTGCATCAATTAGCCACATTTCTGTATATTTTCACATGTTTGCCTTAAATTGATATGAGGTTGGCTTGAGCTAGCCAAATACGAGGGTTGTGGTTTTTGGACAACTAGTTTGAGTAAAGGCAAGAGGAAGTAAAAAGGTCAATCACATATAATCTTGGTATTACTGGAAACATGAAAAATTATAACCAAGTACGTAGTTCGAAAACGTAACGTGAAACTCTGTAAAGAAGTTGACTACTTCAGGAGTTGGCCTAAGAGGCATGTTGTTTAATATTTAAATATGAGTTTATAAAAAGTTATGTATATTAAAAAAAAAAAAAAAAAAGTGATTTCTTTCTCTATAAGAGAAAATGTTTAAGTGGTTTTTATACATATAAATAGTTGTAATTATATTACAATGTGTATGGACTTTATTGCTATAGTGAGGTAATGTTGATATTTGAATCTCCGTAAGCTGTTTATAATTTGTGTGGATATGGCCTATATTGATGGCTATGTGCATCCCAATTCATGTTTGTAAGCGTACGGCTTTAAAAAAAAAAAAAAAAAAAAAGCCCTGAAGCTCAGTCCCTTTCTATTAGTTAGCAACTTTATGGGATGTTGAATGCATATGTGAAATTCTTTGTTAATGAAAACACTTAGAGACAAATGTGTCTCACCCCTATTGTTCTATAATTGAAGAAATTTAAAAGGAAAAAATATAAATTTATTATGTAAATAATCATGATGCAAAATCTATATTAGCCATTTTGAGGTGTTTGCTCGGAAAATAGGTGCCAGTGGTTTTCACTTATGGTATACAATTGCATGTGATGTACAATGTATAAAAGAAGTATATGGTTCATAAAAACATGACATGTTCAGCAACATGTATATCATATTTGTGAGTATAGTCCAAAAATTTTTGATGTTTGTGATTCTTGGAATGACTATAAAAATGTGGGGGTACTCTGAATCAAGGAAAAAAAAGGGTAGAAAATATGCATTATATGTCGATATTGCTTGATTAATTGATGATCGATGTAACGTACCCAATCTTGTATTGGTCCAAATTGATGTGGCCAGTTCTTAGCAATACTTATAAGGTTATGTTAAATGAATTGCCTTAGATTGTTTGGACATTTGAAAGGCATTATACATGTCTTATACTAAAGTGGCTTTACTGTGTTATGAAAAGCATAGCGTTCTAATTGATGTTTGATCCAGGTGAATAAAAATGATAATATTCACCAATAGTGTGCTATGCTATGGGACTCCACTGAATAGATGGATGACCAGCTTGCTCTACTATGGAGTCGAAAGAAAAGATTGCCTACACACAAAGAGCGCTCTACTACAAAGGCAACAAGTTATGATGCAAGTTGATGTGAGAAAGTATATTGCGAATTCGCTTACAAAAGGGCAGACGTGCCTATGCGTTGTTAATCATCGAGGGGAGTGGGACTGAAGCCCATATAAATTAATCATCACAGTGGAAACCCGTCCTCAGAGGTATGGCGATCCCATGAATGAGGTTCAACGGGTACAAACAAAACTGATGGGTGGTTGAAAAAGAGCACAAATTATACTAATTATAGCGGGGTATTCTCGGGTCCCATTTCTAAGGTGAGGTGCTCTTTACTGTGATGTTTAAGGCAGAGTTTTCAAACTCTAAATGAACCTGAAGGCACATTATTAGCGGGGTGTTGGTCACAAATCACCCTTGGAAGGTTCACCTACGTGAGTGTGGTGGTGGGGTCGCCACTGTGGGAAATAGGCTATTCCCTAATGACACTCATGAGACAGGATTTCGTGCGCATGACTGTAACGCGCCCCACTGATAGAACTTTACAACTACCAGTATTCTATGTGTGTGATGGGTCTAGACCTGACTACAAGGGACCTAGTTCAAAGCACTTTCGCTACTACGTTTTCTTCAGGTTAAAGCTCATTTGCACTAAGTGCTTGTTCAAACCCGAAAGGTACCTACATGTATTAACGGAGTATAATGCTCACTACGTTTAATAATTTTTAAATCATGTGGGGGATTGTTGGAAAATTATTTAGTTTATTCAGTGATTTAAAAAAATATTATTATTTTGTTACTATTTACTTTTTGTAAAAAATACTTAATACTCCAAATTAAATTATTATTTAAGTCAATTAAAGACCTTAATATCATTTATGTTTGCCGTTTCTTAACGTTTGGGAGGACAACAATTAACATGCGTGGTCCAAGTTGTGTATTGACCGGTTATGTATTGCCATTAATTAAAATAAAAATTAAGTATACAATCTTGTATATAAAAGTATGAGTGTGGTGGGAAAAGTATACACAACAATATGAAATGTTCTATTCTTTAATCTCCCACACTCTTTCAATAAACTAATGAGCTTGGTAGTTGTAGTTCGGGGATCTTTCATTGCTGCACTAATAGAGGTCCGACGGGTTGTTGAATCATGGGAAAGGAGCGCGTTTATAAGCTTAATAGCAATACTCGTGCAAGAGGGGCGTTTTCTTTCTAAGGATAGCTTTCTCATGTGCCTCAACTCAAAGATATGTTTTTCCTAAACTCTTTCTCTGTCTACTTTGTTTTCCGTATATATATATATATATATATATATATATATATATATATAATTGTTGGTTGTATTGAGATGTTGATTCATGTTCTTATGGAAGTTTGATGATATTATATTGTATTTACTAGCTCTACAACTATCGATGTATTGATATTATTTCTTAGTTGATGTAAGTTGATATATATATATATTTCATGTTAATAATGTATTATTTTGTTGAAATATTATAAAATATTTCCAACAGTACGCAACATTATCCTTTTAGGGTACCACCCTAAAGGGAGGCTGTGTCTAAGGACCCACAACCTAAAAAGTATAAAAATGCATGGACCAAAGAGAGCATAAAGCAATAATAAGAATAGAGCAAAGCAAGGCATAGAGCACTTATCTCAACAAAAATTACGTTAATTTATTTTGTGGAACTCATAGTGAACTGTGTAAAATTTACCCAAATTAGAGTAATATGTAGGAGAGTAAACAAACAGAATGTTGGATGATCTACTTGAGTTCGAAATCGATTATGGATCGTTCGTGCTCGTTATGGAGGTTCGATAGCTTATATAGTCAAGTTCAAACAAAGGAGTGCCCGGCTCGTTAACGTTTGCGAACAGTTTGATAAAAGCTTGATGACAGTTGATATTGGCTCAAAATTTGTTCGATAATGAATTAATAATAACTCAAATAACTCAGCTTAATAGCAAGATGGATTCAATAATAAGCTCAACTTGATTATGAGCTTGATTCAGCTTGATAACGAGCTCAACTTCGCTCGATAAGGATAACGAGCCAAGCCGACCCGAGTAACAAACACACTGCAAACTTATTAAACAAAACTCAAACAGAGGTTCAAAAGCTCGATAAGAGCTTAATTAGAACTCCAGCTCGCTAAGCCTTATCGAACTCGAGTTTGAAAAAGAGGATGCTCGTTTGGACTTGATTCTTTTACACCCCTAATCGTAGTACATCCGGGTTTCTCATAGTAACTCCATGTCACATTTGATTCTCCAAATTGTTTTATATGGAACATTCTAAGATCTATTTTTTCAAGGTCTATAACTTAACCGTCAGTTATATAGAAATACGTATATTTACAACCATTGTCTACTTAATTTGTGACCACAGTTTAAACCCAATGAACTTTGAACAAATATTTTAAAGTAGAAAACGGTTTGTTGAACCTTTATCTGATAACGGGGCGGAGACTGGAGATGGATAAGTGTAAAGAAGGGTAAACGGTTTACCCTTAATTGACAATTGAATAAAAAGATAAAAATAAAAAGAACTATAGTTATAATAAAGACAAAATTGCATAAAATTTGTTCAATTTTTATCTTACCCATTTTACACCCAAATTAGGGGTAAAAATGAGGTAATAAGAAATAAGAATTTACCCGTATTAACCCCATTACCCCTCAAAATAAACCGACAAATAGCGATAAAAGTTTATGATCGTCATCCTTACTCCTTTTTACCTCTTACCCTGTTGCCAAACAATAATAACAACTCATTACCTTAAAGAAGCTCCTGTTAAGAAAGGGTTTAGGAGGGTAAAATATACGCAACATTACCCCTCTATAGTGCTACTCTATAGAGAGGCTATTTTTGAATCTTATCCTATTACCAAACATTGGTAAATATTTGGGTTTTTTACATTTTAGTAACTTAACATTTTTAGAAACAATAAAAAGAAACTTGACCTTTTTAAATTAATAAAAAAGTCACTAAGTTTTGTCATATTAATAAAAAACCCCTCTTCGGCGTGGTGGCATCGTTTTCTATTGACAGAGCTAACATGACAACTACTTTTTTATTAGTACTACAATAAAATAACAAAAGTACCCTTCAATAACCATATTTTTAAACAAATTAAGCGAAAGCAGTCAGCTTCTACATAATATAACATCTCAAATTTTAAGGTTATAAAGTAAGAAGAATGACATTAAATGGTACTTTTGTTATTTCACTATATCATTAATAAAAAAAGCGGTTATCATATCTACTCTGTCGATAAAAAATAATGTCATTGTCCCAAGGATGGATCCTTTTGTAAATTCGAAAGGATTAAAATTATTTTTATTAGTTTAAAAAATATCGAATACTAACATGTAAATAACCCCTAAATATTGTACAAATAAAGGCATGTGTCGGTGGTATAAGAAGCTTGTGAATAGTGTGATTCCGCACGTCCCCAAAAGAATCCAATTTCAACAACTTTGTCCCCCCTCCTTGTTACCATCTCCTTCGGAATTATTACAATATTCTCGTGGCTCTAAGCAAAATTTAAAAAAAAAAAATCTTTCATGTATAATAATATTTCTTATAAAATTATTAATATTAACAATTGTTACTTTAAAAATTACAACTTCTAAAATTTTGGAGCCCAACAAGGGAGCTCTAAGAGGTTGCTCGGATGGCTTGGGTTATGTCCGGCCCTAATTACACCTGACCATTTTATGTCTCATAATGTAATGTCCATTATTATTTTATTATATTAAAAAGATTTTTCTAATGAGTACTTAGAGGTTACATGATCCCACTTCCATTTACAGGGTGGCCTAGACCTCGTGTTTTCGAGTTGCCTGTTTATTCTACGGCTATGGCAATATTTATCGAAAAAATGTTACATGATAAGACATAATAAATGTATATAAATTATTTATTGTTCTAACTAGTGTCTCATATTGTGATGCATTTTAATTGAAGATATTGCATATGTTTTACGTCTAAGAGGGTATCAACACGCAAGCACCGGATCCCATTAGAACCCTGAAATTAAACGTGCTTGGGCGAGAGTAATACCAAGATGAGTGACCTCCTAGGAAGTCCTCGTGTGGCACTCCTCCGGTTGGGGAGTTCTCGGAAACAGCATCTCTTCAGAAGGGGGAAGGCTATGCACATCCACCCCCGACTCTGTTTAGGTGGGAGCCCTTGAGGCACTGGGAATGTAGTTGCATTTGTTTTACAAAAGTGCAATATATCATTTGTTATTATCACAAAAATAGATAAATATGTATATTTATTATATCTGATCATTTGTCCTTTAGACGCCCGTTACAAAAACCTATTGTTATTTATATCATAAATCTTTGTATTTTAATAGTTAATCTTTTTATATAAGGAAATCACATTTTTTTTCAAAATATAGAGAACTAGAGGAAGGAAAATTGATGAAATCCAATCTAACGGATAGGGCTGCAAATGAGTCAAGTCGGCTCGCGAGCTGGTTTGACTCGACTCATTAAGAGCTCGGCTCGGGTTCATCTAGGCCGACTTGAGAGCCGGCTGAGCTCGTAAGGTCGGCTAGTTTATTTATCAAACCGAGGCCGACTCACTTTGAAAAGTTCAGGCGCCAGCTCGTTTATGGGCTCAGGAGCCGGCTTGTTTATGAGCTCGTGAGCCGGCTCGTTTATGGTCTCATGAGCCAGCTTGACTATTGGCTTGCATGTATAAATTGCGCCATGTAGCACTTCCTCCACCATTCATTATGTGTTTTTGTTTATGTGTTTAAATATTTTTAGGGTTTGGCCTTTTAAACTTTGCCTCGCTGAAACTCAATAAGCTAACTCGTCAAATAATCAAACCTAAATAATATCAATACTGAGCCAGTCTCATTTAGTAAACGACCCGATCCGAGGACAGACATGCAGTTCAATAAGATAAATGATACCAATACCGAACCGATCTCATTTAGTTGACGAGCCGAGCCGAGCCGAGCAAACCATAGCTCGACTCGGCTCAGCTTATTTACAGCCCTACTAACGAAAATGGGGCAAAGATTTGCCTCACGATCTTATATTATATTAATTTAATTGTTGTACTTTAAATTATATCAATTTTTTTCTTATACATATTAAATTGCAAGAATGTTGTCCTAAAAATGTTGTCCTTATTTTTTGTCATTGTAAAAAAAATTATTCCTTGTTTCCTAAACTATGATTTTATTAGCAAGTATGTTAACATAATATACATAACATACCTATATTAATACAATATTTTAATAACATTATACCATTAATTTAGCTTCATTTTCACCCTAAAAATATAGTAATATAATTTAAATGAATTAATAAAATTAAAAATATAAAAATGAAATTGACACATTATGAAAGCATAGGAATCATACTATAAAAAAAACGTATAAAATTATATTCATGTCATAATATTATACGACATTACAACATGACATTTTATTCAACTACAAAGTTGCAATTCTTTTTAGTTTCAATGAATTTTTATTTTTTTATTTTTGTTTTGGGGTAAAGATAAAGATAACTCCTCAAGCTTGCCCTTATCTGAAAGAGAACCCTAAAATATCAGTCCGAATACGAAAGAAGTAGGCTCCGTGCGGGACACAATTTCACATAATATCAGAACCCTCATGACTCAAGTTTGCTAACCAGTCCGCCAGCCTATTAGTAGTTTCAATGAAAAGTGGGTCACATGCATTACCTTTGAATTTCTTTTAATGATCTTTTTATCGAAGTAAAGAATACTGAGAAACGGAAAAATAAAACTCGAATTCTTGATTGTTCCTCGAGAAAGGTAATTACTAATTACCACTATATCAAACCCTAATTTTGTCGTGTTTAAGGCATACTATATCTTCCCAGTAAAAGATACATTAAAAAGACACTACGGCTCCGTTTGTTTTGACAGAAAAGTAGAATATAAGAATTGATTTTTCTTCGGAAAAAGTTTTCCAAGGAAATATCAATTCTGAGTGGGGTTTTCCGTTGTTTGTTTCAAAGGAAAACTTAATTCCCCATTGTAATGTTTTCGTGTATGTTTTAAAAAAATATTTTCACCAATCATTTTATATCTTTTTATAGGACAACACAAGTAATAATACAATATATATGAAGTAACAAACTAAAAAGTTAACTATTAAAGCTGCATAAATTAGGAAAATTGTTTGTATTCTAAAATTTGAACATTTATCATCTAAATACTCCGTCATTTTATTATATACAATGAGGTGTCAAGAGATAAAAAAATTTATCACTTGTGTATATACTGTGTTAAAATCTGATGAATTTTCATTAAAATTTGGCTAATTTCTACTAAAAAATTGATGTGGCATAAATATCATATTATAAAAAGGTTGTCTACATTCTAACAAAAATTACTTATATATTATCAAAAACTATGTCATGTTAGCATTTTTTGATAAAAAAAATTATTACATTATGATATAGGATACATATAGATTGCTATTTTCATTTAAAATATACTAAATTTTGGCAAAAGATACCTAATTCATAAGAAAATTTTTAAACTTCAGGATACATCATTGTATATTACTAAAATATCACAATACCTGTGTAATAAATGCTAAAATATTGCCTATATAATTTTCTTCTATAATATTATATAACAATTCAACTTGATTAAAGTTATTCCGTTGCAATAATAATAAAGTAATATCCAAGCTGCTTTTAATTATTTAGTCTAATTCTTGTCCGAAATTGACGTTAAATGTCTACAATGCAGTCTGGTTTATTTTGATTCAATTTCGATTTGCATGATGATAACCGCGAAGGTTTTTGAGCTACTTAGAATCACGACTTCTCCCATTTTGAAAGGGAAGTCATTTTCCCTCATTTGAGGGAAAATATTTTCCGTCGGAAAACCTTTTCCTTGATCTAATGATGCACCAAACAAAAGAAAAGTGGAAAACCACTTCCTAAAATATGGTTTTCCCCTGAAACAAACGGAGCCTACATCTGAGAAATGGAACATAAAGCAGAAGCACATAATATTTATTGTATATAAAAAATAAAAGCGACACATTTTGAAAAAAACGAAAAATCAAGGGTAGCACTTTATGGAATAAAACTTTGATTTTATCTAACAATGCCACATTTTCTGTTTGTTATCACATCACGGTTCACATCATCTTTTCGGTTGTCATATCATCTTTTCAACCATCTAATGAATCTTATACCCTTCTCGTTATTTTCTAATACATATTGCACTTTTTGTTCCTTTTCTTCATCCTGATACCCTTCTTTTGATTGAAAAAAAAAATAATAATATTAACAAAGAAAGAATGTGCAGAAGAATAAGAATAAGACGTCTTCAAAATCAGAAAATGCAATAATAAAATTCATAATCTAATAACATAAAGCCATCCGAGCGCACTTTTCCCTGCACTGCATGAAAGCCACCAGCACAAGCCCACACAATTTGATGGCCAAATTGTCAGCAATATTGCAGGGATAGTATCCTGCAGAATCTGATTCCATTCAATCCAAATTGCACTCAGCATTTCCATCAAACATTAATATTTAAATCCTAATCATATAATTATTCTCTCCAAAAATCATTTTGGCTTCTAGGGACAGCAATAAAGCGGGTAAAACCTGCTACCCGCAGTATGGATATAAGTAAAGTAGGTAGCGGGTACGGATTGGGTGTACCCGCCCCGTATCAACCACAGGTATGGGTATAATGTTGTACACGCTCCGCCCCACCTTATACCTGCTCCATTTTGTAATATAATTGATTTTTGAAAATAGTATTAAATAATTAATACGAGCGAATATGAATAATCGTCTTGTACGCACATTAGGGTGGGTAATGGGGCGGTACGGGTATTGGTTTGTACCCACCAGGCAGGTATGGGTATCCACTTCATACCCGTGACAGGTAATGGAGGCGGGTATGGGTATGAATTTGGGTGGCGGATAGAGTATGAAGGCACCCCCTATTCTGCCCTGCCATCCCTATTGGCTTCTCCATCAACATGAACAAAAATAACAAGACCAGTCTTAGAAAGTGCTCCTGCCAAAGTAGGGTCTGAAGAGGGTCAGATGCATACAGCCCCACCCCTACAAGGTGCTACTATTAAGGGAGGCTGTTTCCGAAGGATGCAGCTAATTTTTGGCTTCTCCATCCTTAACATTATTATCAACCACAATAGAAAATAAACCTACATAATAATAGTTTATTGAGTTTCTTTGATGAAAAAGAAAGTTGTTTGTGTCCTCAATGCCACACGATATTTTTGAGGGTGTCTACGATATTTATACAAAAAAGAATTAATAGGAAAATGTGTTTGAAGTAAGGCTCCGTTTATTTGAAGGAAAAGCATTTCCATCACATTTCTATAGTTTCATTCTATAAATGAGTAGCAATCCCTAATCTATCGCAATATGTTTTCTTCCATATAGAAGACGTTGATTTTTACCTCAAATAGAAGGAATGCCATTTTCCTTAACAGAGTAGAAAATATTTTCAACTTCATCAACCGTATATAAACACACATAACGAAATTATTTTCCTTGGCTAAACAAAAACTTTTAACAAAACAATATTTCTAAAGAAAAGTCACAATGTTTTCCCTTGGACCAAACAGAGTCTAAACAGTACACAATAATGTTACAATGAAACTAGAAAAACCTCGGCCAAATGTGGCTCTTAGCGCATAAGACTTCCACCAAAGTGGGGCTCGAGAAGGGTCAAACATAAGCAATATTACCTCGACTTATACGCAGAGGCTATTTTCGATATTTGAACTCATGATCCAGACCCCGCCTTAACGGGAGCCTTTTACGCACGGGGTTTATTGTTGTTGTTGTTGAACTCATGACCCAGATTGCAAAAGCCCTGCAGAAAATACCAACCAGGGTTCGGAATGGCTCTTCTAATCCTCCATTCTCAATCAACTGGATTGGGATCGAAGTCCTTGAAACGTGCTTTGAACGTTTCCGCCATTTTCATCTCTTCGTCGTTGCTAAGCTTACAATCTCTCCAATCGGCCTTGTTCGGTATCTTCAGCAGACCTGCAAGTACCTGAACATGAACCCATTTTGACATCATATTCAGTTCTTGCACTAGCCCAATTTTTCATCCATAAACAGATTAAATAATATGGGCTATCGAATACATTGTGAACGTGATTTCATTGAAGCATGGTGGAAATGGTGCAACTGAAACAGTTGTTAAAAGGGTTGATAAAGAGATGGGAGAGATTGATTTGAAACAAATTTAGTGCCAGAATTATCCACGGTCCAATGTAGGGATGGCGACAAAATGAAGTTCCCTTAGTATAGTTACTGATAATTTGAATTGTTGTAAATTCTACCTCATATAATATATTATTAGTTAAGATTAATTCAGGATTATAATTTGATTTTATTACTTTTTTTGTTAATATTATATTAGGAGTTTGTCATTATCCGTTTATAAGTTCCCTTTTAATCAGGATTCTAGTTCTTCTCAATCAATACCGATTTAACCAGAGCCTAAAGATTGTTGATCAGACTATTTCGAATGAATCCAACACGTAGCTACAAACCTACCGTCACAAATGTTTTGCAATATCATTCATGCAAAAGGGGGAAACACAGAGTAATTCCCAAGTCATATCACTCAAAAATCTTTTAACTTCAATTTACCTCACGTCCGAATTGGGCAGGGAAATTCTCATTCTCCTCTATGGGATGCAATAAAGTCGTGCCATCTGGGAGCTCCACGTAAAAGAGACCGAACTTGCTGTCGAACTTCTCTTTCAACAATTTTCTCTCATCAGAATTTTTATCATCTGTGAGTCAGGTAGATGATTATCTGTTAATCAAGAAACTAAGCATATCAAAAAATAAAGTTAAAGCTACTACTTTCTGTCAAAGCTGATGATACGGATGATAACAAATTAACGTCTACGTCTACGTTGTCCTTAAACATTAGTATGCATTAACTCCACCCTAGAACATATCAGTTCGCATGAAGACATGGCAAAAGGCCTAACTCATGCAATTCATGCCGGTCTCGTATCACATAACCAGGCACATGAAACAGAATTTGAAATGTAGATTCTAAAGATCTCAGCTTCAACTGTTACAGGCCTTGGATTCTTGAACTGAGTCCCTTCCTCGTTCATTGTTCATCTGGTCTATTTTTCTGTTGTTTGCTTTCATGTCCCAAAATCAAAAGGCGCATGCTCGATTCCTTGACCTGACTTATGCCACATCTCACCAGTGGAATTATAACACATGATGATTCACACAAATCTGCTAGTATCACATCTACAGCCTATTTCAGGAATAGTACTGACAAAATCCTTTTTGATGCAGTTCAGGTTAGATTTAGCACCGGAAAATGTTCTATAAACCAAAAACAGACATGCTTGGTATTTTGATCTTAGCAGTTCTTGAATTTAATCTTGACACACAAATACCAAGACAGCTCAGCTTACCCTTAATTGTCTTAAATTCAAAGTCCAGCTTTTTAGCCGCCAAATTGAAAAGATTTTTGACAGCCGATGCCTTAGTCGGTGGAATAGGAACAGCCTACAGAAAAGCATAGATAATGTAAGAATAATACATAAGTCTTGACTATAAAGAAGAGGATCAGGCCGATCAGATTTAGGCCCCTAGGACGCTAGGGTTTAGTCTGCAATTATATATACACAATAGGGTTGTGTGAGTTAGATGAACTATTGAAAATTACATCCTATAATATTCTCAAAATAGTGCAACTGTTGTGCTTCCCTCCATGGAAATAGACTTAAAGCAAACCATGTCAATTTCGGTGTTTTGATTTTTCACCCAATCTGCCTTTTGAGCTTGTTGTTTTGATTCAGGTTTCCTGAGTTATGGGTGTGGCCCTAAAAGCCAATTCTTTGGTGCCAAGGAGATGAACAAGGGCACTCCAATTCAAAAGGTTCGGCATGATGCAGTACATTTGGCTCCCTACTCGCATATGAAGCTCGTGCATGCAAGGGAGAATTTCTCTCAATCATTTGAAGGGGGACAGAGAAGCTTTTAGCAAATGATCAATTCCACTCGATTTATTTTCAAGAACATCCTCTTTGACTGTATTCATTCACTTATCTACTACTTGCTCATTTGAAAGGATAGCCAAAGTTCTAAATATTTGCACTCAACTATAAATATCCACTAGTTCACTGCAACAGACGTTCTGCTATAATTTGGCATAGATCATAGTCATTATACTAGTTAAAAGATAATGATGCGAGGCAAAGGAACAATAATATCCCCATCACCTCCTTCCGTTTTTTGTTTGCAATTTTTAGTTTTTAAGAAATTAAAAACCAGGTTTTGGAAACAAGTTCAAGGTTTTGGTAATCTGTTTCCAGTTTTCAGTCTCACTAGGAAAAATTTAAAATAAAGAAACCAAAAATTAGAATAAATCATTTCCAAAGCATGGTTTTCAATTTTTAAAAAAACCAAAAACTGCAAAGAACAAACGATACCAAAATGGTAGGTATTAACAGATTTTATGAAATCATAAATCAAACGACATGGTGTTGCTAGAAACGGAGGCATGGCGGCCAAATTAGTCTACAGATGCATTTTGAGCCATATAACCGCTACTATTGTTGGAAAAGGCAAATGCTATGCATGAAGATAAAGAACAATACAATAATGCTTGAAGCGCCCGAACCTGAACATTTGCATGAGTTCCTCGTTTAGAGATCAATTCAAAGAAGATGATTTCCTTTCCTTGGTTTCTAGAATACATCCGAAGACTGCTCTGAAATCTACACAGTTCTTTCTGACATTCTGGCGGCATAGACAGGGTACTGGGTGAATGGTCAACTGGAATTATTAGTACATGATCATCAACAAGTGGACCTTTGGCTAACGCGCAATAAAAATTTTCTCCAACGCTAGTGATCAGATGTGATTCCACGTTGGGGCTTGACAAACAAAACCAGCACTCTTTTGACCTGAAATTTGATTGTGTTATCTTGATCAAGAATTAAGATATGAAAAATGCAAAATCTACGGTTCTGTTTGTTCTAACGGAAAACATTTTCCGTCTCAATTCTATTGTTTCCTTGCATAACTTCATAACAACGACCACAAATACGGAAATGTTTCCCACATTGAGGGGAAACTGACTTCCCCTTATCGAAAGGGGAGATCATTTTCCTTATGGAGGGGAAAACGTTTCCGTCGTAATCTCACATGCCTCACTTCAACCTCAATTTGGCCAAACGTGAACCTCATACCAATATATATAATGAAATCATTTTCTTTAACTAAAAAAAGGAACATTCTTCAAGAAAAAAGTATTTTTAATTAAGAATACCTTTTGAAGAAAAAAATTTTACTGAACCAAATGGAGCCTACAGGTATCTAAAAAGTCCATTTTTGATACAACTATGAATAAATATAACTAACAGCAGTTCATAACATTCTAAGGAAAGATATTACTGCAGGTAAAAACTGGTTTATTGGAACAACGTATGAACCTGTTAATACTTCCACTTTCACCTCCACGTCTCCTGCCCGAGAAAGTTTCACTCTCTTCAACCAAATTGTGCTTAAACTGACACTCTGGACCTCTCTCACATCTTCCTTTGTTAAGAAAATCAAAACACACCCCTCTCATGTACTGCTTTCTTGCATCTTCATCATGCCGAAAATGACATTTCTCCTCACGTGGACATGACCCGGAAGACAGAAATTTAAAACACAACTTATCTCCATCTCCATCCCCACGTCTCGGCTTCTTCACCTCATATCGCCAATACTGCGCATCAAGATCACTGTCCATTGGTCTCTTTGTTGATTCTTTGGTAGGGGAGGTTTCATCATGCACAGTGTAGGGGCATGAAGTTGTATTGGGGGGTTTTGAACTAATCTCCATGGCCGACATCGTAGATGCTGGAGTTGGAGAGATTGCATGCATAAATTTCTGAGAAGCAAAAAAAAACTATCAGAAGGTGCAAGCGCAATCCAAATGCAGTATATAGGAACTAGATGCAGAAATATAGTACAGAAATTATTCAATCTAACACCAGAAATTTCCATACTGATATAGTCAAACCTGTTTTTCTTTATTTCCAACAGGAGCAAGGCCAAAGAAACGTGTTACATGTACAGCATTCACATTAGAGTATGGTTCACGAGCATAGAAGATGCCCTTAGAGCCTGCAATGTGATAGCTGTAAAGCAAACCCAAAGGACGAAAATTAATGCATGTTTAATATGTTGATCATATCAATTTTTCTACTATATTCATCCTTCTTCTACAAAAGCAATATAAGCTTGGATTAGATTTAAATTCACATAACGTGATTACAACTACAAGCGAATCCTCATTCATAACTTACCGGGGCTTAATCTCAGCCACTAATTCTGCAATAGTGGGATCACTCCCCGGGGAATCAGATATTCCTGGAGGAATATCATCCGTAGCAACTTCTCTAGTAATCCCACTTGGCCATTCGTTAGTTTTACAAGTTAAGAAAGTACAACATAATCACATGTCACAAAGAAGTACAAAAGACTTAAGATAGGAAGTGAAACCGAGAATGAAACAACTAAACAAGGATATGTCAGGAATATATCAACTACTCCAGGTTCCTCGGCTAGTGCCCGCAATGCATCAACATCATCCTGAGTATACGTTCCATACTGTTGTCCACTCGATGATTGCCTACCAGATAAGTACGCCACAGATAACCCTAATAATCAGTACAGTAAATCAGCTACTACCATACCCAAAGTAGAGAACAATAAGAATAGGATTACAAATCCTTTCGAAGATGCATTAAGAAAAGCTTCAGACACTAAACAAAAAACTTACAAGCTTAGTTGCGAGAGTAGACAGTTCCACAAACCAAATGACAGTTTATAATTAATCAAACGAACCATATAAATAAGAAGAGAATTTTCTTCTGTTTAAACACAAAATCATGTCAATGGCTTGGAATGGACAAGATAACAAAAAAAAAAAAGATGCAAATTTGTTTGAGGAAAAAGAAATTTGATGAATGTTCCTTTTCCGTTATTCCTGCTATAGGACCACAAAAAGGCCTAAAAATTTATCGCAGCTGGCTATCTTCCAGTCCAAAGCTAATAGCATGCAGGATCCAATACAACCTTTTAAAACGCCCTCCACATTGCCATTACTTATGTATCTCCAAGCAATCAATACATCCCAGTTCCGAAACGTCCATACTGCTGTATGTATACGCTCATTGATATTGTTTATACTTCGGAAAGAAATTGAAGTCACAAAATGCCAAGAAATTGACCACTGGCATACAAACATAGTCCAAGCCTTGAATTTTACACTATTGCAAGGAACCATCACTTCTCTCATTTCAATTGGCTTCTTCCACCCTGAAATACTTCATTCTGAAATTTAAAACAGTTAATGGGGGTGGAAAATAATCCGGTAAACTGCTAAGGAACTGTCCCAATAGTTTAAACTAATAGGTGAATGTTCATAAATGGTTTTATATACTCTAACATGCCCCCCTCACGCCATGCTTAGTAGGCTTAAATTTATGCTTGAGTTATATTGATATTAAGAAGGGGATTGTTGGGAGACACTTTGATACCACGTCAAGGAACCAACTATCCCAAAAGTTTAGACTAATGGGTGAAGATTCAGAAATAGTTTTATACTCTAATATAAACACCCCATAAAGACCTAAAATTTCTCAACAAGATAAAAAGTACAGCTCATTCTCTCCAAACAACCAAACAGAACCTCATATTTAGTAAGGATTTATCATGATGCACAAGCTTCTGAGCAATTACCATGAAGTGCAAACTTGCCACTGCCTTTCAACCAATACAAATTCTCGCAAACCCTCAACCCATCCATCTTAAACCCCTGATTCTTCGGATCTTTCGCTACTCCTAGCAGAACTTTCGGAGCTCCTACACCATAATCCCCAATAAAGTAAGTCGGAATCGGAATCTCCAACCTCCCTTCAATATAACTCATCAATTCTTCCAGTTGCTCCGGCGATTCAGGGAAGAACTGTCCCACACAAAGTAAAGCATCAAAAGGTCCAGCTGATTTATTCACCTGCAAATTTGAATTAGTGAAAAAGACAGCATGTTAGTTACAAAGCCCTAGAAATTAAGCTAACTAGGGCTCTATTTGTTTTGACGAAAAACATTTTTGATTTCAATTCTATTGCTCCTTTGAATAATTTCATAGAAACAACCACAAACTCCAAAACTCTTTCTTCTATTGAGGGGAAGTTGACTTCCTCTCAATAAAATGGAAAGACATTTTCCTTCACAAAGGAGAAAATTTTTTTCATTGTAATGTCACGCCATATGTCGCTTTATTTCAACCTCAACTTGGTCAAGCATAAACCTCGTCTAAATTTATAGAATGAAACAATTTTTTTTACCTAAGAAGATAAAAAACTAAGAAAAAAATATTTTTATATGAGAATAGGGTAAATTACATATTAGTGCCTTGAAGTTTGGTGTATTAATTTTTAAATCCATAAACTTTGCGAAACAAATTTTTGGTCCGAAAAGTTTCATATATTTAATAAAATAGTTCAAATGAAGCATAAAAGAGTGCGTAAAACTTGCCTTATTTCTTAGTAAAGCCACCATCTCCTTGCTATTTTTCTAACTCCACACACGAATCACAGTGTTGTGACACTGTTAATGAATAAAAGTTGATAGCGTAGCCTATTTTATACATTTGCACACTCCATTTGAACTATTTTATTAAATATAATGTAACTTTTGGACTAAAATATTATTCCACAAAATTCGTAGACTAGAAAATTAATGCAATAAACGTCATGATCCTACTAATATGTAATTTAACCTGAAAATATCTTGTGAAAGAAAATTGTCCGCCAAATATATTTTCCATTTAACAGACAGAGCCTAGAAGTAGCGAAAGTAGAAGTAAATTGAAGAGATTGAAACGAATTTCAACTCCATTGATAGCATAATTTGTACTATGACCAACAAAATTGAAGAGAGAGAGAGAGAGAGAGATACCGAGAGGACGCGCTTGTAAAGCTGATTAAGGCGGCCGAAGACGTCGCCGCAGAGAAGAATTCGAGGAGGCGCCATGGCTGATTGTCTCTGAGAGAAAGAGAGGGAGAGAGGGGCTTGAAAATGGCTGCTGAACGTTAGAGAGAGAGAGAGAGAGTGTGTGAGTGTGAATTTGGGCCGTGGGCTTGAGAAATACAAGATTGGAGAACCAAGGCCCATGTATAAATAGGCCCAAAACTGGACCTCCTTTTTGTTTATTTACTCAAATATTTATATTTGTTTCTGTGACAGAGTTGATATGGTAATTATTTTTTATTCATACTACAATACCCTGACATTTTTGAAACTAATAAAAGGGACCTTAATTTTTTTGAATTATTAAAAAGGCTCTTAAATTTTTATTGAATAAATAAAAAGGCCTCTCTTAATCATGATAACATCATTTTCTATGACAGAGCTGATGTGGTAATTATTTTTTTATTCATACTATAATAAAATAACCTAAAGTACACTTGAACTTTCTTATTATTACTTATAAGCATAAAATTTGAGATATTATATTATGTAGAAGTTATCTATTTTCGTTTAATTTGTTTCAAAATACAGCAATATATCCAAGGGCTCCCGCCTAAGCAGGGTTTGGTAGGGGCGAATGTACGCTGCCTTTCCCCTTCAAGGTATTACCCCTGAAGAGAGGTTGTTTCCGAGTGTCTCCAACCTGAGGGTGAGGACTTTCCAGGAGGTCATATATCCTGGTACTGCTCTCGTCCAAGCACGCTTAACTTCGGAGTTCTAATGGGATCCGGCGACTGTGTGTTGGTACCCTCTTTGGTTAATTTGTTTCAAATTATGGTTATTAAAAGGTATTTTTATCATTTTAATGTAGCATTAATAAAAACACAGCTATCACATCAGCACTATCGACTAAAAATGACATTATCATGTTAGAGATAAGCTTTTTTATTAATGCGACAAAAACTTAGGAGCCTTTTTTTTATTAATACGACAAACACTTATGGGCATTTTTAATAATTTAAAAATGTCACAATCCTTTTTATTATTACTAAAATGTAAATAACTCAATATTTTTATTTTTAACTTAATTTATCTGTTGTATAATTTATATTTGTGAATGTAGTTTTGTGGTTGAATTGGAATTAGGTTTACAGTGAAATTTTTTTATAGTCAGGTCATAAGAAATGTAAATTATAAGATTAACAATATGAAGTAAACTTATAAATGCGGCGTGATTTTTAAATAGGTCAAAAAGGGCATCGACTACATCATTTGTAGCCTCAATGTTGACGTGTGATTGAAAGGATAACGTGACAATTGAAAGATAATATAGCAGATAATTTGATAATGGAAAAGATTGTAGCGAAAAAGAAGATGTGACAGAGGATATAACTACTGATTAAGTCAATACTCTTTGTTTATTTTAGATTGGTCCCTGAAGTCAATGTGCGGTTTCTTACTTTAGTAATACCTAACTCGATGAAATATATTTATATGTTTATTGGAATTGGTTCATATCTTTTTGTTTATTTAAAATAGTCCCTAATGTTAGTAAATTTATTCAAATTGGTCTTTCATTTTTTTTTTTCTTTGCTTAAAGTAGTATCTAATGTTTAATATTATGATTAAATTAGCTTTCATCTAGTGACCAAAACATTGGGTAAAATTTGAAAGATGGAGAACCAAATTGCATAAAATAAAATGCAATGGGCTAGTTGGAATTAGGGGGAAAAAAAAAAACTTATCAGAAACTATTTTGAATAAAAGAAATATCAGTAACTAACGGAGTAAATAACTCTTGGATAATACTATGATCACTTTTTAAGGGTTCTGTTTTCCATAATATAATTTCTTAGACAAAGATCACAAAAATGCTGGAAAGGTGATTAGTGAGCTTTAAACTCAGAGAGTAACCAAAAGATGATGGAAAATCACCCGGTTTAGACTCCCTACCCCTAATTTAACCTAAAATAGACCCTTATAACCCTAAATAACCTTTTTTGAACAAAAATGCCCTCCCACCCCTAACCCCCCCACCCGTCCTCTTTCTCTCTCCTCATTTAATGCGCACAGTACCACCCGTCCCTTCCATCTCCCCTTCTCTCTCCTCACATTTAATTCTACAGCTGTAATTTTTTGAATTTACCCCCTCCCCTTCCGTCTTCTCTCTTCCCCATAAGCAAGCGTGTTTTGCAAGCCAAAACTCTCTCTCCTCTCTCTCACCCATTCATCCTCTTTCTCCTCTAACTTCAGCTGCGATTCTCATTTCCGTGGGTCTATCTGCAGAGGTGTGTGTTCGTCCGGCGATATCCTCTGTTTTCACACCTTCATCCTTGCTCTCTCGCTGCTCTAGGGTTTAATCACCATTTCCGAAGGTGAGCACCGATTTCCGAAGTTATTTTTGTAGGGAAATGTATAGTATTTGTTAGGGTTTAGGGTTTTGGTGTTAGTAGCTTTTTTGAGTAAGGGTTAGTTTGTTTTATTGGTGTAAAATCAACTTCTGGTATGTTTTGTGGTATAATGATGTAAAATCAACGTTTATAAGTGTGTTTCATGTAATCCCTGTGTACCGATACACATGGATGGTTTATGAGCAACCATACACTGTGTATGAATGGGTTTAATGGTGTATAACCAACGTGTGTTTGTGTGTGTTAAGTAGACAGTGGTGTATGGTTAATCATACACTGTGCGTGATTGGTTTTAATGGTGTAAAATCAATTTATAGACGTTTTTTAAGTAATTAGTGGGTTATGACCAACAATACACTCTGTGTATGATTGGTTTTAATGGTGAATAACCAACTTGTATTTGTGTGTGTTAAGTAATTAATGGTGTATGATCAATCATACACTATGTCTGATTGGTTTTAATGGTGTAAAGTCAACTTGTGCAGACGTTTTTTAAGTAATTAGTTGGTTATGGGCAACCATACATTGTGTATGATTGGTTTTAATGGTGTCTAACCAACGTGTGTTTGTGTGTGTTAAATAGACAGTGGTGTATGGTTAATCATACACTGTGTATGATTGGTTTTAATTGTGTAAAATCAACTTGTGTAGACATTTTTTAAGTAACTAGTGGGTTATGAACAACCATACACTCTGTATGATTGGTTTTAATGGTGTCTAACCAACTTGTGTTTGTGTGTGTTAAGTAGACAGTGGTGTATGGTTAATCATACACTGTGTATGATTGGTTTTAATTGTGTAAAATCAACTTGTGTAGACGTTTTTAAAGTAATTAGTGGGTTATGAACAACCATACATTGTGTATGATTGGTTTTAATGGTGTCTAACCAACGTGTGTTTGTGTGTGTTAAGTAGACAGTGGTGTATGGTTAATCATACACTATGCACGATTGGTTTTAATGGTGTAAAATCAACTTATAGCCGTTTTTAAGTATTAGTGGGTTGTGAGCAACCATACACTCTGTGTATGATTGGTTTTAATGGTGAATAACCAACTTGTGTTTATGTGTGTTAAGTAATTAATGGTGTATGATCAATCATGCACTGTGTCTGATTGGTTTTAATGGTGTAAAATTAACTTGTGTAGACGTTTTTTAAGTAATTAGTTGGTTATGGGCAACCATACATTGTGTATGATTGATTTTAAAGGTGTCTAACCAACGTGTGTTTGTGTGTGTCAAGTAGACAGTGGTGTATGGTGAATCATACACTGTGCAGGATTGGTTTTAATGGTGTAAAATCAACTTGTAGACGTTTTTTAAGTAATTAGTGGGTTATGAGTAACCATGCACTCTGTGTATGATTGGTTTTAATGGTGTCTAACCAACGTGTGCTTATGTGTGTTAAGTAGACAGTGGTGTATGGTGAATCATACACTGTGTATGAATAGTTTTAATTGTGTAAAATGAACGTGTGTAGACGTTTTTTAAGTAATTAGTGGGTTATGAACAACCATACACTATGTATGATTGGTTTTAATGGTGTCTAACCAACGTGTGTTTGTGTGTGTTAAGTAGACAGTGGTGTATGGTTAATCATACACTGTATATGATTGGTTTTAATGGTGTAAAATCAACGTGTGTAGACGTTTTTTAAGTAATTAGTGGGTTATGAACAACCATACACTGTGTATGATTGGTTTTAATGGTGTATAACCAACGCGTGTTTATGTGTGTTAAGTAAACATTGGTGTACGGTTAATCATACACTATGTATGATTGGTTTTAATGTCTTTCATGTCAGTAGCGGTGTATGATCAATAGTACACCGTGTATGATAGGTTGTACTGGTGTAATACCAACTTGTCTTGGTGTATTTGAAGTAAATAGTGGTGTATGATTAATCATACACCGTGTATGGTTGCTTTTAATGCTGTGAAACGAACTTAATAAGGTGTGTATCAAGTAAACAGTGGTGTATGATCAATCATACATCATGTATGGTAGGTTTTCATTGAGTGAAATCAACTTGTCTGGGTGTGTTTCATGTCAGTAGTGGTGTATGCTTAATCATACACCTTGCATGGCTTGTTTTAATGGTGTATCGTGGGTTTAATCTTTGGTTTTGTGATGCTTTGCTTTTATTTCAGATGGCATTTTACACAGGCAGGAAGAGCCGTTCAGCAGTGCAGGTTGATTATATTTTCCCAAGGAGTTGCTGGAAATTCCTGCAAGTTAACCAAATGGGAGTATCAACCAAAGTTGTGATGGAGATTCAGGAAATCTTGAAGGACGACGAAGCCAAGGTTTGGCACAGTATCCATATGAATTATGTTTACTTTTTACAATTACATTTATGATCCCTTATTAACTCAAAGTGTTTATCATTACAGCTTGCCCCTTTTTCACAATACAATGTCGGGCATCAGCTTCAGCTGAGTGAGACTAATGTCGGCTTCTGGCATAGTCTAATTCACATTGTCCTTCTACACCAGGTGGCCAACCCAAATCCCGAGGAGTTATCATTCTCATTTGGTGGGAAGTTAGTGCACCTCGGGAGGAGGGAATTTTGCATTCTAACCGGCTTGAGATATGCCGGTGTGGAAGAGGTACGCGGAGGTTCCAACAGGCTGATTGCCAAGTACGGCATGAGGGGGAGGATGACTAGGCAGCAGCTGTTTAAAGCATGCAGAACCTGCTCCATCATGGAGGATCAGGTTAAGCTTATTGTTACCTACTTGGTTGAGGGTTTACTGTTCGCCAAACACAAGCGAACAGGCATTGATCCCAACATCCTGGCCCTCGTGGACGACGTGGACTCTTTTAACAGTGTTGCCTGGGGATCCTTGAGCTGGAAATTTTTGGTGCGGAAGCTCAAGGATTTCGTGCTAAAAATGCAACACGGTTTAGAAAGGACCTACTCCGTCCACGGGTTCTATGATGTGGTTTCCATATTTGCCCTGGAAACCCTTCCAGAACTTGCCAAGGTTGGGGTGGTGAGGGTTGGCAACCAGCCTCTTGGGCGGATCCTTAACTGGAAGATGTGTGTTAAGGTTTCGTACTCCGCTCTGCTCTCACTGGTATTTGATGAGGTAATAATACATTATGTTGTTGTTGTTTTACTACTAGTTGTTTCATATCATTTAGGTTAGAATTGTGATTTGTAATTTTACTAACGTTCATATGATGTATCTTCCTTTGATCAGTAATTGAATGCCGAACCCATTGGACTGACGGGTGCGGAAGCCAATCAGCCTAATCTACGAGGCATCTCCTTTGCTGAGGATGGTGAGGAGGGGATTCAATCTCCTGTTAAGGCAATGCCGGCAGATCCAGGTGATGAACCAGAACCATTGGCAACTCAACACCCCTTGCCGGCATCCCAGGAGGAACCATCTACTACGTCACCCAATTTGGCGTATCAATCAGTATTGACATTTTGTTTTGTGTTTATTTAATTGCATTTTTATCCTTGTAAGTACTATATTATTCAAATTCATGTTTATGACAATTTGGAGGACTTATTGCAGGTTATGGAGAGATTCGAAGCGATGGAGAAAGATATGCAAATCATGCGGATGCACTTCGAAAGCAGACTTGAAACGCAGCAGCTTCAGCTGCAAATGTACGAATGATGGTTTGAGGCTCAAGAGGCAATGATTAAGGAGCTCTTAGACCGTCCACCGCATGCCACATCCCCACATATCTATTCATCGACTTCCGCTCATCCATCCCCAATTGAGCAAGCAATTATTATTTCTCTTGCATGTACTGGGTAAGACACTACGGATCCTTGTTATTGTCCCAATTTGGTATGTTTTCATGCATGTTGAGGTTTATTGACTTTGATATTTGCTCTGCCAACCAGGGATGAGGAATATGTCTACCAGGAACCAATTGAGCAAGCAATTATTATTTCTCCTGCACGTACTGGGTAAGACACTACGGATCCTTGTTATTGTCCCAATTTGGTATGTTTTCATGCATGTTGAGGTTTATTGACTTTGGTATTTGCTCTGCCAACCAGGGACGAGGAAAATGTCTACAAAAAATCATCTTCAACGCGTGTGGATGGCGTTGAAAACTTGATGACATTGTTTGAGACAATTTTGAAATTGGGGCAAGAGAGGAGGGACCCCAAGCCAAATCCCAAGTACAAAGGTGAAGAATGGACCGCGGAGGGTAAGAGCAAACGGGCAAGAATGACCCATCCTGGACCGGAATCGGTTCTGCCCTTCGATCCATTCCAACCTCCCTCTAAGAAAAACAAAAAGCAGTTTGAAGCTTTTTACAAAAGTTTCCACGCAATGGTTAAGAAGTGAGTGTGATTTTACACTATACTTTTTGATAATCGGTATGTAAATGTTTCCAGAATGCATCTTTCTTATGGGATGCTTATATATCATGCTTCTTATTATACATTACAGAGATTTGAAGACTCCCCTTCCGCCCGTCAATTTTGGTATAGGTTGAAAAACGACGACGCCTGGCTTACGGATGAGGTATGTTTCCCATCATGAAAATTTTGTAGTGTGATTACTGTAATTGGATCCCAGTCTCTTTTGTTGGTGTGTCAACTAATTAGTGGTGTATGATGAATAATATACCGTGTATGGTAGGTTTTACGAGTGTGAAATCAACTTGTATAGGTGTGTTTCAAGTAATAAGTGGTGTATGATCAATCATACACCGTGTATGATATGTTTTAATGGTGTAAATCGACTTATGTTATTGTGTGTATCAAACACAAGTAGTGTATTATTAGTCATACACCGTTTATGATTGGTTTTAAGGGTGTGAAATCAACTTGTATGGGTATATTTCAAGTAATAAGTGGTGTATAATCAATCATACACCGTGTATGATATGTTTTAATGGTGTAAATCGACTTATGTTATTGTGTGTTAAGTTAGCAAGTGGTGTATCATTAGTCATACACCGTGTATGATTGGTTTTAAAGGTGTAAAACCAACTTGTGTTAGTGTGTTTTAAGTAAAGAGTGGTGTATGATTAGTCATACACCATGTATGATAGGGTTTAATTGTGTAAATTCAATTTGTTTATGTGTTTTTGAAGTGATTAGTGGTGTATGGTTAACCATACATCATGTATGATAGGTTTTACTTGCCTAAGAACAACTTGTGTTAGGGTGTTTCAACTAATTAGTGGTGAATTGCAGGAAATGGATGTAGTTCTGCACTACATTCTGGGGAAAAAATATCAGTGGCCGGAGCATTTCGACCAGAGGGCAACATGCGTCTACGTCGGTTGCTCCTCTATTTGGACCCCTACTCAAACGGACTCAAAACGGAGAAATCCCGATCGAATCAGCTTTTTTGGATTTTGAATCGTTGATCATTAAGTTTCTTGCCGGGGATGTCCCATATGGGGTTCGCTGCCACGACGTGGATCGGATATACATGCCCATCAATCAAACTAATCAACATTGGTTCCTTGCTGCCATCAATTTTAAAGAATAGCGGATACAGGTAATTGATTCTTTGTACTCCGCCGCAGCCAAGGAATCAAGATTAGAACATGTGGAACCAATTGCAATATTGCTTCCATATGCTCTAGATATGGTTAATTTTTGGGACGTCCGAAAGGACCTCATACATTTCAGAGGCAAGCCTTTCTTGACCACTTACAACCGGGGTGAATGTCCACAACAGATGGGGTATGACCTCTACTTCCTATGCAGTTTTACTATTTCCGTTCATTCGGCCTTTTGGTTATTAAGTGGATGCAAAATAGTCATTACTTACAGTGATGTATAGTTTCTGATTGTCTCATCTGTATTATTATGAACTGCAGGTCAGATTGTGGCATTTTTGTTGTAAAGTTTATTGAATTTTTGCTTACAAATGGACCCAGTATCCACCAATGCACGCAAGGGCAGATGGGGAAAATGCAGCTGAATACCTGTGTACACTTGTACAGACATAGAAGAAAGAAACAGACGCAAATGTATACATGTGAATAAAATTATGTGATGTGTATATGTTATTGTGCATTACCATAGGATTGACATTGTATTCATTATACTGAAAATTGTATAAAGGTTGTGATGTGTATGTAATATTGTATATTTTCATATTATTGTATATTCTTTTTTTTTTTTGTGAACAAAATAATGTTGTATATTCCTGTTGATGTATTTTCTAATTGTGCAATGAAAATTGTCAATTGCAGTGTTTCGAAATTAGTCCCAATTGTGTGTTCTTGGTGTTTGATGTGTTTTTGAAGTGTGTTATGATGTGTGTCAACACACAAGGATGGTGTGTCGACACACATTCCTACAGATAATGGATGCAGAGGTGTGTGTCAACACACAGGGAACGTGTGTCGACCCACATTCATACAGAACAAGGATAAATCCCAATATTTACGTCAACCACATCTATATATGTTGATTTTACACCTATATAACTCATCATACACCGTGTATAATTCATCACACACCATTAATTACCAGCAAACTTAAAAATACATGAAAAAGTTGTTTTTACCCATTAAAACTCATCATATACCGTGTATGATTGATTATACACCACTAAATACTTGAAACACACGTAATCTAAGAGAAATATGAATGAGTTGAGCATTGAAGCATAATGACCTTGTGCTCGTCAGCCAACTTCAACACGTTCTCGTCGTTCCTCTTTTGCTCTAAAGTTGCCATCTCGTTCTGAAAGAAGACATAGCAAAACTCAAAGATTTAGAAGCAAAGAACGACTAAAATCTAACACGGTACAGGTATAATTTGGGAATTGAAATGACAAATTCAACAAAGTATAGAATATAGATAGTTAAGTGTAAATATGATTATTTTCATGCGGATGCACTTCGTACCATTACGACTCATCATATACCGTACACCATGTGTGATTGATCATACACCACTAATTACTTGAAACACTGTTGATGAAATATTATCTGTAGAAGTGCCACCTCTCCCTGCGGCTCGGCTGTCACTGGCCCACCACTGCCACTGCTAGAACCACTTACATTAGCAATTTGAACGGCTAGATATAGCACGAAATTGGGGAACCGTGTATGCTTGGCTTCCTGTCCAACTACTCCATTTATAGGCAAAGGCATACAAGGTACAAAGTAAGTGGTAGTTGAGGTTATTAAATGTCATGCTTGGTAGTCCATTATGACCCCTGAACATTCAATGTTCAACCCCCAACTACCCCAACATGGTCAGCCTCCTCCATTTAAAACAATTTTATTCATAATACACAACCTCGCTATTTCATGATTATTAAAACGTATCATACACCGTGTATGATAAGTTATACAGCACTAATTACTTGAAACACACTAATATAACTTGATTTTATACCAATATAACCCATCATACACCAATAATTACTTGAAAAATACTTATGAAAGCTGATTTTTTACCATTATACCAGCAAAACTAGAAACATACATGCAAAACTTGATTTTACACCCATACAACTCATCATACACCGTGTATGATAAGTTATATAACACTAATTTCTTGAAACACACCTATATAAGTTCATTTGACACATTTATAACTTATCATACACAGTGTATGACTCATCTTACACAGCTATTCGTTTCAAACACACCAATATAACTCAATTTTACACCAATATAACCCATCCTACACCAATAATTACTTGAAAAACAGTTATAAAAGCTGATTTTTTACCATTATACCAGCAAAACTAGAAACAAACATGTAAAACTTGATTTTACACCCATACAGCTCATCATACACCGTGTATGATAAGTCTTAGAGCACTAATTTCTTGAAACACACCTATGTAAGTTCATTTGACAAATTTATAACTTATCATACACAGTGTATGACTCATCTTACACACCTATTCGTTTCAAACACAGTATATCCTACTCGGCAAGGATTCCACACAGGGCTCTGTGTGTCGACACACAACCCAATACACTAACCCATCATATCAAAATACTTATAACACACATTTGGGACCAACTTCAAAACACTTCATTCACAAATTTCATTACATAATTTAAAAATACATCAACACGTCACACCAGTCAATGCGGTATGGATACTACAAAACTGTCATTAATAATTACATTGTAAAAAATAAAATAAATAAAGAATGTAAATAAATAAAGAACAAAAATACATCAACACGTCACACCAGTCAAGGAGGGACTTGAGAAGAAGGACAACAGGAGTTTGATTAAGTGCCTTCGGCACTAGGACGCATAGCAATTGGATTCTTGCACGTGGATCGGTTATGCCTGTGTTCCTTGCACCGACTGCACCTTTGATAAACACACTCCTCACCGACAGACGGAATCCTCCTCTTCCGCCTCCTACCAGAAGAGGTTCGCACGTCAGGTAGAAGAAGATTCATGTCAGACACATCATGCGGGATACGCCAGTCACTTATGTGCGGCATCGGGTAGACGACACCTCTGTACGACTCGTACCATTTTTCTCTACTGTAGCACGGCGAGCATAAGTCGTACAGACCATAAGGACTGTGCCGTACGATGGCTAACGCATGCTCACAAGGAAGCTGCTCAAGCTGACACCAGCGGCAGGTACATGTCCTCTGCGACATATCTAGGCAGAAATTCTTCTCCCCATCGATGATGTCGAAAGTATGATCATCAGCTCGCAAAATCTTCTAGGCGCAAAAATAATAAAAAAATAAAAAATAAATTAAACAGAAAATCAACAAAACATGCACGTATCATAAATTATACGGAGCTTACTGTCATCATTCTTGATAATTTCAATCTGTCTTGTAAGTTCTTTTCGACGTCGGGGGACATTGTACTGGTGCAAGCTTCAGCCTTGGCTCTTCTGTCATGAAACCACTTCTGCAACAGTAGCCTAAACTCGTCAACGAGGGCAGTAATTGGATAGTCACGCACCTTGACCAATACAACATTCATGGATTCCAAAATATTTGTCGTCATTATGTTGTACCGACAACAAGGGGAGTGGGAACGAGTCCACTTGTCCAGTCCCACATCTTCCAAGTAATCTTTAGCCCCGGGTACGGCACAACATAAACTGAAAAACAAACTATGGAACTCTTGAATGTTGTATGATTTAGCTGCTTTGTAGTAGTACTGATCCAACTGCTTCGATTTGCTCTTGAATTTGGCCTTCAAGTTGTTCAGCAAGTGGTACATGCACAGCCCGTGAAATGTGTTGGGAAAAACTTCTTCCACCGCGCGTTGGATGCTTCGATGTCTATCAGATACAATGACATGGCCAATACGCTCCCCAATGACTTCCTTCAATCTACTGAGGAACTAATGCTACGATGCATCATTCTCTGAATCACCGATACCAACAGCAATTGGGAAAATTTGCTGGTTGGCATCGTGGCAAACGGCCATGAACAGAACACCCCAGTATTTTCCCTTCAGATGTGTTGCGTCAATGCTCACAACAGGCCGACAAAACCGGTACCCTTTTAGTGAAGCATCAAACGCAATAAAGAGGTACTGAAACCTGCTCTCGTCATCTGTCCGTAAATAAAACGCGGTACCGGGGTTAGTCTGTTGGAGGACTTGCAAATAAGCAGGCAAGAATGCATATGAGTCTACGGCAGTACCTAATCTAACACTGTCGTATGCAAACTCTCTCGCCCTCCATGCAACACTGTAGCTGATATTGACACCGTAGCAACTGCGTGTGACATTTATGACATCCCGTGGCTTGAACACTCTTCCGGGGTTGACAAGTTTCTTGCGGACACACTCCCCGACGACCGAACTGGTTGCCTGCCTGTATCTAACAGTGGTGAGATCGGTAGGGTGGGTATGATTATTTTCAACTTTTGTAACCATCCAATACCCACCATCTGCTAGACACGTAGCCCGAACCCTCCATGTGCAACCCTCTTGCACACAACGAATAACCGTTAAGGATTTGTTAGACTTGAAGCTCTTGAATTAAAATTTTTCCCTCATGGCAATTACTTCCAGGTTAGTCAACAAATCCTTCTTCGATTTAAATATTTGATGCACCTCGATTACATCAACCATCCTACCCTGCCCATATACCCCGTCAATCCGGCTCCTCTCATCACCGGAGCCAGCATCATCAACATAACGAGGATCACCAGCAGCTTGGACGTCGGGGTGGACATTCGGTTGACCGCTGGGTTTCGCATTCCGTTCCACTGCAGGTTCGACAATCAGAGGGTCTTCAAGGGAAATATTACGATGCTCGTAAGTGTGCCCCTCTGGAGGTGATGCATCAGGTACAGTCGGTCGCACCTGGGATAAATTGATATTGTCCAAATTGTCCCATGCACTTTGATTGGAATTTTCCCAATCTCCACCTGTTGATGTTGCCGCAACCGTCACAGTGGGCATGTTCAAATCGACTTCAGATGCACCTACACGGGCTGCTTCTTCCATCGCCACATCCATATATCCACCAGAAGTCTCAGGAACCTCAGGGTGCGAACGGCCATTGTTCTCGTCACCATCGGGAATTGTTTGAATGGGAGTCCGTTGCCAATCGAAGCAAGGATTCATGTCACCGGATGACTCTACAGTTACGATCAAAGGATGATTCACCCTATCTTCTTTGGCTAGTGTCTTCCAAAGCATAACTGACCTATCATCAACGACATCGTACAAGGGCGCGACCGGAACGACAGTGAAAAATTGAAAATGCATCTTTGAACCCGCATCCAACTGAGCACCAATCACCTCCGCCACAGTCCTTTGCAAACCAGCGAAGTTAGTTTTCTCATCCACTAAAAAATAACCCAATTTTCCACCAGCGTACTCTGCCCTCTCCTTAAAGTGGCCACCGTACAGAACGAATGCAACAACATCACCCATTATTGTGGACAAGAAAACAACATGATATCAAAGCAATAATGACATGAAACACACTAACATAGACTGTGTATATGTAAAGCTACAAAACCTGTAACACACTAACTACATGATTTAACTCAAAGCTAAAAACCTATAACACACCAACAAAGCATGGTATTATATGTCAGCTACAGCGTGGTATTACACACTAACACAGCGTGGTATTACACCACTTTAAGAAAGAATACATGATATATGATTTGCGTTACAGTCATAAACAAGTTCATCACACACCTTTCAAAGTTATCATACACGGTGTATGGTTAAAGATACGACATTCTATACAAGAAAGACACCAAAACGGGTTCATCATAGACCATTCAAAGCTATCATACACAGTCTATGGTAAACCATACCCCATTCTGTACTTGAAAGACACCAAAACAAGTTCATTATACACCTTTTGAAGCTATCATACACAGTGTATGGTTTAATATGCCCCATTCTATACTTGAAAGACACCAAAACAGGTTCATCACAAACCTTTTAAAGCTATCATACACCGTTAAAACCAACTATACACGGTTTATGATTGATCATACACCACTAATTACTTGAAACGCACCTAAACAAGTTGATTTCACACCATTAAAGCCTATCATACACGGTGTATGATTAATCATACACCCCTACTTACTTGAAAACGCCTAAACAAGTTGCAAACACACCAATAAAACCACTCATACACAGTGTATGATTGATCATACACCACTAATTACATAAAAAACATCTACACAAGTTGGTTTTACACAGTTAAAACCAATCATACACGGTGTATGATTGATCATACAACACTAATTACTTGAAACACACCTAAACAAGTTGATTTCACACCATTAAAACATATCATACACGGTGTATGATTGATCACAAACCCCTAATTACTTGAAACACGCATAAACAAGATGATTTCACACCAATAAAACCAATCATACACGGTGTATGATTGATCATACATCACTAATTACTTAAAAAACATCTACAAAAGTTGGTTTCACACCATTAAAACATATCATACACGGTGTATGATTGATCATGCACCACTAATTACTTGAAACACACCTAAACAAGTTAATTTCACACCATTAAAACCTATCATACACTGTGAATGATAATCATACACCACTAATGACTTGAAACACACTAACACAAGTTGATTTCACACCATTAAAACCTATCATACACGGTGTATGATTAATCATACACTACTATTTACATGAAACACACCTAAACAAGCTGATTTCACACCATTAAAACTTATCATACACGGTGTATGACTAATCATACACCACTCTTTACTTAAAACACACTAACGCAAGTTTTTACATCATAAAAACCAATTATACACGGTGTATGACTAATAATACACCACTTGCTTACTTAAATCACAATAACATAAGTCGATTTACACCATTAAAACCTATCATATAATGTGTATGATTGATCATACACCACTAATTACTTAAAACACACCTAAACAAGTTGATTTCACACCATTAAAACCTATCATACACTGTGTATGATTGATCATACACCCCTAATTACTTGAAACACACCTAAACAAGTTGGTTTCACACCATTAAAACCTATCATACACCGTGTATGATTGATCATATACCCCTAATTACTTGAAACACACCTAAACAAGTTAATTTCACACCATTAAAACCTATCATACACGGTGTATGATTGATCCTACACCACTAATTACTTGAAACACGCCTAAATAAGTTATTTTCACACACCTAAAACCAACCATACACGGTGTAGAATTGATCATACACCAATGTTTACTTGATACACCCCTAGATAAGTTCAGTTTACATCATTAAAAGCAACCATACACGGTGTATGATTGATCATACACCAATGTTTACTTGATACACACCTAGATAAGTTCGTTTTACATCATTAAAAGCAACCATACACGGTGTATGATTGATCATACACCAATGTTTACTTGATACACACCTAGATAAGTTCGCTTTACATCATTAAAAGCAACCATACACAGTGTATGATTAATCATACACCACTAATGACTTGAAACACACTAACACAAGTTGATGTCACACCATTAAAATCTATCATACACGGTATATGATTGATCATACACCCGTAATTACTTGAAACACGCCTAAACAAGTTGATTTCACACCATTTAAACCTATCATACACGGTGTATGATTGATCATACGCCATTAACTACTTGAAAAACCGCAATACAACATGAGAATACACCATTTAAACCAATCATACACGGTATATGATTAATCATACACCACTAATGAGTTCAAACACACCAAAAGAAAGTTATAATACATCATTTAAACCAATCATAAACCATAAATGACTTGTAACACATCGACCTCATACGACAAGGATACATTAACGACAATGTCAACAAATGATAATTTTACTTTCAATATTTGATCTGACAACCGTGAAATGTGTGTAACGACTCAACCTTGAACCTACAGCAATGCCACGAATCTTCAAACACGATCTTACCAGTGCTTCTTCTTCTTCTTCCAAGGGCCCAATGTAGCAGAACGACACACGGAGGATGAAAAAAATGGAGCTTGGCGAATTCAGATTGAGAGAAAAATAACAAAAAAAGGTGAATAAGAGGTGAGTAAAGTGGGGTAAAATGGGTGGGAAGTGAGAAGGGAGGGAGAAAGTGAGAAGCAAGTTACAAGACATAAAGTAAAAATATATACTTTTGCATTAAATGAGGAGAAAGAAAATGGAGGGGGGATGGGGTAAAGTAAACGGCTGAGCATTAAATAAGAAGAGAGAATGGGAGAGAGAAAGGACGCGTTGGGGGGGGGGGTGAGGTGGGAGGGCATTTTTGTCCAAAAAGGTTTATTTAAGGTTAAAAGGGTCTATTTATGATTAAATGAGGGCTGGGGTCTAAAAGGGGTGAGTTCCCAATTTTAATCACTAAGTCAATCCAAGAAAGCATGATCGCTTTGTGAGAGTATAAGATCTGCTCGCCACCCCTCTTTTTTGAAAATAAAAGTAATTTTTTCCCCAAGAAAAAACACCTTTTTCCCGATGTTTGACTACAAAAGAAAAACGTTTTTATATAAAAACACGAACCATCTTTCTGCTTTCCCCTTTAAAACAGAAGCGGAAGCAAAAGTTAAACATTTTTTGGACAAAAATGTCTCTCCTTTTAAAACCAGTCTTTACAAAAATACTTGTGTAGCAAGTGTTTTTAACGAATAGTTTTTTCACAACTTGACCAAACAGTATCACGAGCACCGAAAAACCAAACATGAAACCAAGATCCAACAATGATCCACATTGAAGAGTACCCAACCAATACTGAAAAATAAATATAGGGAACAAATAAACACTGTAAGTCTCCAAACAGACGACACAAAATGTTAATTCAAATACCCAAAACACAGTTCATCAGTTACTCAAAAAAATAGCCGTTGGGTTACCAGGAGATGGAGGATTCTGCCTTAGAAGTGAACCCAAAGAACCAGCCTTAGCAACAGCATCTTCATCCGTAGCAGAAAGAATCTCCACGTGTTCCAATCCGAGCTGCCGTTTAATCACCTCTAGATTCTCCGTCAGAACCTCGATCTCACCGAACGGTAGCTTCAAGTCCAAGGCATGAGCACCGAGCGCCAACGTCTCGTCCTTTTTAAACCTTAGAAAGGGCATACATTGCTTCTGGATCTCTTTAAAGTTTGAGGCTTGACCGACACTATTCTTCAACTCTTCGAGTAACTCAGAATCAGGAGCGAATTTTCGCGTCTCGGGATTAAACTTGTTCTTGAGTATCCTCAGACACTCTTCTTTCCACCCCTCGTACCGTTCATTTACGTATATTAATCCTGTGATTTTCTTGTCTTCGGTGAGTTGGGTGACTGGTGCGTTTTTCTTGTTCGCTTTTTTCGAACCTAGAAGTTGCTTCTGAAGGAGCTTCCTCATTAGAACTATGGAGTCTTGGAGGTACTTGTTAGCGCTCTTGAGGGTCAAATCCGGGGTGCTGAATGTTGGGAACCCAGCTCGAACTACAAAACCCTCCTTTTTCAAAATCTCTCTCCAAACATATTCGGAATAGTGCGGACAGATTGGGGCGATGAGCCGGGTCTGAACATCCATGAACCTCGACACTAGATCACGGTTCATGCCACTAGCACCACACGAGAAGCGGTACTCGTCTCTAGCGGCTTGGAGGTCGAAAAAGCCGCTCTTGAGTGCTTCTCTGAACATGTAGTTCTGGTAATGCTGCTCAGTAAGTTTAAGGGCTAGATTTATCTCATTTTCAAAGACCTGATCGGCATATGTCGATGGGGGACCGGCTCTTAAAGCTGATTCTGAAGCAAGAACTTCCTCCATCCAAGCGATCTCTTTCGTCAACCGTAAAATGGCAGCATTTGCTGTTTCAAAAACAAAGTTTGCATCATCAACACCATCACCGGCATCAGCAAGAGCAAACCGGGTGGCATCTGCAGAAAACTCTTCAATGGCCTGCCGTAATGTTCTGAAATTTCCTGTTGACTTGGACATTTTCTCGGAGTTCAACAAAATATGACCGTTACACCTGAACCCGCCAGGCCAAAGTCGCTCGTCCATGATTGCAATGTGATTGTATATACAAAACGTCAGGTGGTTCTGGATAAGATCTTTACCAGAAACTCGAAGATCAAACGGGTACCAATAGTCAAATTCCCGTTTCATCTTCTTAAGAAGATCCGGAGCAATTCCGGATGACTCTGGGTGCAGCCCGCCACAGAAAAGGAAGTCCCAGACGTCATCAGTCATCTGCTCCGGCTTTACAGGAGAAGTACCAGATCCATACATGTCTCCATTTTGCAACAAATGAGCGACCGTATAATAAGCCATGTATATAGTCGAATCAGAGAGAGACTCAACAAGGTACTGTTCGTCCCATGGGATACGGGTCCCGAGACCGAAAGACCGGGAGCAAGCCCACTGGTTTAGCCAACTCAAAGTGTGCTCAAAACCATGGCGGGTCTCGTCAGAGAAAAGGTTCATGTTAGCCAAGCACTCCTCAGCCAGTTTCCTCCATTCAGGTTCCCCATACGTTATATACCATTGATCAGTCAATGCCACAACACATTCGTCACCAGATCTTGACATGACTTTTTTTTCAGGCTCGCTATACATAATCGCTTGCCCCGTTTCTAGAAGCTTCCTTCTGATTTTCGGTTTCGCTTCCTGAACCTTCTCCCCCACACAGTCTCCAACAAGCATAGTCCCTTCAGTGAATCCCTTTAAGTATGTCAATCTCTTTGCTTCCGCGAGCTTATCTTTCTCATTCTGGCTCTTTATTTTCAGATCAGTGCAGACCTTCTCAGCAGGCTTATCGCCAAATTCGGCGATGTTGATGATGGGTATGATTTCGAAGGGCAATACCCAATCGTCTTTAACGCCATATTTGGCTCTAAGTGCGGGTTTTGCCTTCAGATCATGCAAGGCCATGTAATCATCGGGCGCGTCACTAGGCACACTTGTCACTACACCAGTACCTTTGTCGGTCAGGATAGTCAACATCGGGAGTGTATAAATAGTTTCATTAAAGGAAAGGGGTGACCTTAAAGGAAGACCGATCAAGTCGTGACCAGTAAGCTCAACCAAGCATGTTGGCTTCTCGGGCACCCTCGAGAACCTCTGGTACGCAAGATTCAGCGCTGCTCTGTGTGTGATGATGAACACGTCGGTGTCATTTATTTCAAATGCTCCATACTTCCCATCAGGTAAAACCCATGCATTCGTTTGCCCGTACATGGACTCGGGCCTCAAAGTCGCAGCGGCAAGATACACTTTTCGGCCTTCTAGAACACTCAGCTTACCAGGGAACGGTGAAAGAACTTCCATTTTGATCAGAGTGTATTCTTGGGGCTGAACCCCTTCCCCCGATGCCCTATCGTGATCAGCACATGGTTGTCCGTCTAAAGGCGAGTAGATTGTGTATCTTAGATCCTTCACGATCTTACCAGCCGCTTTAAGCTTTCGCATTTGCCATCTCACGAAACTGTCAAAGAAAGGGTTGATATCGGTCGTGACAAATGAGCGCCTCCAGTCAACACCCAATCCGAAAGCTTTTAAGTCTTCCACAGCTAATGGTGGAAAATAGTAAAGCCACTTGTATGGATCTTGAAATGTTGAAATCTCGCTATCAGAAAGGTCAAAATTGCGCATAATTTCCCATTGGTATATCTGTGTACCAGATTTCGCAGTTGCCTTGGACTTCTTCCCTTTGAACTTATCGGGTACCGGCTGTGAACCGGTGCTTCCATCCTGTTGTTCGTCGGGTTGGCTAGGTTCTTCCTCAGATGAAGTCGGGAATACTGGTGGATCCCCAAACTGCTGAATTTCCCTTGCAAGCTTATCAGCTGCAGCCTTGATGGGCATCCCGGTACAGTGGAAACCGAAAGGAAACAGCACATTGGCACCTCTTAATCTATGATAGGCTGCAGCGAATTCGACCTTTGACAAAGAGAAAGCATGCCCGAGATGCAAATAGCCATTCATATATGGAAACGGGAAGTTCCCGAAGAATTTTTCTCCGGATTCTGGGGGCTTCTCACGAGATTCAGCCACAAAAACATCACCTTCCTCCCACCAACTTCGAACCTTGGTCTCGATCTCAAGGAGACGGTCTCTCCTTGCAAAGCTCCCAGTTTTACTACCACCAGCTTCTGGGTTTACTCCCATGTTGTCAGAAGAGATCGTGCAGAAACTGTTAAAGAACAAAAAAGCAAACCGTATCAGATAATGTCTTAGCAACAGCATACGAACACCGTCCTAATTCATCCTATTTCATCGTATCCAAAAAGTGATATGGTATATGAAGGATGAACCAAATATTGGCAGATGCAATGAAATCAAAGGAAATACACTACTGAAAGTAATTAGTGTATATACGTATACGTATGCACAAATTGATTTACCAGAATCCCAACCTGGTCTAATAATCCAATGGATCATGGAAATACTAAACCATATCTAGATTTGTTTTGCTTCAAATATAAACTTGGAAAGACTCTTTGAGTCGGTAGTAGGACAATTCATCTTCTATTTGTTAAATAATCAGATTTGAGTTGTAGTTGGATAGTTGGATTACCTTATTATATCTATATCCAGTTAATCTACCACAGTTTGCATTTGGATCGTAATAAAATCTGATCCATTTCCGGGTCTATTCACAACCAAATGCAATTAATGATGCCCCACTCATCAGGTCTACAGATTATTACTTTATAAAGCTGCAATAATCAAAATTTTTAAAAGGCCCACAAATTAAAAGCAACATTCCTAGTGCCCCAAGGACTCTAGCCTAAGCAGGGTTGACAGGGGGTGGATGTACGCAGCCTTGGTGAACAGAGGCTGTTTCCGAGAACCCCCAACCTAAGGGGTACACGAGGACTTCCCAGGAGGTCACCCATCTTAGTATTACTCTCGCCCAAGCACGCTTAACTTAGGAGTTTTAATTGGATCCGATGCTTACATGTTGGTACCCTCTTAGGTTTAAACGGCCTACAATTAAAGACACAAAAGCAACAAATTTTAGCCACCTAAGCTTTTGCACATCAGGTCAATAACTTGCATCACAGTAACATAATATGGTAATATTTGACGTTGAAACCAATATCATGTATCTGTTAAATGACCTTACTTGAATAGGGTAAGTTCTATTATATAACTGTTAAACCAAACTCCCTCGTTTATTGTCCCTTTCAAAAATAAACAATTGAACAAAAACAAGTAGTTCCCACTCACAAGGTTAACTAATTAGAGTTAACTGTCCAATGGCTTGGGATTTAAGGTGCAAGCTTCTCTCACTTTTGGCCATATGTGGATTAGCCTAAGGTCAGTGGGAAGTATCATTTTGATCAAGTTCAATGGCATAGGAAGGAGAAAAGATGGCTCGACATTGTTCTTCACTGTCAAGATTGTGATTCTTTGGTGTATTTGGCTAAAAAGGAATGTCGGGATTTTCAAAGACCAGTATATACCAACAAATTTCATATGGGATAAGATGGTCTTTTTAGGCGCTTTTTGGACAAAAAGTTTTGGGGGACTTCCCTAACATAGCCTTGACCAATTTGCGGAGGGATTAGAGGGCCTTGTCATATTAGTTTTTCGTTTTTTTGATGTTTGAGGACACCTTGTTCTTAACTCTTTGTATATTCTTTTTGTCTTAATAATATTTCTTTTTCCAACCAAAAAAACACTAATTAGAGTTAACCGTCAACTACTCAGTAACATGTACACTAATCATGCGTTTTCTGCATCAAAAGCATTCACATCACAGAGTTGTCTAAGTAAAAATTACGAACTGTCCGGTACGGGACAACAAATCAAGAAGCAATTAACAAACCAGTACAATCAGGCAAGTATCCACTAGAAATACAAAGCATAGAAGAAATGAAATAATATAGAAATGGAATCTGAAGTGAAAATCAATTCCAATCAAAAAGGAAAAGAAATGAAATTTTGCTCAAAATATCTAGAAGTTCCAAACTAATAGTATAATCACGCAAGTATCCACTGGCAATACAAAGCAGATGAGAAATGAAATGAAACAAATTTCAATATATAAATCAAATCTGAGGCGACAACCAATTCCAATCAAAAGGAAAAGAAACAAAGTTCTGCTCAAAATATCTACAAGTTCCAAACCAACAGTACAATCACACGAGAATCTACCAGCAATACAAAGCACAATAGAGGAAATTAAACGAATTAAACTCGAAAAACATCAAATCTGAGGTGAAATCAAAACTCCGGAACTCAAGATGCATAAGTACAAGCACGAAAAGAAACGAAGACTGAAATGAACTGAACTAAAAAAACATCAAATCCGATATGAAAATCAAAACTCCGGAAATTAAAATGCATTCAGTACAAAAAGGAAAAGAAACGAAGATTTGCTATGAAAATATGAACCAAATTGAACTAAAAAAACATCAAATCTGAGCTGAAAACTCAAAACTCCGGAAATCAAGATGCATTCAGTACAGGCAAGAAACAAAACGATGATTTTCTATGAAGAAATGAAACAAATTGAACTCAAAAAACATCAAATCCGAGCTGAAAATCAAAACTCCGTAAATTGAGATGAAATCAATACCTTCTCGAAAACAATGAAGTGCAGATTGCGCTGCTTGATCTGGTAACGGTTCGTGAACTTCGCCACAGAGAAGAAGAAGAAGATGAGATGGCCAATTTCATAGGATGTTCGATTTCTCGGCCATCCTAGTCATTTCCTAGGGCCAAGAAATG
Organism: Simmondsia chinensis; assembly: GCA_018398585.1. Classification (NCBI taxonomy): domain Eukaryota; kingdom Viridiplantae; phylum Streptophyta; class Magnoliopsida; order Caryophyllales; family Simmondsiaceae; genus Simmondsia; species Simmondsia chinensis. The sequence goes on along the minus strand of JAGTTD010000017.1, from coordinate 24,319,638 downwards.
GAGTGGTGAGCGTTGGGCGTTGAACAGAGGAGCGGTTTCCGAGGATAACCAGAGCGAGCTAGGGTTTTAGTCATGAATATATTCTCTTCCCATTTTCCTTTTTTTGGCCTTTTTTCACCCTTGGAATTTTTTTTTTTTTTTTTGTAACGAGGGATTTGGTTGCCCCAACCAATTTCGGCCCATAGGGAGGCCCACAATCCCCATGAACAAATAAGTTATGAGTATATCCTCAGCGATAATCGAACTCCTGACCCCTGAACGATGACCGCTTTAGTAGAAGACGCCACCAACTGAAATGCCCTCATGATGGGCCTTGGAATCTCCTATAAGTTATGGAGAAGTGCCTCCAGGGGGCTGTAAATGCGCCGTGCTGGCTTGTGAACTCGTTATAAAGCTCGAAAGGCTCGGCTCATTTTAGGCTTGAGTTGAGCCCAATCGGCTCGTTTAGCTTATCGAGCCGAGCTCGAGCCTAGTGAAGCTTGAGCTCGTAGGCCCGCAAGCCTAAACGAACCTAAGTGAGCTTTGCTTTGTATAATATATTTGAATTAATATGCCCGATGAAGCCAAATTTGAGCTTAATTGAGCCAAGACCCATCTTAAATTAGCCGAGATTGAGCTTAAATGAACCAAAATACTGCAAACTTAATTCGGAGCTTGCCGAGCTTAGATTAAGCCAAGGCGAGCTTGAGCTTGAACTTTCCAAGCTCGACGAACCTTGAGTCGATCTCGAGTCGAGCTTGATGTAACGAGCCAAGAGCCAAGCAAGCTCAGGCTCGACTCGACTAAAATACACTCCGACACTCCCACCTAAAAACGCTCCAAATAAATTACAACACTTTGATTATACTATTAAATACGTCACTTTATTCTTTGACTGAGATAATCAAAACATCTTACAGAGTATTTTTTAAAAAAAGAAATGGAATGTGGAACTAGTTCATTTAAGAATAAGTATTGAAAAGAATGTTACCGCACCAAATTTGAAAATATAATTAAAAAAAATCTTTAAAAAAAAGTGTGATTTTAAAAAATGATTATGAAATGACAATTTAAGTTTTAAATAACGAGCATTGGTAGTGCATCACATGTGATAACACTAGTTGTTATTATTATCGGCTAAGTTTTATTGTTGGTGTAATGATCTGATTTACAAATATTGATAGTTATATAGGAAATTATAACTTTAATATTTGGAGATTTGAGTATTTGTCATTTAAGTAGCATGACATTTCAATATATGTAATGTAGTACACTGAAGTTTAAATATTTTTTTGCCTAAGTATTCTACATAGAATTTTAATGAATTTTGTAAAAATCTTACAACTTTATCCAAAAATGATGATATAATATATATTAACTGAAATTTGTCCTCTTGTTTGGTTACCATAAATTAACTGAATATAACAAATAAAAATTATTTAGCAATTTTTAATTCCTTATAAGTAACTTACCCAAACCCCTAGGTAAGTTTTAATTAATTTGTTTTTACCTATCAGACTACCATCCCCTCCTGTCGAAGAAGTTCTATTTCCTATAATGACAAGCAAATACTCTGTACATACTTTACAGGAAGTTGACGTATAAAATTGAATTTATGGAAATATTTGAGATTTAGTTTGTACCCATGTGAGTTGAATTGGAATTGATCCATTTGTTCGTCGTGTCCAAGATGACAGTTGCAGTGAAACCATCGTCATTCATCAGGCCCCTTAAAGAAGTCGGTAAAAAACAAAGTGATTGTCAGCACGAGGCAAAGGCAATGGAATTGGCCGTTCTCGGTTTTGGGTGGTGGCCATCTATTGTTTTGATTTATTGCTTGATTTCATGTAATGTTCCGCCTTTTTGTACATTTGAATATCCGACTACCACCAACCAGAGCAAGGTAATTACTAATACGTCAAATCTGAAGAGCCCATCAAATACTTAAATGAATATTCAAATTATTCGTGTAGAGGTACTTCAGTATGTCAATATATTTGAGGGAACTAAAGAAGGATATAATTATATTATAGCCTCGTTATGTTAGATATTCTAATAAAAATGTATATTTTTAATTATTATTTTGAAATTTAATATCATTATATATTATATTTAAGAGTGTTATGTATATTTGGTGATCGTTGTGTGGTTAGTTGTGCACAATTTAGTACTTCTACGTTTGTTATATTAAATTACGAGGAGTAAATATATGTGTTGCTAACTGTTTTATTTGAGTAAATGGGATTTTGATTTTTTTTTTGGGTATAAACACGTTATCTGTTTAAGGGAGGCATATCGGATTGTCAAAATAAAAAAAAAAAAAATTTCCTTTTATTCTATAATTGAGTTTTGCTACTTGGTTAAGTATGGCGTGATGAAGACTTCGACCTTGAAGGTCGTGCAGATTTAAAAAACTTCAATATTATAGTTGGACGTAGTATCCTGGAGGCCCTGCTACACCCGTTAAGATTTGAGAGGGGTGCGAAATCGTCTTAAAGAGAGCGTGTTATGCGCCTCGCTCAATTATTACATTTCGTATTTCTATATGTTTCAGGTAATATATTTCTAATTTATATGTTTTACATATTATTTTATGTATTTAGTTCCAAAAATTGTCACACTAATTAAATTTATGCTATAAGTTATACTTTTTAGGAATCCAATTCATGTGCTAATTTTTAGGAAGTAGGTAAAATATATTTGGTTGTCAGGATGAGAAATAAAATTTGCTTCAAGAGGCTAGTTAAAAATAAAAGAATTAAAACTTACCTTCGGGGGTTAGTACATTACTTCATACATTTTAAAGGAATTCAGCCTACATCATAGGAATAAAATAAGAATCAAAATCTGTATTACTTATAAATTTATAATTTTTGCACCTACTTTATAAAGTAATATACCCAGTGCCCCAAAGGCTCACGTCTAAGCAGGTCTGGGGGGTGGATGTACGCAATCTTCCCCCTTCAGAGTATTACCCCTGAAGAGAGGCTATTTTCGAGTGCCCCCAACCTGAGGGTGATGACTTTTCAGAAGGTCACCCATCCTGATACTGTTTTTGTTCAAACACGCTAAACTTCAAAGTTCTAATAGGATCCGACAACGACGTGTCGGTGCCCTCTTAAGGTGATCCCAAAAAAGTTATGTAGTAACCCAAAAAAAATATTTCAGGGAGATTGTGGTACTAGCATATAACTTTACATCGTCCCTGTAAAAATATCTGAAGCGAGCAAAGCAAGCATCCAACATTCCTCTCAGTAACCGCCTTCCTCTCTAGAGAGAGAGAGAGAAACTGAAGGTAGACTTCAATGGCGGAGAAGCCGGAGCCGGTGCGGGTACTCTACTGCGGAGAGTGCGGATTACCTGCGGAGTACTGTGAATTCGGTCCCGATTTCCAGAAATGCAAGCCCTGGTTGATCCGAAACGCACCTGACATCTATCCTGATCTCCTTAAAGGTATCTCTTTTCAATCTCTCTCTATCAATATCCTCACGTAACCCTAGTTCTAGGGTTCAGAAATTCCCTGAGTTATTTACCCGATTAGTCCTTGATGTTTATAAATTTATGAAAAATTATCATTTAGATACGCTGAGGTTTGACTATTTATCACCTAAATATCATGACTTCTCAATATGTACAATGAGGTATTATGAGGTTTGAATATTTTATCACTTAGGTACCCTAGATCGGAATTTGATGAGTTTTTGTGGGAATCAGAACAATTTTACATAAATATGCTAACATAGTGCATGATTATGCTTACAAGTGATGTCAATGCTTTCAACAAAAATTCAAAGAATTACCATAAAAGATTTACTGGATTTTGATGCAGACTATCTATATATTGCCAAAATCATGTCTTATGAGCGTTTTTTGGTAAAAAGTATCAAATTTTAATGAACGTACTTATATATTGTTGGGATTATGTTTTACTTTAGCATTTTTCAATGAAAGTCTATCGAATTTTTGAAGAATGATACCTGATTGATAAAATTTTAAAACGTAAGGGTACCTAAGTGATAAAAATTTTAAATCTCACCCATTGTATATTTTGAAATGTCAGGATATCTAGATGATAAATGGCCAAACTTGTACGCTAGGCTTTGTTTGGCACATGAAATTGGAATTAGACTATGGAATTACAATTCCAATTCCAATTATGATTGAATTAAAATTCCAGTATTTGGTTCACTCAAGGAATTGGAGGTCGGAATTATAATTACATAATGATTCGAATCATCAAGGGTTTTCGGCCAATTCAATTGGAGTATTTTGAGTTTTAAATCAACTATAGTTGGATTTTGGTCATAATGGTTCATATTGCGTTCAAGTTATTATGGCCGGAGCGATTCATAGTGAGTTCGAGTTATTCGAGTTTCGAGTCAAATCGGCTTGAGTATCGCATCGGATCATTTGGTGTTCAAGTTATCTCGGATTTTAAGTTAATCGAGTTAGGTCTTTTCCGGATTTGAGCTAGTTATGATCGAGTAAGTCATTTCAAGCTCGAGTAATCTTAGTTTTGGGACAAAGGAGTTGTATCATTTCAAATCTTGAGTCATCTTAGGCTAAGTTTGAAATGGGTTGAGTCATTTTAGGTATGGGTTGTATTAAGTTTTAGGTCAATTTGGTCGAGTTATTTCCACTTCGGCTCAGCTTGTTTACATCACATTCAAGTCGAGTAGTTTCATTTTCTGGATTTGTGTCATATCAAGTTTCACGTCAATCGGGTTGGGTCACTTCAGACTTTGAGCTAAGGTGCTTTCGATCATTTCAAGTTCAAGTCATTCGAGTTGGGTGATTTCGAGGTTCGGGACAAATTTTAGGTTGTATATTAGTATTTAGATTTTGAGTCATCTTGGATTTGGGTTAATCAAGTGGGGTTATTTTGGGTTTTAGATCAATGGAGTTAATATGGAATTGCAATTTCTTACCCCCACCCCAAGAAATTGGAAAATATGATTTTCAGTTGAAATCCAATTCTATGGAATTCGGTAGTGGAATTGTAATTCTAATTCCAGCAGGTGAACCAAATAACAGAATTGGAATTTTGAGCCCCAATTCCAGCCTCAGCCCCAATTCCATGCTCCAACCATAGCTAAAGTGATAATTTTCCTACATTTATTTAAATTGGTTCCTCATCTTTTCTTGTGTTCAAAATTGTCCCTAATATTTGTAAATTTGTTTAAATTAATCTCTCATCATTTATTTTTTTCAAAATGGTCCCTGATATTTTATTTTATTATAAAGTTGGTCCCCCAAGGTAAAAATTAAAAAGATGAGAAAACCAACTTTTTGTAAAATAAAACATTAAGGACTATTTTTAACAATGAAAAAGACGAGGGACTAATTTGAACAAACCTACAAAGATAAGGGATCAATTTGAGCATAAAAAAAGATGGGGATCAATGTGTAGAAATTTATAATGATAAAGGACAAACGGTATAAATCACTCAAAATATTTTTAAGGTCGACTCACTTCAACCCCAAACCTGTAAATGTGAATTTCATATAAACCTATAGAATGAAACCATAACCATAGTGAAGGAAACAAAAGTTTTAAGAAAAAAAAAGTATTTTTAATTAATATTTTTTTGTGAAAAAAATTTTTCATGAGGAAAATTTTTTCGTTTGAACAAATAGAGCTTAGCAACGAGAATTCTGGGGCACCTCGCATCATTAGCTAAGATTAGACTCTCCATATCATATTGCTCATAATCAGTTTAAAAGTTGGCTCAATTCGTAATGAGGTCTAATTAGCAGAAATTGATTGTTTTGGGGAGCAACGAGGATTTTTGTAATATATTTATCATTTATTTGGGTTGTTAGTTCATGTAATTGTGTTGTAAAAATCAGATTTGTTTTATTCTGCGATTTTTATTTTAAAATTTTTATTTTTATGTAGAGTCCAATGCCAATGAAGCTGATAAGGTCTCAGAGCAGGTTTATTCCACCTCAATTTCCTCTGGTAATCTCCTTCCTTTTATTGTTTTTTTCTTCTAGTTTCTGAATAGCAACGCGTATGCTTTCCCTGTTTTGGTATCCATTTATGGGGTTCATTGATAGCCAACCACTCTTAGGCATCGTTTGGTTGCCGCATGAATTGAATTCTTACGGGAAGTTGTATTTCCCGAGAATTCAATTATTGTGTCAACTTCCCAGGAAGTATGTATAAAGTGTTTGCTTTCCGGGATAGGAAATAGAACTTCCTTGGAGAAGCTAGTTAAAAATGAAGAAATTAGAACTTATTTAGGAGGCTTAGGTAAGTTACTTGGTGCGTTTTGAAGGAATTGGAAATTGTTAAGCAATTTCTACTTCCCGCATTTTGCCAACTTCCTACTAACCAAACAAGAGCTAAAATCCATACTTCCCATGTATTACTATTTCCTGCGTTTATTTCCTACATACCAAACAAGACCCTAGTCTTCTTTGAAAATAATTAGTAGTTGCTTGCATAACATTGACATATGACGTAGTAATGTATAAGAAAATTAATAGATGCTGATCGTGGCGAGGTTAGAAACCCACCACGGTGAAGCCAGTTTCACCACCTTGGTAGGTTAGCCCAAGGATATAAAAGGACTCTTAATCAGAGAGAGAAATAAAAGAGGATATTTTTGAAGGCTTGGGACATTGTGGGCATGAACTTTGGTTTGTTTGATCAATTTTACTTGTAGAATCTCCGTTGATTGATTGAGCATATTTTTTACGTGTTTGACTTTGACGTTTGCCTCACCTTCATCCACCTTTGAGCTTGTTTAAGGTTTCTTCTATGAGGAAGTGAAAAATATATGATTTAGAGTTTCCCTTCCTCCTGGGCTGCTCGGATTTTTTGTCACTATAAAGGCGCTGCTCCATAACAATTGGTTGGCCGTATGAGCCATATCTTGTCTTTAGCTGACACCTTTTGAGAGTGTTGGAGAGCTGACAACTTCTGTTGCTTCCTCTAACAACTCAGCTGATCTAGCCTATGATATCTGTATTGCAGAACTGCAAGCTAAATGTTCGATTTGCTCAAAATTCACCGAATTTTCTATTTCAGCAATGATTTGGTTGCATTGAAAATATCGTGAGCATTATAGGAAAATCAGGTGATTTCCACTGTATCCAGTTTCACGATCTCGATTCTTATTTGAAATATGTCCCAGAATTACACCCAATATCAACAATATTTTAATAGCATGTACTGTATAATTGGAGATCTAGCTTGACCCTATCTGAGGGGAGGAATTGCTGGGGCTCATTTATGTTCTCCATTGATATCATAGGTCTCCTTCATTAGGCCGAGTCAGGGACGGGCAAAAAACTTAACATGGCCTTAAAGTGGGAACCATTTGGGTTGTACTACGGCTATGCCGATAATTATCGGAAAAAAAAATCTTGAGGTCTTTTGAAATTCATTTTACTCAGTGAGTGCTTCCAGTTTATCTTCCTCTTCTTATGCAAGTGTTAGGTGCTGTTAACTTTTTTGAGAGTCTGGCCGTGTAAGAACTTTTTGTTACGATAGCTGTTGCTTTAACCTCAGCAAACTAGAGGGCACCTGGCAACCTAGTAACACCACCTTGGATAAGTTGACTCACTGATAGATTTGTCTATGCCCGTCAAGGTTTTGTGGATCCTGTAGATGGAATGACTTAGATATGGCCAATAATTCTTACCCATGTACTGAAACCTCAGGAGCAAGTCCCTTCATGATACATACGAGAGACATGAAACTTGGCCCCATTATCTTTCCTAAGAACTGCAGTATCAGCTTTCCCAACATCCGTTAAATTGCTTCTTATCTTGAAGTTGACACTGAACCTCAAATTATTAATTGGGATTCCTTGATCAAAACCTAACTAGGAAGCAGAATTTGCATATTAAGACTCCAGTATCAATTTGAAACCATATGCACTGGCAACACTAAAGTTAGTGTACGAAGGAGAAACTTGAAATCACCACGTGGCAATCCCTAGTCAACCAAATCATTCCCTTTCTTTGGTTCTTCAGGAAATTGAAAGTCGATACATGTCCTTCCTATCATGTACTATGCTTGTATAGGGACAGCAAATCAGAGTTGGTAATTTGCAAGGCAATCATGATTTGGGTAGAAAAAGTACAACAACGAAAGTACTTCTTAACCATCACTCGACATGGTGAATAGGGAAGTTTGCTTGAACTCCTTTGGAGATCTTTGAGTGTGTCACCATTAATCCTAACCCACGGTAGATATGACCAAGCATTATTGACACAATTAGTTCCGGCCCTTGGTATATAGTGAGGCCATTACAAAGGCCTCAGTCCTCACCACAATGACACTATCTGGAAACCATTATATGCTAAGTATATCTACTTAGCTAGAAATCTGAAAATGCAGCAACTTCTTCTTTATCTGAAATGTACGTAGGCACTTTCTATCCTCTAGATTCTTTCCATGCATGTTGCTTATGTAAATTCTTTCGTGACATCTTGTCTGCAATATATTGTTTCCCCACTGCAGCACAAGCTAAGTCATCCCTATAGAAATGCTCCAACCATCTTGACCACTAATGCTCCATATAAGATCTGCATAGCCTGGCCAGAATATGAAATGAAACAACTCAACAATAGCTCGGTGAATACATCTGAAGACCAAGTACTTACTCGTTCTGATTTAGCTACTCTTCATAAGCATCTCTCAACAATGACAAGCCTGTAATTCTCTCTTCGTCATAGCGTGAAAATCCACCTCCTGTAAGCAAGCTATCTTACGTCCTTAATAAACATGTATGGAGAAGAAGTGGCTACATCTCCGTAAATTCTTACTTGCTTCGAGTTGCACTCATATGTGGGGTATCCTTTTCTCATCTTTGACCTTTTACCCCTTATGCACGTCCGGCTGCATGGGACATAAAAGTAACAAAAAAGTGAAGATTGGGAGAAAAGATTCTCATATGTAGAGCCCATTGCCAAGCTTGGCCTTATAGAAAGTGGAGATAAGAACGGCAGCTTTATTTGCTATGTAAAACCTGAGAAAATACCATGAGCAATGCTATGGTTCAGACAAAATACACTCAATTATGTACTCAATACCCATGGTGAAAAGAAAGTAATTGTTTATGACCCAACTATGCTTTGCTGCATATATTGTGCACACAATTATTTACTTATATCGTGTATGTAAAAGCATTTTCCAAATTCCACAGAATTAAGTGGGGATTGAATGACGTTTAGTTATAGAAGTATAGAAACAGCTAAGTGATTGATTTTACCATGCAAACTAACATGGTGGTTGCTTAAGCCTTTAGCTACTCCAACATATCTAAACTGAGACAACGTGAACAAAGACTTACCTTTTTCTTTCGATGCAAACATGTTAGTCTTGGAATGCTTTAACTTTGGCTTGTCCACTATATCCAACTAAGGGGAAGTGAACGTGCAAACTTGTTGACATTTTGTTTCCTGAAGCTGCCATTTATTATGAATAGATCCCTATTTCAAGGGTTCTTGTATTTTTAAGATGTATCACGGGTTTGGATTTTGATTTTTGTAGAATTGATTTTAAATAATATATCATTTCCTGCACTCTGCTTTGTTTCTGCGCCATATTACGTTTCTTCTCTCCATTTATGTTCTTATTAAAAGGATATAATCAATCCTTTTTGTCAGTAAGGATGGTTCCCTCTTATTGTCTAAATTGAGGCCAAGCATCAATGAAGCAGCTTGAGCGAACGGATTCTCTTTCATCTTTTTATTGCATTTATTGTCAACTAAAGTAATCTGTTAGTATAATGAGAACGCTTCTAGCTGTTTTGGTATTTAAATACAAGGAACGAGGGACTAACATTCCCACTTTGGTAGCTTCAATACTTTTGCCTTGTTGAAGGTGCTTGGCAAGTCCCACTTTGATTAAGGGGCTTCTGTTAGGTCTCTTTGAGGCCATGGTATTGGTCCTTTTGTTACAATAGATCCTGAAAGGTGAAAATGGATCCATCATTTCACGAGGATACCGATAATCCTCTTTTTAGAGAAAAGGGGTTCAGTTAGATTAGACGTTAACATTGAGAGAAAATGTGGGTTGACAATGCATAATTTTGGTGATGTTACAAGACTTAACCATTACTGTCTAGTGAGGGATATTTATAGCATGCAACTCGTTTCCTCATTCTTGATACGTTGACAGTGGTGTGGATAGAATTCACTTCCGCAATGTTATTTTTTGTTGTTGAGATCTCAGTTATCTAGTGTATTTGGTTAGAAAGAAATGCAAGGATTCTAAAAAACAATTATACATCAGTGAATTACATATGAGAAAACATGTTCTTTCTCAAATATCCTTCTGAACAAGAAGCTTTTTGGGCTTCGTTAACATGACTAGGGTTGATTTCCAAATTGATTGGAGGGCCATATGTTACTAGACTTTATTTTCTGTTTTTTATCTGCTTTGTATGTTTTTGAGGGTATGTTTGCTATAACACTATGTATGTCCTCTCTTTCAAAAATATTCTTTTTCCATAATTATATTTTCCATGTAACATCTATTTTAACTGCGTTTTCTGTGTGGAGACCTAATTATTTGGCAATTGCAGGCGGCTCATCGACTTCTCGGCAGGAAGAAGTGAAGCGGCTTCCTGGTGGAAAGATCAAGAAGAAAGTAAGAAGCATCTACTTCCCGGTGTATTGTATGGCATCTGTAGCTTAACATGAATAAGATGGTATCTAGTGCATTGGGTCCAGGATCAATTGCTAACTTTGTTCTGTCCACATCTTGTTGATAGTAAACTGAGAAAACCCAAACTCTACATGAAATGTATAAAAAGATGCGTTAGCAAAGAACTTTAAAAGAGCTAAGTGAGTACGCAACTGAAGACCACAATAAATTAGATTGAGTATGGGCTTCATTTCATATGTTCAAATATTTTTCAAATTAGGAAAATGTAGAAAGTGTCGTGTCACCAAAATGCAAAAGGTGTCTTTTGCTGGGCTAGTAGTTGGATCGCAGTTGCTCCAAGCACCCCTGTTTGCCTCTTTGGGGAGAATGTTTGCGACTGTTTTCTTTCTTTTTTTTTTTTTTTTTTTTTTTTTTCCCTTTTAACTTGTTTGTAAGGATTGATCTCGGCAGTGTTTAATTGATGTCTGACGTGCTTTCTCATTGAAATGCAAGAATTCTGCATCTGTCGTAATGAACAATGTCTTTTTGGATAGTATTTCTAGTCTTTGTTGTAGGGTGCTTCGCCAGTTGCTGCTTTCTAGTGCTCTTTCCCACGATCTTTGTGTAAATGGAATACGTAGGGGTTTGAATGAGCAGAGCCCAGCTTGAGCTCATTAGGGTTGAGGCTTTGCTCGACAAGCTATTGCTCAGCTTGAGTTTGGCTTGAAGCTTGCTAAGCCTAGAGATGTGTTCAATTTTAGTTGAGTTTGGATCCAATTAACTCGAACCCAGCTCTATGAGCTCTAGCCTGAGCTTGGCTCCTATTCAAGCTCATTTAGGCTTGAGCTCTGCTCATTGAGGCTTGAACTTAGCCCATTTAGGCACATTTAGGCTATAATTCAGCTAGAGATTGGCTCATTTAGGCACGTGTAGGCTTAGTGGAACCTCTACAAAATGAATTGGATTGGCCCATTTACTTCCAAAGGGCTTGGTGGCATACAATTTGTAAAAGATCTAGACTTCTGAGTGCAAACCCACTATCCTATGATATTGTCTCAGTATAGACCGACAAGACATGGAAGCACGGCCTTTAAATATTGAAACAGCCCGCTTAGCTGCGGTAAAATTGTTACGACAGATGATTCGACCTCTAGTCCTGCCGCATGAGTGTATGACCAGAACTTAAGACCTGCGGCTGTGATAACTAGGCAATTATCTCAGTGGAGCTGACCGTGGTATTGAATATTGGTACGTAACCGGTTGTGGTGATCACAGTAAGCTTTTTGAAGGAAACCTAAGCTGCTTTTCTGCGTTATGTTTTCCCAGTTAGAATGAATGACTCTATAATCATTAATCTCTTTTCCGTTTTGATAGGTTTTTTTAGCATGTAAACACCATAAAATATTTTAAAATTAATATAATACATATATATACATTATGGATATAATTGCTAAAGCACTGATGTATAACAGATTTTACTTGATTTCACGGAGCTGCCTACTCTGAATTCTTATTGCTGATAGAAAAAGTTTGCCATGTGTAATACTGTTATCTATTGTCATTCACAGCAGAATGTAAATTATGCTTTTGCGCTGCTTCACGTAGCAAGTAGCATGGTTTTTGGTACCAGTTACTAGTTCGGTAAATTGTGTGACTGAATTTAATCTTTCTATGGTCTGTCTGTAGGAGAAGCAAGAAGTTATTATTGAGAAGGTTGTACGCAACAAACGCAAGTGTATCACCACTGTTAAAGGACTGGAACTTTTTGGTGAGTTTTTCCTATGTGGAATATTTGTTACCTCGTCTCTCCATTCTGCCTTGAAAAATGTGTTTATGACAAGGGTATTACCCTTATGTTGTATGACACTTATATACTTCAAATTAGACCAAAACCACGGAAAAAGAATTAGAAAATAGTTGAGTTTGGCCTCTGGACACTTACCCTTATCTGACTCGCCTATCCCCGGTCTGGGTAACGATTGAAATCTTGCTGGTATGTATTATAATTCCTTTATCTTTGTTTCTGTCACCATTACGCCTATATCCTGATCCAAGTGATGCTTCCAGGTGTTAAACTCAGTGAAGCTTCAAAGAAACTTGGTAAAAAGTTTGCTACGGGGGCCTCAGTTGTTAAGGTTTGTACTACATTTTCGACATATATGATACTGTTTTTGATATCATGAAATTAAAATATGCTATTACACAACATAATGATTGTTGTGTAATGGATTTTGAGGTGGCTGTCACGTAAGTGGCCCTTAGGAAACGGTACTTCTGTGATTCACTTCATAATGCATTCATATTACGTTTTATTAATTAAAATATGTTGATAAATAGATTTCCAAAATTATGTCTCATATGAAACGCGGCACAATTGCCATGAACTGTTGTATAATGTTTGTGAACCACGACCTCTATGCGATCACAAACTATGATTTCATAGTTGATATTAGCCCTGTCTGATTCTCTCTCTTTGTTGACTCATTTTAGGGACCGACTGATAAAGAGCAGATTGATGTTCAAGGAGATATATCCTATGATATCGTTGAGTTCATCACAGCCACTTGGTCTGATGTAATATTCTTAACTTTTCTATTTCTGCTTTTTTACATTGCTTTATTTTTAAAATCCTATTTTGTGTGAACTTTTTTTCCCCCCCCTTGAACTCTGGAGCTCAATTTGATCATGAGTTGCTGAAGGCAATGCATATGCGTGGCTGCTCTCAGTCACTTTCACCCGTTGAACATCGCCCGCATCAATACTAAGTGGTTGGAACATTAAGATCATTTAGCTACAGATCCCCCCTTTATATGAGAGATTATGTGGGGACCTAACTTGGGAGTAGGTTTGTCATTTAGTTTGAAAGACCTAACTTTATATAGCTCTTCTGCTTATGGCCTGTTTGTCCAAAATGTGATAAACCACCCCCCCCCCCCCCAAAACCATTTTTTGTAGAAATAAATTTGTAAAAGGTGTTTTCAATAGGGGTACTTTTGTTTGAAAAGTTCTTGGTTTTCGTTTTTGTTTTGCTTTAAAAGAGAAATATTATTCTCACTTCTACTTAAAAGTAGAAAAACAATTTATGCTTCTACTTAAAAGTACTTTTTTTTCTGGCCAAACACTCTTAAAATTTGTAAAAGGTGCTTTATCTAGAAAAGAAACACCTTTTTCTGGAAAAGAAGTTTGACCTACTAAGCCGTTAGTGTGCACAAACGAGCTAAAATTGAGCTCTGATGGCCAAGCTAGAGATCAAAACGAGCCTAAATGAGCTCACGCAAAATGTTCAACCTTGGCGTTACATTTTCCTTAAAAAGTATTTTTCATCGCTTTTTGTCGGGGGCCCAGCATTGGCTTGGTCCAGAGGCTTGTCATGACAATGTCAAGGACCGGCCCGGGTACGCGCCAGCGCTAGTCATGACATTGTCATGGGTCGCTAGCGATAGTGTCATGGTCCTTACTTGCTTGTTTTAACACCCGATAGTAATAAGGATAAATTGGGTATTAATTCAAACAATAGGACACGTTAGGTATTATTGAATTGTAATAGAATAATCTAGAATTCTCTAGAAATACTTGTAACTAACACGCTCCTCCCCTTTCCCGCCTTTTTGATGAGGACGGTTATTTTCCGCCTCTTTATTTGAATTGTTGTAAGTAGTTATAAATAGGGGAGCTTATACTTGTATTGATCATGCAATTAAATATCAATGAATCTCTCTCTTGACCCGTCTCAACTTTCCCTCCATTTATCTAATTTCTTCTCTTTCTCATCTTAATTCTTCAAAGTTCTCTTAACCTCTAAACTTATTGATCTCCCTTGATCTTTGAATTTGGGTCACGACCTTAGGAACGTGACGAGGTGGTATCAGAGCCATCTTCCGATCATCAAACTGGCCATTACTAGAAGTACTCGATCCGCTGCAACAATGTCTTCATCAGAGGAAACGGATGATTCACAAGTTCAACAAAGATTTGAATCTGTGGAGAAACGCTTGGAGAGATTGGAAAGGATCTCCGAAAATCAAGTTCGAATTAGCAATGAGCTCAAAACATCCATAGATTCTCAAGCTCAAATCACCAAGAATCTAAGAGTCACAATGGAGACGTTGAACACCACTATGAAGACGTTCACAATCAGCCAAGAAAAGCGACCGGAGGTAGCAATACCGGCCGCCACTGCCCACACTACTGCTGGAGGATCCGGTAACTACGTTCATTTAGGGGGAAATGGCTTGATTCCTCCACCTCCACCTCCACCTCCACCTCCACCTCCACCTTCACCTCAACCGGAGCTCAGGAATGAGCGTGCTCCCTCACGGATGGGTGAAGAAGGTGAAAACAGTGGGTACAATGGTAGTAACCGCACTTGGAGTTCACATCATACAGCCAAACTTGATCCTCGTCGCTTTGATGGATCTAATCCTAGGGGTTGGATCAGGAGGTTACTCAAATATTTCCGTTGGTACCAAGTACCAACAGAAGAATGGGTGGAGTTTGCTTCTAACCACCTGCCGGAGCACGGAGAGGCTTGGTACCAGGCTTTAGAACTCAAAAATCCAGTGATCACATGGCAGTTCTTCATTGATGAGCTTTGCAAGAGATTTGGAGATCAATCTCTTCATGACATTGTGGAAGAATTCAGCAAGATTGTCCAAAACGGCCCCGTGGAGGACTACATTATAGGTTTTGAAGAGCTTAAGAGTTGGATGTTGATTTATCATCCAACCTTAACAGAGGATTACTTCATTTCCAGTTTTATCAGCGGCCTCATGCTCGTACTTAGAGCCTCAGTCAAAGCAGCACGGCCAAATGACTTAAGTTTGGCGTTTGAGCAAGCCAAGCTTCAAGACATAGCTATTGCTGAGATCCGTGGCACTAGAGGGACTGGATTGGGTGTCGCTGGACCTGGTTCCAGTGTCAAGACAGTGTCCAGTGCACGCACGGGACCGTTTGTGTCCTTCCAGGGCCCAGCGTCCTCATACGGGTCCGTGTCAAGGCCCAGTGGGGCACAGTCTGGCCCAACAGCTTCCTCTGGCTCCAGCGCCCCAAGGCGCGAGCCCGGCCAGTGTTACAAGTGCAGGGAGCGTTATTTCCCTGGGCACGTTTGTAAGCCCAGGCAGCTCCAAAGCATGGAGGGGCAAGAAGAGGTGGAAGAAGAACAAGAAGAGGAGGTGCAGGAGAAAGAAGAGGCTCAAGAGGAAGAAACGGGGGTGATGGAGATCTCCCTTAACACTCTCTCAGGATGCATTACTCATAATACAATTCGCCTAAGGGGATCCATCAAGAAAAGAGCTGTTACCGTCCTTATTGACAGTGGAAGCACTAACAGCTTCCTGGATGCTGTCGTGGTCCGTGAGCTAAGGTTGGAGACAGTGCCAACACTGGTGATGACCGTCACCGTAGCTAATGGTGAGAGTCTCATGAGCTATCAAAAGTGCACGGGTGTTAGGTGGAAGGTCCAGGGCACCACCTTCAGTGATGATCTACGTGTGCTTGAGTTACGTGGTAGCGACATGGCTCTAGGGGTTGATTGGTTGCAACGTTATGGCCCTGTAACCATTGACTTCACAAATCTTCATTTCTCTTGCTTCAAGGAGGGAAAGGCGATCCAATTGCAAGGCATGGCTGAGCAAGCCACCCTACACTCCATATCCGAGCGTAGCATCACCTGGTTCTTAAAGAAGCAAGCAAGCTGTGTATTAGGCCATCTCTTTATGGCCACCGGAGTGGAAGAATCTGAAGTTGAGCTGCATCCAGACATAGCGCACCTGTTGTGCTACTATGAGGATGTGTTTGACATCCTAAAAGGGTTGCCCCCGCCTCGCAACCATGACCATGGCATTCCTACGCTGCCAGGAGCCAAACCGGTTAACATTAGACCCTACCGGTATCCGCACAACCAGAAAGACGAGATAGAGAAGCAGGTAGAGGAGATGCTCAAAACCTCTATCATTCAGCCCAGCTGGAGTCCGTTTGCTTCACCGGTTCTCTTGGTTAAAAAGAAGGACGGCACCTATCTATCGTTTTTGTGTTGATTACCGCCAGCTCAACCAAATCACTGTCAAAGACAAATTTCCCATTCCGGTTATTGATGACCTCTTGGATGAGCTCCAAGGCGCAGCGGTTTTCTCCAAAATAGACCTCCAGGCCGGTTATCATCAAATCCGCGCCCTAGCCACGTTCCAAGCCTTAATGTATAAGGTTTTCGCCCCATTCTTAAGGAAGTTTGTTTTGGTGTTCTTTGATGACATCTTGATATATAGCCCTGGGATGGGCGCACACTTGCAACACTTGACAGTGGTCCTGGACACACTCCGTGCCCATAAGCTGTACGCCAAATGCAGCAAATGCACGTTCGGTCAGGACCATGTTGAGTACTTGGGGCATATCATTTCACAAGAGGGCGTGGCCACTGATGTAGCCAAGATTGAGGCCATGAGAGATTGGCCCGTGCCAACTAGTGTCAAAAGCCTCCATGGGTTCCTTGGTCTCACTGGATATTACCGGAAGTTCATCAAGGGGTACGGAACCGTGAGCAAGCCCTTAACAAGCCTTCTCAAGAAGGGAGCCTTCCTATGGAACAATGTTGCCCAAGATTCCCTTGAGTCCTTGAAGCCCGCCATGATGACAGCGCCCGTGCTGGCCCTGCCTGACTTCAGCGAACCATTTGTCCTGGAAACGGACGCTTGTGATGTGGGAATTGGAGCCGTTTTGACTCAAAAAGGTAGGCCTTTGGCTTATCTCAGCCAGGCCCTCAGCCCACGCCCCTGTCCGTATATGAGAAGGAGCTCATGGCCGTCCAAAAATGGAGGCATTACCTCTTAGACAATCATTTCATCATCAAGACGGATCACTCCAGCCTGCGCCACCTCCTGGAGCAGCGCATCAGCACCAGGCTTCAGTAAAAAGGGGTCTCCAAGCTTATGGGCCTCAGCTACAGCATTCAGTATCGCAAGGGTGTTGAGAACCGCGCTGCAGATGCTTTGTCAAGGCGTAGTGAAGGTCCGGACCAGGGAACGTTGGCTCAGCTGACCATTGTCACCCCACTTTGGGTGTGTGAGGTCAACGATAGTTATGAAGGGGATGCCCAAGCCTCCCAACTCCTTGCACAACTGGCCCTTGATCCCAAGGGGCAACCTCCATTTTCCTTAAAGCAAGGAATCATCTGTTATAAGGGGCGCATCTATGTGGGTGAAGGCGCAGCCGTGAGAGACAGGGTCTTGCACGCCCTCCATGATTCTCCAGTGGGGGGACACTCAGGAGTGACAGGCACATTGATGAGAATCAAGAGCATGTTCTATTGGCCCAAGCTCAAAGACAGTGTTCAAGAATGGGTGCGTAGTTGTGACGTTTGTCAGCGCACTAAAAGTGAGCATGTGGCCTACCCTGGGCTGCTTCAGCCTCTGCCAGTACCAGACCAGGCCTGGGCTAGTGTCAGCCTGGATTTTATTGAAGGCCTCCCTAGGTCTCAAGGGAAGGACGTGATCCTTGTGGTGGTGGACTGATTCACCGAGTATGCCCATTTCCTAACCTTGGCACATCCCTATACAGCAGCAAGAGTGGCCCAGCTCTTCTTGGACCACATCTACTGTTTACATGGATTGCCAAAGGATATAGTCTCAGATAGGGGCTCTCATTCTTAAGCATATTCTGGAAGGAACTTATGCGCCTTGCTGGAGTGGATCTATATATGAGCAGCTCTTATCACCCACAATCAGATGGGCAAACGGAGAGAGTTAATCAATGCCTTGAGAACTACCTCCGTGCCATGGCTCTCCTCAAGCCCAAGCTATGGGCCCAATGGATGCCTCTAGCGGAGTTTTGGTACAATACCAATTATCACTCATCATTGAAGACTTCACCGTTCAAGGCCTTGTATGGGTATGAGCCACGCCTCCTAGCTTGGGACGTACCATGCCACTCCACCTCCCCTGATGTGGAGGACTTTGTCACAGAACGAGGTAACATGATCAACATTCTCAAGGAGAACTTGAAGGCAGCTCAGCACCGTTATAAGCAAATGGCAGATTTGAAGAAGACTGAACGAACATTTGAAGAAGGGGACTTGGTCTACCTCAAGCTTCAGCCCTACCGTCAGACTTCCTTGGTTCTAAGGAAGAATTTGAAGCTGGCAGCTCGCTATTACAGTCCATATCCAGTCTTAGCCAAGATTGGAACGGTTGCTTATAAGTTGGGCCTACCAGAAGGGGCCCAGATTCACCTTGTCTTTCATGTATCCAGGCTCAAAAAGAAGATCGGGCAAAGGGCACAAATCAGTAACGAGCTCCCACAATGTAACTTAGAAGGGGATCTTGAAGTAATGCCTCAAGAAGTGCTCCAGCACCGCACCGTGACAAGTGACAAGAAGGTTGCTCAAGTGTTGATCAAGTGGAAGAACTTGGCAGAGGAGACTTGGGAGGATTGGGCCTTTATTCGCAAACAATTCCCTCTATTCAATCCTTGAGGACAAAGATCGTTTTATGGGGGAGGCAATGTCACGGGCCCGGCACTGGCTCGGTCCAGAGGCTTGTCATGACAATGTCAAGGACCGGCCCGGGTACGCGCCAGCGCTAGTCATGACATTGTCATGGGTCGCTAGTGATAGTGTCATGGTCCTTACTTGCTTGTTTTAACACCCGATAGTAATAAGGATAAATTGGGTATTAATTCAAACAATAGGACACGTTAGGAATTATTGAATTGTAATAGAATAATCTAGAATTCTCTAGAAATACTTGTAACTAACACGCTCCTCCCCTTTCCCGCTTTTTGATGAGGACGGTTATTTCCCGCCCCTTTATTTGAATTGTTGTAAGTAGTTATAAATAGGGGAGCTTATACTTGTATTGATCATGCAATTAAATATCAATGAATCTCTCTCTTAACCCGTCTCAACTTTTCCTCTATTTTCTCTTCTAATTTCTTCTCTTTCTCATCTTAATTCTTCAAAGTTCTCTTAACCTCTAAACTCATTGATCTCCCTTGATCTTTGAATTTGGGTCACGACCTTAGGAACGTGACACTTTTAGATGTTTTCTTGTCCTTTCAAGTTGTCCTTGGTCTATCCCAGAAAACAATTTCGTCATATGAGCTTATACAAGGTCTGTGTTTGGCCGTTGATATGAGATTGAGGATGGAAGACTAGCGCTGTAATTCTTTCTGAAGGAAAATACTTTCTTTGTTATTGTTGCTACTCATTTATTCCAAGAAATGACACAAAAGAGATGAAAAATAACTTCCAAAAAAACTAAACCGAGCCTCTAGAAATCGCTTTTTTAAGTTACAATCTTCATGTTTGTCTACAGTGTTTCGATATTAACATTACATTTCTCGTGACTACATACCTTGATTTGCTCACTCCTCCGGTACCACAGGTGCCAGAGACAGCAATTTTCTTCATTGAAGATGGAAGAAAGGTGCCTGCTACTTAATTCCAATTATGAACAGATCATATAGATGAAACGAAAGGCGCTGCTTTAGCCTTTATGTATGTCGACACCTATAGTACCTGCTTGAGCCCATACTACGACAGGGGATGCAGGTCGGGAAATTAGAACGGGTATGAGGTTTTTATGACGATTTTCCTTTTCTTCACTCGTTGCAATATTTAGTTAAAATTTTCAGTGATATACTGGCATGGTTGAAGAACGTTCATGCTTCTTGCTAAATGACATGCATAAGTTTAGCATTTACATGTTCCGGATTTTCTGTAACACTGATCTAGAAGGCAAACGAGATTGATTCTGGTTTGGGTTTCTTAGCGTAGTCTCATTGATGTGTTGATTATAACACGACATTTTCTCAACACATCGGGACTACAGTTATAGCATTTCGCAATAATGCCAAACAGTGTTAGATAATACTTGCGTTTTCCTTTATTGTCAGTGTCAATGATGTCTTTTCTAGAGTGAATACAAGCCGAGACCAGCCTCAGCTTGCCAGGCTCTAGGCTGGACGCTTGGCTCGAAGTTTTTCGAGCTTGAAACCTTCAAGCTTGAGCTTGACTCGTTGTAGGTTTTGGCTGGGTTGGGCTCCGCTGGATTGAACTCAGACCCAACCCAACTTGATGTGCTCTGAACTGAACTTTTTTTATTTAGGTCATTAAACTCATTTAGGCTTGTTTATGCTCATGAGTCCACAAGGTCAAGCTTCATTAGGCTTTCGTACTTGACTTAAATTTGCTTGAGCTTGAAACGAGCCAAATGTTTCGAGCTTCATAACGAGCCTATAACACACCCTAATCTTTGCAAGCGCAATATGTAGTGAAACGGAATTACTTGTGCCTGTTTTCGGAACATGATGTTCACAAGGTAGGAGTGAGCATTAGTCGAGACCCAGCTTGTATTGGACTGGACCGGTTTTGATCAAAGACCAGAGTTTCCTCAACAAAAGGGGAAAACATTTATAATCTCACATCATATGTTTCATTTTGACGTCAACTTGATCAGTCGTGAACCATTTATGAAACGGATTTATTTCTTTAGTTAGAGAGGTAAAAACTTTTTAAGTAAAATATTTTTGTTTGAAAATATTTTTCTTTTATCTGAACGAAGAGTATAACATTCGAATAATCCAATGATGTGATACAGTATATTTCTGGTGATCAGAGAAGATTTAGTATATTTTTCTTAAGAAAATCTATTTGATTTTCTCATCTCATTGTACCCTGTCCGTCTTATAACGGTTAAAGATTCAGTGCATTTGTTTATTTTGTCATATTAAGTAACTTATATATATAGGTAAGGTACTTCCTACTTGTTAAAGGAATTGGAAATTGCTAAGAAATTTCTACTTCTTATGTTCCGTCAATTTCTTAGGCAGGAGCCCTTGGGGCACTGGGTATGTTGCTTTTATGTTCTGCCAATTTCTTAGTAATCAAACAAGAGTGCAGATGCTTACGGGCTTGTTTGAGATTACTTATTTTGGGGAAATAAGTGCTTTTTTATGGAAAAAAGTACTTTTCTGGAATTTGGAGGGTGTTTGGCAAACATCCAAAAACGCTTTTTATTAAAAGCAGAAGCTGTTTTTCTGCTTATAAACAGAAGCAGAAATTTAGTACTTCTGATTATAAGCAGAAGTAGAATTAAAAACATAAAATTTTTAGGACAAAAATACCTCTATTCAAACATTAAAATTACATCATATCTTATCATCTTTCAAAATTCTAACCCTCTACCCAATCAATTTGGTCTTTTTCTGTAATTTGACAAAAAAAATACTTTTCTTAAACACTGGCTAAACACTAACAATAATAAAATAATCGCTTTTGACTGGTTCAGTCAAACACAAACTGTTTTTTCAAAATATTATTTTTCACATAAGTGCTTTTACAGAAAGTACTTTTGAAATAAGCATTTTTTTTTTACAGCAATCCCAAACATGCCCTACTTCTCATGAATTCTATTTTTTTGTGTTTATGTCTTGATAACCAAACAAGGCCTTATCATGACAAAATATATGGTGCATTGGATCCTTTTTCCCGTAGAACTTTACAATCTAATATACCTGTATGAAATTCTAAAAGTAAGTGTCGCGATAGATATTCTATTTTAATTTGAAAATGGCTCGAGTTTGAAGCCTACTACTCTTAACATGTATAGCTTTGGCGGTATTATTCTACACCGTTGCTTGTGTGTTTTGCTGTTGCTGTGAGCTTTGCTGCTTGTTGCTTTGTGCTTTATGCTTTATTGGTTCATTTGTTCTTTGCTTGTATGTTTTTTAGGGTTGTGGGCCTTCGGACACTGCCTCACTTTAGGGTAGCATCGTAAAGGGAGAAGGCTGCGTATATCTCACCTCTATCCCAGACCCTGCTTTGGCAGGAGTCCTTGTGGCACTGGGTTTGAAGTTGTTGTTATAAGGCTTTCCTTTATCCGACTGTCAGTAAGAAAAGGAAAGCCAAAGAAAAAAAAGAAAAATAAAAATAGCGTACAGTGGGGACAGCTTTTGGTAATGTTAGATAATGGGAGCATAACATAAATAAGATTCTTTGTTGGCTTTTTGTTGTGAAAATGATTGCCATCGTGTAACTTGATTTTCCACCATATTTTACCTATTTGCCACTTCCCAACTATATATTATATATATATATATATATGGCATGAGTCACATGAGATGACATAATAAGGATGTTCAGATTTTAAAATTACTTTTACATCTTTCAGTAGAGTTAATGACCCAATTTTTTTTGATTTAGATCTAATGGTTTATATATTCGTTCTTATGAGAGGGTGAGAAGGTGAGAGCGTGAGAGGGGTGAATCCTGACCCTTCATTATAATGGACGGTTAAGATTTGTTGGACATTAAAAAAATAACAATTTATGATCAGTATTTGTTGAGTACTAAAAAAAAAATAATTTTTCTCTTTTACCCTTTCTTTCTTTTTGCCTCATAAAGGCGTATGGGCTATAAATTATTATTATTTTTATAATATTCAATAAATTTTGGCTATCCATTATAATGAAGGGTTATGATTCGTTCCTTTTATGCTCTCATTCTCTTATAAAAATGCCACTATATATGTATATATATATTCTCCTTTTTAATTTGGTAAGGAGGGGGTGGGGACTTTGTTAATAGTGGGATTCGGTCTCGGGGCTTCTTTGCCCTCATTAATCTTCACCACTGGACCAATGAGATATTATGAGATCTGAATATTTTATCACTTAAATATTTATGTTGAAAATTGATGAAGACTTTGATGAATTTATTTTATAGAAAATGCTTATATAATGTATGATTATAGCATATATATCATGCCAAAGTTTTCATAAAAAAATTCATTGAATTATGATAAAATTTTCATTTACTTTTGATATAAACAACCTATATATTGCCAAAATTGTGCGTTAAGTAAGCATTATGTAGTGACAAATCATAAAAACTCTAATAAAATCCTTAGACATTGTCAAAATCATATTCCACTTTCGCATTTTTGAACAAAAAGTCGTTGAATTTTAGAAGAATAACAGTTGATTGATAAAATTTCTACGAACAAGGGATATGTTTGTTATTGTTACACATGACCTAAGGAATGTGGTGGTTGTATTTTAGAGATATATCTTAGTGGCGAAGAACTCTAAAATTAGAGAAATCACTTGAGTTCGATTTCTATGAGGGACATATGTTGCCCCATTTATCTCCTATTTGGCAATGGGGGTAACGAGAGGTTAAATGGGGGTAATTTCTTACCCTTATTTGACAAATACGGTTTGAGGGGTAAAGAGGCTCGTTATCCCTCTTTACCCCTAATTTTTTTAACCTCCAAATTGGAAGGTAAAGTGGAATGAAGTTAATTTTTTAAAAATTTTGGATAATTTTGCCCTTGTTTTAATTATAACTTTTTTTACCATTATCCCTTTATTAAATTACTAAATAAGGGTAACTTATTTATCCCTTTTTATCCTTATTCCTTTTAATTTGACATATTCAAACAAGAGTAGAATATGTCATTTCTTTTCTTTACCCCTCTTTACTCTCTCTCTTTTTATCTCTTTTATTCAGTTGTTAAATAAGACATTAAGGAGGCTTCTTTTCCCGGCCTTGCCATAATTAAACAAAGAAAAATAAAAGAATGTGTTTTTTTTTTGTGAGATGACAAGTCAAATGTAATAATAAAAAAAAGGCAAATCCTTTTTACCCCCCAATTTCTCCTTTTCACACTTTGCACGTGTTCAAAGGGTTATTTATTGCAAATTTATTATATTAGTTTAATTCTTATATTTTTAATTTTTATTAATTTTATATTATGTTAATTTAGTTATAGAATAAAACTGGCATTATTTCAGGCTGGGGGTCTTCGAAAATAGCCTCTCTTTAGGGTAGCTCCTTGAAGGGGGAAGACTGCGTACATATACCCCTCTGACCCTGCTTTTGTGGGAGCCCTTGGAGGCACTGGATTTGTTGTTGTTATTGTTGTTGTTGTTGTAGAATAAAACTGGCATTAAATTAGCAAAATGATTCTTGAAGGTCGGGGTTATGAGTGGGTTTTAGTTGGGTTAATGAGTGGTTTATACTGGATTACTTGTATTTAATATGAACTGGATATTAAAAAGTATGTCACCAGATTAACTTTCATTTTTCCATGCGATTAATAATCGATACAATTTAGGTTATATATATATAATTAAAATTAAATGGACAAAATTAATGAAGCAGGTAATATTACTTACTATAACTAGGCTTAGTAAAATTATTTTTGAGTTCGACAAAAATTTGTATATGAGATGAGATAAACTATACAAAATTTCGACTTCATTTTACATCACTAAAGCTTGAGGGAGGGGAGATACTGGATTCGAACCCGCATTCTGGAGTTAGCATGGCCAACTAGAGCCAGTGCCCGAAATTACCTCAAAAGAAAACATATTTTCAAAACTAACTTCCAAAAATTATTATTTCTCCAAATGACATCCCTGTCATCTTTTTATTATTCTTTTTATATTTTTAACTTTTTTTTAAAAAGAAAAAAATTTAGTGCATAGTTTGCAATACATGTATGCTTTATTTTTTTAAAAATATATAATATTTTTTTAATTATAATAAATAAATTAAATTAACTATTAAATATCTAAATTAAATTTGTACATAAATAATTTATTTTATTTTATTTATTATAATTAAAAAATACTATAAATCTAAAAAAATACAACGTGCATGCACGTATTAAAAACTATATACTGAATATACTTTTTATTTAAAAAATTATAAAATTGCCAAAAATGACATATATGTAAGGGAATATATGCATTCTGGAAGCTTTAGATGTTTTAGCATTTGGTTCGACTAAAACTTACTTATTTCCTCTAATTTCTATTATGTTTTTACATAATTTTATATTAATATACTTTTTATGAAATTTTCTTTTTCACCGTCGTAAAGGAAAATATTGTCCGTTATAATCTTACATCTTATGTCTCACTTTAATCTCAACTTGTTTAAGTTTAAACTTATATAAATAAAATTTTTTACTAAAAAGAAAAACTTTTTAACATAAAATATCTGAAAAGAAAATGTAAAATTAGAGTAAAAATTGTATTTTTTTTTTACGGGAAAATATTTTCTTGATCGGCTATAGCTACTGATTGACCGTATAAGGAAACAGAGAAATAGAATAGAAGATGTTTTCTGTCAAATCAAATAGTGTCTTAACAAAAGCAATTTTCTACTGGGATACATATTTCACAATAAGCACCGGATCTCACTAGAACTCCGAAGTTAAGCGTGTTTGGGCGAGAGTAGTGCTAAGATGGGTGACCTCCTAGAAAGTCCTCGTGTTGCACCATTCAGATTAGAGGTTCTCGGAAACAGCCTCCCTTCATGGTAGTACCCTGAAGGGGGAAGGCTGTGTATATCCAACCCTTCAGACCCTGCTTATGCGAGAACCCTTGGGGTATTAGGAATGTTGCCTTTTTTATACATATTTCATGACTGCATTTTTCGTAATTTGGTTACTAGGTTTTTAGGTGTGGCAGTTTATTTGGTTTCGGTTTGTACTTGTTATTATAGGGGTGTAGATCTGTAACTTGTAATGTGGACGTAGGTAGATCTTGTCTTTTTTTTATTTTTGTTCTATTCACTCAGATATGGTCTTGGGATCTGCTTTTGAGGGACGTTGATTTTGTATCGCGATTATTTCACTAATTATTGAAAAAAAGTAGAGATTATAACACCCAATATAGTAAAACAACTATTTAAAATCTAAATTACTCATTATGTGAGTGGAAAGTTTCAGAAAAAGGCGAGAGTTATCCTCTTAGTTTTCTATTATTGCACGGGTTGATTTGAACAGAAAGGAATAAACTAATTTAAGATGGTTGATTGAAAAATTTTGAACTTTTGGAGCTGGTTTCTTGAAAAATTACAAAGTCATGGTAGTTAAGTAAAAAATGCTAATTTTTCAAATTGATTTTTCTTCTATAGAAAACCCTAAATAAATTACAAGAATTTTGCGTCATTTTTTTTTTTTTTTTCTGATAATTAGCGATAGAAATCGCAATACATAATATATCATTCAAACAAGCGAGGCCTCAGATAACAGGAAAAATTTGGGAGAAAGAAACGCAAAATAGAAAACACCCAAAAAAGGAGAGCAAAGCAAAAACAATAAACATGACAAAAAAGGAACAAAAATAGGCACCACAAGGCATATCAGTATTGGAAAAGACGGGCTCGGAGTAGGGGGAAGACGTCGAACGGTGATAGAGTCGGAGAAAATTTGACAGGGGATTGTTCAAAATAAAGCCCTACTCCAACCTTGAAAAAAGCTCAATCATGTTCAATTCCCATTAGAACTTCGAAGGTAAGCGTGCTTGGGCGAGAGCAGTGTCAGGATGGGTGATCTCCTGGGAAGTTCTCACCCTCAGGTTAGGGGCACTCGGAAACAACCTCTCTACAATGGTAATACCCTGAAGGGGGAAGGTTGCGTACATTCGTCCCCCACAGACCCTGCTTAGGGGGGAGCCCTTGGGGCACTGGGTATATTGCACTTGCGCTAGCATGTTCGATTCATTATCATCATATGCCAAATCAAGCTTTTCCTGTACTCCCATCTCCGCTTCGCATCATAAAGCTTACCAAAATCTTTGGCATTGACATCCTTCTTTACCAACTTCCCCATTTTATATTTTCCAGAGGATTTGGTAAGTTTCTTCGCACTGCTCCCTGAAAACATATCTTTTACGAATGTGTGCGGATCCCCATTTGATGAATTCTTCCCCATTTGACATCATTGTTGATTCTCTCCTTCACCCTTTTTTGAATTTGCTTCCCCTTTTCCTTTGCTTTTTCTTCCCACTTTTAGACACAATGCAAAACACAATCATATGACCCAAAATGTGATAAATGTGGTTTTTTTTATTACTTTTTAACTATCTGGTCTAATATATACAGTGAGATATGTCTGAAAATTTTGTAACTGACGTAACATCCTCACCTTAAATGTTAACTTGAAGCATGACTTCAGTGACGTCAAGGTACCCTCTTCAAAATCGAGTAAGTTTTTGTTGGAATATGCTGAAATGGCATATGATTATAGAAGTGTGTTAGTGTCTTTCTTTGAAATCCGATAAATTTTCTCTGAAGATGTTAATTTGCTACATATATATTATCGAAGCCTTGTACCACGCTGGCATTTTGCATTCACAAGATTCCTTCAATAGTTCACCACATGTCGGTGGAGGGTGCCCAAAATAACGAAGTTTTTAAATCTCTAGATACCTCATTGTATACATGAAAACGTCAAAATATTTAAATAATAAATACTCAGATCTCATAATATCTAAGTGATACATTCAAGAATTACCGAGATAAACCAAACACAACACGAAATAAACCAAATGAGTAGAATCGAATCTAAAACAAATTACTATTTATAAGCAAATTAAACCAAATATAAGATTATTAGATCTTGCAATTCAGACATGATGATTTTCGTGTGAAATAGAAAATACAATTGTTTCGAGATTTTGATGATGATGCCTTTTTTCAGAGGGATTCCCGAAACATCGGCTCTTAATAGGATAAGGAAAGCTCTCTGGTGAGCAGATTCCCCCAAAGAAAATCCAGAGCCTCAATAGCCAACCCGGGCCATCTAATCTGTTGATTTGTTTGCTTCCTTGAAGGAGTGTCTGACCTTCAAAAGAAGAAACTGGCCACGAAAATTTCTAATGTCATCAATAGTAGTTACAATATTTGAACTAACTGAATAATTGCCTAAAAAAGCCTTAATTGCCACCTTGTTATTGCCTTCTAAAATAATTTTGCTTCCACACATTCTTTTAGCGTGAAAGAGAGCGTCTCTAGCACGACTGCTTCAGCCACGATAATTCTACTTAATGATGTCCTCTAAACTATGTCTATCGTACCATTTCATCTATATCTGTTGGCGTATTTTCAAAATAAGTTAAAGAAAGTTTGGTATCTTTTGGGTGAAGAGGTGTGTTTCTTCATGTAGGGATGCGTCTCTTCATGAAAAAATTACGTGTCTCTTTATGAAAAACACTTAAAAAAACTATAAATACCCCCTCTATTCTCAGGATTGAAAGACATCAAATCGTTACTTGAAATCTACATGATTCTCTTATTCTCTTGTCTCGGTTTATCTTTCCTCTCTACATTCTTACTTTCACTTTATTTTTTGGTTTCATTGTATCCCCAAGATTATTTCAGTATCCACAAAATAAGTCTTAAAGAAAGTAGTTCGCTACATGCCCTGAGACCAGTAACTAAGTTTATAATACCTGTTTATACAATTTTCCAAACAACATTGATGTTGAAAATAGACTTTTGTCAAAGAACCATCTTGCCCCATCACACGAATGCCAATTGAGCTTGAAACGTTAATATTGGAAGCGGGGCAGTTGAGATTCGAACTCGTGACCTCCTGATCAACAAGGTTCTGATACAATATTAAGAGGTCATCTGTCTCAAAAATTTAAACTAATAGATAAAGATTTAGAAATAATTTTATACTCTAACGACTTTTAAATTAGGTGGGGCTAAAGGGGATGGAAATTAAGCCGCAAATGGGAGCCCCACGTGGATCCAGCACACGCATGGTTTGGATTATAACAAAAAGTGCTTTTCCTTTTTACAAAGAATTTTTGCATTAAAATCATTGTGTCTTCTGCATTTTCTCCCTTTCCAGTCCTGAGAAATTATTAGGTGTTTCTGATTATATATTCATACGATTTATCGAAACAATTTAACTTATCGGAATAGTTATAATAGTGTTGAAAGGTTAGAATATTATTGTCTTAAAGTTAGTTGTTGGTAAAGATAAAGGAAGGAAAGATACGATTATGGTTTGAGTGGTATTCGGATAAGATAGGATTTGTATTGTATTTGAGTTAGATGAAAGATACGAGGGGTTATAGTCATATTGTAAGGCGTGCCGGGGGGAGAGAATGTGATCCTAAGAGTTTTTGTATGATTGATTCGAGTATGAAGAGAGTTATGCTTCAATCACTTTGATTGAGGGCTTGCAATAGTACTTCAAGTGCCATCTAAAAATTATATAGTGAGAGAGTTTATAATTTTATCGTTCCAAAGTTACTCTAGAAAAAGTTGGTGGCTTGTCGTGCAAGAGCTATATTTGGTTATAGATCTGAGATGGCGTTTAGGGTTACGATCTGATTTTGTAATTTTGAAATTTTATAGTGGATGAGGTACCCTTTTGCCTCCCGTAGGCCGTAGTTTTTGACTAGAGAGAGGGTTTCAATATAGATCTCTGTTTTAATTATTTTGATTTTTTTTTTTCAGTTGTGCTTATTTGTGTGATATTTCCCAACACGAAGATGGTTGTGTGAGTGGAATGTAGGGTTTGGAAGCAATCAATGCAAGGCGATCGTTTAGTGGCGCTCTTCGTGTTGGTTATCGAGGTGTTTCTTCAGATGTTTAAGTTGTATACCTCAAGTGTTCTTGCTAGAATCACGTGTGCTGCAGTAGAAAGGATGGACGGAGTAGTAATCGAAGGAGTCCATCTAGTTATTTCCTAACGTGTCTCAATCCTCATCCATATGTCAACCACTATGAAGCTTGATCCTGATTCCCTTCCCGTGCTTTTATATTTTTAGATTTAAACATTAATCACCTAAGTATCTTGACATTTCAATATACACAATAAGGTACTTTGAAATTTAGAAATTTTATCATTCAGGCACCTCGAAAGTTGAAAATTTTATAAATTGGATACCCTTTTACCCATCAAATTTTTATTTGAAAATATTGAAGTAGGATATGATTACGACAAAATACAAGCATAATTTTTTCACAATTAGATGGTTTTTTTACATGAATTTTTACCATAACATATAAATATAAGGGTTATTTACACCAAAGGTCCCTATACTTTTCTTATTGTGTCAATTCAGTCATTGTATTTTTAATTGTATCAATTTAGTCCCTTTATAATTAATATTGCGTCAATTTAGTCCTTATACTTTTGATTATATCAATTTAGTCCCTTTATAATTAACATTGTGTTAATTTAGTCATTTATTCAAATTAAAGTTAAGTTAGTGAAGTAATTTTTAACGGCATAATCATGTTAGATGCAAATAATCTACTCATTGATTCAATTTAATCCAACCTGTGGCCAAACCATTAAAAATTTCGTTAATGATTTGACCTAAATTTTGCAGTAAGAAATAAATTGACACAATTTATATGGTACAAGTACTAAATGGATACAATTAAAAGTATAAAAACTAAATTGACATAATAGACAAAGTATAGGGATCTTTGGCATATATAACTTTATATATAATTATTTAAAATTTGATCACACAACATGTATATCATCGTATGAGAAAACTCTAGTTAATCATTACGATAGAATCGTTAAGGTGAATCATATAAACGCGCGAGAAGAAACAAGCAATAATTATTTGGGTTATTTATGCCAAATGTTACTATACTTTGCCTATTAAGTCAATTTAATCCTTATACTTTTAACTGTGTCAATTTAGTAATTTGATCAAATTTAAGTTAAGGTAATGATGTAATTTTGAATGGCAAAATTATGTTAGATGCAATAACTTATCATAAATTCTTTCATTCACTTAATTTAATCCAACTTGTGGCCGAACCATTAAAAATTTAAGATAAATTTTCTCTAAGGCCCAAATTGACACATTTTGAATTATATAAAGACGAAATTGACACAACTAAAAGTACAAGGACTAAACTGACACAATGGATAAAGTACTGGGACATTTGACGTAAATAACCTACAACAACAACAACAACATTCTCAGTGCTTCACGGGCTCCTGCAAAAGCAGGGTCTGGGGGGATGGATATACGCAGCCTTACCCAATCTGAGTGGAAGAGAGGCTGTTTCCGAGGACACCTAACCTGAAGATCTTGCCGTCCTGCAAGCAAGGCATTTGACGTAAATAACTTATTATTTTAATATGTAGTTTAGCCTTTAATTATGAAGCGTGCAAATTAAGTTGATAATTCGTAGGCTGCTCTTTAGGTCTCATTTCTAACATTATGTCCCCTTCGAATCTCACTTTTATAGTCATGCAATTTAACTTTATTATTGCTAATTATACTTCAATATATTATGGTGTAGATGCATTGAATAATCGGTGACCTCTTGGAAAGTATTCGTGTTGCACCCCTTAGGTTGGGGGTTTTCGGAAACAATCTCTCTTTAGGGTAGCACCCTGAAGGGGGAAGGCTGCGTACATCTACCCTCCAGACCTTGCTTTGGTGGGAGCCCTTGGTGCACTGGGAATGTTGTTGCTTGTATTGAATGATCGGGATTTATGATATTTTTTTTTTTATACTGAAAATACCTAATTTTTAGATGCGATTTCAAAAAGATTATGTAAATTTTCTAATTTTTTAAAGTCACACCTAAATTTTTATTTGTTAGTTTTGGCTAATGTGGCTTTTAAAAAAAAAAAAAGAGAATAATTTTTAAAATTTTGAATTTACATTTAAAATAATTTTAACATATTTTAAATATTTTAAAAAATTATTTTAAAAGTTGTAAAATTTTTAAAAAGTAATTTTTATATTTTAAAATATATTTTTTAAATGTTGCATCAGCAAAAACTAACAGATGTTAACGGCATTAACATTAAGATGTGACGTTGAAAAATTTTGGAAAGTTTAGGTGTGATATTGAAAAATTAGAAAATCTAGACGGTTTTTTAAAATCGTGCCTACATTAAACGTCTTGTATAATCTTTCAAAGACATAGTGGAGTTATTGTGCTTCCTTCCATAGATGCAGACTTCGGCTGAGCCACGTAAATTTCAGTGTTCTTGATTTTACTCCCCAATTCTTTTTTATTTGTGATTGCTATTTTGATTTAGGGTTTTAGTGTTTGTAGGTGGTATGTTGACTTAGTCTAAATTAGAATACAACCCTAATTACTTAGATGGATTAAATGTGCTAATCGAAATTTAACCTGGCTTCAGAAACCCCCGATCCAACTCAAACCTGCTAATATCTTCGTTTTGTATTATCATGTTTTGTCGGATTTCGCCAACTCTATTTTTAACACGGGTGACTGTTTTTCTTTTGTTAAAATATCTCTTAGGTAGGGGTTCCTCGGAAACAGCCTCTCTTCAGGTTGACACCCTGAAGGGGGAAGGCTGCGTACATCTACCCCCCAGACCCCGCTTTTGTGGGAGCACTTGAGGCACTGGGATTGTTGTTGTTGTTGGTGGTGGTGGTGATTGTTTTTTCTTTTCTAAACATTGGTAAGAAAGATACGACTTTCCTTAAGCAGGAACACAATTGGGCAATGGGGATAAACTTTAAACCCGCGACCTCTAGTTTGCGGAGATTAAGAGTTTAACTGCAGGTTCAACTCTAGCAACTCGACATAGGTGATCAAATTAACATGAACATACATAGTTTAAATTATTTCACGCCGACATATTCTAAATATTTGTTTAATAGTAGGATTATTTTTTTTGATAATCGGTATAATCCCAGAAAACCCATTAGAGTGAAAGAGGAAACAATACAAAGAAAACTAGATCATAATGAACAGGAGCTGGCTCAACGAAATCCGTAACCGAAATACCAAATTGAAATTCCGAAATACCGACGGAAAAATATGGTTAACCATACCAAATTTCTAGTTCGGTTAACCGAGCCGAATAAATTTGTGGTATTTCGAGACGGTAACGGTTAGTGATTTTGTCCATTTTGGTTACCCGAATTACGGAAATAATATATATCATGTATATATTTTTACATGTTCATAATATTATATTATTCACTCAGTGTGCTTTTATCCTTTTTTTTTTTCTCAATTCATCTCTTATCATAGAATACTCGTATTGCTATACCCCAAATACTAACTAAGCACTACTTTGCTACAATCTAGTACTTCATGTTGGTTAAGATGATATATTAAATGTTTAATTTTGTTTAGAATTAGAATGTAAGCTCAAAAATTGTTGACTATTCTCACGTTTAGTGCATTTTTTGGACATCTAAAACCCATTGAGGAGATGAATCATATAACATGAAAGAGATGTTGTATTATTATTTCGGTTATTGGTTAACCGATATACTCTCTATCTCTCTATCTCTTCCCCACCTCCTTCTCGCTTTATCCCTATATTGTCGCTCTCTCCCTCTCTCCTGTCGCCCTATATGTTCTAGACGCCACATGTTGTTTGCTTTTGCCTTTGCTCTGGTTGCTATGCCCCTATGCTTCCATGCATACACGCTTACATGAGTATTTGATTATATGCTTATACTGTTTATATGATTACTTGTCTGTATACGTACATGCCTCGAATGATACCTAGGCTAAACATGCTCCATTACATTTGGCACACACGCTCTCTTCTCTCTCCTAAAATCAAAACCCCAAGGTCACAAAGACCTCACACGCGCCACCCATTCCTGGCGCGTGTGGGCGCGTGGGTTGCTTCCCGGGTGCCGGAGTCACAGCCAAGGACTCGACGTCGTCCTGCCGGCCTGATCGTACAACTTTCGCCGTAGTCCGTCAACGCTCGGGTGGCCATCGAGGGATCATCACCGCCTCCCTCCTCAACAACCAGGTTCGCCACCACCTTGCCACCACTGTGCGTCAACCTTCCGGTTTGCTTTCACCACCCCATAGCCACCATGAACCTACACCAACACCTTACACCTCTAATTTCTACCATCCACCACCAAAACCACCAACCACCAGCACGTCATCGATCTCCACCAACACACACCAAAATCTCCACCAGACCTCCAATTTCATCACCGAACACCACCATCACCAACTCCAGCACCAGAATCCACCACCAACCACCACTATCTCCAACGAAGCTCCTCTTTCTCTGTTGAGTTATATTGGGGATGGGCTGTGCGACTTTTGGTGCTGCTCTCCAAATTACTTTTTCAACCATCCCAGATGCCGCACGCCGGTATAGGGGCATCCATCTTTGTTGATGGTTACCTAAAAGAAAGACAAATTCGTGGCTTAGGGCTGTTTTTCGCGCATTCAGATCAATATATGACACATTTGTCCCTGTGAAAAGAAGACTGAAAACTACAGGGTCGTATAGCTTTGTTCGGTTTCGTGACTTGAATGAAGCTACAAGGGCTGTCATGTCCATGAACGGGAGATGGGTTGCGGGTGTGAAGCTCAGAGTGCAGTGGGCAATTCTAGTCAGAAATGCAATACCTACATCCACTCGAGGTCAACCACAGCAGAGCACGGCCCAGCAGGTCAGAACCGCATGTATGACTCAAGACCTGGGGAGCGAATCAACTAATCGAAGTGGGGTACATGCTAACACAGATATTCCGAGGATTGCAGTGTCAAATTCTAACAAGAGTGTTGAGGCATGGCTTAAGCGGTCAATAATTGTCCTTTCCATTGCTGAGGTCAGTCTGGATGACGTTCTTACATTTATCACCGATAATGACCTTTACGGGCTTACACCTAAAGGCTTAAGCAACAATTCCTTTATTCTGGTTTGTGATTTGATTGACATTATGGATGCCTATCTCAGCCCCCGCAAGGAGATCC
The DNA here is from genome assembly GCA_018398585.1 of Simmondsia chinensis. Lineage (NCBI taxonomy): Eukaryota > Viridiplantae > Streptophyta > Magnoliopsida > Caryophyllales > Simmondsiaceae > Simmondsia > Simmondsia chinensis. The sequence goes on along the minus strand of JAGTTD010000017.1, from coordinate 24,284,551 downwards.
TCCTACGAATGTTCGGAGAAGTATATAAATACTCTGGAGAGATGCTTGGGTCCCTTAACAGAAGGGTTTGGCTTGAGATCCACAGATTGCCTGTCCAGTGTTGGTCAAATGAATGCTTTGCCAATATCGCCAAACTCTGGGGGAAATTCATTAGGGTGGATCCAAGAACATCCACTATGAGGTGCGTTGACGTTGCAAGGATTCTGGTTGACACTTGCCACACAACATGTATCCAACAGATAGTCCAGGTTCACCACATTGGGGGAACCCATTTGATCTTCGTTAAAGAAGGAAGCTTTGTATTGATATCATACTACTCTCCCAACATTGTGTCCAGAGCCGCATCTACTAGATTGGCGAGGAAGCAGGCCTTTTTCACATCACATCCACCCTAAGGAAACGAATGCACGACCGTGATAAGGCATTCTTCACATGTTCAACCTTCTCTGCATCTGGTACCAGAACGCTCGGTTATTAGTGAGGAGATTAGAATTCCTGCCTTGCGGTTGGAAAATGAAGGGATGGAAGCTGCTTGGCAGCCGTCTGGATACGTTTCCCTCCACCGCAATGGCCAAATCATTGGAAGATAGGCCCTACAACGATTCCTCCTACATGCAAGGCCTTACACTTCACAGCAGGTGGCACATCCTCCTCTACTATTGCCATGGGTTGAGAATGGTGAAGATCCAGTTGATTAACATCATACTCAGATAACCACACCTAATACCGATACTCGGGAAAGTAACAGTAATAATGAGTCAACAACATCTGGGCCCGAGTTCCCTCCAGGATTTGAGCCCGTAGCAGCAATTGGTAACTCTCAAGCTGAGGATAGTGTGCCGTGGAGTCAGCAAGAATCAGCTCCATCCATGGGAGGGCCTAGTTCAGACTGGAGAATAAAGGAAAAATTCCGCACAACAAGAAGACAGAGAAAAGCAATCAAGCGCAAGATGAAGGATAGAGAGAAGCGGGAGTTGCAAGACTTCCTCAAGGATATGTCTTCTACAAGTAATGCTGGAAATTCGTGTAAGTCAGCCGAAAAGAGGAAAAAATGAAATAGGGGAAATCGAATCCAGAAGATCACGAAAGAATAATATGATGAGAGGATCCTGAGTGAGGAGCGAGTTATAAAGATAGGTGAAAAGGTAGGTATCAACTTTGATGGTTTCGACCCGGTTAGGGTGGCAGACATTCTTGCTCATTGATATGGTTTGGGTATTAGGTCGGGGCTTCAGTCTCTTTCTCGGTTCTTGTGCCGGCCTTCTGGTTCTTCTTTAGCTAGGATCCCTATTTGTGATGATTCTGCGCGCGCTTTTGTTTCTTGTCCCCGTGTCTTTTCTAGTCCCGTTTTCACTGTTTGTTGTGTCGTGTTTTTAGGCTTTTTTCTTGTTTGTGTTTGTTGTTTTTGGTCCCCGTGTTGTAGCGGTCGGACTTTGGCCTCGCCTAGCGAGTGGCTGGCTTATTTAGCGATCTTATCGCAATTTAAAAAAAAAAAAAGGCTAAACATGCTCCCTTGCAAGCTCCTTACATGCTCCCTACATATTCTCTACTTACCCCTTTCATGCTCTTTTTAGAAGTCCTTACAACCTTTCAACTATTAGGCTAGGGTCCTCAGAAATAGTCTCTCGTCAGGGCCTCACCCTGATGGGGTAAGGTTGCCTACATCCTATCCCCCAGACCCCGCGTAAGCGGGAGCCCTTGTGGCACTGGGAATGTTGTTGTTGTTTTTCTTATTGGTTAACCGACATAACTGAATCGAATTATCGATTTACCGAAAGTCAGTTAACCTTTCTTTTCAGTTACAGTAACGGTTAGAGATTTTTGAGTATTATGGTTACGGTTAACTGAACCGAAATACTTTTTGGTACGGTTAACCGAACCATGAACACCCCTGCCAACGACACAAACACTATAAGATCAAGAGAGGCCAAGATGCCTCAAGCAACCTTAAATTCTTGGAACATAATGATATAATAGCAGAAGTATATAACTTAAATAACTTCACATAACTATATAAAGTACAAGTTGTCGTAAATCAAACCCAAAAATTCAATCAGTTACTTAAACATGTTAAAAGTGCCAATTCAAATTCAACTGTCTCCACTTGGCCTACCCAAACCCACAAACTTGTTGTCGTATCAAATTTTGGCAAAGTGAGTGACTTAGGGCTTGTTTGGTATTGTTGTAAGAAAATGACTTTTTTCAGAAGTATTTTTTGTAAAGACACTTTTATAAAAAATGTTATTTCAAATAAGCAGTTCGTGTTTGGTTCAACCAGTAATGAAGCGCTTATTGTAATATTGTGAGTGTTTAGCCAATGTTTAAAAAGTACTTTTTCTATAAAATTAACAAAAAAGATATTAATAGAAGTATTTCATAGCTGAAAACAATTACCAAGAACCATTTCAAATATTTAATATATTTTTAGATATTTAAATTTTTTTTATTATTTAAAATATTTTCTAAATATATAAATATCTTTTAAATACTTAAACAAACTAATTTTTAATGCTTTAAAATATTTTTTCAATATTTAGTTTTTAAAGAAATTAAAATATCTTTCAAATATTTAAAATATTTTTCATAAATATTTAGTATATTTTTTAAAATATATAAACTTTTTTTTAAATATATAAATTATTTTTCAAGTATATAAATTGATTTTTAAATATATTAACAAACTTAAATATACCTGAACTAAATTTTTTTAATTATTTAATTTATACTTTTGCCTGCCTAGAAGGAGAAGCACCAAATTTATGTTTCTATTTAAAAGCAAAAACAGAGCTTCTAATGTTGATAAAAAGCACTATTTTATGTTGCCAAATACTCTCTAAATATCAGAAAATTTTTTTTTTTTTTTAAAAGTACCTTTTTCTCAAAATAAGTTAAGCCAAACATACCCATAGATGGTATTCAATTTAGCTTATTTCAGCTTGTATGTTTTAATAAAATCTGTCTATTTATGACCTGGATTTGTTTACAGTGAAGCGTTTTGTTGATAGTGCAAAATTATTCTTTTTATATTATAAAGTATTTGAATACAAGTTTAAGAAAGAACATTAGTTGTTATAACCAAAAAAATGACTTAGAATATAAATTAATTAATAATATTAGGTAAGACAGAAACATAATAATGGTTGGTTATGACAGTGAAGAGTGATGAGTGTAAGAATCCATTGGAGTAAAAAAGGCAGTGGTAGGCGGGATGGTGAAAACAAATAAAAGTACGCCATAGTGGTGAAGATTTAATGCTAATATAATTTTACTTTTTTGAAATATGCTGTGAAAAATATTTAGTTTTGCATCTTTATTTATTTTGTAAAACATTTTCTTCATCTTCCTATTTAAATTGTGAAAAAGATATAAGAATACATTTTTCTGCCAATCAAATGCAAACCTTATAGTCAATTCAAACTTTTTCACAGCTTTAACTTGTTAAAACGCTGAATCAAATACATCGTTAACTAGAATTCTAAAATTTCGAGTAAGAAGATGTAGAAGTAGTTAACTAGAATTTGATCGATGGATATGCAAGAAGATTTAGTGGTGACATCAAATAATATATGCAAAAGCATATCCTTAATTATTATGACATGGTACAATTGACACATTTCACCTTACCTAATACCGAGCCTTTGAGGAATGAAAATTGTCATTATCGGAACAAATCAAAGGTGGGTGATTTATCGTATATTAGAGTATAAAATTATTCTTGGACCTTCACCAATCAGCTTAAACTTTTAAAATGGTATCAGAAACTTGTTAACCAAGAAGTCACAAGTTCGATCCCAATAGCCTTTAGTTTCAATATTAGAGTAATTTATGCACAAGGCATGATGTAGGTCTTTGCAATATCCACACTTTAAACCTAACGGTCATTTGCGTAAGGGGACATATTAGAGTATAAAAATATTTTTGAACCTTTAGCCGGTAGTTTAAGCTTTTAAAACAGTTAGTTCCTAGACCACAAGAATTCAAAACTAGAAGTCAAACTTGGATTTGATTGATGGATATGCAATAAGATTTAGTGGTGACATCAAACAATGTATATGCAGAGAATATCCACTTTTTCTATAATTAGAGAAATAATCGCGATACAAAAAAAGTCATCTCGTGAGGGTGGAAGCTATTGAGGACTCCACATGTGAGTCTATATAGTAGAATCTCACAATAAGTTGTAAGAGTGAAGAGATTTATTTATAAGCCTAGTGGGTTATTCCACTTATTGCTAATTAGTTTTAGGATAGAACTTCACTTGAGCTTATATGTGGATCTCGCATATTCCAACTCCATGGGTCTGATACAGACCGAAGGAGATTCCTAAAACCAATTGGCAATGAATGGAGTAACTCCTTGGCATATATATTAGCCCACCCTTTCATAAACCACCGATGTGGGATGAGGCCTTTTTTTCTTTATCAAACCACCATGCTTCCGCATCTTGCGTCCTCGCGAGTTGGCTTTGCACTAGATTTCTAGTCTCGAGCGAACACTGCAATTCCGACATCACCACCACGCGATGGACATGGCTTTGCACTAGAGTTATTCTAGTCCCGGGCGAACACTGCAATACCGACGTCACCATTTGGGATTCGGAAAGCTACATTGGTTCTTTTTTGAAAGGTGGCAATCGATCTTGAGACATGTCATGCATAGGCCCTCATATGACTGGTGAACGGCATCGGCCCCCCATATGACAAGCAATCCACGGCGCAAGATCGGTGGCTCTGATACCAATGATACAGACCGAAGGAGATTCCATCCAAAACCAATTGGCAATGAGTGGAGTAACTCCTTGGCATTTATATTGGCCCACCCTTCATTAAACCACCGATGTGGGATCGGGTCTTTTTTCCTGTATCAGGGTCGGTCGTGAAATTTTGCAAAAGCCAGACCACTTCTGAGTGAGTAGAGATCTAGGCAAAAACATAACAAAGATAAAAAAAGGGGCAAGAATTACCTACGTTCACATCCCAGATTATAGATCAATATATTTAAAGCATATAACCTAAGAGGGTACCAACACGTAAGCACCGGATCCCATTAAAACTCCAAAGTTAAGCATGCTCGGGCGAGAGTTGTACCAAGATGGGTGATCTCCTGGGAAGTTCTCGTGTTGCACCCCTCAGGTTGGAGGTTATCAGAAACAACCTCCCTTCAGGGCACACTTTCCTTAGACCCTGCTTATACGGAAGCTCTTGAGACACTGAAAATATTGCTTTATATATTTAAAGCATTTATGACATGGTACAATTGAGACATTACACAAAATCTAAAGATTTTCTCAAAATATTTATTTTGATTTTGGTGTCTTTTCAATTTTGGTAATAAATCCACATGTTTTTCATTGCATGTTTTGTCTATTTTTTTTAAGATTCTTTTCCATTTTTAGCTACACATAATATTTTTTTGGTCAGCAAAATAATTAATACAAATCTTTGATTTTTTGGACTTTATGTAGAAAAATATCGTGGGGGCATCATCTCTTTAGTTTCGTCACAATCGGTATCGCTTTTTGTTTATGATTACCCCGATAATAATGTAACTTATAGAGTTATGAAATTGTTTTGGTAGTAATAATTTTGGGGCGATAATAATAATTTTACCCTAAAAGCGTGTTTGATATGGAGATGAAGAGGTAATCATTGCACCCCGTTTGATTTGGGGGTAAAATTTGCATCATTAAAATTTTTAACCCCAAATGGAGTTAAAAACCTTGTACTACCCCCCTAATGCAACATCCATAATTGAGGGCAGCTTAAAATTTTTAACCTCATTCAACGAGAGAGAGAGAGAAGCTAGGGTTTGCATATGAGAGAGAAGAGTTGTGGAACACCACGAATTTTCTTCAAACTACTGCATTTAACCATCATCTACTACCAGGTATGTCCATTTCTAAATATTTGGCTGAATAATTTATGTACTTGGCTTGAAAATCATGTAGTATTTTTTTCGATAATTAGTGACAAAGTCGCAATACATAATAGGCCACTTGAATAAGCGAGGCCTCAGAAAATCCAAATAATAAACTCGGGAAAAAGAAACGCAAAACAAAAATTCAAAAAAAAAAAAGGAAAACAACAACCAGTCACTATAAGTTTATAACAGTACTAGGAGAGACGGGCTCAGTTCAGGGGAGGACGGCGAACTGTGATAGAGATGGAGAAACTGGTCCAAATAAGGTCCTACTCCAACCTTGCAAAAAGCTCAACCATATCCGTATCATCGCCATCATATGCCAAAGCAAATCTTTTTCCGAACTCCTACCAACATTTCGCATCAGAAAGCTTACTAACGTCAATCGCATTGTTTGCCTTCCTTACCAACATCCCCATTTTTTGTTTCTCAGAGCGTTTGGTCATTTTCTTCGTATTGCTTTCTGGAGACATATCTTTTATGAAAAATCATGTACTATAAAACTAGTGTAGGTCTCTGTCTGTTTTTTCTGTTTTTAATTTTTAGGTGTTCTTCCGATGTTGGATTTTTTTTGTGCCTGTCCTTGTTGTCAGTTCCTTGTTTTGTTGGTTTTGTTCTTTTCTATTGTACCCACTTCCGTTTACGGGGTGGCCCAGGGCTTGCTTTGACGAGCTGCCTGTTTGTACTATGGTTATGCAGATAATTATCAAAAAAAAAAAAAATGTAGTATAAAACTAGGATTTCTAATTTTGGTTACCTTACTGATTTTTCAGTGTGAATGGGGAGGAATCTTTAATTAGTGGTTATATATGTTTACAATGATGATATTAACCATGAAAAATGTAAAATTTTAATTATTATTAGATTTTTGGCTTCATTTTCATGATAGGAGAGGGGGAGGCGTTCCCCAATTCCGTTCGTGATATTGTGGGGGGTGGGGGAAGGTGGTTAAAAAAAATTATATTGCACTCAAACTAAACATAGGAAAAGGTTCCTATGTTAATGACTACAACAACAACAACAACAATAACAAACCCAGTGCCACCAAGGGCTCCCGCCAAAAGCAGGGTCCGGGGAGGGTAGATGTACGCAGCCTTCCCCCTTCAGAGGGCTACCCTGAAGAGAGGCTGTTTCCTCGGACCCCCAGCCTAAGATGATGGTCTTGCATCCATCAGCCAAAAGACATGGCAAACATCAGAAAGCATAAGTATGACCCACATTAAATATATATATATACAAAAAAAGATAGATGGGAAAAGGAAAGAAAACGAGAGAGAGAATGAGATAGGGATAGAAAGATAGAAATGGATAGAAAGAAAGAGATAAAGACTACCTTACTCTAACCGGGTCATCTAATACCCTTATGCTAGCCCTCCATTGGGCCCTATCTAAGGTCATCTCCTCCCGAAGGTTTAGGTGGGTGAGGTCTTGTCGGAAGATCTCAAGCCATCTCTTCCATGTTAATGACTATCCCTTTAAAAGTGGAGCAACCAAACAACATAAAAGGAAAAAAATTTAATGGGGTGATGATCACTCCCCAACACGCAAGCACTGAATCTCATTAGAACTCCGAAATTAAGCGTGCCAGGGCGAGAGTAGTACCGAGATGGATGATCTCTTGGGAAGTCCTCGTATTGCACTCTTCAGGTTGGGGATTCTCATAAACAGCCTCCCTTCAGGGTGGGAAGGCTGGGTACATCTACCCCTTCGGACTCTGCTTAGGCAGGAGCCCTTGGGGCACGGAGAATGTTGTAATGGTTACCCATTAATGTTTACCTCTTATTTTTTAACTTCATACCAAACATGTCCTAGTAATAATAATTTTTAAGTATAGTTATTAAAAAAAAAAGAACGATGCTCCGTATTATAGTGTACATTTTAGCTTAACGGTTGCAGTCATGCTCACTATTTTCAATGTTAAAGGTTCAAGGCTCCCAAGTATAAAATTTTTTAAAACAATATAATTATGTGTTTTTTAAAATTATAGCTCTTCATTTTCAAGCACTATAAATATGTTAATAGTAATAGTATCATAATCTTTCATTGTATTATGATTCTTTTCTTTTCTTTTTTTTTTTGGGAAAAACACTAAGTTATGATTCTATTTCAATTAATGTTTTTTAGTTGCAGTAATATAATTTACATATATATATATATATATATATAATTTTTACAAATTATTTGTATATTCTTTTTATTTATTTATTTATTTTTAATTTGGTTTTAAATATGAACCCTATGTTTAAATCTTAGAATCAATTATGAATCTCAGCTTTAATTTCTAATAGATAAGTTATCTTATTTTTAATTTTGTCTAAAATTTTTTCTTTCAAATGCTCTCTAACTAGGTGGCAATCGAGTCATTTGGGTCGGATTCGGGTGAACCCATTTGGGTTTGATCATTTCGAGTTTATAATAAACTCGGGTCGCGTTGGACTCGGGTCGACCCAATCAGGCTCTGGTCACTTTTGGGTTTTACCTATACTCGGGCTGGTTTGTGTCTGCGTTAAGTTATTTCAGGTTCGGGTCACTTTAATTTTGAGTGATCTTTGGTTTGGGTCAATTTTGGGTCAAGTTGTATAGGTTTCAGGTCTTCATAATTCTCCTATTTAGTATCTTGATGGTATGAATCAGCTATAAAAGTTTAAATTATACCAAATAATTTATTTTTTATCAATATATTTATTATATTATTAATATAGATGCTCAATAATATATTATAAAGCTTAATTGTACTTCTGACAACTAATAATTCTCGCTGAATTTAAAGACCTTAGGTAAATTTAGCTTTCAGGTAGGGTTGGGTTCGGGTCGTGTTGGTTCAGGTCAATGGTGGGTCGGGTCGGGTGAAATTAGTATCGGGTTATTTCAGGTCAAGCAAAGAACGGGTCGGGTTTGTTACAGGTCGAGTCATTTCAGTTTCAGGTTCAATTATTTATGACATATTTTCGGTTCGGCCAGGTCGGTTTTTTGGTTCGGGTTGAATTTGCCACCTCTATATTAACCCAAATTTTATCCTTAATTCTCGCATATTTCGCTCCTATTTGTGTGACATTCTTACATATAGAGACACACACACATATATCTAAAATTACTACTATTTGTTATTATAAATATGAACCTTGCTTTGTTAAATCTTTTGATCCTCCACTGTCTATTATTATGCATCCTCCACTGCTTATATGGGTAAAAAATTTGTACTTTTTAACCAATGTAAAAAAGTGAAAGTAAAGTGTTTCACACTTTTGGTGAGAAACAAATTAAAATTTGTGTAATTGAATGGAAGCTTCATAGCACCAACATCCAGGCGGACGGTACGTAACGGATTTCTGTAGTTGATATACAATAATAATAATAGATCCAGTACCTCAAGGGCTTACGTATAAGTGAAGTCTGGGAGGAGTAGGATGTACACAGCCTTACCTCTTCAGGGTGCACCCCAAAGAGAGACTGTGTTCGAGGACCCTCGACCTGAGAAGTATAAAGGCTTAAAAGCATAGAAAGCATATAAGCATCTAAGCGTAAAAGGATAGGACATGACACAAAATAAGCCAATAGAGAGCATACACAGTAATAGGTAATAAGCAATAGGCAATAACGTGACAAAGCGACAAAACAAAATGCCCCAACGCACGGCCAAAGTTGTATACAATATATAAGTATAGTGGTGCTAGTACTAGCTTGGATGAGCTCAGCTATTCTAAACCGCTATATCGGGTACACCTATGCTTACCCCCCACTCATTGATATATCGACCAAAGTTGATAATAATAATAATTATCATTAATGATATTTATTTTATTAGTCATTGATATATTGAGGTCACTTTTCATTATTGTTTCCGAAAGCCAGACATATCAGCAGATTGGTTAGCGAAGTAGGGTTCTAGGGGGTTTGGCTTTCCAGTATGGCAGTATCCGTTGGACAGAGTGCTCTCCTTTCTTGTCAGAGTCGATGTCTTGGGTTTCCCCATCCGTCGTGGACGGTCCTAAGGTTGCCCACTTAAATATATACACATATATATACATATGGTATAACTCTTATAAGAACATGAGGGTGAGAGGAAACATTCGTGGCTTAAAACTCACACTCTCGTCTCTCCCCCTCTCATAAGAGTCATTCCATACATACATATATATATACATATAAAATAATTTACGGTCAAGACTTGTTGAGTATTGAAAACAAAAAAAAAACAAAAAAAACAATTTCTTTCCCCTATCCCTTCTTTCCTTTTGCGCCATGAAAGGGTATGAATCGTAAATTTTTTTTTTTTTTAGTGTCCAATAAATCTTGGCCGTCCATTACAATGGAGGGCCAGAATTGACTCCTCTCACGCTCTCATCATCTCATAAGATATATATATACCCAATGACCTCCTGGGAAACAACTTCTCTTCAGGTTAACACCCTGAAGGAGAAAAGTTGTGTACACCCCCCCCCCCCCCCCCAGACCCTGCGTAGGTGGGAGCCCTTGAGGCACTGAGTATGTTCCTTTATATACATATACATAATATTTCATACATCTTGCCCAACTAAAAAAGATCACTTCTTGACGAATTAAATGGGGTTGTCTAAGTTCCTCTGACCACCCTAAATAAGGACTCGCCTCTAATCTCAAGGTCCATTTCGCCTAAAACAAAAGGTGTCCAAATGACTAAGCCAAAACCACCTAGCAGCTACAGGTTTCCTGAAAACTCTTGTGAAGGGTTAGCTCTGAAACCTTGAAGGTCGCCCATTAAGGAAATAGTTTAAGACAATTCACACTCGTGTTTCTTATATGACATACGTAACTGCTAAATGTTATAAAAATTCAAAAATAGGAGACAAATAAAAAATCACAACAATCAAGTAATTTTTTTTTTCGATAATTAGCGACATAGTCGCGAACAAAACAGGTCACTCGACCAAGCAAGACCTGAGTCCACCCGTGAAAGAATGGGGACCAAAGACGTACAGAAATGACAAAAACAGGAAAGCAAATCAAAACAGGCACCTCAAAACACGACTAACGCACGACAACGACTACAAAATCTACCGAACAATAGGAATTTGAAGCATCGGAGCACTGAAACTGGCGAAACATGGGACTCAGCGAAGGATCAAAGGCAAAGGCTTCAAACAAACCACGACACCTCGCGACACACCACCGGGCACCTAAAAATCAGTGTAGGTTCCTCACATCCTTCTATGGAGCATAGCACTTACCTTAGGCGGATCGAAGCCATCAAAATTTAGACCTAATCTTTTTCCCATCTCGATTACTTGCCTAGCCTTCTCGATCTTCTTGGCATCAATAACGCTGTCATCCCGCTTCACCCTACTCCTCTTTTTCTTTTTGCCAGAGGCCTTAGCCGGATTCTGCGCACTATTCCTGGGCGACATTTCCTTCAAGAACTCTTGTAACTCTTGCTTCTCCTTTTCTTTCATCTTGTGCTTCAATGCATGCCTACCCTTTTTTGTCGTCTGCACTTTATCCTTTTTCCTTCGAGTTGTGCTAGGCCCTTCCATAAACGGGCCCGGCACCTGGTATTTTCCTTGTCTGCTAACCTCTGTATGCTGGTGATTGAGCAAAACATTTGGTTCAAATCCTGGTGGGAACTCAGGGCCAGAGGCCGCGGAGTCATTGTCACTGGCGGTATCCCGCACTTCGTTTTCCTGAGGCGATATCTGAGCATGGGGTTGTATTGCTCCAACTTTATCACTACTTGCCCACGGGAGATGTAGGGGGAGATGCTGATTTTCTCGAGTCTCCAGGAACGGCATTTGAGCCACAGGCTGGGCTACGGTAGGGAGTATTAAGTCACGCGGGCAAATGCAGTCTAAGGCCCACCTCCCAACGTACTGTCCATCGATATGGATAGAGATATGTCCCAACGATTGCCCTAAGACACTCACACCGTCATTCATAGGCCTTGAAAGAGGAGTTCCAGTTTCCTCACAATCGTCCAAGTCATCTGTCATCTGCACTGGAAGAGGTTGGACCCTTGGAAAAAGCTGTGCCGCCGTGGTGCAATAGTTGTCTTGATAGGACTGTGAGGAGAAAGAGGCATGTTCCCTTGCCAATCTGGCTGAGACTGCCATAGCAACAACTCTGGGTGAATAGTCTGGGATCATCTCAGACTTGCCTTCTTTGACAAGCACCAAACGTGATCCCCCGCTAAACTAGACATGGATCGTCTGGTGAATACATGTTGTGGAGCAAGTATCAATAAGGATCTTGGCAACATCAACACATCTCATAGCAGACGTCCTTGAGTCCGCCTTAACAAACTTTCCCCATATTTTTGCGATGTCAGTAAAGCAGTCCTTTGAGGAACATTGGACAGGCAATCCATCAACCTCAATCCACACTCGCCTATTCAGAGAGCCTAGTATCTCGCCAGTGTATTTATAAACCTCTTTAAATTTTCGAAGCAGAGTCACAAACCAGGATAAGAGTGGTGTTGCTTAACCCTCTAGGGGTTAATCCATACATGTTGTTCTCCGTAATAAATGTGAGGATATCGTCCATACTAACCTCATCAGCCGAGTGCGCAATTATTGATCGATTAAGCCAGTCCTCCACACTTTTATTAACATTGGACACCACAATCCTCGGAATGTTCATATTCACGGCCTCCCCTACCCAACTAGCTGGAGTATTCCCCTGATCCTGGTTACCTTCATTGTCTCTGGACTGCTGGAAAACCCTTGATTGAGGCTGATTCCGATAAGATGAAGAAGTTGGTCTTCTACATGGGTTAGCCCATTGAACTCTGAGCTTAACACTCACCACCCATCTTCCATTCATGGATATAATTGCCCGTGCAGCTTCACTCGAGTCATGGAATCGAACAATGCCATAAGAACATCTAGATCTCACCCTTTTCTTCACAGGGACAAAAGCATTATAGATTGACTTGAATTCTCGGAAAACCGCTTTAAGCTATGAATTTGTCGTTCTTTCAGGTAGGCCATCAACAAATATGGACACCGTCTCACTAGCTATTGGCATTTCAGGGTTGGTTCTGGGTACGGAATTGGGGAGAGAGGACGATGGATTGGAGCGTTGGTCGATGAGTAGGCGTGGTGGTGGAGAAAGACCAGAGCGGGGAGGCAATGATTGATGATTTTGGCTTGCTGTTGGTGTTGGATCTGATGGTGGTGGTGGTGGGTCTGTTGGTGTTGGGTCTGCTGATAGTGGTGGGAGACAGTAGGTGGAGAGAGAAGAGGTGTTTAGGAGAAGAGTTGGTGGGAGGCGGTGGTTTTCTAGTGGTTTGGGACGGTGGGTAGTGGAGCGGTGGAGAGAGAAAGAAAGAGGTGTTCTGGGATGATGGCGGTGGTAGACGATGGTAGTGGAGAGACAGAGTATTGGAGGCTTTTTGTGGTGGTGCTTGGTGTTACCGGAGATGGTGGAGAAGACGATGGGGTTGGGGAAGACGAAGAGGTTGATGATGACGGGTGGGAGTAATGGTTGTACGACCTGAACCGGGGGGCGGCGGCGATTCCCTTGATGCAACTCCTGCTCCCGGAGGTCGGGTGACGCTCCCTCACGCGCCGGATCTGGGCGGCCTCACACCAACGGTAATAAAACAACAATCAAGTAATTGATAAGAAACATCTCATCAAAGGAATGAATGACGAACACCACACTATATATGGAAGAACCACTGTCGTAAAAGATGATTGTCTTGTGTTAGAAAGGGCTGTCATTACTCCCGATAGTCACAGAGTTTTAGAAGCGTTGCAATTAGCTCCAACAGTCACATCATTTCGCAAGATGTGTGAATTGATGAGTTTTTAGCGACGGATCAAGGGACAAAAACACCTTCATAGAAATGAAACTAGAATTATATAACCCTGATCACAACACACGTCTAGTTCTTACGAAAATTTCCAATATGGAACACCGGTACACAAAGGCGCAAAGTTATCGTTTTCAGTATCAAATAAAGAAGTTTGATACCATTTTCAGCGTATAAAAAAAATCCATCCTCCCATTTTCTTTCTCTAAAGTACATTTTTCTTTTTGAAATACAAATACTAGCTTAAACATAGAAGAAATCTTTGATACGTACAGTCATGGAAACTACACTATTGCCTCGTTTGGTATGCATGAAGTAAATGCGGGAAGTAGAAATTCATAGGAACTGCGGACTTTGGTTCTTGTTTGGTTGGTAGTAACTATTTCCAATTCTTCAAAAAAGCAGGAAGTAACTTTTTATTGCCCCCCGGAGTAAGTTCTAATTTCTTCGTTTTTAACTAACTTTTCAAGAAAGTTATATTTCTCGTCCTAATAGCCAAACATTTTTATCCTACTTTCAGAAAAGTTGATGCAGGATTTAAATTACTAGAAAATGCACTTTCCAGTAAGAATTTGATTCACGTGGCAATAAAACGAGACCTAATAATTAAACGTGTGGAAGAAAAAACGTGGTAAGGAAGGGGAAGACTCAAAGAAAACTTTGGTAAACGATAACGTGATTCTCTTGTCAGGCTTTAAATTTTTCCAAGAGAATGATGTGATATAGAATTGGGCAAATCACCCTCATTGTCGGTACGATTCTCACCATGACTTTTTTGATCTCTTCCCCCTTTTTCAAGTCACAAAAATTATAACAAAAAATGTTCCGATTTGTAGTACAGGTACAACATAGCTCGAGAAAAGTTCATCCTTTACGACTATGTTTTGGTTTAAAACATAACTATCGTTGTTTGTTAAGGATCCACACGTGATTCTAGAAAGAAATCCTACATTGGAGTTGTACGAGAGAAATTAATGTTAATTGGTTTTGAAATGAAGCACAATTGGGGCTTTCGTTTGGAACGAGAGAAATAGGATGATCTTGGGTGATGAGAAATGGGATGGATGACATGTTTTGGAGTATTTTGATGAGGATCGGGTATTAAGCTTCTACGTGTTGTTTGCTCCTTTGTCGTTATTTATATTGTCTTCATCTTGTTATCGTGTTTGTTGTTATTTTGTACTTTGGTTATATTTTTTTGTCTTGTTCGGATATGTATTTTCGCCCTCGTGCGTGGCACCTACATATATGGGCTTGTACTCAATTATCAAGAAAAAATAACTGGGACTTATATGTGGACCTTATGTATGTAAACTCTGTGGATAAGACCTAAGGTCTGATGATTTTTTACATGGTATTAGAGTAGGGTCATGATCTGATGAATTTTCACACTATTCTATCACGTCGGATTCGGTCTAGGAATGCAAATATATTGTGTTGTGATTGTGTTCATAACATACGAGGTTTTTAAAAGAGGTCAGCATAAATATAACTAGGAATTTATTAAATGGGTTAGGAAGGCTCGATATTAACCCTTATCCAACCCTATAAACAAATGGGAAATCTACGGATTATCCGTTTAATTATATTGATAACTTGTTGAAGTTTTTGCGATTTCGATCACCGTTGACAATTCTTGCATCAAAACAATGGGTATTATTGTAGCGAGACTTAGTCATCGAGTTTAACTTGCCTCTGCAGCTTCGTGGAGCTCACCTACTATATAGCCCGTCGTAATGGAATTTCTCAATCAATAAAATCTAGTCTTTATTTTTGGAATCCAGTAGCACTAGTTTTTATTTTTTTAAATACCTGTAAAGAAGCTAATTTTATAGCAGATCATCTGATAAATTATGTGTCACATGGGTTGACCCCCTTATGACTTGGTTTTGGTCATGTTACGCATCACTAGCTCCTAGGTATATACTGCTATGCTATGTTTCCTTTTTTTTTTTTAATGCCACCAGTAATGAATACATGACATATTTATGATTGTTCAAATAAATTATGAAAATTAATATTATTAAATATAGTTCAGATTATCTTATATTGGCAGAAGTTACAATATATAGATATATATATATATGGTGAATATTAAATGAATATCAAATAAAAGCATTTGACTATAATGAAATATGAGAGCTTAAATCTCAGCCATTTAATTCAAAATAAAGGGCTAAAATTGCATATATAAAGAGGAGGAGAGAGAGAGAGTTTTTAGAGGATTTATATATGTGCAATCTTAGCCCTTCATTTTGAATTAAATGGCTGAGATTTAAGCTCTCATATCTCATTATAGTCAAATGCTCTAATTTGATATTCACCTTATATATATATATATATATAACCGTAGTATGTAGCTCAAATAACTTAACATCAGAATATAAATGAGTTAAACTATTGGAAATTCAACCCAATCATTCGGATCAAACGAGTCAACCGAAGTCCAACTTGGTTCCAAAACCCCGACCCAGTCTCCTGTCTTCATGTCTTATTATCATGCTATGTCAAATTTCACCAGCTTTGATTTGACACAGACAATTAATTCTCACATCAATGTTATGACGAACAAGAAACCAATATATCAGTGTCTTGTACACCTCCTCGTCTAATAATAGTGGCAAGGGAAGTCGATATAACGGATCTATAACTTCCTTGACTCGAAGGAATGCATGCATGCGGAGGTTCCAATTCTGAACTTGTCGATTATCGTCTACATGTAATGTCATACTGTTAGTCACTATTATGCATTTTTTTGTTCATTTTCTCGAGTATACTGTCGTTTTAAGATATTTACAGTAAACAGTTTTATAATAAAGATAAAAGTATTATTATTATTTTTTTTTCCTTATTTAACATAAATTCAAACACGATCTTAGGAAGAGTCTTATAACTGATTTTGTAGTACTTTCTGATTCTTCCCCATGTGAATATTTTCCATGGCTGTAATTTTTTTTAATTTCTATAATAATGAGGAGGATGCAACTTTTGTTTTTTGATAATTAGGGATAAAAGTCGCAATACAAAGCAAGTTACATCTGCAAGAGTAAGACCTGAGCGTACACACAGAAAAGCGTGCTACAGAAAAGACCATTACAAGATTATCAAAAAATATAACGAAAACAAAAGTAAAAATCAACATACATTAGAAGTCCTCATTAACACTGGATAAGACACAAAAGAGGGAAAACCTAAGATGCCTATTCCGGGACGGAATGAAGCAAACTGGAATCCCGAACCCCAAATGGATAAGACTTAATTTGATATTTTCCAAGTAATGAGTTCCAATTCATCTAATCTTAATTGATTTTAGTGAAAATCTCAGTTGGTGCTTATACGTAAATCTTAAATAAACAAAACCATAAGCTGATAAGGTTCCGTTTCGTTGGAGGGAAAACCATTTCTTCCTGAAAAATACTTTAAGTACATTTGTTTTTTTCTTTTGTAGTGTTTTGAAGTCAATGTAAGGTCATAATTGGACCACTTAAAATCCAAACGGGTGGGCCAGAAACACTAATTTGTGATGTCAACTTTAAACGGTTATAATTTTTGATCTATAAGGAGTTACCAGAAGA
Organism: Simmondsia chinensis; assembly: GCA_018398585.1. Classification (NCBI taxonomy): domain Eukaryota; kingdom Viridiplantae; phylum Streptophyta; class Magnoliopsida; order Caryophyllales; family Simmondsiaceae; genus Simmondsia; species Simmondsia chinensis. The sequence continues at coordinate 24,267,271 of JAGTTD010000017.1, read as the reverse complement.
ACTACCTGACAAATCGAATCTCTCAAACCGAACTATGCACCACTAATTTCACTATTAGCCCTGCATAGTTTCCCCATATTTAGCTTATAACGTGTTTTTGGGGCCACTTTTATATTTTACGAATAGTTTAGTAGTATTTTACATATTTAGGCTTTCTTCGTTTTGCTAATAAAAAATCTTTATAGTAGGTTGTATTGCCAATTCATCCTTTGTTTAATACAAACTCCTAGTTTATTTCTCTCTCTCGCGGGATTCCTTGTTACTTTTTTGATTTTTGACTTATTCGAATCGATTTTGCGTCTCCTTTCCACATCATAATGTAAGATTAGAACAAAAAACGTGCTCCCCTATCAAGATGTGAAAAGATGTCATTTTTTTTTGTCATATACTCTTTTATGGGTATGTTCTTCTTGACCTGTTGTCGCTGATAAATCACTTATAAAAATTAAAAAAAATTAGGATTAAAAAAAGGACTTTTGTGGACCAAATGGACCCAAAAGTACACAAACATGGACCACCTAAATTTTATTGGAAAAAAAAAAAAATATATATATATATATATATATATATATATATATATAATATAGGATTTTTTTTACTGAAAATCACCTAAATTTTAGATGTAGTTTAAAAAAATTACCTATATTTTCTAATTTTTCATTGTCACATCTTAATGTAACGCTGTTAACATCCGTTAATTTTTGTTGACGTGGCATTTTGAAAAAAAAGAGAAAATAATTTAAAAATAAAAAATTTAGTAAAATTTATAGAAAAATAATTTATATGTTTTAAAAAATATTTTTTTTAATCTCATATCAGCTAAAACTAACGAATGTTAACAATGTCACATTAAAGTGTAAGATTGAAAAATTTTAGAAAGTTTATATGTGATAATAAAAAATTAGAAAATCAAGATAATTTTTTAAATTACACCTAAAATTTAAATATTTTTTAGTAAAAAAATATTATAATATAATTATAAGATATGCTAGCTGGGCAAATATAATTATATAGTATGAAATATATATATACCTACCTGTAATATCTTTGAGTCAAAGATTTTCCTTCCCAAAGAGATTTTTTTTCTACACCATCTTCAATTATATTCCTAACTCATAATCTTTTTTGGTCCCATCCTATAATCTACTTTTATTATTTTTCGGGATTATTTACACAGAAGGTCTATGTCGTTTTCTGACTATGTCAATTTAGTTCTTTTAAGAAGCTCGGGATTAAGCTTTGATGGTGACGATTCTATTATAATTAAACAATTTGCTACGATAGATTAGGGTAGCTTTTGACTTGAGTACCTGACATCTTTTCTGGCTCTAATTATGCACTCGCATCTCCCATGCTGATCTTGGCACTCTTTGTTTTATTTTTCAGTGTCTGTAATCTTTTAGCGTATGTTAGCCCTGTTTGTATTTCTTTTCGCATTTCTGTCTTTTGCTTTTCAATTTTGCCATGTTGTTTTGCTTGTCCTTTTATTTATCCTCGTTTCCTTACGGGTGTTCGAGGCCTCGCTTTTGTTGAGTGGCCTGCTATGTATCTCGACTTTGTTGCTAATTATTGAAAACAATTTTAATTGTGTCAATTTGATCAAACTTAAGTTAAGTTATTGATGTAAAAAACCTTAACGATAAGATTCTAAAACATGGGTTACATCAACCTTAACCATACGATTAAAAAAAAAAACCCAATATTATGTGGTCTAAAATTTAACGGATATTTAAAATATTATTTAAAAATAATTTAATATTTTGCAGGGTTTATTTACACTGAAGGTCTACGTGTTTTTTTATTGTATCAGTTTAGTCCTTATATTTTTAATTATGCCAATTTGACCAAATTTAAATTACGTTATTGATGTAATTTTTAATCACACAATCACATTACATGCAAGTATCCAACTATAAATCCATCTATTAACTCAATTTAACTCAATTAATGCATAACTATTCAAGTTTTCATTAACAACTTATACAAAGACTAAAATTGATATAATTAAAAGTAAAAGGATTAAATTAAAATGAGAAAAGTACAGAAACTTTTGGTGTAAATAATTATATTTTTTTATTACATTTAGTAATGTATAAACTTTGATTATTTTGACTAAAATGTCTTTCCTTCACATTCCTATCATTTTATTATAGAAATAAATAACAATACTCCATAAAAGACCGAGAAAGACATTTTCTTAATTATACAGGACGGAAAATATTTTTTGTTATAATCTCTTATGATCGGATATCCCATATCAACCTTAACTTGGTCGTAAAGCTAGGTCCTAAAATTATTTTCTTATACTAAACAAAAAAAACTTCCACACACACACATATATATGTATAAAACTAAAAATCTTATATTAAGATTCAACGCCATCCTCATGCAAAATAATTTAAAATTTGCATGTCTCACATGATTGCTGTATATATACATGTTACATAACTTTATTAAATACATGTAACTTTTTAAAATAAAAAATTATTTTATAAAGTTTATAGACTAAAAAGTTATTACACCAAATATCAGGGTATTATTATATAATTTATCTTTTTTAATATTTTATAAATATGAATGAATTGTTTTAACTAACGAAGTTTTATAATTTTCAGAGCAAATAATCATTCAATAGAAGACATAATTTTACTTTAAAAAGTTGATTTATAGTTATTTATTTTTGAATCGTCCGAAGTGATTGCTGAAATAATATTTTGGATAATAAATAAAGTATTTTTAGCTTTTTAACATGGAAAGCAAGCAAATTTAATAGAAATAAAAAAAAATGACAATTTTTTAATGACTTAGAATAAAAAGAGTTATTGGCTAGTGTTATTCTTTTGGACAAATTTTGTTAATATCAGGGCAATTACAAAAAAATTTTAGTGATCGATATGTTTAAATTGTCCTGACATTAGCAAAAACTGTTTTCACAATAACAACAACAACAAATCCAGTGCCTCAAGGGCTCCCGTAAAAGCGGGGTCTAGGAGGGGTGGATGTACACAGTCTTACCCCTTTAGGGTGCTACCCTGCTGAGAGGCTGTTTCCAAGGACTCCCAACCTTATAGGATTGGCAACACAAGGATTTTTCAATAGTTCAACCATCCTAATACAATATACTCTGGCCCAATCACGCTTAACTCCGGAGTTCTATTGGGATCCGATTGCATTAGTGCGTAGTAAATAAACCCTTGCTTTAACAATAACACTATTGTAATTATTTTGAATTAAATTGGCTACTTAATTGTTACTCTATTTAATTAACTGCATGTGAATTGTTATTATCGTGACAAAAGTTGTTATCGTTCGAGCAATAATATACTTATAAATAATGAGCCATAAAATTATCTTAAAAATTATAATTATACTCCAATAATAATTTTACCTCGATAATAAGATATACACGATGATAATTATGGCTATTTACAAAGGGACAACTTTCATCATAATGTAACATTCACATGCATTATGTTGCGGACCAACCTCTCAGGTTGGGGTCCCCGGAAACAGCCTCTTTTCAGGGTAGCCCCCTAAAAGGGGAAGGCTGCGTACATCTACCTTCCCAGACACTGCTTTTGCGGGAGCCTTTATAGGCACTGGGTTTGTTGTTGTTGTTTGACTGGAAGAAAAAGTGCGTTCTTCTAAAAAGCATTTAATTTAAAAAGATTTTCGACTACAAATACATTTTAAAATTTTAGTACATTTTTGAAAATTAATTTCGTTATATACATTATTATCTGTTCATATTTGGTTTATAAGAGATTGCTTTTAGGTTCGTAGCAAGTAGCAACATTCTCAGTGCCCCAAGGGCACCTAAGCAGGGTCAGGGGGTGGATGTATGCAGCCTTTCCCCTTCGGGGTGCTACTCTGAAGAGAGGCAGTTTTCAAGAATCCCCAAACCTGAGGGTGCAACACGAGAACTTCCAAGGAGGTCACCTATCTTGGTATACTCTTGCCCAAGCACGCTTACTTTAGAGTTCTAATGGGATTCGGTGCTTGCGTGTTGGTACCCTCTTAGGTTCGTAATGTAATTGAATTTGATAAAATTTTCTTAGTGATGTCATTTTTTGAGAAGATGTCATTTTTTCTCGGTGGAGAATAATATTTTCTCTATGATTCGTTGTTGCTGCTGCTAATGAATCATATTGAGAAATATTTATACAATTCATGAGAGAAAAAGAGGGTTTCGATGAACCAAACCGATCCTAATCATAATGCATATATTAAGTAAACTGCAGTATAATTCTACATTGAGCTTTGCTCTGTTTTAATTAAGAGATTTTTTTCTCTTTTTTTTTGATCAATTGTATGGACTAGTGGATATGAGCCGCGCTGAGCCTGAGATCATCGGGCTTAAATCTTGGATTGTTTGCATTTAGCACGAGTCGATCTGGACTTGAAGCTTGTCAAGCTTGGAAACTTCTAGCTCGAGCTTGACTCATCATATACCCTGTTTAGCTCAACTTAGCTCATGAGTTGAGCTTGAACCCAAACATGGTGAGTTTCAAACTAAGCTCTCCCTATTAAGACTCATTTACGCTCAATCTAGGCTCATCTTTGTTCTTTTTAGGCTCAAGTTTGGCTCATTTAACTTGAAATTAGGCTCAATTGTCCATATCAAGCTAATAAATTGTATTAAAATAGATTCATTTAGGCTCTTAGGCTCAACTCGTTGCACTAGCTGGCTCGACTTGGGCTCGAGCTCGAAACAAACCTAGCCGTTCGAACTTTGTGATGAGCTGCATCACGAAGGTTCACAAGCCAACTCGAGTCATTTACGCTATAGTATGAATTTGGTTCGACCTTTCTCCTTCTTCCCGGTCCGTCTCATTTTGTTTAATTTTTTTTGTCCTTTTCCTGTTTTTTCTTCAATGTTTTTGATTTTGTTTCCTGGGCCTCGCTTTTATGCGAGTTATCTATGGCCTTGTCTGTACAAGCTGCCAGTTTTGTACTGCAACCTCGTCATTAATTAACAGAATAAAAAGACTACTACTAAAAAACAAAAAAATCCTGGACAAACCTCTCTTATTTAAGATTACTTTGGATTAGTTTAATTAATTAATTAATTATTATTATGATTATGCACTTTATAGGTAGCTAGCTAGCCAGCCAGCTGGGAATAACTCAAAAAGAATGACAAAAAGTAGACCTTCTACAACTCTTAAGTGTCTTGTTCTTGTCTTTGGAAACATCTCACTTTTTTACCCTTTCTTTCCTAATTGTATTTAAGTTCGTAAACGAGTCTAGTCGAGCAGAGTATTAAGGCTCTGTTAGGCAATATTTTGCCCTGTCTTAGCTTTTTTCGATAAATGTCGACAAAGCCGAAGAACAGACAAGCAACTCAAAAAGATGAGGCCTAGGCCACTCCGTAAATGGAGGGGGGAACAAAAAGGGAAACAAAAAAGCATCAAAACCTAAACACCCAAACCCAACAAAACAGACACCGAGCACACGCTACCCAAGACGCGCACAAAACAAGCTCAGACCGGGAACCCAAAAGAAAAGGAACCAAACGACCATCGCGGGAAACCGAAGCAGGACTGATCCTCAACCATAAAACCAACCGCCTCATTAGCCAGCAGATCTTCCAACATAGGTGGGTCGAAACCATCGAAATTAAAACCAACTATTCTTCCTATGTCAATTGCCCGCTCCGCTTGAAGGATCAACTCATTATACTCCGCTTCCGAGATCTTGTCGTATTGATTCTGCCTATTTCGTTTCTTCTTCTTCCTGGTTGCCTTTGACAATTTTTCCCATTTCACCTCCTTCCCCTTTTTTTATTTGCCTGATGCCTTGTTATTTTCCGGCATAACTTTCCTAGGCGACATGTCCTCAAGAAATTTCTGAAGCTCTAGCTTTTCACTCTCTTTTTTCTTGTGCTTTAGCGTTTTTCTCTCCCTTTTTGTCAGTAGTCCTTTTCCTTTTCTCATCTCACCTCCACTGGGTCTCTCAATGCAAGACTCTGACGTGTTCAAGGTAAAGGGCTCAGAACCTGGAGGAAACTCAGGTCCCGAGGACACAGAATCATCTTCACTGGCGGGGTCACGAGTTACATTCTCAAGATGCGATAGCTGAGTGTGAGGCTGATCTAAACTGGCTATGTCACTCTCCACCCATTGGAGCAGAGGAGGCATATGTTGGTTTTCACGCACAACCTGAACTGGAATATGATCACCACGTTGTGACAACGGATGGAGAGTTTAGCTTAACAAGGTAGCCGATGAGTCTGGAGAGTTTAGCTTAGAACCCCTTATGGTTGATTATCTTTTTCTGTGGGTTTTATATTTAGGATTAAACGAGTTTTGAAACCCAAATGGTTTAGCTTGAGATTTGAGTCTATGGAATCTAGCTCGGTTTGAGCTTGACTAGCTCAACTCACAGAAAGCTCGATCCTAGAGCTTTTTATTCTCTTCTTAATTCTCTCATTTTGTCCATATTTGATGGCTGCCTCTCTAATTATGATGAACTTAGTCTAACGAGACTAAATTCTAATGGAGTTAGAGAAGGTCAAGTGTATGGTTGAGGAAGACTCACGTGCAACAAAAGGGATGGCGACTCTCGATCAGTAAGTCTAACAACAAGATCTACATAGGAAATGTGACAAAGAATGCATTTTAATATAAGTTCAATGAATTACTCTATCATCAATAAGAGCCCTCCAACGTACATAATAATATTCCTACGCAGAAGCGTACATAAACAAACCAATCAATCAATGAACTTCTCGAGTCCAAGATCCATTATGACTCTTTCATGTTTATTTTGAGTTAAATTGGGGTAAGCTCAATAATCTTAACCAGCTAAGATCGAATTGAGGGTATTCCACTCGTTAACCCATGTGAAAAAATCGAGAAAGGCTTATCAAAATCTCAACAAATAACCATTAATGACTCAGTAAGAACTCGTCGGTTGCTCAGTATTAGTCCAATAAATTATGATGACGATGCTTGGATAGTAACTCAAATAGTCTAGACCAATAACAAGCTTCTAGACACTCACAAACTTCGACTTGGTAGCAACTTCAACACGATCGATTAGAGTAACAAGCCAAGTCAAACAGACCAACAAGCACACGAATACCTTTTCAAAACGAGTCAGAAGAAAGGTTCAAAACTCTGGTTCGAACTCAACCTCATCAAAACTTATCGAGCTCAAGTTCAAATAAGAGAGCGCTGAACTCAGCTCGTTTCTGCCCCTACGAAAAGGAAAAAGGAGAAAGGGATGGATGTCATGGGGTAGGCAATGATAATTTGTAAGCTAACTTTAGAGATTTGCATGTAGGCATTAATGCATACAAAAAGTTCTCACCACTTTATTATTTAATTAAAATAAGAAATATAAATTATAATGAAAGAAATGTCTTCTTCAAACTTTAATGTAAGCTTTCCATGTCTATGAATTCTAACTCCAAAGCCTATGAAAACTCACTTCATTTTCGCACCTATCCCATTATTTTCCAAGATTCTCTATATCACCTATAGATTCTTGTAATAATACCCATTTTTGGACCCACTTTTTTAAAAAAAAAAATTATTTTATATACATAACTTAATTAGTATGTCTAGAGTATTTTATACTAAAGATTAAAAAAAATTATTCATGTATTAAACGGGGGGAAAAACCTAAGAGGGTACCAACACGCAAGTATCGGATTCCATTAAAACGTTGAAGTTAAACATGCTTGGACGAGAGTAGTACCAAGATGGGTGACCTCCTGGGAAGTTCTCGTGTTGCATCCCTCATGTTGGAGGTTCTCGAAGACAGCCTCCCTTCAAGGTGCTACCCTAAAGGAGGAAGGCTGTGTATATCCAAACCCTAGATCCTACTTAGGTGGGAGCTCTTGGAGCACTGAAAATATTGCTTTTTTAAATAGGGGAAAGGCAGGAATTTTTCTATTGGGGGACAGGATCAAAATAAATAAAATGAGAAATTAAAAAAATTATATTGATAAGTAAGGATAGTCAATTAATATCGAATATGTGGGGTTACTTTGATTCACAATCTAAAAAGTTCAGACTTGTTTTGTTCTTTATTTTTTACACTATAATAGTGATATATTTCATCAATTGGATTATATATATATAACTGGTAGTAAAAATTTTGGGAGAGCCGAAACTACTGCGCCCTCGAAAAGTTGCTTCGTCCCTGGTGTTAGTATCTTTTTATAATTCTAATGGTTTCTTACTAGGGAAAAGATAAAAAGAAAGAACCGAGAGTCAATGAGAAATACAACATCGATAAGGATTTATGTGATTTGATCAATTTGTTTCGAGCTTACGAGGTTCGGAATTTCTCTATTTGTGGTGCTGAATATTACAATTGCAAGCACAAGCCCTAGTGTATGCTTATAATGCAAGCATTTTTTTTTCGATAAGTGGCGAAAAAAGCCTTACAGAGCACGACATTCCAAAAAAAGAATCCGACCCACCAAGCGGTAGCTGTAAACTTATAATGCAAGCATAGAACATGCAAAAGTAACACGAAAAAGGATCGGGTACAACTATGATCCTCTACTCCGTTAACAGGATCCCCTCAAAAAATCTCTTTTTGGGATTTACTACAATCGTTGTTGGTTCACCTACAAGTAAAACCAAGCATCACATGTAATAATCTCGATATTTCTTATCATATTTTGGAAACCACTTTTTTCTATAAAGGGAAGAATTAAGTTTTACGAAGGAGGGGGGAAATGAGACTATTTTCTAATCACTGCTATAAAAAAACAGAGTATTTAGCATTGTAATAAATATAGCGTATACAACGACAATACTGCGTATAGTAATACGTAAAATATTGTTGTATATTACCAAAAATTAACCGAAAAATATAGTAGATATAACTGAATATTGCTGCTGAAATATTATAGTGAATGAACCCAGAAATTGCAGTAAAAAATGAAATATTACTGTAAAATAAAATAGCAAAAAACAGTAAAAAATTTAGCGTTTATCTCTGTGTATTGCAGTAAAATATAGTAGTAACGTTGTGACAAAATAAACGCAGTCGAATATTGAACACGACACTCAAATAATACCGGAAGAGGGAAATTGGATTAGAAAATACCGAGATACCATGCCGTGGGAAGTACCACTGTCCTAAAAGACGATTTCGCTTCTGCTTTGGTGCAAACAGACAAGTAGGCGGCCATCCTCCAAGATTTACACGATCCGACCCTTAACTTGCACTCGTTAATTGCCGGTTAGCAACGCCTCAAACTTTGCCCAGAAATTGATATGAATAACAGATAAGACGGGAGCGAGAGAGAAAGAGAGGAGAATTGGTTACTGTGTGTCATTTGCACCATGTAAGATGCATCTTTTATACTAGAGTATTGAGGGATTAGCAGTAATGTGTAACGGGAAGAAACGGTTCGGCCATAAATCCATGTTTAACAGGTATATTTCGTTTAATTACCATAATCCCAACAGTCAATAGGTACTAATTGCTGCAGTATAAGATGCAACGGTAATAAACAGATTTTTCCGCAAAAAAAATATGCCCGGTTTAAAAAGCTCACCCTCACCCTCGCCCGAGCCCGGAGGGCGGGCGGGCGGGCGGCGCGCGTCGCGCGTGTGGTTCCCACCATTCCTTCACCCAAGACTTAATTCAAATAAGTTAAAAATACTCACCCTTATAAACCCAACTACCCCCCCTCTAAATTGTCAATGTGGAATTTGGGACCTTCATTTTGTATTCACAATGTGGGATACAACTTCTTATAAATTTAGATTTAGCTTGTATCATTTTTTCAAGAATCCCTCACAAAGGATACAAACAAGGAAGAGAGATAAGAATAGACTGGGCAAAGGGAGTTCGGTTTTTCAGTGCCGATGTCTTGCGACTTGAATCGTCACCTAGTGTAACTCAAGTTTAGGACCAACATCTTGTAAGGTGACTTTCGTCTTGAACCTCACAAGGGGTTGTATAGTCTTCCACTTGGACATATGCCAACTCCATATCTCGGCAGTTCCTGAGGGTTTGGCACATTTTATCGGCCATGCGCTCGTCCTGGATATTCATAGGCACTCTAGAAGGCAAGTCTCAAATCCTTCATAGGGAGTGGCCAGACTCCCACACCTATATAGGTGGATCCCATCAAGTGTGTGTTACCCCACACCACCAAACATATGGATATGGGTCCAGTAAGAGCTAAAGCTCAACCTTACCCCTGGTAACATACAGACAGTGTCCGTCATGTGCAAGTCGTGCTTACACTGCCAAACATATGGCAATGGATCCGTCTCCGCATTGTCACACCATAGGGAGGGACAACATAAAACACAGTGCATATCCTGAATGAAACTATGACTTCTCACATTGAACCTATTAAAACCAAGTTAGATACATCACAGTTTATTCATGTATAGACTTTAATCCCATCCCCCCTCGATATTTCTACAATCATTTTATGACAAAGACTTTTTGTCAATGGATCCGCAAGATTCTTTTCAGACTTTACATAGTCTAGTGATATCACTCCACTTTCTAGTAGATCTTTCACAATCTTATGCCTGAGACGAATGTGTCTCCTCTTGCCATTATAAACCTTGTTCTTAGCCACAATAATTGCAGTTTGACTATCACAATGAAGCGACACTGATGGAGCTGGAAGCCCTCACAATGGCACGTCTTCCAATAGACTTCTTAGCCACTCAGCTTCATGACCTGCCAACTCAAGAGCAATAAACTCAGATTCCATAGTAGACGTAGCAGTACAAGATTGCTTAGATGATTTCCAGAATATAGCACCTCCAACTAGTGTGAACACATATCCACTAGTGGAATTAATTTCATCGTTATCAGACACCCAATTGGCGTCGCAATATCCTTCTAATACAGCGAGAAACTTTCTATAGTGAAGTCCCCAATCCACAATTCCTTTCAAATATTTAAGCAATCTTTTTAACGCATTCCAATGCTCTTGATTAGGGTTATGTGTGTATCTACTGAGTCTACTTACGGCATATGCAATGTCAGGTCTAGTGTAGTTCATAAGAAACATAACACTACTAATTATTTTGGCATATTCACATTGGCACATAGCAACACCTTTATGTTTAGTTAGATGTACACTGGAATCATAAGGTGTTTTTACAGGAGCAGTATTAACCATGTTGAACTTTCTAAGTATCTTCTCAACATACTGAGACTGGTTTAGGCTTATGCCTTCTGGAGTTTTTACAATTTTAACTCCTAAAATCACGTCTGCCTCACCCATATCTTTCATTTCAAATTTAGAGCATAAAAAGTTTTTCGTCTCACTGACAACATTCAAGTCTGTGCCAAATATCAGCATATCATCAACATATAGACAGATTATTATACATCCATTTGAATCAAACTTAGAATACACACATGAATCATCATTGTTTACAAGGAAATTATTAGCTACTAGCGTACTGTTAAATTTCTCATGCCACTGTTTGCGTGCCTGTTTGAGACCATACAGAGATTTTTACAAGTTTACAAACTTTATTTTCATTACCAGGAACCACAAAACCCTCAGGTTGCTTCATGTAAATATTTTCGTCTAGGTCACCATTAAGGAATGCTGTTTTAACATCCATTTGATGCACTACTAAATCATGGATGGATGCAAGGGCGATCAAAGCTAGCAACAGGTGAATAAGTATCAAAATAATCTAACCCCTATTTCTAGGTGTAAACCTTAGCCACTAACCTTGCCTTAAACTTGTCTGTTGTCCTATCAGCCTTCATTTTCTTTCTAAAGACCCACTTACAACCTATTGGCTTACAACCTCTAGGAAGGTCTACCAATTCGCATGTATAGTTACCTAGAATTGATTCTAGTTCGCTATTAATGGCTTCTTTTCAAAAGGTAGAGTCAACTGACCTTATGACCTCATCATAGGTTTTAGGGTCTTCTTCTAACATATAGATATTTGCAATTTCTTCATTTATGAAATTATCTTCTGATAGGAAAGTGGTTCCAAAGTCAGGTCCAAAGTTGGTTTCTTTCCTAGCTTTTTACCTCGTTCGAATTTCAGGAGTGTCTATATCGTTAGTATTATCATGACTAGCAGTTACATTATGAGAAGGCAAACTAGTAGGCTGTGCATCATTAGACTTCAAGGAAAATATATGTTCAAAGAATTCAGCATCTCTAGATTCCATGATACTACCACATGCATATGAATCATTATATCCCTTAATTAAGAAACGATAAGCAGCACTGTGATGAGCATATCCGATAAAAATAGAATCAACAATCTTAGGTCCAATTTTACTTCGTTGAAAAGTCGGGTAAGCCAACCTTAGCTAGACACCCCCACACTTTTAAATATTTTAGATTAGGCGCATAACCTTTCCACATTTCGTATGGGGTTTTATCTAATTTCTTATGAGGAACTCTAGTAAGTACATGACAAGCGGATAATATTGCCTCCCCCCACATGTTATCGGGTAGTCCAGAACTAATAAGCATAGCATTCATCATACCTTTTAAAGTTCTGTTTTTCCTCTCTGCAACACCGTTAGACTGTGGGCAGTAGGGAGGGCTTCGCTCATGTATTATTCCATTTTCCTCACATAACCTTTCTAGAGAGGTTGGATCATATTCTCCTCCTCTATCGGACCTAACTCTTTTTAGTTTCCTTCCTAACTGATTTTCTACTTCGGCTCTATATTTTAAAAACATTTCTTCTGCTTCATCTTTAGTACTTAGGAGATATACCATTGAGTATCTAGAGTGATCATCTACAAAGGTTATGTAGTACCTTTTTTCACCTCCACTCATCAGGCTTTTATAGTCTCATAAATCAGTGTGAACTAATTCAAGAAGTTAAGTTTGTCTCTCAATGGACTTAAAGGGTTTTTTTAGCATATTTAGCTTCTACACATACTTCACACTTATTAAAGTTGACATCACTGAAGTGAGGGATCATGTTCATTTTCTTAAGCCGTTTAATTGATTCAACATTTATATATCCTAAGCGAGCATGCCCCAATTCAAGAGATTCAACAATATAAGCAGAAGAGGTACTAGCGATGTTATTCATGCAAACAGCATCAAGGACAAAGAGGCCACCATTACAAAAACCCTTGCCCACATATTCTCCATTCCTCGTCAGGACTAATTTGTCTGAGTCAAAAGATAATTTCAACCCAGCTTTGATTAAAAGACTACCCGAAATCAAATTTCTACGCATATCAGACACATGCAGCACATTTGTTAAAGTAAGAAATTTTTCAGAAGTGAGTTTTAAGGAAATCTTCCCTTTTCCAAGGATTGGTGCAGCTGCAGAATTGCCCATAAAGACCACCTCTCCATCGGACATCTTCTGGTATTCCTGAAACATGTTTTTGTTTGTGCAGATGTGCCTGGTAGCCCCGGTATCCACTATCCACTAAGTCAAGTTGTTGACCAGGTTCACCTCTGAGACAACAGCTATAATGTTCTCCGCTTCTACAAGGTGGGCTTTGTTTTTCGAGTCTTTAAGCTGGTTCCTTTTACTTCTGCAGTCTTTGGCCATATGTCCACATTTTCCACAGTGATAGCAATCTCCGAGGAATTTGTTGTTCGACTTTTGAATCTTTCCAGCAGACTTGAAATTTGGGTGATGCTTTTTCCTTTATTCTTAAACTTTGTCTGCATTACTAGGCCTAGCTTCGACAATATTAGCTTTAGAATGATCGGAGTATGCGTACCCCCTGTCCTTAAGCCTATTTTCTTCTTTAATTTTTAAGTGGTTTATTAACTCCTCTAATGTTAAGTCCCTTTTTTTATGCATAAATAGATTTCTATAATCCTTTCAAGAAGGTGAAAGTTTTTCTATTAAAACATATGCTTGCGTTATTTCGCAAATTTTAAGGCCTTCTGACAAAAGAGTAGTTACTATGTTTTCATATTCATGAACCTGATCAATGATTGGTTTATTGTCCACGAATTTGAAATTTAACCACTTACTAACAGCGTATTTTCAAGTTCCCGCATCATCACCCCCATATTTTTTATGTAGGGAATCCGAAATCTCTTTTGCCGTGCTTAATTTTACATAAATGTCAAATAACCCATCACTCATATAATGCAGTAGATTTCCCCTATAGGTTCGGTCGTCTACGATGAATTTTTCTTCATATGCAGTTTTCTTGTTTTCACCTTCAGGTGCCTTTTTCTCGTAGAGTACGTAATCAAGACATACTAGTTGTAAGAAAAATAGAATTTTTTGGGACCACCTCTTATAGTTCTTCCCGTCAAGAGGCTCAACCTTAGACATGTCTGAAAGGGGTATTTTTGTTGCCATGTTCAAATATTAGTACGTCAAATCGTCTTTTAGATTGTAATAAATATAGTATGTACAACGACAATACTGAGTATAGTAATACGTAAAATACTACTATATATTACCGAAAATTAAGCTAAAAATACAGTAGATATAACCGAATATTGCTGCTGAAATATTACAGTGAATGAACTCAGAAATTGCAGTAAAAAATGAAATATTACTATAAAATAAAACAGCGAAAAACAATAAAAAAATTTAGCGTTAATCTCGGCGCATTGCAGTGAAATATAGCAGTAACGTTGTGACAAAATAAACGCAGTCGAATATTGAACACGACACTCAAATAATACCGGAAGAGGGAAATTGGATTAGAAAATACTGAGATACCGTGCCGTGGGAAGTACCACTGTCCTAAAAGACGATTTCGCCTCTCCTTTGGTGCAAACAGACGAGTAGGCAGCCGTCCTCCAGGATTGACACGATCCGACCCTTAACATGCACTCGTTAATTGCCGGTTAGGAACAGTTCAAACTTTGCCTAGAAATTGATGTGAATAATAGATAAGACGGGAGCGAGAGAGAAAGAGAGGAGAATTGGTTGCTGTGTGTCATTTGCACCATGTAAGATGCATCTTTTATACTAGAGTATTGAGGGATTAGCAGTAATGTGTAACGGGAAGAAACGGTTCGGCCATAAATCCATGTTTAACAGCTATATTTCATTTAATTACCATAATCCCAGCAGTCAATAGGTACTAATTGCTGCAGTATAAGATGCAACGGTAATAAACAGATTTTTCCACAAAATAAATATGCCCGGTTTAAAAAGCTCACCCTCGCTCGAACACGGCGTGGCGTGCGCGCGTGTGATTCCCATCATTCCTTCACCCAAGACTTAATTCAAATAAGTTAAAAACACTTACCCTTATAAACCCAACTACCCCCCTCTAAATTGTCAATGTGGGATTAGGAACCTTCATTTTGTATTCACAATGTGGGATACAACTTCTTATAAATTTAGATTTAACTCGTATTATTTTTCCAACAAGCATTACGTCAAACCAAAAGTTGTTCATCCTCCTATTTAATTGGAAGGAAAAAAGGAAACAAATATGATGGAAAATGCTCACAGAGTGGTCTCTACAACTACCTCCAAGTCCAGATCCGAGTCGTTACGTTCTCCTACTCACCCATAAGAGGCCAGTTCTGTCAAGGACTCTCATCAAAGAAACATGTATGCTCGGCTTTTTTTTTTTTTTTTCTCACTTTGCTTTCTTCAATAGAAAGACACTATGTGTTAAAATTTTCACCGGGCCTTTAGGCTCCGTCCACGAAGTTGACACATATGAGGTCCACATATAAGCCAAAGTGGGGCTCCATTCTAAAACCAGTTGGTATTAAGTAGAGTAATTCTTATACTAGACTCACATGTGGAGTTTTCATTCAACACTCCTCCTTACATGTGAGTCTCATTTAATTGTACCCCTCGTCTTCTCTGATCCAATCGGATCCAACGTACTGGAGAGGTCCTCGACGCATGAAGCACAAATGCACCCCCTCTTTACGAGGATAAGGTATGCTACTAACAAGAGATCAGGACCATCAACCCATTCTAATACGATGTTAACCCAGTCCACGAAGTTGACATGTACGAGGTCCATATGTAAACCAAAGTGGGTTCCATTCTAAAAGCAATTAACATTAAGTGGAGTAACCTACTAGACTTATAAATTGATCTATTCATTCTTACAACTCTAGTGTGGGATTCTTATACTAGATTGACATGTGGAGTCTTCATTCAATACTATGTATTCCTTTGAGGGTACCCTATTCTTCCTACTTTACTCACCCATAAGAAGCCAACTCTATCACAGACTATCGTCAAAGAACCATGTATACCCGACTTTGATCATGATGAAGATCGAGGTTTCACTTTCGTTTTTTTTGTTTTTCCTCTCTCTTTGCTTTCTTCACTTCAAAGAAACTATAGCCTCGTTTGATATACAATAAGTACATACAAGAAGCAGAATTTCATAGGAAGTACAAATTCTGGCTCTCGTTTGATTGGCAGGAAGCTGCAGAATGTAGAAAGTATAAATTGTTTAGCAATTTTCAATTCTTTCAAAATAAAGGAAATAACTTACCCAACCCCTAAGTAAGTTCTAGTTCCTTTATCTTTAACCAGCATCCCCAAGAAAGTTATATTATTTCTCATCCCGACAACCAAACACTTTGTACATACTCCTTGAGAAATTAACACGGGAATTAAATTTATGTATTTCTTTGAGGATATTCTGGTGTTCCTACATATTAAAAAAATAAAATAATATAAGATGGGGTTGGTTTAATTTTTGGATTAATTAAAGATAGGCCCACATGATGGGAGAAAATCTGTGGGCCGAGTATGTCATTAGAATCTTATTGTAATGATGCATGCATTACATATATATAATATATAGAAGTAAAAGCAAAAAGCAATATACTCAGTGCCTCAAGGGTTCCCGCTTAAATAGGGTCGGGGAACAGATGTACGCAGCATTTTCCCTTCAGGGTATTACCCCTAAAAAGAGGCTGTTTCCGAATGTTCTCAATCTAAGGGTGAGGACTTACCACGAGGTCATCCATTCCGATACTGCTCTCGTCCAAGCACGCTTAACTTCAGAGTTCTAATGGGATCCGATGACGGCATGTTGGTACCTCATTTGGTACATATACATACATATATATATATATATACCATTAAAAGTGCATTTTTTTAAAATTTTTTTCATTAAATATATATAGTTATCCATTCATGGGATAAAAAGTTTCCCCAAAAGCAACAAAAAAAAAAAAAAAGGTATAAAAAGTCATGTCGTTGGATCAAGGGCAGTCCTGCAAATTATGACACCTGGATATGGTAATACAATAGTAAAATTTTAGACAAATTTAGTTTAGGTATCTTGAAGTTCGATAATGAAACATATTTAAGATATTCTAAACATTGGAAACTTTTTCTTTCAAGTATTCTTGGTGTAACGAATCCTAACAGAATTAAGTACAGGGTACTTGAAAATAAAGTTACCAAAGTTTAGAGTACTTCAAAAACACTTCAAAACCTCCAGATACTCGAAAAATATATTACCAAACCTGAGGCTATCTGAGCAAAATTTTCTCAAAATTTTAAAGGGAAATTAATTATAACTTAGGTAATCCGACCTTTTAATTTATGCGATGAGGTATACTAAGGTTTGAATCTTTTATCACCTAAGTACTCTATGTCTGAATTTGACGAATTTTTGTAAAAATCTTACAAATTTTATAAAGAAAATGATGATAGAGTATACAATTATGATACTATGTATAACGGCATATGCCAATATTCTAAATAGTTTTTTTTCCGATTATTTACAAGAGACCCAAGAAATGTACACACAGTGCGAGAAAAAGAAAAATAACAAGAAACACCTAAACAAATCCAAAGATAATGACTTGAAATATCCAGAGCTAAAATCACGGTGACCCACACCAAACATTCAAACCCCACCATAATGCATAGGCACAAGTGGTCCATACCTAAGAGCAAAAAGTCTTGATGATTTCGTGCTCAGAACCATTATAATACATAGATCAGATTATTCGATAATTTATTACTTAAGTGCAATGAGGTTTGCATATTTATCACTTAGATAATTTAATATTTTAATATATATATATACACAATAAACTATACCGAATTTTAAAAAATTTATCACTCGAGTACATTAAAGTTTAAGAATCTTATCGTTTGATATTCCCTTTCGAAACTCAATGGATATTCAGCGGAAAATATTGACGCGAAACATGATTAATTCTTCGTATTTTATTAGAATCTAATGTTCTTTGCTAGAACACAACAACATGACATGTAATTTAGACAATATAACTCCAAGCAGCCCAAGCACCCGCTCGAGTCCTCTAATTTTTTGGGGTTTGATTTTTAAAGTATCAATTGTTAATAAGTTTTATTATTAAAATTTATTATAATTTGTTATATGTGAAGGACAGCATTTGAAATTTTCACTTAAGGCCCGAAAAATGTTAGGACCAACCTTGAACGCAGCTCATATATATTACCATATTAATCATGTAAAGACCCAAAAGTTTTCTTGTAAAAACTATTCGAATTTTGACAAAAAGTATCATATTTTTGACTTAGGATTTTTAAATGTTAAAATTTTGAAATTCAAAATATCTTATTATATATAATAAAATACAAAGATAATAATAAATGTTTAAACCTTACATAATATCTAAATTATATTTTTTGGGTAAATTACATATTAGTACCATGAGGTCTAGTATACTAATTTTTTAGTCCACAAATTTTATGAAATAATTTTTAACTCCAAAGCGTTACATATATCTAGTAAACTAGTCTAAACAACGGATTGAAAAAATAAAAGCGGGGATATTTTACTCCTTTACACTCTGCTATGTGGACCAAAAAGGGTACCAACACGCGATCACCGGATCCTATTAGAACTCCGAAAGTTAAACGTGCCTAAGCGAGAGTAGTACCAGGATAGGTGATCTCCTAGGAAGTCCTCACCCTCAGGCTGGGGACACTCAGAAATAGCCTCTCGTCAAAGGTAATACCTTGAAGGAGGAAGGCTTCATACATTCGGCCCCAAGACTTTGCTTAGGCGGGATCCCTTGAGGTATTGAATATGTTGTATGTTGCTTTTTACTCTGCTATGTGGATTGTTTTATTAAATATAGATAAATTTTTAAATTAAAATATTATTTCATAAAATTTATAAATTAAAAAATTAATACACTAAACTTTAAAATATTCATATATAATTTATTATATTTTTTTATTTGAAGGTTCTACCAAATCTCTCGTCAAAGTATCTCAAATTTTGTCGCAGGAGATCTTTGAAACATACATCAGACATGTTTACACCACCGCCGCTGTCCTTTTATATATTTATATATTCTTTTATCAAAAATTTATTATTTATATATAATCTAATATATATTTCAATATATATATAATAAAATAGTTTCAAATTTAAAAGTTTTATTTCCTAGGTGTTTTATATCGAAATTTGATAAATTATTATCAAAATTTGTCAAATTTTTATTAGAAAATACTGATTAGGCATAAATTATGATAATTTAAATGAGCCATGTCAGTGTCATTGGAGAAAACTTCACCAAATTTTGACGGAAAATACTCATATGTTTTCGAAAAGATCACCTGTCATGTCAGAATTTTTGAAAAAATTTTACGATAAAAGATATTTATGTATTGTGAAAATTGTATTTTAAATCAATACTTACAGAAAAAATTCATCTGAATTTTGGAAAAGGGCATTGAGTTGATAAAATTTTAAATTTCAAAGTATCTAATTGTGTGCATTATATTAAGACAATAATTAAAGAGCCAAACATACTAATAATAAATTGTTAAATTAATAAAAAAAAATGCATATAAAGAGTGAGATTTTCAAATTTATTCTAGCATAAAATAATATTAAAATCATGCAAATATATTTTATGTGCAACAATTCATACATATTATTATTTTATTCCCCTCATGGCTCGTTATTTATCTCCTCTCCGTACAAACCAAGATTTCCTCGCTGTTTTCACAAATTATTACAATGATACTTTTTTTTTTATAATTTAATAGCCTTATTCTATATATATATATATATATATATGAGAGGGTGAGAACGTGAAAGGGGTAAATCATAATCATGCATTGTAATGGACGGCTAAGATCTGTTAAACATAAAAAAATATATATAATTACGGCACATTCTTTTCATGAGACAGAAAGAAAAAAGGGGTATGGGAGAAAAATTATTTTTTTTTTAATATTCAAAAAATGTTGGCAATCCATTATAATAAAGGGCCAGAATTCGCCCTTTTCACGTTCTCATTCTCTCATAAAAATGTCACCCTATATATATATATTAAACCCATTTCTGTGGATAAAAATTTATAATATGTACAACATAATATAATTTTTTTATTAATATTTAAATAAAATATTACAACGTCATTACTTTTTCTTTTGCCAAATGACAAGCATAGAATAATCATTACTAATATAATTTATATTAATTATTTTCTATAACTTAATAATCACTTATCTATTAGAAAAAAATTCATGTATTAAATTATATATATAATTTAAATATCCTAACAATATAATTTGATTTCAAAAAATAATATTAAATAATTATTTTTTTATAAGGTAAAATTGTATAAAATTTAATATACAATTAAATATTTAAATTTTTTTTTTATGTAATATTAATTTCCCTCTATATATACCCCCAACCCCACGTTCACCCTCCGCAAAAATCCCATCACTCCACAACTGCAAACCAAAATAATCATTTTCATTACTTAATTAAAATAATTTATTATAATTATTATTATGGCAAAAAATATCACCCTTCCATTCCCAACATGTCTAGCCATGATATTCGTTATCAGCCGTTTGATCTCCACCCTAGAAGATCAAGCCCGTCCATTCACGCACCTCCTCTCCCTTCACACCCTTCTCTCCTCCAAGCTCCGGCTTGACCCGGCCGCCATCGCCACCGCTGCCACCGACTTCGGTGGCATGGTTCGGACCACGCCTGCCGCGGTTTATGACCCTACAAGTATTGATGATATAGTTTCTCTACTCAGAGTGTCCTATAACCTTAGTGTACCCTTTAAGGTCACGGCCCGAGGGCGAGGTCACTCGATTCGTGGTCAGGCCATGGCGGCAGAAGGGGTGGTTGTTAACATGTTGTCGTTAAACGGCAGTGGTAGCAGTGCTGGTGCTGGTGCTGGTAGGATTAGGGTTTTGGAGTCGGAAAAAGTGGTGGATGTCGGAGGGGAACAACTTTGGATTGACGTGTTAAGGGAGACGTTAAAGTACGAGATGACACCAGAAGCATGGACGGATTATTTGTACCTAAGTGTAGGAGGTACCCTATCTAACGCGGGGATTAGTGGGCAGGCTTTTCGATACGGGCCTCAGATTAGTAATGTTTTGGAGCTCGATGTTATCACTGGTATGTCGTGTTTCTTATCTCTGTTTTTTTTTATATAATCGAATATTTAGAATAATTTGTAGACAAATTTATTTTCTCTTGTTGGCAAAAAAAATCCTCTCTAAAAATAAAAATCCCTTTTTTTTTGCACCATTTTTTATCCTTGACTCTAAATTTCATCAATTTATGAATATCAAGCTTGCTTTTATTATCACGGTCACACATATGCACATATATATGTATAATTAACTATGTAAAATTTTTTATTTTACAGACAAGGCGTAGTACAAACAGGCTCGATACACGGGGCCTGTGTGCATGCATATCATATGTTTCATTCTAACTTTATTTTTATTTTTTATTTTTTTAAAAAGAGAACTTTTGGATAATAAAGGAGGTTTTGATAATGGCCAACATTGGCTTTCTAAGATTTTGGAACTCGAATTTTTTTTTTTGTTATTTTAAGGTTTCTTTTTACTTCACTTTTCTGAAAAGTGGGTTTATATATATATATATATATATGAAATTAAAGCAATATTATAAATAACCATATAATTATCAATATATGTATAATAATATCACAAGTTAATTAAGAAGTAATTAATTTAATATTAACAAGGATAAATTACAAATTAGTATTGTTTAGTGTTTTAATTTAGGGTAATTTATGCCAAAGATTCCTATACTTTATTTTTTGTGTCAATCTAGTCCTTATGCTTTTAATTGTGTTAATTTAATCCATATACAATTCAAAATATGTCAATTTGGTCCTTAGAGAAAATTTTGTGTTAAGTTTTTAATAAAATTTTTAATGGTTCGGCTAAATTGAGTAAACATATGAATTTATAATAAGTTATTTGCATCTAACATAATTTTACCGTTCAAAATTACGTCATTAAGTTAACATAAATTTGACTAAAGTACTAAATTGACATATGTTGAATTGTACAGGAACTAAATTGACACAATTAAAAGTATATGGACTAAATTAACACAATTGGTAAAGTACATGTACCTTTAACTTAAATAACCCTTTAATTTATTAGTTCGCATGTAAGTTTATCAAAAGAACAAACTCTTCCAAAAGCTTAAGCTGATGGGTGTAGGTACAAGAATGATTTTATACTCTAACATGTCCCTCATACAAATGCCTATTAGGCTTAAAACGTGGATAGTACACATGTCCACTTTATACCTTGTACTTAATATGTTTTAATCTTGTACATAAATAGTGTTAATATTAAAAGTGGCGGTGTTGGATTCAAACTCATCAAGGAATCAAATTTTCTATAAGATTAAGCTAATGGGTAAAGACTCAAGATTGAATTGATGCTCTATCACGTATATATTGATCTGTTATGTCTCACAACCCGATGCAGGAAAAGGCGAGATGGTGAAGTGTACAAGGGAGGAGAACTCAGAGTTGTTCAATGGGGTGCTTGGAGGACTAGGCCAGTTTGGGATCATCACTCGTGCTCGTGTTGCTCTTGGTCCTGCTCCCCATCGGGTATTAATTTTATTTTATTTTTTTTAAATTAAGGAAATTGTTATATTATAATTAATGTTGTATTATATTATATTATTAAAATAATGAAATAGATTTTTTTTAATCATGTATAAATGTATATTAAATATATATATTAAATAATTAAATCGATGTATAACATTACGCTCTCGTGAAACCTCGGCTTACAAGATTTAACATTATGAATTAGGATAAACCAAACTGTTTTCATTCATTCTTATGAAGCAAAAAAAAAAAAAAAAAATTTAACGTTGCCTTGAAGACTTTTCGTAGGTCGTTTTGTAAAGTTAGATATTTTTAAGTTTGACCTTGATCATGGTGCACATTTTGACCTTTTGTAATGTAATTTTGTTTTCTATTGTTTTATTGTCGCTTGTACTACAAAAAAACAAGTGATTTAGTCGTCACAAAGCTGTCGGAAAGCCGTCACCTAATTTGCTTAAGAAAATGGTTTAGAAACTGGAAAACATCGATTGCAAAAAACATGGTGACAAATACTCTAACCAATAATTCAAAAAATCAAAGAGAAAATTAATTATGAAAAACAGTAAATCCACAGCATGATCAAACGGACGCTAACTGTATGGGGGTGCAGGTGAAATGGGTGAGGATGATATACAAAGAGTTTGAGGAATTGACGAGGGACCAAGAGTACTTAATCACCAAGTACAACGACAAGGGGGTTAAGGGAATTGATTACGTGGAGGGCTCGTTAATTATTAACAAAATTAGCCCTCCGAACAACTGGAGATCCTCCTTTTTCTCTTCCTCGGCCCAGTCAAAGATCTCTTCTCTCTCGTCTCCCTCCGGTATTCTCTACTGCTTGGAAGTCGTCAAGTACTATCGTCTCTCTGACATTGACACGGTTGATCAGGTTCGTTTCAGTCTTAGATAAGCTAATTTCTCATCTCTTTCTTCACTCTATGTCATGTGTTTCTTCGTGATCTTATGTTTTTTTGATAGTTGTGGTTGGACCTTACGGAGCTCGGGCCTATTTGATCAAGTTTCTTTTTTCTGGAAAAAGTATTTTCTCTGGAGAAGCCTTTTTTCATATTATAAGAGTGTTTAACCGAGAAAGAAAAGTGTTTTAAATAGAAGTGAAAACTGTTTTTTAGATTTTAAGTATAAGCGAATAAATAGTGTTTCTTCTTTAAAATATTGTTTTGTATCTATATTTTTTAATTTAACAGTTCCTATATTTTATGTGCTTTTCTTACTAGTCCATATCCATGTTTACCCACTTTGTCCGAATTTAGAATATTTGCTTAATTATCGTAAAAATGTTGACTTGTTTTCTTTTTTTTCCCCACTTAAACAAATTATACAGGAACTCGAAGAGCAACTAAAAGGATTAAGGTACATAGAGGGATACAAATTCACAAAGGACGTGAGCTATGTCGAGTTTCTAAACAGAGTAAGGAGAGGTGAACTTGAGCTCCAAGCAAAAGGACTATGGGATGTACCTCACCCGTGGCTCAATCTTTTTGTTCCTAAATCTCACATCCTTGATTTTAATGCCGCTGTCTTTGTCAACATCATTTCAAAGCACATCAATGCTTCCGGACCCATCCTCGTTTATCCATTGAATCGAAACAAGTATGTATTGTTGAGTTCTGTTTAATTTGAATAGTCATACTAACAAATCATGTTTAGTTTGCGTCAAAGTTAAAGATCTGTTTGGTCTGCCATCTAACTGATCTCTTAAACTACATATACTAAAATTGTTTATTTCCATTGCGGAAAGTTTCGTTTCTCCTCGAGAAATTAAGAGAACATTTTTAGTTATAACGATCTCAAGCCGTATACCTTGTATAAACCTCAATTTGATCTAATATGAACAGATATAAAAATATGAAATTGACTTATTTTCTTAAGCTTAAACAACAAAATTTTTAAATAAAAAGATCTTTGATGAAAAATTTTGTAATAAAAATTTTTAAGTAAGAAAAATATATTTAAACCATATTATCATATTTCCTAGATACATTGAAGATACATGGTTTGTAAAAACATGACAAATATATTAACTTGTTCATTTTGCTCAAAATAATAATTAATTGCCTCGAGTTTTGAGAAAAAACTAAATAGTGTCATAAAATTATTTTATATAATTTTGTATTTTGTTTATGTCGTCCTACTCGCCATACTTCTTGGGCAAAGCTCGGCCAAACTGTATTTCTTCATAATTAACATTTTTTATTTTGAATATGAGTGCAGATGGGATGACAGAATGTCTGTAGTCATACCAGAAGGAGACGTGTTCTACACAGTAGGATTTCTTCATTCAAGTGGACACGATGATTGGCAGCTCTTAGAGGATCGTAACAAAGAGATAATAAGGTCCTGTGAAGAAAACGGGATTGAGATCAAGCAATATCTTCCTCATTATGACACCACGGATGACTGGCAAAATCATTTTGGCTCCAAATGGCAAACATTTAAAGAAAGAAAAGCTATGTTTGATCCGAAAATGATATTATCCCCAGGCCAAAGAATATTTACTTAGAGCCCAGTATGCATCAACCTTTTGTTTTTGGTTTTTGATTTTTGAGAAATACAAGGTTCAATTTTAAAACTGATTTTTCCTTATTCTTGGTTTTGAGTTTTCAGTTAGCGTTCTATGTTTCGTAAACTGAAAACAAAAACCAAAAATAAAAAAAATAATCATTTTAAAATTTTAATTTTAGTTTCTTAAAAATCAAAATCTCGAAACATAAAATGGTTGCATTTTAGAAATCAATGGAAACATAATTGGAAGGTATTTGTAGATTCTTTTTATTTTGTGTTTATGCTAATAATTCTCGTATTAGTTGGCAAGTTATGAAATATAAATTCTATGTTCTTTTTGTTGACATTATAACGCTTAACATCGGTTTTTTTTTTTCAATAATTATCGGCAAAAGCCATAGTACATACCGGGCATCGACAAGGCAAGACCACAACCATCCCCTAAGCGGAGATGGAAACATAGATCTAAAACAAAATGGGAAAAAAAGACACCCTAAACAACGGGACAACATCACACAAACAGAAGATGGGAACATAACATCGGGTTTGTTTATTTGCAAAATCATTGAGGAGTTATTTTTTTAGTATAATCAGAGATTTATTAATGTTAGTGACTAAAAATAAAAGATAAACCAAAAGAAAACCAAAACAAATAATAAACGAGTATCAGACTTATCTTATTGACTACAGAGTCAAAGATTCACGAGGGTGTAAGCAATGCAAAGTTTGTGTAAGTAATCTCTTTAGAATGATAAAATATCGATCCTAGATAAAACTTGATCGGCACTAACTAAATTTGTTTTAGGACTATAAGGAATGGGTATTGTAGTATTAATTGACTAGTTTTCGACTAGTTTGGTTCGGGTTTGGACTAATGAACGCACGAACTATTGTAAAACGTGACTTCCAAGCTAGGTTAGAAAACTGGAATTTCACGTAGAAGACCACTGCTAGCATTAATGTTCGAGCAGCAATCCAAAATGTAAACTTGGATTAGACCTCGCAATTTAGTATCAAGGTTGACTGAATTGATTATTTTGCAGTTTGGTCCTCAAACCTTATTGATCTTCATCCTGTCTTGATTCATATCCTTATTGATCTTCAGCATGTCTTGATTAAAGGGTCAAGCAATGAATATCTTTAAAGATAAAATTGCAGTCAAGAACTAAAATCAAATAGAACCACATAATCCAGTCCAATATTGAATTTCTCTAGTCATTTTTCTTTTTACCTTTTAATGATATATGATCATATCTAGTTCATCTCGATCTGATTCATATTCAGATTCTCTCGCTTATAAGAGAAGTCGACTTCTATCCATTGGATACAAACATTTTGTTCAACGACCTTTTTCTTTATATAAATAACGGCATAGCCGTAGTACAAACAAGCAACTCGAAAAAACCAGCCCTTAGCCACCCCATAAACGGAAGTAGGTACAAAAAAGAGACTAGATAAAACAGGGAACAAACAGGCCCCAAAGCAAAACACCCAAACAGAATACAACAGACACTAAGCACAGGGCAGACAGGACGCGCAAGAACAAGCTCAAACATTGATCCCAAATGAAGAAAAACCAGACGAACAACACGGGAAACAGGAGCAGGACTGAAGCCTCAACTACAAACCCATTTACCTCATTTAGCAAGCAAGTCTGCCATCATAGGTAGGTTGAAACCATCAAAATTCAAACCTACTATTTTTCCCATCTCTATTACCCGCTTCGCTTGCATGATCATTCCGTCATACTCCACTTCCGAGATCTTGTCGTACCGGTTTCCCCTATTTCATTTTTTCTTCTTCCCGGCTGTCTTTGATGATTTTTCCCATTTCGCCTCATTCCCCTTTTTCTGCTTGCCTGAGGCCTTGGTGATTTTCGGCAAGCTGTTCCTAGGCGACATATCTTTCAGAAATTCTTGAAGCTTCCGCTTTTCATTCTCTTTTTGCTTATGCTTCAATGCTTTCCTCTCCCTTTTTGTCCTCACTCCTTTTCCTTTTCTCATCCCAACTCTACTGGGTCTCTCCATACAAGTCTCTGGCCTGCTCAAAATAGAGGGCTTAAAACCTGGAGGAAACACAGGCCCGGAGGACCCAGAATCATCTTCACTGGCAGGGTCTTGAGTTACATTCTCAAGATGCGATAACTAAGCATGAAACTGAGCTGAACTAGCTATGTCACTCTCCACCCACTAGAGCAAAGGAGGAAGATGTTGGTTTCCACGCACTTCCTGAATTGGAATATGATCACCACGCTGTGGAGACGGATGGGGAAGAGAAGCATGTGGCTAACTACATTCCACAGACCGCCTACTGACATCATCCTCAACTCTAGGAAGTAAACGAGGAGGATGGGCCATAGGATGAAGAAGGCAAGGCTGCAATGTGTCGTACGGGTAAGAGCATTCCAATGCCCATCTACCAATGATCTGACCATTGAGATGGAAGGAAACCTGACCTAACGGCTGCCAAGCAACACCCAATCTTTCATTCACAGATCATGGGATAGAAGTTCCAGGCTCCTCACACACGCTCAAGAAATTCGTAATTTGCTCTAAAGAGGGTCGAACCCGTGATTTATGCCGAGCTACAGCGTTACACTAACTTTCTGGAGGGGATTGTGCTGAAAAGGATGCCTGCTCCCTAGCCAATCTGACTGAGGCCGCACGGGCAACAACTCTGCGAGAGTAATCAAGAATCAATGCCTGCTCCAAGGGTCTTGCCAGAGTACTTGTATACCTCTCCGAACTTCCGTAAAAGAGTCTCCTTACAGGGGCCCAAGTAGGATTCCTAGGCACCAATAGAGTCATACCAGGATAAAGGTAGCGTTGCTTAAGCCTTTAGGAGTTAGCCCGTAGAGATCATTCTCCATGATAAATGTAAGAATATCATCAAGACTGACCTCATTAGCCGAATGGGCAATGATTGACCGCTTAAGCTATGCCTTTACACTCTTGTTGGTATTTGACATCACAATCCTCGGAATATTTGTGTTGACATCTTGCCCACCCCAATTAGGTGGTGTATTCCTTTGTTCCTGAATACCACTTGCGTTTCTGGCTTGCTGGACTACCCCTTGCTACGGTCAACTTCGTGCAGATAGAGGTACTGTTCTTTTGTCTAGGTTAGCCCATTGCACTTTGAACTTGATACCCACCACCCATCTTCCATTCATAGATATAATTGCCCGTATAGCTTCATTTGAGTCATGAAACCGAACAAAGCCATAAGCCCATCTAAACCTTAGCATTTTCTTCACAGGAACAAAGATGTCGTAGATTGACCTAAAATCACGAAAAACAGCCATAAGCCATGAGTTTGTCGTTCTTTCTGGTAGGCCATCAATTAAGATGGACCCCCCTGCATCAGCAGTCGGCATTTCAAGTCACGGGATCTGATGTGGTTAGCGAACCGGGGGGGGGAGGGGAGGTGATGGCCGAAGGGAGGAGGTGTTGTTAATGACGGTGGGCGGTGGTGGAGATGGAATTGTTGATGGCTGGTGGTTGAAATTGGAGGTGGGAAATGGCGGGTTATAATGGGAGCCGCTAAAGGATGGTTGAAAATGGAGGTGGAATTTGATGTTTGGAGATGGTTGGAGATGATGTTGCCGGTGATGTGCGGATGAAAATGGAGGTGGGAGATGGATGGGAGCCGGTGAAGGATGGTGGGAATTGGTGATTGAAGGTGGGTTCTGGTGGTGGTTTTGGAGCGGCGTTTCTTTTGTTAAGGCGGAGGGGTGTGTGTGGTGGTGGAAGATGACTGAAGGTGGATTTGGAGGTAGGCGAAGGGGTGGGTGGTCCGGTGGTTCCTCTGGATGTCACCGTTTGGCTGCAAAAATTGCACGACCTGAACGGCAGGATCCGGTGGACTCTGGCCTATGGGTGGGCGGCCACGGGCCCACATGCGCCAAGAGAGGTGGCGCGTGGGAGAGGTTGCTTTTACCGTTGGGAGAGGAGAGGGATGTACGCCAGGAGAAGTGGTGCCGGCACCGGCACCGGCACCGGCACCGGCACTCGGACACAGCCTTGTTCAAAGACCTTTTATGTCAAAAAAATGTGCCAAATAACGAAAACTGAAAAAGCAAAGCCGTAGTTATTATCATAATAATTATTATTATTGTCAAAGCAATAATATAACGTATAATAACAATACGTAAAAGATTTCACAAAGTTGCTATGAAACTAATGCTTTGTTTAAATAATTAGAGAAAAAAAAGTGGTAAAAGGGGAGAGGGTAAAGACGAAAAAGATGAATTATTATTTTAACCTCGTTTGAATATACTTAATATGGAAGATAAGAGTGGATAAATGCATTACCGTTGTTTAACAATTAAGGCCTCATTTTGTATGTGAGAAGTAGATGAGAGAAATTTTAATTCATGGAACTATGGTTTTTAGGTATTGTTTGGTATGCGGGAAGTAGGTAAGATGTGGGAAGTTGGAATTACTAGGTAAATTCTAATTGCTTCAAAATGCGAAAAGTAACTTACCTAGCGCCACAGGTAAATTCTACTTCCTTTATGATTTTTAATCCATATGATTGTTCTACCCCTTCTAATTTATGATTATGACTAGTTTACTTATTACTCCCTCTATTAATGATGCTAAAAAATTAGACATGGATATAATGGTCATTTTAATTGTATTTCATAGGAAGTGTTGTGTCAACCAAACAAAATACTGGAATTGAATTTACAGAAAGTTCTATTTCTCATATTGGCAACCAAACACTTTTATACTATTTTTCGAAAAATTAATAAGGGAAGTAAATTCCTTCAAAGTACTGCTTTCCATAGGAATTCAATTCTCTTCGGCAACGAGGCCTAGCTAAAGTGGTAATGGTAAAAAAGAGTTAATATCTTCTTTTTTTTTCCGATAAATTGCGACAAAATCGCTAAACAAGCTGGCCACTTGCTAAGCGAGGCTAGAGTCCAACCGCAACAACACGGGGACCAAAAATATCCAACACAAAACAAGAAAATAGGAACAAAAATACTCGCCTCAAAACACGACACAGCAGATAGCGAGCACAAGACCAAATAAGACACGGAGACAAGAAACAACAGCACGAGCAGAACCAACATAAACAGAGATCCTAGTTAGAGAAGAATTAGAAGGCCAGCGCAAGAATCGAGAGTGGGACTGAAGCCGCAACTCATATTAAGTTAATATCTAAATGGGTCTTTCTAACATATACATTAATTGCATTATATTCTAATATTTGATTGGCTAAATACAAATGTAAGAGTAATAAATTTAGTATTTAATTAATTAAATGTTAGAATATAGTGTAATTGTTGCACCTAACATATCCTCATGTCAGAAAATTCCTATCTAAATTTTTGAAAGGATCTCTCTCTCTCTCTCCAGCTCATGCCCCTTGCAAATCTAGCTAGGGTTCTTCTCCTTCTCTTCTCTCTCGTCCTTCGATTCACCACCAGTGAAAGGACACTGTCGCCCTCCCCGTCTTCGGCCCAGGTGTGAAATCATATCGATTTACTCTTCATTTCTCTAATTTACCTAAATCTTGATTAATTTTTCAAGTTGTGCATCCAAGTTACATTTCATGTATAATTTTGGATCCGTGTTGTGTTAAGTACTCCAAATTTGATGTTGAAGGACTGTACATGTGACTCTTTGAATCCCATGTCGAAATTGTGAAAAAAAAAAAAAAAGATTAATACGTAAACCTAATGGGTTACTCCACTTCATGCTGATTAGTTTTAGGATGAATCCCACTAGGGCTTATATGTGGATGTCATATATGGGGTCGGGGCCCAAGGCCTCTGAGAGAGGAGAGATTAATATATAAGGTTAGTGAGTTACTCCACCAAATGCCGATTAGTTTTAGGATGAAACTGCAGTTGGGCTTATATGTGAACCTTATTTATGCCATGTCCTGTGGGGCCAGGTCTAAGGCACGGTGAAATTTAACTTCGTATGAGAGTCGTGTCCTTGTAGTTTAACGAGGGGTGCAATTGAGTTTGGTTTGCCGAGGGTCTTTCCAATGATTGTTGGATCCAATTGCACATAATCCCAATTGGACCGGGGATGGTGAGGGGTGCGGTTAAGGAGACTCATATATGAGGGGGAGTATTGAGGATTCCACATGTATCTAGTAAAAATCCCCCATAAAAATTATGAGAGAGAAGAGATTAATACATAAGCGTAGTAAGTTATTCCAATTAATGCCAATTGGTTTTATGATGAAACTCCACTTGAGCTTATACGTGAACCTCATTTGTGCCATCTCCATGGGCCAGGCCTAAGAACTGGTAAAAGTAATAGTTTGTGTGCCGAAATTTGTGTTGATAAGAGTAAATATATTAGCATTGGTATTAACCTTTTTTGGTTAGGCAAATTACTTAGGTTACCTCTTTGAGTAATATGAATCCTATTGTTAGAGTTTATAATAATGTTTCTTGGGCCTTCATCTATTGGCTTGAGCCTCTAGGAGAGTTGGTTCCTTGACGCTTCTGGTGGTAGTTAATGGGGCGTTTTGGAGTGGGTACTGCTGAGCCATTGCCCTTTGGGCATCCGGAGGTAATGAGGCAGGTATGGGTACGTGTATGGGCTTGGATTTGCTGGGGCAATGGGCATTCATTTTAATACCCGTGACTGGAAATGGGGTAGATGGCTAGTATGAATTTGTCTGGTGGGTCTGGGGATTACTGCCATCTCTACCGCAGCAGCACTGTCTATGAAGCTTTGCCATCGAATGGTTATCAGGGCAAGTGCTTGCTCTCTATCTATTTCCGAGTGTAGATTTTCTGCATTTTTTGTACTACTCATGTTTATTGCGGAATTTGCTTGTTTGAAGTAAGTGGAATGTTGGTTTCATGCATATATTATGTTGCTTCTTGATTGAATTAGATCCAAACACTTTGGAATAGGAAAGACAATTCCGGCTTTTAAATTTCCTGATTTCCTTAGTTTACTGAAATTCTTTTATAAGCATGTGCTACTGATTGTCAAATAATGGGTTATACTATGTTCTCGGAAAATAGAATAAAGGAGAAACCTCTGAAAGTAATCCAAATTCTGAAAATAGCTTGAATATATTTGATGAGATGAAAGATCTTTCACATATTGTGTCTCAATTCTTGAGGAATTTATTTTTAGTTATATTTATTTATTCATGTTTAGTTTTGAGATTAGGATTGCAGTGTACCTTATGTGAGATGTAAATGTGTTCGATGGTAAGCTTAGTTTATAATTATTTGTCCATAGTGCCATGGAATCAAATATCCAAAAAACTTAGGCTATAGGTGAAGATTGAGAAATAGTTTTGTACTCTAATATGCCCCCTTCATGTGAATGCCTATTAGGGTGAGGTGCGAATAATTCGCAAGATCACTTCATACTTTTTGCTTAAATAGTATTAATATAATATAAAGAATGTGGCTATTAAGATTTGAACTCGACCAATCAAAAAAGCTTTTGCTACTATGTCAAGAGAAAGAAAAAAAAAAAAAAAAAAAAAAAGAAACTATCTCAAAAGCTTAAGATGTTAAGTGAAGGTTTAAGAACGGTTTTATACTCTAAGACATAAGTTGCCGATGATCACCTAAATCAATAATGATCCTTAGTCAGAAAATATTGTTGCAACACTGTAGAGAATAGGATTTCTGTGGACCCTCTTTCCCTGGCGTGGAAGTGCATAAATCCTTTTGTGTGAAGATGTTTTTGTATGAAGCCCTTACGTGATCTAATTTATGTTTTCACAGCAGTTTAATAGTACCTTGCAATCCCGAGAGAATTGAGTGTGTATCAAGGAAGAGAGCGTACTTTAGAAAGGCCTCCTGGTGATGGCATCGAGGTTGCAAATTCAGGGGGACGAGTGTGTTCTTCTCCGTGTCACACATTCCAATCTGAAGAGTTTCAATGCGGATGTCCGTTTTTCACTTCAGGTACATGATTCAATAAGTTTTTCCTTATTTATGGAGAAAGGAATAGAAAGACCAGCATCTTCAAAGCTATTGTTGCTCAAGCTTCGAACTTCCCAAATTGAAGTTGCAACTAGGCATATATTACTTACCAAAAAACTGGGTCTTTATTGTTCCTGGAGGAACGAAAAAGTTGCAATGATTTTTGACCTCGTTTTATCATGTATACATACTTGATGATGCTTCCCTTCCTCAGAGTGGCCTATGTTTAAATTTTCATAGGATTGTTATATGTTGGAAACTGTGGGATAACACGATGACAAACATATATTTCATTAATGTTTACAGATGACGATAGAATCTGTGAAGGAGAAACTTTGGACAAAGTGCGGTACTTCTCTGAATTCTATGTCGCTTGAGCTTTATGATGATATGGGCGCAAAAGTTGCAGACTTAAGTGATAATGCGAGACCACTTGGCTTTTATTCTCCTCCGGATGGGTGAGATTGACCATTTCTTTTTGCCTGAAAACTGTGCTTTTGTTGAAATGGTTTAATCAAAGTGATTTTCAAGTTCCGATCCTGCTGTTGTTGCCTGGTATACTGGACCCGATAACTTCTGTTATGTTAGTTAAACTTGTCAATCTCTGCTTTCATGGTGATTGATGATCTTATAGCACACTTTTGTCTATTCTTAGTTGAATTTTTCACACGCAACCCAACAGAGTAGGTGTCATTAATGTTGAGCTTCATAGTTCTGTATTAAACTGCATTACAAATATATGTAATTTCAATATTAACTGAATTGGCAGCTGTTTTTTGAAAAGGTACCGGCTGCATGTTGTAGATCTCGATCCATCATCAGTAACATCTGGTGGGTGGCTAGAAGACACTTCTTTGGTGGAAAAATACAAAATATCTGAAGAAGCGTATGAGAAGCGTGATGGCAAGTATCACATACTGTATTGCTTGTTGGTGCAAAAATTATGTCCATTTCTCCTATTTATGGTTTTTTAGTTCTTACTTTTAGCTATAATCTTTTAACCAAATAAGTGAACTTTCCTATTGCAACCTCTACTTCGTAGAGGCATGACTTATTTTGCAGAATTTCTCTCATAGCTTTAGTATATGGCATATAGATGCTGCACGCAAGATGGAATTTAATGATTTTAGAAGATGTGTTAATTTTAAGTTATATTTTGTTAGCTTTTGTTAGAAAATTTGTTAGGTTTAGGATGTAATACAATGTTTATTTCATAGTTACTCATATTTCTTGTTAAGTCGTTTTCAGTTTGATCTATTATAAATGTTTCATTGTTAAATTCTTATTTATAGGAAAGTCGTTTTCTACTTAATCTAATATTTATCTCCTTAGTTATCTAATATTATCTTAACTATTACTTTTTGCCTATAGATATAACTTTGTATTTCATTGCTTCTAGGTTTTGAAGGAATATTATTGAGTGTAGATTTTGGGTAACAAGTTCTGCTATATCACATAAACTTATACTTAAACGTGAAAGATGTTCAGTGTTCAGTTGATGAAGTGTGGACGTCTGAGTTATTTACTGATAAGTACTTCAGTAAATGCTAAGCCAGTAAGCGTCACTAGTTCTATTGTTAGATTGAGCGACGTGCCATTTATCTTGTCTTCTCCTTTGTTTTGATATATGACTTGATAAACACATTAGGAATATTGTTTCTCAAACAACATGTATGTATTCACCAATGCAATCTTTTTACATGTAGAATTCATAAACAGGTAAACTTATTTTCAGGTACATTCAGGAAATTCAAGGAGAAGTTGGTCCATCAAAATCCTTCCAGTGTTCGGTGTAAGGTAAGCTCATCTATTTCGTGAGCCTTGCGAATGGCATGTAGACTTCCATGATATATGCTTGTATTCTTTTTTCGCTTCCACTTTTTTACTTCAAATTTTGCAAATCTTTCTTAGTCAGGTCACCTCTTGTTGAAAGCATGAAACCTGTGTCTAACAAGGTCTTTAAATGATCAAATTCTCCAATAATGTCGTCGGGATAATTTGCTAAAGTTTTCCTGCTTTCGGTTTTATACAGGTGGATGAAAATTATATGGAAGACCTCTGTGCAAATATCAAGGTAGTTTATGTTTTCTTTTATTTGATATTGGCCACTTTCTGAAGTCCTTCAAACTGTTCTTCCCAATGAATTATCCCTTTACATATGTCAAGAACATTCTTGTATTAAGGGTCCCATCTCCCCATGATAAATTTGAGAAATTGAGGACTTCATCCTATCATTTCATGTGGGTTTGGTGTCATTTTCTGTTTGCAGTTTTTAGTTTTTTGAGAAACTAAAAATCAGGTTCTGAAAACAATTTTTCTTATTTTCGGTTTCATGTTCTCATTTTAGCTCAAAATTCGTAGAAATTGAAAATCAAAAACAAGGAAAAAACTGTTTCCTAGATGTCATCTATAGTTTTTGAAGAACTAAAAATTGTATAGAGGAGACAATACCAAACAAAACTTCACTTTTGCCTTGTTCTTTCATTTGCTACTGACCCTATCCCTCCCCCGAGCTTGTTAGCATATACTTATTTGTAGATGTTTGTTCTGATTTCTTGTTCCCCTTTTTAGGTGGGAGATAGATGTGAAGTAGAGCCAGGAGAAAAGCGAGGTGTTGTCAAATATGTTGGCCGTGCAGAAAATCTTGGTCCCGGTTTCTGGGTTGGAGTTCAATATGATGAACCCCTGGGCAAGCATGATGGCATGTAAATTACAGTCTCTTACTTCCAAACTATTCTAATATATGATTAAAAACTAAGATGCTTACGAGGCATTGTGGAAAGTGAACTATGCTGCAAGAATAGAGTGATATCAGATATGGAGATAATTCTTCGTTTTTCGTAAAAGATCATACCATCGTAGTAACCGAAGATATATGTCTTCTTTATTTTCATTCAAGATTGCTTACGGGTTTTCACGTCCCATGAAATTGTAAAGTGATGGTCATTACACGGATGCGGATCTACTCATGCGTGCAATAAGGCTTCGGTTCTTCAAAATCTTACAGCACCGCTATTATATCTTAGACTTCAAATTTTTACTACTTGCTTAAAAGATCGCATGGTATTGATTCTATCTGGGTTGGATCTGCGTTGATTAGTTTCATCTTGTCGCGTGCAGGGTCAAGGGAACGCGTTACTTTGAATGCCCTCCTCTTCACGGTGCAGTGGTCAGACCCGACAAAGCAAAGGTTCGTTCATCTTGATTTTGCTGTCATCCCGATTACGATTACATTGCAAAAACGTATGTTTTCTTTACTTGGGTAGCTAAGCGGTGTTCGAGCTTGAGGAGATTTGATCCCAGACCGCAGGGCTTGAATCTTAATAGTGCTTTTGAAACTGAATATGGGAAATTGGTATAATTATTTTGATTTGTTTGAGTGTTTTGCCTTTGGAGATATGCTAGGCCCTTTTTTTAAGGGTATGTTATTATTTATATTTCCCAACGAGAACTATACTTCAGGATTATAATTTTTGTCCATCCGTTTCATCTCATTGAACTTCAAGTTATATGATATTTTATCATATTCAAATATTTTTAGTTGTATTTTGGATTTTGTGGAGGGGTTATGCAGGCTTTGTATGTATTCCCAGTCACCTGCTTTGTAATGATGCAGAGTAGCATTCTAATTATCAATAGAAAAAAGGAAAAAAAAAAAGAAGAAAATTGTTGTACACGACTCTTCGATAGGACAAACATACTACGATTCGAATTAGGTTACAATTAGTTTTTGCATTCCTACTTGAATCTAAGTATGGGATTGCTTAGATGGTTTGAGTATAGGGTTGTTTCGTTGAGTTCTCTTTCTATTTTTCTCACCTGAGCTCGTGTTTTCATACAGGTGGGAGACTACCCAGAACGAGATCCGTTCGAGGAAGAAGAATTATAGGAGCCCCTAATCTCTCAAGATTGAAACTTGATTTCAATTTTTTAAAGAAAATTTGATTTATGCCCCTTTTATTTCTTGTGCTCATGGGATCTTTAAAACTTCGGTTTGCCATTTTTTTTTTTTTTCCTTTTTGTTTTGATTCATTCAAATGGGCATTTTTTTAGTGAGTTTTTTTAAGTCCATGGAAACTTAAGGAGGGTTTTTTTTTAAGGGTAATGTTCTGTGTATCAAATAGATGGATTCAATTACGTATTAAGATTTGATAAAAATTCATTAGCTTATTGAACGTGATTAATTTGATGTTATTTTTAAATTAAAATGATTTTTGCAAGGGGGGTAGATGAGCTTGAGCTGGCTTGTGAACTTCCATGAGATTGGCTTACGTTGAACCAACTTTTTACCTTAAAGAAGTTGTGTCTGAGTTCAGTACAAGTTCGAGCCAAATGAGACTAGATCAACCAATAATATGAGTGCAGATGAAGTTGTGTTCAACCCTAATCGAGTCCAGCTGAGTCTACATTGAGTATAAAATAGTCTAGACAAGGCAAGTTTAGCTTAAAACTTGTTGAGATTGGTTTGAGCTCAACTAGACCGGGTCGTGCAAAGCTTGAGCCTAAAGTTTTGAGGCTCGGGTAGCTTCGTTCAAGCTAAATGTTGATAAGCCGACACTCAAGTCTAATGAGCTCAAACTTGGCTCATGTTTATCTCCATGTTCTAGATTATTTGATACATATGTTAGGTACATTATTATATATTATGTTTCTAGTTATTAGCTGATTGATTATACTATTACTCACGATCCTCTAGAATTTTTCATTCTAAATTCAAAATACAAAGAAAAAGTAAAAAATAGCTTTAGAAATAGAAAATGATTATTATAAACCTACCATCAATAGAGTTACCATGAGTGGAATGTAGAATTGATTAAACAAATGAGTTAGAACGTATTGGTGCAATCGTTTATCTCTCATTCTCTTTAAGTTAAGAGATCTCGGGTTTAAAACTAATCATTCCTCTCCTCCAAGAGTTAGTTTCCCTCTTGAGGAAAAGACATACTCCGCACATACATATGTAAACAAAAAGCTGTGCGAAGACCTATTTAGCCAAGCTTTTTCTTGGAAAACACTATTTTTTTTTTTTATTTTCTGAGAGAATACTTTTTTCAAATTTTAAAAATGACCAAAAAAAAAAAGAAATTTTCATATAAAAACAAAAATCATTTTCCTGCCTCTGAAGAGAAATAAAAAAATACTTTCTTTTTTTTGAAGTAAAAGCAAAATCGAAAACTACAAAATTTTCAAATAACATCATTAAACACGCTCTTACGAAAGTATTTTTGAAAAAATAGTTTTTTCCAAGCTCGGGCGAATGAAAATACCGAAGTGCACATATTCTTACAGTTACGAAACTAAATAACACCCTACAAATATCAATCAGTACATACCAAAACTAATAATTTCTTCCAATAATCAAACGAAAATGAATGTTCTCAACCAAGTATTCCGATTTCAATTTCAAAAAACACCGAGAATTTTTATTAAGTACACGTCGAGCTTCAAATCCCCCAACCCCGCTTACCTATTTAAGCAGTCAATTCGGCATTATCTTCTTCCTTCTCGTTTTTCCTTGCTTGTTGCTCTGCCCTCTTCTGAGCTCGAATCATGGCTCGTCTTTCACGGGGCCGCATCTCTCGTACTTTTCGAGGGGGTATCATGAATGGCTCGAGCGGCCTGTCCCCAAATGGGTGCTCGCTTCCAGCGAAGATCCTAAGTTTTCGGTCTCTATCCTGCAAATGTAAACAGTAGCGATTAACACAGAATTAAATAAGTCGTTATGTAACGATTTTGATTTACCGTTATGATACATGTTGAAACTTGTAATAATGTTTTTACATGTTGAAAGTACCATAGGATAATGAAACCAATAATTATATGACTTTGCATTCAACTTTTCACAGATAGAAGGCACAAAACGTCTTATTTCTTTGAAAAACTCAACGTGACCACCACGATCTGTTACATAAAATACATAATGACAAAACGGAACTGAATGCGGAACCATTGGCGGGATTAGAAGCGGGGAACGGGAGAGCAAGCAGTTAGGGAAGTTTCTATGGTTAGTACTTGGTAGTATGAAGGGAGTAATTTATTAACTGTACCTAATAAAATTAATGAGACTTCATTAATTAAACTGCTAAAGCATAAAATATTAAAACGAAGTCAATACCGAGAAATAGCCAAGAAAAATTGAGTCTGACATGTCCGCACAATTCTATCATTCTTTGAATCAAGTCATATAGCAGCCAACAAAACATTTATTAAGTATCTTCTTATCCAAATTATTCAACGATTGTCAAGAACGAGTTTCCCTTAAGTTCTACACTGTGTGAAACACAAATCTGACTTCGAAATGTCACATCATGTTTTTGAGTATGAAACGTTAGCATTTTAGATGTTTCTCGCAACTATGAGTAAAATCAGAAAACTAACAAATTTTACGTTAGCATTTTAGATGTTTCTCGCAACTAGGAGTAAAATCAGAAAACTAACAAATTTTAAATGAACCAAATACAAGACAACATCTATTCAACAGGATAAACAAGAGAAGACTTAGAATGCTATTTATAAGACCGAGATACGAAAAAGAGTTCAGTAGTAAGACTCACATCACGTAGCTTGTTTTTCGGGAGCATGCGCAAGACAGCTTTGCGAATGACTTCGGTAGGATCCTTCACCATCTGATCCTTCAGACTTCGTTCCTTCAAGTGGCCCACGTATCTGTAAGCCACTTACATTGATTAGGGTCTGTTAGGTCAATTTTAAGAAACTTTTGCCCAACTAGAAAAGACAATAACCCTCAAGAGGACCCTTTTTTCCCTACTGTGTTTAAAGGCCCGATTCTAATGTTTGTTAGTTTATTCAAATTGATCGCTCATCTTTCTTTTAATAAAATAGTCCCCCGTTCTATTCAAAAGTCCCTCATCTTTTAACTTCTAATTTGGTCAAAAAAGAAATCATGAAAAAATACTTTGAACAAAAGACGAGGGAACAATTTGAATACACTTACAAATATACCAATAGAGTAAATAACTCAATATTTCCACATCTTAAAAACTAGTAACATCTATAAGTTCAATCAAATCAGTACCCAATATGTGCAAGTTCAATCAAATTGATCCCTCGCCTTTTTCTCAAAATATCTTTATATTTTATCTTAAACTGATCCCCCATCGTTACCCACACTAAGTAAAAATTAAAAGATGAGGAATTGATTCTATTATAAAATAAAATATGACCTATTTTAAACCAAAAAAAAAAAGAAAAAGATAAGGGACAAATTTGAACATTACAAATAATAGGGACAAAGAGAATATAACAAAGCAACGCATACAAATCAAAATGCCCCATGCCATTTCCAGATTAAAAGGTTCACTATGTTCAAATCAATGAATTATATGAAGACACTTGCCCGGTATGCCAGCGATAAAATTTATCGGTGAGTTTTCGTCCAGTGACAGCGATATCCTTGGCGTTAAGGACAATGCACATGTCCCCATCGTCACGATTAGGCGTGTATGTCGGTTTATCCTTCCCTTGGAGGACTGTAGAAATCTGGGATGCCATTCTCCCAAGAACCTATGAGACAAAGCCATAAACATAATAATGATCATAACAGTAAATATTCCTTCTCAACATACCTATCCACTAAATAAGTAAGAGCAATGAAAAACACACGTGACAAAAAGTCAATACCTTATGAAAAAGTAATAATAGTAATATTGCTTTTTAATCCAATATTTTCCGACCAAATCGTTTGGCACAAAACTTTTTAGGGTTGTCTCTACGGAAACAACCTCTCCATAAGGTAGCACCCTGTAGGGGTAAAGCTGCGTACATCTTACCCTTATAGTCCCCGCCTTGGCGAGAGCCTCTTTGAGGTACTGGGCAATTGTTTGTTGTTGTATCATTTGGCAAACAAACTTGGTACCCAAATTGGGTACATTCAGCATTTTCAAATAAATAGTTTCTTTTGCACGAGAGAAGGAAAGAATCAGTCTTTAACTACACAAAACACGAAGAAAGATAATGAAGCTTCAAGAATGCTGCTAAAAAATCCTGTGTATCATCAAGCCTAAGAACAGAAAATTTGACTTTTGAAAATACTGAACCAAAGGGTAGCAACATACGTGGATCTCTGTAAAAGAAGGCACCAACCTGTCCTTTGGCATCAAATACCCTCCATCTCAGACCTTCCAGATCGATACGTCTCAATCCAGCAAGAGCTCTCTGCACGAGGTTAATACGCACTTTGTCAACCAAGTACATGTATGTTGGCTGAATAGTTGATCACAAGTCCATGTATAACATGACATAATGCAATCTCCAGCAAAACATTTGACATTTCCATTGGACTCAGTTATGAAAATGACAATATGGTCAGAGACAAAGGTTCAAATTTCTAGGCACTAAGGAAAAAACCCAACACTACAGATTAACTTGCAACGTCAGCAACAATACATTCGTAAAAGGTTGGGACAAATCACAGCAATTTGAGCACATAATTAGTTGCAAACTAATAGAGGATGGAAGGTAGTAACCCAAAATTTGAGCATAAAAAGAAGCTATCATAAAACACTGAGGTTTAAGAGATCCTAGGTTAAAGTCGTTCAACTTGAAACCCACGTACTAATAAGTCAGAAAGAGAAGAAAGTAAGAGTTTCTGATCTAAGTTTGTTTCATTACAAAAGCCCGATTTGATATCATTTTCTATTTGCAATTTAGTTTATTTGAAACTAAAACCATATTTTGAAATTTTTAGGGGATGATTCGAGAAGGTGAGAGATATTAGAGGTGGATTTTAGGTCACTCATTTAGTTGCTAACATCATTCCTCTTCCACTGACATCACCCCCTTCCACCTTTTCAACCAAATGAGTTCAAAATTCACCCTCTCA
The DNA here is from genome assembly GCA_018398585.1 of Simmondsia chinensis. Classification (NCBI taxonomy): domain Eukaryota; kingdom Viridiplantae; phylum Streptophyta; class Magnoliopsida; order Caryophyllales; family Simmondsiaceae; genus Simmondsia; species Simmondsia chinensis. The sequence continues at coordinate 24,225,199 of JAGTTD010000017.1, read as the reverse complement.
ATCTCACTTTTTCAATCCACTTTTGAGAAATTTTCACTTAGGTACTCTTAGGTTTGACCATGTATCATCTAGGTACCCCAACGTTTAAATATATACAATGAATTACCTTGAGATTTGAATATTTTATCACCTAGGTACCCAAGGTCAGAATTTAATAAATTTTTATAAGAATATAACCAAGTTTATACATAAAATGCTGATACAGTAAATAATTCCAATGATATATATAAGTCATACCAATATTTTCAGCAAAATTCATCAAATTATGGTAGAAAAATTCATTGAACATTGATGTAAACTACATAAATATTGTCAAAATTATGTGGTAGGTTAGCCCTTTTTGGCAAAAAACCATCAAATTATATGAAGATATCAATATACTAACGAAATCATGTATATTTTAGCATTTTTCAAACAAAATCATCAAATTTCGACCAAAGATCACCTAATTGATAAATTTTTAATACTTTAAGATAACTGAGTGATGAAATGTTCAAACTTTAAGGTACCCCAATTGTATATATTGAAATGTCGGGATATTTAAGTACTAAATTGTCAAACCTCAAGATACCTAAATGATAATTTTCCTTTGTTTTTTAACAAATGCATCGAACCCTTGCCACCAGTAAACCGTAATCCGCAAGAAAACATGAAATCTAAGATTTTATACATGAAATCAAGAAGAAAACCATGAAACACAAAAGAAAGAGAGAGAGAGAAGAAAACCATGAAACACAAGAGAAAGAGTGAGAGAGAGATGCCTTCATGTTGAGAGAGGAAGGTGCAGCCGCCATTTCTACTTCTTCAGTTCCCCCAAATTCGATTCTTCACCTCAACGACGGATGAACTCGGAGAGAGATTCTGCACCCCTGTAAACGCTAAACCCTAAACCCTAGTGAGAAACTGCGATAGCAGAGGTGACAAACAATGAAATGGGTCAACCAGCAATTATTTGAGTAACCCGACCCAGGTCAACCCAATTACCGGATCATGGGTCCATTTTTTAGCCTGAGTCGTGTTGACCATCCAACGGGTCAGTAACGGGTTGGGACTCCTGTCGGGTCTAATCATATTATAAATTAAAAAAAATACAAAGTAATTTCAAATTCGTACTCGGTGGGTGGTGGTAGTACGACAGCGGCGGCGGCGATGCGGCGGAGAAAGGAGGAGCGGCTAGAACAAGGAGAAGAAGAACCCTGGCTACTGGATTCGCAGGGGAAGAGCCGGGGGGGCCAGAGAGAGAGACAGAAAGAGAGAGCTTGGATTTAACAACTACATATTTTTTATTTTTTCTTTAAAGAGTAATATTACACGACACGAGAAAGGGCGCATGAAAAATAACACGATTACAATATAGTTTATTGTTAATAAAAAATTAGTGCCTAAACATTTGCTTCTCATGATATTTTCGTGGCTTTTTTTCTCGGAATATATAGCATCTTTGTTTTTTTAAAAGTAAAGAGAAGATTAAGAGATCCTTAAGATTGTTCTCTTGAAAGAGCGAACTTAAGAATTTACCTCGAAAAATCAAAAGGAGGGCTCTAGAGGGATCATGATCCCAAATTGAAACACCGAAGTCCTTATGATTAGTATTGATTAACCAGTCTGCTGAATGATTCATTTTTCAGAACACATAATTGTAAGAGATATCCTCGACCGAGGCAGTGATAGTATGGATGTCTTCACAATTGTCACAATATTAGTTGGAGTCAAATAGATGCCCTTAGGCGTTTTGATGACAACTTTATTATCTCCTTCAAGAATTATGCTACTTGCACCTGTTTTGATTACATAAGACAAGACGTCTCTAGTAATAATAGCTTCAGCCACAATATTTGAAGCTTGGCCGAGTTTTCTTGTTCCAGCTAGAACAATCTTCCCACGCTAATCTCGAATAATAAAACAGACCATGAGACTCATGCAAACTTCTTTTTAAATTCCTGGCTTCTCTAACTACTAAAATTAGCATCTCCTTCGTCTATACATATTACCCCGAATTGACCATTCCCAATACACATGTCGGACTACAATAACAAGCTTAACCGAACTTGTCTTCTGACTCCCAACACAATTAAGAACGAAATATGTAAACTATGTTTTTTAATTTTATTATATGAAATATTGAAACTAAGAGTTGATATTGTCGGAACAAAAACCGCTATTATCAGAGTAATAATGGGACTTAAAAGTGATAGTTACAAAATTGTAAGTAACAATTTTACTTTGTAAATAATAATTTTATCGTGATAATAATGTAACCTTTAAATTTGAGGGTTTAACTGTCAGAAAAATAATTTCTTATAAAAGGTGATAACCATAAAATTAGGGTAATGTTGTAAAAATATATAATAATAATACAATTCCATGAAAACCAAAGAGAGTACCAACACACCGTCACCGAATTCCATTAGAACTCCGAAGTTAAGCATGCTTGGGCTAGAGCAGTACCAGTATGGATGACCTCTTAGGAAGTCCTCACTCTCATGTTGGGGACACTTGGAAACAGCCTCTTTTCAAGGGTAATATCCTGAAGGGGGAAAGCTGCGTATATCGGCCCTCGAAGACCCTGTTTAGGCGGAAGCCCTTTGGACACTGGTATGTTGTTTTTTTTTTTTTTTTGCTTTTTTACAATTCTATAAAAATTTACAACTATTATTCATTACAAGTCACGCAATTGGCTAATTGCTCTAACAATAACACTTTTTACTAATAATAATAAAAACACCATAAAATTATTCTAATAATAATACTATTGTCCCTTAATAACATTGTCCTAAACTTCAATTATATATAATTAAAAGTATGATTTTATGTATTACGATATGAGTAAAAATAGATACACTGGCATTTCAATACGTAGAGGTGTAAACGAACCAAATGTTCGATGAACTACTTGTGTTCGAAATCGATTAGGGCTCGTTCGTGCTCATTATGAGTGCTCGATAGCTTATCGAGCCAAGTTCAAGCACGCTCGATAAGCTCAACGAGCCGAGTTCGAACAAAGGGGTACTCCGCTCGCTAATGTTCACGAACAATTTGATAAGGACTCGATAAGAGCTCGTTAGGGGGATCGATATAAGTTCATTAAGGGCTTGTTATGAGCTCAATAATAGTTGGTATTAGTTCAAAAATGGTTCGATAATGGCTCAATAATAACTTAAAAAGCTCGACTCATTAATGAGCTCGACTCTATTGCGAGCTCAGCTCAGTTTGAAACTCGATTGGGCTCAATAATGAACACGACTCGACTCGATAACAAGCCGAGCCAAGCCGAGCCGAGCCGAGTACCGAACACACTATATTCTTATCGAACCGAATTCGAATAAGTGTTAGAAATGCTAGATAAGAGCTCGGCTCGAACTCAAGTTCGAACAAAGGGGTGTGCGGCTCGGCTCGGTTCGTCTCGTTTACACCCTTACGTACAATAAGATACTTTGATATTTAAATAATTTTATCATTTAGGTATCCTATATCAGAATTTAATAAATTTTTAAAGGGAAATCTTACGGTTTGGACCCCCCACCCCCACCTTATTCTTTTTTAGACCCCCTTAACCATAAATAGACCTTTTTTGACAAAAATACCCTCCCACCTCACCCCCCCCCCCCCCCCCCATCCGTCCTCTCTCTCTCTCCCTTTCTCTCTCCTCATTTAATGCAAGGCAGGCAAAAGGACACTTTTTTGACTTTTTTCACTCTTCCTTTTCTTCATTTTTTTTTCTTTTCGAATTTTTTTGTCAAAAAAAAATATTATTTCCAAATTTGCCCTTTCTTCTTCTTCCCTCCCAGTCCTTGTTTAGGTGTGTTTCAAATAATTAGTGGTGTCTGAAATAAAATCATACACTGTGTATGATGCATTATAATGTTGTAAAGTGAACTTATTCAGGTGTATTTCAAGTAATTAGTGGTAATGACTTATCATACACAATGTATGATAGGTTATAATGGCATAAAATCAACTTTTGCTGTTTTTTTCAAGTAATTAGGGGTACAGTGGTCTGAAATCGAATCATACACTGGGTATGATGTGTTTTAAGGGTGTAAAATGAACTTATTCAGGTGTATTTCAAGCAATTAGTGGTAAATGACTTGTCATACACAATGTATGATAGGTTTTAATGGCATAAAATCAACTTTTACAGTTTTTTTTTATGCAATTACTGTTACAGTGGTCTGAAAACGAATCATACAATGGGTATGATGCGTTATAATGGTGTAAAATGAACTTATTCAGGTATGTTTCAAGTCATTAGTGGTAAATGACTTATCATACACAAATTATTATAGGTTTTAATGGCATAAAATAAAGTTTTGCAGTTTTTTTTATGTAATTACTGTTGCAGTGGTCTGAAATCGAATCATGCACTGGGTATGATACATTTTAATGGTGTAAAATGAACTTATTCAGGTGTATTTCAAGCAATTAGTGGTAAATGACTTATCATACACAATGTATGATAAGTTTTAATGGCATAAAATCAACTTTTACTGATTTTTTCAAGTAATTACTGTTACAGTGGGCTGAAATCGAATCATACAATGGGTACGATGCGTTAAATTGGTTTAAAATGAACCTTTTCAGGTATGTTTCAAGTAATTAGTGGTAAATGGCTTATCATACACAAATTATTATAGGTTTTAATGGCATAAAATTAACTTTTACAGTTTTTTTATGTAATTACTGTTGCAGTGGTCTGAAATCGAATCATACACTAGGTATGAAGCGTTTTAATGGTTTAAAATGAACTTATTCAGGTGTATATCAAGCAATTAGTGGTAAATGACTTGTCATTCACAATGTATGATAGGTTTTAATGGCATAAAACCAACTTTTGCTGGTTTTTTCAAGTAATTACTGTTGCAGTGGTCTGAAATCGAATCGTACACTGGGTATGATGCGTTTTAATGGTGTAAAATAAACTTATTCAGGTTTATTTCAATTAATTAGTGGTAAATAACTTGTCATACACAATGTATGATAGGTTTTAATGGCATAAAATCAACTTTTGCTGGTTTTTTCAAGTAGTTACTATTACAGTGGGCTGAAATCGAATCATACAATGGGTATGATGCGTTAAAATGGTTTAAAATGAACCTTTTCAGGTATGTTCCAAGTAATTAGTTGTAAATGACTTATCATACACAAATTATTATAGATTTTAATGGCATAAAACCAACTTTTGCAGGTTTTTTCGAGTAATTACTGTTACAATGGTCTGAAATCGAATCATACACTGTGTATGATGCGTTTTAATGGTGTAAAATGAACTTATTCAGGTGTATTTCAAGCAATTAGTGGTAAATGACTTATCATACACAATGTATGATAGGTTATAATGGCATAAAATTAACTTTTGCTGTTTTTTCAAGTAATTAGGGGTACAGTGGTCTGAAATCGAATCATACACTGGGTATGATGCGTTTTAATGGTATAAAATAAACTTATTCAGGTGTATTTCAAGCAATTAGTAGTAAATGACTTGTCATACACAATGTATGATAGGTTTTAATGGCATAAAATCAACTTTTGCTTGTTTTTTCAAGTAATTACTGTTACAGTGGGCTGAAATCGAATCATACAATGGGTATGATGCGTTATAATGGTGTAAAATGAACTTATTCAGGTATGTTTCAAGTCATTAGTGGTAAATGACTTATCATACACAATGTATGATAGGTTTTAATGGCATAAAATCAACTTTTGCAGATTTTTTCATGTATTTAGTGGTACAGTGGTATGAAAGCTAATCCTACACTGTGTATGATCCCTTAAAATGGTGTATAATGAACTTGTTCAGGTATTTTTTAAGTAATTAGTGGTAAATAACTTGTCATACACAATGTATGATAGGTTGTAATGGTATAAAATCAACTTTTGCTGATTTTTTCAAGTAATTACTGTTACAGTGGTCTGAAATCGAATCATACACTGGGTATGATGCGTTATAATGGTGTAAAGTGGCCTTATTCAGGTATACTTCAAGTAATTAGTGGTAAATAACTTATCATACACAATGTATGATAGGTTTTAATGTCATAAAATTAACTTTTGCTGGTTTTTTCATGTATTTAGTGGTACAGTGGTCTGAAATCAGATCCTACACTGTGTATGATCCCTTAAAATGGTGTATAATGAACTTGTTCAGGTATATTTTAAGTAATTAGTGGTAAATAACTTGTCATACACAATGTATGATAGGTTTTAATGGCATAAAATTAACTTTTGCAGGTTTTTTTAAGTAATTACGGTTACAGTGGTCTGAAATCGAATCGTACACTGGGTATGATGCGTTATAATGGTGTAAAATGACCTTATTCAGGTGTATTTCAAGCAATTAGTGGTAAATGACTTGTCATACACAATGTATGATAGGTTTTAATGGCATAAAATCAACTTTTGCTGGTTTTTTTAAGTAATTACTGTTACAGTGGTCTGAAATCAGCTTATATACGTGTATTTAAAGTTTTATGGGTGTGTGATGCACTTCATACACGGTGTATGATGGGTTATATTTGTGTAAAATCAACGTATATTTTTGAGATGTCTATTTAGAAAAAAAATATACATTTTCAATAAAATAATCCGTACGATTTTCCTTCAAAAAGGCCCTCCCATTCACCCCCTCCCCAACCCGTCCCCTTTCTCTCTCCTCATTTAATGCGCAACAGATTACTGTACTTTAGCCCCTCCCCACTCCATTTTCTCTCTCTTCATTTAATGCAAAAGTACATAATTTTACTTTATGTCATGTAACTTGCTTCTCACTCTATCCCTCCCTTCTTCTCATTTCCCGCCCATTTACTCACCTCTTATTCATAGTATTTGTTATTTTTCTCTTAATCTGAATTCTCCAAGTCCATTTTTCTCTCATTTTTCTCTCAATCTGCTACATTGGGCCCTCGGAAGAAGAAGAAGAAGAAGCCGTTTTAAGATCGTGTTTGAAGCTTCGTGGCATTGCTGTAGGTTCGACGTTGAGTCGTTACACACATTTCATGGTTTTCAGATCAGATGTTGAAGGTAACATGACCATTTGCTGACGTTGTTGTTAATGTATCCTTGTCCTATGAGGTCGGTGTGTTACAAGTCGTTTATGGTTTATGATTGGTTTAAATGATGTATTATAACTTTCTTTTGGTGTGTTTGAACTCATTAGTGGTGTATGATTAGTCATACATCGTGTATGATAGGTTTTAATGGTGTGAAATCAACTTGTTTAGGTATGCTTCATGTAAATAGTGTTGTATGATCTATCATACACCGTGTATGATAGGTTTGAATGGTGTGAAATCAACTTGTGTTTGTGTATGTTAAGTAATTAATGATGTATAATCAGTCATACACTGTGTAGGATTGGGTTTAATGGTGTATAACCAACTTGTGTTTGTGTGTATTAAGTAATTAGTGGTGTATAATCAATCATACACTGTGTATAATTGGTTTTAATGGTGTATAACCAACTTGTGTATGTGTATGTTAAGTAATTAATGGTATATAATTAATCATAAACTGTGTAGGATTGGGTTTAATGGTGTATAACCAACTTGTCCAGACGTTTTTTAAGTAATTAGTGGTCTATGAGCAACCATACACTGTGTATGATTGGGTTTAATGGAGTATAACCAACCTGTGTATGTGTATGATAAGTAATTAATGGTATATAATCAGTCATACACTGTGTAGGATTGGGTTTAATGGTGTATAACCCATTTGTGCAGACGTTTTTTAAGTAATTAGTGGTTTATGAGCAACCATACACTGTGTATGGTTGGGTTTACTGGTGTATAACCAACCTGTGTATGTGTATGTTAAGTAATTAATGGTGTATAATCAGTCATACACTATGTAGGATTGGTTTTATGGTGTATAGCCAAGTTCTGTTTGTGTATGTTAAGTAATTAATGGTGTATAATCCATCATACACTGTGTATGATTGGTTTTAACTGTGTATATAATGGGGCATATTAAACCATACATTGTGTATGAGAGCTTCAAAGGGTGTATGATGAACTTATTTTGGTGTCTTTCAAGTACAGAATGGTGCATGGTTTACCATACACCGTGTATGATAGCTTTGATTGGTCTAGGATGAACCTGTTTTGGTGTCTTTCGTGTATAGAATGTGGTATCCTTAACCATAGACCGTGTATGATTGCTTTAAAAGGTGTGTGATGAACTTGTTTATGACTGTAATGCAAATCATACACCATGTATTCTTTCTTAAAGTGATGTTATTTGTGTATTATGGTTTTAAACCAATCATACACCATTTATTAGTGGTTTCAATGCTGTACTTTCATTCCACCCTAGTGTGTTTCATGTCAATTTTGCTTTGATATCATGTTTTTTTCTTGTCCACAGTAATGGGTGATGCTGCTATTGCATGCGTTTTGTACGGTGGGCACTTTAAGGAGAGGGCAAACTACGCTGGTGAAAAATTGGCTTATATTTTGTGGATGAGAAAACTGACTTCGCTGGTTTGCAAAGGACTGTGGCGGAGGTGATTGGTGCTCAGTTGGATGCGGGCTCAAAGATGCATTTTCAATCTTTCACCGCCGTTCCGGCCGTGCCCTTGCACGATGTCGTTGACGATAGGTCCGTTATGTTTTGGAAGGCACTAGCCAAAGAAGATAGGGTGAAGCATCCTTTGATCGTAACTGTAGAGTCATCCAGTGACAGGAATCCTAGCTTCGATTGGCAACGAACTCCCTTTCAAACAATTCCCGATGGTGACGAGAATAGTGGCCATTCGAACCCTGAGGTTCCCGAGACTTCTGGTGGATGTATGGATGCGGGGATGGAAGAAGCAGCCCATGTAGATGCATCTGATGTAGATTTGAACATGCCTACTGTGACGATTGAGGCAACAGCAACAGGTGGAGATTGGAAAAATTCCAATCAAAGTGCATGGGATAATTTGGACAATATCAATTTATCCCAGGTGCAACCGACTGTACCTGATGCATCACCTCCAGAGGGGCACATTTACGAGCATCGTAATATTTCCCGTGAAGACCCTCTGATTGTCGAACCTGAATTGGAACGGAATGCGGAACCCAGCGGTCAATCGAATGTCCACCCCGACATCCAAGCTGCTGGTGATCCTCGTTCTGATGATAGGCTGGCTCCGGTGGTGAGAGGAGCCGGATTGACGGGGTATATGCGCAAGGCCGGATGGTTGAGGATATTGAAGTCAATCAAATATTTATGACAAAGAGGGACTTGTTGACTAACCTGGCAGTGATTGCGCTTAGGGAAAAATTTGAATTCAGGAGCTACAAGTCTAACAAATCCTTAACGGTTGTCCGCTGCGCACAAGAGTGCTGCACATGGAGGGTTCGGGCTACGTGTGTAGCAGATGGTGCAAAAAGTAGAAAAGAACCACAACCACCCTAGCGATCTCACCACTGCTAGACACAGGCAGGCAACCAGTTGGGTCGTCGGGGAGTGCGTCTGCAAGAAACTTGTGAACCCCGGGAGAGTGTTCAAGCTACGGGATGTCATAGATGACATCCGCAGTTGCTACGGTGTCGATATCAGCTACAGTGTTGCTTGGAAGGCGAGAGAGTTTGCATATGACAATGTTAAATTGGGTACGGCCGAAGAGTCGTATGCATTCTTGCCTGCCTATTTGCAAGTCCTCAAACAGACTGACCCCTGTACCACATTTTATTTACAGACAGATGATGAAAGTAGGTTTTAGTACCTTTTCATTGCGTTTGGTTCTTCACTTAATGGGTACCCCGGTTTTGCCAGCCAATTGTGAGCATTGACGCAACACATCTGAAGGGAAAGTACCCGGGTGTTCTGTTCATGGCCGTTTGCCACGATGCCAACCAGCAAATTTTTCCAATTGCTATCGGCATCGGTAATTCAAAGAATGATGCATCGTGGCATTGGTTCCTCAGTAGGTTGAAGGAAGTAACTGGGGAGCCTGCTGGCCATGTCATTGTATCCGATAGACACCGAAGCATCCAACGCGCGGTGGAAGAACTTTTCCCCGTCACATTTCACGGGCTCTGCATGTACCACTTGCTGAACAACTTGAAGGCCAAATTCAAGAGCAACAGGAAGCATTTGGATCAGTACTACTACAAAGCAGCCAAAGCATACAACATTCAAGAATTTCATAGTTTTTTTTTCAGTTTATGTTGTGCGGTATCCGGGGCTAAAGATTACTTGGAAGATGTGGGACTGGACAAGTGGACTCGTTCCCACTCCCCTTGTCGTCAGTACAACATAATGATGACAAACATTTCGGAATCCATGAATGCTGTATTGGTCAAGGTACGTGGCTATCCAATTACAGCCCTTGTTGATGAGTGTAGGCTACTGTTGCAGAGGTGGTTTCACGAAAGAAGAGCCAAGGCTGAAGCTTGCATCAGTACAATGTCCCCCGACGTAGAAAAAAAATTACAAGACAGATTCAAGTTAGCAAGAACGATGACGGTAAGCTCCGTACATATTGTCATGTTTAATCCCTACTACAAAGCATGTTTATAGCGTGTTGGTGCTCTTCGAGTGTGAAATCCGCTAATTTCGGTGCCCTTCGAGTGTTTTGTTGCTTATGTTTTGTTGTTTTTTTATTTTTATTTTTATTTTTCTCATATTTTTGTATTTTGCATGCACCTTGGTTGTTTGACACGTTTGTCTATTATTGTGGTAATGCAGATATTGCGAGCTGATGACCATACGTTCGACGTCATCGATGGGGAGAAAAACTTTGTAATAGATATGTCGCTGTGGACATGTACCTGCCGCAGGTTTCAGCTTGAGCAGCTTCCATGTGAGCATGCGTTAGCAGTGGTACAGCACAGTCCTTATGCTCTGTACGACTTGTGCTCGCCGTACTACAGTAGAGAAAATTGGTACGAGTCGTATAGAAGTGTCGTCTACCCAATGCCGCACATAAGTGAATGGCGTATCCCGCGTGATGTAGCTGACATGAATCTTCTTCCACCTGACGTGCGAACCTCTTCTGGGAGGAGGCGGAAGAGGAGGATTCCGTCTTTCGGTGAGGAGCGTGTTCATCAAAGGTGCAGTCGGTGCAAGGAACACGGGCATAACTGATCCACGTGCAAGAATCCAATTGCTCTGCATCCTAGTGACGAATGCATCTCATCCAACTCTGGCCGTCCATCTCAAGTCCCTCCTTCAAATTAACTTACAGTCTTCAAATGTATAAATTTTGCTTGTGACATACCTATATAATTTCGTTTTACCATAGGATTTACATTGTACATTATCATAGGATTTAAATTTTACTGTGATGTGTATATGTTATTGTATATTACCATAGGATTTACATTGTATCCAGTGTACTGAAAATTGTCGAAAGGTTGTGATGTGTATGTAATAGTGTAATGAAAATTGTGTATATTTCTATATTGTTGTATATTCCTGTAATGAAAACTGTCAATGAATTGTTTTGAAGTTGGTCCCAATTGTGTGTTCTAAGTGGTTGATGTGTTTTTCAAGTGTGTTACGATGTATGTCAACATGCATGGATGGTGTATCGCCACACATATTAGCATCAAAGGTGTCCGCAGGTCTGTGTCGCCACACTAAGTAGTTGAAACGCACTTGTAGAAGTTGATTTCACACCATTAATACTTGTCATACACTATGTATGGTAAGTCATACACCACTAAATAGTTGAAACACACTTGTCCAAGTTGATTTCACACCATTAATACTTATCATACACGATGTATGGTAAGTAATACACTACTAAGTAGTTGAAACACACTTGTACAAGTTTATTTCGCACCATTAATACTTGTCATATACTAAGTATGGTAAGTCATACACCACTAAGTAGTTGAAACACACTTGTAGAAGTTGATTTCACACCATTAATACTCATCATACACTATGTATGGTAAGTAATACACTACTAAGTAGTTGAAACACACTTGTACAAGTTGATTTCACACCATTAATACTTATCATACACTATGTATGGTAAGTAATACACCACTAAGTAATTGAAACAAACTGTAAATTTATTTATTACACTATAGTTGCCACAACTATCAATGAAATTGTGTACTATCAATATAAATGCCCTTGTTGATTTATATGGATGAGGCTGACCGGTTGGGGTGGTTGGTGGTTGAATATTGAATGTTCAGGGGTTATAATGGACTACCAAGCAAGGCATTTAATAACCTCAACTACCACCTACTTTATCATACCCCTCTCCCACGGTTCTCCCCTATAAATAGATGAGATGGACAGGAAACCAAGCATATACGGTTCCTCAATATATCGAGCCGTTTAAATTGCTAATGTAAGTGGCTCTAGCAGTGGCGGTGGTGGGCTAGTGACAGCTGAGACACAAAGAGTGGTGGCACTTCTACAGATTATGTTTCATCAACGGTGTACCAAGCAATTAGTGGTGTATGATCAATCACACATGGTGTACGGTGTATGATGAGTTGTAATGGTGTGAAGTTCATCCACATGATAAGGATCTTGAACTTTGTATGCATGCAGTGGATGCACTTTACAGACAACATATGCAGAGGGACAACTGTATGTAGTTCCAGCAGTTATATATGTCCAGTTTGTCATACAAATTGTATGCAGGGTTTTAATGTGTGTCAAGTTTTACGTATCATACACAGTGTATGACGAGTTTTATGTATGGTAAAATCACGGGCTGTGCATGTATTTTTAAGTTTGTTGGAAATTATTGGTGTCACACCATTAATACGCGGTGTATGATGAGTTATATGGGTGAAAAATCAAGTTCTACAATTGTGTTTTAGGTACTTAGTGGTGTATAACCAATCATAAAAGGTGTAGGATGAGTTTTAATGGTTAATAACAAACTTTTGGTGGTCTGTAAACATTGTATCACACTCAAAGTAAACATCAAACCCCAAGAAGATCACACAATTGCAACCAACTTCAAAAATTGACAATTTTCATTACACCATTTGAAAATACATCAATAGGAACATACAACAACATCGAAATATACAATATTACATACAACTTTCAATATAATGAACACAATGTAAATCCTTTGGTACAAGTATGCATTTTTATTACATACAATTTTCAGTATAATGAAAACAATGTATAATAAATAACGTAATTTTATTGACATGTATGCATTTGAATCCGTTTATTCCTTTCGTGTCTGTACAAGTGTACACAAGTATACTGCCGCAATTTCCCCATCTGCCCTTGCGTACATTGGGAGATGCTCAGTCCTTTGGTCAGCAAAAATTCGATGACTTTACAACTAAAATTCCACAGTCTGACCCGCAGTTAATATTAATACAGATTCCACAGTCAGAAATTATGCATCATTACAAGTAATGACTATTTTGCATCCACTTCATAAACAAAAGTCCAAATAAACGGAATAGTAAAATTGCATGGGAAGTAGATGTCATACCCCCTTTGCTGTGGACATTCATTCCGGTTGTAACTTACCGAAAAAGGCTTGCCCTTGAAATGTATGAGGTCCTTTCGGACATTCCAAAAATTAACCAACTCTAAAGCATGTGGAAGCAATTTTGCAATTAGTTCCACATGTTCTAATCTTGCTGCCCTGGATTTGGAGGAGTAGAAGGAATCAAATACCTGTATCCGCCAATCATTAAGATGGATGGCAGCAAGGAACCAATGTTCATTAGGTTGATTAATGGGCATGTATATCCGATCCACGTTGTGGCAGCTGACCCCATATGTGGCATCCCCGGCAAGGAACTTAATGATCAACGAATCAAAATCAGTAAAAGCTGACTCGAGCGGGATTCCACTGTTTTGAGTCTGTTTTAGTAGGGGTCCAAATTGAGGAGCAACCGTTGTGTCCGCGCATGTTGCCCTCTAGTCGAATTGCTCTGGCCACTGATGTTTCTTCTCCAAAATGTAGTGCAGAACTACATCCATTTCCTGCGATTCAAAACTAATTAGTTGAGATACCCTAACACAAGTTATTCTTGGACAAGTTAATTTTACACACATAAACAAGTTGATTTTACACAGTTCAACCCTATGACTAATCATACACCACTCTTTATTCAAAACCCACTAACACAGGTTGATTTTACGCCTTTAGCATCAATCATACACGGTGTATGACTAGTAATACAACACTTACTTAATACACAATAACATAAGTCGATTTAACACAGGTTGATTGTACTTATTAGTTGACACACGGCAAAACTATCATGATGGGAAACATACCTCATCAGTAAGCCAGGCGTCCTCGTTTCTCAACCGATACCAAAATTGACCCGTCGTCACAGTCAAAACGGAGAAATCCATTCGTTGATCATTAGGTAACGGAAAGGGGTTCTTCAAATCTTTGTAATATACAATACCAAGCATGATATATAAGCATACCATAAGAAAGATGATTTCAGACCACTGTAACAGTAATTACTTGAAAAAACCAGCAAAAGTTGATTTTATGCCATTAAAACCTATCATACATTGTGTATGACAAGTCATTTACCACTAATTGCTTGAAATACACCTGAATAAGTTTATTTTACACCATTATAACGAATCATACACAGTGTATGATTCGATTTCAGAACACTAACAGTAATTACTTAAAAAAATAAGCAAAAGTTGATTTTATTATATTAAAACCTATCATATATTGTGTATGACAAGTTATTTACCACTAATTGCTTGAAATACATCTGAATAAGTTCATTTTACACCATTATAACGAATCATACACAGTGTATGATTCGATTTCAGAACACTAACAGTAATTACTTAAAAAAACCAGCAAAAGTTGATTTTATGCCATTAAAACCTATCATACGTTGTGTATGACAAGTCATTTACTACTAATTGCCTGAAATACACCTGAATAAGTTTATTTTACACCATTATAACGAATCATACACAGTGTATGATTTTATTTCAGACCACTGTAACAGTAATTACTTGAAAAAATAGCAAAAGTTGATTTTATGCCATTAAAACTTATCATACATTGTGTATGACAAGTCATTTACTACTAATTAATTGAAATACACCTGAATAAGTTCACTTGACACCATTATAGTGCATCATACACAGTGTATGATTTTATTTCAGACACCACTAATTACTTGAAACACACCTAAGAAAGATACATTCTAGAAATATTTACATACTAATTATCAAAAAGCATCGTACAAAATCACACTCACTTAGCGACCGTTGCGTGGAAATTTTTGTAAAAATCTTCAAAATCTTCTATGTCTTTGTTGGAGGGAGGCTGGAATGGATTGAAGGGCAGAACTGGCTCCGGTCCAGGATGGGTAATTTTTGCCCGTTTGCTCTTACCCTCCGCAGTCCATTCCTCACCTTTATACTTGGGGTTTGGCTTGGGGTCCCTCCTCTCTTGCCCCAATCTACACACTGTCTCGGACAATGTCATCAAGTTTTCAACGCCTTCCACATGCGGTGACGATGGTTCCTTGAAGACATTTTCCTCGGCCCTAGATGGCATAACAAATAGCAAAAGTCAATAAGCATCAACATGCATGAAAACATAACAAATTGGGACACTAACAAGGAATCTAGTGTCTTACCCAGTACGTGCAGGAGAAACTATTATGGCTTGCTCAATCGGGGATGGATGAGCGGAAGTCGATGAACATAATTGCGGCGATGCGGCATGCGCTTGACGGTCTGAGAGCAGCTCCTTAATCAGTGCATCCTGAGCCTCAAACTGTCGTTCGTACATTTGCAGCATTCGCTGGTGCGCTTCAAGCTGCATCCATACCATTTGCACATCTTAACCCATCACTTCGAGTCTCTCCATAACTTGCAATAAGTCCTCCAAATTGGCATAATCAGCAAATTTGAATAATATAGTATCCACATGGATAAAAATGCCATTACATAAACACAAAACAATTCATCATACCGATTGGTCCGCCGAATTGGCTGACGTAGGATACGGGTCCTCCCTGGATGCCGGCAACGGAGGTTGAGTTGCCAATGGTTGTGGCTCCTCACCAAGCTCTGCTGGCATTACCATAACAGGAGATTGAAACCCCTCCTCAGCATCCTCAGCATAGGGAATGCCTTGTAGATTAGGCTGACTGGCTTCCGCACTTGTCAGTCTAATTGGTTCGGCATTCAATTGCTGATCAAAGGAAGATACATCATATACACGTTAGTAAAATTACAAATCATACTTCTAACCCAAAATATATGAAACATACAGTAGTAAAACAATAACAACATAGTGTATTTATTACCTGATCAAATACCGTTGAGAGCAGAGCGGAGTACGGAGCCTTAACGGACATCTTCCAGTTAAGGATCCGTCCAAGAGGCTGGTCGCCAACCCTCACCACCCCAACCTTGGCAAGTTCTGGAAGGGTTTCCAGGGCAAATATGGAAACCACATCGTAAGAACCCGTGGACGGAGTAGGTATTCTCCAAACCGTGCTGCATTCTTGCAGCGAAATCCTTGAGCTTCCGCACCAAGAATTTCTAGCTCAAGGATCCCCGTGCAACACGATTGAAAGAGTTCACATCGTCCACGAGGGCCAGGATGTTCAGGTCAATGCCCGTTCGCTTGCGTTTGGCGAACAATAGACCCTCGACCAGGTACGCAACATCAAGCTTAACCTGGTCCTCCATGATGGAGCAGGCTCTGCATGCATCAAAAAGCTGCTGCCTAGTCATCCTCCCCCTCATGCCATACTTGGCAACCAGCCTGTTGGGACCACCGCGTACATCTTCCACACCGGCATATCTCAAGCCGGTGAGAATGCAAAACTCCCTCCTCCCGAGGTGCACTACCTTCCCACCAAATAAGAATGATAACTCCTCGGGATTGGGGTTGGCCACCTGGTGGAGAAGGACAACGTGAATGAGGCTATGCCAGAAGCTGACATTGGTCTCACTCAGCTCAAGCAGATGCCCGATATTATATTGTGAGGCAAGGGCAAGCTGTAATGCAAAACACATTTAGTTAATATGGGATCATAAATGTCATTGTCAAAAGTCAACATAATTAAAATGGATACAGTGTCAAACCTTGGCTTCGTTGACCTTCAAGATTTCCTTTATCTCGGTAACAACATTGGTTGACAAACCTATTTGGTTGACTTAGAGGAATTTCCAGAAACCCCTCGGGAAAATGTAATCAACCTCAACTGCAGGACGACTCTTCCTACGTGTGTAAAATGCCATCTGAAATAAAAGCAATACACCATTAATTATTGAACACAAACAGACACACTTTGGTTATACGCCATTGAAACAAATCATATAGAGTGTATGATTGATTATACACCACCACTAATTACTTATAATACACAAACACAAGTTGGTTATACACCATTAAAACCAATCCTACACACTGTATGATCGATTATACACCACTAATTACTTAACATACACAAACACAGGTTGGTTATACACCATTAAACCCAATCAGACATACTGTATGGTTGCTCATAAACCACTTACTTAAAAAACGTATACACAAGTTGATTTTACACCATTAAAACCAATCCTACACACTGTATGGTTGCTCATATGAAACATGCAGAAGTTCATTATACCACACAGGTTGATTTTACATGAAAAAAAAAAACCACAAAACAAGTAGAAGATCATTTTACACAAATAAAAAACACTATATGGTTGTTTATTAAACCCAATCATACACACTGTATGGTTGCTCGCTCATAAACCACTAATTACTTAAAAAATATCTACACAAGTTGATTTTACACCATTAAAACCAATCCTACACACTGTATGGTTGCTCATATGAAACATGCAGAAGTTCATTATATCACAAAGGTTGATTTTACGTGAAAAAAAACCACAAAACATGTAGAAGATCAATTTACACAAATAAAAAACACTAATCACAAAGCCACTAACACCAAAACCCTAAACCCTAACAAATACTATGCACTATGTTCAGGAAATGGTACGAAACAAACGGATATTATACATTGGAGCACCAAAACCCTATACCCTACAAAAATAACTCTTACTCACCTTCAGAAATGGTGATTAAACACTGGAGCAGCTAGAGATCAAGGATGAAGGTGTGAAAACAGAGGTCAGACCCACGGGAACGAGAATCGCAGCTGAAGTAGAGGAGAAAGAGGATGAACAAATTCGGAAAGAGGAGAGAGAGAATGAACGGGTGAGAGAAAGAGGAGAGTGACTGGTGGCTTGTAAAACAAGTTGCTTATGGGGAAGACAGAAAGGCGGGAAGGGGTTTTACAGCTGTAAGTAAATGAGGAGAGAGCAGGGGTACGGATGGGATGGCATTAAATGAGGAGAGAGAAAGGGGACGGGTTGGGGGGTGAATGGGAGGGCCTTTTTGAAGGAAAATCGTACGGATTATTTTATTAAAAATATATATTTTTTTTCTAAATACAAATACACAAATATACGTTGATTTTACACAAATATAACCCATCATATACCGTGTATGAAGTGCATCACACACCAATAAAACTTGAAATACACGTATATAAGCTGATTTCAGACCACTGTAACAGTAATTACATGAAAAAACCTGCAAAAGTTAATTTTATGCCAATAAAACCTATCATACATTGTGTATGACAAGTTATTTACCACTAATTACTTGAAGTATACCTAAATAAGGTCACTTTACACCATTATAACGCATCATACCCAGTGTATGATTCGATTTCAGGCCACTGTAACAGTAATTACTTGAAAAAATCAGCAAAAGTTAATTTTATACCATTACAACCTATCATATATTGTGTATGACAAGTTATTTACCACTAATTATTTAAAATAAACCTGAATAAGTTCATTTTATACTATTATAACACATCATACCCAGTGTATGATTCGATTTCAGACCACTGTACCCCTAATTACTTGAAAAAAATAGCAAAAGTTAATTTTATGCCATTAAAACCTATCATACATTGTGTATGATAAGTCATTTACCACTAATTACTTGGAACGTACCCCAACAAGTTCATTTTACACCATTTTAACGCATCATACACAGTGTGTGATTCGAAATCAGACTAATTACATGAAAAAACCTGCAAAAGTTAATTTTATGCCATTAAAACCTATAATAATTTGTGTACGATAAGTCATTTACCACTAATTACTTGAAACATACCTGAAAAGGTTCTTTTTAAATCATTTTAACGCATCATACCCATTGTATGATTCGATTTCAGCCCACTGTAACAGTAATTATTTGAAAAAACCAGCAAAAATTGATTTTATGCCATTACAACCTATCATACATTGTGTATGACAGGTCATTTACCACTAATTGCTTAAAATACACCTGAATAAGTTCATTTTACACCATTAAAACGCATCATACTCAGTGTATGATTCGATTTCAGACCATGGCAACAGTAATTACATAAAAAAAAATGCAAAAGTTGATTTTATGCCATTATAACCAATCATACATTGTGTATGATAAGTCATTTACCACTAATTGCTTGAAATACACCTGAATAAGTTCATTTTGCACCATTAAAACGCATCATACCCAGTGTATGATTCGATTTTAGACCACTGCAACAGTAATTACATAAAAAAACTGTAAAAGTTGATTTTATGCCATTAAAACCTATAATAATTTGTGTATGATAAGTCATTTACCACTAATTACTTGAAACATACCTGAAAAAGTTTATTTTAAACCATTTTAACGCATCATACCCATTGTATGATTCGATTTTAGCCCACTGTAACAGTAATTACTTGAAAAAACCAGTAAAAGTTGATTTTATGGCATTAAAACCTATATGACAAGTTATTTACCACTAATTGCTTGAAATACACATGAATAAGTTCATTTTACACCATTAAAATACATCATACCCAGTGTATGATTCGATTTCAGACCACTGCAACAGTAATTACATAAAAAAAACTGCAAAAGTTGATTTTATGCCATTATAACCTATCATACATTGTGTATGATGAGTCATTTACCACTAATGACTTGAAGCATACCTAAATAAGTTCATTTCACACCATTATAACGCATCATACACAGTGTATGATTCGATTTCAACCCACTGTAACAATAATTACTTGAAAAACCAGCAAAAGTTGATTTTATGCCATTAAAATCTATCATACATTGTGTATGACAAGTTATTTACCACTAATTGCTTGATATACACCTGAATAAGTTCATTTTACACCATTAAAACGCATCATACCCAGTGTATGATTCGATTTCAGACCACTGCAACAGTAATTGCATAAAAAAAACTGCAAAAGTTGATTTTATGCCATTAAAACCTATAATAATTTGTGTATGATAAGTCATTTATCACTAATTACTTGAAACATACCTGAAAAGGTTCATTTTAAACCATTTTAACGCATCATACCTATTGTATGATTCGATTTCAGCCAACTGCAACAGTAATTACTTGAAAAAACCAGCAAAAGTTGATTTTATGCCATTAAAACCTATCATACATTGTGTATAACAGGTCATTTACCACTAATTGCTTGAAATACACCTGAATAAGTTCATTTTACACCATTAAAATGCATCATACCCAGTGTATGATTCGATTTCAGACCACTGCAACAGTAATTACATAAAAAAAACTGCAAAAGTTGATTTTATGCCATTATAACCTATCATACATTGTATATGATGAGTCATTTACCACTAATGACTTGAAGCATACCTAAATAAGTTCATTTCACACCATTATAACGCATCATACACAGTGTATGATTCGATTTCAACCCACTGTAACAATAATTACTTGAAAAACCAGTAAAAGTTGATTTTATGCCATTAAAATCTATCATACATTGTGTATGACAAGTTATTTACCACTAATTGCTTGATATACACCTGAATAAGTTCATTTTACACCATTAAAACGCATCATACCCAGTGTATGATTCGATTTCAGACCACTGCAACAGTAATTGCATAAAAAAAACTGCAAAAGTTGATTTTATGCCATTAAAACCTATAATAATTTGTGTATGATAAGTCATTTATCACTAATTACTTAAAACATACCTGAAAAGGTTCATTTTAAACCATTTTAACGCATCATACCCATTGTATGATTTGATTTCAGCCAACTGCAACAGTAATTACTTGAAAAAACCAGCAAAAGTTGATTTTATGCCATTAAAACCTATCATACATTGTGTATAACAGGTCATTTACCACTAATTGCTTGAAATACACCTGAATAAGTTTATTTTACACCATTAAAACGCATCATACCCAGTGTATGATTCGATTTCAGACCACTGCAACAGTAATTACATAAAAAAAAAGTAAAAGTTAATTTTATGCCATTATAACCTATCATACATTGTGTATGATAAGTCATTTACCACTAATTGCTTGAAATACACCTGAATAAGTTCATTTTGCACCATTAAAACGCATCATACCCAGTGTATGATTCGATTTCAGACCACTGCAACAGTAATTACATAAAAAAAACTGCAAAAGTTGATTTTATGCCATTAAAACCTATAATAATTTGTGTATGATAAGTTATTTACCACTAATTATTTGAAACATACCTGAAAAGGTTCATTTTAAACCATTTTAACGCATCATACCCATTGTATGATTCGATTTCAGCCCACTGTAATAGTAATTACTTGAAAAAACCAGCAAAAATTGATTTTATAACATTAAAACCTATATGACAAGTCATTTATCACTAATTGCTTGAAATATACCTAAATAAGTTCATTTTGCACCATTAAAACGCATCATACCCAGTGTATGATTCGATTTCAGACCACTGCAACAGTAATTACATAAAAAAAACTGCAAAAGTTGATTTTATGCCATTATAACCTATCATACATTGTGTATGATAAGTCATTTACCTCTAATTACTTGAAATACACATGAATAAGTTTATTTTACACCATTAAAACGCATCATACCCAGTGTATGATTCGATTTCAGACCACTGTACCCCTAATTACTTGAAAAAAACAACAAAAGTTGATTTTATGCCATTATAACTCATACATTGTGTATGATAAGTCATTTACCTCTAATTGCTTAAAATACACCTGAATAAGTTCATTTTACACCATTAAAACGCATCATACTTAGTGTATGATTCGATTTCAGACCACTGTAATAGTAATTACATAAAAAAAAACTGCAAAAGTTAATTTTATGCCATTAAAACCTACCATATATTGTGTATGACAAGTCATTTACCACTAATTGCTTGAAATACACCTGAATAAGTTCATTTTACACCATTAAAATGCATCATACCCAGTGTATGATTCGATTTCAGACCACTGTACCCCTAATTGCTTGAAAAAAACAGCAAAAGTTGATTTTATGCCATTATAATCTATCATACATTGTGTATGATAAGTCATTTACCACTAATTACTTGAAATACACCTGAATAAGTTCACTTTACAGCATTATAATGCATCATACACAGTGTATGATTTTATTTCAGACACCACTAATTATTTGAAACACACCTAAACAAGGTCTGGGAGGGAAGAAGAAGAAATGGCAAATTTGGAAATATTTTTTTTTTTGACAAAAAAATTCGAAAAGAAAAAAAAATGAAGAAAAGGAAGAGTGAAAAAAATCAAAAAAGTGTCCTTTTGCCTGCCTTGCATTAAATGAGGAGAGAGAAAGGGAGGGAGGGAGAGAGAGGACCGGGGGGGGGGGGGAGGGCATTTTTGTCCAAAAAGGTCTATTTATAGTTAAGGGGGTCTAAAAAAGAATACGGTGGGGGTGGAGGGTCCAAACCGTACGATTTCCCATTTTTAAAAGAACATGACCTATTTCATATAAAAACACTGATATAGTACATGTTACTATTATACATAAAACCCATGCCAAGGTTTTGAACAAATATTCAACAAATTTCAATAAAAAAATTCACCAAATTTCAAATAAAACCACCAACATAATGTCGAAATCGTGTTATATCGTCCCCCCCCAAAAAAAAAACCAATCACCAAATTGTAATATTGTATCAATTTATATTATTTCAATGTAGTCCTATCATAAAATCAAGTTTAACTACATAATTTTTAACTGTCTAGTAATGACAAGAAACCCACCTATGACCTGACTATTAAAAATTCAGTTGTTATCATCAATTTCACTCTAGAACTAAATTGATAAAATGAAAACCATACAGGAACCGAATTAACACGAACATCTAGTTATGCATTAATGAAGTTCGTCAGTAATGAACTCATAAGCCTTTGCAATGAAAAAATAAAGCAATAAACTCCAATCATGCAATATGCAAAAGTATAATCATAAATAGAGCACAACAACAACTACAATATATCCAATACCTCAAGGGCTCCCGCATAAGCAGGATCTGGGAGGGATATGATGTACGCAGCCTTATCCCTTAAGGGTGATCCCCTAACAAGAGGCTGTTTTCGAGAATCTCCAAAACCTGAGGACTTGAAAAGCACAACAATTATTAATCATAAATAGAGCGATATGGAAAATCATTTATAGGCAAAAACTTTGGTTATATTCATTATGAAAGCATGGGGAAACTTCATCAATAGTTATACAAAGAGGAATATACATTTACAAGTTACAACAAGATGTAAAAGAACACATCTCAAAAGCAAAGCGGGTTTGAGAGACCTGTTGCTAGCAGAAATGTGGCAGGACTCAAGCACGCCGTTTGCTCAAACGCCATGAGTTTGGTTCATGATATCTGTCGTAAAGTGGCTCGATACGTTCCTGACGTTTGCGCTTGCTCATCTTTGTTGGATCTGCTACCTTAAAGAACCTCGGTGCTAATTCTACGAGCCACTTTGGGTCGACCACCGTGACTTCCCTCATGTATTCTTTCGTAGTCATAACGAGCTCATGGTATATAACCCAGTCGGGCTGTCTCTGGAAAAGAGCACTACTCGGGTGGATATATACTGGTTGGTTTTCGACCAATGTTCTGTAACCCTCTTGTGGGTCCTTTCTTGCTGCGTGGAAGAAAAAGCCCGCCGTGATTGCTTTTCTTATTTTCGTGAAGTTCTTTCCGGCACTCACCACGTCTAACTTGTACCTGAAAGACGTGTTAGCAGCTGAATTAGTGCCAAAAATAAGGAGCTTAAGATACCGAAACAATTAAGCTCGAGTGATGGACCAATATCCAAAAGCTACGAAAACGACACAGCCTTCAACTCACAACCTATCCTAATAACATTTCTGATAATTTTATATATCAAGGCGAGCAATACAAGAATGAAGTTTCGGTGTCGATATCATCTAATCTTCTTCCTCTTCTCTTCATTGCTCAACAGTTGCAATTTTAGTTATAT
Source organism: Simmondsia chinensis (assembly GCA_018398585.1). NCBI lineage: Eukaryota > Viridiplantae > Streptophyta > Magnoliopsida > Caryophyllales > Simmondsiaceae > Simmondsia > Simmondsia chinensis. The sequence goes on along the minus strand of JAGTTD010000017.1, from coordinate 24,200,899 downwards.
AACACAGTCGTTCCATTTCATAATATAAGACAAAACCCCTTTCTCATTCTTGGGGGGATGGAACACGTAGGGGTGTACATGAACCGAGCCTACTCGTCATAAAGCTCGAAAACCTCAACAAATTTGAGCTCAAGCAGAGTGAAGCCAGCTTGTTCAGCTTATGAAAACAAGCCTGAGCCTAGTCCCATTCTTTCATAGGCTCGAGCAAACTCAAGCCTGAAGCTTCAAAGGTCAGGGAGCTTCAAGACGAACCTGAACCAAGCTAAGTGTAAATGAGACAACCCTCAAGCCTAACAAGCTCGGGCTCGGCCCGGTTCAACTCCAATACACCCCTTGAAGCAAGCATTGGGCAAAAGACATTCATAAGATGTTCTTTTGTATCAGTAAGGATTACAATAGGGAAGAGGGTCGATGAGTTTTAAATCCAAGACCTCTGACTTAGCAGGTGGGTGGTTTTATAGCTAGCATATCAAATTGATAAATATTAATACCCGACGGATAAAAGGTTTACCCTGGCTTTTAAGCGTTCCTCCTACTGAACTGACAGTCACCAGGATCGTAAAGGGTTATAACCGACATAATGTAACCAAAGAAGACAATTTGCACGCAAAGGAAAATATCAGATAGACAAAATACTAGGGATTTAGAGAGAACATACTTGTCCATAATACCGAGAAGCTGCTTTCTGACATCCTGTGCCCTTTTCAACGACCGAGACTGTATAAAGTTCTCAAAACACCATGGCCCAGAAAAATTCTTTGCTTTCCAAGCCTCATAAACAGCAAGCAAAGTCAAATGGTCGCCTTCCGGCTGGAAAAATTTGGCCCTCTTTTGATCAGCTTGGGCTTGTTTTTCCCTTGGCCGGTAGAATATGTTCCCAGTTTGAATCATTGCAATGATTGTTAGAATCTCATCACTACACCCCAGGTCTACACTGGCTAGCAGCATCTTGGACAATGGAGGATCAAGCGGAAACTCCGCCATTTTCCGACCCAATTTGGTTAGAAGACCCTCCTCATCTAATGCCCCCAAACTGTACAGTTGTTCCATAGCAGAAATGAGTGCCTGAGGAGGAGGAGGATCCATAAAATCAAAGGACAGAAGATCGTTGATTCCCATAGCTTTCATGTTAAGTGTTGTAGTACCAAGATTAATCCTTTGAATCTCTGGAATCGTTGTGGGCGACATTTCATTTCGATAAGCACTCTCTGTATAGAGGCGATAACATTTTCCTGGCCCAGTTCGTCCTGCACGCCCAGCTCGTTGCTTGGCTGATGCTTGTGAAATCGGGGTTATAACCAGTGAATCAAGCCCTTGTTTGGGATTATACACATTTTGCTTGGCGAATCCTGGGTCGACCACATAAAATATCCCATCAATTGTCAAGGAAGCTTCAGCAATATTAGTAGCAACCACCACTTTTCTCTTTCCTGGAGGAGCAGGCTCAAAAATCCTCGATTGCATTTCACTAGGGAGAGCACTGTAAACTGGCAAAATTATCATTTCTGGAACGTTCTTCCCGAGTTGTTTCATCCGTTCATAAAGACACTGGCACGCAAAATCGATCTCTTCCTGACCCGTCAAGAAAACAAGAATGTCTCCTTCGGGTTCTGTCAGGTGGATCTGTAGAACCGTAATCAATGCCGCATCAAGATAATCAGTTTCAGGCTGTTTGGTGTAGAGTATCTCCACTGGATAAGTTCTTCCCGGAATAGTGAAGATATTACAGTTAAAGAAATACCCCGAGAATTTCTCAGCGTCCAATGTGGCAGACGTGACAATCAAACGAAGCTCAGGTCTTCGTTTCACTAGCTGCTTAAGTAGCCCAAACAAGACATCGGTGTGAATAGTTCTTTCATGAGCTTCGTCGAGCATTATGACTGAGTATTGAGAGAGGTTCTCATCAATCAGAATTTCCCTGAGAAGCATACCATCAGTCATGTACTTGATCACTGTATCTGGACCTGTGCAGTCCTCAAAACGTATAGCATAACCCACTTCCTCACCCAAGCGACATCCAAACTCTTCGGCAACCCTCTTGGCAACAGACATAGCCGCCACTCTACGGGGCTGGGTGCAACCGATTTTACCCCTAGTAGTATAACCAGCTTCAGCAAGGTACTGAGTTACTTGGGTTGTTTTGCCCGATCCGGTCTCACCAATGACAACCAGAACCTGATTGTCGTGCACGGCCTGGATGAGCTCTTTCTTTAGTTTGTAAATCGGCAAGCTCTGTCTTTGCTCTTGGATAGAGAGCTTCGATTTCTGCCCAAAGGTTAGTGCTTTGCCATAGGCCTCCTTCTTCCATTCAGGCATGTCATAGGCTGATAATCCGACACCTCTCAGCTCCTGAGCAAGATGCCTTTCACCGGTTTCAGGCATCGGATCTTCCCAAGGTCGGTTGAGATCCTTCGGAATAGAATCAAGCATCGTTCTTTGTTGCTGCTCCCGTACTTCTCTCCGCTCCTTTATCAGAGCAGACTGAAGCGCAGCTGCACGGCTCAAAGATCCCTCGGGATTCTTAAAGATCTTAACAGGTGACATGTCAACAGAGTATCTAGTCTGCCCTTGCAAGAATGAAGGCTCATCTTCATTAAGCTCAATCTCTAGCTCCTCCTCAGCAGCCTCTTCTTGATACAGCAACCCGTCTCCTTCCTCATTATACATTGGATTATCTTGCGCACTCAAAACACCTGCAGCAATCAGCTGTTTCGCCTCCCACTTCTCTGGCGAACTCATCCGCTTCAACGGTCTCCGTGAAGATCCTGAATTCTCCTCTTCCACAATTTGGATTCCTGAGAGACCTGTCTTTGTAGTTCGTCCATTGCCAACCGAAGGATTAGTCCTCAAAGCATAATCATCATTTGAGCTCTTCTTCAACGGGAGCAAATCTTTCCCTGTATCCTGATCGACATCTCTCATAGAAAGACTCAACTTCTGACCAGAAACCGATATCAGTTTCACATACACCTCCTGATCCCGCTTCACAACATCTTTAGCATTCGCAACCCGTCTATTTGCCATCTGCGAAACATGAACCAAACCTTCCTTTCCCTCGAAATCAAGCAACTGCACAAAACACCCACTATCCATCACTCTCGAAACTCTGCCCTTATACACCTTATACAATTCAGGCTCATTAGAGCGATGCCTCCCACTCGTCCGTCCTCTCCTATCCTCCACATCTTCATCATCCTCCTCCTCATACCTATGCCTCCTACGTGCATCCTCTGACCGATCCCCATGCCTACCCCTAAGATCATCATCATACCCATCACCTTCTGTATCGCGATACCTCTCTGATTTATCATACCTATCCCCATGCCTACCCCTACGATCATCATACCCGTCATATTCTCTATTGCGATACCTCTCCGATTTATCATACCTATCCTCATGCCTATCCCTATGATCATCATACCCATCATCTTCTCCATCGCGATACCTCTCCGATTTATCATATCTATGTCTCCCCCTCCCTCTACCCCTATCCCTATCGCGCGTTCGTCTTTCTCTCTCCTCATCCTCCCCCCTCTCTCTCCTCCTCTTCTCATTCGCCTCTGCCTCAATCTCCTTCTCAATCTGCTTCACCCTATCCTTACTATCACCAATAGACAAAGATGCAAATTGTGATTTCCCCCCATCTAAACCCTCTCTCTTTTCACCCTTATCACTCTCCCCCTTCCGTTTCGGCGGCAATATAGCATGAATTATAGTCAACAATGTTCTAACAAAGTAATCAGGCATCTCAGCTCCGTTTTCTTTGAGCTTTGCATCAAATTCATCCACAGTTTCACAGTTTCGACCAATTTCAGTGATGAATTCGGCTAATACTTTATCGCCGAACCCCAAATGAGTTTCGAGTTCGGAACATACCTTAGAAACAAGAGAGAGATACTCCAATTTCTTCAGTGCATCGTCTTTATCGCCTGACGTCGCGGAATTCGACTGTGGTGGTGACATGAGGTTGATGATCGAAATTGGTGGTTGAATCTAAGGAACAAAATGAAATAATTTAGCGAATTTGTATAATGGTCATCAGTGAAGTGTGTTCAAAATCGAAAACCCTAGAAAGTTCTATTTGGGATGGAAATTGAAGGGAAAGGGATTTGCATTGTAGAAAACTTTTTAATAAATAGGTAAAATATATTTAATTTGTGAAGCAAATTAAAAATAAAGAAATTAGAACGTATTTAAGGGGCTAGATAAGTTACTTTATATGTCTAAAAAGAACTGAAAATTATTTAGCAATTTTTATTTCTTACATTCTGCCTACTTCCTTTAAATCAAAAAATAGCAAAAATCTGTACTTCATATGAATTTCTATTTTTGGTATTACGTCCTGCATACTAAACGAGGTCATAGTTATTTATGCCATTTGTGTTTTTAAGTTTGTTTTAAATGGTTTGTCATTTTTTTATTCAAAACAGTCTATAATATTTGTAACTTTATCAAATTGGTCACTCAACTTTTGTTCTTGTTTAAAATAGCTTCTGATATTTTATTTTATGACAAAATCGTTTCCTTTATTTTAAGTATTACCTATTTTGGTTGCTAAGTAGGAGACTAATTTTGTCATAAAATAAAATATTATAGACTATAACTACAACAACAACAACAAACCCAGTGCCTCAAGTGCTCCTGCATAAGTAGGGTTTGGGAGGGGCGAGATGTACATAGCCTTATCCCTTCAGGGCGTTACCCTAACACGAGGCTGTTTCCGAGGACCCCCAACCTGTAAAATATTAGACTATTTTGGACAAAGAAAATATTAGGAACCAAATTGAACAAATTCAAAAACAATAGTAAAAAAATTCATAAAATAACTCATTCACTACAGGTCACACCTTTGTTATGACAATAGCAATAGCCTAAAACAAAGGTGAAAATAAGTCGAAATAGAGCCAACTTAAGGTAACTTATTTAACTTGAGCCAAATAAAACTTGAATTCCAAGATATAAGAGTCTAAACGAGTCAATTGCCCCAATATAAAGCATAAATTCAGTTGCGCCTTAACTTGAAACTCATTAAGCTAGATTTGAATTCAATCAAGCTAAGTTGAATTTGAGCTTATAATAAGCTAAACACAATCAAATACAAATGTTGAAAAGTTACCGATAAACCTCGTAAATGATTTGGCATGAGCTCAACTATTTGACATATTAGGTTACCGATAAACCTCGTAAATGATTAAATCTCTAATTTCATTGGAACAAATAAGAGGTGTACTTATTTAAAAAAAAAAAAAAAAAAAACTCAGCTTGGCATTAGTTTTAGAATAAAACTTAAAGTTTATATATAGATCTCACGTATCAGCTCGTTGAGCTTGACGTAGGCGGACAGAATCTTAAGTTACACAAATGGCATCAACAACAATGAAATAGCCAAAATATTAAATATCAGAGACACTCAAATCAGTTGATTCACTGAAATTTTAAGTCAACAAAAATTGCTGGAATTACATCTTGTTATCATACAAATTTTAGCTCCACGTCTGATAAACCCGAATTGCCCTCGAAATACTCGAACCCATCAATTCTATTCATTGGATTCCGACATAAGGTTTGCAACAAAGTAGAGTGTAGGAAACGGCTATCATCAAGCACCTTGTTTCGCCATTTACTTCCTCGAAAAAATTCCAGTATGTCAGGATATATTATCCGTTGCTACTGCTGAAACATAGAAGAGCCTGGATGCTAATAAGGCCCTGGTTTAGCAGTAAAACTATTACGGTTGAGGCCCAAAGACAAAGATATCTTGTGTCCGAATCCCCAGGAAAAATAAATTATTTCCTTGAACCAGTGACAGTCTTATGCCTCAGCTGAAACTGCTGCCGAGGTCTCGTTGTTCTCTAAAAACTCTCCTTCCATGGCTTCCTCTTCCAAGCCATCGACTTCGCTGAGTAGTTTCTCCCTCAACTTCATTGTGAGATCGTCTCTTACGCTACTATTCTCGATCAAATAACGGCGGATCGCATCTTTGCCTCTGAAACTACGACCATTGAAACTGTAAAAAGCGCCACCGAGCTTGAGGATGAATTTGTGCTTGATTCCCAAGTCGATGAGCTCGGATTCCCGGGAGATTCCCTTTCCAAATTCGAGCTCGAATTCAGCTGTTTTGAAAGGTGGCGCATGCTTGTTCTTTACAACCTTTACTAGAACTTGACTTCCTACAGTCTGAAAATATAGGGAGAAGATGTTTGTTAGAATTGGGAAGCCAAAAAAAAAGGGAAGAGTACGGGTTGGTTTGTTTCGATAGAAAATTTTTTTCATCTTAATTCTATTATTTATTTACATAATTTCATAGTGACAATCACAAATAAAGTGGCCAACGACTCGACCTGCGACCCAACCTGCGAGTCAATAGTGTACAGACATGTCAACCGTGTTTGACCCGTCCATACATGGGGTTGAACCAGGACGCGTCTAAGGAAAAATCTCTAACATGGTTCGATCGAATTGGGTCAAACCAGGTCAGACCCACAACAGGTCAATGTCAAGTCAGAGACAGGTCCCAACGAGTCGAGGGTAAGCATATGGGTCATGTCAAAATGGGTCAAAGCAAAAAAATTTAGAACCGTGACCTGGCCTGCTATAGTAGACGGGTTGGGTAATTAGAAGGGTCAGGTTAGCAAATTAAATTATAACACATGAATCCTCATAGATAGCCATTCACTACAGAGTCTGACAAGTAAAAGAAACAAATGACGAAAGTGTACCTCGTCGCCCTTCTTGATAAGCGCAATGCGCTTGACATTGAGACGCATGGAAGCATAGAACTTCAACGCGTTACCTCCACAAGTAACGTCTGCAGGACCGAATCCTCCCCCGACCGTTGATATCTTTGCCCTCACCTAACAACAATAACGACGCCTATTAGAAACTTTTGGTATAACGGAAACTGCAAGAGTTCTAATATACACCCATAAATGTCAGTAACTCAAAGACGGTCCAGTTAGAAGCCCGAGATTGTCAAATCCAGAATACAGAAGGTTCGTAGCGTAAATACCACAAGAGCACTTAAAACTATTACTTGAAATCAAGCCTTAAGGGCAATGTTTGTTCATTTTTTGCTTACGGTCTTTGATTTTTGAAAAATTACGAATTTGGTTTTTGAAAACGAATTGTTCTAAGTTCCTTATTTTCATTTTGATTTTTGAAAAATTACGAATTTGGTTTTTGAAAACGAATTGTTCTAAGTTCCTTATTTTCATTTTTCACTCAAGCTAGGGAAAAAGGAAAGCAAGAGACGCAAAAACTAGAAAAATCATTTCCAACATATGGATTTTAGTTTCTAAATAATCGAAGATTATAAACAGAAAACGATACCAAACAGAACCTAAGATGTTTACTTGATTGATAAATAATAGGATGCTTTGTGATTGAGACAGAGCATGGCTTAATTTGCGGAGCGCCTGGCTCATCAATCTTGCTTGCATCGCCATGTGAGCGTCGCCCATTTCACCCTCAAGCTCTCCTTTCGGCACAAGCGCTGCTACCTGGCATAAAAGTACCCATGTCATAAGGGCACTTGAACGTTGATATGAGGCTTCAAATTAAACCAAAATCAGAGGGGGGGGGGGGGGGGAACCCTTAAAAATACTTGATTCACACCCATGTCAAACTCTCAAATACCTGAGTCCAGGGAACAGTACCCAAAAGTGTTGGTCAATATTGCACAACGGAAGCATAAAATCAAACAAACACCACAACAAATTTACGTAGAAACCCTCTATCAACTAAAGGAAAAAATCATGAGACCCAAATGAGTTACTCATGTACTATAAGAATTCTCGAATCATAATCTCAAATCAATAACCCTAAACCCAATCTCATGATCTCTGAACCCAGACGTAACTTTTGCACAAACAAAGCTACATAACGCTCAATGTAAATTTTGAACAAAGAAGCTACAAACACTCAATGAAAGCACTCGAGCACGACTTCATTCATACTCAGGTGAAATACACTTAAACACAAAACACTCACAAACGGAACACTCACAAGTCACAATCAATTTTCTTCTCAAAACTCAAAAATGAAACTAATTCGGGTAATCAAATCTAACCCAAAATCTCACCTAAATCATACCATACACAAATCTCAACAAATAATATTTCAACAAAATGTTGCCAATTTCCTATCTTTCCTTATAAATTCCAATCTTAGGCAATAATATCCTAACAGAAAGCCAAAAGAGAAGGAAAAAGAACGATACCGAAAATAGCATGAGGGGCACCTCACTTACACTGTCAACAACGACAACGTCGACTGAGCCACTGCGAATAAGGGTGTCCACAAGGCTAAGAGCTTGTTCACCACAATCTGGCTGTGAAAGAAGCAGCTTTTCAGTATTTACTCCGATGGCTTCAGCTAATACTGGGTCAAGCGCATGCTCGGCGTCAATGAAAGCACAGCAGCCTCCATGTTTTTGTGCTTCAGCCATCAAGTGAAGTGCAAGAGTTGTTTTCCCAGAGGCCTCAGGACCATATATCTCTACAACACGTCCCTGTACAAAGCCAATGTCATTGTTATAGACCCGGATGTCTGGTGGAATACAATTAATCTCACACGAAAATCTCCGATTGTGCATCAACACCTCTTAAGGGAAAAAATAAGATATTAATTTTATAACACGTGATTATGGGTGTAAACGAACCAAATGTTCGATGAACTACTTGAATTCAAAATCGATTAAAGCTCGTTTGTGTAAGTTTTGTCGGCTTATCGAGCCGAGTTAGAACAGGGGGTGCTCGATTCTTTAATGTTCGCAAATAATTTAATAAGGAAGCTCAGTCAACGGTCAATATTAGCTCATAATAGTTCAATAATGGCTTAATAGTAACTTGAATAGCTCAGCTTGGTGACAAGCTTAACTCTGTAGCAAGCTTTGTTCGATTAACTTAATGAGCCGAGTCGAGCTCAATATCAAACACACTAATATCGTATCGAACCGAGTTTAAACTAAAAACTCGATAAAAGCTTGGCTCAAAACTCAAGCTCAGTAAGCTTTCTCGAGCTCAAGTTTGAAAGAAGGGGGTGCTAGGCTCAATTGGACTCGTTTACACACCTACGCATTACGCGAAGAGAGGAAGAATACAAAAAGAAGAAAAGCGCGGTATGTATTTTCAAAATGAAAAGATGTAGAGCGTAACGTCTGAAATTTCGACATCTAAGTCAGGTAACATGACATACTATTCCCTAGTAAGCAGTATTATAAACCAGTAATTCACTTTCATCGCGTAAACAATGCCAAATTCTAGAAGATACCTTTGGAAGTCCACCGATACCCAACGCTATATCCAAAGCAAAAGAGCCAGTAGACACAACAGGAACATGCCTAGGAGTATTCGATCTACCGAGCCACAAGATAGATCCCTTTCCATATGCTGTTGTGATCTGATCAAGTGCCTGTCGGAGAGCCAATTCCTTTTTTGATAGATTCTTGTCCTTAGAGTCGCTTCCATCTGACTTGGACTTCCTTCTACCTTCGCAAGCACAAATTAACGGTTAGAAACCAAATCAATTTTGACCATACAAATGCTTCTTGATGCATCGATAAAATCATAGCTTTACATCCCATGTGAAGAGATGACAGACACGGGCAACTTGGGAAAAGTGGGGTTGATGAGCTACAATCTCCAAACCTAAACAAAAGGGGGTGGGGATTTAACTACCAAATAGGGGTGTGAACAAACCAAATGTTTGATGAACAACTCTTGTCCGAAATTGATTACATCTATTTCATGTTGGTTTCAGAGGCTTGATAGCTTCGAGTTGAGTTAGAATAGGGTCATGCTCAACTCGTTAAGGTTTGCCAACAATTCAATAAAGGGCTCTATAGCGCTTATTAACAGCGCATGGCTTGACAACAGCTCAATAGCAATTCAACTAGCTCGGCTTAGTAACGAGCTTGACTTGGCTCAATTAGGCCAACGAGCTTAGTAGACCCGAATATCGAACACACTAGTATGTTATTGAACCGAGTTTGTACAAAGATTCGGAAGCTTAATAAATCTTATCGAGGTCGCATAGGAACACGAGGGTGTTCAGGTCACCTCAGCTCATTTAAACCCCCACTACCAAGTCAATCCAAGAAGCTCGAGCACTGACCCATTTGGTTGAAAAGGCACATATAGGGTTGGGGTTAGGGGGGAGAGGGGCAGCAGAGCTCACGTTCATACAAGAGTTTGCATTCTAAGACATCCCTGAAGAATTTTTCCAAACACCAACTAGGTAAGCATTAGGGGAAATTGAAAGAAGACAACAGGAATTTTCATGGATGCACATAATTAACATGAGGAAGAAAATAAATCAGGGCCGACCCTGAAATTTTTGGGGCCTCAAGTAAAAATTTTAAATGGGGCCCTTCGCGTACAACAAATTATAAAAACGTTAATCCTAAACTTATTGATATTAACAATAGATATTTTAAAAACTATAACCGCGAAAATTTGGGGGCCCAAAGCAGGTGCTTGGGTTTATTTCCAGCCTTGAATAAAATTGAAATCTGAAAGCATCTTCGCAGACATAAGATACTTCCATTAGCTTAAGAATCAAAAATTACAAACATCAAAATTTTTTGCACCTTTAGAAGAGAACTCAGAACACTGGTAAGATGTTCCCAATATCCCTTTTCTCAAATTCTGCAAGGAAAAACAACCCACCAGTAAGAATGACCGATTGAGATTATTTATGCCAAATATCCTTGTACTTTGAAAAATGTATTAATTTAGTTCTTATATTTTTAGTTGTATACAATCTACATAGTGTCAATTTAGTCATACGGTAAAAACTGAAGTTAAGTTGATCAACCTAATTTTTAACTTGCCTGGTCAAATCATATGCAAGTTATCCAATAAAAACCCACTCATCGACCCATTTTAAGCTCACATGTGACACAATCATTAAATATTTTGTCAGTTTTACTCTAGGACTAAATTGACATAGTGTAAAATATAGGACTAAATTGATACAATCATCAAAGCATAGGGACCTATAATGTAACAGGATACAGTGTGAGTGATTAAGTTTAATCACCAATACAAAATATCCCCTTCAAAAATATGCTCACAGCTCGCATAAGCACCATCAAAACTGCTAACATGTTATGAAACACATCTATCCCAAAAGATTAAGCTATAAGGTGAACATACCCCCTCCTACAAATACCCATTGGGTTTAATATGTACCTCATATGGAGGGATGGCAATGGGGTGGAGCAGTTACAAGGGGTGCCCCCTTCATACCCGTTCCCGCCCCCCGAATCTATATTCCGCTACGGGTAAATAAGTAGATACTCATACCCATCACTGCAGTACAAACCCACCACCTCATTACCCCTGGTATCCACAGGGTCCTTAATACCCGCAGCATACCAGCCCTAATGTAGGTAACAAACGATTATCCATACATGTCCATATTAATTATTTACTATTATTTTTTATTTTGCTATAATATTTGACATAAAATTAAGCAATTAAATCGAATACATATTCTTTCTATTTTTAAATTAATAAATACAAATTGGGCTAAATATGACAGGTATTGTCACGTATATTCAACCCATAATCACTACTCATCTCATTTACACCCATATCTGCCTCAAACGTGGCAGGTACCTACGGTTAACGGGTTCTACCCGAGCAATTATATAAAAATTTATGGTTATCATTTTTTATAAGTCACATTATTGCTTTAACAATAACATTTTTTTACTCCGACAATAACAATACCCATTAAAAAAAATGCTTTTCTGATTTTCTCCCTAATTTCCTCCTCTCTCTTTCTCTCTCTCTCTCCCCCTCCTTCTCCACCAAATTTCCTTTTTCTGTCTCTTCAATTCTCTTTTTTACTGCAAACCCACAACTGAATTCAACCCAAAATTAGTTTGAGCCATCACAGAGTGGGGATGTTGAGATTCGAACTCGTGACCTCTCGATTAACAAGACTCTAATACCATGTAAAAAAACCAACTACCCCAAAAACTTAAAACTGTCAGATGAAAACGGTAACTAACCTGACGGGCAAAAAGAGAGGAATTCAAAGCAGAAACGTTTCGGAGAAGCTTAGCCATAGAAGTCAGCATTGAGTTTCGAAACCCACTAACAGAACCCTCGAAACGGGTCCCGTTTCGAATAGAAACGAGAAGTTTCAGAATTGAGGGATGAGAAAGTGAAGATACTGTGTGTCAAAACATGTCCTGCAAGCAGAGTAGAGAGAGAGAGAGAGAGAGAGAGAGGAAGTGTCTGAAAAAGAAGGGGTTTAGGGTTTAGCAGGTTTCCCTCCCTTTTCAACCCAAACTTGTAAACTTTTAGGCCTCGTTGGAGGATGGCAATGGGTCGTGGCGAGTACAACGAGTACCTTTTTCATATTTGTATTTGTCACTTAAATCGTATATCTACATCTATTTTATTATCCGTCACGGGTATGAAGTAGATACTCATACCTGTTCTGGCGGGCACAAAATCATCCCCATTACCCGCGGGTATCCAACGGATATCCATTATCCGTCCCGTACCTTCCCTAATGTGCGTAAAAACGATTATTTATATCTGCTTATATTAGTGAATTAGTATTATTTTTAAAAATTAATTATATTTTTTTATAACGTTAATAAATAATTTGGGTTATTGAATTTAAACACGTATTTTTTTTAATTTGAAGGTTAACTAGATAAAAAATGAAGCGGGTATGAGTTGGGGCAGGCGGGGCGGGGCGGGTACACCTTACCCATACCCGCTGTCCGCCCCACTTATACCAGTACCAGCCTCAAATGGGGCGGATACCCACAGGTAGCGGGTCGTGCTATTGCCATCCCTACCCGTTCGGTTTGCAGGAAGTAAAAGCAAGAAGTAAAAATTCATAAAAAGTATGGCTTTTGACTTTTATTTGGTTAGCAAAAAGTTGACAGAATACAGGAAATGCAACTTCTAATTCCTTCAAAACGTATGAAGTAACTTGTCTGGACCTCTAGGTAAATTCTAATTCTTTTGTTTTTAACTATCCTCCCCAAAGAAGATCTATTTCCTATCGTGATAATCAAATGTGTTTTATCTACTTTCTAGTAAGTTGAGATAGGAATTAAATTCCCATAAAATATAACTTTCCGCAATAATTCAATTCATGTGGCAACTAAACAAGGCCTTAGTTTACAAAATTTCTAAAATAATTTTTTGGTTTAAAAGTTATATATAATGAAATAATTTAAATAGTAGTGGGTAAAGGAGTTAAATAGGCCTCACTTTTTATTTTTTACACTGTTTGGATTATTTTATCAAATATTTGTAACTTTTTAATTAAAAAATTATATCACAAGGTTTATAAACTAACAAAGTTTATAAACTAACAAATTATTACACCACTAATATGTAATAATAATAACAACAATAGTGAAAATAACAATAACATTAATTATAATAATAATAATAATAGAAGAAATAATAATACACCTACACCAACACCAACACCAACAGCCCCAGTGTTTGCTTTTTTGGTCCCCGTATTGTTGCGGTCGGACTCAGGCCTCGCCTAGCGAGTGGCTGGCTTGTATAGCGACTTTGTGGTAATTTAACCAAAAAACCAACAGCCCTAGTGCCACAAGGACTCGTGGGTAAGCAGGGTCTGAGAGGGATTTGATGTACGCAGCCTTACCCTTTCAAGGTGATACCCTAACAAGAGGCTATTTTTGAGGACCCCCAATCTGAGAGCATGGAAAGCATGGTAAGCCTGGAATCATGAAAAGTATGGATGCATGAACGCAAAAAGCAAAAGCAAAACAAGCATCTGGGCGGAAGGGTATACATACGACACAATGCAAGCATATAGAAAGTATAGAGAGTATAGAGAGTGTAGATAGTATAGAGAGTGTAAGCAGCGAGTAGCAATACATCGACAAGGTGGCAGCCCATAAGCACACTAAGCAGCCAGCATGCGGCAAACTTAAAATAATAGAAACAATGATAATAACAATAACAATAATAACGGTAATAATACTAATAATAATTATTATTCTTAAAAACTTATTTAGTTTTATGATTTTAAGGTAAATAAATAAAATTAAAATTAAATTAAGATTAAAATAGGAAAAAATGTGAACCCCACTATTTTTTAAATTCGAATTTCCAAACCAAGCCCTTTGATTTCAATTGGGTTGGAATATTTAAGATTCAAGTCGTTTCAAGTTTTCAATCAACTCAGCTCAAGTTCTAGTTGAGTTGAATCTTTTCAAGTTCAAGTCATCTCGAATTTGGGTCAATTAGATTGAATCATTTCACAATTTAGTTTAGCATGGGTCAAGTTAGAGTTAGATCGAATCATTTTAGGCTTAAGTCACCTTAATTGTGGTCAATTAGGTTGTTTCATTTTTAATTTACAGTTATCTTGGGTCAACTTGAATCCAAGCCAGGTCATTTTAAATTTCAGTAATCTTAGGTCTCAAGTCAATTAGGTTGGGTTAATTCGGGTTCTGAATCAACTCAATCAAGTCACATTTAAGTTAAGAAGGAATCAAGTAATATTCTTTTAGGTTTGAATCATTTCAAAGTTTTGAGCCAATTGGATTCGATCACTTAAAGTTAGAACCCAGTCAATTTTTATACTCGAGTCATTTGAGCTAGGTCACTAAGATTCAAGTCATATTAAGATCAGGTCGATTATTTAATATTCAGTCATCTTATGCTTTGGGTCGACCAAGTTGAGTCATTTTGAGTTTCAAGTTAGACGTTAACATAAAATTGCAATTTATTTTTCCCACTCAAAGATTTCAAATGTATAATTTAGTTAAAATCCAATCTTATGAAATTGAGCAGTATAAAATAATAAATAACAGATTAAAGAAACTTAAATGAAGTCAATTATGTAGACAAAAACACGACTATAACATAATATTGATGATATTTTTCCTTTTACAAAGTTTTATTTCACACAACAAAATAACAATCACACACAAACACACAAAATGAACACCAAACACACTAACAAACAACACACACATTTCTCCGGAGCCCTGCTCACAAGCAACGACAACACAACTCGAACACGACATCAACTGTGACTGACTGAACTAATAATAATAAACCGCTAAATTAAAAGTAATCTCATTCAATACTGTGTAGCTCCTCAGAGAACTTCATTCTGAGCATCCATGGAACGAACCCATTACTGCGGCTTGCATTCTGGTGGACGTTCGACCTCCTGTGCTTCATCACTCTACATTTTACATCGTCCAACATACTATTAGCATATTGTAACTTTTCGAAAAATTTGATGTTCTGCTTACAAGAAAACACCGTTTTCATTCTTCTCCCCCTTGTTTCATGTCAATCGTGAAATACTTGATTTATTGCAATTCCAAATTTTCCGTTATAACTAAATGGGTCAATTTCCATGTGTTCTAAATTTTTCGGGTTCTTTTTTCCAACTTTTCAGCTTTGCATGAAAAGAAATTAGAATACTAATATGAAAGTTTGAATGCCGAAGATGAATTCACCTTCATCGGATCGGTTTCACCTACATCTTTATCCTCGTCGATTGCAAATTCATCCTCATCGAGATCATCAAAGTCAATATCTTCATCATCGATATCATCATCATCATCACTATCGTCGAAGTCATCTGCAAGAATGGCCTCCCCAGTAAACCATGACACTGCATGGGGTATGATCTTGTCCCTAATAGTTGCCCTGTACATGAAAATCATCTATGTTAAAATCTTTACACATAAGTTTTAATAAATAAAATACGATATATGTAACACTATCGAGTACTTACCCGAGATCGTAATCTATTTCAAATTGACCCTGGAGTTCATCCGTCTATCACAAGTATCGAAAATAAAAACAAAGAAAGGTAAAAACTCGATCGTAACAACTAAAAAGTGAGTCGTAACGGAAAGTATTAGGAGCTATGGACTTACAGCTTTCGCATCAAAACCTTCGAGACTGTCAGGCACAGCAGGAGGACTAAAGAAATTGAAAAAGCTTTGGACATTTTCGGCCCGTGGCTGCTCCATGAGTGTCTTCCCCGTCAAGCATTTCCCGGGATACCATTCGATCTCGGTCCTGTCATCAAAAGAAAACGATTTCATTCTACAAGTTCGTATGAGATTCATGCTTGGTGAAGTTGAGGCTGAAGTAAACTGTATAATATGAGACTATGATAGAAAAGGTTTTCCCCTTTCATTGAGGGTTAAGTCAAACTTTCCTTCTGATGTTGCTATGAAGTTATGCAAAGAAGCGACAAAATGAAGACATAAAAGGATTTTATGTTGAAATGAACGACTGAAAACATAACAATACACAAAAAGGAAACTACTTTACCCGATAGCTTTTTCCATCAAAGGTTCATCTTCATCGGCCATGCAGTACGTCTTGGTAAGAATAGAGTTCTTGAAATAGGGATTCGGGTCGAAGGAGAACTCGAGCTTGAAACCCTTTCGCCCATCAAGCCTAGACCACTTGATATCTTTGAGATACTTGAGAGCATCATCATCACGGTCATGAATCTGAATTCAAAAACCATCACAAATTTGAAAGACGAAGCAAAAGAAGGAAAAAAAATTTATTTTTTTAACACCACGGTATAAGATAAAATAGAATTTACTAACCGAATCAGAAACCTCTTCATTAGTCTTCATCGCGATAAGCCAGAAATTAGGCACCCCTTTTTCTACATAGACAAGAAGAGCGTTGTTAAAAAATTGTTTAATAATTATAAAATAGTGAGACAGTTATCAAGGCTCTTAAGGGACGCATTCGAGTCCCACTTGGCAGATCTAGAATATTATTCAAGACATGAAAACGACAGCTTATGAGGAGATTATAGTTAATTTAAACCACTGCTTTGCGGAGGCTAATTCGGTAGCTAATTGAGTCGCAAAATAGGGTCATATAAAGTCGCTTCTATGACCCGCTCGTTTTTTCAGCCTAACCAAGATCTAGGCTTTATTGTAATGGCCGATGCCTTGGGGTAGACCCTTCCTAGGGGACGCCTCTAACACTCCTTTCTTACCAATGTAAAAAAATTATACGAGCTACCTTCATCATCCTTACCCATCACTTGATCAATAGCAAGTTCGTGCGTAACACCTTCAACTTCAACCACGCCATTGACAATCTCAAACCTCTGCAAAATCACCCGTATTCAGAAAAAAGCAATAGGGCATAAACCGTAAATAAAAAACCGTACCGAACATGCCCTTAATCGACCCTTCTACCTTGGTGTAGAATGGCTGATACATCTCGAGGTATTTATCCTCAAGAGCTCTCCTTTCCTCCAGGAACCTCGCCTTGACTCGATCATGTTGTCTCTGTAGAACATGCAATGAAAACCGAAAAATTTAAACTTGCTAATGACGTGATTATGTTCAATAAATATAGTTATTTAATGGAATTAATGGCAAGTGACATACTTTATTAAACTAAATTCACATCAAATCTTCTAAGTGTTATCCCTGGATGTAAAATACTAAATATTTCATGATTACGTAGAGTTTTCTTTTTAAGATGAGGAAAGCTTGTCAAGCAACCCTCCTAGAGAAGGATCTTCCTCGTGAATTGTCAGTAACAACAGAAAACAATTGAACAAATCTTGCTGATATTGAGATGAGAAATGCCAAATACAAAAAGAAAACGCTGAACGAATTGTAATTGTTAAGTAAAAGTTATCTATGCATTGTACGGGAAAATCTAGTAATTAAAATCAAATAAAGACTGAATAAATCAAATTAAAAAATGATCTTATAATAGACATTCAATTATGAACTCCATGGATAAAAAGCATAACAAGAAGAGTTATTTTCATTTTGTATATGTTTTGCACCTGAATCTCTCTCAAAACATTAACGCGTTTGCGAACGACAGGCGACAAAGATTGATAGACAGAATCATAAGTAGACTCCACTGGCGCCTGTAACAAACAAACTTAAAAATATGAGAGAAACAAAACTCGAGCACACAAAAAGTAGTTTAACAAAATACACTCGATTCACCTTAAGAGCGAGTATAACTTCCTTCGTTCCTGTACTTCCCATGGCTGTAAAAACAAAGCGAAATCAAACACGAGAACAAGAAAAAATAGACGTTTTAGCAGTTATTTACACTGTTAGTTCTTAATATTTAAAAGTTTGTTTAAATCAATATCTCATCTTTTACTATCTTTCTTTTTCGATAATTAGTAAGAGAACTCGCAATATAAAACCCGATACCCCCGATAGTTTAAAAGAATCTTTTATATTCTATTTTTTTCCCTTTTAATTTTTAAATCACAAAATTAACTCATCTTCTTTTAAATTTCACAGGGTTAGTCAACAAATAAAAGACCAATATTGCTACTATTGTAAATTAAAAAACGAGACACCAATTTAGATAAACTTATAATAAGGAAAAACGTAAAAATTAATTCAAATAAATTTACAAATAATGCTAAAAATTCTTTTACATGAAAAAAAACAAAGGAATTAATCTTAACTAGACAGTAAAAAAGGGTCTTGTAATTGCCCGAGCAAAAAAATGTTATTGTTAGAACAACTATTTAACTGATAGTAGATAATACCCGCACATTTCAATAAAACTCTTGTGACAGTAACATTTTTACCCAATTTATAAACATTACAAACCAACGCAGTAAAGAAACTCAACATCTTAGAAAAAAGAGAAACAATCCCATCAAACAAATCATTTTTTAGAGAAAACTTTTGATACAAAAACCGACACCCTATTGAAGCCCGAGAAAACCCACGAAACCGAGAAGAGTTTAGGGTTCCAAGAAATTACCAGCAGACTCAACACCCTCCATGTTGTAATCACCAGAACTCATTCTCGAGACGCAAAGAAGAGAGAGAGAGAGAGAGAGAGTTTTAGAGAGAGAAAGCGAGAGAGAACTCAGAGAAGACTTGCATGGAGAGAGAGGAAGAAGGAGGGTATTTATGGAGGAGAGAGAGAGAGAAGAAAAAGGAAAGTTAGGGTTGCAGACACTAATGGTATGTAATCGCCCATGGTGGTTCCCTTTTGTGTCTCTAGAGGGGGGATGAATCACACTGGTTAGGTTTTCATCCCCCATTTTTGGCGTCCATTCATGCATTGTCATGAGATTTTAGGGTTCCATGTATGATCATGACATTTTCTCGGTGTACCGAGTCGGTATCTGCGTACTGTTTTGACATTTCTTGTTGTTTTCCTTGTCGCTGCACTGTGTGTATCTTGGATCTCTCCTTGAAACGCCAGCTTTTGCATCTCGAGTTTCTCTACTAGATTTTAGCGTCTTGAAATTTGGTGTGTTATTTTTTTAGTCTATCAACTTTGTTAAGTAATTTGACTTTGATTTTGTAAAATTTTTTTGAACACTAAAAGGTCGCGAGGGCAATCACATTGATTTTGTAAAATGTTGTTCTCATTTCTTTTCAGGGTTGGAGACCCTTCGCAAATAGTGTATCTTTTTTGATAAGTAACGAGCAAAGAATTTGCGATACAAGATAGGGCGCACCTGCCGGAATAGGGGCCCAAGAGGCAAAACCAAAAATGCAAAATACAATAAGACGGTGCATATATTACCCTTTCTAGATCCTGCCTTGGCTCTTTGAGGCACTAGGTGGTGCTAGTTGTTGTTTTTGTTATAAACTTCGTTACATAAACTTTTAGTCCAAAAGTTACATGTGCTTAATAAATGAGTCCGAACGACCATGTGAAAGGATGTAAAAACTTGTCGTTGTCCCCCCTTTGCTCTCCTCATTGTATACATGAACTGTAATTTTGTGACATTGCGAATGAAAAGTCGGAAAAGGTGGCCTATTTGCACCCTTATACATTGATATTTGGACCATTTTGTTAAACACGTGCATCTTTGGACAAAAAAAAAGTATTTGACAAGTTTATGGACTAAAAAATTAATACGCTACACCTTCAGATACTGATATGTAATTTACCCTATTGTTTACTAGTAATTTAGGATAATGTAATTATCAAGGATATAATGTTAATGTCATAGCAAATTTATGAAAATTTGTAGCTATTATATAGTATAGTCACATTATTGTCCTGATAATAATATTTTTTTATACTGGTAATCACACCACCAATAATTTGCCGTGCAAAGGGGTGCATTTTGGATGAAAGATTTTGGAATTATGGTTACAAATTGTGATTTTTAAATTTCATAGTGTATGAGGCACTCGTTTGAACCTTGTGTTTTTTTTCACTAGTCGGAGAGGAACTTTTCATGTAAATTTCTCGTTAGGTTTTTTTTTTTTTTATCATTTAATGTTTCTGTTGTGCTTGAAGCATGATTTTTTCATAACAAATTTCAAACTCTCTCGTTTGTTTTTGAAGGAAGAAAACCATGGTAGGCGCTTAGATAGAATAATCGAGTGTCTTACCGTGTTGTTTGTTTTTGTAGGGATAAAAACCCCAGTAGATGATTCGTTCTGATAAATAATAATTACCTTTTGAGCAGAAGGTGAGATTTTCATGTCAGATAAAAAGCCTCTTAAACAATCAGAGGTTGAGTCTGGACCATCTTGTTTGGCCCGATCAATGACTACACTGATGTTAAAAGATGCTAGTTTGGACACTAAGAACTCGTGTAGATAATGCTCCTTCATTCTCTTTAACAAGGGCATAAAGACCGACTTATGAATATATTGGTTACATTTTCTGCTTACATGCTCCATCTATTCGAAAGTTTCTAAGTTGCGACATACAAGAATTGCGTTAAAGAATTGTGTACATCCAATGGCATGCAATGGTCACTTATTAGGCATTTGTCGATTCAAATGCAGACTGAAGTGTATGTAGATCGGTAATGACGCAAATGTTACATCGGAGATTGGATCGAATAAATACCCTATTTGATCTAATTATGGACCAAATTAGTTAGTTTGATCAATACTTGGTTCGCCTTTTATGCGGACACTTTGAAGATGTTTTAGCAATAAAAGACATTTCAAAGACATTCAGTACAATAGAATTGAAGCAGACTATCCCCAAAAGAAACCTTTAAGCATTTAAATCAAGAATCAATAACCCAAAAAAGAAACCAGAGAATTTAATATCTGAATCTCAGTAGAACCAATCATGTAAATAGGAGTTGGAGAAATCTTATACAACGTAGTTTAACCGGAACCGTCATTGAAACAAACCAAAAGACGACACAATCCAACTCAAAGTTGACGAATAATGAAAAGTATATTGAGGTGAAGCTATAGTGGCCGGAGATGGTATCCGTATGAGCTTCAGATAGCTCCATGGATGTTACAATGTCACTATTTTTATTTGTGAAACATCGAAACTACATCATGCCTAACGAAGTAAGCACAACAACAAACTCAGTGCCTCGAGGGCTCCTGCCAATGCAGGGTCTTGGAGGGGAGGCGGGTAAGATGTACGCAGCCTTACCCCTTCAGGGTGCTACCCTAAAGAGAGGTTGTGTTCGAAGCCTAACAAAGTGACCACATGTATCGAAATGGTTGCTAACGGAGTCATCACTTAAAGAAACCCTAAATTTAACTAGCGATTATTGAGACTACATTTATATCTTGAATTGAGCTACTCAATGATTGATGTGAAATGCTGAAATAAATGTTTGAAAAATACGAGAAACGGAAGCAGAAACAATTAAATAAGCAATTAATAAAGAACTGTGATCCGACCTCTTTTCAAAAGGGAATAAATATCAAAGCAGAAGTCCGTACTTCCGTGGTACGGACATAGATTTAAATGCCCCTTCCATGTTACACTCAAGGCTGATCTTTGATAAAAACCTCTACTAGTAAAATTCGCAGATAATACATATTTTGATACGTATATGATCTATACTTTCCCATTAAAAAGGGCATTTACATATTATCCGTATAATACAAGCATGTTTTTTATAATTCAAGAGCAGACCCGCAATATAAAAGCAAGCAAATCTGCAAAAGCGGGACCCAAGATAACATGCAAGAGCGTGAAGTGCAAAAGAAGAACAAAAATACAAAGAACTGAAAATACACTGAACCGAAGAATGGACTCTAACCAAGGTGCACAACCACCAAAGACTTCGGCCAAGTCCCAGTCCCATTTCTGAAGCACTCGGTGCTCCTTGTAACTTAAGGAAGTGCATTTAGATTATCCAACATGAAAATTTTGCATCTTTCAAAATCCCTAACAAAGAGCATTTAAGTAATACAAAAGATTGCGTCTTATGAGTCTTCGAGCTTGATTGGGAAGGGGGTTAGGAGCTAGCCAAAGCTGCAATATTAGTATTTTACAGTGGTATAAGAGAATTCGAGAGCTCCTAGAGTTAGTGTAGTGGTACCTACCCTATTCCTTAAATCGGTCAAGGGTTCGAGACTCCTAACGGATACTTATTTCAAGACTCAAAATGTGTTGGCCATGCTCAACAGTAATGCATGGAGTAAGAATAAAGGCATTTTTAGCTACGTTCACAAAACCATCATTGATATTTGTAAAATATCGAAACTCTCACAGATTGAACATATCTATCGGGAAAGCAACCAAGCAATAGACTAGATAGCCGACACTGGATGTTCAGCCTAAATTTTAGGGAGACTAGGTAATGCACTAGTTCAAGCAATCAGATGATTTATCTAGTATTATCCTTACTGTCACAAAAATTGTGATTTTCTCTAATAAGTAATATTTAACCTATTTGTTTACTTGTATCACAAGACACCTCCTAAATAAGAAGACGATTGCTATAGATTCATCACTTAATGAAACCCACCATCTAAGTAGCTATATATATCATTGAAACTAGATCTATGCCTCAAATTGCGAGACTCGATAATCTGATGTGAAATGCTGAAATAAATGTCTAGAAAATAAGAAAGAAGAAACCAGAACTAGTTAAATAAGTAGATAACCGTACTATGTTCCCACATTGTTTCAAATGGAATAAATATACAAAAGCAGAAGTCCGCATTTTCGTAGTACGGAAGTAGAGTTTTATGCCCCTTCCATGTACAGAAGCAGAACTTTGCACTTTCGTAGTACGGAAATAGACTTGAATGCCCCTTCCATGTTCCACTTAACATCGATCTTTGATAGAAACAACTCAATAAAGTTTGGTCAACGAGATAATGATTCAACAATAAAAACACTATCAAGATTAACTCTTTAAAATAATAGAATCCTGGCTAGCTCTATTTGGCTTATGAAATAGTGGAATTGCAGTTTCAATGCCAATTCTGGTAGAATTGGAATCCTAATAGAATGGTTAATTAAAGGAATTATACGTTAGAATTGTAATTCCATAATGATTGGATTCACGAGTTTTCAGTCAATCTAGTTGGTGCATTTTGAGTTTTGAATAAGCTAGGGTCGGATTTTGATCGGTCGAATCAGTTTAAGTTCGAGTTATTCAAATGTAAAGTCAAACCGAGTCGAGTTTTAGTCACGTCGAATCATTTTCTATCCAACTTACCTTGGATTTTCAATTCAGTGGGGTTAGGTTGTTGTTGTAATTTTTTTTTTTTTTTTGATTCAGCTAGAAGGGGTCGTGAATTGATTTAGGTCATTTCGAGCTCGAGTCATCTTAATTTTGGGTCAGGCGGGTTGCTTCACTTCAAATTTCGGTTTATCTCGAGTCATGTCAAATTTTGGTTGAGGGTGAGATGGATCGGATCATTTTGAATTTGGGCCATATTAGGTTTTGGATCAATTTGGTTGTGGCCATTGCAACTCTGGGCTTAGCATGGTTATGTCATATTCAAGTTGGATAATTTCATTTTTGAATTTGAGTCATCTCGGGTTTCGGTTCATCTCGAGTTGGGTCACTTCGGTCTTTGATTGAAGTTGATTTGGGTCATTTCAAATTCAAGTGATTCAAGTTGCATAATTTTGAGGTTTAGGTCAAATCTAGTTTGTGTCTAAGTACTTCGATTTTGAGTAATTTTGGGTTTGGGTTGATCAAATAAGGTCATTTTGGGTTATAGGTCAACGGAGTTCATACTGAATTGCAAATCTTTATCCTCACCCCAAGAAATTGGAATGTATGATTTTCAGTTAAACCCAATTCCATAAAATTAGGCAGTAGAATTGCGCTTATGCTGAGTGCTTTGCTTTAATAGATTAGGGGCTTGACCGTCCTATATTCCTGTCTTTTGGTTTGTCCTGTTTTCGAGTCCTCCTTAGTGGTGTTTGAGGCTCTTAGTGTTTGACTATTTTTGCTTGTATTCCTGTTTGTACTGTTTCTATTGTTTTGCTCCTCGTCCTTATATGGGTTGACTCAGGTTTCGTTTGTTCGAGTTGCCTGCTATGTATGGCGATTTTGTTACTAATTATCCAAAAAAAGGCAGTAAAATTATAATTTCAATTCCAACAGGTGAACCAAATAATTGAATTCGAATTCTGAATCCCAATTTCCATACCCCAAACAGACCTTACTCATTTCCCCCTTACTAGCTACTAGGGACGACAATAAGGCAAGGCGGGTACGGGGGGTGCCTTCTCCGTACTGGTATCCGCCACCCAAATCCATACTTATACCCGCTCCATTATCCGCCACGGGTATAAAGTGCATACCCATTCCCGCCTCCATTACCCGCAAGTATCCAGTGGATATCCATTACTTGCCCCATACCTACCCTAAAATGGATTCCAAACGATTATCTATACCATCCCGTATCAATTATTTAGTACTCTTTTTAAAAATTCAATTATATTTTTTATAACATTGATAAATAACTTAGACAATTGAATTTAAGCAGGTATTTTTAATTTAAAAGTTAACTAGTACAAAATGGATGGGGTACAAGGCGGGCACGGTGGGTACAATACTATACCTGTACTTGCCCCATACCCATGACGGGTACAGAACGAACCCATATCCATTTTCCACCACATTTATATCCATACCTGCCCCATTACCATTCGTAATATTTTATCTCTTTACAAATCAAAGTGACACAGAGTTAAATCTTAAACGACCTTCTTTAGATTATCCAACATAAATATTGAAATATTCATATTATGTCGGAATTTGATAAATTTTTATACATAAAATGACGATATTTTACATAATTGCAATTATAAATATAAGCGACGCCAATATGTTCAAAAAAATTCAACAAATTACCATAAAAATATCGAATATTGATGTAAACTACCTAAACATTACCGGAATCTTGTGTTTTGTTCGCATATTTTGGCAAGAATCCTAAAATTCAAATGAATATGCCCATATACTATAAGGATTATATTCCATTTTAGCATTTTTCAATAAAAATCTGTCGAGTTTGAACAAAAGGGTACCTAAGTGATAAATAGTCAAACCTCATGATATCTAAATAATAATTTTCCAAATTAAAAATATCATATAATTAAATAATTACTATATCATTTTATGTTGTTACGATGCCTATGATATTGTTCACATCAGCTCTATTTTTCATTTTTAACCAATTAAAAACTATCTAAATAATAAAATATTCAAATTTCAGCGTAAGTAAATAATAAAGTATTAAATTTCAATGCATCTAAGTAATAACTTCTCTTTAAGAAAAGAAATATTTCAAAAAAGTAAATATAACTCTTCAATGAGTATTAAAAAGAAAAAAAAAATTATCACTTAGGTTCCGTGAGATTTGAGTATTTATTATTGAGGTACCCTAATATTTCAATATATAAGCTACCCTGAGATGTGGATTCATTATCAGCTAGATATCTTGTATAAGAATTTGATAATTTTTGTAAGAATATAACCAAATTTTTACAAAAATATTATTTTAGTACATAATTAGATAATATAAGTTATGTCAATGTTTTCATCAAAAATTCAGTAGATTGGTAAAAAATATTCATCGAATATTGATGTAAACTACTTAAACATTGCGGAAGTTACTTGTCATTTTTGGCAAAAAATAACAAATCCTAATGAAAATACTAATATATTATCAGAATCATGTTTAATTTTAAAATTTTTAAAAAAAATTCATAAAATTTTGACAAACGGAACAAAATTTTAAAAATTTAGTGTACCTAAATGATAAATATTCAAACCTCATGAAACCCGTTGTATATATTAAAATGTTTAGCCAATAAATGATGAAACCTCAAAGTACATATATGTTAATTTCCCAAACAAAAAGGAAATGCATTTTACATAATTGACCTTCTAGAAAAATAGAATTAAAGTAGGAAAAGTATTTAAAAAGGATTTTTCTATTACCTTTTTTTTTAATAGAAAATGTATTTGGTCATATTTAAATTATTTATTTCAAAATTATAAGTCAACATAACACTTAAAACTTTAGCCTATTTGGCCATGCTTTTATAGTAACATCCAAAAAATGGAAAATTATTATTTAGGTAACCTGAGATTTGAGCATTTATTACCTAAGTATTATAATATTTTAATATATATAATGAGGTATCTTGAGGTTTGAGAATTTTAATACTTAGATTGTCAAATTTTTATGAAAATATGACGAATTTTATTCAAAAATGACAATGTAGCACACGATTATGATAATATAATAAGTTATGTTAATGTTTTGAACAAAATTCAGCGAATTGTGATAAAAAAATTCACCAAATTTTAATGTAAATTATCTATGTAATATTGAAATAATGTATCGTGTTAGTATTTTTTTGGCACCCTTGAGGCATTGGATTTGTTGTTGTTAGTATTTTTCAGCAAAAATATCAAATTCTAATAAAATTACTTATATATTATTCGAATCGTGTTTAACTTTAACATTTTCCAATAAAAATCTAATGGGTTTTGGAATAAGGGTACCTGATTGAAAAAAAAATTTAAAAAAATTTTAGAATACCTAGTTGATAAAATGTTTAAACCTTGAGGTACTACATTTTATATATATAAATCGAGGTATTTAAGTGATAATTTTCCTATAAAAATATTGAGTTTTTATAGGCATTTTAATGACATATAAAAATGATTTTAAATGAAAATTTAACATATAAAAACCAAAGAGGGCACCAACACGCCGTCACCGGATCCCATTAGAACTCCGAAGTTAAGCGTGCTTGTGCGAGAGTAGTACCAGGATGGGTAACCTCCTAGGAAGTCCTCACCCTCAGGTTGGGGGCATTGGAAAACAGCCTCTTTTCAGGTTAACACCCTGAAGGGGGAAGGCTGCGTACATCCGCCCCCCCAGACCCTGCATAGACGGGAGCCCTTGAGGCATTGGGTATGTTCCTTTTATTTCAGATGGGAGAAGAAAAATAGAACTTCTCTAAAACAAAATTGAAAACACAAATTTAAAACTTTTAAGATAACTTGTTCCTAGAACTGCATATCAGTAATAAGTGAGTCGCGAGGTGGGAGCTACGCTTTTATTTGTTATTTGATTATAATATTTTTACGTTGGTTGTTTTCAAGATTTTTCTCTGCTATGACCTAGATATATATAGTATGATTCTGATAGAATAAAATGCCCCATTATCGACATTGTGAAAAAATATTAGACTTTATGTACCTTATAATTTGAACGTAGAATCATACAATTAGATGTAAAACTAGTCTCGAGGGATTTTACTTATCAACATTTCGAGACTAAGGGCCTATTTAGCACATTTTCTTTTGCAGAAAAAAAAAAAATCATATTTTGTATAGGATCTAAAGGTGTCCGCCATTGAAAGAAAAATATTTTTAAATAGAAACAAAATTTGAGAAAATTTAATTCAAGTACCCTGAGGTTTGGTAATATATTTATCAAGTATCCTGAGATTTTGAAATGTTTTTGAGATACCCTAAAGTTTGGTAACTTTTTTTTTTTCAGATACCCTCTGATAAATATTTTAGAAAAATATTTTTGTAAAAACTGGTTCTGAAATAAGCTTTCATTGGTCCCATTTTCGTCGTGTCCTTACAAAATTTACCGAACGAAAAACTATCTACTTAATCGAGGTGAAGTTGACTTCCTTTACTTAAAAAGAAAACGTTTTTTATTTAGTGGAGAGAGAATATTTTTCTTTATAATGTTACGTTTTCAGTATCACCTTGATTTCAAATTGGCTAAATTCGACTTATATTCATATGACAAAATTATTTTCCTTAATTGGAAAAAAGATAACATTTTGCAAATGTTCAAATATGTTGTCGGGGTTAGCTTTATATATTAAAGCAAAGTTTTCCTTGTCATATCTCTTCCCTCCTCCAATTCTCAAATTCTAAAAATTTGAAATCCAACTGATACGTAAGAATCATTAACCAGTAATTAAATAAACGAAATTCATCACTTAGGTATCCTCGTATTTCAACATTTATCACCCGTGTACCTTAACATTTCAATATATAAAATAAGTTTCCTTTTGGTTTAATGACAAATATAATACATGAACGTAAAGGCTATTAACTCTAAAGGTCCATGTAATTTGCCCATTATATTAATTTGGTCCTTTTACTTTTAGCTGTATCAATTTAGTTCCTGTACAATTGATATTATGTTAATTTGATCTTTAGAGTAAAATTTATGTTAAGTTAACGAAAATCTTAATAGTTCAGCATAAATTGGGTTAAATTGAGTCAATGAATTGATTTATAGTACTTGCATCTAAGATAGTTGTGTCGTTAAAATTACTTCAATACAACAACAAAAATAGGCTCAGTGCCTCAATGGCTCTCGCATATGCTGGGTCTTTTGGAGGCAGAGGGATGTATGCAGCCTTACCTCTTTAGGGTGCTACCTTAAAGAGAGACTATGTCCGAGGACCCCCAACCTGAGAAGCATAATGAGTTAAAAATTACTTTAATAATTTAACTTAAATTTGACCAAAGGACTAAATTGACACAATATAAATTATAAATGGACTAAATTAACACAACTAAAAGTACAAGGATTAAATTGACACATAAAGAAAAGTACGTAGACCTTTAATGTAAATAATCCTAAATTCGTCCTCGTGTCATGCGAGGGACCCTAAAAACAAAGTCAACCTAAACCCAATTCGTTTATTGAATGTGTTAAGAACTCTTAACTCTCACTCAACCCAATTAATAAATGATTAAACAGTAGATTACTTATTTAATTATATGTATGATTTTTTTCGTTACATACTAGTTTATCAACTTACAAGCATCTCAATAATACACTTTATAGTTGATGTAATAATAGGAATGTGACGTATTTGTAATTGTTAAAATAAATTATTATATAAACAAACAGTTTAGAATATCTTACGTGACATAAGTTCCCAATAATGTACCATTAAAAACCTAACAACTTTATGAATAGATTAAACGTGTTAAAAACAGATTGACCCAACCCGAATTCAAATTTAACCCAATTAAGTAAACGGGTTAAACATATCAACTCAAATTAATCTCGACTCAAAAAAAACCCGATCCAAACCCATTATGTTTTTTTGCCATTTGTTTCACATATGATGGATAATGTCAATTTTGGATTCAAATTCAAAATATTACACAAATTGGACATCTTTCATTATAAAACAACTTCAATATAGAAGTCCAATTGAATTATTTTATTGATTTTATTAAAATAATATTTTCTCCATATAATTTTTTAGTTAAATAAAAGGAAAATAACACCAGTTAGATTACTCAAATCAATATAAAATATACATTTTTGTGTGTAAATAATATAAAATATACATGCTAAATCTTTATTTCATAAAGATTGAAATACAAGTAGAATAATGTATGTACAAGTTCAACAACATTGTCCCCAAAAAAAATAAAAAAAATAAAAAAAAATTGGTTCAACCACAAATTTTGTTAATAATGGTCAAATATATTTAAAATAAAGGGTAAATTACTTATTAATACTTGAGATTTAATATATTAATTTTTTAGTATGCAAAGTTTATGAAATAATTTTTCAGTTCACAAACTATATAAAATAAAGGGTAAAATAATCCAAACAAAGATATAAAAAAAATGAAACCAAGACCTGTTTTGCACCCTTACTCACGCCTATTTGAATTATTTTATTAAATTTATGTATCTTTTTAGACTAAAAAATTATTTTACAAAATTTGTAAACTAAAAAATTAACAAATCAAACCTGGGGTACTAATTTATAATTTATCTTAAAATGAACTAAAGAAATTTGGGCATCCCAGTATGCCAAATTTGGCCACTCTTATCATAGGCCAAATTTGTTACTGCAGGATTTTTCTTTTTACTATTGCTCCCCCCCAATAGTTATCGATAAAGTTGCAATATAAAACTGACAACTCGTACAATGAGCACTGAGTTAAAATTTTACATTAATGAGATCCAAACTTAGACCGTTCTAAGCTACAGCGAGATAGTTACCACTATACGAACCCCTAGAGACTCAGGATCTCTGGATTTGGCACTCATTACTAACAAGAATGAAATGTATACCAAACCATTATAATCCTATGCAATTAAAAACTCGAATTGGAAACATACCCGAACTAGATCTAATCAAACTTAGCTAGGTCGATTCAGCTACATGGATTATACGTCGAAAAACGTGTATAATCCACGATAGAAGACGCGACAAATTAAAAATCAAAAGACATGATGAAATTCAGAGTGAAAAATGAGAGAGATCATTTGAAACAACTCAAAATTCACAACTAAAATCCTCGTTAAAGTCCTAACAGATCTCACATGATAGCAATTAGCAGCCAATGAAGATGATACATTATTGAACAAACAGCTAAAATCTCTTACCAAAAAGCCAAAAGAAGATGAAGTAGAAGAAGACGAGGACGTTTCATGGAGTGGTTGCAGTGTCTTGGACAGCTACTTCGTCGACATTGATGTCTTCAGAAAAGCTGCTGCTCTCGGGAGTCAAAACACGGCCAGTCAAGGGATCCACGGGACGAGTGTCACGGGCCCCACCTTTGCGGCCCAGTGCCACCATTGGTGGTGGAGGCAGCAATCCTGCTCGGAACAAAACTCTTTGGACAGGTTCTGATGGCTGAGCACCAACTGATAGCCAGTACCTGCAAGTTTGAAGAGTTTAATACATGGAAACTTATGGATATGATAAAAATGTAAAAGAATCAATCGTTCAATGAATTAGGGATGAGTCCTTGTTCTTGTTCATTTTGGGTGTTCCAGTAAGTTAAGGTTTGTTAACAGCTCATTAGCTGACCGTTAACAATTCGAACAAGTTGTTAAACAGTAAGTGTTCAACAAGCTACCCGTTAATGGCTACAATAAGTCATTAAACAACTTGTGAAGGACTCGTCAATGGCTCATTAACTGCTTGTTAATGGTTTGAACAACTCAATGAGCAACAGCTTGTGAACCACTTTCTAACGGCTCACAAGTTGCTTATTAATAGCTGAAGCTTGTCTTGACTCACTTATAACAAGCATAGCGAGTTTCTTACCCAACCAAGTAATTAAAAAGGTACCTAATCTCGTTTAAGTCCTATTCAAACCCGAACTTGTTAAGACTAATCCAGCCGAAGTTCATAGAAGGGTGGCTCAACTCATTTCGCTCACACCATGAGTCATCTCTCATATCGGATATCAATCCCATGTCAATGAGCTATATGTTCTACCACGTTGGGTATCACAATTCAGACATAAGGAAAGTTTAAATTAGCAAAAAACAATAAAGAAAGAATGCATAAAGAAGTAATGAATGACTCTACTTGATGCTCAACAATCTCGCTCACCCTCGCAAAGATTTCAAGTTCCTCAAAAAACCAAAATTTATGATGAATATGCATAGGCATGTTTTTCATTCTTATCAGTTTTGACTTAATAGTTTCTTAGTTTATATATCACATTATGTTGAAAAAACTCTCAAGAACCTATACTTTGTTATGCCATTTTTATCTAACATCCTATGATACATTTGTGCATTTCAAAACTGTGAAGGCACACTACTAAATGCAGCATGTCTGTGAGCAGGCTGAACAAATACACTCGTGCACGATTGCATCTCGGAGCATTACATTGCACGAGCTTTTTTTCTAGGAAGGTAAGAAGCAGCATCTGGTACCTTTCCTGTAAAAATATTTGCCTAATGCATCATTAGTCAAAAGAGAATGCAGATCACTGAGAAGGCAGTTGACCATTCATGGAAGCGTGAAAACATGCCATCAGTGGATGTCCAATCTCCAGACCTGTTTCCTTCTCGATATGTATGGAAAAGAATCACATCTTATTCAGTGGCTAGAAAACGTCGAGCATCAATAATAACATTATAGATTTTCAAGGGAATCTAAATCTGATAATGCAACTCCTGAGTAACTATATAATTATGATCCTCAACATAAATTCTTCTGTATCCTAATTGAATCGCTTTATGAATTTCATTTCTTGCTACAATAGCTTCTGCAATGAAGACTAGGGAAGAACTAAGGTTTCTTGACCCCGTAGCAAGAGATTTCCCAGTACAGTTTCGAATTACATAGCATGCCGCAAAATAGTAATTTTTTTGGGGATCTGTCCCCTAGATTTGGAGCTTTCCGCATGACAAATTCAGTTCTACTTGGACTAACGAAAGCTATTTTTAGCCTCTTCATGCTTCCAACCTATCTTCTCTTCGGACTGCCATTCCATCAGAGTCAATCTTCCAATTACATTGCACATACTTTCAATTTTCTTTTTTCGATACATTGCATTACACTTATTGAAGCATGAAAACAAAAACTGTTGTCGAAGTACTTGGCAAAATATGTCTCCAGGTTTTAATTATGCTTAATTCCTACAATGACTTGAAATGAAAATCCAAGTGTTGCATAAGGGACAGCAATGGGAGACAAATGTTGGAATTATGAAATATATATGGAGTATATACAGCACGAGAGGAATCAAGAGGATTCTTTCACCAAAGGTCTTTGTTAATGATAGTCATATACACTTAGTGAAGCAATGATAGCCTTTTATGAGTGAGTGGTTTACGATAGATAGTAAGATGGATGAAGTCAAAAGACAACTAAATGGTGGTTCTACCAATCTTTTTATGCTCATCTATGTGATACTTCTAATGCAATCTGCCAAATGGGGAGATTACATTGCTCTTCATGATCATGATCCATACTGTACTAGAGCGGTGAGTAACAACACGCTTGACTGATTCACCAACTTCAGTGCGAAAATCTAACTTCTGCAAGAGCATAGAGCTTACTTCCTATGTTACGGCTGAGTATCCAGGAAAAGGGTTATGGCCCATAAGCACCCAAGTTCACGAAATATGTTTAAATGTAGAGGAAGTTTAATGAATGTGTGGCACATCTCAGGACTCTTAATAGGGTTGAAAGACATTGATAAGAGACAAGATGTGCATCAGGACCATGTAAACTCAATATTGATTCAAGCGTACAAGACCTCAGCATTTGAATATCTTTTGAAATATATTAGAAATGTTGCAAGCATCTCAAATTCTGAAATTTATTTTTGTTCCCAAAGTAATCAAAGGGTTTTGAAAGTAAATTTTGAAAGAGCAAAAACATATTGATTGAGCATGTGCTATGAGCTTTGAAGGTTTTCTACCTACTATACAATAAGTGCACCACAAACATGATAGTGTGGATTGTTTGGGTAATACTGTCTTTGTTATAATCCCCACTTTGATATAGGTTGATTTAGGTCTTTTTTGTACAAGGTGCATATTTTGTATTGCAATTTTGTTGCTAAATTATCCGCGCGGGGGGGGGGGGGCGAATTATGTGTAATACTCAATTTTATTATTATCCCAAAGAACTCCCTACCGTGCTTTAGTAATATATTGAAAATATTCTAGCCTTAGCTACTTCCATATAAACCCTCTTCATAACCTATTGAATAATTGAATCTACAATTTATAACTCTTTCCCTTTCTCCGCTTTTTAATTTGAAGATCCTAATCGGTGATTCTCAAGTGCAAAAGATCCTTGATGCTGTGCAACCCTAGAGACCAACTGTCCATCGAAGCTTTGCACCAATAAAATCAAATAAAGGCCGTTAAGTAAATTCACGCCCTTCACATAATGGATTTTGTGCTAGGCGTTCTTAAATTAAGCAATTGGCCATTCTATAATGTGTCTAAAATGCACATATATTATATTTTATTTGCTAAAATATATTCATAAATGTATTAAACGTCTAAAACTATGAAAAGAATATAGAAGCTAATGATTATACAGCCGTTCATTCAATTTTTTAGTAAACATAAGACTAATAACTTATATTCCTCTAAAAAATAGAATGCTATCACTAGATTCACCACAACCTATTACATAATGTTCGCGACACTGCAATTGTTATGCAAACACACACCGCAATTTAATTCCATGTATGGACCTATGGGCCTAATATGTTTTAGACCGACATTCAAGAAAGTCTTCAGTTTATCTAATGATGAGATACAAAGCAAATTGACTCAACCATCAAAAGAGGGGACTAAACACAAAGTGATGGAAGCGTATACGACCAGTTCCAGGTTCTCCACAACGTGCATATTCAACTCTGGAAATGTATACCACTGTAACAATTCCTACGTCTAATTCACAAACTAAGAGATCTAAGATAAAGAACATAGAAAGTGCTCCACATTTTTCCTCAATCAAATCAACCCCAACCCGGTTTTTATTTCTACTGAACCAACCAACAATTGCTTAACAATAACAAACCAAGATTACGTATGTTCTGTGGATAGGCAATATGTCACTAAGAACCATTAAAATGCAATCAGATTAAGATTGAGATAGGAGCACTTACTTCACACGGTCAAAGTTAAGACCCATTCTCTTTTGCCCATCCTGACCTACAAATAGCCAACATCATAAAGAAGATTTTCAGAGCCTCTACTTTAAACTTGGAGAGAACATTTTCAGAGCCTTTACTTTAAACTTGTAGAGAACATTTCCAGAGCCTTTACTTTAAACTTGTAGAACCTATATAAAAAATAATAGAGCAATAAAATCCCAAAATCATACTAACGTGTCACCAAGGTATAAATCGAGAGTACACATTTTAGCACCAGAGATAGCAAGCTGAAAATTTTAGGCTGTACTTGATTGCAAACAAGTGCTCTTCGACCTCGTTTTAATCATTTGCTTATACATATGAATAGGCAAAATCATTTGAAGAGAAAACGTCCCCCTCCATATGGGGTAATTTGTCTTCTCACGTTTGTTTGCTCCACTCCACTTGACTCCCCAAACTTTGTACAGTTCTAATCCAAGTTTATCCTTAAATATGTAAAATCCAAACTTCATGCAAAACACTGCAATAAAATTAATGTCCTAAGCCAAATAAATGGAAATTCTGAGGAAAATTGTTTTAGCTAGGAAGAAATATTAATTGTATTAGCTAGGAAGAAATATTCTTTCCTCCAACCAAATGGAGCCTTAATTTCATTTATTTTACTAAGGGCGTGTTTGCTCAAGCTATGAAAAACTGCAATTTTAGAAGCACTTTTGCCCAACTTTGTAAGAAGTGCTATCAATAGAGGTTATTTTTGTTTGAAAGCTTTTAGTTTTTGCTTCTACTTGAAAAGAGAATCACTATTTCCGTCTTCAACTTAAAAGTAGAAAAACAGCTTTTGTTTCTATTTAAAACACTTACCTTTTCATGTTGAACACCTTAAAATCTAAAAAGTTTTTTTTTTTTTTTCCCCCAAGACAAAAAGCTTGGCTGAGTAGGCCCCAAATCTTCTAAGAAACTGAAAGAAGCAGGAAGGAAAGGAAGTGACCTGGGAGAGGGTTGTAATAACCCAAGACTTCCAAGTGCTTGCCATCTCTAGGGGACCTACTATTGGCAGCCATAACCCGGTAGAATGGCTTGTTTTTGCAGCCGAACCTCGATAACCTAATCCTCACAACCATCTTCTCTTCTCTGCTTAAAGTACATTTTACAATCAAACTTTTGAAAGCAAATGACAAAAAAATGGGGACAAATTTTACAAAAAAAAAATGAAGAAAGAACACTATATCACCTCTTGTTGTGGTCTAGATATTAAACTCAATTAACAATCGACCACACAAACCAATAACAATAATAGATCAAATTTGGAAGTCATGCCAAAATCTACATGTCAACGAGGAAATATGCAAAAAATAGATGAATACTAGATATATCATGAAAAATCCTCCAAGGTTGAAGGGCAAAACCACCGGGCAAACAAACAACTAAAATTATAGCAATTACAAAGATATTGTTTCAAGTTGTTTGCCCTACCTTGAAACCCATGAGCTATTAGAGCCATACAAAGATTACTTCATTAGGTTTGAGAACAATTGATTCCCCGAGCAATTTACTCCAAACAAAACCCAGAAAACCCACTCCATTGCTTCTGTCCCCTAAATTCCTCTAGCTGCAATCCTGTTTGCCGACGTATTGCCCTAGTTTTTTTTAGGTAGGTAATGACAAAGCTAAGGGGCCTATCAAAAAACAAACCGACCTAGCATTTCAGTACAAACAACCCTATGAAATTCCTGACTAAGACCTTCACAAACTCCATTGCTTTTGTTCCCCTGAATTCCTCTAGCTACAATCATGTCTGCTGCTCTATTACCCTCACATTAAACATGTAAACAAAGTTCTTTTTTTAATAAGGTAAAGAGAACGCTAAGTGGCCTATCTAAAAATAGACCTACTTAGCATTTTAGTACAAACAACACATCAAGTTCCTGACTAAGACCTTTAGAATTTCCATTGCTTCTGTTTCCCTAAATTCCTCCAATTGTAATCTTGTCTGCTGCCCTATTGGCCTCACAGCAAACATGCAAACAATTTTCTTTTTAAGAAGGTAAAGATTACGCTATGAAGCCTATCTAAAAATAGACCAACTTAGTATTTTATTACAAAAAACCCTGTACAGTTCTTGACTAAGACTTTCAAAAATTCCGTTACTTTTGTTCCCCTAAATTCCTCTAGCTGCAATCATATCCGCTACTCTATTGCTCTCATGGTAAATATGTTATCAAAGTTCTTTTTTTAAGAAGGTAAAGAGAACGCTAAGTGGCCTATCTAAAAATAGAACTACTTAGCATTTAGTACAACCACCCCATGAAGTTCGTGATTAAGACCTTTAGAATTTTCATTGCTTCTACTCTATTGCTCTCATGGTAAATATGTTATCAAAGTTCTTTTTTAAGAAGGTAAAGAGAACGCTAAGTGGTCTATCTAAAAATAGAAGTACTTAGCATTTTAGTACAAACAACCCCATGAAGTTCCTAATTAAGACCTTTAGAATTTTCATTGCTTCTATTTCCCTGAATTCCTCTAACTGTAATCTTATATGTTGCCCTATTGGCCTCACAGCAAACATAGCAAACAATTTTATTTTTTTTTTAAGAAGGTAAAGATTACGCTATGGAGCCTATCTAAAAATAGACCAACTTAGCATTTCATTACAAACAACCATATACAATTCTTGAATAAGACCTTAAAAAATTCCACTACTTTTGTTCCCCTAAATTCCTCTAGTGGCTATCATGTTTGCTGTCCTATTGCCCTCACGTTAAACATGCAAACAAAGTTCTTTATTTTTTTAAAGAAAGTAGAGAGTACGCTAACTAAGAATAGATCGACTTAGCATTTCGATACAAACAACCCTATGAAGCTCCTAACTAAGACCTTCAGAAACTCCATTGCTTATGTTTCCCTGAATTCCTCTAACTAGGTGCTCAAAAAAAAAATTCCTCTAACTACAATCCTGTTTGCTACCCTATTAACCTCATGATAAACATGCAAACAAAGTTCTTTTTTTTAAGAAGGTAAGAGCAATGCTAAAAGGCCTATCTAACAACAGAGCAGCTTAGTATTTCACTACAAACTACCCTATGAAGTTCCTGGCTAAGACCTTCAAAAGTTCGATTGCTTCTATTCTCCTGGTAACTGCAATCCTGTTTGTTGCCCTATTGCCCTCACAGGGCCTATCTTAAAATAGACCAACTTAGCGTTTCAGTACAAACAACCCTATGAGGTTCCTGGCTAAGGCCTTCAAAAGTTCCATTGCTTCTATTCCCTTGGTAACTGCAATCCTGTTTGTTGCCGTATTGCCCTCATGGGGCCTATCTTAAAATAGACCAACTTAGCTTTTCAGTACAAACACCCCTATGAGGTTCCTGGCTAAGACCTTCAAAAGTTCCATTGCTTCTATTCCCTTGGTAACTGCAATCCTGTTCGTTGCCCTATTGCCCTCATGGGGCCCATCTTAAACTAGACCAACTTAGCCTTTCAGTACAAACAACCCTATGAAGTTCCTGGCTAAGACCTTCAAAAGTTCCATTGCTCCTATTCCCCTGGTAACTGCAATCCTGTTTGCAGCCCTATTGCCCTCACGGGGCCTATCCTAAAACAGACCAACTCAGCGTTTCAGTACAAACAACCCTATGAAATCCCTCACTAACACCTTCAGAAGTTTCCATTTTTTCTGCTCCCCTAAATTCCTCTAGCTGCAATTCTCTTCGCTACCCCGTTAACATTGGACATTCCAGCCTCCGAGAATCAATCCAAAAGCTGCCACATATCTTCCACGACTCGAAAGCAAATTCAAATAGCAATTTCTATGGAAATTGTTGTTGATTTTTCAATGGAAGACTACAATAACAAGCAATTTGTCAATTCATAATTCTTCTGATAGAAAATCCGAGTAAGACCTATTTTCCATTAACGAGACGGCGGAGAAGAAGGAGGATTACCTGAGCAAGTGGTGGATAGCGGCGCCGGATGAGGAAGAGAGAGAAAACGCCGGCGGTGGTTCACCGCGGCGCGGTGGCGAACAGCGGTTGAAGAATATGAGAGCGCCTTTCAGTTCTTACACCCTCCGAGCCAGGCGAGGTGTTACTTTAGTGAGTGAATTGAATAATAGGTTTTGCACGGGTTGCTTCATTACTTGCACGCTTTTTAGGTCGAGAATTCTCGAACACAGGTAATATTTTGAAAGGCTAAGGCTGCGTACATTCCTTCTCCAAACTCTGCACACTTGGTAGTCCTTGACGCACTGGGTCGGCTGTTGTTGTGGTAGTTGTTGTTTTGTACGGATTATTTTTATTTTATATACTATATATTGTTTTTAAATGAATGCAGAATAGTAAGGGGTCGTGGATTTTTAATTTTTTGTTTGAACTTGGTTCTACCGACTCACTTTCTGATTCAAGATTCGTTACAGCCCACGTTTGATCCGTTAGATTCAACTTCATTCATCTCGTTGTACAGTTGGTCTAGCACGATTCAACCTATCTATGCCGCTTCGTTATGTCATTTTTTTTGTCTTTTTATTGACTTTTATGACTTATTTTTAGAGAGTTTTAGGTAACTTATATGTCATATATAGAAATTTTCATTATATTTTTACTAGTTTATTTATAATGTTTGTCGTCATATTTTTAAATTTATTTAAATTAGCCTTTTACTTTTCTTTTTAAATTAGTTATTTATCTTTATAATTTTGTTAAATTAGTCACTTTTTTCTGTTTAAATTGATCTCTGATGTTCTAATTTAATAACAAATTTGGTCTCCCACATGTAGACTAAATTTAGGTGAAACTTAAAAAAAAATGAGGGATCTTACGTATTCATCAAACCAAACAAAGCCTGAGTTACCCGTATCGAGAAATGATAAAAAATGGTCGTTTCAAGTATAGTACAATAACTTATCGTACGATTCTTGATGATATCGAGTCTTTTGCTCTCTTTCAAGTTTTTCAAATCCAAGTTATCAACAATGGACTTTTGAAATATCGTGGAGATCAAATCAAATGAATTTTCATATATACATAATTAATATGTTTATAAAAATTACATCCATAATCTTCTAAACAAATACAAATACAATAACAACAACAGGTCCAGTGCCACAAGAGTTCCCGCGTGAGCAGGGTCTTGGAGGGGTAGGATATACGCAGCCTTACCCTATTAGGGGGATACCCTAATGAGAGACTGTTTTCGAGTCTAAACAAATACAAATAACATAAATAATTACCTTTAATGTATAATATTTGTTGGTACTTTTAATCTATTGCTGAATTAAATACAAAAACTATTGTATTCAAGATCATAAACATTAAAAAAATATCACAAAATATTAAAAAAAAAAAAAAAACTTGTCTATGCCATTAGAGTAAGTAAGTAGCCAAATGATGACGTGAAAATAAGTATTCAAAATAAATAAGGTGAAGACTTTTGGATGGCTCATCGAAGATACTCTAAGTCATAAAATTCTAAATTTTATGTGTTTTATTATATATATTACCAATATATTTATACAATTAATGTTGAAATTTTGCTAACAAGAAATTCAATTATCTGATAAACCCTGATCCATGCAGTGACCCACATATCATAAGAGCTAGTTAAGTCAGGGATTCCTTATGGAAATGTTTAAAAGGGGGATCGAACTTAAGAGGTTTTGGCCTAAAACAATATCATATTTTCTCACTTGCCTTCTACTACTAAAATAAAGCCCTGATAGGTAGTGTTGAAACTTTACTGTAAGGCTCTGTTTGGCACATGAAATTGGAACTAGATTGTGGAATTACAACTCTAATTCCAATTATGATGAAATTGAATTTCCATTATTTGGCTCATTACAGAAATTGGAGGTCGGAATTATAATTACATAATGACGAATCATAAAAGGTTTTTGGTTAATTGAGTTTGAGTATTTCTAATTTTAAATCAACTGCAGTTGGATTTTGGTCGAAGCAAGTTCACATTGTGTTCAAATTATTATGGTCAGAGTGATTCACTTTGAGTTCTAGTTATTCGAGCTTCAAGTCAAATCAAGTCGGATCATTTAGGTCTTTTTGGGTTTTCAGGCTAGTTATAATCGGGTTTGAGCTCATTTAGGCTATTTCAAGCTCAAGTCATCTTACTTTTGGAATAAATGAGCTGTATCATTTTAGATTTTAAGTCATATTGGATTTAACTTAATAAAGTGGAGTCATTTCAGGTTTGATGTTAATGGAATTAATATAGAATTATAATTTTTCACCCTTATCCCAAAGAATTGGAAAATATAATTTTCAATTAAAATTTAATTTCATGGAATTGGGCAGTGAAATTGTAATAACAATTTCAACAGGTGAATCAAAAAATGGAATTGAAATTTAGGATCCCAATTTTAGCTTCAACCGAAATTCTAAACTTTAATTTCATACTCCAAATACAGCGTAATAAGTTTTTTTTCTTTGGGAAACTTTACTAAGATAAATTCTAAAAGTTTAAAAAGAAGTTGTTTATAAATATTTGGACACCCCCTTTTCCCCGGTATTATGACGTAAAACGTGGCCACCATGAATTCGTGGTCAAATTCCACGTCGAACCGGTCCAACCCTATTTATTGACCGAACCGGTTCAACGGCCCCCACATACTATATAAACCTATCCCGGTCCAAGTCTGATCCTATCTCCAATTTTCTCTCTCTTCCACTCTCATTTTATCTGCAGTCCATTCATACCCGCAATTCTCTCTCTACTTTTCTAGGGCTCCATTTTCAGAGATCGAAATTCGAATTTTCCGATGAACAGGAACAAATTGCCGCCATCGCTGGTTGCGAATCTCCAGCAAGCTCTGAATTCTCGCAACAACGGCGACGAGGAGTCAAATGACATGAATGAATTGAATGAATCGAATGAAGCTTCGTCTTCGTCAATCGGCGATGATTCGGAGGAGAAGAGTGGAAAACCGGTGATTTTGGTGACGAATGGCGATGGAATCGAGTCACTAGGGCTTGTTTCTCTCGTTGAAGCTCTGGTTAAAGACGGACGGTTCGATGTTGTTGTTTGCGCTCCGCAATTGTTAGTGAGATTTGAAATTTGTGTTCTTGATGCTTCGATTTTCGAATTTTGTGTTGATATAGTGTGATTCGCGGTGTTTGATTTGTACTTTTTGCAGCGATAAATCTGCGTGTGGCCATTCGTTAACCGTTCGCGAGACTGTTGAGGTGACTTCAACAGAAATTAGAGGTGCTAGGGCTTTCGAAGTTTCTGGTAATATTTGACGATACATGGATCAGCTACTAATTCTGATTTTTTTTTTTTGTGGTCAACTCTACTAATTTTCATGAGCGTATCGCATTTTGATTGTTCTCATGGTTTTACTTGTTTGCTATTTCGTATGTGATAAGTGATACTGTTATGTATAGTCTGATTGATGATGGTGAGATTACTTTTGATTTGAATTTTTTTTATAGCAAAAGAAGGGAATTAAGATAAGAAAAGGTGTACAAAGAGGAAGAACAATATAAAAATATAAACTAATGAAGTTAAGCAGTCTAGTTTATGCAGATCAATCAAGAGCGTTGCCAAAAATTTTTGGCTAGAGTGAGCCCTAAGCATTCTAGTTTACGCAGATCAATCAAGAGCGTGCTGGAAAATTTTTTGGCTAGAGTGAGCCCTAAAAGACCACATTCTTCCATAAAACATTGACCGGATTGTATTGAAACAAGTT
Organism: Simmondsia chinensis; assembly: GCA_018398585.1. NCBI lineage: Eukaryota > Viridiplantae > Streptophyta > Magnoliopsida > Caryophyllales > Simmondsiaceae > Simmondsia > Simmondsia chinensis. The sequence continues at coordinate 24,158,602 of JAGTTD010000017.1, read as the reverse complement.
AGGAGTTAAAAGTATTGACTAGGATGAAGGCATCTGCTCTTTAGATATTGTTATACATCAAGTTAGACCACCCTCGCTCGCATTGTGACTTGATGTTCTGAGATATCAGTGAGCGAGTATTTCTGTAGATGGTTTTAGTGACTATGCGCTCTCTCTCTCTCTCAAGTTTCTTACTATATACTAAATGGTGGATCCAGGAAGTTTCTTTATTGAGGCACATTTGAATGGTAACTGTAGTAAATACTTTTGAGTATATAATTCTAGCATATGGTAATATAATGTTATTGAATGTTGTTTGCTACAGTGTATAGTCATCAAGAACATCTTTAGTTTATAAGCAAGGCTTCTTTAAAATGTATTCCATGATTGTTTACAGTGATAGATGACATATAGTAATACATTAATAGAATGCTTTTTGGTATAATTTTACCGGACCTACAAAACCTTTTATCCTTTTAGTAGATATAGGATTTGGGGCAAAGATCTTAATCAATAAAATTTTGATAAATGATTGGGGACAATTTAGATTTTTACATAAATAAATAGATTTTATTTAATAATCAATATGAATTTTTTAAAAAAATACTCATCACAAAATGATTTTTTTCAAAATTCATTGGGGGCAAGTGCTCCCAATGCCTATATGGTGGCTCCACCACTTGTATTGTAATATTCTACGTTTGGATATGATTTCGTGACAAGTTTTTCATCGGATTATATCAGTGAATATTGTGGTGGGTGTTTCTACCAGGTACTCCAGCAGATTGTGTATCATTAGCTTTATCCGAGGCATTATTTTGTAGCTCCAAGCCTTTGTTGGTATGTTTGCTTGAAGATTACCGATGAGACTATTGTACATTGACTTTGAGAATAGAATTTGACATCACGAAATTGCAGGTAATTAGTGGAATTAACAAGGGATCAACTTGTGGTCAAAACATGTAAGCATTACTTTGGTTCAGTGTGATCTTTACCTGCTTTCATTTGTCTTTTCTCATCTATGTTATGTGCACGTCAAATTAGGTCATCATAAATGTGATATGTGTTACATTGATGGATGTAAAACTCAGCAGTCAGTACTGCATATTGCTGTTTTGTGACTCTTGGGAAGGATTTTCTTCTTCAATTTATGTAATTTGTAGTTGTAAATAGATGTTTATCTACACCTTAGAACTCTTGTAATATCTCTGGAAATTGGTAGGCTTTACTCTGGGACAATTGCTGGGGCCCGAGAAGCAGTAATATGCGGTGTACCATCTCTCTGCATATCACTGGATTGGTAAAGATTGAATTCTTCCTTGTTGCTTGAATTTTGTTCGGGTGTATTTCTCCTTTTTAAGTAAGGTCTTGATATCAAATCGGTTGCAGGAAGAAAGATGTAAGCTCTGAACAAGATTTTAAGGATGCAGCAGATGCTTGTCTCCCGTTAATTAGTGCTGCAATAAGAGATATTGAGAAGGAACATTTTCCTACAAGCTGCTTCTTGAGTGTAGAGATTCCTGCTTCTCCATCTGCAAACAAGGTTCCTCCCATTCCCTGCTTACAACTTCATCACTTCATTAGTCTAGTTGCTTCCCGTGATCACGTTGAAACTAAAATGAGGAATCAATGTCAAGTTTGGATCTTTTTGAAAGTTTTGACGGATTCTCTTTGATATATTTCTAATTAGTGTTTTATCGATATAGTTCAAATTTCTCCTCTTGTAGTCAAAGAAGTCCTGTCATATCCTCCTCAATGTAGAGTGGAATAGTACAAGATTACATCATTATATTGCATATAAACGGATCTATATAGTTTCTTGTCTGATATGATGGGTGATGGATGAAGCTGAGACCAGGTAAATGCACATGAGTTCTTGGTCTTCTGGAATCCTTTTCCTCCTTTAGACGTGAAAAAGATATGTGAAAAATATGCTTATAGATATCCTTCTTATGGATGAAGCATAGTGTCTCCTGCTATGTTATGCATTATGAAATTCATCTTTCTAAAATGTACTTTTCTTTTATTGTTTGTGAGTATATCAAGGCCATTCCCTTCTCCTTAGTTATGTCCAAGAGAAGCATAGCTGAGTTATCTTTCAAGCTGTTGAGCTCATGATGGTTTCATCTCTTTTCCAACATGTTGAGTGAATCCTTTTTGTTTGCTCTTATTGTAATTGAAATTCCCTCGCCTCTCCCTCTCATCAAACCCTTAAGTGTTACTTATTATGAAGGATGGTTCATTAATGTTCGTAGGAATTTATTCTAGCATTATCCTCATAGTCATACCATATCATACTGGCCTACTCGTTCGTGCATTCTTGAGGTTTGTGGCCAAGCGTGTTTCTAGAAGATTTACCTTCTTAGAAATCTAAAGCATCATCCTCAACAGCACCGCCCACCTTTTTTCTTTTTTCTTTTTTTTTTTTGGGTTTGGGGGGGGGGGGGGGGGGGGGGGGGGGGGGCTGTTGTGAAATCCATTGTTAAATAGTTCTTCTACTTGGTATTGCAGGGGCTGACAAACTTTAGGGGGAGGGGAAGCAGGGTGATTACTGCCCCCATATCAAAGAGGATACATATGTTTTTTATCAAGAGACTCCCACGAATTCCATTCTCAGCCTGTAATGCCTAAAATTTTCCAACATGCTAACACTTTATCATTCTCGTTTATACAAGCTCTAGTTCCTCTCCCGTATTGATTAATGCTTGTGTTGTGAAGTAAATATAATAGTTGATTTAAGCATGCGATTAATTTGCACATAAACATTGGAATTGGGTTCCTGCAAGGATGGGGGACCCCCGGATGATGAAGATGGAAATAACAATTGTTACACAAGGGGGATGCGAAACTGGGTACGGCACAGTTGATGGGGACGGGATAAGGTTCAGGTTTCTGGGAGTAGGGACGCAAATATGTCTGCAGTACCTGTGAAAATATATCGTGATGTCACGGAAGTAGGATATCATGGACATTACATGATGAATCACAGTAATTGTTTTAGTTTCTTAAGGAATCAATGAACTACTTTTAAGCTTTATGTTCTACAAAATTTGAAGCACGGATTGTACTATGGTTAATCTAATACTCAATTAGTACTTCATGCAAAGAAGCACATACATAAGTATGCGCTAATAAAGAGGACTATATATGTGGAGGTGGTAGCAAAAGTCGATCGCTTGATTGCCAATAGTGTAAAGGCTAGCTCAATATTTGTTCTGCAGCGGCGGCTTAATTTTTTTTTATCGGATTCCGTGTTTGTTTAATCTACACTACTGTCATCCTTTTGTCATGGAAGCTCTGCGAGAAATCCAGTGTCCGCCACTCGAGTTTAGCCATTGGAAGTGGAAGTACACAGGCTAAATATGTCCTATCATATGGATTTCAGTTATTGCAAGAACTTCTGAGAAAAATCTGAAGCTTTCTAAATTATTGATTTTATCCCCTTGACAGGGTTTCAGAGTGACAAAGCAGAGCTTATGTAGATCTGGTTTATCATGGCAAGCTGTTTCTTCATTCAAGCATCCTTCGGCAATGCATTTCATGTCCAGTCAGCAAAGCCTCGGTATCCAGCTTGCCCAGCTAGGTCGAGACGCCTCAGCAGCTGTAATTGCAATTTCATTATTTGAACTCCTTGCTAATTTGTGTACTCATATAGATTTGGAATATACAATGGTTCATCCTTCGTTTGTTTCTCAGGGTGCAGCTCGTCGATTGAACACTAGTAGAAAACATGTGGAGATCGAGTCAGTTGGAGTTGCAGGAAGGCCAAGTACTCAACAAACAATTAGAAAACAATTCCGGCTAGAAGTATGTCGGTGGCCCCCTTATTGACCGTTAACAATTCATCTGAAAGTTTCTTTCTCCCTTGTAGAAATCTGTGGCTTGACCTAGTACAAAATACCATAAGCTATGGCCTAAAGTATGTTTCTGTTAACTCAGAAGTCATAACATCCCCGTGAATCATAAAATTGCATTTAGGCGCTGTTTGGTGCAACAAAAATTTTCTTCACAAAAGATTTTTCAATTAATGAACTTTTTCTTTAAATTTTTGTCTTTCTATATCAAAAAAGTAGTTTCATTCTATAAAATTGTACAAGGTTCATACTTTGCTGAATTGGGATTGCAATGAAGTATACATGATGTGGGATTACCATGAAAAACGTTTTTCCATACACGAAGGAAAATATTTTCCCTTTTGTTGAGGGAAGTAAATGTCCCCTCAATGGGGGAAATATTTTCTGTATTTGTGGTTGTTGCTTTGGAGTTATGCAAAGAAGCAATAAAATCGAGATGAAAAGGATTTTTTCCGTCAAAACAGTAGAAGTGAGATGAAAAAGGTTTTATTGACTTATTCCGTCTTTAGTAGAGCTCTGTAACTTCTGGTGGAGTTGCCTGTTAAAATTAGATTTGTAATTTTGTTTATCATGAATGGAGTAGATGCTGGGACTGTGAATAAGATTCAATTTTCTAGAAAATTCTTAGCGGAAACCGCATTCTTTTTTAGCAAGCACATTCAAAAGGATCCACTTTTCTAGGTTTCTAGGAAAACACGGTGTTTGGATTTGTCCCTTTGTACTATACGTTGGAAAAACTCCCATTCCCTTGTTTTCCAAGGTTTTCTTTGTAACGGAGAGGGTCCTTTTGCTGTGTTTTCTAAGGCCCTGTTTGGAACTAGGAAAATGTTGTGAAAGGAAAAAAAAATATATATGAAGAGAAGTATTTCTTGTGTTCGGGGTACGAGAAAAATAAGAAGGAAAAAAGGTAGATGGAAAAAATTTTAAAATTATGATAGGATTTGAAGGAAATTATTTTCTTTTTAAAACAGATTGTGGAACTGAAAAAAAATTGCAACCCAGTTTCGCTTCAGCCCAATGCTAGCCCTTTCATTTGCAATTTATCTTTTTTCAGCCTTTTCATTTGCAACTCCTCGTTTTTCTGGGCACTTATGTTTTTGCCTTGTTTTTCCTTGCTATACAACCAAGGGAAAAGAAGTCATATTTTACAGTATTCTCTTTGAATATTCATATTCCATAAATCTAGGAAATTTTCGTGAACTGAACGCGCACCACGTGTTCACACGCTTGCAGTTCTTGGAGAAGGATCACGAAGATATGGACGAGGATCTAGATTTCCGGGCACTGCAAAATGGATTTGTGAGTTTCTAGTTTTCCGATTTCCTTCTTTCTCTGTAATCTCATTACGCGTAAATTCTCATATCGGTTTCCATTTCGAATGATAGATTACTATTACGCCACTGGCGTTGTCGTCAGACCATCAGTCAGAGATCCAATCATCTGTATCAGCCTGGATTTCGTCTGCATTTTCTAGCGACTAATTATGAACAACAGGCAAGTCTGGTTATCCATTTCTGCTCTAGCTGGTACTGATACTCAAGTGTGAATAGTTGGTCCAAATGTTTTTTTTTTTTTTTTTTTTTTTTTTTTGCTTTTTTGGTTTTTCCCAATTTATTTATTTTTCATATTAAAGGAGAGAAAAAAAAAAACCTCGGGGTTGGTTTTTTTCTAGAGTTATTTACACTGTTGGTTCTTGATATTTTTAAGTTTGTTCAAATTGGTTTCTTAATTTTTTTGGTTCAATACGGTCCTTGTTTTTTGTGACTTTATTCAAACTAGTTCTTTGTCTTTTTTATTCAAAATGGTCTCTAATATGTTTTTTTTTTTTAATGATAAAACTAGTACTCTATTTGGTGACTAAAATTAGGTAAACATAAAAATATGAGGGTCAAATTTTATCATAAAATAAAACATTAAAAAGCACTTTGAACAAAGAAAGATGAACTAATTTGAACAAGCTCCAAAACATTAGGGTCTGTTTTGAACAAAACAAAAGACGAGGGACTAATTTGAATGAATTAAAAAAAATTAGAGACCAACAGGGTAAATAACATGCTAGGGTTGGTTACAAGCATTCGATTCTTTGGTGTACAGAGTCTATTTGTGGTTCTTTTCTTTCTTGCACAGTTTGGAATGATGCCGCAACTGCATGGCAAGTACTTTTAAATTGCTTGTCATCTATAATTTATTTGTGGGGTGAAATTGGATTTCTGTGGTTCTTTTCATGTTATTTTATTTGCAGTAATTTTGTCAATGTTAGTGCTCTTCATGATTGGAGAACTAGAAACTCTCCATTTTCCCACTTCCTTTTATAATCAGTAATATCAATCCATCGGTGATCTCGAGGTCCTATTTGGTCAAGTTGTGAAAAATTATTCTTTTTAGAAGTTCGTTTATAGAAGTGTTTTTAATAGGAGTCTTTTTGCTTGAATTATCTTGGTAGTTGTATAAAAGTTTGTAGCTTTTACTTTAAAGAAGAAACATTATTTTTTACTTTTATTTAGAAGTAGAAAAACAACGTATGCTTCCATTTAAGATCTTTTCGGGCCAAACACTCTCGAATCTTGAAAAGAAATGCTTTTTCCCGATAAAAACATGACTTTAATTTGGTGGGTTGGATGGTTCCTTTTCCTATCTATTTGTCAAGTTCTACTCATTTAGGGTTTGGTTGATATCCTTTTTTGCTTGCGATCGATGGGTTTTCAGGAACTAAAGACAATCAGGAAACAAGTTTTTATGTTTCTTGTTTTTCATTTTCAGTTTTTGTCAATTTTGACTGAAAGTTAAAAACAAAAATCCAAATTCCCCAAAAAGTTCTTTCCTAAATGTCTTTAGTTACTAAAAACCAAGAATTACAAATAAAAAACGTTGCCAAACAAGCTATCGGCCTTGTAGAACAGACAAGTATTGAGGTAGTATTGTGGAACTGAGTAATGGGTGCTGTGGCTACGAATATGGGTCCAAACAACCAAATGTTTGATGAATTATTCGGGATTGTAATCGATTAGGACTCCTGGTTTGTTAGTGGGCATTTATAGCTTATTGAGTCGAGTCCTAGCGAGGGGATGCTTAAATTGTCGTCGTTGGAGAAAATTTTGATGAGGGCTTGTTAAGAGTTTGTTAAGGCTTGTTTATGGCTCAATATTAGCTTAATGGAGAACTGCTAATAATAGGTTAATTTCTAACACAAGTACTTCATCTAATGTAAAACCTCATTGACAAATACAGGCCTCGTTTGATATTCAGAAAATAGATGCGGGAAGTAGAAATTCATGGGAAATATGGGCTTTGGCTTTTGTTTGGTTGGTAGAAAGTTGGTAGAATATGGAAACTGAAAATTGCTGGGCAATTTTCAGTTGCTTTAAAACACAGGAAGTAACTTATCTAGTCCTCGAGGTAAGTTCTAATTCATTTGTTTTTAACTAGCCGCTCGAACGAAGTTTTATTCTCTATCTTGAAACCCAAATATGTTTTACTTGCTTCCTAGAAAGTTAATACAAGAATTACATTTTCAAAAAATACGACTTTTTGTAGGAGTTTAATTTATATGGTAATCAAACGAGGTCATAGTGTTACATTTGTGAAGACGCTATTCAACAGCTTCGCCACTGGGTTTACACTCCAGCTGCTGGGCTGATGTGTGTGGTTGCGCCGCAGTGAGTATGTCTTGTATAGCCCATCATTTGTAACGTTAAATAGATTGGGTAATAGTAGAGGGTTCTGAAAATTGTTAAGAGTGAAAAACTATTTTTGAGTTTTCACACATTAATTTATGCTTTTGAGACAGTTAGTTCTCTTGATATAATATCAAAGTCTTATTGGTCAAGAGATCACGAGTTTAAATTCCAACAGTCTCTATTTTCAATATTAACATAATGTAAATACAGGATATGAGGTGGGTTGGTGTAAAATTTACGCTTCAAGCCTAACGGGCATTCGCGTGATGGGGTATGTTAGAGTATAAAACTATTTCACTTTCGACCATTAGTTTAAACTTTTGGAACAGTTAGTTCATTTGAAAAATGTGTTGCTTTTTGATTGGCCGTCTTTTTAAAATCTCTCGTATGACATGAGCATAAATAAGATGCACCGCAATGGTTTTTGAATCCAACAAATATATATACAAAATACTACATGAGAATCAAAAGAAATTTAATACGGTTGTGTATGATTTGACTATATAATAATACAACGACAACAATAAAACAGGTAAAATATAGTAAGATCTCTTGAATTTTACAATTAATTACAACACACTTTCTCAACTTTTAATTTTAAAAAATAGCTCCTGAACTTTGTAATTAAATATAATACACCTCTTATACTTTCAATTTTAAGAAATAGTCCTCTAAATATTGTAAATTAACACAACACGCCCCTTATATTTTCAATTTTACAAAATACCCTCTTGAACTTTGTTATTACACACAACACAACTTACCCTTCGAACTTTGTTACTAAACATAACACACTATTTAGACATTCATAAATTTTAAAATAAAAAAGTATGAAGTTAAAAATTTGAATAAATTATGAAAGATATTTTTTTTAAAAAGATATGAAAAAATATAATAATAATTTAAAATTTTATTTTTTGATGTTTTTAAAAAAATATTTTTCAGTATTTATTTTCAGATTTTTAAATTTGTACAACTTTTTAGTTTAAATTTTTAAAGAATTTTAGAATTTATTTTTTAAGAAAATTATTATATTTTCTATTATAGTATTTTTTATAAAAATTTAAAAATATTTTTTTATTATTTTCTAAATTTAAAATATTTTTCTTATATTAATTAAAATAATTATTTCTTGTAATTATAAAAAAAATCTCTTATCTTTTACCTAGAAATATAAAATTTATATCTTTCGTTTAAAAATATAATTTTCTATCTTTTATATAAAAGTAAAAAATCTTTTATTTTTAATTTGATACAAAACTCTTACCTTTGGTCTAAAAAGCATAAATTCCTATATTTTGTATAAAATTAAAAAAATTCTTTATTTTTAATTTGATAGATTTTTTTATTTTAAATTTATTATTCTAAATTTTATTGAAGTTAAAAAAATATTATTATATTTCTTAAAAAATTTTCCAATTTTTTTCATAATTTGTTTAAAATTTTTAAATTTGGTATATTTTTAAAATTTTAAATTTATTAGTGTCTAAGGGGTGAGTTAAATTTAGTAATAAAGTTTAATGGTGAGTTGTATGTAATAACAAAGTTCATGGGGCTATTTTATGGATTGAAAGTACAGGGACGTGTTGTATTAATTTACAAAGTTTAGGAGGCTATTTTATGAAATAAAAAGTACAGGGAGTGTGGTGTGTTAATTTACAAAGTTTAGGGGGTTATTTTTTGAAATTAAAAGTACAGATGGTGTGTTATGATTAATTGTAAAGTTCAAAAAATCTTACTATATTTTTCCCTAATAATAATAAAGTTGTTCACTTATGAAAAGTTTATATATTATGACATTCATACTTATAATGACTCTTTTGGAAATACCGACAAAGTGGAAAGCGGATATGAGTTTTTCAGTTTGACTTTTATTTGACGGTGGTATCTATAATGACGATATCACAAACATAGCAGACAACTAAGATATAATTCAATAGTCTGAAACTATATGTAACAAATTTAATAAAATATACAATATTAATACATAAAATACAGATATATGTTTAATACATAACTTAAGAGGGTACCAACATGCAAGCGTCGGATTCCATTAGAACTTTGAAGTTAAGCGTGCTTGGGCGAGAGTAGTACCAAGACGGGTGACCTTTTGGGAAGTCATTGTGCTACAACTCTCAGGTTGGGAGTTTTTGAAAATAATCTCCCTTTAGGGTGAAGGGGGAAGGTTGCGTACATCCATCTCTGGACCCTGTTTAGGCGGGAGCCTTTAAGGTACTGAGAATGTCGCTTATATGTTTAGTACATAAAATACCAACAATGCTAACAAAAAGTGCAATTAAATTTATACAATAATTAATCTAACAGTAACCCAATTATATGTCAATATAACGAAAAATAATCCAACTTCATTTTCTCACTAAAAAATAACCCAACTCTAACTTTTCTACCAAAAAATAATCAAATTCTAACTTTTCTACCGAAAAATAATCAAACTGTAAAATTAATCTAAAAATAACCTAACTCTAGAAATTTGTTTTAAAAAATATTGAATTGTGATGCTTCGACAATATATTTTTCTTTTACATATTTTTGATTTGGCTTGTTCTTTGTAGGCGGTCTCATTTAGTAAACGAGTTGAGCTATATAGCTCGGTTAGATAAATGATACCAATATCGAATTGGTCTCATTTACTTAATGAACCGAGCCGAACCAAGCAAACTGTGGTTCGGCTCGGCTCATTTGCAGCTCTAGTTGGTTATATTCCTTGGTTGTTTTGCTTATTCTTTGCTCCGGGATATTGCTTTTTTGTGGGATTGTATTCAATTATTGAAAAATGTATTTTTAGTTTGGTTAGATGAGAAAAGAAAGCCAAACAAAAAATATATAGAAAAAAATATATTATCGGAGCGTCATACCATACGCCATGCTTAGCCGTCAATTTAGTATTTTTTAAAATTAATTTTAGAGTTGGGTTATTTTTTGGTAGAAAATTTAGAGTTTGATTATTTTTTAGTAGAAAAGTTAGAGTTGAGTTATTTTTTTATTAGAAAATAGAGTTGAGTTATTTTTTGATATATTGACCTATAGTTAAATTATTTTTAGATTAATTATTGTAAATTTATATTTTTGTGTATAACAAAAAAAAATAATTATTTTTAACTGGAATAATTCTCAGTTTCAAAGCAAATTAATAAGGGGACCCACGCAAAGGGGAATTAAAACAAAAAAAAGTTCGAAAAAGCAAAAAAAAATAAAAAATAAAATAAAATAATAAAAAATGTAGCTGATAGATAGAGCCCCCTAATTAATCCACGTAGCTCCTTCCCTCTTGGCCTGCCACGTGGCAAGCTTAAAATAACCCTTCTAATTTTCAAACCAAGTCCTTTTCTTGCCAAGCAAGCGTGGGGGTCACTTCCAAAGTTTCCACAAATTACAGGGACCATTTTGCAATTACCCTAAACTTTTAACTATTTTTTGTCTTATTTTGGTTGCACTTCCAGGGAAGTTTGTTAAAATATTTCATATATACTAGTTTCGTTCCCGTATGATGTACAGATAGTATGTATTGATCACTGTATTTTATATCCGTAATTTTTTGTATGGAATTAAAATCTTGTGTGATCAGCTGTCCATAATATTGTTTAATTTATATAATTCTCATTGTAATAACCGAAATAGTTTTCAGTAAAAAAAAAGACAAACTATATTTTCCATTTGAAGTCTTTAACAGGGACTTGAATTTTTTTTTCTTTTAACGATTTATTTTTTTATGGATTAAACACAGAAAATCTTAAATTAAGAATGTATTATTTTTCTATTTTTGATTATGAGAGGTATACTTGATTTTTTCTTATGGAAAAAATACGAAAAGTCTTAATTCGAAATTGTTGGAGGTATAATCAATATCCTATTCTCGGATTATATAAGAGAAGTATTAAAATAATAATATATTGGCTTAATATTTCCTTTATTATATTCGGTTATTGGAGGCCTTTTTTTTTAGAACCCTTTCTATTTTTTTATAGGTTAAATACGAAAAGTCTTAAATTAAAAATATGTTTTCCTTTTTAATTTTTGAAACTTTAATGAATTAAGTCTTTTCGTACCTTAGTTTTGTTGTATAATGCGAAGCAAAATGTCGCACTTCGTGGACTAAATATGAAAAATATTTTTTTTTTTTTTTGGGTTGTCGGAGGTCTAACTTGCGTCCTGTTCCTGGATTACATAAGAAAAGTCTTAAAAAAAAATTTACTGCTTTATGTACAAATATACATTTGGCATAGTATAACACTCTGGTTTATTTTGATAGAAAAGTTGGTGGTGGGTAATTTTGTGAGTAAGAAATATTGGGATTGCAATGGGCTCCACCTAATAGGAGCGGGTATAGATAACTGTTTTATACTTACATTAAAGAGGTACGGGGTAGGTAATAGATACCCACAGGTAATGAGACAAGTAGGAGTACACACAAATAATTTGAAAGGTACACAATATCTTTATAGTATTTCATATAAATGAGTTTAGGGTCACTTTAATTTTGACTAATGGTATAATTTAAAAGGCCTTTATGGTATTTATACTATGACAAAATTAATATATTATGACTTTGCTTGGTGTACTCAAAATGTAGAGTGAAATGTTAAAATATGGAGAGATTTACGTGTAATTGTAATTGGCGAACATTGAAGATATATGAGATATCGGAGGCATCGTGGGCAATTTAGGAAGTTTTTGAGTCTTAGGTTAAGAAAAGGCCTCTAGAGGAGTCTAAAATATGGTTTACTTTATATTTTTCAATCAAAAATTATATTGGATATTTTTTTTAATACTTTCTTATTTTTTTTCCTTTTTTTATTTTTCTTTTTTCAATTCTACTCTTAAATACCCTTTTTATCTCCCCTTTTTTTTTCTTATTTTTGATTTTTGAAGAAAAATTAATAAAATAATTTTGTCACCCTATTATATTGTACAATTTTTTTATTAAATAACACGAACTAAAAATAAATAAAATTTTAATTTAAGACTTTCTGTATTTAATTCATAAAAAAAAAAATAATCGACAAAAGAAAAAAAGGGAAAATAAATTTCCTATTGAAGACTTAAAATAGAAAATACATTAGTTATATTTTTATTTAAGACTTTTACAGTATACTAATAGTTTTCTCACTGAAATTGACTCAATACCCTTTAAGTTCACCATATAAAGATATATATTATTTTTGTGTTATTTATAACCAAGAAAATGTTCAAAATTCTACTCTTAATATATGAGATACCAAAGGCATTGTGGGCAATATTATAAAAGAAAATAAGTATAGATAATCATACCCGTCCTATTTTCATCCCTCAGTTCACTATATAAAGATATACATTATTTTCGTGCTATTTATAACCAAGAAAATGTTCAAAATTCTACTCTTAATATATGAGATACCGGAGGCATTGTGGGCAATATTATAAAAGAAAATAAGTATAGATAATCATACATGTCCCATTGTTATTCCTTTGATACGTTGAGATATAGTTGTACTACTTTTAGATTAATTGTTGTTGTTTAATCTACAAATCAATACAAAAAAAGCAAAATAAGGAAAAAAATAAAATAAAATAAGAAAAAGGGATTACGGTTAAGGGAGCATTTAAAAAAAAGGAAAAATCTAAAAAAAAAGAATTGGGGATTTGGATGCTTTTTGGGGGGGGGGGGGGGGGGACAACTTCACAATATATATATAGTATAGATTAATCAGAAAATACACAACAACAACAACAACATTCCCAGTGCCTTGCGGCTCCCGCATAACGTGGGGTCTGGGATCCCAAATAAAAAATAATAAAAAATATTTGACTCGTTATATCTAGAGCCAAAATCAGATAAACCGACACCAAATACCGTAGACTCTACCGTAATGTATATCTACAAGTAGTCTATACCTAAGAGCAAAAAATATATAAATAATTTAGGAAGAGTAAGCTGACAAACCCATTAAACTACCGAGCGTTCTGAGCAAATATTGTGCAGCATTTATCTGCAGTGAAGGCAAAATGGTAGAAACAGATAACAGAAAGCCGGAAATCAAGAAATGCATCCAACAGAACCCCATTTGAAGCCTCGTCCCAAAAGTCAGGGCATCCATGGTCAGTTTGTTAATGACTCTCCTTTTCTGTTCTTCATTCTCTTTTTTCTTGCAAATTTGGCGAATTTTGCCATCTTAAAAAACGATTCAAACTGTGAGTGTCATTTCAATCTCTTCCCAAAGTGAGCATCTATAGGCCCTACGTTGATGGCAAAGAAGTCTTGATGATTTCGTGCCCAGGATCAATATAAGAGGACCCAAGTCTTTTTCCCGATCTCTCAGGTTTGAGCTGCACGAAGAACTTCATTTGAATGAACGTACGGAGTGGTATGAAGGTGATGAGTGACTGCTTGGTTCAGGCTACGGGCTTTTGATTGTGAGCCCATAGACATCTGAATGTGATTGACGCTCACATTAGGAAAAGAGCGGTTAGATTTTGGTGTATTAGTTGGGCTACAGGTCTTTGCTGTAAGTATTGAGTGGTATACAAATAAAGTAATGGAGAAGAAGAGTTAATAGAAAGCTTTTACCCACTTTAACACCGTACTATTAGGGGTTGTACATGAGCCGAGTTGATTGGCGAGCCCTTGTGAGCTGGCTCTCTATAAAGCTCGAAAGATTTGGCTTGCTTTGAGTTCAAGTTGAGCCCACGCTTAGTGAAGCTCAAGCTCGTAAGCTCACGAGCCTAAATGAGTCTAAGCAAGCTTTCCTTAATATAATATGTTTGATTAAATATGACCAATGAAGCTAAATTTGAGCCTAAATGAGCCAAGCCCGAGCTTAAACGAGCCCAAATGAGTTTAGACTGAGCTTAAATGAACTGAAATATTGCAAGTAGAATTCGAAGTTCGCCGACACTAAGGCACCGGATCCCATTAGAACTCCGAAGTTAAGTGTGCTTGGGCTAGAGTAGTACCAAGATGGATGACCTCCTGGAAAGTCCTCGTTTGCCAACCTATATGGTTGGGGGTTCTTGGAAATAGCATATCAGCAGGGTTACACCTTGAAGGGGTAAGACTGCGTACATCGACCCCTTTCAGACCCCGCTTATGGGGGAGTCCTTGATGTACTGGGTCTGTTGTTGTTGTTGCCGAGCTTAGATCAAGCCGAGCCAAGCTTGACGAGCTTGAGCTTGAACTTTTCGAGTTCGGTGAGCTTCGAGCTGAGTTTAATGCAAACAAGTTGAGCCTTGAGCCTAGCAGACTCAGGCTCGGCTCAAATACACCCCTAAGTACCATGATAGGAATAACTATTCTAAAAGACAATTTATTTTTTAAAACTACATCTAAAATTTAAGTAGTTTTTAGGAAATAAATATAATACTTTAAAGGGTTATTTACGTCAAAGGTCCTTGTACTTTGTCTATTGTATTAATTTAGTCCTTGTATAATTCAAAATATGTCAATTTAATCCCAAGAAAAAAATGTTATATTAAGTTTTTAAAGAAATTTTTAATGGTTCAGCTGTTAGTTGGGTTAAATTGAGTACACGAATGAATTTATAATAAGTTACTTGCATCTAACATAATTTTTTCTTTCAAAATTACGTCATTACAAGAGCTAAATTAATACAATGGGCAAAGTACAAGAACTTGTGGCATAAAGCAAAGCAACATTCCCAGTGCCCCAAGGGTTCCCGCCTAAGCAAGGTCTGGGGTGGATGTATGCAGCTTTCCCCTTCATGGTGCTACCCTCAAGCGAGCCTGTTTCCGAGTACCCTCAACCTGAGGGGTGAGGACTTTCCAGGAAGTCACCTATCCTAGTACAATTCTCGCTCAAGGACTTGTGGCGTAAACAACCCAAAAATACAACAACAACAACATACAATCTCAGTGTCTCAATGGCTCCCGCTTGCGCAGAGTCTGAAAGGGGTAGGATACATGCGGCCTTACTCAATTAGGGTGAGATCCTAAAAAGAGACTATTTCTGAAGACCCCCAACCCGATAGTGTAAATAAGCCAAATTTATAGTACCAAAAAAAGGCAAAAAGGGAAGAAGTAGGTGGGGGAAACCGACGCACAAAATGGCTACAAATGGCAACACCACATCACTTCCCCTTTCCATTTACAACTCGACACCATTCTTAGTCTTTATCTCCTCCCACCGATTCCTTTTATGTACCGAAATTAAATTTTCGGGTCTATAATATTAGAATAGTTTAATATATAAGACAGCCAATTGAACTCGTCGAGGAAGTTATCTTCTCTATATATAAGCCGTAATGAATTGTACTAGAAAACATGCAATAAAATCTATCTATTAGAGCCTTATCTCAGAGCGTTATTTTAGACTAAAAGTTCAAAATTCAAATCCTCTATTCAAACCTCTTTTCAAAAAATTCTTAACTGAACTGACTCTTATAATATATGAGCCGCTATATTATCGAGGTTTAACCGATTCCTCTTTAACAAAACTTGAGAAAAGAACATAATAAAATCGATGTTACCTTTACCTTTACCTTTTATAACATTTACTTTTAATATTTTGCTATTTATTTATTAGTTTCGGTATATTATTCTTCTATATCTTATCAATTTCTGTGTCTTTTCTCAATATATAAAACCATTCCAATCTATTTCCCCCTAATTTTGAACCCCAAACCCTCTCTCTCTGTCTCTCTCCCCTCTTTGGAGGTACGATTTTAAACTCTTTTCACACACCCAGATGGAGAATCCCGTCCCCCAACACAATCTGACGCTTAAAATCGCCGCTATTAGCGGTGAAACCGCCGCTAATGAAGAACAACCCACAAAACCCATTACCATCAAAGTAGAAGAAGAAGATGAAAAGCTGCTTGTAAATGGTGGCTATTTGGGTAGCGGCGCTTGCGGAAGCGTCGGGGGAAGTGGGTCTTCTTCGGTGATGCCAAAGCCGATAGAGGGGCTACACGAAACAGGACCGCCCCCGTTTCTAATGAAGACGTACGAGATGGTGGATGACCCGGATACCGACCCGGTTGTGTCGTGGCGTTCGGGTTTGGATAGTTTTATAGTGTGGGATCCTCATAAATTTTCGATTGATTTGTTGCCAAAGTATTTTAAGCACAGCAATTTCTCCAGTTTCATTCGGCAGCTTAATACTTACGTAAGAATCTTATGTGCTTTCTGTTTAATTCTCTATTAATGTTTATTTTAAATGTTATTTGAGTTATTTACACCGTTGGCCGTGGTGTTATAAAGCTTGTTTAAATTAGTCCTTCGTTTTTTTTAAAATTTAAAACGATATCTAATGTTTGTAGCCCTCGCAGGAGCCTTATTGGGTTGTGGTCCCCGGTGTTTATAATTTTATTCAAATTAGATTTTGTCTTTTTTTTTTATTTGGAATGACTTTAATATTTTATTTTACAATAAAATTAGTTAAAAATTAAAAGAGAGGGGATTGGTTTTATTATAAAATAAAATATTAGAGATTATTTAAAAAAAATATTAATTAGAGCAAATCATGTGATAAATAAAATAAATCATTGTTTTTCTGGGTTAAATAAAAATTTTATTATATGGTATTTTTGCTTTTTGTTTGTATGTGAATATTTTAATGCCCACTTAATATTGTTTGATTTTGTATTGATTGATTAGGGTTTAATATATGTGGGATCATGGTATTTTTGCTGGGTTTTGTTTCTATATATGGAGTACTAACCGGGGTTGTGTTGTGTCTCAAATTTATTAGTCTGGATCTCTCGTGGAGTGGTGGGTCACCATACTCGTGATTTCTAG
Source organism: Simmondsia chinensis (assembly GCA_018398585.1). Classification (NCBI taxonomy): domain Eukaryota; kingdom Viridiplantae; phylum Streptophyta; class Magnoliopsida; order Caryophyllales; family Simmondsiaceae; genus Simmondsia; species Simmondsia chinensis. Next base: position 24,141,342 of record JAGTTD010000017.1, on the reverse strand, counting down.
AGTTTGCTTCTTTTCTCCTGTATATATACTCTTGTAACAAGGAAGCGTGTAATACTCCATTTTTTTAGATCTAGTGCAGTTTTCTGCTTTCGCCTGTAGTTTTTCCTCACTTTGAGAGGGTTACCGTGTATAAATTTTGGTGTTTTTGTTTCTCTCTTTTCTTATCTACTCATTTGAAGTTTAGATTTGTTTTTAGTATCTAAATTAGACCCAGTTGTTGGGTATTTTGCCTTACATTTTTTGTTTGTAATTTTTGGTTTTTGACAAGCAAAGAACCTTGTTTCAAAAATATGTCTAATCTGGGGATAAAAAATAAAAAATATGAAGGAATCGTATTTAAAATATGATTTTTAATTTCTAGAAAATCAAAATGACAAACAGAAGACGTCATCAAACAACTCCTAAGTAAGGCTGTCGTTTTTTGAATGATTCCACAAATGAGTCTAATAACAAGTCCCTACTTCAAAGTTTGTATAAAAGGTAAACATATAGGTTTTATGGGCAATTTTTCTAATTTCAATTGGTTTTGAGACTGAACCTGCCTTTAGTTTGTGCTTGGGTCTTATGTGCCAACCCTTTAGCTATGTTCGGGCCTAATGAAATTTCACAATAGTACTAGATTCCGAGGTTGATTTCCATTCTTTTGACATGGTATTGTGCCTTTTGTGGGTCTATGATTTCTATGGATATTGTCGATGAGGCCTTGATCTGGTGATCAGGGTTGATACCCTCAGTATCAGATGCCTTGGTTCGAACCTCATCAATTCGTGTATTGTCGAGCAAATTCCTTCGTTGATATTATGTCGTACTTGTTTTTTTGGTACGTTTCAGCTACACTTCATGCTTTTTTTTTTTTGTAAACTGTGTTGTTGACTACTAGAGTGTAATGGTAAACTTAATGGCCTGTTTGGTATCGTTTCCTATTTATAGTATTTGGTTTAGAAAAAAAAACCCTGTTTTGGAACGATTTTTTCTTGTTTTTTAGTTTTTTGTTTTCAATTTTTTCTAGTTTGAGTAAAAAATGTAAGTAGAAAAACAAAACCCAAAAATTACAGTTTTGAAAATCTGATTTTAGTTTCTCAAAACCTAAAAATTGCAAACATAAAACGATATGAAATAGGTCCTAAGCTTTTGCTATAGCTGGTTCTTTAATATGGCATTAGTGTCTCATTGATATAGAGGTCTAGGGTTCAAATCCGAACCGACCCACAATGAACATTATGACGTAGTTAAACTAAGCTGTACGTACCTCCTGGGTCATCCATGGTTCATGTTTTGGCCTTCATCCAATGACCTAAGCTCTCTCGATATTCGGTTCATTGATATTAACGTACTTCATTTGTTCTTGGTGGGTCGATGAAGGGATTCAGGAAGGTCCACCTAGACAGATGGGAGTTTGCAAATGCAGGATTTCGAAGAGGCAAGAAACATCTACTAAAGACCATAAAGAGGAGGCACCATGGCTCCAGCCATTCTACGAAGCTCCAACTCGAACGGGAATATGAGATCGAACATCTCAAGCAACAACACGACACGTTGAAGATCGAAATTCTCGATCTTAAAGAGCAACAGCTCAGCTCAGATACCCGTTTAGCAGCCATGGAAGAGCGTTTAAAATACGCTGAGTGGAAGCAGAAGAAAGTAGTCATGCTAATTGCCAAAGCAATGAAAAAAACTTCCTTTCTTCAGCAACTAATTCAGAAATACAACCAAAGGAAAGTTCTGGGTACCGGAGAAGTATCGAAGAAACGTCGGTTGGTAACCAACGAGAGTGTCGAGAGCTCATCCCTCTCGGTGGGTCCCACCGTAAACCTCGATTACGTAAAGGATGAGCTTGATATTGGGTCGAGCCCAATTGAGGAGCAGAAATCGAGCTTGATATCGCAGTTGAGTAGTGCGGAGTTCTCGTCGGGGAGCTACATAATGTGGGAGAAATTAATGGAGGATGATGTTATATGTGAGGAGAATGAAGGTGAAGATGAAATGGGTGTTGGTCAATCAATGTTTGTTCATGAATTGGAGGATTTGATTTCAAAGCCACCAAGCTTTGGAGTTGGAGGGTTTTTGAATCTTGGAGAGGTTATTTGTCCTACAGGTATGCTCTAGTCTCTCTCTCCTCGTTTCTCGTTTTCTGTGTACTGAGTGTTCGAGTCAAGCTTATGCGTTCTGCTATTGAGTGCAAATAATTCTTTAAAGTCATTCATTGGGTCCATAGTCCCAGCTTATCTGGTTGCATGTAAGGTTTAAGGTTTGGGTTCGTCCTGCTATTGGATACAAATAATTCCTTAAAATCATTTACCAGGTCTGTAGTCTTAACTTATTCTGTTGCATGTAAGGAAACTTCTGGTTCTTTTTTAAAGAAGAAGCACTATCTTTTTGATTTTGTTTAAAAAGGGAAAAAAACATTCCGTCTTCTATTTAAAATCGCTTTTCTTTTTCGGCCGAACACACTCAAGTCCTTGAAATAGTGTTATATTGAAGAAGAACCACTCTTTCTTGAAAAAAGAAATTTGGCTAGATAGGTCCTTAAACATCCCGATCAGTGTAGGAAAAATGGAAAATGTGAAATTTTGTTGTGGGATTGTTCAAAATCGGACTACTTGATTGATTGTTTTGAGTAAAAAATTTGCTTGATGTTCTTTTGCAGGGAACTAAAGAAACAACAACGAAAAAAAAAATCTTAGTGCCTCAAGGGTTCTCGCCTGAGCAACGATCTAGGGAACTAGAGACAAAAAAAAAAGGGCAAAAAGCAATCTCAGGATCGAGGAAGAAGACAGGCTCATCTGCCACAAAATGTTACATATTTTGTTCGGTTGTTTCTGTTATGTTTTTTTTTTTTTTTTATAGCTAAGCGGGGATTAGGATTAGAACTCAGAACTTCTCAGTCCTCAACCTTTATAGTATTTTACCACTAAACGAAGGCATAGTTGTTTTCGCCTTTGTTTATTTAGTTAGTTGACTCGCTGACAATGTAAATTTGTTGGAAAGCTGGTGCCTTTTGGGTCTGGTTCTTTTAGGTGTAAATAGAAATGGGAGATCTGCTAGAGTTTCAAGTGGAGTTTTTTATATGGAGTTCCTGGTTTTTATTCGGTTCTGTGCTTTGCTAGTTTTGTCAGATTTTTTCCGGTAATTGAATGGTAAGAGCAGGTAGGGGCTCCTTGAAGATATAATATGAACCATGTTTTGGTAGTAAACAGAGTTATACAACAGGGACAACCGACGTTCCAAAAGCCAAAACAAGAACAAAGGAGCTAGTCATGATTCACGACGGTAGAGAAGAGGCTAAAAGCGTACTAAAATCAAATCCGGGTGGTAGGGGGTAACAATTTTGACATTGGCAAATTGAAGAAGCTTCGTCTTAATCTTGTTGACCAAAAATTTTATTTTACACAAGATAGAGGTAGGGGATAACAATTAAGACACTACGTTGATCGAGCCTGATTCAATAATAAAAGGCCGTCCTCGGAGGAGGATATGGACTGTGAATTCTTTATGAGTTTATGTACATATCTCAATGTTCGTAAAAATGATAAAAAGTTCCTTGACTTTTTTTATTTATTTATTTAGTAACTTATATCGTTTTCGTATTACTAAATAGTACCTTTTCGTAGCAAGTTGTCGGTTTATTTCGGGAATGTTGTTCTCTTGAAAAGGATACGGTTTTATTTACTTGGCCTCGTGAATAGAAGATTAATCATGGCATTGAACTTTAGTTTTGGCACCGAATAGTATTTGTTTTGGTGGGATAATTTCGTCTTTCCATGTCTTCGACAAGAGATGTTATCAAAGAGGATTATATTTATTAATTTAAGGAAAATTTAAGATATTAAAAAGATAAACTAAAAAAGTTAGGATCGTTTTATTATTTTCACACATATCAGAGCACTAAAACTAAATAACTTTATTTTTTATTTTTTATTTTTTATTTGAAGTTCCAACTTGGATTCACTTTTAATGCTTATTTTATTGTACTTTTTGCTTTGATGGTAGATACTGTGGATAAATTCAAAATTTGAGGATGAATAATTTAGATAATTAAGCAAAGTAATTAATTAATCATCTTAATTAATTCATTTCTTTGCTTAATTATCAAAGTTAGATAATTTAGATAATTAAGCAAAGTAATTACGTCTTTTCTTATACCGAGCCCGTCTAGATAATTTAGATAATTAAGCAAAGTAATTACGTCTTTTCTTATACCGAGCCCGTCTCTCTTAGTGTTGATATAGTCATATAGTGCCTTTTTTTTTCGTTTTTGCATATTTGTTGTTCTTGTCTTGCTTTACCTTTTTTAGGGTGTCTTCTGTTTTGCGTTTTTATTTTTTGAGTTTATTCCGATTTTTGTAGACTTTGTTTGTTCGAGTCACCTTTTATATATTATAATTTTATCGCTAATTATTGAAAAAAAAAAGTATGAAAAGAAATCACTGGAACTCTAAATGCTGTCTCCTCCAGGCATAATTGTGGCCCATATGGAGACACTTGTTTTATTATTATTATTATTATTATTGTATACTTTTAATTAGACGTATCATGTCATGAGCTGAATAATCATTAATTTTCTTACTTCATTACTTCATTTGGAGTTAGTGGTTTGAAAAATTATTATTTAGGTATTTTAAGATTTAAATATTTATTAATTAAATATTTTAATATTTTAATCTATATAATAGAGTACTTTGATATTTAAAATTTTTATCACCTAAGTATCCTATGTTGGAATTTGATAAATTTTTGTAAGAATTTTATCTATTTTTTACAAAAAATGTTGATAAAATATATGAATCTGATAATATATATAAGTTAATGTCAATATTTTCATAAAAAATATAATGAATTTTGATAAAATATTCACATAATGTTATGCAAACCGCTTAAAAATTACTACAATTACGCGTTATTTTTTTGTTTTTTAGCAAAAAGTCATCAAATTCTAATAAAGATACTAAAATATTATTTAAATTGTGTTAGATTTTAGCATTTTATTGTTGAAATTGTGTTTAATTTTAGCATTTTTCAACAAAAAATCTATCAAATTTTGCACAAAAAGGTATCTAACGGATAAAAATTTAGAACTTAGGGTACTTAAGTGATAAAATGTCTAAATCTCAAGGTACATTATTGTATATATTCAAATGTTAGCATACCTAAGTGATAGATGTTTAAACCTCAGGGTACCTAAGTGATAATTTTCTCCTTTTTTTTTTGATAATTTGAATACAAGTTTGATAAAGTACAATTGTACAAAGCAGAGTTCAAAGACAAATAAGAGAAACACCAAAACACCTAATGCTGCTTGTAACCCGGAGTCTAAAGCAAAAACTCTTAGATAAAGGTTGGGGCAGTCATAACACCATTATTTTATCACCAAGATTGGACAATTCGAAGATAGCGAAAAGAGCTACCTCTAAGACACAAACAACCACGTCACAGGCGGACAAAACAACTAAGTTAGACCATTGCATGACACCACGGACTTACATGAACTGGGTCGACTCTCTTTATTAACTTGGCTACCTTCTTCATATTGATGGGGCCGCCTCTAGGAAGACGCAATCTAATTGCTTTCTAAATTTCCACGCCTCTTTACCAGAATAGGAGAACGTCCACGCTTACTTGCTCTTGGTCCTTTTCGATCCTCTTTCAGACAACCCACGAGTTTTTTATGCTGAAAAAAATTGTAAAGACTAAAACAAACTTGTCTGAAAAATGGAATAATATCGTCATGGCATGATGTTAGTAATTGACCTAAGTCATTTATGCCCACTTTAATTTCTTATCATTTTTTTTTTTTAATTTTAGACAATAAAAACCAACACCAACAACAACAACAAACTCAGTGCCTGCAAGGGCTCTCGCAAAAGCAGGGTCTGGGGTGGTAGATATACGCAGCCTTCCCCCTTCAGGGGGCTACCCTGAAGAGAGGCTGTTTCCGAGGACTCCCAACTTGAGAGGCTAGTCCGCAGCATAAAGCATGTGACCTGGCAGCAGGAGAACAATAAAAACCTAAGGGTAATAATATAAATTGGATAATAAAACATTGGGCTATTATACTAAAGGTCTATGTACTTTGTTTACTGTGTCAATTTAGTCCTTGTACTTTTAATTGTGTCAATTTGGTCCTTAGAGAAAAATTTATGCTAAGTTTTTAATAGTTCGGCCATGAATTGGGTTAAATTGAGTAAACAAATGAATTTATAATAAGTTACGTGCATCTAAATAATTTTATATTTCAAAATTACATCATTAACATAACTTAAATTTGACCAAAGGACTAAATTGACACAATTAAAAGTACAAGGACCAAATTGACACAATCGGCAAAGTGTAGGGACCTTTGGCGTAAATAATCCTAAAACATTTGTTATTTGTAAGATATTAAATAAAACTTTTGTGTTAAGAAACAAATAATAGTGTTTCGCATCATATATATCATGGTGATTAAATTGACTATATTGATACAAGTTAATCTATTGTTTGAACTCTTCAGTATCATTCTTTTTCTGTACGAAGTACAAGGATCAATAAAACATTCTTCTATCTCAAAACTTCAATACGAGGTCTGCTAAAACCTTAACTGTCAAATTTTTAACTGTCGCTAAAAGTCTCTGATAGCAACGAACCCACTATCGATAAAATAAAAATTCAAAAGAAGGCGTTCAAATAAAAAAAAAAAAAAAAAATTATACACATTACTTGAGTTTCTATTGACATCTAAATTGTGCCAAGAGTACAACTTATTAATCATGTTCATAACAAACCATATAATAAAACTCAAAATATTTCCTTTACAACCACAACCACAACCACAACCTTAAATAACATGGATTAAAAAAAGAAAAAAAAACAATATTAATATGATTTTTTTGAACTGTTGCTTGAAATAAAATGAATCCTTCTACTTATAATTTCATCAAGCAGACTGTTATGACTGTTATATTGGGTTAATTGAATTTTTCGTTCAATTTTGTTCTCCGTTTTGACTTTGCTGACAATTAGAATTACTTGAACATCATGCGAAGTGATGTGCACATATTTTTTGTGCAATACAGAGTTTGTTAATACAAACTGATGGTCAAGAAGTGTGTTTGACTAGACTAGTAGAGAGGATCATTTTGATTTCGAGTAACAGTTCAGAGAGTTTATATATATATAGTAGTCATTAGTCATCTTTCTTCTTACTCCAAGGAGCACACAAGTTTTGCAACCCTTCTGCGAGAGAGCAAACACACCCGCTTTCTTTTTTCTCATCGTGTTGTGGCCACAAAGGAGAAGTGTTATCAGTCTCACCTACGTTTTGCTTATGAGTTGTGTCGACTGTTGGCTCAACTTCTTTCTTGGCTTGTTTCAGCGTGCTCGATTCTTTCACTTCGTTCAATTTGGTCTTCTCATTTATATTGGCTATCCTTCCCTGTGTTTCCGTGGGATGGTGTTGGTGCTGGTGGTCGTTGACAAGTGGCTTCTCTTCCTCCTTTCCCACCAATGACTTCACCTCATCTTTGACCAAATCAAGGCTTCCTTTGACATTGACTTGCAATTCTTCCTTAGCTTGTTTCAGTGTGCTCGATTCTTTCGCTTCATTCAAGGTGGTCTTCTCATTTATATCGTCTATCCTTCCGCGTGTTTCCGTGGGATGGTGTTGGTGCTGGTGGTCGTTGACAAGTGGCTTCTCTTCCTCCTTTCCCACCACTGACCTCAACTCATCTTTGACCAAATCAAGGCTTCCTTTGACATTGACTTGCAATTCTTCCTTGGCCTGTTTCAATGTGCTCGATTCTTTTGCTTCATTCAGAGTGGTCTTCTCATTTATATCGACTATCCTTCCACGTGTTTCAGTAGGACCGTGCTGGTGCTGGTGGTCGTTGACAAATGGCTTCTCTTCCTCCTTTCCCACCATTGACTTGACCTCATCCTTGACCAAATCAAGCAGATTGTGTTTCTTCTCATTATTTCCTGCTAATTTCAATCAATTTTACCCATCAAAATATTTTTTTCATCTTTTCTTTTATATATTTACAAACTAAAAGTTATAATTTATGAAAAGGAGAAAATAAGACTCGGATCTTTGACTACTACCTCGACCAACAATTTCTTCCAATGTGAATGGTGTTGAGATAAGAATTACATTTTGCATGGAAGTCGGTACTCATTCTATTGTTAGTGTTCACTTAGATGAATAAGTCCCTACGAAAACATCATCCCTTTAGGATAGCATCCTGTAAAGGTAAAGTTACATACATTTTACTCTCCATATATTTTTCCTGAACGGGAGTATCTTTGAGGCGCTGGGTTGTTGATGTTGTTGCTGCTATCCACCCTAGGTCTCATATTCTTCCCATTCGAATCCGACTTCAAACGTGGCAAACCCAAACTATGCACAATTATACAATGAAAATTACTAAAGATTAAAAAATTAGATTATTTAAAAATATTTTAATAAAAAATATTTTCCCGAACGAAAAATTGTCTTTCTAACCCAATGAAGTCTAATTAGCGAGGGAATCTCACACATATAGGTGTTTTTGGACAATCTGTTTAGATCATAATGTAATAACCTTACTGATTATAACAAAGTGGATTGTCGTATCCTAGAATTAATATTGTTAGATATTAATTTTAAATGAATACTGAGAAATATTACCTTGTAAAGGATCTGGTTTTCCAAGTGGCTCTCGTTCCTCCTTCCGAGTTTCTTCTTGCCTACATGAATTAAAAAATTACATATTTGACCTTTAGCAAGCTATGTTAACGACTCCACATGTGAGTCTAATTGTACAATATAAGTCTAGCGAACTACTTCATCGATACTAATTTTTTTTGGATAAAATTACTTGTTTATTGCATATGGACCCACCTGCAAACTTTTAAACACGGTTTGAATTCAACGAAATCTCATAAAGTTGATCCTCGAAGCTGAGGTGCTTTCAAGATCAAGTCTCATACCACAATATTCTATCTATTCAGAATTTTGAAGTTCGGCCTGAGTGGTAAGATAGTTGAACTAGACGTTTCGTAAAGTGCCAAATTTAAAGGTTCAAATCACGTCATTGAATGCAAAGACTTCGTTGGGACTATTTACTAAGTCTACAACCATGACTTACCAAATATTGCACGAGAGAAACTTTTGAGTGGGTGGTGTATGCTAGTGCAACTCAAACTTCTAACTGCACTACTTGTAAACTCGTAATATAAAATTAAAGCACGACTTACCAAGGTTATCATCTTGTGACCCAAACTGAAAATGATTTGAATCTAAGTCATGATCAAACCCTACTTTATCCATGAGAGTAGTATTGACTTCTGGTGTGTGGTAGTATGCGGAAGTAAGGACCGTCTTCGAGTTGGGTAGGAATTTTTGGGCCGTATTGTTTTGATTATGTAGGAGCAGGTGGGCCTGTGGTGGCCTGCTCCCCCCCTCTTGTACTTTTGGCTTTTTTGTTTTGTTTCATTGGCTTTTTGTCTTGCACTGTCGTTGTATTTTGCCCGGGACCCTATTGTTGTAGGTGCGCCCTGCTTTGTATTGTGAGCTGTTGCTCCTTATCTATCAAAAAAAAAAAAAGACCCTACTTGATCCAATCGACCTAATACCCTTGCTCATTATTAGATGGGTAGACCCAAACCTAACAATTTAGGAGTCAGGGTGAGGCATCTCGCATTCCAAACCCCAGAAACCTGAACCTCAAATCACTACCCGACTCTAACCCTATCTGACCAACCCAATTCCTCACCTATGACCCAACTGGACAACCATAACCCGACAATTCAGGGTCAAGGTCAGGAATCTCACAACTCAAACCTGAAAAGACCAAATCAAAACTGACCCATTGCTAACCGGACCCCTAACTAACCTAATCAATAGATCTAACTATGTAAAATATTTTAATTATACTCGCATGTGAAATTCTCGGTAAGAACACTTACTTGGTATTGGGAGGAGGGGCATGAGTAGGAGGGTCTATCTTGTTATGAATATCATGTATGATGTTGTCAACTTCTTCCTTAGCGTCTCGTATTTCTTCTTCAAGTACACTACTTGCCCTTCTCTCGCTCTCACTTTCGTTCTCATACTCACTTAATGTCTCCTCTTCTTTGCCTGGCATTCCAAAAGACAAAAAAAATGATATTATCGTATCGATACAACTGTATCGTGTTAATAGTTCAACCATGTTATAACGTCACAGAAGAAAAAAGGACCAGTCACACTTTACATAGAGCTACAGCTTAACTTTTACAACAGTTGGTTTCTTGAGATGCATGGTATCAGAGCCTTGGTGACCAAGATATCACATGAATTTGAATCCCAATAGTCCCCACTTTCAATAAAAAGAAAAGCAACATTCCCAGTGCCCCAAGGGCTCCTGCCTAAGCAGGGTCTGGGGGGGTGCTACCTTGAAAAGAGACTTTTTTCGAGAACCTCCGACCTAAGGGGTGTAACACGAGGACTTCTCAGGAGGTCACCCATTTTGGTACTACTCTCACCCACTTTCAATATTGACATAATTTAAGCTCAAGTTATGAGGTGAGCTTGCGTAATATTCACGCTTTAAACCCAATGTACATTTGTGTGAGGGGGTATGTTCGTGTATAAAATCATTCTCGAACCTTTAAACTTTTGGGACAGTTGGTTCAACACAATAGAAACTTGAAATGGGAAACTAGTGAGCCTATGATACAAATCATAAGCTCGTGGCCGGACGTATGGAGCTACTAGATTTACCTCTATGTAACATTTTAATTATACTCACATCCGTATAGACCAAACATTCAGATAGATTCAATAAAGTGTTTCTATATTAGAAAATAGTTTTTTATTCTAAAATAGTATGACTAAACAGACACTAAACGGTTTATATTTAAAAACTAGAATTATTTGCACCAAAGGCCCCTGTACTTGACTCATCGTGTCAATTTAGTCCTTGTACTTTTAATTGTGTCAATTTAGTATCTATACTATTTAAATTGTGCCAATTTAGTCCAATTATCAAATTCAAGTTAAGTTAATAATACAATTTTTAAAGGAAAAATCATGCTACATGCAAATAATCCAATACAAATTCATTCATTGACTCAATTTAATCCAACCCATAACCGAATTATTAAAAATTCATCAACAAATTAACATAAATTTTACTTTGGGGACCAAATTGACACAATCTAAATAGTAGAAGGACTAAATTGATATAATTAAAATGACGAGGATTAAATTGACACAATGAGCAAAGTAAAGGGACCTTTGGTATAAATAGCCCAATTATCTCGCATATGGCATGTATCAAATAACAATTTCTAAGCCCCATTTAATTCAATATATAAGAAATATGAGAAATATATTACACAAAAAGTTATAATTGTCAAAACAATAGCAGCAGCAGCAACAACAACAACAGACCTAGTGCCTCAAGGGCTCCCGCATAAGCGGGATCTGGGAAGGGTGGATATACGCAGCCTTATCCTTTCCTGGTATAACCCTGCCGCGAGACTGTTTCTGAGGACCCCGAACCTTATAGGGTTGGCAATCTTATAATTATCAAAAGATAAATTAAAATTTTCTTTTCCAAAAAAAAAAAAAAAAAAAACCTTAGCATTTGCTGCATATATTGTCAAAATTTATTGCAAAACTATAAAGAAAAAACATGAAAAAAATTCTTAACCTTATTTTTTTTTATCCCAAAAAAAAAAATTCTTAACCTAGACGAGAAAAAAGTGGACTTTAAATTTCTTGAGTGTTGTATAAAAGTGAGAAGAATAAATTCACATCAAGCTAGAAGCAACTCCTTTTTTTTTTCTTTTTCTTTTCCCAATATGTAAGATACAGACCGAAAATCGAGATGCAAAATAAAAAATTAAACAAAGAGATACAACACCAAGGACGTCAATAACCAGACAAAGTAGGGGGAGATGAGTTTCGAACTCACGATTTCGTGTTTAGGGGTTCCAGCAACTCATATGCATGACTCGAATGGTAATTGGAAAGAGAGCAGAAAACATAACATACCTGATCGATCCTTGTTTCTCGAGAATTTTTTCAGTACTTTCTTTAACTTTGAATTGGACGATGTCGTTGATGAAGACGAAGATAATCTAGAGAAGGGTGATTTTGGTGAAAACATGATGGTTTTGACAAAACTATTCTTCCTTTTTATTTTCTCCTTCTCATTTCCTACACACCATACATAAAATGATCCAAATTAATATCCATCTTATTATATATGCAAAGAGTAACCAACATTTAAAATAACAAAAATATTAACGAATATAAACAAAAAAAAAATATATAATATGCAGTGCGTACATAAAATACACATAACATTCAATAATATAGAAACCAATATTAAACTAAGTAGTTTCTGTAAGCTAATTATTTTATATCATATGTATTCGGGTATATATATAAATGTATTTTTCGATGTTTAGATTATTGTTCTCGAGTAAACCAATCCGGATCCTTCACCCATCAGTTTAAACATTCAGAAAAGCTAATTTTTTGACATGGTATCAGAGTCTTTCTTTTCAATATTAACATAATTTAATCATAAGATATAAGATAGACCTGTCTAATATCCATGCTTCAAGCCCAATGGACAATCGCATGGGGACATATGTTAGAATATAAAACAGATCCAGAGCTTCACCGCTTAACTTAAATTTTTGGAAAAATTAATTTTTGGAGACATTTTTATTTAGAAAAATGTCACTAAACAAGATTAAATTATTAATTTCCTTAAACAACAACAACACGACACCCACCTATACGAAGAAAATTAAAAAAAAATTGATATAGAAATGGTGATGTAAAGATATGATCTTTTTAAATATCTTTGCTTGCACACATGACAAAGGGTGCTTTTATACGCTTTCATGCACACTTTTTTGAAAATATTTTCATTTCTTAATTATTAATTTGTTTGAAATTTATTATTGAGTATCCTCGATCTTGATCTTTTATCGCTTAAGTATTTTGATGTTTTAATATATTTACAATGAGCTGTCTTGTGTTTTTTAAATTTTATCAATCAGGGTTTGAAAAGCCTATCAACTAAGCAAAACCGAACCCGACATTCTCGGAGCCTCAAGCAAAATTTTCAAATCGCACACTCATATATAATAACATTTCTCTTAAAAACTATTAATACTAACAATTGTTACTTCAAAAACCACAACCTCGAAAATTTGGGGCCCCTAAAATTCGGGGGTCCCAAACGGTTGCTTGAGGTTGGAGCTCGACAAAATTTTTCATTAGAAACTGCTGATATAAAATATAATTCCTGCAATATGTAAGCCTCGTAGGAATTTTAATGTTCTTTGCTAGGAAAGGTGGAATGATACATGATCTCGATGATGTATATATACTTTTAATAGGCATTCAATGAATTTTGATTGTGATTCGACAAATTTTGTCGAGGACACTGACATAACTTGTTACCATTTTATGGTCAAAATTTGCGGACTCCTAAGTGATATGAGAAGTTCAAGAACTGGTCGGGACAAAGCGGGCACGCTTATTAAATGGCCCAAGCAGCTCGGATTCTAACCTGACCCGATTAATAAACAAGTAACATATGGATTACATCAGTTTACAAACTTAGAAAGATGCTATATAATACGTCCTCATGGTTAATAATAGGTAATTAAACTGCAGTAAATATGTGGGATGTTTATAATTCTGCAAACTAAATTATCAAATAAACATAACCAAATATAATTCAAATAATCTCATGTCAACATAGTATACAACCAAATTTCCTAAATAGTAAGTCGAATATCTATAATAACTTAGCATAACTACATGAACATGTTAAAAACACGTTAATATAATCCAATATGAGTAAATTCAGCCCAACTATTTAAACAAATTAAATATGTCAATCCAAAGTCAGCCGCACCCCAAGGCTAGTCCCAACTCCCGAGCTTTTAGGATCCAAAGCAAATGTTTGATTGGTGGATTATAATAATCAACTTTATATTATAATACTAACTAATACGCAGCCATTTATATTATATATATATATATAGGCACATATATCTTTCTAAATTAAAAGAAGGTATAAGGAATGCGCTAATAAAGGCCACCAACATCCAAAGAAGGAGAGATGAGCACCAGCTCAAAACTTCATGCTTGAGAGTGCGCGACAAATTACAAAACGAAATCCGACGGGCAAAACAAATTTATAACATAAATAATTTAAAAAAAGGAGGACCCGAGGCTATTATCTATGTCTTGCTTCTAAGGGAACCCTAAAGAATCAGCCCGTGTAATACGTACAATAATTAAAAGAAACGTGCACCGCCAAAGAGCTAATAACCCGAATATCCTCTACTATAGTCACAATTTTCGCGTACGCTAAACCCAAAAACTTAATCCAAACTATTTATATTATATTATATTATACTATATTATCATATGCAAGCAATGAGCAAACCAAAGACCAAATTATAACAAACACCAAAAAGATAAACAATTAGAGAGAGAGATATAGGGGGTTGGGTACCTGGCGACAATGGAAATAGATCAGCCATTTCACCGGCAAACCGGAGGGCGTATGACGTGGCAGTGTCTGATTGGGTGGGGCTGAACCCGAGAGTTGGCAGTTTCGATCAGTGCCCGGAAAAAACCTCCCACCACCACCGCCGCCGCAGCCGCGTACCACCGCAGCAGAGAAATAGAGAGGGGGGGAGAGAGAGAGAGAGAGAGAGAGAGAGAGAGAGAGAGATCAGAGGAGGAAGAAGAAGCACAGGAAAACTAAAATGAGGAAAAAAAAAAAAAAAGAAAAATTAAAAAAATTGAAAATTTAGTATTACTGTTTCAATGCCAGCTTGGATTTTTTTGTTGGTGGGTCCCACGTATAAAGGTCAGTTTGTATACGTGGCAGTTTACTGTTGGTTGGGGAGATTTGCCGGCCGGACGCCGGCCAGCCCACCCCCGCTACAATGTACACGCAGCAATCTTGCAACCCACGAAAACGTGTATGTATGCAAAATTATTATTATTAGAGTAAAATTATTATTTTTAAGATAATTTTATAGTTTTTATTATCTATAAATTATATTATTTTTGATAATAGTAGTTTTTATTCTGTTAATAATATCCCTTTTAATGAAATTTATTTGATACTAGTAGAGTGATATATATAAGAGAAGAAAATAATAACTATTAGATTTAAATTAAAAATGATTGAGTTCGATTCTAACGAGCGAGCGAACGGCGGGGCAAGAAAGCGTGCTTGACCTTGATTTTAAAATTATTTTACCACTTCTTATTAAAGTTAATGACTTAGATTTTTTTAATTTATATATAATATTGTTCTCTTCTCTCATTTGTCACCCTCTCATACATATATATATGTGTGTGTGAAGGTGTCGGGTAATTCAGCTTAGAAAGTTTGGGGAGGTGGTATCCAAGACCTTGAATCAAATCGCACCTTCATCATCGGAAGATGGGCTAGGGTTGACGGGGAAGATAGCCTCTTTATGCAGCACATGTGACTTCATTACCATATATAATAAATATACGTAATTTAAGGTTAGTAGTTCATAAAAAACATATTTTGAGTCAAGCAAAGATAATTTTTTTTTTTTTTTTAGCCATAAAAAGTCCCTTTGACGATCTTGTTAATATTTTTCTGTTAGAAGAAAATGGAGATAGACAGAGAAAATTATGGGCAGTTAGGAAAAGCATTATGTAGTGTCAAATGACATATTCATAGCCATTGGTTTCAAGTAGGTCACATGGGTTGCGCGTGTTGCGTGTGTAATATGTATCTGAACTGTTATCATAAGCGGAAGTTTAGGTCGGATAGGTTGAGGGTGACTTGACCCTTCAGAGGGATCTTTAGGCAACTTGGGAGATGGCTCAGACATGATTTTCTGGATGTCTTTTATTTTGGATGAATTGCGCTTCGATGGTTGGAGGGAGACTCATTATAACGAGCAGTTAAATGAGTTGCCTTACTCATTTTAAGGAAAACTAAAAAAAGAAAACTAGAGAATATTGGTCCTATCCACCAGTAAATACGACCTATTTAGAAGGAAATGCTCATACTATATAAGCTGACATATATCAGTTTATCTGCAATACGAGTATTTAACACACCCTACTCATTCACAACTTGGTTTATGCCAAAAACTAGAGGACGCCTATATTTTGTGCCCACACTTATCGAAATCTAGCATTATCGTTGATACAATTTCACGATTATTAGACTTATCTCAACTCTCAAAATCATTTTTCAGGGAAAGAATGCCCTCATCGTATAAGCTGACAGTGCCAGCACATCAAATTTGTGTGGGAGACCTAACAATAAAAGCAATTATTTATATTTTTCCATATTATAAGACACAAATTAATCATTTTAATTTAGTATATATAATATGTTCTAGAAAATTTGTAACTTAAGCTCCCTAAAAATTTGAGTATTTATCATGTAAGTTCTTTTGCTGGAGCCCTTGAGGAGCTGGGATTGTTGTTGTTGTTGTTGTATCATGTAAGTGCTTTGATATTTCAATATTTATATCGAGGTACCATTAATTTTGAAAATTTTGTCACTCATATACCTTAAAGTTTAAAGCTTTATCTACCAAATGCCTTTTACCGAAATTTGGCTGATTTTTGTTGGAAAATGTTGACTGAAACATGATTCTAGATATATTGTATTAGCATTTGATGAACTTCTTTGTATTTTCCGATTAAAGTCAATAATTTTGTTTTCACAATCCACTGAATGCTTATTGAAAATATTGAGAATACTCATATATACTATTATAATCATGTACCAAATCAATATTTTTTGTTGAAATTTCCCCATTTTTTATAAACATTCACCGTGTTTGGGCATAAGGTATCTATATGATAAAATCTTTAAAACTCGAGATACCTTGTTACATATATTAAAATATCAAGTTATTTCAATAATAATGGCCCTAGATAAGAAAAAGGAAGAGGCCGGCCAAAAAAGAGCAGGATGAAGACAATTCGACAGGACCTCACCTAATTCAACCTAAATGAAGAGATGGCCCTAGATAGAGCTCAGCAGAGGACTAGTTCTAGGATGACCGCAGGATGACCGAATTTGCGATGTAGGAGCATCGAGAACCCATAAGCGACCACGTGGCTGCTTGTACGCTCACTTGTAGACAAGCAATACTGGCGTACGTTGGCCGCCTAGTGTTCCTAGGGTTTCTGAAGTTGCGCTAATCGCTGCTGACACTTTCTATACTTTCTCTCTCTCTCTCCCTCTCTCCCAACGCTTTCTACACACTTTACTCTCTAACTCTGTATACTTACATTGTCTCGCAAGCGTGATCAATCTTCTACTCTAGATGATATGCCCCATGCTTACATGTTTATATGCTTACTTGCTTACACGCTTACCTGCTTACAAGCGTACATGCCCGCAGAATCTCTATGCCTCTATGCCTCCTATGCTTTACATGCTCCCCACATACTATATGCTACATGCTCCTTACATGCTACTTACATGCTCTTTATACAGGTCATTTACAACTTTCAACTATCAGGCAAGGGGTCATCGGAAACAGCCTCTTATTAGGGTCTCACCCTGATGGGGTAAGACTGCGTACATCCTACCCCTCCAGACCCTGCGCAAGCGGGAGCCTTGAGGCACTGGAAATTTTGTTGTTGTTGTTGTTGTTAGTGTTCAATGATAAATTCTCAAATTTTAGGATATCTAATCGATTGTTTTGTATTTTCTAAGCAAAAGTTATTAGCTTCTTATCGAGTAGTTATTTTATTATTATGATATTTTATATAACTATTATGTATATTTATTTAATATAATTCAAAAAAATATTGATATTACTAAAAAAGAAAGAATTTAAAGAGAATAAAATAAAGAGGAAGCGTAGACCTACTGATATAAGAAAAATAAGAAAATTAATTAATATGGTTTCAATGCCTTCTTTCAATTAAATTGATTTTGGGGTGTTGTGTAGCCAACTTTTACAAGGTCTTTACCTCATTAAATTTTAGCTTATTAACGTCAAAGATTCCTGTAGTTTTTTTATTGTGTTAGCTTTGTTCTTATACTTTTAATTATATTAATTTAGTCCTTAAAGTAAAATTTGTGTTTACTGAAATTTTGACTAGTTCGATCATATATTAGATTAAATTAAGTCAATGCGTGAATTTTTGGTAGGTTACTTGTATTTAATTTGATTGTCCCGTTAGAAATTGCATCAAAAATTTAACTAAAATGTAACCAAATGACTAAATTGATACAAAATAGATTATAGAGAGATTAAATTGATACAATTAAAAGTATACAGACTAAATTAACACTGTAAAAAAAATACAGAGACTTTTAGTATAAATAACTCTAAAATTATTTATACATCTTTACTCGCCTGTTCAAAATTTGGGATAGTTAGTTATATTATATGATATCAGAAGCTTATGTTTAAAAAGTTGTCAATTTGAATTTTAATAGCCCTTATTCTCAGTTTTCAACAAAAATTTAACAATTAACTAATTAATAAATAGCTAAATAAACAAATTTATATGTTAAAATTATTTTATATAAATAATTTAAATTTTTATATTTTTTAAATATATTAAATTTTAAAATTAAATTAATATTTAAAATTAAAAAAAAATTCCCCCCTCTCTCTAGGAGTCGGTTCCGAAAATAATGCTAAAAAATAAAAAAATAAAAAAAATAATGCTGGAAAAAAAATATTTCCATATCTACTGTTGAACCGCGTCAAAATTTCAAGAAAACCGGATCACATAAACGCGTTTTAATTTAGAATAAACCGCGTCTAGTAAACGCGGTTTATATGTGAACCGCATTTAGTAAACACTGTTTACCGTCAGGGATCCAAAATCCCCCTTTCTTCCACTTATACTTACTATTATGTTGCAATTCTTCACTTTTTTGTTCGCTTATAGTTTTCATTATGCTGTAATTTGTGATAATTATCATATTGAACCCATGTCTCTCTTGATGAAGCTCCAGCATCATAAGGGGAGGTCAAATAACTCCAATAATGGTACTTGAAAAATCTCCAGTGTATAAGAAAAAGAAAGACGGCGGACGACGTGACCGATGGTGGATTAATGAGAAAGAGGCAGAGAGACAGTGAGAGCAGGGGAGAGAGCACGCGTGAATGAGTAGGGTTTTAGATCCCAAGTAAACCGCGTCATTAAGACGCGGTTCTATATTAATAAAACCGCATCTTAGGAACGCGGTTATAACTAAATAAACGCGTCATTAAGAGGCGGTTCTATGAGATATAAACCGCGTCTTAATGACGCGGTTATTTAGTTATAACCGCGTTCCTAAGATGCGGTTTTATTAATATAACCGCATTTTTGGGACCCGTTTTATGAGAAGTTTAAACGCTTTTTTTTTTGACGCGGTTTATTAAAGTCGCGTTTTATAAACGCGGTTCAACAGTAGATTTGAAAATATTTTTTTTTCAGCATTATTTTTTTATTTTTTAACATTATTTTCGGAACCGACTCTCTCTCTAGTGTTTGGCAGTGCCACGAACGCACTACGTGCTTCAAATCCCCACCCCACACCATATGCACTTTTATTCTTTTACAAAAAATGTATTATATACTTAATCTATCTTCTTATATATTATTATCAAGTATCCTACTCTTAAAAATCTCCAGATTTTAATTTAAATAATTTTAAGATGATATGATTTAAAGTCTTTAAATTTTAATTCAATCAATTCTAAAAGAGTGATATTTAATATTTTAGAATATAAGAAATAAAAATAAAAAAATTCAAATTTTTTTACCACATTATTTTTTATAAGTATATTGTTATATTAACTATTAAATTATAATAAAATTTTAACCATATTCAATTAAATTCAAATATGATAATATATAAAATTATATTTTTATAATTATAAAAAATATGAATATTTTTATATATTGTACAAGATAATACTAATTTTATATATTTAATGTTAGATGTCTAATCTCTCTCTCCCCCTCTCTCTCTCTCGGTGGTGTTTAGATCTCCACCCTGTGGTGTGGACTTTATGACACGTGTGAAGAAGTGATGTCAGACTCTTCGCCCTTTTATTTTTTTATTTTTTATGGGGAGGGGGAGGGGATAAACCCCTTAAAGTTCTTATTAAAGAGGACACCACTTTGAACTTTACGGGATTCGATCCTGGGTCACCTCGTTGGCACCCGACGATTACGACCACTCGGCTATGTCCCTATGGGACAGACTCTTCGCTCTTTTTCTCCCCGTGAGGCGTGTAAATCCATTAATTTCTTTAAATATTTTAATACATAATTTTATTACCAAATTTTATAAGAACCTATATATATAATGTAATTACATTTACATAACAGGGGTGTATTTCAGCTGAGACGAGCTCTATGCTCGAGTTTTGGCTCATTTGTATTAAGCTTAGCTCGACCTTGGCTCCAAACTCACCGAGCTCAGAAAGGTCAAGGGTAAGCTCAAACTTTAATAGTCTTGGGCTCGGGCTCGGGCTCAGGCTCGGGTTCGGCCTCGGCTCGATAAGTTAAACGAGCCGACTCAGTTCAGCTTGAGCTTAAAGCGAGCCGAGCTTTTTGAGCTCCATGACGAGCCAGCTCGGCTCATTTACACCCCTAATTACATATTGAAATTAACATTAAAAAGGTTATCCTTTATAAGAAATAACTTTACATTCTATATATAATTTTAATTTAATACTAAAAATATTTTATTAGATAATTTTTATATAAAATTCTATAACAATCCTTATTAAAATATAATTATATAAAAAAATAACATTAAATAATTAATGTTATAATAAATAAGCTTTGTGGGAGGCATGTAGATAAGATTCATGAAGGACGCGAAAGCTACGAGTAGATTGCGATATCTACTTTGACTAGTCCCTTTTTATTGCTCAAGCTATATTTCAGGCCCGACTTATAGAGTTCGCATACACAAGATTCATATATAATCTAAATAGAGTTTTATTCTAAAATTTATTCGCATTAGATGAGTAACTTACTAGACTTATATATTGATCACTTCTCTCGTACAAAGTGAATGTGAGCTTCAATTGGACTCATATACGGAGCTCCTTAATAAGTATTGAATACGGGTTATCGCACGATTCAAATAGAAGGAAACGATCAAATTTATGATTTAAGCTTTGGAGGAGAGATTTTCACTGTAGAGATTTTCTTTCTTCTCTCTTGCTTATCGTTTTATTTTATGATTAATCATGTCGTTAGAAAAGATAATACAACATTATAAAAACCCCTTCTAAGAAATTACTCTTTTCGTAATCTAATAAAAGAACTGCTTTGAATGAGATACAATCCTTATAATATTAACCATTATTGAATGATTCAACTCTCACCATATTTATTTATTTGATTTATTTGATTATTTTATTAAAGGTGAGATATCAAATAAGCACAATAAATAAATATACCAAAAAAAAAATTTGAAGTTTTGTAATTTGAAATTAAATAAACGTAATCAACTTTTAATTTAATCAAACATATCTATAAATATAAATTACATAATAGGAAGGAAAAATGAGACTCGACCACCGTGATTACTATTTTGAAGAGATTTATACGCTTATACGCCCCCAACTATGTAGGAGTTGGTTGTTATAAATTAGACTTTATACTGAAATTTTATATTTGATAAATTTAAAAGTTGAAGAATTACTTTAAGTTTAACCGATAATTCAGAATATGTTTAATATTTAGCTTAAAAATAAAAAATAATACCGAATAATCTATAAATTTCCGGGGGTGATTATAAAAAGTAAATGAAAATGGACGTAAACACCAAGTAAATTGCATGGCAAAAGTCTAAATATCATATCGTATCGTATGATCCACGTTCATTTATTTTAGTGGCCTTGTACTACTCCCTCCTTATCTGTCATCATTTAAGTCAAACTGTTTAAGGGAGGTAATCTTATGATAATAAAAATCGACACGAAGAATTATAGTGTTAGGATATGCCTCAAATTCTATGCAATTTAGTTATAAGTCTCGTCGTGAGCAAGCTGATCGATCGGGGGGAATGCCCGATTGATCTGGTGTAGTGCTAGACAGCAGCAGAGACTCTGCCGATCGATCGGGAGCCCAAATACGCGTGACCTAATTCGCTCAGTATAAATAGACCTTGAGGATTTCAGTTTTAGGTGATCCAATCCGAATCAAAGAGTGGTGCCGTCATCATTGGTTTGAGAGCATTACGAGAGTTCAGAGGGAGCGATTCAGTAATTCTCCATAGATCTCGTTCAAAGGAAGTGTCTTTATAATTCTTCCATTATTTTTGATCAATAAAGAATCTCAAGTTCCGCCAGTGGTTTTTCCCTTCTCGATTGAAGAGGGGTTTTCCACTTAAATCTCTGTGTTCTTCATTTGTTCTCTTTTATCCTGTTATTTACTTATCTTGTGTGCTATAGTATTTGAATCGAATACTATTCTTGGGGTGTTAAGTTCTACATTAGGAAGATATTACTTCCTTTACAAATTGATATCATAGAATATCAGATTTGTCCAGATTCCTAACAAATTAATATCAAAGCATATCAAGATTGTTCAAGTATTTTACCTTACATATAGTTATCAGGATTATCGTTGAAGATATTCCAAAGTCTTGACAATTTTATATTTTACATGTAATAATTTTGAGATAAGAAAATATTCAATAGTTTTTAACTTTAAAAAAAAGTCAAATGTCGTTTATCTTCATACATTGGCTTTTTGTGTTTTCGGGAGTTGATAAATTTGTGATCCATTTAGTTTTCATGTCTCAAGAGTTAGTGTGGGTATAGGCGTTTAGGTTTTTTTAGGTTCTGTTCTTGCACTTCAAGAGTTAACATGGTGGTAGGCATCTAGATGTTTTAGGGTTTATTGCTATGTTTTATTTCCTTTCTGTGGGCTTTCTCGGGCTCCACTTCAGTGAATGTGTTTATTAGAACAAATCTTCAAATATCTTGCAAAATCTTTGCAACCGGATAACCAAAAGATTTCAGGTGTTAAGGCTATATAATCACTTTCCTTAAGGTTTATTTCAGTAAACGAAATATCCTCGGGGATACAACAACAACCAAATATGAAGTGAGAGTGTGCAAAGGTAGAGATTGAGTAAGATGTAGAGAGATTTATGTTTTACTTTCACAAGAATACGAACATTTTGAAAAACATTCACACATTCAAAGTTTTCTCTCAATGTTCTTCCAATCTTTTTTCTCAATCTTTTGTGTTCAAAAGCTTCTCTAAATCAGGGGAAATTCATGCATATATAAGCCTTAAGACGTGCCAAAAACATTGCAAAAAGAACCGCCAAAAACTGGGAAAAAACTGTCAAAACTATCTTGTGTGTCGACACACACAGGCTTACTACAGATCTGTGTGTTGACACACAGAGTGCTACCGTCCGCTTTTGTAAAAGGGCTGTGTGTCGACACACGGGCCATGTTTGTTGATACACAGCTGTTCTCCTGCGGTTATGTTGGATTGTGTGTCGACACACACCCCAAACAAGCTTTAAACACTTAAACAAATACCGAGACAATCTCAAACGCATCTTATACACATATTAAACAAACATTTAGTACATATTTTAAAAATACATCAACAGCGTTGATTTTTTACTGTGGGCCTGTGATGTTCGGGGTGCCATCCTTTTGTATCACGAGTTTTACTCGGTATCTATCGGAAAAAAAGTTCTCTCTCTGATTATTAAAAAAAACTACGGCTTTGTTCTGTCCACGTATAGAGAGAGAGAGAGGTCACTCTCGTTCATATTATTTTTAATATGGGATAAGTTGTCATGTGTTACTTTCTACCAAGATTAGAAATATTTATATTCACCAAAAATATTTAAATAATATATTTTTTTATAATCCAATAAGTTTGCGTAAGAAGACGATGCCGAATGAGTCATGGTTGACTTCGCCGACTTATCAAATGGTGCAAAAGAGTCTAGCCAACTCGTAAGGGCTCGTAACTCGAGTCGAACATAACCCAGTAATTAAGATTATGCCGATGTAGTTTTTTGGATGCACTCGTGTCTGTAGGCATGAAATTTCTTAGTAAATAACATCGAGTTAACGATTTTTAGGTTTACTAATGTCAGTTTTGTATGTATCTATACAGGGGTTATTTTGTTACAGACATCTTTGCAAAGTTAGGTTGCACGAGATTAAATTTCCTCATTAGTTGACAAGCCTTGATCATGGTGTGCTCACAAATCATGCTTCCTTGACTTTCTATATTTATATACTTTCAATTTAAATTTTTTTTTCCTACTTATCGAAAAGAAAGAGTCCATGTTAAATGTTTAGGGGTGTAAGTGAGTCAAACGTTTGACGAACTGCTCATGTTCGAAATCAATTGTTGTTCATTGATGTTCGTTATGGAGCTCGATTTCAAACAAAGGGGTGTTTGGCTTATTAATGTTCACGAAACAGTTTGATAAGGGTTTGACAAGAACTTATTAAAGGCTCATTACAAGCTCACCGACAACTCGATCTTAGTTAGTATTAGCTCAACAATAGTTCAATAATAATTTGAATGTAGCGAGCTTGACTTAATAGCAGGTTCGACTAGGTTATGAGATCGCTTTGGCTCAATAACGACCTCGGCTTGACTACGAGCTTGAATCTGCTCGATTAGGCTAACAAACCAAACCAAGTATCAAACACACTAAAAACGTATCAAAACCTAGCTCGAACAAAAGGTCGAAGCTTGATAAGAACTCGGCTTGAATTTGAACTCGATAAACCTTATCGAGCTCGAGTTTGAAATAGGGACTGCTTCGCTCCACTCGGTTCGTTTACACCCTAACACACGCCCAATCCGGCAGAACACCAGCATGTGAGACAGCCCCGGGAGAAAAATGGACCATGAGCCACCGAGCACTTTAAAAATGGGCCAAACTAATAGGCCCATAGCGGGGCCTTTGAAGAATAGGCCCACAGAGGATCTTCGGCCCATATTAGAAGAAGACTTCCACCTGGCCCTATTTAATATATATAAAAATTAGAGCAGAAAATAATGACTATCAGATCTAAATTAATGACTTAAATTTTAAAATTATTTTACACCTCTTATTCGAGTTGATTACCCATATTTTATTATTTAAATCTAATAATTATTATTTTTTCTCTCATCTCTCATCTTTTTATAGGAGTCGTGTGTATATAATGGGTGGCGTTCTTATGAGAGCGGCGAATCCTGGCCCTCCGTTGAAGATTTGTATATTATCTCCTCTTATTTCTCACTCTTTCATGTAAGTCGTTGTATCGTTTATGACGGGTTTGGATATTCACTTTATACTCGCCGCAATACCCGACAGTAGGATATATTTTTATTTTTCCTTTAATTTTGGAGGTTGGTTAGTAAGGACAAAAATGCCTTGAGTCAAGTGGCTAAATAATATAGTATTTACGTACGCATTGAGGAGGACAAGACGGCCCAAGTTGGATAAAATAAAAATATTTCATTTATTATTATACGTGTGGGTCGTTGTGGCCACCCACTTTATTAACTCCCAACTTTACCATTTTTATAATCTATAAATATTCGATACGATATATGTTATGAATTTCACATATGAGTATAGTTGAATCCTATATTAAGGCTAAGAGTGTTCATTGTTCGGTTAACTGTACCAAAAAATATTTCGATTCGGTTAACTGGAACTAAAATATTCAAAAATCTCTGAGCATTACTGTAACCAACAAGACCGGTTAATCGACTTTCGGTAAATCTATTATTCGGTTTGGTTATGCGGGTTAACCGGTAACCGAAAAAATAATACGCCTCTTTTATATTATATGATCAATCTCTTCTAAAGATGTAAGAATATTCAACAAATTTCAAGCTTATAATCCGATTCTAAAAAGTAAACATATAATATCTCATTTAACCAATATGTGGGCAAAAGAATGACATTTAATTATAGTAAAGTAGTGCTTAGTTAATATTTGGGATATAACAGTGGGTTACGAGTACTCGATGCTACGAAAACAATTAGGAGAAAAAGATAAAGTTGATCATGCATAATGGAATAGTCACCTATATGCTTGAAAAACATACTTAATTAACAATGTAATATTATGAACCTGTAAAAATATATACATAATATATACTATTTTGGTAAATCGATTAACCGAAAGGGACAAAATCACTAAACTTTCGGTTAGCCGACCCGAAAATTCGGTACAATTAACCGCATTTTTGGGTTGGTATTTCGGAAATTTGGTTCAGTATTTCGGTTACGGATTTTTTTGAACACCCCTAATTGAAGATGTAAAAGAGAAGATATCAATATATAAGTCTAATAAATTACATTATTAATGCCAATTAATTTTAGAATGAAACTCGATTCTAACTTATATATAAATTTCATATATTTCAACTCTGTGAGTCGAGAGTGGAAATTTAACAATAAAAAATATAAGTATGAAAATAAAACTATTTATTTCATTTGTTATTAATTAATTAAATAGTATCACATTATTGAGGGATTATATTATAAGATAATTATTTGTAGTGTAGATATGATTGTTGAAACAACTAGCCACCAACACTGACATATAAACAGTTCCATTTTGGTATGCTATTGTATAAAATAAAGATAATAATTGAATGCACTTATATATATATATTTTATACTAAATTGTTTCATCATTTGTTGATAAACTAAAAACAAGTGAAGTATATGATCAAAAAAGACATGTAAGGTAGTTATATTTTAGTAGCTCGATACAGGGTTTGTTCGTGTCAGAAAATATTTGTGTGAGCATATCCAATAAGATTGTTAGTATATCCCACATATATATAAGAGAATATACATCAGAGAAAAATATAATAAAATTGCGGATAAATATTCTGAGTATATCAACTTAGGATATTTTACTAATAGTTCACATTTAGACTCGGAATTGAAGATATGTGTTGCCTTTTTGCTTTGAGAGTGTTTGGTTTTGAAAGAAAAGTATTTTTACATAGAATTGCAAATTATTTTTATGTTTATGTAAGAATAAAAAAATAATATTTCTCTTTTAAAATAGAAGAGAAAATTTAAAAAATTTTGAGCAGAAATACCCTATTGAAAGCAATTTATACTAAAGTGTTCAATTTTGCAAAAATTATTTTAAAAAAAAATTTCTCGTTTTTCAGTTGGACCAAACAAGTGTATTCATATATGAGATCGGGATATCAAATTAAAATTTGTTTTTAAAAAATTATATGAAAAATGTATTAATTAGTTTTAACTTTCATATAAGATCCTTAAAATGTTATCATATTTGTAACAAAGTTACTTTATCACATAGGTATTGTAAGTTTTAAAGATTTGTTTTTCAGCTAGCTGTCATGATATTTGAATATGTACAACAGGATACTATGAATTTAAAAAATTTTATTGTTTAAGTATCTTATATCAAAATTTAATGGACTTTTGCTAAAACCTGACAGAATTTTACAAGCAACCACCGATGTAGTACATGATTAAGCTAATATATATGTGTTATGTCAAGCTTTTATAAAAAAATTAAGCAGATTACAAATAAAAATTTAATAAATTCGGGTAAAAATTAACTATATTATTGAAAATATGGGTCATGTTGAATATTTTCCAACAAAAAGATAACAAACAAAGGATACATATATTATCTATTGTTGAAATCTTTTTTCATAAATCAACACTTTTTGACAAAATTCACCGAATTTTAAAAGAAATTACCTAATTAATAAAATTTTTAAACTACAAAACATATATAATAAAATTTTGAAAAATTATCACTTGAGTACCTTGAGCTGTGAGCATATATCAACTAGGTAAATAGATTTTGACGAAAAGTAATTATATATTATTAAAATTATGTGTCATTGTCTTTACCCATCAGAACCTTGCCTCAATGATAAAAGACAAGTAAGGAGATATAGTATTGCTTTAGACTTAAAAATTTGGAGTTCGATTTCTTCTCTGAACACCTCTTGGAGGAATCCCTAATTTAAGTGATTTATGTGGTATGTGAGTCACTGCATGGATCGAGATTTACCGAATAATCGAATTACTTGCAAAAAAATTAATAATTTTGTCCTTACGATGACTGCGCAGCGTGTGGACCATGCAATTGACTGACTAGTTGTGTTTTTGACTTTTATTTTAAACATGACTTTTCTATTTATTTATTTTCTTAAATATTCTCGTACTTTATTAATTAATATTGGGTAACGATGTATTTTTTTTGGTGGAAAAATTCGAAGCCGCTCTATAAAGATTGATCATTTATAATTATTGATAAAAAATAGGGAGAGGAAAACTCCACCCAATTGTGGGAACAAGCTCTGATAAAATTGGGTATCTTAGGACACCAAGAAAAGAAAAAAAGAAAAAGCATGTAATTTTAATGTCACTGACTATAGTAGAAATCTCCCAAGGCGGATCACACCCATCTTTAAAGACTCGAATCATATCTTGACAATCAGTATCAAAAATCAAGAACAAGTAACTAAAGCGAATACCAAAAGATCACACTGCTTGTAAGGCAAGACACACAGTTGCACGAGCCGAAGAGGTAAAGGAAGAACTACACCAACCCGAAATCACCATAGCCCGATCATCATGCACAACAAATTATCACTTGGGTATTTTAACCAATACACTATACATTATATAAATGTGTACAGTTAATATAATAAATGTATAATAAATACACCGAGTCCTTACCCTTAATATAGCGGTGACTAGACCACCTCCCTTTTATTACATAATACTTGCAAGAAATTTTTGTCCCCACATGTAAAAAAAACGTATTATAATACCCAGAAGGCATGATGTTTGAAAAAAAATGGAACCGAATTAAGGAAGATACTGAATCTACTAGTGAGACATGCCAATAACAACTAGTAAGGAAAGCAAGGTTCTTTATCGGATAATGGGCTTTTTTGGAATGCCTTTGAACATGATTCATAATCTACAACCTTTTCGTACACCGAGTGGATTAGCAATCACTTCTCTGCTCACTCTTGTCGGGCTTGAAGGACTGATAGAGAGGTAAGAAGACTATTTTGCTTAAGTATTCAAAGGCAATTCAGCTCTAATACATGAATCGGTCATAATTCCTGCAAAATAAATGAACAAGAGGTTGAGAAGTGATGGAATTAGAAGACTCCCCCGATGCTAAAATTAGTAAGTGAACATAAGAAAAAAAAAAATTATCATTTGGGTATTTAAAGTTTTAGTATTTATCACATAAAGGTTTTAGTGTGTGACTAGCTCATCAGGTTGGGGGTCTTCGGAAATAGCCTCCCTTCAGGATAGCTCCTGCAAGGGGGAAGACTGCGTACATCTATCCCCCAGACCCTACTTATGAGGGAGCCCTTGTGGCACTGAATTTGTTGTTGTTGTAGTATTTATCACATAAGTATCATGACATTTTAATATATGCTATTAAATATAGTAAGGTTATAATATTTTATCGCCTATACATCCTATGTCAATAGGCTTTTATAATAAGAACACAACTGAAGTTATTTAAAAAATGTTATTATAGTACATGAATACGATAATATTTGTAAGTAATATTAATTTATTTAGCAAAAGTTCAACAAAATTTTGATCTAAGCTATGCATATATATATATTTTTTTTGATAATTATCGGCAAAGTCGTAGTACATATTGGCACTCGCCGCGGCGAGACCAAAACCATCCCCTAAACGGCGATGGGTGCAAAATCCAAATCAAAATAGAAAAAATCAGACGCCGAAGAAAAACAGAACATCACCCAAATAGGAATGGACTAGGGCCTAACAGAGCACCAGTTAAATTCGAAGCAGACACACACACGATCACACTTTCCAGTCAGAGACAAACAACCTCAAGAGGGTGGAAACCAGGAGAGGGAAATCCCCCCTCTCCTGCATTGCAAGCACGGCACCAGATATGGGACCAGACAGAGAGGGTACTGAGCCCACAATATAAGGAAAGGGAAGGAACATCCAGGAATATGGGTGAAATCAGGAAGCCTCAAAGCTATCCATATAATTGCCAGAATCACATATCATGTCGCTATTTTTTGACAACAGATCATCAAATTTCTATCCAAGGATATATATTCATATTAAAATCATATTTCACGTTAACATTTACAACAAAAGTCTAACAAATTTCAGCCCAAAAATACCTAATAGAGAAATTTTTAAAATTTTAGGTACCCAAGTGATAAAATTTTAACATCATGATACTTTGATGACAAACGATCGAATCTCTGTTATCAGATAATAACAACAACAACACCAACAATAACAATGATGGACCCAGTGCCTCAAGGGCTTCCGCCTAAGCGGGATCGGGGGGTGGATGTACCCAGCCTTATCCCTTCAGGGTATAACCTTGCTGAGAGACTGTTTCATAGGACCTCCAACCTTATAGGATTGTCAACACGAGGACATTTCGAGGAGATCATCCATCCTGGTACTACTTTCGCCCAAGCACGCTTAACTTCGGATTTCTGATAAACTCCGGTTCATTATTGCCTGTTATCAGATAATATAATATATAATAATTTTAAATGTCAAAATGGAATTTTACACAATTTTTCCATTATGACTATAGGCTGCTTGAATTTGGCCATTCAGCTTCTTCTTGGAAATTCCCTAGTCAACCCCAAAGCTTACTTTCTTTGACAACACAAAACAAATATTTAAAAAATAATAGTTAATCATATATTAGAATTTTACTAGGACTTGATAAAAAATAAATAATTGTTTATTATAACTGGTAGTATTTTATTCTTATTGTGTATTATAAATTTGTATATTATTTGTAAACTAGGGTTCATTTACCAAGCACTAAGACACCGGATCCCATTTGAACTCCGAAGTTAAGCATGCTTGCGCGAGAATAGTACCAGAATGGGTGACCTCCTGGAAAGTCATTTGTTGCCAACCCTATCAGGTTAGGGGTCTTCAGAAACAGCTTATCGTCTGGATAATACCCTGAAGAGGTAATACTGTGTACAATCATTTCTCCTAGACTCTGCTTATGTGGAAGTCCTTGAGACACTGAATATATTATTTATAAACCGCAGACAACTGCAGCACTTCTCTATAAACAAACCATTACTGAGGCCACAAATGGTGGAGGGTATTGTACGTTCTATTTGTATTATTAAGTAGGTCATGAATGTTCTTTAGTAGTGACAATTAATAATAGACAAAAGTGGTTGATTTTTTACATAACGTACTGTACAAGTTTAAAAAGTACAGACCGAAAGGTAAGTTAAGACTCCGTATATGGAATTGGAGTTGGGTGGTGATACAAACAAAATCGATTCAGACCAAATTGATATCAGTCTGAGCTCATAAAATCGAATCTAACAATATAAACACTCAAATCAAGCATTAAATATAAGGATTTGTATTATAAAGGAACATACCTAGTGCCTCAAGGGCTCCCGCCAATGCAGGGTCTGGGAGGGAGCGGATGTACGCAGCCTTCCCTCTTTAAGGTGTTAACCTAAAGAGAGGTTGTTTCCTAGTGCCCCCAATCTGAGGGTGAGGGCTTTCCAGGAGGTCACCCATCCTGGTACTACTCTCGCCCAAGCACGCTTAACTTCGGAGTTCTAATGGGATCTGGTGACGGCGTGTTGGTGCCCTCTTTTGTATAAGGATTTGTATTATATTGATAATAAAGAAAGGAGAAAAGACATAGAAGAATGGGGGAGAAACACAGAGAGAATTAGGAGGGAGGGAGAGAGTACATCATTATTAATATTAAACATGAAAATGTCCTAATGGAGCTATAGGGAAATACGACAAAATATCTAAGTAAATGTCTAAAGGGGTGACGTGGCAGATTGAAGATGGGGCTGACACCGAAATGGCAGCTAGCAAAGCTATCTGAGAGATGGTGTGGCGTGCTGGGTACCTGGCGAGTATGATTAGGCGAGTGGATGCTTGGCGGTAGATGACTAGACGAGTGGAGGACTTGGTGACTTGATGAGCTGCCGTGCTTCTAGTTAGGCGAGCATGGGACTAGGCGGGTACCAGTTCGCCAACGATGCATAATAGCACAGCATGGCTACGATGTAATATGAAGCCCGAGACTATCTGTATCAACACCCCCAATCCCATTTTGGCTCATATCAAGTGGTGAAATTATAATTTGATTTCCAATTCTGATAAAATTGGAATTAGAATAAAGTTGAATTTTTATTATTTGGGTAATCAAAGGAATTGAAAATTTGAATTCTAATCTTTTTCAATTTTTTGGGTGAATTGAGTTGGATCATTCGGGGTTTGGGTCGTCTAGGATCGTGTTTGGACCGGAATGGATTAATTTGGGTTTGTCGTGTCAAGCTTCGGGTTTTGGATGATATCATATCATGCTCAAGTGATATCGGATTTTGTGTTAAGTGGTGGGTTAATTTTCAGATTCAGGTTAGCACATGTGAGATCTGGGTTAGATAGGGTGATTTCGAGCCCAACCAATCTCGGTTTCATGTTAATCTAGTTGTGCATAGTTTTTAGTTTCAAGTAACACAGCTTTATGTTAAATTTAGGTTGGACCGAGTATAATTGTGTCAGTTTCAGTTGTAGTCATCTATAGGTTTCGAGTCCATCAAGTTGGCCATCTTGAATTTTAGATTGGCTCGATCAGGTCACACTCAAGTCTGAGTCAAGCACTGACATATTGGGATCGAGTCATCTCAGATTTAGGATTTATTGAATTGGGTAATTCTCAACTTTGAGTAAGATTGAGCTAAGTTCAGATTGCGCTGGGTCAATTCAAATTTGAGGCACTCAAGTTGGATCATTGCAAGAATCCGGTCAAATTAAGGTTGGTTTGGTGGTTTTGGTTTCGGATCATCCTAGATTTGGGTTAATTGAGTTCGATCATTTTAAATTTGAAATTAATAGAGTTAATATGAAATTATAATCCTTGTCCTCACCCTCAATGAATTAGATATGAGATTTTAAGCTGAACCCAATTCTAAATAATCAGACGCCGAAATTGTAATCGATTAACTTTAGCAGGTGAATTAAACAACATAATTAAAATTTATACCTCAATTCCAATTTCCCCTAATATAATCAAACATTATGAACATTTCTATTACCTCAAGGGCTCCTGTCTAAGCAGGGATTGGGGGGTGGATGTACGCATCCTTTTCCCTTCAAGGTACTTCGAAGGGAGGCTATTTTCGAGAACCCTCAACTTGAGGAGTGCAACACGAGGACTTCCTAGAAGGTCACCCGTCTTGGTACTACTCTCGCTCAATCGCGCTTAACTTTGGAGTTCTAATGGGACTTGATACTTATGTGTTGGTCGACGTGTGAATATTCATCCATCTTTCAACTATCATAAAGCTCAATCCTCGTGCCTTTTCTCGTTTTATTTTTAAGTTTATTAACCATTTATCCTCGTTTTACTCAATCTATCGAGCCACTCATCTTTCTTTTTTACAGTGAAACCGATCACCGGCCAAGCCATCCACTTCATACTAATGCTAAACATCAACTTCCACCACAACCCGATTAAGTTCTACTATAAAATTGATCAAAGCAACAAAAAAACCCATAAAAAAATCAAACAAAAATCCCCATAAAATAAACTTTTCAAGGATTTTGACCCTCGTGGGTTTGATTTCCAATATTCAAAATTATTTTTTCAATTCCAAAATTTCCCATTTCATCCGAAGTACTCTGCCACGAGATTCCTCATACATTTCAACATTTCCAATTCTAGGGTTTCCCAGTGTTGAAGGTCTCAGTAGACTTTCCCCTTTTTATTTTCTCGTCAAATTGTTTTACCCTAACTTTGAATTTCCAAATTATAAGGCACAGCTGTCGCGTATAAATAGTGGGGGTTGTGTCCTAGTCTGTAACAATTCTGTATAGTTTTTTGGGTCTTTGAAAGGTTTTCTCTCGAGTTGATCAAAAAAAAAAAAAAAAAAAGAAAAAGACAAAGAAAGTTTTCTCTGAGATTGAAGAAGAAAAGGGTGTTTCTCAAAGAATCGATTCAAGGTCAGTTCATAGTTTAAGGATCTTTTTGTAGATTATGTTCTTTTAGTTCATCTTTTGTAAAGTTTTTGATGTTAATTTTTGAGCCAAAAATTGTTGAGTATCTTTTTGCCTTTTAGTTTGCTTTTGTGTGCTCAATTTATTGTTTCCCTTTGTTGGGTATTCACTCGATCGGTTTGAACTTTTGGATAATTGATTACATTCATAGTGTTTAGAGTCCTTCTGACTAAAATATCAACTTTGAATCCCAACAAGGCCTGCTCTCTCTCTCTCTCTCTCTCTATATGTATGTGTAATTTTGAGCTTGTAAACTTTCTACGCTTTAAGCCTAAATATTTGTTGTAGGTTTTCATGTTAGAATATAAAATTATTTATGAATCTTCACTTCTCAGCTTAATTTTTTGTGATACTACTACTTGAAGGGATAAAGCTGCGTTTATATCACCGCCCGGACCCTGTTGCGGCTAGAGCCCTTTTAAGACATTGGGCTTATTGTTGTTGTTGTAGTGGTTGGTTGGTTGCTTTTATAGTCATCACGATTAGTGAATTTAGGGATTTGGTGATCTGGGTCTCCATTTTTCTTTTTCTTTTTTTTCTTTTTTTTTGCTTTTTTTCGTTTGTAGAAAATATCTTCTTGTTCTTGTTCTGCTATGTTGAATAATTGAATTATGGGTTAAATTTATCCTTTTTGTTGTACTTTTTTTCTTCAATAATTTATAGTTGTGGTTGGTGGGAATATTTGTGTCTAAACAGAAGTCAATTATTAAGAAAATGGATGACTACAAAGCGTGTGAAGAATTTTCTAATGTCAAAACTCATTTTTCTGAATTATTTTATGTGCAAAAAGCTGAAAATAGATTCAAAGTTCTATTTATTCCTTATCCAAACTTAATATTTTTCTTAACATCCTCTTCTACTTTTCGAGTGGGGCTTTAGAAACCACCTCTCTATTGGGTGTTCTCTGTAGTGGTAAGGTTGCATATATCTTTTCTTTCCCAAATTCTGCTCTTTTTGAGTCACTGGACTGTTGTTGTTGTTGATCCTCTTCTACCCAACTATATACAACTCAAATTTATAATTTTCTATCATTTTTTCAGGTGAAGATTGCAAATTGGGATCTCTGATTTTGTGCTGAGAAAATCCATGGGACTTTCAAGTTCTATATTAGTTTCAGCATGGGAAGAAATCCTTAAACAAAGATTTTTCACCTTGGCATACAACAGTAGCCTCTCTCCTAAAGCGAAGGATCCAAATCTGAAAGCCGATAGCTTTAAGCGAACCGAATCCATGAAAAAACCCGAATGCCAAACCGCGATTAAGAGTAAGGATCCAGTTAATTTTAGGGATTACAAGCCCAAAAACATAGAGCTTGAAAGATCCCCTTCTTTCAAGAGCTTAGTTGAAGTGAATGATCAGGAAAGTTTGATTGGATTGTGTAAATCGAGCTTGAATGGGTTGATTCATAAGCCGTTACCCGCGATTTCTTTGCCTGAACCGTTCGTGTTCTCATCTCCAAGGCCGGTTTGTGAGCTTGATGCTGCTGCAGTTAAGCTTCAGAAGGTGTATAAGAGTTACCGTACTCGAAGAAATCTTGCTGATTGCGCCGTTGTTGTTGAGGAGCTCTGGTTAGTATTGAACTACTTTTGAGATTTGTGATGGGTTTATTTGTGGTTATTAGTTGTGTTCGTAGTTACTTACTTTTTATCATGCTCTAGAGTACTTGTGTCTGGTGGGAACACTTGGATGTTGGTATGACTAGAGGTGTAAATAAGTCAAGCTACCTTGCAGTCCCTCGCGGACCTAGCCAGCTCGTCATAAAGCTCCAAAGGCTTGGCTCGTCTTGAACTTGACTCGAGCCAAACGGAGTAAGCTTGAATAGCTTACAAAGATAAGTTAGAACTGAGTGAAGCTTAAGCTTGTAGGCTTTTGAGTCTAAATGAGCCTATCTTAATACAAGTTATTAGCTTAAATATGCCCAATTGAGCAGAATTTAAGCCCAAATGAGTCTATGAAAAGTGTGGAAAGTATAAGAAATAGCAAGTGTGACCTCTAAACACATGCGTATCTGTGGGTAACATAGCTCATATACATCGCTTTGTGGGATTTCATTCATTGATTATGTATTAATACCGCAGGTGGAAGGCATTGGATTTTGCTGCTCTAAAGAGGAGCTCAGTCTCATTCTTTGATGGTGAGAAACATGAAACCGCGATTTCTAAGTGGGCAAGGGCGAGGACTCGAGCTGCTAAGGTACTTTTTTGAAACCCTTCTTG
Source organism: Simmondsia chinensis (assembly GCA_018398585.1). Taxonomy (NCBI): domain Eukaryota; kingdom Viridiplantae; phylum Streptophyta; class Magnoliopsida; order Caryophyllales; family Simmondsiaceae; genus Simmondsia; species Simmondsia chinensis. The sequence goes on along the minus strand of JAGTTD010000017.1, from coordinate 24,105,068 downwards.
AGATTCAACCTTCGTTTCTTTCACTTGTAGATGTTCGATATTGGCATAAACAATTCTCTGTTGGTAATGACACTAATCGGTATGTGATTGCAGGTAGGAAAGGGTCTATCGAAAGACGAGAAAGCTCAAAAGTTGGCCTTGCGACATTGGCTTGAAGCTGTAAGTCCTCGAGCTATCCTTTGTGATTTTAAGTCCTTTGTCAATGACTACGAGCTTGTTTGGTATGATTTTCTGTTTGTAGCTTTTGTTTTAGAGAAATTAAAAACTAGGTTTTGAAAACGATGTTTTCTCATATTTGGTTTTTTGTTTTCAGCTCTCCTAAAACTTTTAAAAAAAAGATGAAAACAAAACACCAAAATCATAAACAATCATTTTCAAAACCTAGTTCTGAATATCAAAAAATCCAAAAACCGTAAACAAAAAACCATCCCAAACAGGCCATAAGTGTTGGTTCACATGGTTGTTTTTACCGTCTTTTTGGTTCTTATTGTTCAAATTAAATCCTCCAGCTGTACTTGGTCATTCTACGACGTTCTAACGTGTTTTCTTGTCATTTTTGTTGACACATCAGATTGATCCACGGCATCGGTATGGGCACAACTTGCATTTGTATTATGATATCTGGTTTGAAAGTGAAAGCACTCAACCATTCTTCTACTGGTATGTTTACATTGGACAACCTCGAACCTTTATTTGTATGCTCGGATTTGATGGATAATGAAAAGGATGAACTTCGGAATCAAATAAAGACCGTTATATAAACGCTATCATGTAACGGATTTTGCAATGTCTGTTATGTGATAGGTTATTATCAGACACAACTTTAATGACTACCTTTTTTTATAACCGCCTACCTAATGCATATAAATAGTATTTTATATCCTAAAATATATTTATAAATGTATTTGAGGTATAAAACCAGCGATTGTATGGCTATTTATCTATTTATTTCCCAACATAATTGTCTTTGGTTTACCTCGCCTTACCTTTGATTTTTGCTCATGAAGGTTGGACGTCGGTGATGGGAAAGAAGTGAATCTGGAGATCTGCCCACGAAGTAAACTGCAAAACCAGTGCATCACGTACCTTGGGCCGGTAAGTTTTGAACTAGCAGTTCATTCGTTTTGTAATCGAACAATATTAGAATAGTTAGTTCCTTGACATGGTATCTAATTTGTTTAGTTTGGTGAATTTAGAAAGAACGAGAAGCATATGAAGTAATTGTGGAAGATGGGAAACTCGTGTACCGACAAAGTGGAACGCAATTAGAAACCGTGGCTGATTCCAAGTGGATATTTGTTCTTAGTACGTCGAGGACTCTATATGTAGGCCAAAAGAAGAAGGGTCTTTTCCAACACTCGAGCTTCCTATCTGGTGGAGCCACCATCGCAGCTGGGCGATTGACCGCTCATGGAGGCGTCCTTAAGGTACGAATTTCATAATACAAACTACTGAATCAAATGTTTGTTATAATAGTATCCCAGAAGCGGGTGTTATATACGGTCCATAATGCTTTCAGTCGTCGTTTTCACACAAAGTTGAGTGTAAAGTCATAGAATTAGTGAACTTGGCTTCGTTTGGCTTACCTGGAATCTTTTCTTAAAAATTTTTGTTTTTCTAACTAAAGAAATGGAATCTTTTCTTAAAACGGAGCCTTACTACCCATTTTGATGTTTAGTTATAGCCAACTACAACAAAACGTGTAACAATTAGCTCAAAATCTGTTATCTAAATAGATGTTTAGACTGTGTTGACCATTTATGTGCGTTTTTAATAACGAGGTTGTCTAATCGTAATTTGCAGGCGATATGGCCATACAGCGGTCACTATCTACCAACAGAAGAGAACTTTCGCGAATTTATAAGCTTTCTCAAGGAAAATCTTGTAGACCTCACCAATGTCAAGGTACTTTCTTCTAACTTTTATGTTTCGAAGGAAGAGAACTTGATAGCACAGAGTCGAATCGCAACTGTTATTGCAGTGAGAGAGTGTCATAGGTGGAGCACGAAAGCAAAAACTAAAAAATTTTTCAATCAAAACCGCCCTGTGCATATCATATTTTATAAAAGTGCCTCTACAAAAAGTATATAATAGACAGGTTTTTTACAGTTTGACCAAATAGTTTGGTGTATCGGATAGAAGAATCCATACAAAATGATTGTTCAGTGAAGTTTTATATATGCTAATACTGTATTTCTGATTCTTCACAGAGATACGCATTCGATGAAGGAAGCCAAACATTCAAAGCTGTTGATCAGGAACCGACCCGTGACACCACCACAAACACCAACGCATCCGACCTGTCCACCGTTGACTCGATCTCCAACACCACCATTGACAATCATCAAGACAAAGAAGAAGTCAAAGACGAAGCACCTGTCTTCGCCATGGCGAAGCGCTTGTCTTGCAAATGGACCACCGGGAATGGTCCCCGAATCGGATGTGTTAGGGACTACCCCGTTGACCTTCAGTCTCGAGCCCTCGAGCATGTCAACCTTTCACCACGAGTCACATGTGGGCCATGGGCGCACCATGGCCCGATCCCCTCGCCTAGGCCCAGCCCAAAGGTTCGGGTCTCGCCTCGGCTCGCTTACATGGGCCTTCCTAGTCCAAGAACACAGCTTGCTGCAGCTAACTAAAATGAAATGCTGTTTGTGTTACTTTGCTGTGAATATGGGTAAATAAATGCCTTAAAATGTGATTTATTTTTTATTTTTCTTCCTTTTTTCCCACAATTTTGTTGGTTTTTTTCCATTTTTAAGTTAATAGGTGGGTTGGGTCCAAAATAAGGACTAACTTGTATTTCTTTTATTTTATTTTATTTTTTTAAATTCTTTTTCTTCATTGGTTTTTTTTTTTTTTTTTTACATAAAGTTCAATGCCTTCATGTAATCGATAATCTAATGTTCTTTTGTAATCGATAATCTAAATTTGTTTGAAAAAGTTGATGTACTTTGTCTAATTGGAATACGAATTCAATCTTATCGTGCATTGATTATCTTTTCTTTGTTCATTTTTCTTATTTTTATTTAATATTTTATGTCGTATTATCTTGTCATATCAGGCTTCAATAGTCTTAGTTACTCGTAATTTGAAATTTCTTCTCTCATAGCGATATAAAATTTTTTTTTAAAGTTTGATTTGGCTAATGATCGGAGATCTTAAGGTGCGCTTATTCCTAGAATACAGGGGTTTTTTTTTGCTTTTAGAACAACACTTGTGAAAATTTTTCATTCTGAGCTAGCAGTGATTTGAGAGATCTTTAGTTGTTTATAACCCTTATTTCTATTAAAAATGGGAACATATTGCATCATTTTAATAAGTTAATTATGTTGAATTTATACTCGCTTAACATGATAAATCATGTTGGATCCATGTCAAAATTAACGGTTTCTTGTTTTGTGCGAATTTTGAATAGTAACTTCATGCCATGTTATGTGTCGTAATGTTGACTTTCATGCTATTGTTAGCGATCGAGCCAATTTTGTTCGAACTCCGAGATCTTGTAACTCGGTAGCCAAGTGCATAGCGAAGAATCATCTGAGAGGTAGAAGTTACTCATGTTTGCTGGGGTAATCTCCCAAGTGATCTATTGGCTAGTCTTGAGCATTAAAATTTTGAATTTTTTTTTATCAGAAATATGGTTGACCTAACAAATTATTAACAATGGCATCAATATAAAGAATTTCTACAGGATTTAGGGGATGGGAAAACAACCAACAGTAGGAAGTTTTTTTTTTTTTGATAATTAGCAACAAAATCGCAATATAAAGCAAGCAACTCGAACAAATGAACCCTGAGTCAACCTGTATATAGACGGAGATCAAACAACAGAAACAAGCCTTGAGTCAACTTGAACCAACAATAGGAAGTTAAATTTCACTGGGTCTTAGACCCAACCCACGGAATTAACATGTATGAGAAAAAACACAGGAAAGAAACTAAAGAAAATAACATGATTATCCTTCACCACCACATCAAAATTTATCCGTATGCGAGTCTTATCTTGTCTCTGTATTTTACGAGTCTAACTAGCCTTCTCGATAAATAATTACTAATTGTATGAATGGCAACATATCGAAATGTTGAATACCAAATCATGGAAGCTAATTCATCATTACTAGATAAATAATCGTTCATACTCTCATTAGGATATATAGATTAGAAATCATTCGAACCGAAGCCAAAAATTAGACAAAAAAGTATATCCAATATGATACTATGTCGAATAATTATCAAAGAAAAGTTCTAGGATTTTGCTCTCACTAAGTGCTACTGTAACCGGAAAAAAGCACTTTGTGCATGTGTCGTAGATGATGCATAGCATCTACCAGGGTCTTCCCTCAGTGGTAGGGGATGAATGAGAGAATAAAGTATTGCTTTCGGCCAAAAGATCTAAATCTCTCCCTGAGGAATCTCTAATTTAACTGATTCCTGTGGTGTCACTGCATGGACCAGAGTTTACTCGGTAACTGGGTTCCTCGTAGCAAGGGAAAAAAAAAAAAGTAGATCATGCCTAGCAGTTGGTCAAAACCTCACCATTCAAGAACGAAGCAACCCAACTATGCTTACAACCAACTACACCCATTTCAACCAGAGTTGTTGAACTCTCTATCTAATCTTAAAACCTTACAATTTTACGATTTTAGAATGACCCATCGATCTTGTTGGTCTTGATTCTTCGCAGGATAGGATCCCTACGATCGTTAAGATCAAAGAAAGTTAAGGGTAGGATCATGACATATCTTACCATTCTGCCTACACATCCTACCGATCTTGCACTGATCTGTGATCTCTATTTCAAATATTAGACACAAATACATTACGGATATAGTAGAATCTTGGAAACAATTACGTAGCATATACAATGATACCTTACAACTCTCGATCCAATCTTACATTTGCAATCTTGAGAACTCCATAAGCGGAATTCCGATTCTAACAGCCTTGATCTCATAAGATAACTAAATAATAAAAATTCCAACCAAACGACCATTTGCAACTCGCTGGTGACTCCACACCATAGTCTTACAACTACTATGAAGAAATCAATATATAAGCCTAGTGAATTTACTGGGCGAACATCACGTGCCAGCTCTGCAAATCAGATTCATAGCTAATAAAAAAGTCAACAGAATTTGTATCTTAAAATTTAAGACTTCCATAAAGTAAGAACAATTCATAACTAAACAATAGGACATGAAACTTACAATCACCCATAAGTTACAAACAATTAACCAACACAATAAGAAACATAATTGTAAGGGTAAACGTCACACAAGCTCACGAACTTTTGCTTGAAATCAATAACAACCATCGCCTCTTTTAATTTCATCAAAAGCACTTTTAAACTATTGGATTCTGTTAATTAGACCTTATAATCTAATCCCGTTCAGTTTCATCATGGATGTGGAGGGCCTAGTTTGAATTATTCTAAGAAATGTCAGAAAGAACGGAAGACGAAATACAGTGAATCAAAGATCCCACTGAATTGAATTGAGTCTGTGAATCAGATAAACAAATAGAATTCTTGAACCTTTTCAATCTGAAATTTAGGATAGGAAAATGATGTCTTTCCCTCATTCCTCCAAAGCTAAGATTTTACTTCAGTTTAAATTTGGTGAATCACCAAGTATGAGGATCCCTGCTAAGCATCCATGCTTGAATGGTTAAAGTGCCCAACTCATAATTGGTGAGCTGGGAGGTTCGATTCCAATAGGAGTTGAAAAGTTCAGGTGCAACTATGATAGGAGATCTAATAATGATAAAGTTTTGGATTATTTATGCTAAATGTTGAAATATATTACTCAATATGTCAATTTAGTCATTTTACTTTTAAATGCGTCAATTTAGTCTCATACAACTTATACTCCTATCATGAAATTGAAGTCAATGACAACAAAGAAAGAAGATAAATGATGGAATATTTAACGGTCTGGTCATATCAAAAGCAAGTGACCCAATACAAACCCCATCCTAGCTATTGGCTTTCATGTAGTAGTTAGGCTACCAACCTCTACGTATGAGGTCTTAGATTCGAGGCATGTTCCTCCACCCCCCCTTCCTCTCTTCTCCCAGTTGCTTGTAGCCCTTATTAGGACGTTGTTGTACTCCTTACCAGCTCAAAAGAATACAACCCCATCTATCAATCCAAATTAAAATGACCTACGACCGAACCATTAAAAATTATGTCACCAACTTAACATCATATATAAGGACTAAATGGACACAATATCAAAAGTCCAAGAACCAAATCACCACAACAAACAGAGCAACCCACGTACAACACAAACAACAAAAGTACAAGAAGAAGAGTAAAGAATCAATACCATCATCATCATCATCACCACCACTAATGAACCATACTAGGATACCTATCGTTAATCCACTTACAGCTCCTCCTAAGAGACCCTTTGATCTTTCCTTCAACATAATTTCATCAAACCCGATCATGTCCAATGCAAGTGACCCAATAAAAACCCAATCCATCAATCCAAATTAAAAATTACGTCACCAACTTAACATCATATATAAGTACTAAATGACACAACATTAGAAGTACGAGGACCAAATCAACACAATTACAACATAAATAACAAAGTAAAAACAAGAAGAGCAAAGAATCAATACCATCACCATCACCATCACCATCCATGAACCATACTAGAATACCTATCTTTAATCCACTTAAAGCTCCTCCTAAAAGTCCCTTTAATCTTCCCTTCAACAGTATAAGCTTTATAACTAGCAACCCTCTTTTTCCTCTGCAATTCCGGGTCACTAAAGCACCAACCCGCCATTGAAATCGACCCATTTGAGCTCTTCCCCTTTTTTAGGGTTTTAGGGATCTGGGTAGGTGCCGCCATTGACGAAGGGTCAGAAAATGAAGAAGAAGTAGCATAAGAAGCGCTGTAGGATCTTAGATCTTGGACTCGATTTGAAGTGGGTTTGATCTCTGATTTGTACTCGTAGATGTCGAGTTCGTATTGGGGGTTTCCGTTGGATCTGGGTCTGAATTCGGCCATGGATTGAAACCCTAATTTGAAGGAATATGGGGGAATTGAACTGGGGATTGAAGAATAGGGGGAGTTTTACAGTGTGAAACTGTCTCACTTGAGATTTATGCTTTGTTCGGCAACGGTAAAACCTGTTCACCTCGTCGCATAAATTAAATTCTTATAAAAAATTATATTTTTTGAGATTTTTAAGTTTTGTATTAACATTAGACAAAATAGTTGAGTCGGATCGGATTGGGTTAATATCACATCAGGTCTATCTCGAGTCAGGTCAAACTTGGGTCGAGTCATCGTTGGGTTTGGGTCAACCTAGGGTCGGGTCAGTCTTGAGTTGGGTTGGCATCGGGGTCAGGTCAACCGTGGGTCAGGTTAACCTTGGGTCGAGTACCTTAGGCCAACTCGGATTTTAAGTTGACCTATCAGGTTATTTTGACAATATATTTATTCAACCTTAAAAGTTATAACTAAAACTACAAAATAAAATAACTATAATTAATATTTTATTTAGATTCTATGATAAAATAGATTTTTATTGGGTCATTTCAGAATATAGGACGGGTCCGGTTCGAATCCCGGCCCATCACGTGTTGGGTCATTTCGGGTTTCGGGTCAACTTGGGTCGGGTCAAGTTAGGGTCAGGTCAAATTCGGATCGGTTTGTTTTCGAGTTTGGGTCCCAAAAAATTTAAAATTTTTTGGGTTAGAATTGGGTCGGGTAGCGAGTCAAATAGGTCAGGTCACATGTTGCCAGCTCTAATTAACCTTTTAGGTAGTAGGTACAGAATATTTGATTATCGTGATGGGAAATGAAACTTTCTTGGAGTGGCTAGTTAAAAACAAATAAATTAAAACTTATGTAGGGCTAAGTAAGTAACTTCACGTGTTAACTTTCCGCATTCTCCCAATTAAACAAGGGCCAAAATCTGTATTTTCTATAAATTTCTATTCCCGGGTTTACTTCTTGTATACCAAACGAGGCCTTAGATTTTAAGAATGTATAATATGTATTTCATCCAACTCATCTTTATTAAAAGTGTCCCAATATTGCGATCTGTGTGTATGATGAAGAAAATAGGTAAGATTATCAACAAATAACGGCATGCTTTTCACCTTTCATATTGTCGGTTGAATTATTTTATTAAATATATGCGAATTTTGGACTAAAAAATTTATTTCAAAAAATTTGTGAACTAAAAATTAATAAATCAAACCTCAGAGTACTAATATATAATTTACTAAAATCGAAATAAAAGCCACTAGTAACAAACAATTAACAGTATCATTTAAAGTGATTGATTGAAAAATTTTAGATTTTAGAGGTGGTTATTTGAAAAATTAATAAGTTGTGATGATTTAGTGAAAAATAACAACTTTTCAAAGTGTATTTTTCGTTTTAAAAAAAAAAAACTCTTAGTTTCTTATTGAGTATTATTTCATAAACTTTGTTAAATAACATTCAATACAAAAATTATATAAATTTAATAAAATAGTTCAAATAATAGTATAAAAATAATAAAACTTGTTGCTATTTGTTGGTGAGCCCTGCTATTTTCTCACTATTACTCTCATTCTACACACGAAACATAATGTCGTGACACTTTTAGTAAGGAATAGTTTGATGATGGCCTATTTTATACCATTTATATTGTCATAAAAACTATTTTATTAAATACACGTGATTTTTAAACTAAGAGCGAGTGATCGATGGATTTCCGACCTTACCATGTGTCATTTTCTATAAGAAAAAATTTAAGATCTCTAATCATAAAAGGATCACACTGTTCCTTACCCAGCGGGGCGAGGGCGAGGATCAAGTGCTGTGGGAGAGCTCACAGCACATTTAGCGGTAGGAGAGAGAGAAAGTAAATTAAAAATATTAAAAATTTAAACCGTTCGCAAAAGATAATTTTAATATATAAATTTATTTGTTTGAATATTTGCCATTTATGTACCGGATAAATTTTTGTCAAAAATATCAAAATAATATATATATATATATAATCATTTTATTTACTATATTAGCAATTTTTACATTATAGTTTTTTGAATTTACTCTCTCTCTCTCTCTTCTCTACAGCTAAAAGTTTTGTGGGCTCTCTCACAGCACTTGATCCTTGCCCGTTGGGCGGACACACTCGTGCACATCTACTCCATTAGGCCAACTATATTCCCAAAAAATTTTATCATGTACCATGAAGAGCGAGTATATAAGGTGACTCTCTCGTCTCCCCTTAAAATTTCTATGCGGGACAAAATATCATCAATTCTAGTAATTTTCATAGTTTCCCCACGTAATTTAATTTTAAAAAATAAAAAATGACCGAAAAAGAGAAATCATACTTGATGTCCTCGGAAGCAGCCTCTCGTTAGGGTATCACCTTGAAAGAGTAGGGCTGCGTACATCCTACCCCTCTCAAACCCTGCTTATGCGGGAGCCCTTGGAGCATTGGCCTTCTTGTTGTTGTTGTATAGAATACTCGTGTTCCACTATTATATCTTAAATACTAACAAAGAACTACTTTTCTATAACCCGCTGCTACTTGTTTGCGCACATGTTGATTAAAATGAGATATTATGCGCTTAAATTTTTTTATAATTGGATTATAAGCTCATAATTTATTGAATATTCTCACATTTAATGCATTTTTAGACATTTTCAAACTATTAAGGAGATAGATCATATAACACAAACGAGGCGCTGTGTTATTTTTCCGGTTATTGGTTAACCGACATAACCGAACTGAATTACTGAAAGTCGGTTAACAAGTTTTTTCGGTCACGGCAACAACTAGGGATTTTTGAGTATTTTAGTTACAGTTAACCAAATCGAAATACTTTTTCGTACGATTAACCAAAAAATAATCACTTCTAAGAGGTCCTTCCAAAATTTCTACGCGGGACAATATATATCATCAAACATTGGGGCAATTTCCATCGTTCCCCCGCATGATTCAATTTTAAAAAATTAAAAGCCTTTTGAATAAGAGAAATCACACTCGATGATATAAATGTAATTTTTTTTGAAGTGATATTGAAACATTAAGATATCGAAGTATAAAATAATATATAATTAATTTTTAAAATTATATATTTTCCTACAAAGCGGATTCCATAAACCACTTTTTACGTTGCTTTTTAAAGTTGAAAGTCATTCATAAAGTTATATTATTCATGACATAATAAGAGGGGGAAAAAAAAAAAAAAGCCTTTCCTCTATTTTATTTAAATATGAAATTAAAAAAATAAGCATTCACTAAAAATTATATATATAAATAACATAATATGCAATATAAGCTTTAATTTTTTAATCAAACCCTATTAATTTGTTGATGAGGAAAAATATAGGTGTAAATAAACTGAGTCGGCTCGTGAGAGCTCGAAAGACTCAAATGGTTTCCAGCTCGAGTCTGGTCAAGCTAGTTTGTTTAGCTAAATGAGTTGAGTCCAATAAGGCTCGAGCATGAAGACTTGCTAATATAAACAAGTCTAAATGAACTAATTAACCTTGTTACAATTATAAACTAAGGCTCCGTTTGTTTCGCGGGAAAAACACATTTTCGGAATTGGTTTTCTCCTCTTCTGTTGTTTGGCGTGAATTTTATGACAGAAAAGGTTTTCCAAGGGAAAAACTTTTCCCTCAAATGGGGGAAAATGACATTCCTTTTGAAAGAAGGGAAATTATCATTCCAATCAACACAAAAATTTCGAAGGTATATATTAGTTCGAATATAAATCAGACCAAAATAAACTAGACGAGATCTTAGCTTCCAGAGGTAATAATGTCAGAAAAAAATTTTAAGAAAAATGATTAGTCAGCTTTAAATCCTTGAGTGTATTATGTGGTTCAATTTGATTTTCATTCCTGAATGATATTTTATATTTGAAAGATTTTTATCTATTAACGCTATGATGAATACTATAATTAAGAAATAACATTTACATCAAACTAAGCAACAAAAAAATATTCGTACTTAAATAATAAAATATTCAAATTCAGGGTACCTCATTGTATATATTAAAATATCAGGATATGTGACAAATAGTCAAACTTCAGGTACCTTAGTAATGATTTCCCTATTTCTCTATTAAAATAAAACTTTTTCACAAGCACTCATAGCCTATATAATTTTAAATATATTATATCGCTACTTATGTTGTCCTATGATTAGGTATAGGACGATTGATAAAAGATGTTTTCCTTTAAAACAAATAATGAATATCATAAGATGAGACCATATTTTACGTTGAAACAAACAACGAAAAATTTAAAGGGGAATTACATTTTCCATGGAAAACCTTTTCCAAAGAAAAATATTTTCCGTGGTAAAAGTAATTCCGCCGAAATAAACGGAGCCTAAATGTGTACAATTGGGTCAAGTTCGATGTTAGAGTATAAAACTATTCATGTGCCTTCACCCATCAGCTTAAACTTTTAAGATAGTTGGTTTCTTGATATGGTACCAGAGCCTTGTTGACCAAGAGGTCATAAGTTCGAATCTCAATAGGCCCCATTTTTAATATTAAAACCAATTTAAGCACAAGGTATGAGGTGAGTGTTAGTAGTTTGTATTGTAGAGTTAACTAAAACATGGGAATGCATCCCACATTGAAAAAGAAGAGGAAGAGACACTACTTTATAAGTAGGTGTCTCATATGGGCCTATTAATATGTTGGGCTTGTTATGGGCTTAGGAGTTCTTATTGCTCTTTATGGGCTAAGGGAATTCTAAAATCACACGCGCGGCGCTTTTGGCGGCTTATTAGGCGGCACTGCGGGTGCAGGGGGCTTAGTACGGGACATACCACACCGGGTAATAACCTTTTATTATTATTTTTATCTATTTAATTAAATAAACTGATTTTCGGATATAAATAATGATAAAACAGTTAAATTCGGTTAATGGTGGTTTTTGGATTTCTAAGTGAATTTAATTCCGGTTAAATAATGTGCCTCTATATAATGTTTGATATGCCCATTAAATTTATCTGTATCATCTTCTTCGTAATTTCTCTTCTTCATTCTCAAGAGAGTTCAGAGAATTTTCTAGTTGTTGTTCTCCACAAAATTCAAGAAGGTTTATTGTATCCTGGGGGTGTATTTGCTGTGTTTAAGAACAATCTTTGTGTAGATGGCAAATAATACCTTAAAGACAGTGTTAAAACACGCCTTAAGCCTTAGGAATTTCCCCAAGTTACATTCTGCCATACCCATATTCTCAACAGTGAGCCTGAACAATATCTAGGCTTCAAGCCCAATTGACCTTCGCGTGAGGAGGCATGTCAGAGTATAAAACTATTCATGAACCTTTACCTATCAGTTTAAACTTTTGAGATAATTGGTTCCTTGACATTTTAAATTAGTCAGCTCAAGAACAATCCTATGCTTAAATGAGTATAGATAAGACAAGTTCAGCTCAAAATTCACTGACCTAGTTCGAGCTCAACCATGTCGAACTTGAGCTTTTGACAAGCCAACCTCAAGCCTCATGAACTTCGGCTCGGCTTAGGTCCTTTCCATCCCTTTAGGAAATACAAGAGGTATTTATATTCTATGGTTATAATTGGTGCTATGCAAATTTAGACAATAAGGAGTACAAAAATATCTTAATGAGGGCCACAAACGACTAAGAAAGGAGAAAATAAGTCTCGCACCTAGGACTTCGCACCTAGGACTTCACATTGGAAGCGGGTAACCTAATCACTACACCAAACGCTATGTCGTTATCTGTATAAAAAGGGTCTTGTTATTCGTAGAGCATGTTTTGCAAATACTAGAGCCATCATACTTGTCACTATATCACTGCTTTTATTTTTTATTTTTTCACATTGGTAAGTCCTCGGGAAGGGAATCCCTTTTAAAAGGGAGCAACATCCATCTCTGGCCTATCATGAGGGTGTCTCAGTTTGTGGCATCTCCTACTCATGCAGTCATCGCCCAAGGGTCAGGAGTTTAATTCTCGCTGAGGATATACTCATGACTTACCTGCTCATGGGGGTTGTGGACTGTTCTTATAGGCCGGGGTTGATTGGGGCAACCCAATCCCTCGTCACCCAAAAAAAAAAAAAAAAAAAAAAATCCATCCCTAGTGGAGGAGATTGAACGCAGGTGACGTAATTGACTCCCAGAATTCTCCACCATTAGATTATGTCCCTATTAATAATGTGTTAATAGACTTTCAAAGAGCAAGTTGTGAGATTATGAGTTAGTGAGCATATCCAATAAAGTTGCTGAGGCATATATTTATAGTAAAGTATACAAAAATAATTATAAAATATTATCAGAATAATATTAGAATAATATTAATAGAATATATCCTAATACGAGCGCGTGACTAGAATTTTCAAATGCAAAAAATTTCAATAATTTTGACCAAGTGTGGGGGAATATGACTTATGACTTCTTTTCGTTATTTTCTCATTTTGTTTACTTTCTTTATGAGTCCTTATCCAATTAATTATATCAATTTAATCTTTATATAATTTATATTAGCATTAAATTAAACAAAAATTTTAATAACTATCTAATGACTTAAATTGGGTCAACAATAAACTTATATTGGGTTACTTAGATCTAACTTAATCGGACTGATAAAAGATTATAATAAGATTTAATTGACATAATTAAAAGTAAAATGATTGAGATATGAATAAGTTTTAGTATCTAAATTAGTTTAGAATTTGAATTAATTAAAATTAGGTACCTAATTTGTTATTACGGGTTGATAGTTAAAGTACAACAAAGGGGAAAAGTGTAAAAGCTTTGTCTGATCTTGCAAGGGGTGTCCGGAGGGGATCCCAGGAGGAGGAGAGCGTGGAAATTGATTGTGAGATCGCATTGATTGAAAGTTTTCTACTTTTTCATCCAAAAGTCTCATTGAGGAAGATTTGTGTCTTTACTGTGCAAAAGTTATATTTGAGTTGAGAGACTGTTAGATTGAGTTTGTTTGAGAATGCAATTCTAAATTCCCATAGTCAGTAAGTCCCGTGATTTTTTCACTCCAGTTGAAAGGGACTTTCCACATAAATTTTGCTGCGTTGTTAAAATTTTAAAATAAAAAAAGGTCACTAAAAATTAGAAAAGGTAAGAAAAATGCTAGAACTATTAAACAAAGTTAGTAAGATCTAGCGAATCACAATATGACGCTAATAAAAGCCAAATAATAGGAGAAAAATAGGAATCCCACATTGGTGGGCTCAAAGAGAAAATACCAACTTATATATTATAGGAATTATTCTACACATTGCCAATTGATTTTGGGGTAGAACCTCTTTTGATAAGTAACAGATCCCAATAAAATTGCATATAAACAATATTATACTATAAAATTATCACTTTATTATGATTCATTTTTTTTCAAATGATATGTGGATATATTTTTATCTTAAAAGTTTTTAATTACGTTCTATTTTAAAAAGGTGCACTATTTTCTCTTTTAAAAGTAGAAAAATATATTTTACACTTATGAAGAGTTAATTTTAGGTCAGAGCCAAATACTAAAGAGAACTTAATAAAATAATTTTAATTAAAAATCATTTTTTTTACTCTAAAATAAAGAGGTCAAACAGGCACCCAGTTGGATAAGTGACGCATTTGACTCGTATGTGTAGAATCTGGGGAGTGCGATGTATTCAACCTTACTTCTTCAGGATGCTAATTTACAGGAATATTATTTCTGAGAACCCCCAACCTGAGAAGTATAAGAAGAATAATGGATGTATGCGTTTAACAATCTCTACTTGCAAATACTGAGGCTATATTTGGCAAGCAACTTTTTGTAGTATTTTTTATAATATTTAGCGTTTTGACTAATTAAATGGTTGGTAGCTTTATTTGGTAAAAAATTTATTGTTAGCATTTTTTATAGCATTTAGCTTTTAGAAAGTAACTTTTCAAAAGCTAAATAATTTAGGTTTTAGCTTTTAAACGCTATGTAATCAAATTCTATTTATTATTTTGCCCCTCCTTGGTTATATTAATTTATCAAATATATTACTCATCAGCTAACAGTTAACAGCTATAGCCAAACATAGATATAAATAAAAAAATAAAATAATATGTATCTAATTATACATATAATACAAAATAATAAATAAAATAATTTATAAACATGGTTAATTAATATTTATTTTTAAATAATTAAATAATCATATATAATATATATTAAAGGGTTACTTTTTAATATCTTGACTTTTTGAAAATACTAAAAGGCATTTTGATTTATGTTTTTAGTACTTTAGGAATTGTATGTATTAATAATTAGGTACTCTCTTATGTGAAACCCAATGTTTAAAACCTAAAAAGACAAAATTGTCAATAGCAAAAACGACATCGTATCGAAGTCCGATGAATTGAAGAAACCAACTAGTTTAGTGAAGATCCGGAGAAGATGATGACAAGAGACTTTTTAAATAGATAAAAAAATGGCGCCGCTTTGTTGAAAAATATTTTAAAATGGCGAGTTTCATCCTCCTCTAGAATACAAGAATAATCATGGTGCCAAACTTTAGTGCCAAACTTCAATACAACATCATTTCTGGTCTCCAACATTGGTTTTGCAGGAGAAAATACCTAATTATTAATACATATAAAACTTAAGATACTAAAAAATATATTAAAAAAATTAAAGCTCATTTTATTATTTTAATAAATAACCCAGAATATACGGGTGGGTGTATATTTGAATACAAGTGGCAACTTCTTGTGGAGAGAGTGGACCCCTTTTGCTTCTTCTAAAGTTGAAGTTTATGGTCATTCAAAGAGTCTCATCCCTCTTAATACGCTACAACAACAAAACCAAATTTAATATATATATAGGGTGGTGAGGGTGAGAACGTAAGAGGGGCGAACTCTGCCCCTCTATTGTAATGGACGGCTAAGATTTTTTGAACATTAAAAAAAATAACAATGTGTGTCCATAGCATCAGCTTCGGTCTTAGTAAATGGATCCCCAACCCCGCCATTCCAATTGGAAAGGGGTCTTCGACAAGGCGACCCCTTCTCCCCTTTCTTATTTTTGCTGGTCGTTGAGGTGCTGCATAAAATGTTGATCAGTGCGGAATCCAATGGCCTTATAGAAGGTATCTTAGTTGGAAAAGGCAATCTACGGATCTCACATTTACAATTCGCGGATGACACTCTTGTCTTTTTCCGAGCTAGTGGAAGAATGCTAAGGAATATTAGAAGATTACTAATCAGCTTTGAATTGGTATTGGATCTCTCCGTCAACTATCAAAAATCATGCTTCGTTGTATTTGGTCGAAGCTCACAGTGGGCTCGTGAAGCGGCTGCGGACATGGGTTCTGCTATGGCTTCACTTCCAATGAAGTATTTAGGTCTCCCTCTAGGCTCAAATCTACGAAAATATAGTACGTGGAGTCCGGTGATAAAAAAAATAGAAGATAGGTTGGCGGGTTTGAAGCCTAAAACTCTCTCAAGAGCCGGAAGATTGACATTGATTAAAGTGGTGTTGAATAGCCTACCTGTGTATTACCTCTCTCTATTCAAGATGCCAAAGAAAGTAGCAAGGAAGATTATCTCCCTACAGAGTAGATTCTTTTAGAGTAGTAATATGAATAAGAGAGGAATAGCACTTGTTAAATGGGATATTATTCAAAAACCAAAAGAACTTGAAGGACTAAGAGTGGGAAATACCATGGAAAAAAATGTGGCTTTGCTCTTCAAATGGTGGTGGAGATTATCAGACGACTGTCGGCTCCCATGAAAAAAGGTGATTTTGAGTGTTTATGATATCCCGACAAATAGATGCTTCGTTAATCTAGATGGGGCCGCCTCTAAAGAGATCTGGGAGTCTATTTGTAGAATCAAAGACAATAGCATCGACATTGCTCATACGATAGAAAACGGGGTTGCAGTGGCAGTAGGAAATGGGCTTAAAACAAAATTTTGGAGTGACGTGTGGGTGGGACAATCTCCCCTTCGTGTCCTATTTTCAAGACTTTACGCCTTGTCAGAGCAACAAGAAGCATGTGTAGCAGAAATGGAAGTATGGGATGGACTTACTTGGAACTGGAACTTCATTTGGAGAAGACGTCTTTTCCAATATGAAGAAGCGTTGAAGAACGATCTGGTAGCAACGTTGGGACCTGTTTTCTTATACCCAGATAGATCCGATAGAGTCTGCCGGAGATTTGATACGAGAGGGGAATATTCGGTAAAGTCGTTTTGCAATGCTGTAATGAGGGGTCGCAACAATTGTGCCCCGAATGTCATAAAAGGTGTGTGGAGGGGGTACGCTCCTCCAAAAGCAGAGCTACTCGTATGGTTGGTATTGCTAAAGAGAATTAACACGAGAAGCAGACTAGCAAGGCTGGGTATTATTTGGGCAGTAGAACATCTATTTGGGCAGTGCAGATGTGTTTGGCTACTATGGATGGAGTTATGCAATTGGTGGAGTATGCCTCTTATTTTTAGTAGGGATATTTACAGTTGGTTCGAGGTTTGGCAAAGTGTCCCACTCTACAACTTACAGAAGAAGATCTGGGTTAACTTATTTTTTGTGGTGATTTGGTCGATTTGGAACTATAGGAATGAGATTGTTTTTAAAGCAAAAAGAGCAATGGTGATAGAATTGGTGGAAATAGTAAAGTGTAGACTTGTTTTTTGGATGTCGGCATGGTTCGAGGGCACTCCCTACTCAAGGGAAATTATTGCTGCAACTTTGAATAATATTCAGGCTTGGTCGACTAAGCTTTCTTCTCGACCGAAGGTGTTATGGGAGCCACCGAGCAAGGGAGTTCTGAAGTGGAACACAGATGGATCTTCTTTAGGGAAGCCGGGACTATCAGGCATAAGTGGAGCATTGACAGATGACAAGAGCTGATTTATAGCTGTTTTCTCAATGGCGGTAGGGATTACGGAATCGAATCAGGCAGAGGTTGAAGCTATTTGATTTGCTTTGGAGCTCTTGGCAAGGACAGAACTACCGAGGGCGTTCGTCTTGGAGGTGGAATCCGACTCATCGAATGCAATATCGTGGATCAACAAAGGTACAAGTAGGCCATGGAAACTCAATTTTTTGCTTAATAAAACTAATGCCTTAAAACAATCCTTTTGGGCTATATCCTTCGTTCATGCGAGAAAAGAAGCAAATCACCATGCGGACACATTAGCTAAAAATGGAGTTTATAGGTCCAACCCACTTGTAGTTTGGCTTGGGGAGTAATGGTTGTAGTAGCTGCTGGAAGTATTGTTTTTGGTGTAGGAATGCAGTGTGCAGAACCGTGGGTGTAATGCAGTGGGAGTTTTTTGCAATGTCTAGTTCTAACAATTGTGTTAGGCTTTTATTTGTTGGTTTGGATTGTAGTGACTATTGCAACTTTTTCTATTTGTTTTACTTTTGGTCTTAATTGTTGATTGATGATTTTATACTTTGCTATTATGAAATGAAAAAAGGTCAATATATAAGCTTGAATTATTCCATCTAATGCTAATTAGTTTGAGAATGAAACCTCCCTTTAGTTATATGTGGATCTCATATATATACATATATATATATATATATATATAAATTTCGTAGATCGGACTTAAAGGCTTGGTAAAAATTGAACAGAACTATTTAAACAAAATTTTATTTGATCATCTAAATTAATTTTTGAACATATATATACATAATTTTTTGATATATAATTATATCATAGAAAATTAAGGGTCAGGGCACAGATTTGAGAGAGAGAAAAAAAAAAAGTAATCCTCTCTCTCTCTCTCTAACCTGTGCCCAAAGGCGCTATATGTACGCATTTCTCAAGTACATGATTACGCGGTGAAATAAATAATGTTTGAAATTATAGGTATGGGTATGGCAGGGTGGGCCAGGACGATTAACACCCAACCCGTACCCACCCGCCTGACTTGCCCGTATACCCGCGTCAACCAGGACAGGTATTCAGGAGTAAAAGCACTTTCTCTATGCCAACACGACGAGTAACACCCAACCCGACCCGCACCCGCCTGACTTGCACCTATACCCGACCCAACCAGGACAAGCATTTGCTTGTAAAAGCACTTTCTTTACAACAACAATAGACCCATTGCCTCAAGAGCTCCCGCCTAAGCGGGGTCTTGGGGGTAAAGGATGTACGCAGCCTTACCCCTTCAGAGTGTAACCTTGTCGAGAGACTATTTCCGAGAACCTTAACCTTATAGGGTAGGCAACACGACGACTTCCCAGAAGGTCACCCATCCTGGTACTACTCTCACCCAAGCACATTTAACTTCGGAGTTTTAACGGGATCCGATGTATTAGCACCTGGTAAATGAATCCTGAGTAAAAGCACTTTCTCTATGCTGTAAAAATAATAAGATGGGACAAAGTACTCCTCCTTCCAACTGAGACCAAGTACACATACAATATGCTGTACGCTTCTAGACGAACATAAGGATTCAGCAAAGCGAACAACAATTTTTCAAGTCACATATTTCTTATACAATAAGATGAACATGAACTTCTGTAGATATAACCTAACCTCATAAAATGCACATTTTGGACTATCCTGAATTTTCTCTCTCTTCTAACTGATGGCAAGTAAAGTTTTGTATGGTGGAGCAAACCGAGTTGCGGATCACGATGTTGATGATGATGGTTTACCTTTCCTGTTCATGAGATCATGGTAATACAGGAGGACACACATAGGTTGACCGAAAATGCTGAATATGAACCAAAATATCATGTTTCCCATCTGGAAAATCAACACCAAATGAACACGTTGTTAGTAGAAATTATTTCATGGATGAGCAGTCGATTTGGTTTATAAATGAATGTGCTTGGCAAAAAAAACCAAGAATCGAGTCCTATTTAGATACTAAAAATCAAATCTAAACTCAAATAAGAAGAGAAGAGAGAATGAGATAAAATATCACAAAAATTTACATGGGAAACCTTCTAATGAGAGATAAACTAGCTTAAACTAAGGCGGAAACCCTGCAATAAAAAAATATATATAGGGCACAAGACAAACCCTAGCTAGTAGAGGGTATTACATGACGCAACAATATCAATGAACTTCTTAGGATTTAGGTGATCATTTTTTATAGTAGGATATTAGGGTTCCTTCACTGATCAAGAATTTCGATTTTTGGAAGGTATCATGACCACTAGGATTCCAATTTCAAAATGAACAGTTAGAAGACCTATTGATTCTAACAATGGATTGTAGAGTTGATCAAACATGCCATTTATCAATGGGTCATAACTTAAAAACCCAAGAAGATGCCCGACAAATAGAAAGCAAGAAGAGAAGATAGAAACTGGCAGTTAATTATTCCGTAAGGCCCTGATGTTTGTAAGTTCGATCAAACTGGCTCCATGTCTTTTTTCTGTTAAAAAAAGGCCTTTCATGTTTTATTTTGTGAACAATTAGTCCTCTAGTAGGTGACCGAAACCAGGTAAAAATTAAAAGATTAGGACCAATTTTGTGATAACATAAAACAGAATAATTGTAAACAAAAAAAAAGGATGAATGACCAATTTGAACAAATTTACAAATATTAAGGACCAATAGAGCTAGAGACATACCATTGAATTCTGGAACTTCTTCTGCAAAAAATTTGTAAGCAAGCCCAACGGGACCTGGTCCAGCAAAGTCACAAAGGAGCATTATAAAAAAAAAAGAAAAAGAAACACATTAGTTTATTATGGAAAATAGGGTTTTGTATATGCTCTTATGCCATGTGAATGTATAATTTTGTGATCTGTTACGGACGGGCCCTTGGCCTACCTGCCAAACCTGACCTGACCCTCCAACCGGGATACATGCCCGCGTATTGGGTGCTCTAGCTGCCACATTAGCCCTAGTTTTAGCTATAAATAAGGGGTTATCCCCCGTAGTTTTAGACATGCCAATTGATGTGTAATGAGCTTAGCTCAACTCTCTCTCTCCCTCTCTATGTTCTCTACTATCCTTCCCCCTTCTAGACATCTTCCCCTCTTTCTTATGAAAACCTCCATTATTGGAGCTCTATCTATCAATATATACTACATTAGCTTGTGATTCCATTGATATTTAGCTAGATAATATTTGGTTTGTATCATGATCATACCCCTAGGGATGCCTACACCAACAACAACAACAGACTCAATGCTTCAAGGGCTCCTGCATAAGTAGGGTCTAGAACGGGTGGGACGTATGTAGCCTTATCCCTTTAGGGTGTTACCATAACAGGACGTTGTTTCTAACTAGGGATACCTACATATCATAAATATATAAAGAAAAAGCTAAACAGAAGAACATTACAGAGAAATATCTAGATAATAGCCTAATAATATCACTTTGGATATTATACTAATATTACCCATAATGAGGGAAGGGCAGGAGGAAGAAAATGTGCATTACAAGAATTGGAAAGCAAGCAAATTAGAAACTCAAAAAGTCTAATTATATACCTGAAACATAATGCCCATGAAAGCCCAGAGTTTGAAGATATGGCAAGGAACCGCAATGCAGAGCTGCAAAACGTGAAGAGTTTAAAGAAAACATCAAAAGAGCATTACGGAACGGTGAAATACCAATCGAAATGGAAAATGGATGCTCGAGTCCATTTCACATTGACAACTTCATCTAGCGGCAACAGTTCTATACAATACTACACAAACATTTGGTCTAAAATCTCATTGGGCCTTTAAGCCTAATTCATGAAGTTGGGATATCAGATATGTGAGGTCCACATCTAAAGCCCGAGCACAATTCCATTCTAAAACCCGTTGGCATAAGTTATAGTAGTCCACTAGACTTATCTGTTAATCTCTTTTCTCGCACAACTCCAATGTGCAATAGTTCAATATACTCATATGTGAAGTTCTCGAAAAAAATCCCTTATTCTAAGGCCTCGACCTTTGGTGGTGTTTTACGATTGAACCAAGACCTCATTGGCATATGGACTTGGTGATTTACTCTGATAAAGTATGAAATCACAATGGTCCACTAAAATTTCAACTCCAAACATTTATATGAAGCGTGCTGGAGCGATGTAAATATATTATCGTCATACTGCAGTACAGAGGAAAATTATAACAAAACAATTTAACTAAAACCCTATCATACCTCATGAAATATAGCAGATATTAGAAAAGCGATCAAAATTGCAACTCCCTGAAGAAAAAAAGCAAGAATAAGTGTAAAAATAATAGTTAAAAGAAGAGGATGTACTTACCATAACACGACTGATCGAACCGCGCCTTGGTTCACAACAAGAAAAAGAGGCAACGACTCAACCATAACATGACTGATGCAGGCACATCAGAGTTTAGGTGCCTAATTTCAAAGCCGTTACCTATTTGATTTGGTAATCTCAAAGTTATTTATTCCATTGGTCCCTAACATTTGTAAATTTATTCAAATTGGTCTCTTATTTTTTTCTTTGTTTAAAATAATTCCTAATATTGGTAAGTTTATTCAACTTAATCCCTCGCCTTTATTTTTTTTTAATAGTCCTTCATGATCTATTTTATGACAAAATTTATCACACTTTTGGTAAGAGTTGGTACAAATTAAAACATAAAGGATTAATTTTGTCATAAAATAGAACATAAGGGACTATTTGTTAAAAAAAAATGAGAGATTAATTTGAATAAATTTATCAACATCAGGGACTATTCTGAACGAAAGAAAAGACATGGGACCAATGGGAACAAATTTACAAACATTGTAAAATTCAGCAAAGATTATAGATCATTGCGACCATTTAATGTGGTCACGGCCAAGGCATCCCAGCAGTGAGATGTTGCCGGCGTTACTTAAGGGGTCATGGTCGTCAAATTGGGGCATTTTAAAGAAACTTAAGTAACTTTAAACCTTATATTTTCGCACCACAAGTGAATTTAAACCTTACATTTCGCAAAAATTTGGATGAACGATCGGGCAATCAATAGCACAATGGTTAACTCAAAATCCGTTATACTATGCCGTAGTTTATTTATTTGATTCAATGTTATAGTCAGAAAAGGAGCAAAAACTTATACTCCAGCTCACACAAAGTAAAATGCTTGAAGCTAAATATTTGCTCAACTAGAGATGGTAACAAATACCTTTGGTATTCCATTCCGCAAGCATGGAAAATATATATGCCGAACCATCCATTTATGAACAGGCTGTACAAAAGAAAAAATTAAGGACATTAACCAGCAGGAACTTTGCCTGACATAATCGGAAGATTTAACAAAAATAATAAATACGCCCACAAGTAATATTCGAAGGAGAAGAATTGAAGGTATGAAACTAAATGATTAAAAAAAGGTATAAAAATATAAAAAATAGAGTAACTTTACATATTAGTCCCTGAGATTTATTGTATTAATTTTTT
This sequence comes from Simmondsia chinensis, assembly GCA_018398585.1. NCBI lineage: Eukaryota > Viridiplantae > Streptophyta > Magnoliopsida > Caryophyllales > Simmondsiaceae > Simmondsia > Simmondsia chinensis. Next base: position 24,081,739 of record JAGTTD010000017.1, on the reverse strand, counting down.
AGTCCACAATCTTTGTGAAATATTTTTTTAGTCCAAAAGTTACATTTAATTAATAAAATAGTCCAAATGATGGTAAGAAAAGCATGTAAAACTTGCTAATATCTGTTGGTGAGCCTACCATCCGTTCGCTATAACCCTACCACATGTGAGCTGCAATATTGTGACACTGTTAATAAAAAAGAGTTGGATAATGGGCCTATTTTACACCATTACACATTACCGCATGGACTATTTTATTATACACAGGAAAAAGATAGTCCTCATGTTACCTCTACCCCCAGAAAGCAAAGGGCAAATTCATAAATCGAGAATTTCTATTAATAAACAAAGAATTTTCAATGATTAAGAAGACATAGAATTTCCAGTTCTCTTGGAAAATTGTCCATGAAAAATTGTCGATAAAAGAATAGAAAACTTTCTGATTCTCTTGAAAGTTCTCTGTTAATAGGAAGCTGGAAATAGTTTACTAATTCTCATACTCTATTAGAAAAGTTGGAACACAGTTTTAAACTATTCTCCAAACTTTTCCATACAGAAAACAAGGGCACAATATTATATTTCAACAATGAATCACTCTTTTTCTTTGCATGCAGTCAAGCACTGCAAATAGAAGATGTCCAACATCCGAATTTGTATTTGAAAAAAATCCCAAAAGTAGGACACCGTCATTTAGGGGTGAATTACGGTACAACTATATAAACAATCTAAGCCTTCTTTCAGTTTGAGAACATTGGTCCCTGTACAAACACTGGTATCTGTACAGTAATCCAAATAATTCATTCTAAATGTGTTTTCTAAATAGAACATGAAAAAGAAAAACTGAAAATTAAAAAAAAAACAAATTTTAAAATGGGCCAAAGTATACAGTTTTCTTTTGTCCCCTTCTGCTCATATTTATTAGTCTATATAGTTATGAACTTTCTATAACACAAAGCCTGCCCTGAGTGGTGGGAGAAAGGCTTAGACTGGTTTTAAAGAGTTGCGGCAAATTTCCCAGTTCCTCAAACAATGGAACTATATTATATATCAGAATTTAGAGCAAAAATCATATCAAATAGCATATTCAAATATGAATCACATATAGGATACATACCATATTCCACATTCTCCAGTACTGACAGAAGTTGCCAAAGCAGTAAATTCGTACGTTCAACAAAAGCGGCATCAGAATCAGCTATAACGAGAAATATATAGGATGATTTTGACTTTATAAATTAAAAAAGTACCTCCTCGAATGTCCTTGCGTTCCACCAATCTTTATAGAACTCACGATCACCAAATCGTAGAATCTCCGCAAGTATGTTTAACCTATATTTCCGAAACAGCATTTAAACACCATTCCTGATGTGGCATCAAGATTGAAACGCCCAACGTGAAACTCTAATTTATTTCGCTAAAAAAAAAACTTCATCCTTTAGAGTTATTAGGATTATTTACATTTTAGAATCTTTTTGGTAATTATAAAAAAGACCCCGACGTTTTGAAATTATTGAAAAGAACTCTATGTTTTTATTGTATTAATAAAAAGGACCCTCTCCGACCACCTAAACCCCCGGAAAAATAGAAAGACGAAATTACCCTTAAGCAAATGACGTCGTTTTGGGTTTGATTCTTCACACTTACCAAAACGACGTTGTTTTGGTTAATATAAATAAAAAAAATAATAAAACTTTGCATTTTATAATTGGGTAATTTAAATTAAAAAAATATATTATTTTGTTCAAAGGCTCGTTGTCTTCCTCATATGTTGTCTTGCCTCCATTAAAATTAAAAGAATTAAAGATAATACTCTAAAATTAAAAAAATAATAATTAATTGTAACACTATAAAATTTAAATTAACAGACTCAAGAATATTATTGTATAAAGTAAAATTAAACAAAAAAGAATAAAAAAAAATGGTATTTGAAAAAAATATTTTAAACCTACCACAGTAAATTAAGCTTAAAAACGATAGTGAAAAAAAAATATTTTAAAAAAGCTCAAGGTAGCCCTCAATGGTTGAAAGAAGAAGAAAAAGGAAGAGGAGGAAAGATAGAAATATGCATTTAAATTTAAAAAAACAAAGGTAAAACACTTGAGCATTTAAAGAAAAAAAAAAAAGGTTAATTTTAATGGTGGAATGAAGAAAATAAAAAAGATGAAAAAAAACGAAGAATTTGAATTTTTTTTTTTTAAACATAGCCTGAGGGGTGGCCGGGGGGTTTTTTGAGGTTGGGGGTGGGCGCGCTTTACCATTGAGGTGGGTTGGAGGGTTACATTTATTTTTTTTAGCGGTGGGGTAATATGGTCACTATATTGTCGTAAATTTTTAAATAGTCTTGCTACGTCAACGCCAGTGACGGAAAATGACGTCAGGTGGCGGGAGAGGGTCCTTTTTATTAATATGATAAAAATTTAGGATCCTTTTTAATAATTTCAAAACGTTAGAATTTTTTTATAATTACCAAAAATATTAAGGTACTAAAATATAAATGACCCAAATTATTAACTATTAAATAATATATTATATTTGTCAAAAGAATTAGTGGTTAGGTTAAACGATTGGAAAAGAAGCAAAGGAGGAAAAGATTTCAAAGAGGAATGTGGGTCATTAACAGTAAAAAAAAAAAAGAAAAAAAAGACATATATGAAGATCCTTTTTTACAAGGGTTATACAAGGGGGCAGCCCTCCTCTAACTAACCACATAATTCCCCTCTCCCTAATAAAGGGAGAATTCGATCTCGAGTCTCAATTAACACTGCGCAGTGCCTCAAACCATTTATGATACTATTTAAGCAAAGCATTATGTTTTGATGCAATTTGATAAAGGACACATCATTCTTACGACTAACCCCGAATGAACCCAACAGAATCAGCAATGAGTTTGGCATTGCAAACAATAGAAAAGTTAGGGAAAACATTGTAAGGATACAGAGTTAGTTTCCCGAGAGTCTGAGACCTACTCAAAAATCTAGTGCTTTTCTGGGAAAATCAATTCCAAGTACCAAAATTCTTATGGAAGGATGTCCATACACCCAACTTAATGATCTTCCTTCCAGGTAAGGGTACAAGTAAATTGACAACAGACACAAATGTTGGGAAATCAAACAAAAGAATAACCAAAAAGGAAAATGAGATATGAGTTTTTGTGGTGCGGCAAATTATGCCCATGTCCATCAAGTTGCAAAGATCCTTTTCCATCTTTAGAGAAGAATATAAAAGAATTTTTCTTCTTTCACGTATAACATCTCAAAAATTCAGGTATAACATCTTAAAAATTCTAGGAAGGGATTTTTCACTATCGGTCCGATCCTCCGCTCTATGGACATGACCTATTATAAACTCAAACACAGCCCTATATAGGAAGCCCAGCGATAAGTTATCACCCCAGTACTAGCTCGCATAAGTGTAACTAATTCATGCTTTGCATTAGAGTAACTCATTAAGGAGAAAAGTCGGAATTTGAACAGAAACAAATAAAAAGAGAGTGCATTACTTCAGCTGCCATAGGAACTCTCAAGTTGAACTCGTTTCTTTCTTTTCCGAATTCAAGTAGAATTACATTTAGCAAGCAAAAGAACTTACCAGAGATGGAAAACGCAATAGAACATGCATAGCCACACATATAAATTTGGGACAGAAAGCTTCAAAACCCTCTCAAGTGCGTACAGAAGGTTTCCTTTCAGAGGATGCTGCGAATTCCGGACAATAGGATTGATATACTAAACAAGAATGAAACGAGAAACTTTGTCAAATACATCACCTCAAAATCTGTAAATCACAATGTAAGACAACCTGTAAAATATAAGATACCAACTTGTTCTATGATGAATCCCATGAGTCCCGTAAATATAACCAGCTTGGCAAGTTGTCTGGCTACCCAACCTTTTCTGACAAGTGGAGTTCGAGGGTAACTCGTCTAGAAAATAAAAATGGAAAGATCAAACAATATAAGCTCACTTTAACAGGGGAAGGAGGGGCGTTTAGGCTTATGCCTAGCTACTTCTCAATGTAAGCACAGTTACAAACCAGGAAAAAAAAAAAAAAAATCCCTCAGAAATAATAAGAAAATGCCATTGTATCCATAAAGCACCCTGTAACTATACTAATGGATTGAGAAGCGATCTAAAAAAATTAGTTCATGTCTAGTTCAATACTTAAAATATTCATTTTGTCTAGTACAAACCTTTTTTTAATTTTGCCAAAAATTTCACATTGGTATATTTTGGTATTTTATTAATTATTTTTTCTCTGTTTAAAGTGAACTAAATTTTCCCCACTTCTTTAGGAACTAAAAATGCTTTTGATACTGAAGACTTCCACTCACCTGATAACATAGAGTCGGAGCAGCCATGAAGTACACCAAACACTTGAAGTCAACATCATATGGGATTTCTTTTTTTGAATTATCTTCCTGATATCAAAATACGTATCAGAAGTAAAAGTAAGGTATGCAACATAGAACCAACTTCCGTAGAAGCACTTATATCTAGAAGCTAGAAATCATATCATAGCAATCTGCAAATCCTTTAGGTGACATACACATTTAGTGTATACCGACAATGAGTATTAAAACATTATTAAGGGGACATGTGACCAGATAAGCCACATATGATCTTTGACTGAGTTTGAAGGTAGGAATTCGAGAAACGGATCTTCTAACAAAAATTTGCCATCATAGAGTCCCACCAAACAGGACTATGGCTACATTCATCTTTTTTTTTTTTTTTTTTTTTTTTTTTTTTTTTGTAGCACTACTTGAAACCAGTTGACATGTCCAAAAAGTAACTGCAATAAGATACCATTTTTAAAATTTTTCACATGCAGAAGGTGGTGTGCAATGAATTAGTAGAGCTTATGCTAGAGTAGTCATCAATAAAGGGAAGAGTCACAAGGAAAAAGATTAACGTATAGCTAATGCTAAAAGGAACAGGAGATATTTACAAAAGGCGTAGAAGTGAATATAGGAAGACAAAGTTGTACTCCATACGCGAGAGTTGCAACGGAATAGAAAAATGAGAAGTTGCAAAAGATACCTTCTTTCACCAAATAGAAAGAAGTATTAAAAGACAAATCAATCGGATCTCTCTTAACCACCTGTGACAGCTTATTGAGACTTATTCCTACATTAGAACTTAGACCAGCCATCTGTTTGAGTAGAATGATGATATTAAGCCAAAAAGAAATTTACATAATGGAAAAGAGATCTTTATAGTGATGGAGAAAAAAAATTGTCCTTCACCTTCGCAGATGTCTTGGCAATTGCTCTCAAGTCATAGTTTGCATGCGCATAAGATACCAGTTTCAACCACAAAGTGCAAGCGAAGAGCATCAACAGTCCACCAAAAAATTCAGCAGAATCACATCTGCAAGAAAGCTACTTTATATAATAAATTACTTCTGTCCACGCCTTTTGTTTGATAAGTTGTGTGTATCGATGTTGCAAGTTACATGAGGTAGGAGAGGAACACCCTGAAAGTTTGTCAATTTCCAATCATTTGGCAAATATTTTCCCTTTATTATGTCTTTCTTTTCAAAACTCACTGTAATTCATTGCAAAGCTCGCTATGGCTTGACCAAATTAGACCTACTGATGGGGGACATGAGTAGTGGAAGGAATCCCAAATATAGAAATTAAGAACTATGAAGATATCCAGTATTTCTATGAGAAATTATTATAATCTTGATTAGCTTATCTTTGAAGCTTATTTATTAGGGTATTCAAATGCCAAAGTAAGTGTTCAAAGATAATTTTACAGGAATGAAGCAGGTTTGAGTTTTCCTATGTGTGTGTATATCCCTATGAGTGAGTTTTCTAAGTATTAGTTGCAACCATGATCTGGGTTAAGAAAGCAATATAATTCCCATGGTTGAAAATAAATATTTCAACCCATACAATAAGTTCATTACATCGTAAATTTGGTCCATTTAAAAGTTCTGTTCTCTTCGGGCAACAGAACCCAAAACTAGAATGTATTACACATTATGGGAAAATTGAGGGGTTTTCTAGAATCATTATTATTCTCATATGATCAAACAGACCAGAAAATTGTGCATAAAAACAAGATTCTACAAGGAAAAGTAAACCAACCGGAGGATTACAAGAACTGGATACAAAAGTGAAGCAGTAGTGATGATCACATGAAGCAAGACAACCACCTGAAACATCAAGTAACAGTTAACCTAATACTTAATATCAAAACAACGTAATGGGCCTTTCCTTTCCCAGAAGTTGAAAGACACCAATATCAGGACAAGGTATAAAACCTTGCATACAGATGTGTCCTGGAAATTTCTGCCAATCTTTAATTAATATCATTGTAAAAGGAGTTATTTCTAACCATCTCAAAAAGGAATGACCCGCTTCATAGGTGAAAGTGAACTTCACGAGTGAAAATGGCAATTTTCCGGACTATTTTTGATTTTCTATTGATCACAAAACCAATTATTCAGAAGCAACTTAGAGAGGAATGGCATCCTAGAAAAGCGACTTAGTTTAGGAGGACACTATAAGAATTCAGTTATATTGACTGTTAGAACCGGAAAATAGAGGTAGTCAACAACAACAACAACAACAACAAACTCAGTGCCTGCAATCTAGAAGTAGTCAGGTAGACAGACATAATCAACATTCAGGCAAATTCCTCTAGAAATTTGCAACAGCGTCTGAGGCATAGTACAATCATGTCATCTCAAAGGTCCAATGGAAGCATATTGCAATCTCCCAATTACCCACCTCCGGGCAGAAAAAAAATAAAGCAAAAATGAGACCACCAAAAAAGAAGAGACAGCAAGTGGAATATACCAAGGCAGAATACATAAACGTATCTACTTTCCGAAGAAAAATGTTTCGATGTCAACACGACCCCCAACCCAGTATGCCCACATTCAGATGGTGTTTATTACACAATGATCAGAAGTGTTGGGTTGGAGTGCTGCAGAAAGGCTAGATGATAAAAGGGAAAAGGGCAGTAAATGATCCGAGTTGGCTCATCATAAAACTTGAAAGGCTCCACTCATTACAAGCTTGAGTGGAGCTGAGCCAACTCGTTGAGCTTATTGAGCTCGATCCTAATGAAGTTCGAGCTCGTTAAGGCTAAACAAGCTTAAGTGAACCCATCTTAATATAATTTATTAGCTTAAATATGTTCAAGCGAGCCAAGTTTAAGCCTAGATGAGTCGATCCTGAGCCCAAATCAGCCTAGATTGAAGTTAGACGAGCCTACAAATTGCAAGCGTAGTTCGGACCTCAACCTACTCAAGCTCAACCAAGCTGATGAGCCGAGCTCGAGCTTGACGTTTCGGAGCTCTTGAATTTCAAGCCGAGCCTAATCCAAACTAGATGTAAACGTACCAAGTCTCAAGCATAACAAACTAAGGCTTGGATCAGCTCAAATAGACCCCTAAAAGGGGAGCAATATGATATGACCAACATTTTACATTCATATTAATATGAGCATAATAACTTTATGCAGGAATCTGTTCTGTTCACCTACCGGATCAGATAAATACTTCCATTTTGCCAACTTCTCGGCAAGAAAAGCAGCCAATGGAAAAAGCGGCAGCGTAAGACTGTGAGAAAAATCAGATAAAACAAAGATAGTTATGAAAGAATATGAAAAACAATATCCATCCAAAAGACATGCATAAACTATTTTCTTTCTAGATCAGAATTGAGATAAATATTAGTACCAGCACATGAAGAGAAGCCAATCCCTTAATGATTTTGAACTAAACCAGAACCCAGCTCTTATTAGCAGACCATACTGAAATCAAACACATTGAAATGTTAGCTCAGACTGCGTCGTGAAAAGACAAGGTATACAATAGTTAAAGCTGTTTGTACAGCACCTTCATGAGATTCTCTATGATAAGTCGGCTGTTAACTGCAATGAGCACAACTATACACAGATTAAAGAGGCCAGCATGACTCTGCAATGAATGTTAAGTGATGGTGAAAATAGAGCAATTCAAATAGAAAGAAGTCAAAGAAGTTGCTCTGTCAATAATAAATTGAAGATTTCCTCCTGTTTCATAAACCATCATAACACTTATTTCAGTACCCCACGTAGAAAATAACTGGTATAAAAGATAGGCTGCAGTCTTTTCAGTTGCAAACAACACTGACTGCACCTTGAGAATCTTTGGAAACAACTAAATTTTCTGGTGCAAACTACATATAAGTAGCCCTGGCAGGCAGTTTATCCAATATACAAACTACATATACTACTTCCTCGTATATAGAGTTGATAAAATAAAATTTCAAACCAAGTTGCAGTCAATTCGTCATTAAGTACTAAATCAAATTACATTGAATTAATTCAGGTAAAGAGAATAAAGTAACTTCAAATTGTGCTTGTTGATCTTAAAAATTTGTCATTCAAACTATCACTTAAGGATAATACAAAGAGTACAGCAACACCACAATGCAAAAAGATACCATGAAATGACAAATTCAAGTTGTCTTTAATCTGTGAATGTTCGTGCATTGCAAAAGGAAAGCAATGCATCAGTCCAATAGCTTAATACGTCTTAGGATCCACTTATAGGAAGCCGAAATTGTATTACGATGTTATCGTGAGACAAATGTAAGGTTATATTTTCCCCTCATTTCCCCTCCGTACTTTCACTACCAACCGTAGCAGTCCAATGTCATAAAGACACCCCTCACAAAGGAATTTCTCAGACTTCATAAAAATTGTCATTCTACACAGACCATACCTTTCCATTTAGATAAATAGGGAACTCAATATAACAACATACTCTCCCATGTCAAGGTCACGCATTCCTTTCCCCTTGTTTTCGAAGGGAAGCTATCCTTTTCGGTTAGAGAATCTGTTCAATAACTACCAAATATTGGATTTCCTAAGTAGACACTGCAATACTAGCAGGAAAACAAGGCAGAAAAAAGCAAAAACATGTACTCAGAGCCAGAGCAGCGCTACACTGCCAACCTATGTTACCTGCACTCGAGTATGAATGTTATCACGTGGAGGTAAGGCTCAGACTATTTCGTAAAACTTTTCTATGTTTTTACTGTTACCTAGAGTCAAGTATGAAAGTTGGCGTCTAGAAATCAAAATCAACTGTTTTCTAAGATTTTGGCCCTAACATTTCGTATACTGGTTAACACGCGAGAAATGAAAAGTACAGAATTTGGCTTTTGTTTGGTTGGTAGATTGTCGGATGTAGAAATTGCTTAGCAATTTCCAGTTCCTTCAACGAGTAGGAAGTGACTTACCTAGTCCCCCTTAGGTAAGTTCTAATGCCTTTTTTTTAACTAGCTTCCCAAAGATAGTTATATTTTCTATCCCGGCAACCAAACACTTCATGCCTACTTCTTGGGAAGTAGACACAGGAATTAAATTTTTAGGAAATACAACTTTCCGTAGGAATTCAATTCATGTGGGAACCAAACAAGGCCTATGTATTTTTGTCTAGTTTGCAAGTGTCGTATGCAAACCCCTACAAGTATCCTCAACTGACACAGGTAAGTAAACTATGCTGCCACCAACACTGACCCAAATAGGGACCCCATTTCACTGTTGCTGGCTTGAAATAAACGACTTAAGATTTTCACTAGGAGCTCAATTTATGGAGATAGCATATACGAGGACCCCATATAAATTTAGGTAGGTTTTCATCCTAAAACTATTTTTACACAAATTTTAATAGCACACTAGACTTATATGCTAATTTTTTCTCTCACAACTCTAATATAGGACAATTTAATTATAGTCACATGTGAAATTTTCGGAGACAACAAATTCCATTTCTCGCCATTGATCATCCAAATTCAAGTGAAAAATACACAATCAAGCATAATAAACACAAGAGTGAGTACTTGAACAGCAATTAAAAAAAAAAAAAAAAAAAAAGCAAAGGAAATGATCGAGTCCTTAACAGTACAGACATATCCGTCAACATCCCTAATTTAATGCTGAATGGAAATCATAACAAACCAAAAACTAACGGTCAGAAAACCTACCTGCCTGAAAATGTTACCAGAACTAAGAGGACTCTCCTTGAGTTTCCGGTGAGCCGGCGACGACGCCCGATATGTGTACATCATCAAAGCCTCAATCTCTTGAGCTCCAACGCCGTTCAAATTCTTCACTTCACCGTTCATATTATTTGCAGTCGAATTCTCCAAATTTTTCATATTTTCATTATTATTACAGTTATTTTCATGATTATTTGAATCATCGCAGACTCGATTCCGATGATATATATCATGATTGTTCAAATTCTTCACTTCACCGTTCGTATCATTATTATTACAGTTATTTTCGCGATTATTTGAATCACCGACTTGATTTCGATGAGATATATCACCATTGTTCAAATTCTCCGATTCTAGAGCATTCGAATCAACCGCTGCAGCTGCCGCCTTGAAGCTTGCCCCGCCGATTCTCCACCGCAGCGAGAAGGTTCGATCCATCTGCTCGTGCGCCTCCACCTCCTTCGCCGTCGCCGGTTGGGTCTCCGGCGACACCGAAACCACCATTACACTAGCACCTGAAGTAGCTTCCACAGTCTACAGAGACTAGAGTAGAAAACAAATCAAAATCTAGAAAACGAGTTCATGCTGAACAAGAAACAGAAAATCAATCGCGATTATTCTTCTAAGTGAAGAGATTCAAATTTGTCTGTATTTCACCAATTTCAGTACAAATCAATCCAGACTATTCTTCTAATCGAAGAGACTCAAGTTTTTCTGTACTTCACCATTTTCAGTAGAAATCAATCGCGATTATTCATCTAAATCGAAGAGACTCAAGTTTGTCTCTACTTCACCATTTTCAGTAGAAATCAATCGCGATTATTCATGTAATCGAAGATATTCAAATTTGTATGTAATTCATCATTTCCAATACAAATTTCGGGGCAGATCATAGAAGAAAGCGGCTGTGGCGGTTACTAACGCAAGTGTGCTGGTGCTGGTACTGGTGCTGGTGCTGCTGAAGCTGTGAGACATAATGGTGATGATGAGAGCCGGGGGGTTTTGGAATATATAGAGCGCGAAGAAGAATTGGCAAAATTTGGAAGGAAGCCAAAACAAGGTAGAGACAGTGAGAAGCAAGCCACGTTTCTTTAGCCGCGCTCTTTGTGTTACACGGGGAGTCCTTCCCTTGTTCCTCCATTTTTGCATCGGATCCTCCTTTACATTTATATAGCAAATAAAATTTTGTAGAAAAATACAAATTTTGGCTCTTGTCTGGTTAGCAGAACGTGGGTTTCAATTTCATCAAAATGCAAGAAAAAGTTCTAATTTCTTTGTTTTTAACCAGCTTTACGAAGGAAGTTCTATTTCTCGTCCTGGAAAATTGACACGGTAATTGAATTCCTAGGATATACAACTTCCCATAGGAATTTAATTCATGTGGCAACCAAACGAGGCCTGAGTTTGGTTGCATATGAATTGAAATCTTACGGGAAATTGTGTTTCTCGAGAATTTAATTCTTGTGTCAACTTCTCAGGAAGTAGGTAAAGTATGTTTGGTTACTAGGATGGGAAATGAAACTTCCTTCGAGAGACTAGTTAAAGACAAAGGAATTAGAAGTTACTAAGGAGAGCTAGGTAAGTTACTTCTTGTAACCAATTTCTTCTAACTTCTTGCCAACCAAAAAAAGCATGAATTTGGCATCTACTTCCTGCATACTAAATGAGGCCTTAGGCTCTGGCATTCAGGAAGTAAACACGGGAGTACAAATTTATGGAAAGTACAGACTTTGACTCTTGTTTGGTTGGCAGAAAGTTGGCTGAATGCGGAAAGTAGAAATTGCTTATCAATTTTAACTCCTTAAAAACGCAGAAAGTAACTTACCTAGTCGTCTTATCCAAGTTTTAATTTCTTTGTTTTTAACTAACTTCTCAAAAGAAAATTTTATTTCCCATCTCGACAATGAAACACTTTGTATCTACTTCCTGGAAAGTGGATGCAAGAATTGAATTTTTGGAGCCAATGCCCAAAATAACACAAAAATAAAAAGTATTTCCTAAACTAGCTTTTTAAGAAAATATTTCCCAAAATGGCATCCATGTCATCATTTAACTTTTTTATTTTTTATTTTTACTATTTTTTACTTTCTTATTTTATTTTTAATATATTTATAATGTTTTAAATTTATAATACTTTCTTAATCACAACAAATAAATTATTTATTAAATATTTAGAATAAATTTGTCTACAAACAATTTTATATAAAATTTAATAAATAATGTAGTTTAATTTATTTATTATAATACATAAAATATTATAAATTCATAAACGTGTACAAAAAAAAATAATGACGTGGATGCCATTTGGAAAAATATTTTTTTTAAAAAGCTAGTTTATAAAATATTTTTTATTTTTGTATTATTTTGGGAAATGACTCGAATTTTTGATAAATACAATTTCTCCTAGGAATTCAATTCAAATGGCAATCAAACAAGGCCTTAATTATTTTTTCAAGTTTGTTTAAATTAGTCTCTTATTTTTACAACTTTGTTTATATTCGTTTCTTCTCTTTTCTTTTGTTAAAGTCCCAAATGTTAAATTTTATGATAAAACTAGTTAATTATATTTTTTTTTATTTTTACCTAATTTTTATCACCGTGTAGAAGTAGGGATGGCAATGATACGGGGCAAGTACGAGGGTTCCACCTCCATACCTGTACTCGTCACTCAAATCCACACCCTTACCCGCCATAGGTATGAAGTAAATATTCGTACCCACCTCAGCGGGTACAAACCATACTCATACCTACGGATATCTAACGGGTATTCATTATTCACTCCATACTGCCCCATTATGTGTATCTGATAGTTATCTATGTGTAATTATTTAAAATTATTTTTTGTAACATTTGCTCCATTTATAATTGATAAATTGAGTCTACTTTTTTTTTATAATTGAGAATTTATTAATAGTAAATAATTTTTGTACCTTTTTTTTTTCAGATAATAAACATGAGATTACAATCTAAACACACCACCCCACTAGTATACCTCCCAAAAAACACGAGAAACACCCAAAAGACAAGAGGACTCATTAACACCAATCTAGCAATTCCAGTCAGGGTTGCCACTGGGCCCCCGGCCATCTATAAACTCCAATCATTCATCAAACTTCACATGCAATGGAGCCGCTTCGACCCTTGCCTATCTCAGAACACTAGACAAACCTACTTTAGATCCATGACCACCGCACAGATTCAAAACATGAAGAAGGGCAATACTAAAATAGGAACAGTGATCACTACTTCTCACCGCTTCACCAATAACATAAAATAACCGCTTTCATGCACCTCCCATTTTACACACCATATTATTCTACACAGACTCAGTACACGCTAAGCAAATTACACTACCTTGCTCTTCCCTTTATCTTCCATCTTCTTGCTTCTTTTAACAGTCCTTTTGATTCCCTTAGCGTTTTTCAATAACTTTTCCACAACTGAGCTCTTCATGTCCTACCACCCAATGCCTACCGCCTCACCAATCTTACAAATCTTCTCAACCTCCCTGTCGACCATCCTTGTGATTCCAGCATTTGATTCTGACTCACTGAAGTCACTTACTTCATCCGAGATTGTAGTTTTCTTCACACTTGCATCTCCCTTCTTCTTCCCTTGCTTTTTTCCCCTAGTGAGTATACTTGTTTTACGTTTAAATTAAATACACACCAGGACAAATAATTTGGGGCAGATATGAGTCGAGCATAGTTCATATGGGGGCAGGTGGAGCAAGTACAAGTGGATACAAAATTATACACATACCTGCCCAGTGAAAGGTATTTGCATTTATACCCTACCGATACTTGTTACCCGTTTCACCAGCATCCATCCCCAAAATAGGGCTGCTATCTACGAGTAACGAGGTAACCCGTTGCCATCCCTATGTGAAAGGTACCTATATCATGTAAAAAATCATGTTCCCAGCAATTCTCGGCAAGTTTGACGAAAAGTACCTATGTGAAAAGTACCTATACTTACCATGTGAATTAGTCTTTTTACTTTTAATTATGATAATTTAATTCGTACACAATTTATATTATATTAGTCTACATCTAATAAAAATTAAAATTAAGTTAATGACTTAATTTATGATAGCCCGATGATAACAGATATAAGTGACCCAATACAAACCTATCATTTGACCATATTTAAACCTACATCTTACACTACTACTGAAAATTTCATCATCACTTAATGTCAATTTGCTCTAAGACTAGACTGACACAATGTCAGTTCCACAAAGATTGTTTGACGCAACAAAAAGTATAAAAACGTGACTAAATTGAAACAATGGATAAATGGCAACAATTTATAACATAAACAACCTCAAAACTTTTTAAATATAAAATATTATATTATTTACCTCGAAACTTCAAAATATTTAAATAATAAAAGGGTAAACCATACCCTAGATAACAAAATGACAAATTTTATATAGGATTATTTACACTAATTGTTCTTGTACCTTTTTTATTGTATTAGTTTAGTCCTTGTACTTTTGATTGTGTCAATTTAGTCCCTATACAATTCATATTGTGTCAATTTAGTCCCTTGGTCAAATTTCAGTTAAGTTAGCGACGTAATTTTTAATTGCACAATCACGTTAAATACAAGTAACTCACTATAAATCCACCCATTAAGTCAATTTAACCAAATCCATGCCGAATGATTTAAAATTTCCTTGAAATTATAACATAAATAAATCATACCATAAGGAACAAATTAACACAATATGAATTATACATGGACCGAATTGACTCAACTAAAAGTATAGGGACTAAATTGACACAATGGATAAAATACAGAGACCTTTGGTATAAATAACCCTTTTATATAATATAATAATACAAGTTATAACACGTTAATTCGATGTATAAATTATTTAGTATTATAAATGAAAAGATTTAGTATTATTTTATGATTAATTAATAACAAAGAAATAAAAGGGGTAGTAGGTACACTGCTTTCTCACGAGGTTGACCCTTGAAATGGCCGCTGGTTTTGAGAGTTGAATGATTATATAAGTCGGTTTAGTTGTTATTTTCATAATATAAATTATTATCGACACTGTATATTTTTTTTAATTACTATTTTAAAGAAGCAAATAAGGCTGTTGATTGATTAGCGAATGTGGGTTGTAAAAACTCAAATGTGTCTGTTTGGGACAATTTCCCTCCCCGGGTCCTTCTTTGCATTGCCCGGACTGATGCCCCAGGGGTCCTCTTTAGGAGAGGGACGCCCTAAGGTTCTAGTCTTTATCTCTTTAAAAAAAATTTATAATATAAATTATTATCTTTAAAATAATGATATAACTTATAAAAATTAAGAGTCTAAATTATATTAAGAATAAGGATTTTATTTCGTTAGTAATAAGTTTGTCATAATAATAATATTATTCTTGATAATATTGTTCTATAATTATTTTTTAAATTATAATGAAGTGTTTTTGTCTCAAAAGAATACTTTTTTGGGGTTTCTAACCTTACTTTAAATGAGATGTAATGTGTTAAAATTAAAAAGATAAAAAAATAATAAATAATCTAACTATTAGGATGGTTTATCTGTCATATTGATATATACGATAGGATAAAGCAGATCCCAATTATAAAAAAGATTATCCTAAAAAGTATTATATCTACTAAATCGGAAGTGGGATGGACCACTGATAAATTGCTTGAAAGATAAGTGAATCAAGAAGGGAAGAGACCTTTCGTGAAGATATCAGCCCATTGTTCCTTTGTTTGAGTGTACCGAACTCGTATATACCTTGTATTTGTTTTTTTTCTAAACATAATAAAAGTTGACATCCACGTGCTTGATCTGAATATGAGCAATCGAATTAGCACATAGGTACGTAGCTGAAATGTTATCACACTAAAGATCTATTAGCTGTTTAAAGGCTTGTTTTTTATTACTGTAAAAAAAATTGGTCATTTAGAAGCACCTTTTTTTAAAAACACTTTTGTAAAAGCGCTGTTTCAAACAAACAGTTTGTGTTTGGCCAACCAGCAAAGAAACGTTTATAGTATTATTGTGAGTATTTGGCCAATGTTAAAAATGAATTTTTTTTAAAAAATTACCAGAAAGAAAACAAACATAAGTCTTTTATAGTTAAAAAAAATACCCATGAACCATTCTAAATATTTAATATATTTTTAATATTTATAAAAAATTTCTCAATATTTTAAAATATTTAATTTTTTACAAGATTAAAATATTTTCAAGTATTAAAAAGAAAATTCAAAAATTTAAAACATTTTATAAATATCATAAATATATTATTAATTATTAAAATACTTATATTTTTTTTAGATATATAAACTATTTGTGAAATATATAAATTATTTTTTAAATATATTAATAGATTTTAGGGTATCTGAAATAAACTTTCTCAATTGTTTAGTTTTTTTTTTTTTCCTACTTCTGCTTAAAAGCAGATGTGCCAAATTTTTGTTTCTACTTAAAAGTAGAAAAATAGCTTCTGCTTTTAATAAAAGGCATTTTTTCACAGTTGCCAAACACTCTCAAATCTTATAAAAGTGATTTTTCTATTAAAAAAAAACACTTCTTTCCTCAAATAAGTAATTCAAAAAAACACTTCGGCTATACCGATATTTATCGGAAAAAAACATGCCTTGAGAAAGATCCTAGTGTCATGCAACAAATGCCAAATTTAATAGGTCACAGCTACACAATAAGCTGAGACCCAGTACTCTAGTTTCTGTGGTGGACTTAGAAACTGTAGATTGCTTCTTAGCCCTCCGAGAAATGAGATTTAGCCCAAAAAAGACTGCATAGCCGAAAGTCAATGTCTATTTTCTGGACAACCTCCCAAATATATGCATATGTTTGTGACGCAAACATCACGACTAAGTTGATATAAGAGGCCTATCAACCTTTCCTTTACAGCAAAGGATCCATTTGACGATGTTGTGGTACCATAGGACAGTGCATAAACCAAGTCACAAGATTGACAACAACTGAGATATCCGGTCGGCTAAAGTTGATATATGAGTTGCACAAAAGGAACGCATTCTTAACATCTATAGTCGACTCAGAGTTTTACAAAACCTATCAAAATCTACGTTTGTTGGATTCTCGACCCCTTTTACTTTGAAAAATATATTACTTTGCAGTTGAATTAAAATTCAACAAAAGCTTGAAAGTGTTTAAAGGCATCAAAAGCATTAGACTTAAACCGAAGCAGATATAGCCGTGTAGAATGAGTAAAGTCCCTGACAAAGAAAATGTAGTAATGAAACCCGAGATACAATTCCACCGACAATTGCCAAATTCCACCATGTATCAAAGTTAGAAGTTTGTATAATGATAAATTGACAAAAAAGGAAGATGCTTGAACTATCCTAAATGACATGACCGTTAGAATAAACCTTGTGTTTCAATTATATCAACGCTACGAATTTACAGTGTTGTCTCATAACTCGTAATACCTCAGCTGATAATATTCCGGTACCTCATTCAAGTCTTGTTTGGTTGCCACGAAGTAGACGCAAGAAGTAAAAAATAATGGAAAGTGGCTATCTGACCTCTTGTTTAATTCCTAGGAAGTAGGCAAAATGCATAAAGTGGAAATTACTTTTCAATTTTCAATTCATTCAAAACGCATAAAGTAACTTACCTAACCTCCTTTGGTAAGTTTTAATTCACTTGTTTTTAATTATCCTCTCCAACAAAGCTCTATTTCCCGTCCTGACAGCCCAGTACTATGTACCTGATTCATGGAAAATTAATATAAGAATTGAATTTCTTAAAATACAGTTTCTCATAGAAATTCAATTTATATGACAACATAACAGGACCTAAAAAAAGTAATTCAAGGATATTTTTTTTTCGTTTGCTAACAAGGAATCCGGTTATCCGGTAAACCCCAGTGCACGCAACGACCCACACACCACATCAACTAATTAAGTTAGAGATTCCTTAGAGAGAGGTTCAAGGGACGAATCAGACCTTTTGACCTAAAATAACACTATACTCTTTCATTTGTCTTCTACCGCTAAGATAAGGCTTAGGCGAGGAATTCAAGAATAATTTTATCCATATTTTCATTAAACAATTATCAAAGTTGTGTAATAAAGGTGATGTGATATGAGAATCAGATTCCGCTGTCAGTACAAGAAAGTCTAATCAAACAATATGTCAATCTTGCTTCTTCTACAATACATTTTTTAGGATAAATATCATATTACCTTACTGTTAGAACAAAATTATAATTTTAACAATTTATTATTTATAAGTTATATTATTACTTTAGCAATAATTATTTTCACACAACAACTCCCTAAATTTGCTACATCAACCAGACCCTGCGCATAGTGGTGGCCAATGGGCGGGCCGGGCCTGGGCCGAAGCCCTGTCGGCCCGCACTGTAACGGGCCGGCCCGGCCCGGTGCGGTCGTCTTTTGAGGTATATGGGGGGTGCGGTCGTCTTTTGACGTCAATATTCAAAAGTAAATAATTGACATACAAAAGTGTTAATATCAGTCGCCTTCGGGGGTATCTAGGCCATCATTTGAGGTATCGGTTGTACGGTCGTCTTCTTCATCGCTCGATGAATCCAGCTTCATTCTCTATTGATCTCTTGCCTCTGCTAGCAGCCAATCTTTCAAGCACACGAACACCTCCAAGCTTGACGGCGATAGCTTCGCCCTCTTCGTTCCAAGCAACCTGCCACCAAGACTGAAAGCACACTCCGATGCTACTGAAGACACCGGACAACTTAGTATATCACGTGCCATAGTGGAAAGCACGGGATACTGGGTTTGGTTTGTGTTCCACCATTGTAACAAGTCAAAATTCGGGTTGGCCGGCGGCCCGAAAATATGGACCATCGGTGTCCGTAAATAATAATCTAACTCGTCACATGATGTGGGGGCTGCTGTGGGCGTAAATTGCTCCAACAGCTTCCACGAATATGACATGTGTGAACTACTTCCACTAGATGTGGAAGATCCTACTGCAGCAGTACTAGGATTATTGGACGCTAATCGACGGGAATATTGAGAAAATAAAATATGCAAGTCGTTATCGACATCGGCAATGAAAGTGTCGATATTAAGAGTAGGATTCAAATATGTGAAAAAATGTTGGCAAAACAAGTTGAAACCCGAGCGTTTACAACGAGGGTCTAAAATAGTTGCAAAGCAGTATATAAGAGATAGTTCAAAATAATATTTGGCAAACTTTTCTTTCATTGCCTGAATCGATGCGAACAAAACGGGGTTGGATTCATTACCCACCATCCAATTGACAATATCAAGCAATCTTGATATTGCTTGAGGCATGGTCGGATAGTAGCAACCCAAAAAAAATGTTGTTGCCTCTTTAAACATGCTAAAAAAGTTACAAATTTGATCTATTGTGTCCCAATTTATACCGGCCAGGTTGTAATCGTTCCATTCCACACGATTTTCCTGGGCGTATTCCATTAGAACGTCTTTGTATGGTAGAAGGCGCTCTAACATTTTTACCGTAAACGACCACCTATTTTGGGAGTCTAATTTGAATTGTTTATATTCTATGTTATGCAACCTACATAAATTTTTAAATTTTCTTTTTCTAGTGCTGGATGATTTTACAGATATTATTACCGATCTTAAGGTGATAAGGGATGCTTTTATGAGATCTAAACCATCCGTTATCATTAAATGCAAAATGTGACAAACGCAACGAATATGAAAACACTTCCCACCTAACATGGGTCTCATTTGCCTAATTAAATGTGTAACGACTGCAGTGTTATTGGTAGCATTGTCAAACGTAATACTGAAGATACGTCGCTCTATGCCCCAGTCGCGGACTGCCAACATAATCACACCCGTAATTACCTCGGCATTGTGGGGGCAATCTAAAAGTCCAAAATGAATTATCCGCTTTTGCATGATGAAGGATTCATCGGTCCAGTGTGCCATTATGCACATATAAGGTTGGCCGGTTTCAACGTCCATAAGTCCGAGGTCAACGAGAACATGCTCGTGTTCGTCGCAAAATGTGTGAAGGCCCCAGTTTTCATCCCGTGGTACAACGTAAAAGCGTCCCGCTTTACGGTGTTCCGAGGAATCCTCACAATGGTGGGATTAACATTTCGTTGGAGGTAGTTGACGAAATTTGGGTCTTCGCCGGTACTAAAAGGCCTTTCACTCATAATTATATATTTAGCTAGCCCCTTTCAGTTGCTCTCCTGAGAGAACATAAAATTAGCAAGCGCACCGGTCACTTGCTGTACTAGACGTTGTTGGCTCTTTTCTGGGAATTGCTCTGGGTGGCACCTAAGTATATGTCTGTTTAATGTGCCCGTCCCACTACCAGGTTGATAGCTAAAATCCTTAGGTGGGTCACATAATTTACAAGTTGCTTTATTAGTTGTCTTATTAAGGGTAAAGTGCTTCCATATCCCACTAGTTGTAAGCCTACTAGTAGAGGTACTAGTTTCAAGCTGGGCTTCGGTGGTGGGGGTGGGTTCCTCATCAGTTTGTGAGTCTCCAACCCCACCACCACTTGACTCATGATAATCTTGTTGTTGTAAAAAGTCATAATCTATGCTATCATCAGTGTATGGGGGTGTTGGGTCTGATTGTATAAAAGCTCGTTTTTCAGTATCAAGTAAGACAATTCTACTCCTTTTAGGGATTCTGGGTGGCCGAGAAGAGCTAAAACTAGTACGACCAGCTCCAGAGGATGATGAACAGTTGTGTGCCATATTAGAATAAGTGATTAGTATTTATAAAATGCAAGTAGTAATGCAAATTAAATAACTAAAAATGCGAATCAAATAAAATTGCGATACTAAAATTACCGAAACGAGAGAACAATGAAATTGAAACTTCAGCCAAATACTTTACGAACTTTGAACTTTAGAGCACAATTTTTGCAATTAGCAAAGTTAGAGAAGATGGGAGATGATGAATATATAGAGAGAAGAGAGAGGATTGAAGAATTGGTAAGAAAATGAGTTGGGAAGGTTTAAGTATTTATAGGAAAAAAAAAAAAATATAAATTTTTTTTTTAAATAAAAGAGCCGTTCAACGGCTCTTCAAAACGAGCCCAACGGCTCTTTTTAGAGCTGTTGGGCCCGGGGCCCAGGCCTGCAACGCCCAGGCCTGGCTGGTGAGGTTTCCGGGCTGGCCCGGCCTATTCTGTTGGCCACCCCTACCTGCGCAAGCGGGAGCCATTGAGGCATTGGGTATGTTGTTGTTGTTGCATCTTCATCTGCATTTAGAGGTAGCCAGTGGGTCGAGTCGGCCTAGTACCCAACCCGACCCACCCCGTTTGGGCCATGCCCAACCCGGCCCGGTTCGGGTCTGGCCCAAGCCTGCCTAGGCCGGGGCCTCCTGCGGCCTCCCAACCCATTTTATGGCAATTTGAGAAATTATTTATATATTTTAACTTATTTTATGGTTTATTTTATATTTATATTGTTATTATTGTATATTTTAATAAGTTATAATACTTTAATTATATACATATTTAAAAAAAGGGGGCCCATCTGGGCCCGGCCAAACTCAGCCGGTGGCCACCTCTATCTGCATTGTTATCTACCATCAAAAGCTCCGTTTCCTTCAACAAAAAAAAATATTTTATTTATGAAAAAATTAACAAAACATTTTCAATCAAGAATATTGTTCATTAAAAAATTAATCTTTCCTAGTTAAAGGAATTTTTCTTCATACTACGAATTTGTGTGATTTACGTTTGATCAAATTGAGACTAAAGTAAGACATAACGTGAGATTACTACATGAACTGTTCTTCACTCTATGAAAGAAAATGTTCTTCCTTTTCATTCCCTTTCGCTACAAAAGTCAACGTCTCCTCAAGAAGGAAAATATTTTTCATATTTATATTTATTGTTGCAAGAACATATAAATATAAATAAATAATATAATTGAGAGGATGAAGGTTTTCCATCAAAATAAATGATACCTAAAATAGCAAAATTGATGACTTACCCCCTGTTTGACAATAAGGTAATGAGGGATAAAAGAGGTAAGGCTATGGGGGATAAACTCTTACCCCCATTCGGCAAAATATTAACCCCCTATTTAGCAACGGGGTAAAAAGGGATAAGGGTAAAAGAGTGTAATTTTTTACTCCTTTTTGGCAAATATATTTGAGAGGTAAAGGAGGTAATGGAGGACAAGTTTTTACCCCCAACCCCGATTTTCTTTAACCCCCAAATTAGAAGGTAAGCGGGGGACGGTAATTTTTTAAGAAATTTTGGACAATTTTGCCCTTATTTCAACTATAATTGTCTTTACCCTCACCCCTTTATCCAATTGCAAAACGAAGGTAACATCTTTACCCCTCTTTACTCTTTGCCTCTCTTAATTTGACATATCCAACAAAGATAAAATATTATCTTACCTTCTCCCTCTTTATCCTTCCACTATTTATCTAGTTGCTAAACACGGCATAAGAGGGGTAAAGGAGGTAATGGGGATAAAAACTTAACCTTCCTTTACCTCCAATTTATTTAACCCCCAAATTGGAGGTAAGAGAGAGTAAGGTAAGTTTTTAAAAGATTTTTGACAATTTTGTTATTATTTTAACTATAATTCTATTTACCCATACCTTTTTTACCCAATTACCAAATAAGAGTAATTTAATTACCCCTCTTTACCCTTACCTCTCTTGATTTAACATATTTAAACAGGGGTAGGGTTTACCTTATCTTTTCCTCTTTACCACTTTATCCAATTGCCAAACAAATTCTTAAATATTCTAATATTTTAATATATACAATAAAAAATCTCGAGATATAAAATTTTATCACCTAAACATCATCAATCAAAAATTTTAAAAATTTTGTAAAAGAATACTAACATGGAACATGTCGCTCGAAACATATTACCCTCGTCACTTATAGAAAACATGTTGCAATTGTGTATCCAGTAAATATCACGCTATCTAAAGAATATTAAATAAGTACTAACTGTAACTTAAATAACTTTTTTTGGTATTTAACTCTTCAATGATATAAAAAATTACTGGACACTCATATAGGAATTAATTTTAAATTGAAACATCATATAAAAATTAATTTAAAATAATACAATTAAAACGAATAAATTAAGCATTCTAAAAATATATTTAATATCTATAATTTATTTTTTAATAATTAAGTATATTTTATAATATATATGTATAAATAAATTAGGATTATCTGCGTAAAACATTCTTGTGCTTTACCAAGGTGTTAATTTAGTCATTTTGTTTTAATTGTATCACTTTAGTGTTTGTACAAGTTAATAACATATTTTTTAATCATGTGGTTAAATCAAATGTACAATCCAATGCCAACTCGTCTTTTAACCTAATTAAACCTGCTCGTGACCTGACCGTTATAAAATTTTATCACCACCTTAACGTTCATTTTATAGTAGGACCAAAGTTAATTAGTAAATAGCCCAATTTTACTCGTAGTCCTATAGTAAAATTAACGTCAATATGGTAAAAAAAATTTCAATAGTCAGGGTCACAAGTAAGTTTAATTAGGCTAAATTAATTTTAAATTAGCCTAATTCTACTCGTAATCCGGCAATAAAATTAACGTCAACGTGATGAAAGTTCTTTTAACAGCCAAGTCGCTAGTCAGCTTAATTGAACTAAATTAATTGTAATTAGCCTAATTTTACTTGTAGCTCTACAGTAAATTAACATCAATGTGGTGAAATTTTTTTTAACCCGTCCAGTCATAATTGAGTTTAATTAAGCTAAAAAAATAAGATGAAACGATTAAAAAATATATTATTAACTTGTACAAGGAATAAACTCACAATTAAAATCAAAAGAACTAAATTGACACATTAAGCAAAGTATAAAAACATTTTACGCAAATAAATCTAATTTAATTGTACAATATATATCGCAAAATATTAAATTGTTAAAAAATAAATTATACATACAACAACAGACCTAGTGCCTCAAGGGCTCTCGCAAAACCGGAGTCTGGATGTCCGCAGCCTTACCCTTTAAGGGTGTAACCCTACCGAAAGGCTATTTCCGAGGACCCCAACCTCATGGGGTTGGTAACACGAAGACTTCCTAGAAAGTCACCCATCCGAATACTACACTCGCCCAAACAGGCTTAACTTTGGAGTTCTAATGAGACCGGTTGTATCAATTCCTGGTACATAAAATATATATATTAAATATATATCTAAAATACTAAATTTATTACCCTCAATTATATAATTCTAAATTAATTCTTATATGATAATTCAATTCCAAATTAATTCCTACAAGCGTGTTCAATGATTTTCTTATACCATTAAAGAGTTAAATTCAAAAAAAAAAAAAAAAGGATATAATTCAATATTTTATTTAAATATTCAATCCTTCAAAGAATCTAGTACGCCTAAAACAGAATAGACATATAGACAACTTCAAGGGCACCAAGATGTTGCACTCCATAGTCCATACCAGTCATTTGCAAATCAATTATCCTAATTATTCACACCTAATTAACGGATTTTTTTTTACTTACGAGTACTACATATATCTACGATACTTTATGTTTAAAAAAAAAACACACAACAATAATACTAGCTTCAAATCCTGTTATTGATTTTCTTCATTCCTAAATAAAAAATAGAGATAAAAAGGAAACTAAAAAAAACAAAATAATCTTTTTTCTATTTTTGGACGAGTCATAAGATTCCACTAGGAGTGTAAATGAGTCGAGCTAACTCCTGTAGCTTATCGAGCCACAGCTCGAACCTAGTGAGGCTTGAGCTCATAGGCTAATGAGTCTAAACGAGCGAGATCAAACGAGCTCAGATTGAGCTCAAATGAGTCTAAATATTGCAAGCTTAGTTTGAAGCTCGCCAACCTCAATTCAAGCTCCATCAAGCCGAGCCAAGTCCGAGCCTTTGACGAGCCGAGCTTGAGCTTGAAGTTTTGGGGCTCAGAGAGCTACATGCCGAGCCTGAGTCAAGCCTAATGTAAATGAGTTGAGCCTCAAACTTGGCGAGCTCAGATTCGGCTTGGATGAAATACACCCTGATTCCACATTAAAGAAAATAGTAAGCTTGAAACTAAACATAGAGACAACTTAAGGACATCAAGAAGATGTTGCATACGTACCATAACAATAGCTTCGGAAAAAACACCAGTTACGTAACAGACTTTGAGTTAGCCGTTACGTTATGGAATCCCCGCGATATATAATCACTATCCGGTCCAATTATCAATACGATTAGTTAAAGAATCCAATTATAACCTCAAAAAAATACAGCATTTTTTGAGACCACATAAATAACGCACACCAAACAAAATGCACTTTGTGCAACTCTACTGAGAAACAAGCAGCAGCAGAAAAAACTGACCTTTTTAGAGCAGATCAGCAACATTTGCAGGGAGTTCCTCAACGACGACATTATAGAACTTCTGTATATCATAGAGCATCTTCGTGTCATCGGTCGTCACAAAGTTGATTGCGACACCCTTTCTTCCAAACCGTCCACTACGTCCAATACGGTGGAGGTAGTTCTCGGGTTGGGTCGGGAGGTCATAGTTGATAACGAGTGAGACTTGCTGCACATCGATACCTCGAGCCAAGAGATCAGTTGTTATCAGAACACGTGAAGAGCCGGATCGGAACTCACGCATGATGATGTCTCTTGTGTTCTGGTCCATGTCACCATGGGTGGCTGAGACGGTGTGGTCTCGGCTTCTCATCTTGTCAGTGAGCCAGTCAACCTTGCGTCGAGTGTTGACAAAGATGACACTTTGGGTGATTGCCAGGGTTTCGTAGAGGTCACATAGTGTTTCTAGCTTCCAGTCTTCCTTTTCAACGTTGACATAGAACTGCTTGATACCCTCGAGGGTAAGTTCATCACGCTTGACGAGTATCCTCACTGGTTTGTTCATGAATTTTCGGGTAATTTCAAGGGCTTCAGGTGGCATTGTTGCAGAGAATACTCCAACTTGGATCTTCGGGGGTAGCAGTTGGAAGATATCGTAGATCTGCAAAAAAGGG
Organism: Simmondsia chinensis; assembly: GCA_018398585.1. Lineage (NCBI taxonomy): Eukaryota > Viridiplantae > Streptophyta > Magnoliopsida > Caryophyllales > Simmondsiaceae > Simmondsia > Simmondsia chinensis. The sequence continues at coordinate 24,055,755 of JAGTTD010000017.1, read as the reverse complement.
AATCCAAGCCATGAAAATCCCGGTAGCATAAAAATGTCTCCTTACATGATTCCACAAACATACAACACACGCGGTCAAGATACTTTCTTTTTTTACAACGGTAAGGAAGTTAGATGATGAAGTTGGGATTTGATCCCAAATCTCGGCTCCATCTCCCAGAGACTTTACCAACTGAGCTAAATGACACATTCGATAAAAATATACTCCCTCACAAAACCCATCACCAATTCACTCTCTCCTTTTCCCTTCCCCTTTCAGCTATATTTGGAAACTCAGGAAACAACACATATTAGGGTGACGCAATACACGAGGCTCCTACTAAAGTGAGGTATGGAAGGGTCAAATACACACAACCTTACACTAATTTTTATGGTTAGGTTTCGAGATTTGAAAGCGTGACATCCCAATGGAGCAATCTTACGCATTATACATAGGCCCAAAGGAAAAATATTCTTCCGTTAGACAACACAGACACCATCTCTTATTCAGAATTAGTTTGAAGAGGATGAATCTAGTAACGATTAGAGATGACAAAAGTGGAACACAAACTGTATGCAAAAAGAAGATACGGAAGATAGCGGTTAGAAGTTTACCTGATCCTTAAAACCTCTTGAAAGCATTTCATCTGCCTCATCCAAAACAAACATTCTAATGTGATCAGCACGAAGTGATTGTCTACGGAGCATATCAAATACACGGCCGGGGGTACCAACAACTACATGGACCCCACTTGCAAGGATGCGTTGGTCCTCGCGAACACTAGTTCCTCCAACACAAGCATGCACCTTCACGCCGAGAAAATCACCAAGCGCACGCATGACCTTCTCAATTTGCTGAGCTAGCTCACGAGTGGGGGCAAGAACCAACGCTTGGCACTCAGTCAAACTAAAATCAAGCTGTTGCAGAATTCCAGAGCAGAAAGTCGCAGTTTTCCCAGTTCCGGACTGAGCTTGTTGAATGACGTCAAGTCCCTTGCAGAAAGGAACAATTCCCCTTTGCTGAATTGCTGAAGGTTTTTCAAAACCTTAATAGAGAGAAGAGGGAAAAAATGAGCACTTCATACGCAGAACAGTATGACAGCAAATAAATTGTTTCATCATATGTGGTTTCCCCACCAATAATTGACTGCGAATTGATTGTGGTAACGAAAGCAGTTAAATTTAAACACCACAAAAGAATAAATCGAAAAAGAGACAAAATCAAAAACACGTAGGTTCCTTACCATATGCATAAATGCCCCTCAAAAGGTTCTCTTGCAATCCCATAGCATCAAAACTCTCATACACCTCATCATATGAAGTAAAGAACTCGTCGCCATCACCAGAAAGTCTGTACAGTAAGTCATCAAACCAGATAGCAGATCAGCCTATTAAAGAATAACAACATATAAGACATTGAAAAGGACACAACCTCAACCTTTCAACAAAGAACTTCAAATGAAGACAGAAGCACACCTCAAAACTGGGCTATTCAAATCAGGTTAGGGTTGGCTCACTTTAGGTTCGAGTCAATTAGAACTCAACACACTCTGGGTTTAGGTTGTGAAATGCTTGATTTGACCCCAAATATTTGGGTTTCATTCAACCCATATAGTCATCAGCGACAATACATCATGGTTCATTTTTCCCTTGGAAATTCAATTGTTCATACATAAATAAGTGAATAATAAACAACTAAAATTATGGATCAATAAGAAATAAATAGTCCTTTCATAAAAATCTCTAAACAAATATGAAAATCTGATCTGATATGCAAATGGCTCAACATTAATTTGATAATTGGGAGTCTTGCTTCAAATTTATATCACTAACTAAAAGGTTGGAATTAACATGTTGTGTTCATTAAAAAATAATTAATGCACCAAAACACAAAATTACAAATGTCTCAAACATAAGATGATTACCAGTTCAATGTCTTAAGTAGAAGGATGTTCTAAAGCTAGACCTAACCAAGTTCGGTGTATCGGGGTCAAAACAAGTTCATGTCACATAGGGTTCGGGTTATCTAACTGGAGACGGGAGACCTTGACCCTAGGTTTTCAGTTGGGGTTGAGAACTGTTGGGACTAACACAAGGTGAAAAAGGCATATCAGTACGCTAGATGACAGCCTCCAACAACTTAGATATACAGAGTTGGAAGATCAATGTAAACAAGACATAAGACAAAAACAAGGTGAATCCAAAAAAGAGCATAAAAAGGTGATACGTGCAACTCTGTATGCTAGATGGCAATTCTGCAGTGAGAGTTACGAAGAAGAACTTACAACTCACTCATTTTCGCATCAAACTGACGAGCATCAAATTGAGATCCATCTGGTGCTACACCCGCCATAGCTGAAAAGGAAAAAAAATGAACATCAGTTAACGTCCACAACCATACGAATATATGCTGCTATTGCATTTCCTAACTGTCGGGGGAGAAGGAATAAATATCAGATGCAATGCTCACTCAGCATTCAACTTTACATCAAGTAGCCCCCATCTCTTTTTTGCCTTCATATCTTTAAAGTTAATTTCTTCTTCTTGCAAATTCAAATGACCCATCATCATTAATGAAAGACAGTCATCCCATGAACCAACAAAATCACTTGATCTTGCAAGTTCATCCACCCCCACACCACCCAACAAAAAAAAAAAAAAAAAAAAATTTAGTGAAAAGTGATCCATTCAGTGTCCAAGTGGCAACACTTGAACCAAAACAAACATCCTGCAACGCACATCACGCACAACTGAGATTCACTGCCATCATTTGAACTGATAAAATCACTATATCAGTAAAACCGTCATTATTCAGGCAAGATTGCCATCGCGTGAACCCATAAAATCACTATATCAGTATATGCTCATTCATACTGATGCCACTGATACAAACAAAAACACACAATCAATCCAATGTCCCTACGGAACCACTCGAGTCAAAATACACAGCTCGCAATGCGCAACACGCACAATTGAGTGTCCGCTCCTAAAAATATTTTCTGGGGGCAGTAATGATTTAAAAAAAAAAAAAAACCCTCAAAAATGAGTACCATTTATGAATTTAGAATAAAAAGAGAGGAAAAACATGCATGCCAGCCAGGACAAAATAAGAGCTTTGTATGCCATTAACGAGGAAAATATACCAAAAATCAAACTAATAGTATTAGCACAAAAAATCATGAAAATAAGATGCAAATCTTGTTATCACATTCAAATTTTATAAAAGATTGTACCCTCTTGTTTTGGATTAGCCACATTAACAACCTGACAAATTGAATGTAATATCCAATATATGTTTGTCCATAGAATAGAGACAAAGGAAGCTAGTGACTGAGGGCAAATCAATTTTTTTATACAAATAAACATATTAAATATGATACTTAGTACACATCATTCCTTCTTTTCCTAAAGTCGGGCCCCTACGGAAATAGTCTCCATTCAGGGTAGCACCATTTAAGAGTAAAACTCCATACATCTTACCTACCAGACTCTACTATGGCGAAAGCCTCTATGAGGCACCAGGTAAAAAAAAAGGAACATACCCAGTGCCTCAAGGGCTCCCGCCTACGCAGGGTCGGGGGAAGGGGGGGATGTACGCAGCCTTCCCCCTGCACGGTGTTAACCTGAAGAGAGGCTGTTTTCCAGTGCCCCAAACTGAGGGTGAGGACTTCCCAGGAGGTCACCCATCCTGGTACTACTCTCGCCCAAGCACGCTTGACTTCGGAGTTGTAACGGGATCCGGTGACGGTGTGTTGGTGCCCTCTTTGGTTCTCTATGAGGCACCAGGTGGTTGTTGTAATCACTGCCCCCGATCCTCTAAAGTGGGCTCCGCCGAATCCCCCCCCCCCCCCCCCCCGGGCGCCGGGTTTTACTGATATGCAATTAAAATGTGGCAGAAATCATAAAAGAATCTCACCAACTGTCTCACTTCATGTCACCAGAATTGACGAACAATACAACGCACCAACTTTCAGTTTCTAACAAACAAACTAAATCTAGTGAACCCTAATCCAGATTCACGAACAATACTGAACACAGTAGAAACCACCAAATCTAACGATTTCTACCCCAAATATATCGCAAAACAAGTAAAACAACAATCAAATTAAGAATCAGACTAAACAAACTCACAGAAACTCGAAGAAATCCAACAGTAAAACAGTTTTTTAAAAAAAGCGCAAAATTGAGACATGAAATCAAAGACGAAGATTAAATTAAATAGAAGATTCAACAGAAAATCACCTGAAATCGAATCGAAGAGAGCGAGAGAGAGAAAAGATGCAAGCTTGGGAGAGCTAGGGTTTTGTTCTTCGCAAACTCCTCGGATCTACGCCGCGGAGATCAACACCAAGGGAAGGAGGCTTCTGTGTTTGTAGTTCTGTCAAATTGAAAGGACATTTATTTTCCAGTTTTGCCCCTTATATGGACTGCAAATTACCTTTTTGGGCCTCTATGTTTCGTTTTTTAATGGCCCTAACAAAAAATTAAGGGTTGTTTACTCCGAAGTCCATGTAATTTTCTTATTATATTAATTTAGTTTTTAAACTTTTAATTTTATTAATTTAATTATTTTATAATTTATATTATATTAATTTAATCTTTTAATTAATTTTAAGTTAAGTTATTAAGATAATTTTTAGCAACACGGTTATGTTAGATGTAAGTAATCCATTAAAGATCCACCCCTTAGGTCAATTTAACCAAACCCATAGCTGAATCATTAAAAATTTTATTAAAATTTAACGTTAATTTTACTTCACATACTAAATTGACACAATATCAATTGTAGAGACCTAATTTAACATAATTAAAATTACAAGGACTAAATTGACATTATAAACAAAGTACAAAAACCTTTGGTGTAAATAATCTAAAAATAAATAAATTTTAAGATTATTTGCGTCAAAGGTCCTTTATGCTTTACCCATTGTGTCAATTTAATTATTGTATTTTTAATTGTGTTAGTTTAGCCCCTTTACTATTTCTGTCAACTTCATCCTAAAAGTAAAGTTTATATTAAGTTGATAAAATTTTTAATGGTTGGGTCATGAATTAAGTTAAATTAAGTTAGTGAATGGATTTGTCGTGAATTACTTGTATTTAACATGATTGTACTATTGAAATTACATCCTTAATTTAAATTTGATCATATGACTAAATTACACAAGTTAAATAGTAAAGGAACTAAATTGACACAATTAAAAGTATAAGGACTAGATAGACACAATGAACAAAGTACATAAGCCTTTGATGTAAATAACCCAAATTTTAAGTTCTATTAGGTTGTGTCTAAAATTAGAAAAATTTAACAAGAAGGAAAATAATAACAGGGAAAAAAAAAAAACCAAATATGAAAATTTTATTTTATTTTTCTCTGTTAGATGTAACAATAAATTAAAGGAAATGAAACTAGGATCAAAATGTATATTCGATAATAATTGCGTATATTTATGCAATTTAACCAAAAAGGGCACCAACACGCCGTCACCGGATCCCATTAGAACTCTAAAGTTAAGCATGATTGAACGAGAGTAGTACCAAGTTGGGTGACCTCTTGAGAAGTCCTCGCCCTCAGGTTGGGGGCACTGGAAAACAGCCTCTCTTCAGGTTAACACCCTGAAGGGGAAGGCTGCGTACATCCATCCCCCAAGACCCTGCGTAGGCGGGAGCTCTTGAGGCACTAGATGCGTTCCTTTCCTTTCCTTTCCTTTACTTTTTATCTGTGCAATTTAACTTTTGTAGTGTTTGTTTGATTCTTTTCCACCTATCTATTATTATATTCTACTTTTATCCTATTTGTGTTTTATTTTTATCATATTTTTATGTTTTGTCTTGACTGTTATGTATTTACTCCCCAATCTTAGCTTTTACGTAGGTTGATTATGGCCTCGTTTATACTTATTACCATTTTGTATTGTGATTGTGTCGCTAATTATCGAGGCAAAAATAAATATGTTGAATAACTTTTGTATCATTTATATATTCATAGATTATAATGTGTTATTTAATAATTTGAGTCAAAATTTTATCTTTGAAGTAAATGTAAGCATGATCACTTAGATGTTATCTCTGTATGCAAGTGTATTATTTGATCACTACAAAGGGATGGCAATGGGGCGGGTACCCGCGGGGTTTGGGGCGGGTACGGGTATAAGTGGGGCGGGTAGCGGGTAGGGGTTTGGTGTACCCGCCCCGTACCCGTCACGGGTATGGGGCGGGTAGGGGTATAGTTTTGTACCCGCCCCGCCCAATACCTACCCTGCTCCATCTCATATCCGCCATACTCGCTTTATTTTGTACATAATTAATCTTCAAATTAAAAAAATACGTGTTTAAATTCAATAACCTAAATTTTTTATTAATATTATAAAAAAATATAATTAATTTTTAAAACTAGTATTAAATAACTAATATGACCCAATATAGATAATCGTTTTCTACGCACATTAGAGAGGGTACGGGGCGGGTAATGCATACCCGTTGGATACCCGAGGGTAATGGGGCGGGTACAGGTATGAGTGTGTACCCGCCGGGGCGGGTACAGGTATTCACTTCATAGCCGTGGCGAGTAATGGGACGGGTACGGGTATAGAATTTGGGTGGCGGGTACGGGTATGGAGGAGACACCCCCCGTACCCGCCTCGCCCCATTGCCATCCCTGTCGGTAGAAATATTTTTTATTATTTTTTTAATCCATATTTTGATTTTCAACCAATATTTTGTTTGCAAAAATTATAAGTTATTTTGCTCATATCATAAGGAAAAAAAAATTATTTACATTTTATTACATCGACCTTTTTGAAAATAATAAAAAGAATATCGACCTTTTTAAATTAATAAAAAGATCCCCAAGTTTTTATCATATTAACACAAAAACCCTTAATTTTTTATCATATTAACAAAAATACCCTTAATTTTTTATCGTATTAATAAAAAGTCTACCCTCCGACGTGATAATGCCATTTTTGGTCGACAGAGCTAAAGTGACAACTGTTTTTTTATTAATAATACAATAAAATGTTATAAATATCCTTCAATAATTATACATTTAAACAAATTAAGTGAAAACAGATAGTTTCTATATAATACAACATATCAAATTTTGTGCTTATAAAATAAGAATAAAAGTATTGAAGGGTAATTTTATCATTATACTACAGTACTAATACAAAAAACATTGCGACGTCAGCTCAATTAATAATGGCGTCATTACGCTGAAAAGTGACCTTTTTATTAATAAAATAAAAACTTAGGAAACTTTTTAATAATCAAATAACCCAAAAAAACTTATATTTACAACTCCCTGTGCATACGTAGCCCAAAAATTGCACAAAAATAATCAAGTGAAAATTAAGGACACGGCTTGTTACACATTTACAACACTTTAATCTTGATCTTGACATTGAGAAATTGTTGAATGATCAAAATAACCGGCGATAAGAAGTTTTATTTTTTGAGAATTTAATTCCTATAAAGTAAATACAAATTGTTTAGTAGCTAATATGGGAAACAAAACTTCCTTAGGTAACTTACTTAAGCGGTTCAGGTAAGTTACTCCTTAGGTAACTTCCCATTTCTAGTCAACTTTCAGCCAACCAAATAAAAGCTCAAATCCGTGCTTTCCATAAATTCTACTTCTCACGTTTACTTGTTTCGATTTCTAAGCCGCTCGGAAAGGAAAAACAAACAAAATCGCAAAACAAGTAAAAGAAGAAGCAAAGTAAGAATGAGAAGAAACAAAGAAGAAGAAAGAGACGCACAGAAAGGAGAAGAAATCAAACAATGAAAGAGGAAAAGAAACACAAACGCAATCGCAAAGCAGCAGTTACACATGAAATCAAACACGACGATGAGATCAAATTGAAGGATGAACACAAAATCACCTCAAATCGAATCGAAATAGAGCGAATTTGAAGAGAGAGAGAGAGGGAAGAGAGCTAGGGTTGTGGCAAACTCCTCGTAATCTACACCGCGGAGTTCAAGAGAACAGAGGAAGCTAATGCTTCGTTCATACCGAGGGGTTGGAAACATATGATATAAATCATTTGCTACGTGGTTACTTCGTTTAGTAAGAGAGAAATTATTACTTATATTTTTTTAATATTTAAATATTTATTATTTATGTATTTTAATATTTTAATGTATATAATAAGATACTCTGATGTATAAAGTTTTTCATCACTTGGATAACTTATATTGAAATTTAATAAATTTTTATACGAATCTAATTAATTTTATATAGAAAATGATGGTTTAGTATATAATTATACTAATATATAAAAGTCATATCAAGCTTTTCATAAAATTTGATAAATTACACCAAAAAATTCACCAAAAATTGATATAAATAAGTTATGCATTATCAAATTCATACCAAAGAAGGCACCAACACGTCGTTACTGGATCTCATTAGAACTCCAAAGTTAAGCGTGCTTGGGCGAGAGTAGTACCGGGATAGGTGACCTCCTGGGAAGTCATCACCCTCAGGTTGGGAGCACTGGGAAACAATCTCTCTTCATGTTAATATCCTGAAGGGGGAAGGTTGCGTACATCCACCCCTCCAGAACCTGTGTAGACGGGAGCCCTTGAAGCATTGGGTATGTTCCTATTATCAAATTCATATGTTGTCTTACATTTGTTTGGAGAAAAATTATTAAATTATGATAAAAATACTTATAGATTGCATAATCATATTTCATTTCAGCATTTTTCAGCTAAAATTGATTGAATATCAATATAAAGATACCTAATTAATAAGACTTTAAAACTTTAGAGTACCAAAAGGATAAAATTTTTAAATCTCAAGGTTACCCCATTGTATATATTGAAACCTCGGGGATACCTAAGTGATAAATAGTCAAATCTCAAGGTATACAAGTGATAATTTTTCTAAATAAAAAGATAATAATAATAAATTTAAATTTAAAATTAAAATTAAAATAAAATTGTTTATTTTTAAATTATCCCTTTATAACCCAAATCATTAAAAAAAATAAAATAATAAGAGTTAATTTTATCCTTCGTTGTCTCTCATTATCCCTCGAAACTAATAGTCAAATATCTTTTACAACCAGTTCAAAAAAATATATTCTTCATAATCCTATTCCCTCTTTACTCTTTTACTTTCACCTTATTATGAAATACAAACACGCATCTTCGCTTACCGTTTGCTTCATAATAAGGCAATTGTTTTCCAAATTTATTGAGGGCAAAGTCCAAAGCAACAAAAGCAATAAAATTCCAGTACCCCAGGGGTTCCCGTCTAAACAGAGTTAGGGAGTAAATGTACGCAGCCTTCCTCCTTCAGGGTGCTACCCTGAAGAGAGGCTGCTTCTGAGAAACCCTAACCCGAGGGGTGCACGAAGACTTCCCAAGAGGTCACCCATCTGTTAGGAATTAGTAGTGGAATTTGTATAAGCTTTGAGTAGGTTGGGAATTGGAGGGAAATGCAGTTGGTTATTTTGGGGTTGTTGGCAGGTTTAGCTTGATCATTCATTGTGTTTATAAGCTTGATTGTAAAGTCTTGTAAATCATCTAACAGAAAATATACTCAATTGTGATTGAAACAATCTCTCTCATCTACTCAATTCTATCTTCTTCTCCTTGTCCCTCCTAATCCTATCTCAATTCCTAGTTATGAGCTAAGTTCATAACACCATCTTGGTACTACTCTCGCCCAAGCACGCTTAACTTCAGAGTTCTTATAGAATCCATCATTTGCGTGTTGGTACTCTCTTTGGTTATATATAAAATAAAGGGCATAAATGTAACATGGTCATAAAAGTTCTTCATATATAAGAAACCTCCCATAAGACAAAGACCTCCACCATATCTCCAATCCCAATTTTGTTCTTTTTCTTTTTCTTTTTTTTTTTTGAACAAGATGAAGCCGAAGGCCAAAATTATATAGCAAAAGGATTAGATAATACAACGAAGTTCAAGACAGCTGGGGAAACTCACCATCAATCATGGCTATAACAACTCAACACATGCATTTTAGCAACAAAATAGGCATTCCTGCTACAAATTTTAAGGACCCAAACAAACGAAACGTCAAAAAAAGAAGAAATAAGAAGCGAAATATCCCTAATAATGGCGACAGTTATTCCTTGAACATTTACACTTTAGGAACATACCTCATTAAAATCTTAGTGAAGTAAGTAGTACAATAATCTAATTATAAATATTTTTTAAACTATCTCATTGAAAATCTTACTTAAAGAACTCAATAGAACACAACATGAAAGGAGTAGAGGGCATATTTCATTTCCTCTCATAAGAGCGTGTCAATACTTGATGTCTCTAGGTCGACACATGTCAATTTTGTGTATACTTTAGATAATGTGTTCATGAATAGTTCTGCTAAGTTCTCACTTAAGCGAATTTGATGAACATCTATTTCACCTTTCTTATGAAGTTCATGCGTTTTATTTTTTGACCTTGTCAATTCAAGCCCTAATTGGGCTCTATTTTATTCAAGTTTCGACACTCGGTTGTTCAAGCCTCAACGAACTTCGCGCCTAGCTTTTCGTGTTGCAATTGAGCTCATTTCATCCAAGTTTTTGCTCTCACAAGTTCGGGCCCGATGTCGTCTTGGCTAAGTTTTGCCCTACTGTTGGTGTCCTAGTTGCGCACTGTTTCGTCCAATTTTTTGTCTATACTGTTCGGGCTCTCGCTGGGCAACACTTCATCCAAGTTTTTGCGCTTGTCCATTTGGGCTTAGTTTTTGCATTCAATTGTTTGGGCCATGATTGGACACCATTTCGCCCTAGTTTTGGCTTAGTAATTCAAACCTGATTGAGCATAGTTTCATCTAAGCTTTTGCGCTCGGTTCTTGGGGCCACAATCGCATGTCGTTTCCTTTGAGCATTTCCGCTCTGCTGTTCGAGTTTTTGGTCAATTGGGCCTTGATTGCGCTTGGCTATTGGGGCCTCAAATTTACTTGAAACATAAGAGAACTAGCTCAAAGAACTCAATCATTATCATATACTCGACGGAAAGTGCCCTTTTCTTCGGTTGAAAGTGCGATTCAGATACAATAACTCCAAAGTCTGAGGATTTTAGTGACGTTATACATTACATGAACCACTTTACCTTGGATTACGTGAACTCGGTTTAGTTCTTTCTTTTTCAATAATTAACGAGAGAAGCCGCAATACAAGAGCCAGCGCGCCCATTGGAACAAAGCTCAAAAGAACTCACCAAAGTGAAAAGTGATTTTCTATTGCGAGAATTTGGACAATGCTCTTTTTCTATTAGTGCCCAAAAGAAATGTCATATTTTTCTTTTTTTTTCCTTTATTTTTGTCTTTAAAGTTAAAGAAAATGGTTTTGCTGAGTAAATTTGTATGAGACTCACATTTAGCCAAGTTGAGGTTGAAGAAGCACATGACATGAATTACAACAAAGACGTTCTCTCCACAGTAATAAAAAGGTTTTTCCCTTTTTGTTGAAAGTAAGTCAATTTCTCACTCAATATTTGTTGTTACTATGTAGTCAGGCAAACAGAACCACCCCCCTGAAACCGAAAAAGTTCTCCGTCTAAAGAAACAGAACCATAATCCAATCAATTCATTAGCAACGTCTGCACGTGAAAGATTCGACACATTTAACGAGCCGATTCATTTCATTGACCTTCAATTTCTTGAAGGTCATCCAATACCAAAAAATTTTAGACCAAACACTTCTAGATTAGAGTGATCCAAGATAACCATGAATGCAAATACAAGGCAAAAGCTAGAAGAAGTTAAAGGAAGAAAAGAGTGTTCTTTTTTTACCGTGCCATTTTAATGCCTCATTTGATGACCCTTGAATATGTACATGATCATCAAGATAAAAAAGCTCCATGTTGAATCCATATGACGCTAGCATATAAGGATTTCACCTTGTGTACCTGCAAGGGAGGAATCTGTGAGTAACGGTTTTCAAATACTGGCTCGGACTAAACTTAAATCAAACTAGTTGTTATTTGATTTGGTGCTCGATCATGCATTCCAATTGGGTCCAAATTGTACATGATTATTATGTTCCGTCCCAGACAGGTGACCCTTATTAGTCTTGGCTTTGATATGGTCTAGGTAATGTTTTTTTCCTCAAAAGTTGTCTTTATAACTAAAGAAAAGGGTTCTATTTTATAAATGTGTACTATGTTCACGCTTAGCCAAGGTGATGTCAAAGTGAAGCATAAGACATAAGATTACAACGGAAACGTTTTCCCCTCTGTGAAGGAATATGTTCTCATATTTCACTGAGAAGTCAAACAATGGAAAAACATTTGCAATATTTATTGTTGCAACTTGAATTCCATAAATATTATTCCTTTTAGGGTTGGAAGCCCTTTAAAAACAGCCTCTTTACAGGATAGCACCAATGTAGGGGTAAGACTACATAGGGTACATTTCACTCTCCCCCAAACCCTCTTTGAGGCACTAGGTTATTGTTGTTGTAGTATGGTCGTGACAATGAAGTATGCAGAGAAACAATAAAATTGAGACAAAAAAGGTTCTCCATCAAAACAATCAAAGCCTAAGAGTAGCGAAAAAGATAATAGAAACGACACAAGATAAAAGAGAAACGCATAATCACATTTTGCGAAGATCTCTTTTGCCAACTGAAGCGTAGAATCTGATTCCTCAGCCATCCTAGAGATTCTCTCAGCCTCTTTAACGGCCTCGGCTGCTATAAACGACTTATTTTCCGCTTCAGCGATACTGTAAGCTGCTTCTTTCGCTTCGAGTTCCATCGACTCGCCTGAGAACAAGTATCCCGCGCTCTTTTGGCTCACTGCGTTTGCCTCGACCAAGCGATTGCTTCTTATCCTGTAGCAGTGATCTATCTGCAATTCGACGCCTCATGCTATTTAGACATCGTAGCTTCACTGTAATATCTTTATGAGTTCTTTTTTGGATTGAACAAAGAAATATTATTAAGAGAGAAATAATGTACAAAGAGTTGAAAACAAGATGTCCTAGATCAAGCAACATTCCCAGTGCCCCAAGGGCTCCCACCTAAGTAGGGTTTGGGGGGCTAGATGTACGCAACCTTCCCCTTTCAAGGTGCTACCCTAAAGAGAGGCTGTTTTTGAGAACCCCCAACCTGAGGGGTGCAACACGAGAACTTTTCAGGAGGTCACCCATCTTGGTATTACTCTCACCCAAGCGCGCTTAATTTCGGAGTTCTAATGGGATCTGGTGCTTGCGTGTTGGTATCCTCTTAGGTGACAAGATGTCCTGGATCAAAAAACCTAAAACTAATAACACAAAGCCCTTCAATTCCTTTGCAAAATGATTAAGGCTAAAGCTATGCCAGCGAAGCCCTCAAGCTCTTTATTCAAAGAGCTCCCAAAGAGACCGCAATTTATTCCATAGGAAATTCACCGGTGATATAGGCCTTTGAAATTCCTAACTTCGTTCCACCAAAGAATTACAATCTTAAAAGAACGAAAAACTTGCAAAAGTAGAGCGTAGATGATGATGAATGAAATTTTGAAATGTTACCCTTTCAAGCTTTTCCTGTTGAACAAGCCTCCTTAATCTTGAACCCAGTAATTTCCTAAAATTTTGAGGTACCTCGATCTTTTTCTGCATATATCATTGGCAAAAGAACAAATTTCATTTTCCTAAAACAGAGAAACAATCAAATCGCAATATTTTTTTTCGACTAGCTGTATTTGAGGCATGAATTGTCATAATTAGCAAGTCTTTAACGGGATTCACTCGTCACAAGTTCAGCCACACCTTAACAAAATTTCTTACTAAAACTTCAGCGAATCTTCTTGCCATTGATTCTCATAAAGAACTAGATACTCAACTCCACGTAGTGGAATAAGCCTTTGTTTTTTGTCATAATAATATTTACTAACAACGGTTTCTTATTAACTGCGCAAAACACTTGCTAACACTAAAATTTAACCTAAAGATCCAAATAAGACATAACAGAGATTGATACAATGCATGACCAGCATAATTAATTTAAAACTGCATCTCAAATAATGAAATTTAGGGTCCATTTGGTTCAATGGAAAACACTTCCTTGGAGAAAATTTTTTCTTTACAAAATATTTTATATACAAATATTTTTTTCTTAAAACTTCTGTTTTCCTAGCTAAAAAAAAATTGTTCATTCTATGAATTTGTATGAGGTTCAAGCATGGCCAGTTCAGATTGAAGATAAGTATATCTCTTGAGATCACAACAAAAAACGTTTTCCCTTTGTGAATGAAAATGTTTTCCCCTTTCGTTACGAGGAAGTCAATTTTCCCCTCAATAGAGGAGACATTTTCTATGTTTGTGGTTCTTCTATAAAGTCAAGCAAAGAAACAATAGAATTGGAATGGGAAAGGTTTTTCATCAAAACAAACAGTCTTAGTTGGAAGTAAGTCATCTTCCACCCTATCATTATCGTTTGTTTACATGAGTAAGTACCACAAATAATTTGAAGAGAACTTATTCACCATTATGGGAGAAATTGACCACACCTCAAGAAGATAAGTTGTTTTCCTTTACACTACTCCTCCCGGCTCATCCTGACTCTCATAGTCTTCTCATCCAAGTCCAACCTCGTATGTACTCAATACTAAGCTCATGTAAAGTTATCCAATGAAATTCATTTCCAAAAATAATTGAAAGAAATTCGAAGAACAAAAAATATTTTTCAATTAAAAATACTTTGAGAAGAAGTATTTGCAGGAAGAAAAATGTCTTCTCTCCAATCCAAAACGAAGCCTTACTCAAAAGAGACATAATAGTGCAGACAACATCTCATAAGATCAATTTGCATTATTCCACAAAAATGCAACATGCTTATTCTAGATATTAAGTTAGATCTTTGTATACATAGCATGTGAAAAGTTCATCATTAGATGAACAATAAAAAAAAAATAAAAGCCACTCACTTCAACTTTATACAGCATATCCACTGCGCTTAAACTCATAATTGTTTTTCTTTTTCCATTTTGTCACTGGGAATTGTAAGATCATATAGAATTCATGGATACTATAGTCTACCAAATAAATCGATGATGAACAAGGGAGGCAATATGCTAACCAGACCTCAATATAGCTGACAATAGAACCAATATCCAATCCACTGGGCTCCTTTGAGGCGGAGAGAGCTTCAAAGATCATTTCGTTGTACCTAATTATAAGACATGTACTTCATAAACTGAAATAATAAATAGTTCACAGACAACCATAAAATGTAACTAACAATCAGGCTGCCTTACAAAATAACATGAAATCATGGGAGCACCCCTAGGTGCCCAATTGAAAGATAGAGATGCAAGCTTGGCATTACACTTTTGTGCACTACTTCACCGTCTCAAAGCTAAGAGATAGAATTTTTAGTTATCAGATGTTATGTTGTGATAGCTTGAAAGGCTAGGAACTCTATGGTATTTGTTACATTGTCACCTGAAAACTATTTACTCACGTTGATTATGTTTGACATCTTCAGCATGTTTCGATTGCAACAATCCCACTAATTTATTAAGAAAGGAAAAAAGAAAAAAAAAGTTGAGCCGATTCATTAAAATTTAGATAACCATGCTGACCTAGCCAGAAAATGCAGCAAGAAATTTGCAGCAAGTTAATTCCTGTGATACTTTGCGGAAGAACACCTAATGGCTCCTATTGAAGCATCCAGCAATTGATGCCCGTTATCATGAGTCATCAAGGGCTAGGGCAGCGTCATAGAGTCAAAGATGCAACAGATTTTGAGATAGCTGTTATGCATTTAGCCATTACACAACAATACTTTTGTAACAGCTCCGTGATACATATATGCTGAATTTTGTTTGGTAAAACATATTTCTAGATGCATTTACAATTTTAAACTATGAAGAAAGTATAAAAATTGAAGATTGCATGATATTCATTCAAATTTTTGCCAATATACGCCTTCAGAGCAACTGATATTCCTCTTGAAAACAGGAAGTGATCTTGCCATTCATTATGCAACATCTCAAGACCCGATTTCCAACCTTGGACATGGCATACACAACTGCAAACTGTGATTTGATCACATACATAGCACGTGATACCAATGCATTAGATTCTTTCAAGAGGCCAGTTGCAACTCTATTAGATTCTTTCAAGAGGCCAGTTGCAACTCTCCTTTCAATAGGATGACTTACCACACACCAAAGTCTGCGTCAAATTTAAGCATGTTATCTCATTTTCAATCAGTCAGCAAGGCCGAGTTGCACTTATCGATAAATTCAGTCATCTACATTCTCTTCTTTTTTTCCTTAATTTTCAGAAAGGAGGTGGGGGGGAGCTCAATCAAATTGATCGATGAACATAAACTAAATTGATACCTAGGACCGTTTTTTGCATCTGGAAGATCTTTTGAAGGATCATCCTTGACATGATCTACGGGGCCATCATGGGCAACACCCATAGCAGAAGCAGGAGTCTGCATGGTTGCCATTGGCACAACAAGAGCATCCTGACTGGACTTTGCCTTAGGAGTCCTCAACTTGTCTCTCGACCCTTGGCCTCCTGCAGCAGCGGCCATGTTCCGCCATTTGTCCTGCATAAGCGAAGCACCATGTCATGAAAAGGTCGTGATTATTGATGGCGTTAGTACATTGTTGCATGAAACTCCCAAAATGCTAACATTTCATGCTTAGAAACGCGGATCAACATTTCGAAATCGGAATCGCGTTTCCAACCATGTCAAACTTGACAGAAACATGATTCAAATAATCATAGAATCATTTTGATAAGACGCTACTTATTAGATGATCCGTCGGCTAATTATATCGCCCAATTTAAAGAATGATTGGATTGTGTAGACATGTCGGAGTCAATTTTCTAGATCTTATTCATTGAAGTATCCAATTTTCTTGGTTATTACTTAATATTGTCTTTTTATTTATATTTATGCTTTTACGCCTCGACATTTCATTAATTTTTCTTGTATATCTAACATATAGTAATATAAGCGCTCCTCAATGTTCCCAAACTTAGAAACTTCTATGCCTGCCTGCCTCCCATTCCCACTTACGTTTCCGCTCTAACGCCCGCTTTCTCTTATTGCAACTAGCATTATTGACATCAAATGTTAGGTACCAGTTCAAGTGTATATAGCCTTTAGATAAGTAAGCAACGTGACTAAAAAGTGACCGAAAAGCCCTAAAAGAATAGTCTCTTCCACCCACATTGCGTGAAATCAAAATTATTTTTCCAAAACCAGCTTCCCAGAAAGTACCCTACCTTAGCTTCCCCAAACATTGTTGTGAGAAAGTACTTCTTCCGAACAACATTTATGAACAATTTACAAGAAACTGGTTTTTCTTCTGAGAAAGTGCCTTTTCTCAGTCAACAACGACAAACTCAGTGCCTCAAGAGCTTCCCCCAAAAGCACGATCTGGGAAGGATGAGATGTACCCAGTGCTTCACATTTTAGAAAAATTTTCCGGACATATATTTCTTTAAAAAGTTGCAGTAGCTTCCCGAAGAAGTGGGTTAGGCAATGTCAGTAACATTCCTTTGTCCATGTCTTCTAAAAATCTGTCTCAGCCATCTCATAGATCCCTCTCATATCTCATCAAAATTGAATTGAAACCATTAATTCCAGCTCCTGTTTGCACTAAATATTTCCAATAAGAAATTACCTAGGGCACATCTCAAGTTAAGTATTCCACGTGTAAGTCTAGTAACAAGTATCACCATTGAAGTTGTAAAAAGATCAATATACAAGCCTATACTCCACCTAAGGTCTAGTTTTGGATAGAAACTCACTCGAACTTACATGGGACTCTCAAGTGTCGAGTATCTAGCCTACGAGTACTTTCACACATCCTATTGTTGGGAAAATCATACATCGAGCACAAATGGAAGCGAAAAATCAACAAAAGCAACAACAAAAATTCAACACACCAATATTTACATGGAAACCCTCTTCCAACTACAGGGAAAAACCACGGTACTCAAATGGGTACTTCATCCACTATGAAATTTTAGGAATCACACTCTCTAATCATATAGCCCTAAAACCCCATCTTACAATCTCATCCCAAATGTGACTATTGCAAGATAAGTCACCAACCCTCCCACAATGTAGCTTTGCATAGTAAGCCACCGACTCTCCCCAAAGTAGCTACTGTATGACTACGACGAGCCACCAACCATTTTCAATGTAGCGCTGTACAGTAAGGCACAAATACTCCCACAACATAGTTTTGCACAATAAGTCACCAACCCTCCCAAAACACAGATTTGGATAGAAGAAGTTACAAAAACACTCTCATCAAACATAGCACCCAAGTATAACTCCGTTCATGGTAGAGCGAACCTAACTCAAACATCAACCACAAAAACCTCACAAACAAACACTTACAAACAATTTTCTCATACTCTTTCCGCGTAGCCGGATGCCTCCCAGACATCCGTTTACAACACCCCCACACACATCACATTTTTTTCTCTTCCACTCTACTCTTCCAATCCCCCAACATCTCAATTTATAACAAAAGATCACCCTAACTCAAAACCATTTTTGGCATAAGGTCAAAATTTTTTTTCTTCTTCCTTGCTCTTGTTTTCTATTTTATTCAAACCTCTTTTCAACATTTTCTTTTCCAATAATTTTTCTTTTTCTTTTTTCTAATTTTCATTTTTACAAATATTAATTTTGAGGTAAAAGGTATACAACACCTACAATCACAAAAGAAGGTCATCTGAACCGCGGATTCTCAGCCGATTCTACACACTAACATTAATCAAACAAACAAATACACACTGAATTCCTTTTTTTTTAATCAACGTACAAACTGAATTCAATTCACTCATTCACAAACCTAGCAAACATTGATCAAAAGATCATACATCAGCAACTCGAAAACCAATAGAACAACAAAAATTAGAGAGAGAAAGAAAGACCTTGAGATCGATATTGGAGCGGTTATGGAGGAATTTGTTGAATTCGGGATCTTTCTGGATGAACTTCCACTTGCCGGCACCGTACTTCGCTACGCCGGCTCTTAGGGCTTCTTCTTCCTCCGCCGTCCACTTCTGCTTTGGATTTCCCATCTCTCTGTCTCTCTCTCTCTCTCTCTCTCCCCTCTTTGATTTCCCTCTCTGTTTTTTGCCGCTGCAATTTCACCCCTTAGGTTAAGTTTCAACAATAAGCAAAACTTGATAAAGTGAATCAAAATTATACAAACCTAAATATTACTTGTGTTTGGTTAATAAGTAACATAACCAATCAATCAGGTCTTACCTCGATGGTAAAAGATAAGTAAAAAAATAAAATATTATTTCAAATTAAAAGGTCTAAAGTTTGATTCTTCCTTGAAACTCTTCCTGATGAATTAGTGACTTAACTAACTCCTATAATATGTAGGTCGTCGCATAATTTAGAGTTTACCGAGTACTGAGTTCCTCATTAGGAAAAAATTTAATAAATAAATAGATAGCAAACTGAACAAAACTTATTAAAATTCAAGTTGAGGAAATTATTACTTAGGTACCATAAGGTTCGAGTATTTGTTATTTAGTACCTGATATTTTAATATATGCAATAGGGTACCATGAGTTTTGAGTAGAAAAATGTTCAAATCTGATGGTACTTAATCATAAATTCTTAATTTTTTTTCTCAAAACTAAGATCTCATTTGGTATGCAAGAAGTAGATGCATGAAATAGAAATTTATAGAAAATACAGATTTTAGCTCTTGTTTAGTTAGCTCCCTTTATATAAGATCTAATTCATTTGCATTTAACTAGCCTCCTGAAGAAAATTTTAACCCGTCCTAGTAGCCAAGCATATTTTCCTACTTCCTGGGAAGTTGACATAATAATTAAATTTTCGAAAATACAACTTTCCGCAGAAATTCAATTCATGCGCAACCAAATAATGTAAGTTTTTTTTTTCTTTTTTTATCATCAAAATGATGCAAGAGCAAAACCATAGTTGTTTTATTTTATTTTTTTTTTCCAATTTTTCTCTTAAAATAGGTTGAAAGAGCGAGCAAAGCTTAGTTTTATAGACAACTAAAAATTATAGGAAAGTAAAAATAAAAAATTGACCGGTAATCAAACAAGTAAAAACTAATATTCCTCATTAATTTTACTCTTCACTTTTTTTTTTTAATTTAATCAGTTTTACTCGTCAAGTTTCAAACCAAACTAAAAATGAGAGGAAAACTCCATGCCTAATGCTATATCTGCATATTATATAAAATTAAAAAGACAAAATAATGTACCATCGTTGAACTTTTTGCTGCAGTTCTAATTAAACAATTTATTTGTACGAGTCTGTGACTAAAAAGAACTTGATTTTTTTACTTTATTTTTTAAAATAGTTGTCAAGACTATGTTGTCACGTATAATTAGAGGTGGCAAATTCAACCTGACCCGAAAAACTGACCTGAAAAACCCGTAAACCGACCCGACCTGAACCGAAAATACATCATAAATAATTGAACCCAAAACTGGAATGACCCGACCTGTAGCTAACCCGAGCCGTTCATTGCCCGACCTGAAAATAACCTGATACCTATTTGACCTGACTCGACCCACCATTGACCTAAACCAACTCGACCCAAATTAACCTGAACCCGAATCCAACCCGACCTGAAAGTCAAATTTATCCAAGGTCTTTAAATTCAATGAGAATTATTAGTTGTTAGAAGTACAATTGAACTTCATAACATATTATTGAGCATCTACATTAATAATACAATAAATATATTGGTAAAAATATAAATTATTTGCTATAATTTAAACTTTTGTAACTAATTCATACTCCTAAGGCACTAAATAGAAGGATTATGAAGACTTGAAACATGTACAACCTGACCCAAGATTGACCCAAACCAAATACTACTCAAAATTAAAGTGACCCGAACCCGAAATAACTTGACCCGGACCCAACCCAACCTGAGTAACAATAAAACCTGAAAGCGACCCGAGCCTAAATGGGTCGACCCGAGCCAGACCCGACCCAAGTTTATTATAAACCCGAAATGACCCAAACCCAAAGAGGTTCACCAAAATCCGACCCAAATGACCCGATTGCCACCTCTACGTACAACTCACCCTCTAACATTGTCACCAAATATAATTCATCCCTATATACATTTAACTTAATCTTCTAAACTATGACATTAAAAACAACTCATCCTTTACACATTAAATTTAAAAAATTAACCTCCCAACAACAACAATAACAACTGCCCCTGTGCCACAAGGGCTCCCGCTTGTGCAGGGTCTGAGAGAGGTAGGATGTACGCAGCCTTACCCCATTAGGGTGAACCCTAAAGAGAAACTGTTTCCCAGGATCCTCAACTTGGTTGTAGGAATTTATGGAGAGCCTGCAAAGAGCGCATGTAAAGCCTATAAATAATGTGCATCATGTATGCAATAAAGCATGTAGGCGTACAATCGAATCCAAAAATCCGATAAGCATGTAAGCGTGTACTTATGTGTGAATGCATGGAAGCCTACGATTATAGTATTAAGGGTAAAAAGTAGGAGCAAACAAGCAAGTACGAGGGAGATCCTACATGCAATACCACTCACTCATATAACGCAAATAATGCAAACATATAGAGAAGTAGATCATCTAAAGAGTAAAGGGAGAGATACGGGGTAGAGAGAGAGAGAGAGTATAGGAAGTAAAGAGAGTGTTAGCAGCTTGGAGTCTTAATTGGCCAACTACCATCCGTGCTACGTGTAAGCCCACACTCATACCCATAGCTTATGGGTGCTCGAATGTCCTACATCTCCAACTCGGTTACCCCTATCCAAAACCTCCCAAACTCTGTTATAACCTCAAGTTATTCATATACACCAATTTTTTTGTATTTAAATTGAGTAAAATTCAACTCTTATCATTTGATTTTAGAAAATAATGCCACTAAATTCAAATAATGTTACTAAATTGCTTATGATAGTTCACACGAATACATGACAACATGCAGATCTAAACATAAACAACTTGTGCGTCATAGTGATGAATGTGATAATTTAGGGAGTTATTTTCTAACTGAGAACGTCGCTTAATATCATGATTTAAGAGTGCATAATAATTTAATATTTTTATTGACTTTTAGCGTTTAAGTATAACTGCTTTTCAGTCTAATTTTTGTCTAATGTTGTGATGCTAAATGTCTGCAGTCCAATCTAATTTATTTCGATTCGATTTAGATTTGCATTGATGATTACCGCAAAAGTTTTTGGGCCACTTAGAATCATGACTTCCCCCGTCTTAAAAAGAAAGTCAATTTCCCTTATTTGAAGCCTTTTCCCTAAGCAAAAGACGCAATAAACACCGAAAATGGAAAAACTACATCGTAGAATCTACTTTCTCGTCAAAACAAACGAAGCCTTAATAACTTAAAATCATCAATATTTAACTAATAACCGATAGTTATCAACTAGTAGTCAACAACTAATAAGTAATAGCTAACAGTAAACAGCTAATAGCGGAAGGAAAATCACGTGTTCAATTGAGCAAAAAGCAAAACAAAAATCTAGAAAAGAAACCTATATCTATTCCACGTCACTATAAACTCCTCGATTTTTCATCCAATCAAAACGATGCCACGTGGCACCATAGGATGGCCGTTACCTCCTCATCAAAAGATGCTCCCACACCACACAAACACACACACACTCAACTCACCAAAACGTCCCTCAAGATAAAGCCTCGGTAACCGCCGCGAAAAACTTCTCGATCCTTCCACTCAACCGCCACCGCGCGCCACCTTCTCTCCGCCGCATTGACACCGCAATGGCGTAATATAGGGCGGTTACCGTCGAAGAAGATAGAGAGTTTTCAGTGCGAAAATGGAGTGCTGCTGCGCCGGAGCTCCGAGCTCCGCGGCAATGGCGGTTTCTTTGAGGTTTACAAAGAGAGATTTTCATTGGAATTGTGAATCGGTGTGTGTGAGGAGGAGGAGGAATCGTCGGGGGATTGCGTCGTGTAAGATGAACGCGACTTCTAGGAGTAGTGGTAGTAGTAGTAGTGTGGTTGAGAGAGGAGATTTTGCGGATGAAGAGGATTTCATCAAGGCAGGGGGTTCGGAGTTGGTGTATGTTCAAATGCAACAGAATAAGCGTATGGATCAGCAATCTAGAATTGCGGATAAGGTTTCTTTTTCCTTTTCTTTTTCTGCTTTTATCGTGCTAAATTTCCTTCCACTTGTTATTACAATCTAAAATGAAAAATATACTAAAACTAAGTAAAAAGTAAATGGCTAGAATTAAAGAGATAAAAGATGATATTTGATTTCTGTTAATGTTTTGTAATGCAATTGGGTTACTGTAGTACTATAAGCTCATATGTCTAATTTGAAATGTATTATTTAGTTACATAGGGTTCATTACCGGAACTAAGGCACTGAATTCTATTAAAACTTCAAAGTTAAGTGTGCTTGGGGGAGAGTAGTACCAAGATGGGTGACCTTCCGATAAATCTTTGTGTTGCCAACCCTATAAGGTTGGGGGTTCTCGGAAACAGTCTCTCGGCAGGGTTACACCTTGAAGGGGTATGGCTGCGTACATCCACCCCTCCCAGACCCCGCTTATGCGGGAGCCCTTGAGACACTGGCTCTGTTATTGTTGTTTTACATACATGGATTTTGCCCCGAACACTAAGTTTCAGAATTGTTGGGCTCTTGATGTGATATTTAGAGCCTCTCGAAATGCAAATCTGGATAGTTCCTACTTTTAATATTTACATAATTTAGGACAAGGTGTAAAGTAGTTATGTATTGTCTACACTTCAAGTTTAATGATTATTTACTCGAGAGAGCATGTAGAGTGTAAAATAGTTGCTAATCCTTCACTTAGCAAATTCTTTGGATGATCGGTTTTTGAATATGGCATGAAAGTCTTTTTGACTGTGAGGTATGGAGTTGCAATTTCAGTGACTTTCACCATGAATACTAATGTAATTCTAGCACAAAGTGTAACTGTTGTTTTATTCACGTTTCAAATCCAACAACTTTTGCATAATGGGGCATGCGAGAGTATAAAACCTTTCCCGCATTTTCACTGAACAATTTAAACTTTTAAGATAGTTTGTTTCTTAACCGTATATAGTGGATAAAGTGCAGAAGAAATATTTGCTGTGGAAAATTTTATATAATTTGATTTTGTAATAACACAGAAAGCAGTGCTTGTGGCCTCGAATGTCATTTTCCTGACCTAAAGTGAGGCAATAAATTTTAAATGAACATGGAGTAGTACTTGACCTTTTGCCTTTAAGGTGTAATGTGCTAGAGTTGCGAATCCAAATACGTGGCTATGGTTTCTGATGTTAGTGTCAAATAAGGATGAAAATTGGACCCAAGTCTATCGGTTATCCATCCAACCCGATGCATTTATGATGGATTAGAATCTGAAAAATGGGTTTTAAATGAATTTGGATTTGGATGTTGATAAATGGGTTTTTGGTCAGGTTAGATTTGGATGACATTAAATCCAACCTAGACCCGAACCAAATCCAACTCGAAATTATATTTAGTTTATAAGGATTATTGGTTAAGAGATTTTTTTTTTAATTTTTAAAAGCACACTTAAGAGGGAAGGCTGCGTATTTCCACCCCTCAGATCCTGTGTATGCGGGAGCCTTTGTGGCACTGGGACTATCGTTGTTGTTGTCGTAGTTTTTTAAATGATTATCTATTATTATATTACTATAATTATATATATTAAATGGAAAATAAGAAAAAGATGCAATGGTTAATCCAAATATTGACTTTTAAGGTACAATTATTACATTAATAATAAAATTATAATATTATAATTTTTTCTAAGGTTTAAATAGGTTATGAATTTGGATCGGGTATCCATTCCACTCAATGGATTTGGATTTATGTTGAATTTTTATAGAATAAATAGGTGTTTTTGTTTTTTTTGGATTAGGGTTGGGTCGGGTTTTTTTTGGGTTGAATCTGGATAGAGGCAAACCCGACCCAAATCTGATCCATTGTCATTCCTAGTGTCAAAGCTTCCATTATTATATAGAAATGAGCAGCGGCAGTTCCGAGATTTGGGGGCTCAACCTAAGTTCGATCGACGGTAGGGGTGTAAACACACCGAACTCGATGAACTACTCGTGTTCGAAATTGATTAGGGCTCGTTCATGTTCATTATGAGGGCTCGATACAAGCAGGCTCGATAAGCTTAACAAACCGAGTTCGAATAGGGGAGCTCGACTCATTAATGGTTGCAAATAGCTCGATAAGAACTCATTAAAAGCTTGTTAAGAACTCGTTAACAGGTGATATTAGTTTGGAAATAGTTCGATAATGGCTTGATAGTAACCTTAAAAGCTCGGCTCAGTAGCGAGCTCGAAGATTGGCTTGATTTTAAGATTTATTGGGCTTGATAACGAGCTCGACTCGGCTAGATAAGCATAACAAGCTGAGCCGAGCCGCGAATGCACTACATTTTTATTGAACCAAGCTCGAACAAGGGTTGGAAAAGCTTGATAAGGGCTCGGCTCGAACTCAAGTTCGATAAGTCTTATTGAACTCAAGATCGAACAGAGGGTTGCTCGGCTCAGCTCGGCTCGGCTCGTTCAAACCCCTGGCAGCCCCTTTTTTAGTAATCAAGATGTGCCTCAAATGATCTATTTATAATATAACATCAGTTCATGTGTGAATAGCTTATATTATACATATACATCTGCATTTATAATGTGTGATATACATACCATTATTCCTTCAAATATAAATGTTGATATGCGACTGGAACCAACTGATGATATAACTGACTATTTAAAAGAATCATTAGCAAGTTGATGATCCCAATGAGGTTGATTCTTTATTTGGTTTGATGAAGCAATATATAGAGGGGCATATAAAATGTTACAGTAAGGGGGACGATGGAAGAATGCATATTTTATATATAAATATATATATATATATATATATATATATATATATGACTATGGTGAGATATGCGAGCTTATATAGGGTGAACATCAAATGAGAGCATTTGATTATGGTGAGATATAAGAGCTTAAATCTCAGTCATTGAATTCAAAATGGAAGGCTGAGATTGCACATATAAAGAGGAGGAGAGAGAGAGAGAGAGAGTTTTTAAGGCATTTTTATGCAATCTCAGCCCTTCATTTTGAATTCAATGGCTGATATTTAAGCTTTCATATCTCACCATAGTCAAATGCCCTCATTTAATATTCACCCTATTTTTTTTTTTCCCTCTCTTTGTTTATTTATTTATTTATTTTTGTAGGGGGGTGGTTTGATGCTTGAGGTTTGGAATAGTGTTACCTCTCCTTGCTAATTAAGCACCATTACTTAATTTGCACTATGGATCTATTATCCTAAGAATATATGATATCAATGATAACAAATCTAGTTATTCAAAGGGCTCTTGTCAAAACAGGGACAGCAAGCTGAATTTTTTGCAACAAATCCAAT
The DNA here is from genome assembly GCA_018398585.1 of Simmondsia chinensis. Taxonomy (NCBI): domain Eukaryota; kingdom Viridiplantae; phylum Streptophyta; class Magnoliopsida; order Caryophyllales; family Simmondsiaceae; genus Simmondsia; species Simmondsia chinensis. The sequence goes on along the minus strand of JAGTTD010000017.1, from coordinate 24,029,377 downwards.
AATGTATTTTTTTTTCTTCTATTAATTGCAGTAATTCTTCTCTGTTTGGCTATGCAAAGCCATTAAGTGTATTGCTTTGGGTAAACTTGGAGTGAAAGCTCGTTTCCTCTTCTTTATCTGTTTATGTTTTTGCATATTAGTTAGTTCCAATTTTAGATTTAGGCTTAGTAATTTACCAGTGGTCTGGGCCTTATTAGTCTCTTGGTCAATTACCAAGTTAACAATAGGTGGAACAGAGGTTGGAATGCTTGGCAAAGAGAAGAAAGGAGGACAGGAGTGAAGATTGAGTGCTGCTTGGTGTTTATCCATGTTGGGATTTGACATTGTGTTGTTGGATTTGTGTCGTGATTAGGCTACCTATCCCTAAATTCGGAGTTTTGGTTTCAAGGTTTATTTCCTCCTTTCCCAGTTATTTGTGGCCATTGTTAGGGCATTGTTGTACTTCTTATTCTCTAAAAAAATAAAAATAAAAAAGGGTTGAGATTTGAGATTTAAGCGGATTTTTGAGGCAAAGGAACTGCTGATGAAGCTAGTGCCCTGCCATTCTACTGTTGAATGCTTAACTCCATCTACGGATGATGAAGGGTGAATTAGTTTACATGCGTCTAGTCTGGCTACCTTTTCCAGTCTTGGTTGCCAATGCTTGAGTATATTTTTATACTTTCACCCATCAGTTTAAACTTTTAAAATAATTGTTACTTAACATGGTATTAGAGCTTTCTTGACCGAGAAGTCATAAGTTCAAATCTCAATAATTCCACTCTCAATATTAATCTAATTTGAACTCAAAGTATAAAGAGGGCTTGTGCAATATTTTCACGTTTCACACCTAATGGGCATTCTCATTAGCGGATATGAGTATAAAACCGTTCTTGAAGCTTGAGTTTTTGGGATAGCTAGTTCCTGATAATAGTGACTAAACTAACACGCATATTATTATATATAATGTGAGGATGAAAGGAGGAAGAATATAATGAACGAACAAGGAGGTCTAGTAATATTCATATATCATGAATTCTCTACTGAACCCTGTGTCGCACTGGATAGCATTTTGGATGGTGCATGGCACATTGGGATTTGGTCTTTCTTCCTTGAAGGATAGGGAAGAATGGGAACTCTTCCTAACATGAACCCTCTGTGTGTATTTTTGAACTAAGTAATATCAGTGCGTTTGAGTACTATAAAAACTCTCTGTGCGTCTAAATACTGCTTCTATAATAGAATGTATATGTTCCGAGACATTTACACTCATTCTACAGGTGGTTGTCTATTGTATATTGTCTTAAAGACTATCATGGAATCGCCAATTTTTTTTTTTCTAATTTGTCTCCGTTGTAGGAATACATTGTTACAAGACTACTCATTGCACTATCGTTCTCAAATGTCTTCATAAGATATTTGTATTACCTTTGGCATTCGTTTCCTCAAATCCATGTCCAAAAAGGAGTGTTTCACTTCATAAGGATAACTAAGAGAAAGTGAAAATTTCCTTTTACAAGATTTGGTAAAATAAAGGCTCTAAAATTGTGCTATTGAGTATCCTTGTGTGAGCCAATGAGGTTTTATTCCAGCTCTAACAGAACTACCTAAGGCCTTAGAGACAAAGTTCTCTTTTCATCCTATTCGCACTTGCTACCTTAAATTATAATCCTTTATTGATAGTGGTAGTATGGTGTAGTGGGGTAATATCGGAAAGATATTGAAAGTAAATGATTCCATGGTAGAAATGGTTTGTAACTTGGACACATTAAAGTGTAAATAGCCAAGTATTGGAGGAAAAGTTAGTGTGAGGCAAATATCCAACATCTAGATTCTTTTCAGATACGGTAAAGCAGATAAGAAAGAAATTGAGAAAAGAAGAGTGGGAGAAAATAATATGTAGATTTACGTAGAAAACTCTCTAATTGAGGTTTGAGAAAAAACCTCGGGTAGAGGAAAAACAATCTACTAAAATCTAAAGGAGAGAATACAACTGGTGCCACTCATCTATCTATATGTAAAATCCTAAGAACCCTAATTTCTATGATGGTTCTACTGGGTGATACTAGAAAATAACAGGTTCATATTTTGAGGCACAACAAAACAAGTATGCTTATCCTAAGCTATTTTGCAATCATTTCAATTTATTGAACTTAAATTTTCTTCTGCTGAATTCTTGTTCTCTCCTTGCAGCTACCTCAAATATCAATTGGGGATGAGATACTGGATCTGGTGGTCATTGGCTGTGGTCCAGCTGGTCTGGCTTTGGCCGCAGAATCGGCAAAGTTGGGATTAAAAGTTGGACTTATTGGACCAGATCTCCCTTTCACAAACAATTATGGTGTTTGGGAGGATGAATTTAAAGGTACGACTCTCTGTTAGATCTATTAATTTCAATGATACTTTAGGATGTTCCTTTCTCTTCAAAGGCCCCTAAAGCTGCTCTTATGAAATAATTGAGTCTCGGTTAGATAAGCATTGTTGATATCAATGTGGTGTCATATTGTTAGAGTATAAAAATCGTTATGGACGTTTGCTTATTAGTTTAAACTTGTGAGAAAGTTTCTTGACTCGATATCATTAACTTGTTGATTGAGAGGTCACACGTTTGAATCCAAACAACCCTAGTCTCATTATTAGCGTAATTTCAGCATAGATATGATTCAAGCTTGTGTACTATTCGTACCTCAAGCCCATTGGTATTTGTGTGAGAGCAAGTTAGAGTATAAAAACCATTATGGCCTTCATTCATGAGCTTTAACTTTTGGGATAATTGGTTTCTTGACTTATGTAATTCTTTTTAAAACTTAATAAAATTAAGCTTGGACCTGAATTTGATACTTTAAGCCATAACTTTATTCTGCATTGATGAAGGAAGAATGCCCAAGTCAATATTTATTATTTGAATAATCATTGAAAATTACGTGGCCTGTATTACTATGGAGCACTTATAATATGCCAGAAATCCTCAGTGAGCGCAATATGATAATAGCTTTATTAATATAACAATAGTCATATAACAATAATCAGTATTTAAACTTTATGTTTGTAAAAATATAAATGAATAATCTTATTTTTGTACCATTCTATAATCCTTTTTTGAAATAAAAATTCGATAATTTTTAACATATAATACATTTATAATGGATTATGAATGTTGCTAAAAAAGTGCCGTCACATGATAACCAATAGTGTAATGTGTAGCGAAAATATCCATTATGTATCGCCCTTTTCTTGATTTCATTGATTGCATACTCGTGATCCTGTGCTCAAAGCTTCGGTTGTTGCTCAATATTCCCTGCCTTCTATATATGGCTCTCCTAAATTTGACGCAAAAAGATATCTTCTATATATAGAACTGGGACTTCATGGGTGTATCGAGCATGTTTGGCGTGACACTAATGTGTACGTCGATGATGATAAACCTGTACTTATTGGTCGTGCTTACGGACGAGTTAGCCGGCATTTGCTTCATGAGGAACTAGTGAAAAGGTACTACTTTATAATTATTGTCTTTAGGGATGACAATTCACCAGATGCTATCGGAAAATTGACTTGATTAGAGGAAAAAAAATTCATCCCAACCCAGCTATAAAATAATTTGACCAATTAAAAACTGAGCGAGTTGACCTCTAACATGTCAACTCATCACATTTAGCATTTGATAATTAAATTTCTAAGCACTTTATTTTGAAATTATCATTAACTTTTTCACAATTCCCCATGACTTTTTAGCTTTTTTCAATGATCAAAATTTTAATCAAACTTTTTATGCGTAAAATTGAATAATACATGAATGTATTAAATTCCTTTCAAAGGTTGGATAGTAAGTTGAATATATTGTCAAGTTGGATACTGATAGATCGTACTTTGACCGACATTCAACCTATTGCCATCCCTATACCTCATCGCAAAATTATCTATTGGAGATGTTTTTGCCATTATATAGTTATGTAATTTAATATTAATTTCTCTAGGTGTTTCGAGTCAGGTGTCTCTTATCTTAGTGCGAAAGTGGAGAGGATTATGGAGGGAGCAGATGGTCACAGCCTTGTAGCTTGTGAACATGATACTGTTATACCATGCAGGTGCTTATGTTTTCTTAAGCATGAACTTCCCTGGCCGCTTAATGTTTCAATTTCATGTCACTTATATTAAATAATTTCAGGCTTGCTACTATTGCTTCGGGAGCAGCTTCCGGAAAACTCTTGCAGTATGAAGTAGGTGGTCCCAGGGTTTGCGTCCAAACGGCTTATGGTGTAGAGGTGGAGGTATGATTTTAACTTTTAATAGCATGTCATGCTTCACAAAATCATGCTATTTGTCAAGGAAAAATTATTGCAACAGTTTAAGCTCATAAGTAAAGGCCTATGAATGATTTTGTACTCTAACATACCCCCTCATGTAAATGTCCTTCGACTTCAAGCGTGGATAGTGCATAAATTTATATCATATCTTGCACTGAAATTACTTTAATAGTGAGAGTGGGGGTTGTTGGAATCCAAAAATCGCGACCTTTCAATCAACTAGGCCGTCATACCATTTTAAGGAATCAACTGCCCCAAAAAGTTTAGCTAATGGATGAAGGTCCATGAATTGATGACATCATATTCCTATATAATTTGGTAAATTATGCGTAAGTGTGCAATTATGATTATGGGGCACATCTTACACATCTTTTGTCCTCCTAGGGCTTTGGGTACATGAGTTAGTTACTCTGGATCAATTGGTCACAATTGCTCCGTGAAGGTTTTCTCGTGATTGCTGTTGCCACTGGCATTTTCAATATGATATATGCACTTAAACAATGATTAATAGATTATTGATGCTAGTAGCTCTGTCAGATATTGACAATGAGGCCCTTGTCTACAACTACTATCATGATTGAGGTTTTAGAACAAGGGATCCAAGGTTAAGTATTTCTCATCCCCTACTCTGCTTACTTATTGGAAAAGAAAAAAAAAAAAAAAACTGGCAATTTCGTGGCTAAAGAGGTCTACGTATTATTATTTTTTTGGGAAGGTAAGCATAGAGTTTAAATCTAGAGCCCTTCTCTTGGAGCTTCAACTTTAATTGTATTTTTATTGTTATTGGTCATAAGTGTACATGAAACTGTTCCATTCTCGTGTTCAAAGTTCAGTGGTGAAACGCTGCCAAGGTTGAGGTATAGGACTAGAGGTTTTACATTCAAATCTCTACCTCCCCATCCCCTCTTAGGCAATAAGAATATTAACATTCTTTATAATAATAGGTGGAAAGTAGCCCATACGATCCCAACCTGATGGTGTTCATGGACTATAGAGATTACAGCAAACAGAGCTTTGAGTGCACCGAATCACGATATCCTACCTTTCTTTATGCAATGCCGATGTCCCCCACAAAGATTTTCTTCGAGGTTTGCTTGATGAACTATTGATACACATTATGCCAATTTACTTCCCAAAGTAATTTGCTTATTTGTTCACAAGAAGTTGACATACAGGAAACTTGCTTGGCTTCAATAGATGCAATGCCGTTTGAGTTACTAAAAGGTAACCTGATGTCGAGATTGCAGACAATGGGAGTACGAATCACCAAAGTTTATGAAGAGGTAACTGTCTTGGAAACACAATATTCCAAATACCATAGGGCCTATTTGGTATCGTTTTTTGTTTATAATTTTTGGTTTTAAAAAATCAAAAACCATATTTTAAACACCGTCTTTTCTTGTTTTTAGTTTTTTATTTTGGGTTTTCACTCAAACCGGGAAGAAAACTGAAAATAAAAAATCCAAAACTGAAAAGTTCGTTTCTAAAATATGATTTTTTAGTTTCTCAATGACCAAAAATTACAATATAAAAAACCATACCAAACATGACCGTAGGATTTTACTGGGTTTTCTCCTCAAAAACGCTGTTCCTTGTTCATTTTGCTAGGTAACCTTAAGTGGACTTTATGCCCCACAGTTTTGCTTCATTAACAACATATACATCCTTATGCTTTGTTGTAATCAGTGTATGAACCAACTATCACAAAAGTTTAAGCTGACAAGTAAAGTCTAAGAATGATTTTATACTTCAATATTCCATTTCATGTGAATGTGCATTGGGCTTGAAGTACAAATAATGCATGAGCTCACCTCATATTTTGTGCTTGTATTATATTAATATTGAAAGTACGCTTGTAGGAATTCGACCTTGTGAGCTTTCAATTAATGAGGGTCTAATATTGTGTCAAGCAATCAAGCTTGAGGGCTATTTGGTGTCATTTTTAATTTGCGATTATTGGTCTTTAAAAAACTAGAAACTAGGTTCCGAAAACTGTTTTTTGTTATTTTGGTTTCCTACTATCAATTTCTTATCCAATTTTTAGTTTCTAGAAACCAAGAATTGTAAACAAAATGATATCTAGGCCCTAAGTTGATAGATGAAAATCCAGAATAATTTTCTATTACTCTTGACTTCTAATTTCTTAGAAGTTTCATCAATTATCTATTGGGAGCAGATGACATACCGCCATTGGACTGGGAATCAACTATTCTGATTATGTAAAAGAGCAAGACTTATCATTTGCAGACTGAAAGGTAACAAGTGTCATACGTTGTACAGGAATGGTCATATATTCCAGTTGGTGGGTCATTACCAAATACAGAGCAAAGGAACCTCGCATTTGGTGCGGCTGCAAGCATGGTGCATCCAGCCACAGGTATGCACTATATCATGCGTCTTCCATGCAAGGACTATAGCTATGAGTCTAGTAAGAAAATCTTGTATTGGAATGGTAACCGAAAAAGAGATAAAGGTTTTAAGTCGGGTTTATAGCTAGACGTCACATGTCAACTCTCTAAGCCAAGCCCGGGCCCGATCACATGCCATTATTGATTCTGAATCCTTATTTGATACACGGAGCGCCTTACAGACAAGATAAGGGATGTACATGAATTTAACATAATGGCTTCTCGAATCAGTAGTAGATCTAATTTCAAATGATCAAATGTCTAGTTAGATTGGAGAGGCGAGCATTGCAGTTGGATGAGACTTGCATATGAGTGAGAGTGTTAAAGACTCCGCATTTGAGTGTACTTACAAAGTCCTACATTAGACGAGAACAGCAAATAAGTACTCACCTAATGCTAATTGGTTTCAAGATGGGACCTCAGCTAAATTTATATGTGAACATAACATTCCAGGTTTTGACATCCATGGTGCCACTTCCTTGATCTATCAATTGGTATGAGTTTCATTCATCTATTTCTTTATAACACAGGCTATTCCGTTGTAAGATCATTGTCTGAGGCTCCAAAATATGCTTCTGCAATTGCAAATATCATAAGGTCTGATCAGTCCAACAACTTGCTTGTGCGCAACAGGAGTACGGAGAACATCTCAATGCAAGGTTTGTAAAAACAAAATCGTACTATGGTAATCGCGTTACAATGATAAATATCGGGTATCATTTTGGAAGTTGCAATGTACATATCCCTTGTGTAATATTTAAATATACCACATAATGACTTTTATTTGATTCTATATAAAGGGACAAATTGTTTGGTAATGTTGATTATGATTATATAGTATATGGTGCAGCCTGGAATACACTATGGCCACAAGAACGGAAGCGACAGCGAGCTTTCTTCCTTTTCGGACTAGCGCTCATCGTGCAGCTTGACACTGAAGGAATCCGCACTTTTTTCCGCACCTTTTTCCGGTTACCAAGATGGTATGTTTTAACTATCTCAAAAGCTCAAATTGTTAAATGCTATATCAAGAAATTAAGCTGTTAGGTAAAGGCACATAAATTTTTTTTTTTTTTTTTTTTTTTTTTTTTACTCTTATCATGTTTGTGCCGATGAGGGCATATAAATAGGCTCCATTGTGTTTGGTGATGCGTTAGGTGGAGCTATCCATAGAGGGATCTTCTAGCACCTTTCCTCCTTACCATTGTCAAAAAAAACCTGTTAACATGCCTCTTCATATGAATATCAGCTTGAAGCGTGAATAATACACATGCTCACTTTATAACTTATTATAAAATTTTGTTAATATTACGAGAGGCAGTTGTTGGGAGTCCAGCTCCAGACCTTTCGGTCAAAAAAGCTTGGCCATGTCAAGAAATGAACTTTTTGAGTAGCTCAACCTATTGATGCATTATGAATCGATTACAAAAGTATTGTTACGTTTCACCTATCATGTAATGGCTAGCTCAACGTATGTCACATGATGACCTTTATACAACAAGTGACATGACAGTCCTATTTGATTTCATGCTCTGGAGGCGCTCAGTGCACCAAATAAGAGTAAAAAATCATCAATCTACTCTTGTACCATATAGAACGTATCGATTTGCCACATTTAACATCCATATAGTAAACCAAGTGAGGTTCCACCCCTAACCATCTGGCAATTTGTGAAGCATAACATCTTCTTTGTCATTACTTGAACGTGTGATTTTATTACGTGACTCTCATGTAGCGTTCTCCTGCCTGTTCGAATCTAGAATGCTAGTTCAGGCTCTGCTTGTTCAAAGGAAAGCATTTTTTTTATGAAAAATATTTCTTCATACAATATTTTCTATGAAAAGCTTTTTCCTCAAAATTTTTATAAAGAAAGTGACTTCACTTATAAATTCATGTGGGGGTTCTGCTCGGCTAAGTTGAGGTTAAAATAAGGCATATGACGTGAGATTACCAGAAAAAATATTTACCCCTCCATGAACAGAAATGTTTTCCCCTTTCTTCTCATTTGATAAAAAGTTAATTTTCCCTTTTCTGAGGGAAAAAAAACATTTTATATATTTGTAGTTAGTATAAAAACCTCTCTACAGGGTAAGGTTGCATATATTTTACCCTTTACAGACCTTGTTTTGGTGGGAGCCTCTTTGAGGCACTAGGTTGTTGTTCTTGTTGTTGTTGTACAATGTCATGCAAATAAATAATTGAATTCAGATGAAAAAGATTTTCCCTCAAAACAAGTAGGGCATAAATGTGTTATTTTTGTGCTAATGCAGGATGTGGGAGGGATTCCTAGGCTCCACACTCTCTTCGGGGGATCTGGCAGTATTTGCGTTGTATATGTTTGTGATAGCGCCAAATGACTTGAGGATGCGTCTTATAAGGCATCTGCTCTCTGACCCTACTGGCGCCACTATGGTCAGAACCTACTTGACTCCTTAGCTTCACCCTGTTAATAAAATACGGTATGATTATTAAACTGAATCTCTATTACGTATGTATATTATTTGACTTTATACATGAAAATTTCGGTCGAAAGTTCGTTGAATTATAAAATGAAGGAAAGTATTAGCTATAATAGCGGTAGCAGAAGTATAAAAAATAGTAAACGCTAAGGTATAAATGATGATTTGAGAGTTAAATGACAAATTTAGCAAAATATAGAATATGGATCATGAATTTAGGTATAGGTATTGATTATTTTTAATTATCATTATTTTGAGAAAAATAGTGCTATAACTTGTGTATTATACAAATTACATTGGAAAATGTGTATTTTATTGTATTATTGGTTACCATACGTAAACGTCCTTTTCAAAAGGAAAAAATACGGATGTATCCGATATCTATATTGTGCTTTTTTTTTTTTTTTTTTAACAAACAGAAGTTTTTTAAATGGTGTCTAAGTGGCTGGCTGGAATCCTGATTCGATCTTGTTAATGGATTGAATTATTGGTGGGATCCATATTTTCTTAGTTTTAGTTTTTTTTTTTTTTTTTATGATTTTAAAATAAAAGAAATAAAAAACAGAGAATATGCTAATGAGATTTGCTTATCAAATAGTTTAAGTAGATTAGAAGATTTCATAAGATGAGATTTGGAGTGGTCGTTTTGTTTGAATTTCACTTTTAATAAAGTTAAAAAGTCGGTTAAGCAGAGAGTTGGAAATTTGAGTGTATTGCGTTTTGGGTATAATTAGATTATGTAATTTTTATATTTATAGTGAGAGTTTGATGCTTAATTAAAAAAAATGAATATTCTTAGTGTCCTAAGGGTTCCCGCTTAAGTAGGATCGAGGGGGTGGATGTACGCAACCTTCCTCCTTCATGGTGCTCCCCTGAAGGGAGGTTGTATTTGAGAACCCCCAATTTGAGGGTGCAGCATGAGGACTTCTCAGGAAGTCACTCATCTTGGTACTACTCTCGCCCAAGCATGCTTAACTTCCGAGTTCTAATGAAATCCGGTACTTGCGTGTTGGTACCCTCTTAGGTAAAAGCAAGCAACATTCCTAGTGCCCCAAGGGCTTCTGCCTAAGCAAGGTCTGGGGTGGATGTTCTCAGCCTTCCCCTTGAAGGGTACTACCTTGATGCTTAATTGTCTCTACCAAATTTGCCTGTCTAGCCAAATTTTCCGATTTGATTTGGATAATATATATGAATTATGTTAGTGTTTTTAGAAAAATTGGCCAAATTATGATAAAAATCATTCCAGTCCGATAAAAAAAATGCTAAAATTATGTGTCATGTTAACATGTTCCAACAAAGAGTAATTATATATTATTTGAAGGATTATTTACGCCAAAGGTTTCTGTACTTTGTACATTGTGTTAATTTAGTCCCTGTACTTCTGATTGTGTCAATTTAGTCCCTGTACAATTTAAAAATGTGTCAATTTGGTTCTTAGATAAAATTCGTGTCAAGTTTTTAATGAAAATTTTAATGGTTCGACCACGAGTTAGGTTAAATTGAGTAAATGAATGAATTTATAATAAATCACTTGCATCTAACATAATTTTGCCGTTCAAAATTATGTCATTAAGTTAACTTAAATTTGATCAAAGGACTAAATTAACATCTTTTAAATTGTTCAGGGACTAAATTGATACAATTAAAAATATAAGGACTAAATTAATATAATGGGTAAAATACAGAGACCTTTGACATAAATATATATTTCATGCCACATTTTTGGAAGGACATTTGTAGGGTTCAACAATGGAGACCTGACCTTAAGTTACTATTCATATAAATTAACATGTCAAACTATCTAAATGATAAAAGATGAAATAAAAAACAGTATCGAACGGCCAAAAAATATGAAAGAATAAATTATCTACATTACATATTGTTCTACTTTGTCTATAACAACAACAACAGTTTTAGTACCACAAGAACTCCCGCATAAGAAGGGTTTTAGGGGTGGATGTATGTCGTATTCCCCCTTTAAGGTGCTACCCTGAAGGAAAGTTGTTTCCAAGGACCTCCAACCTGAGAAGTGTGTCATCATGGAAGCATGAGAGCAACATAGTATTAAAGCAGTACATAACACAAACCAAGCGATACGAAACAAAACTCAAAGGAAGGTAACTGCAGGCAAATAGTCGGCAAGTATGCAAGTGCTCAAGTACCCCAATAAACAAATAAGTGCTCCAATACGTGCGCCAAAGAGGAAGTCAAGACACCTAGAAGCACTAGTGCAAGTAGTAAAAGATGCCATATTCTAAGCCCCTACATCGATTACCCCTATGATAGCCCTCCATCGAGTTTTATCTAAGGCCAATTCATTTAATCCTTGTTTAAATTAGATTAATTGTCTACGGTTTTCAATTTAATTATTTTACTTTTAATATTATCCATTTACTCCTTGTTTAATTTAAATTGTGTCAACCTACTCTCATAGTATGGTGTAATAAAGTTAAATTAATGATACAATTTTGAGCAATCGGGTCAATGGGGTCAAATTGGGTCAACGGGTGCGTTTGTATTAGATTACTTGCATTTGTTAATCACACAGTTAAATATTACATCACTAATTTAGCTTAAATATTCACTATAGGACTAAATTAAAATAATAAATTGCATAAGAGTTAAATAAAATTAAGAGTATAAATATTAAACTAACATAATAAATAATGTATAAAGAATATTCACTTTATTTAAGTTAATGACTCGATCATACTAAATTTGGAGTCAGTTATACGCATGTCATTTTATTATTAGCCACTAAAATGTCTAATTTAATAGCTAAAAATTAACAAAATTAAAGACTAATATAAAGTCGTAGATCGGATACTCGTAATCTCGAAATGTCTAATTTAGCGGCTAAATTTAAGTTAATGAATGCATCATTCAATCATACTACAGTAACATCATAAGTCGGGTTTTAATCTGAAAAGTTAATTTTTTCCAAGGAAAGTATTTATACGTAAAAATTATTTGACTGAAAAATAATTTTATAACAATGCATACTATTAAAGCTGTATTAAATCTTTTTTTATTAATAATATATCTCTAGGATATTTTATATTAAAAAAAAAAAAAAAAAAAGCATGAAACTGTACGGCAATAAAATAATATTTGTCGGATCATATATGAACAATCAAAGTGGCATGGAGATTCCAGTATTAACGTTGAAATTTTCTCCAGTTTTTGCGTGTAGACTCCAAGAAAATATACGAAATAATAATTTTATATTAGCTATTTTTTTATAATTTAATTACAACTTGTATTTAGTTGTGAAGGCGGGTCCCAATCTGTTAGCAAAATACGGTACGATAATTAAATGGAATGTAATACGTATGTGTATTATTTATGTTAGGACCATTCATGGAACATTGAAACACTAAATCGAAATAGCAATCATTAATAAAAAGGAATTGGGGAGTAAAATTTACAACACTGAAATTTACGTGGTATAGCCGAAGCCTACATCCAAAAAAGGAAGAATGGTAATTTTATTATATCATGATGCAAGTCAAAAAAGGGAAAAAAAAAAAAAAAGGAATCCCATATTGGTGGGATAGAAAAGAAAATATCAATTTATATACCTAATGAGTTACTCAATCCATTGCCAATTGGTTTTTGGATGAAACCTCATTTGGTATGTAATAATAATATTAGAGTCGTCGATCCTCGGATCAATTATAAGGAGCTTGGTTTGGTATGGGACAAACTGCGCTCGATGGCCATGCTTGACGAGCCACGTGTAACAGCCCCAAGTTTCGGAAAGGGTTAACTAGGAGAGGGTTATCTAGAGTAGAGTGAAGCTGTCCACGAGAGAAAAGGACTATCGACTCAGAATGAAGCTACCTAGAGTAAAACCGTCGAGGACGATGGTTGTAAAGTGTGGTGGTTTCAAGTCAAAAATAGGGAAAAAAATGGAATCCTACATTGATGGCCGTGCTTGACAAGCCAAGTGTAACAGGCCCAAGTTTCGGAAAGGGTTACTGAGGAGAGGGTTATCTAGAGTAGAGTGAAGCCGTCCACGAGAAAAAATGACTATCAACTCAGAGTGAAGCTTCCCAGAGTAAAACCGTCGAGGACGATGGTTGTAGAGTGTGGTGGTTTCAAGTCAAAAAGAGGGAAAAAAAAAATGGAATCCCACATTGATGGGCTAGAAGAAAGAATACCGATATATATACATATATATATCTAAGGAGCTACTCCACCCATTGCCAATTGATTTTATGATAGAATCTCTTTTGGTAAGTAACATATTATTGAAAGTTTACATGAAATGTCTCAACTTTAAATCATTCTTAACCCCAATAGTAACATATACATCACTAGTATATATATAGAGCCTCCCACACAAAAATTCTAGTGTATCATGGTTCTTGATACGAATATTACCGAGGGTCACGCCTGGATCAGTCTCGAGCCAACCCGACTGCCACATCATCAACCTCCCGTGCCACATCATCACCGCCACCTCAGCAGGGACACCTAATCACTACCCATTTCCCTTCTTGTAGTGTGTATATATATAGGGTAGTTAGAAATTCTCTTATGTTTGTTGTGATGTGTGTGTTGATCTTTATCTCTCCCGCTAAATTCTTTCTAATTCTCCCCTTTCTTCTATATCTTCCCCCCTTTTTAACTACCAATTTAATATAAATCTTGTGTTTCAAAGGTTGATTTAAGTTCGTAGGCTTGATATGATTTGATTCGTATCAGATCTAAACTGGATTGACTCATCTACATTATAAACCAAGTACAATACTACCGGACTTCACACGTAACCAAACAATTCAGCTATATACATCAAAGTTCTGGGCAACAGTTCGTTAACTTACGAAAGCAAATGGCTTGTTTTCTTTTAGTTTCTTTGAATGTTTTAAAGACTCTCGCTGTTGTACATTCGAGGATTTTTCTCCTCTTAATTATCAATAAAAAAAATCTAGTAAATGATAAGATACATACAATCAATAATTTGAGAGCTAGCAAGATAGATTTAATAAGAATTTATGATACGAATATTTAATTTAGTTTCAAGTATTAATTACTCTTAATTATCATTTATTTTAAATGAAAAAATTATAGATATACGCTATACTATGTGTATTATACGAATAACATAAAAAAAACATGTATTTTATGTTACTATTGTCAATGGTACATAAACGCCCTTTCTAAATGGAAAAGTACGAATACGTGTCTCAAATATGTACTATACACGTAAAATTAATAAAACAACTCAAAAGCTAAAAAGTAAAAGCGTATTGTTGTTGCGCTTTTTTTTTTTCTTTTTTGTCTGTAAGGATTGGTGTGAGTGGATTATGCGAACTTTATCACACTACTTGTTTTATCAGTATTGCATTAGTTCATAGTATCGGTCTAATTTAGGGGGGAGGGGGGGAACAACTAATAGAGAGGCAGAGCAAAATACGTAACGTTAATTTAGTCCTTGTCCAATTAAAATTATTTTAGGATAAATTATAGAAAATTCTTTTATTTTTTATTTTAAAAATAGAAAATTTTTCTCACAAATAAAAGCAACCCCCTCACTTTTAAAAATTTATTACTTAACCCTATGTAACTTTTTTTTACCATTTTGCCCCTCATTGATATTATAATGTCACTACCATATAATTAATTAAAATAATAATTTTTATATATATAGAAAACTCCTTTTTTTCTATAAATATAAAAAAATTCTTATTTTTCTTCAAAACATAAAATTCTACCTAAAAATAAAATCCACAGTGTTCATTTATAGGCACTAATGCATCGGATCCCATTAAAACTCCGAAGTTAAGCGTGTTTGGGCAAGAGAAGTACCAGAATGGGTGACCTCTTGCGAAGTCCTCGTATTGCCAACCCTATAAGGTTGAGGGTCCTCGGAAACAGCCTCTCGGCAGGGTTACACCCTAAAGGGGTAAGGCTGCATACATCCACCCCTCTCAGACTCCGCTTATGCAATTAGTTTCTAATTGAATTTGCAAGACTAAAATTAACATTAATTTAAAATTACACGTAATTGAAACAATTTCCTTTTTTGCCAAAGGGCAAGCGTTAATTCCATTAATCTCGTAAAAAGATACTTACATCTTAATTACAACTCAACCAAATCTAAAACAAACAAGCTCCAACGAACTACCTACTCAAGATCAAAACCAAATATTATAGAGCATTAAACCTGCATCCTATTAAATCTAACAACGATCACCACAAGTTTCTAAACCAAGTAAGTGGATTCTCGACCACACCGCTATTTGAATATTTTTAATTAATTGCTTTGTCGTTTTCGCCTGACCCTCATGAATCCTCCCATTTCGCTCTTTCCACAAAAGATACATACTCGTAGTAAGGCACAATCTTCTAATTCTACTCCTCCCCAATCTATTTCGTACCTCGAGTCTAAATCACTCCATCACCTCCCAAATGTCAAAATATATCGAAATGTTGCTCCATTCTGCTATCTTCCCCCAATTTTTTCTAACCCACCCGCACCGAAAAAATATATATATATCGACATCAGCAGAACATAATACGCAGCGACTCGCTAGACTAAGACCTATCTTTCTCAACGTATTGTCGGTTTTCAAACACCGTTGCATCACCATCCACAAGATAAAGCTATGCTTCAGATAACAGGCGCTGCACCATAGAGTCCGCTTCAGATGGCTTTTTTTCTTACTGTCACATAGTGCCTCATATGCACCAAAAAGTCTTATATAATTGAAACAATTTTAATTAGATAAGACTTTTTTTTAATCCAAAATTATATAAGACTAAAGCGACACAATAATAAACATAGAAAGTATGATTTAAAGCAACTTATCCAGTGCCTCAAGAGCTCCCGCCTAAATAGGGTCTGAGGGATAAATGTACGCAGCCTTTCTCCTTTAGGGTATTACCCCTGAAGAGAGACTATTTTCGAGTACCTCCAACCTGAGGGTGAGGACTTCCCAGGAGATTACCCATCTTGGTACTGCTCTCGCCGAAGCACGCTTAATTTTAGAGTTCTAATGGGATCCGACGACGGCGTATTGGTACCTTCTTTGGTATAGAATTTATGCTTCATAATCTTACAGTAATCAAAAATATTTCAATATCCTAAAAAATTTTGAAATAATTTTTATGTGTAAAAATAATATTTTTAAATGCCACATAAGCAAAATCAATGGATGTTAATAGCGTTAACATTAAGGTGTGACTTTAAAAATTTAAAAATCTAGGTAACTTTTTAGAATTTCACCTAAAATTTAGGCCTCGTTTGATTGCCACATGAATTTAATTTTTGATAATTTAATTATTGTGTCAACTTTCCAGGAAATAGGTAAAACATGTTTTGTTGTCATGATTGGAAATAGAACTTCATTCAGAAAGCTAGTTACAAATAAAGAAATTAGAACTTATCTGAGGGGGCTAGGTAAGTCACTTCCTGAATCCTGCCCACTTTTTACTGATCAAACAAGAGTCAAAATCTATACTTTAAATGAATTTTAACTTTTCGTATTTACTTCCTACATTAAACGATAATTTTTAGTAAGAAATCCTAAGGCTGTGTTTGAAACATGGAATTAGATGCTGGAATTGGGGCCCAGAATTCCAATTCTGTTATTTGATTCACCAATTGGAATTAGAATTATAATTCCACTGCCAATTCCACGAAATTGGATTTTAACTGAAAATTAAACTTTCCAATTCCTTAGGGTGAGGGTGAGGAATTGTAATTCCATATTAACTCCATTGACCTAAATCCTAAAATGACCCTACTTGATTAACCTGAATCCAATACGGCTCAAAATGCAAAGACTTAGACACAAACTATAATTTGACTCAAACCTCGAAATCACCCAACTCAAATGACTTAAACTTGAAATGACCGAAATTACCTTAACTCGAAGTCCGAAATGACCCCGACTTATCTCAAACTCAGTATAAGATGACTCAAATTTTGAAATGATATAACTCATTTGTCCCAAAACTAAGATGACTCGAGCTTGAAATGACTTAAATGAACTCAAACCCAATCATAACTTTCTTGAATCCCAAAAACATCTAACCTGATTAATTGAAAATCCGAGATAACTTGAACACCAAATGATCCGACGCGATACTTGACTTAATTTGACTCGAAACTCTAACATTCGAACTTAAATCGAATCGCTCCAACCATAATAACTCGAACGTAATGTTAACCGCTCCGACCAAAATCTGACCGTGGTTGATTTAAAACTCAAAATACTCTAACTCGATTGACCGAAAGTCTGTGATGACTCGAATTATTATTGAATTATAATTCCGAGCTTCAATTCTTTTAACGAACCAAATAATAAAATTTTAATTCTACCAAAATTAAAATTAAAATTAAAATTTTATAATTTAATTTCAATTCTATGCTCTAAACAGAGCCAACAAAATGCTCCAACTGAGAGCAACCATTTTTGGCTTTAAAAAGATACACTTGAAGGAAGGAAAATATGAGATAATAAAGACACGTGTCACACATCAAAGTCAACTACTTTTAACATGGTCACTTCCTTAGTTATTATCCAGAAATGAAATAAAATAAGGATATAATATTAATTTATTTAATACATTTTTTATTCAACAATTTTTTTAATTCATCTACCCTAATTAATACAATATTTTTATAAAATATATTAAACTATAAAATTTTATAATACAAAATCAAATTTAATATCATATGTCTAATATCTTATTATACTAAGATAAGCTTTTATTATATAAATACTTCATTTTAAGAAACAAAAATAATATAACTTAAAAATTTTAAGGTAGGTTTTTTTTTTGATCAGTTAAGGTAGGTTACACTTTCGTAATCTAAAGTTTGATATATTAATAGTTTTAACTTATAAACTTGATAAAATAATTTTATAATCAAAAAGTTATATGTATTTAATTAAATAATTTAAATAACAGTATAAAAATGTAAAACTTATAGTTATTTATTGATAAACATACATTTACTTACAATTTTTCTCATCCCACTCACAAATTAACCGCAATGTTGCGACTCTGTAATTTGATAAAAGTTGGATAAGAGACTTATTTTACATAATTGCAAATCATCGTTTGAATTATTTTATTTAATACATGTAACTTTTAAATAAAAATATTACTTCAAAAAAGTTAGTTTACTAAAATGGTCTCTTAGCTTTTTAAATTTGTTCAAATTAGTATTTTAACCTTTTTTTTAAATTGATCTTATTAAAATTAATATCTCAACTTTTAAGTTTGTTCAAATTAATTCATTATTTTTTTCTTTAAAATAGTTTCTTATATTTTATGATAAAATTAATAACATATTGTAACCAAAATCAAGTAAAAATTTAAAAAATAAGAGACCAATTGTATAATAAAATAAAATTATAATTGACTATTTTAAACAAAAGAAATAAGAACTAATTTTAACAAATTTTAAAAAATAAAGGACGAATTTAAATAAAATTAAAAACATATAATAAAATTCCGAAAAGTAAACTTATAAAGTCAAATGGCTCTCCCTCTCTCTCTCCTTTCAATCCGCCGGCCCCTTCCTTGCTTCCGCTCTCTCTCTCTGTCTCTCTCCCTTCGACGGCGATGAACACGGTGGCGGTGGCGGTGAACACCGGCGGAAGCGGCAGAGGCAACGGCAGCAAACGAGCCGTCCGGTGGGCGGTGGAAAATCTACTTCCGCAAGCCGATCGATTCGTATTGGTTCATGTTGTGCCTTCCATTTCTCACATTCCCACTCCTTGTAAGCCCTAATCTCTCTCTTATTCTCGAATTTTGTTAGAGTATAAAATTATTCGTATATGACTTTGCAAACAGCCTTCATTCAATGTAGCATCTTGAAGGGATAAGGTTGCATGGGTCTTACTCCCATACCCTACCTTGGCGGGAGCCTCTTCGAGGCTAGGTGGTGGTGGTGGTTGTTGTAAAACTATTATTGGGTATTTATCTATCGACTTAAGCTTTTAAAAAAGTTGGTTCTGTAACATGGCATCAAAAGAGGTCACAAGCTCGAATCCAACCGCCTCGGTTTCAATATTAATATAATTTCAGTACAAGGCATAAGCTGGGCTAGGGCTGAACATAATCTCAAGCAGCTATTTGGGGCCTCCAAAATTTAGGGGCCGAGTTTTTAAAGTTTGACTTGTTAATATTAATAAATTTTATGATTAAATTTTTATAACTTATTGTATTATGTCAAAAAGAGAAATTTTATGAGATATGAACGGCCCCATATGAAACAATCGCTTGGGGCCCAGAAAATGTCAAGAACGGCCCTATGCATTATCCATGCTTGAAGCCCAATGGACATTTGCGTTAGGGGGCATGTTAGAGTGTAAAACTATTCGTAAGTCCTCATCCATCAGCTTAAGTTTTCGGAAAGTTAGTTCCTTGGCAGGTTTTTGATTAGTGCTGGTTTTCAATTACCTGGTGCAGCGTAATGTCAAGAAACTAATTGTTCCAAAAGTTTAAAGATGGTAAAGACTTATAAATGGTTTTATACTCTAACATGCTCCCTCATGTAAATGTTTATTGGGATTGAAGCTTGGATACTGTAAAGTCCACCTCATACTTTGTGCTAGCATTATATTAATTTATTCGAACTCGTCCCCGCTTTTTCAACAAGGCTTTCATATGATGGGTTATTGTTTTTATACTCTTTAACATATAAGCTGTTTTTACTGTTCTATACAACAGAATTTCATGCGAATTTTGGTTTTTAATCATAATTTTGGCATTTGGTTACTGCTTTGAAATTGTGTCTCTATTTTGGTTTAGCTTCTTGTGATTGATTCATAACATTGTCGAATTCTCTAACTTGTTCTAAATGAGATTTAGTTTATGGGTTCAGCTCTTATTATTATTGCTATAGATTTTCTATTTGTTACAAGTTATTTACATTGTTAGTCCCTAATGTTTCTAAATTTGTTCAAATTAGTTTCTTGTCTTTTCTTTTATTCAAAGTGGTCCTTAATGTTTTATTTTATGATGAAATTGGTCCCTGATCTTTTTAATTTGTACCTAATTTTGGTCTCCAGGTAGGGGACTAATTTTGTTATAAAAAAAATATTAGAGATCATTTTGAACAAAAGAAAAAATTAGAGACTAATTTGAACAAAATTATAAACATTAGCGACCACTTTGAACAAAAGAAAAGATGAGGGACCAATTTGAACAAATTAAAAACATTAGGGACTAATGGTGTAAATAACTCGTTTTGATATAGATTTTCTATCTGTTTTCAAGCAAGTATTATGTATTCATTTGCTTATATGGTTTTCTGATTTTATCTGCATTTGCCAAGAAACAGTTGGCATTGCCAGATTAATTACCCTTTATGTTGCCTTTTGTTTGGCTCCAAGAAATATTGCAAGACTGTTTGCTGTTGTTAGACCCGCCAGTTCCTGTTTGCATATATAGTTCAGTTGTTCCTAATTACACATGTCTCCTGCTTGTGGCTTCAGGATCCGAGGTTTTGAAATAATAAGAAACCTAAGAAAGTAAGGGGGGAAAAAAGTGTATTTGGTTGGAAAGGAAGGCGAAAAAATGTTGAAGACCAGTATACACTAGCGAATTTCTTATAGGATAAAATGGTCTCTTAAGGAGCTCTTTGAACAAAGAGCTTTTGGGGCTTGCCTGACATAGCCTTGACTGATTTGCAGAGAGATTGAAGGGTCTTGTGTTATTAGTTTTTTTGGTTTTCTCAATGTTTGAAAACACCTTATACTTAACTCTTTCTACATTCCTTTTCTTTTAATAATATTTCTTTTTTCAAAACAAAAAAAGTAAGAATTTCCTTTTTATTTACAACTGATCTATTGAATAGATGTGACAAAGAAATAGAAATGAGGCATTATGCTAAGTAAAAAGTTGGTTTATTTAATTTATTGGGAGCCTTTTCAATTGAAATGATATTTTGCCCACCTGAAGTTTGATTGTTTTGAAGTTTGAATTCAATGTGCACTCAAAATAAACCCTTATGTGCGTGGTCGTGTTTCCATCCTTCTTTCAGCGGGAGACCTTATCTCAGTCAAAGATTTGGATGACAACGTCGTGTCAAAGTACACGGAGGATGTAAGAGGAAAGGCCCAAGAAATCTTTGTCCAGTATAAGAAGCTATGCAGAGGTATAGAGGTAATAGGAACTTGACATTTGCCTTGATCTCCATTATCTAGTTTTGTATTTGATGTGCTAGTATGACCCGTAATCTGCTTAGGTGGATACAGTGGTGCTTGAACATGATAATGCAGCCGATGCAATGTTGGAATGTATATCTAAGTCTGGTGTTAGAAGCTTAGTATTGGGTTCCGAATCTACAAATCGTTTTTGGAGGTATGACTCGTGGCCGTAATTGCATAAACAATTGTACAATTACCTTTTTATCCTAGTTTTACACATCACGGTTCAACACTTGGTGCATTAATAATTTCCATGCTACTGTAAATTCAAAAGAAAATCCATGCACTGTTTGTTCTAGTCTAGTATTAAGACTCTTCTTCCCTTTGTTATTACACTAATTATCCTTATTTGATAATTTTAGGAAGATAAAAGGCCCAGAAATGCCATCAGTTATGCTGAAAAGTGCTCCTAAGACGTGTGATATATTTGTTGTCTCAAAACGAAGAGTGAAAACGAAACTAGCTAGTTCCTTGATCAGAATAGCCAGTTCATTAAACCCAACTAATGGTGGTATGTTCTAGAGAACCTTATCTACAGTCAGTTTCAGCTTATGAACTGCCTCTTGTATCCATATTTCTGTAGTTTCGTTTAAATAACTTTACTGATCTTGCCCTGCAGAGGCCACGTCTAATGGTAAAGAGACGCCTTGGGTCGCTTCTTCTTCACCCATAATTCAAAAAGTTAGCGGAAATTCATCAGTTACAGGAGTTAGCCAGTCAAACTCTTCGTTAGGGACATATGAGGGTTCCCATGTAGATGATGCTTTCAATGTACGGACACATTTGAATTCTATGGCTTCTACCTTCACAGATCAAGTATCTCATGGGCAAATGTCTACCGCTGAAACTACAGTGTCTTATGACCAGGTATCTTATCATTAGCGTCCCTACAGAAGTGACTTTGTATTATCTATTCTTCTGCTTTGATATTCATGATCTCCTCGAAATCCTCGTCTACTCTGATTGGTCTGAAATTTTGACTCTTTGTTTTGTGAAAATCTCAAATACATGTATTGGAGTATAGTTAGATGCATATGATAGATATTATTTGGATGGGTCAGTCATGTATGTAGTGGTGCTTCATGCATAAGAAGATGCGTGCTTAGAGCTAAGTGAGCTGCATGTGTGTTATTTATCAAAAAGACATTTTCGAATGGGCATATGAAATCGACTTGTTTGTGAAACATGACATGATTTAGTTTCAGTGCCCACCATGGTTATCCAAAATCCCATTTCTCCGAGTCCATAAATTTTCCTACATGAGAAGTGGACTAGAAATTGCTTTCTTTGTGCCTTCTTAATGTCTTTATATAGGTATAATGATATTAATCCCAGATCTCCAGCCAAAACCTCTTTATAGTGTCAGGGACTTCATCGAAAACCGATAATTATCATCTTCAACTGCTTATGGATCAGTCATCAACCACCATAGCCGCTTTAGTTGAAATTCTTTGAGGCTGCACTTGATCATCTTGGTGCATTTGCAGTAGAAGAACTCTTATTAGGTTGAGGTTATAACAATGAAAGAGTAACCACCTTTTATGACCTTGTTGAGCCTTTTCTCTAATGATATTACTTTCATAAAAATCCCAACATATGTGGACACTAATATATGCTACGATTTATATAAATTATTTATTTGAGTTGATGGCATGCAATCTCAGTGAATCATAGCTGTAGTATTAACCTGGATGCTTTGAATTAATGTATCTCTGTTGACAGTTTTGACTTACCACAAAAATCTGTTGACAGTTTGACTTGCAGAATGAAGTAGAACAGTTGCGCCTGGAGTTACAAACTACTCTTACTTTGTACAATCGAGCATGCGAAGATTTAGTCAATGCCCAAAAACAGGTGAGAGCCCGATTCATGCCAGTTCCCCATTTAGGTCATCAAGAAGCTATCTTTCTTCACTCTCTTTCCCTCGCTGGTTATGTTTTGGCACACATGCATGCACGTGTGCACCTGTTCGTGCAAACTCTCTCTCTCTCTCTCTCCATCTGCGTGTGTTTGTCCATTGCATGAGTGCACCTGTGCGTTTGTGTGTCTGCGTGCATGATTTGTCTCTTAGAATTTTTCTTTTGAGTAGGATGAGGGCTTCTCCTATCATCTGCAGAAGCTATTGAATTAATTTCACAAATTTGAAGATCTATATCACATCCTACAATTAGTTGATGCTCTTTGCGTGTGTATGCCTGCGTGCGTTTGCTTGCACGTCTGTTTGTCTTTGTGCATCATGGTCTTTTACGTTTTTTTTCTTGTGTTGTCACTTTGTCTTATTGGAGTCACTTCTTTAAGCAAGATTTCACATAATTTGATGAGTTACAAGTTCCAGCCTGTTTGCTACAACTAAGTCGATATGTATCCTTATACAGTTGTACACTCACTAACAACTGCAAAACAATAAATGGGAAATGTATCTATCAATATGAGGTCTTAGGTTTAAATCCCAATCTCCATTGACCTGCAGAAAAGAAGTTTATCAACTGCTAGTTGAGATTGCTTGAATTCATGAATTCTATATCGTAGGTCAGCACTCTTTCTTCCGAATGTCGCCAGGATGCGGAAAAGATAAATGCTGCTACAGAAAGGGAAGAAACTCTAAGGAGAATTGCTGCTGAAGAGAAAGCAAAGCATGTGAAAGCCATAAAAGAAGTCGAGCTTGCAAAGAATTTGCTTGCCAAAGAGGCTCGTGGAAGGCAGAAAGCGGAACTGAATGCCCGTCAAGAGTCTGACAAGAGAGATAGAATTGTTGATGCACTCGTCTCCTCAGAAAGGGGTTGCAGAAGGTACAATGTTGAAGAGATTAAAGCGGCGACAAATTCGTTCTCTGAAGAGAAGGTGATTGGCGAGGGAGGGTACGGCAAAGTTTATAAAGGCATTCTGGATCACACTCCAGTGGCAATTAAGGTTCTTCAGCAAGATGGGACTGACAAGAAAGATGCGTTTTCAAAAGAAGTATGTTGCTCTTGTTTCGTCTTCCTTATGGCCCATTTGGTATTGTTTTTTGTTTACAGTTTTTGGTTTTTGAGAAACTAAAGGTCGGATTTTGGAAATGTATTTTTCTTGTTTTGTGTTTCAGTTTTCACTCAAATATTGAAAACAAAAATGGAAAAGAAGAAATCGCTTTCAAAATATGGTTTAAAATTCCTAAAGGATTAAGAACTACTAACATAAACTACACCGAATAGACCCTTAATTTCCAATGGTTTGTTTTTTTCTTCATCATGTCTGTTCCAGCCTTGACCCTGAGGGAAATAGAAGGCGGCCTCTCAAAAGTTATAGATAGGAAGAGAGGATTGCTATTTCAGAATGATGGCGCAAAATGTGGGAGAAAGTCGAGAAAATTATTCAGCGTACTGCTAGTGGCTGCATAGCTGCTGGAAATGCGTAAAATGTTGATGAATAATGCTTAGAAATGCTATTCACTGTTTCAAGCACATCCGCCTTATGGCAAACACAATTTAATGGTTTAATAGTTTGGATGAAAAAAGTATAATTTGTAAATTGATGGAAACAGCCTCTCTTTAGGGTAACACTTTAAAAAGGTAAGGCTACGTACATCCACCCCCAGAATCCACTCAGGCGCGAGCCTTTGAGGCATTGGGTTTGTTATTGTTGTTGTAAATTGATCCTATGTGTATAATTCTATGCACCAAGTACCATAAGCGGGAGAATTTCTATTGGTCTACTTTCATACTTTTATCAAGCACATGAACGTGACATTTCAGCTTAACATCATCTTGTCTTTCAATCTATTGCAGGTCAGTATTCTTAGTCAGTTACGCCACCCAAACATTGTTTTACTTTTTGGAGCTTGTCCAGAAATCGGTTGCCTTGTCTACGAATACATGGAAAACGGGAGTTTAGAAGAACATATATTTCGCGTCAATGGAAGGCCACCTCTTCCTTGGTTTGCCAGGTTCCGCATAGCTTTCGAAATAGCTTGCGGAATTGCATATCTACATAGCAAAAAGCCCGAACCAATTGTACATCGAGATCTAAAACCGGGCAATATCTTATTAGGAAGAAACTATGAGAGCAAAATCAGTGATGTTGGGCTAGCTAAGCTTCTCTCAGACGCGGTCCCTGATGCAGTAACGTTGTTTGGGAACTCCTTGCTTGCTGGAACACTCTACTATATTGACCCAGAATATCAAAGAACTGGTACTGTCAGACCCAAATCAGATCTATATTCATTTGGCATTATACTTCTTCAGTTGTTAACAGCTCGACACCCAAATGGGCTTTTGCTTGTTATGGAGAACACTGTTGTCAGTGGTTCTTTGTCGTACATACTAGACGATACTATTAAGGACTGGCCGCTTGCAGAAGCAGAGGATTTGGCTCGGCTTGCGTTAGATTGTTGCAAGCTTAGATGCAGAGATAGGCCGGATCTTGAAACCGAGGTCCTGCCAGTTTTGAAACGGCTAGCCGATGTTGCAGATGCTAGTATGAAGGTTGAAAGGAACAGCATTTTTGCACCAAGCCACTACTTTTGTCCAATTCTCCATGTAAGATTTCATCAAAACTTGATCTTTTTGCACTTGACATTTTGTTAAGTGATCAGAGCATATATTAGTTATGAAGCCAATATTTAAGTCCAAGTACCATGATAGTGATTCTTGAGTTTGAATTTGTGCTTTGGCTCTACCTATGCTACCTTTCCTCCATTGAGGAGAAATTGACCTTTCTTGAACAATATGGGAAGGTGTTTCCCGTTGTTGTGGGGAAAACATCTTCTGTGGTAATGAAATCATTTTCTTTAGCTAGATAGACACAAAATCCCATACAAATTTATATAATAAAATCATTTTCTTTAGCTAGATAGACACAAAATCCCATACAAATTTATATAATAAAATCATTTTCTTTAGCTAGATAGACACAATTTTACGGAAAAAAATTTGATTAAATGTCTTTGGTGAAGAGCATTTTTCCTTAAGGAAAAAATCTTTTCCTTTGAACCAAACGGGGCATAGTAATAGTATAGGGTTAGAAACGTGTGTGTATAAGATAAAGTGGAAGTTGCGCATCTACTGACGATAAGTGTCTTGGTCTATGTACCTTTGTGAGACGGGTTGACTTATCAGAACTAGCCGTGTCAAGAGGGGGACAGAGACTCAAAAGGACATAGCGACGTTGCATAAAAAAAGACACTGTTTCATTGGAGCTTAATGAAAAATATGATCATGATAGAATAAAATGGCACACTTTGATCCACGAGGCCAATTTATTTACTGGGAGAAAAAGGCTTAGATTATGTTGTTAGGTACGGTCACAATTATTTGATTAACATTGATATTGTTAGCATTATTGTTAGCCGATAGTCCTGTAAACAAGGCTTCCAACGAAGTGGGATCAAAGGAGGGTCAGATGTATGGAGCGTTACCACCATTTTTGTAGAGAGGCTATTTCCAAATGCATAGGACTAACCTGCAAATGCAACTTTAAAAATACAAAGAATCCCTTCGGTTTAGTTGATGGTTAAAATCCTTATCGTGATTTTACATCCCGAGTTTGAAGCTTATTAGACCCTCTTTACCTAAGGCTTTTTTTTTTTTTGGGGAACTGAGACCCTCTTTACCTAAGTTGTGATCCTTGTTAAGAAAATTTTAAATCTGCTTACCTATAGGAAAATAAAATATAAAATGCAAGGTCTTTGCATTCTTTGTCAATACATAGCTTACACCAAATTACAGCCATTCTTTGTTCAAAAAAAAATCAACTATTCTTATTTGCTTGATGCAGGAAATAATGGATGATCCTTACGTCGCTGCTGACGGTTTTACGTACGAACGCAGAGCTATCGAGGCATGGCTCGAAAGACGCGACGTGTCACCCGTGACAAAGAATAAATTGCAGCACTTTAATCTTACTCTAAATAAAACGCTGCGTTCTGCTATACAGGAATGGCGATCTCGTGTGGCATCCTCAAGCAATTGAAGGTGCAAAGGAATGATAGATTGTATAGTTTTTGTTTGTGGGTTTTTTTTTTGTGTGTGTTTGTTTATACGCATGCATTTTTAATTGTCAGGGCAAGATTATAATTGTCGGGGTAAGATGTGACTCTTAAAGATTAATAGCCACAAAATTGTCATGACAATAACAATTTTAAACCGATAATAATAATTTTGTCCTATCAATAATATTATTCCATACATGTATATAAAGAGTAAAAATTGGTGTGTTCATATTGGGTGCATAATACAATGATAGTCAGAATTACTTTATTTGTTTAAAGGATGACGGCCAGATCCCATTAAAACACAGTTTTCAGTGTGTACATACTTGTGTTGTTTATTTTTGACCATTTTATGCTTGTATATTTGCATTTTTGACCATCATTATGAAGAATTTTATGCATTTTATGCTTGTAAACACTATGAACATCTCATTGTCATGCTTTTGTACTTTTCAAGTTGGGGGTCCTCGGAAACAGCATCCTTTTAGGGTAACACCCTGAAAGGATAAGACTGTGTACATCCCTCCCTCCCAGACCCTGCTTATGCGGGAGCCCTCAAAGCACTGGGTCGGTTGTTGTTGTATTATGAAGAATTTAGGTTTGCCCCATTCATTTCAAGAGAGGAGACAAAATCTAACATAACACGGTTGAACACAAGATATTTAAACACTTACATGATGAACCTGCTTAGGTCCTTGCCTCGTATTTCATGTCAATAAAACGATCAAAGCATTTAACTTGTCTAGTCATGTTTTAAGACAATTACGAATTCATGTAATGCAAGATGCTATTGAAAGATAATTTACAGTAGGTAATGCTCTCTATTGTATGGAGTTCTTTTTATATCAGCTTTAGAACCTGTTTGGTTGCGTTGTAAGAATAATTGTTCTTTTAAGAATCACTGTTTTTGAAATTAGTTTTTGGAGTAGGTTTTGTCAAATTATGAATGAGACTACTTTTTTACTTTTAAGTTTTTTATTCCACTTATGTTCTCTTTTTTTTTTGTTTTCTATTTAAATACAAAGACTTACGGTTTAATCGTTTGAATAGGAATGAACATGTTCTCTGGATTGATTCCATGGGTATGAACTCTTGCGCCTTTAGAACTGTTTGTGTCGTTTTATTAACCAAGCGTCGTAACGGGGAGAATTTTCTTTCCATGTACTTTCTTGACCTTGATCAAGTACAAGAACCCAATGACATGTTTAGCTAAGTTGCATCATTCTTGTCTATTAACCTTGACCTGATTACATCTCTTGATTATAGAGATATTTCGTCAATGATGCATTGAATCTTCCAAGGCCTATTAGAGTCTCTGTCGATGACCTTGATACCTCGTTATCTTCTGACGATTTTATGTTCATACGTACAACTACCGAGGCAATGCTTGGAAGACATGATGTATCACCCGTAACAAAGAACAAACTACAACACTTTAATCTAACTCCAAAACACAGCATTCTGCTACAAACGAACGACTATCCTTGGGTCTAGCCATATGTTAACGCAACCAACCAACCGGTCAATAGACAACAACATAATGCTCCTCATCAAGACCTTGGTCTGGTAGTAAAATACAAGGCTGAGACGTTAGAACAGAAAATCCCGGGTTCAAATCTCCACCCCATTTTACTTACGGAGAAAAAGAAAAAAAGGGGCGGCATAATTCCTACCCGTGTGGAGTATTTGCTGTATAGGCCTCAACTCATTTTCGGAAAACTTTGATATACATTGTCACCTGTATGTACATAAACTATACAATATACGCTATTATATGCATAAAAGTAAGTGGTGAAATTAGACGTCAACCTGTGTGAACTCTAGTGCATTGGCATCTGGATCTCTTGTGAATATTGCTGGTCTTCCCGATTTACTCAGGGTGTAGGGGATGCCTGTCACACAACATACTTAGCATTAGAATTAGTTTGCGGAAGGCCTGTTTGTTATCGTTTTCCATTTTGCAATTTTTGATTGTTGAAAGAGTAATAACTAGCCTCTAATAATGGTCTTTTTAGGTCTTTGGTCTTTTATTTTCAGTTTTTTCTTAGTTTTAGTGACAACAGAAAGCCAAAAACAAAAAAGAATTTGTTTTTAAAACATGGTTTTTAATTTCTCAAAAATCAAAATCTGCAACCAAAAGAACGATACCAAATAGATGAAAAACTAGAGAACATTCAGAGAACAACTTCCCTCAATCAGAAAAATCAGTGTTTTCCTCGAAAATACGGAAAACAAGTTCAAAAAGCATTTTCCAAGAAAAAAATGGACACATTCTAACATCTCGAAATGAAGATACAAGAGGCATACCAGCTCTATCAAAGATAGCTTTAAGCTTCGACACATCCCGAATAGCGATACAAGTGTGGCGGTCTCGGCCACCGTGCAGGGGGCGGCCTGTCAAGGGATCGGGATTTGGGAGCTCCATCAAGTGGATCATCTCTGAGCCTACCCACAGCCATGCCCCCCTATATGGAAGCTTCTCATGTGGTCTTGCCTCATTTATCTCCAGCCCTGTCAATTGCCATGTACATGAATTTTATTCTTTGCAAAATTAAGTCACCGTTTGGCTCGACAAAAAACATTTTCCGTAAAAGACTTTTAACTACCAATTATTTTTCTTTTAAGATTTTGTTTCGTTTGATTTAGGAAGTCAATTTTATTACACAAATTTGTATATGAATTATGTTTGATCCATTTAAAATTGATTTGAGATTGCGGGTATAAGATCAAAACAGAAAAAATTTCTCTCGTGGAGAAAAATCGCATGCCCTTTCGTTGAGCATAAGTCATCTTCCCCTTGATGGGGGAAAGATTCTCTCTATGCTATTTTTACTAGCCATTCACAAAACAACGCGATATTGACAATTTTTCTATATAAAAATTTTAAACTTCAAGGTATCCCATTATATATATTGAAACGTCTTAGGTGATTATTGGACAAACCTCAACATACTTAAGTGAGAATTTACAATTTCAAACAAAGGTGTGAGAAGAGCTAGTAAATTGTCGCGCCTCAAATCCAATAGGAAAGGAGGCATATTGAAGAAGCAAAAAATCATACTTACGTTTTCACCTAACAACTTATACCATAGCTAAGGTATGCCATGCAAATATCCACTATTAGCACACTAAGACGCTTACGATTACTCGAATTAATCTAAACATGATGTTCTAAACAAGGAAGTAGTGAATATTTACCCAATATGTTTTGATAAAAGTCAAGCGATCTTTCAAGGTTTTCACAGAGCATTCCAACATGGTGGATGCTGACAACACCATAATCTGCATCAGTTTCAGCAATCAGTAGTAGCAACGCCAAATTAACACCAGCAAGTTTGTTAGGGTAACGTTCCTTCAAGACAAACGATGCAGAAAACCTTTTATCCCGCCAACAATATTTCTACTAGATTCGTGCAATATACGAGCATCAAAAAAAATGAACAAGAATGAATCCCCACTTTTGGCGTAGTTCATGATTGTCAGCATGAAGGTAAATTCGCACATTTACTAAGGCTTTTTTTGGTTGGGAGAACATCCCACTCTACCCCATATTCATTATTTGTTTATATAAATGAATAGCCAAAATTATTTAAAGAGAAAGCATCTTCATTCGTTAGGAATACAGCTTGTTCTCCTCTCAAGAAGACGGGAAGTCGTTTTCTGTTGCTCTACTCCTTTTGAACCCTTCCTTAACGTCATAGTCCTCCGATCCCAAATCAACTAGCAATTTTCAATGAAACATAGATTGCAGATAAATATTTTTGCGGAGGGAAGATGTCTCCCTTCCAACCAAACAAAGCTTAAGTTTGTATCAGATTAGAGGAAAGCCCTCATTCCCCATTTTTATTATTTTCTTGCATTAATAAATAGCAAAAATCGCTTGAAGAGATAACATTTTTCTTTCTAAGGGAGTGACTTCATTTAATGAAATAGTTTTAACCTAAAGAAATGAAAATATTTAAGGAAACGACAGAAGTTTTGAAGAGGGAAGACATTAATCAAACAGACAAGCTGGTGGCCGTTCTTGTTGATCCAAAAAAATCCTAGAGACTGCAACATACACGAGAGATGATGAGTTATGATGCAAATTAATTAAAAACGAAAATGGAATGACTCACCGTCTTTTTGCGCAACATGGTTAGTTTCTTTCACAAGGACATCTCCTTCAACAGAAGTAGCCCTTGTCACTAAACCATTTCCATAGCTTCTTCTACCGTTCCTCCCAATGGATGGTGCAGATACGCATAACGGCAACGCCATAAGCGCATTCTGCTTACCGACATGATTAATCTACAAACATAAAGTGTTATTCCCACAAAATCTTAAATCATATCAAGATAATAAATCACTAAAAGTAAATACTTGGTTGGCCAAAAATTTTCAATCTGGTCACTTATTTTCAGGAATCTAAATAATCTACTGTTTTCTGATCACAAGAATATTTGATTAGTGATTTTCCTATATTAGCCTACACAACTCCATTGTCCTTTTTTTTTTTTTGTTTAAAAGAATATCTTACATTTGAAAACGGTTGAATGTAAAGTAACACAAACATTAACTTTGATGCTTTTTTAATAGTTTTTAACACGTAAACACGATTAAGATAATATTTCAATAAATAAATACAATACTATCTATCTAAAAAGATGAAATGATTTTTCATTATCTCAATTGAAGTAATGAGCCTCCCAATATTGGGAGGTTATGAAGACCAGTACAAATACGAAATCATGTAATACCAAATCGTGCAAACAAGACTCCGAGCAGCCCAAGCGGTTGTTTGAGGCCCCTAATTTGTTAAGGGTCTCTTTTAAAAATTAGAGAAACTATCACTTATATACCCCGAGGTTCGAGCATTTATCACTTAGGTACCCTGAGATTTCAATATATACAACAGGATACACCTCAAGGTTTGAATATTTTATCACTTAGGTACCCTATGACGGAATTTGATGAATTTTTGTAAGAATTTGATAAATTTTATAAAAAAATGTTGATATAATACATGAATACCATAATATATATAAGCTAGTGCCAATATTTTCATCAAAAATTCAACAACTTGCGAGAAAATATCTACTTAATGTTGATCCAGACCACTTAAAAATTACCATAATTATGTGTCATTTTCCCATTTCTTGCAAAAAATATAAAATTCTAATATATTGTGGAAATCATGTTCGGTTTTAGCATTTTCTAACAAAAATCTAGCAAAATTTTGACAAAAGAGTATCTAATTGATAAAATTTTAAAAATTCGGGGCACCTAAATGATAAAATGTCTAAAACTCATGTATCTCATTATATATATTGAAATGTCAGGATACCAAGTAATAAATGCTCAAACCTTAGGGTAACTAAGTTAATTTCCCCAAAAATTAATTATATTATGCATTTACTTTTACTACCTATCACGTCGTAATTGGGAAAATAATGACATGTATGATACATCATAAATATATATCAACAACAACAGATATAATATGAATTACCAACATATTAGCGAGTATCATAATATAAAGCGAATTGTTCAAAGTGAGCTTGAGCTAACATAGACACTTCAACTACCATAAAAAGAAGCTCTACCAAATCTAAACTTGTTTTAGACCTCTCAAATCCTAGGACCGGCCCTGAAATCATGTAATAGCTACCTAGCCGTTAGGTTATATCAAACTTTATTTCACTCCACTCATCTCAGTCATCTCTTTTGCGAAATAATCAAATGCTTTACAACCCTTCAAAATTTCGAAACCTAGGGTTCATCCTCAGACAAAAGTCAGAAATCCTGATCAAATTCAAATATTAAGTACAATCAATTGCAAAATAAGATCAAATTTAGTGTAATTTCTCAATAGAAACAAGTAATTGATTCAAAGATACCTTATGTTGAGGAGCGAGAGAGTGAGTTGAGGTAAGAAGAGAAGAAGACGCCATTACCAAAGTGAGAATCGATATCCTGTTTTCGTTGCTTTGTGATTGATGATTAATCTGAATTTTGAAACAGGAAAATGTAATTATGATTGTGAGTTTAAAAGAAAAATTAGGGTTCTTGATTTGGGAATTTATTGCGGCTGAGGGAGAACGCCTAGATGAAATGGAACAAGAGCCACTACCAACTTCAGGGGCATATCCGTAAATAAGATCTAATGTTTGGCTTAGCTAATTGATTAATAGTCGGTTGTTGGCTGTTTGCTGATAGTTAGTAATTATATTATAGTGTTTCGGAAAATATTATAAAAATATTGTTACTAAACACGATCATAATAGAAGAAATGTGATGCAGCATATAGATAAAAATTAACTGAAAATGGGAACGTTCAGCAACTTTTATTTAATTCTAATTATGAAAATAATAAAGAATAAGTAGAAAAAGTAAATCAGATTCTCACAACTTGAGAATAGAAGAAAACTCTAAAAAAATAATAAAAATATATGATATTGAATGCTTTTAAAACCTTAACCAGTCTTTTTAAATAGAAGGGCTTTTCTAGCTAGACTTAACATAGTACAAATTTTAAATTAAATCTCTATCTAAAGATTAATGGTTAAGATTAGCAATCCGTGTGATTATCCTATAATAAAAGACTAAAAATTACAAAGATAAAATAAAAATCTACTAATTTAATCTAAGTCTCCTAATGAACGTCAGCTTCTCAAGCTCGTTCCTTACCGCACATATCTCGCCAACTGGCCAAGCTAGCATCTCGCCTATTCTAACTCGCCAAGCTTCCCATCTTGCCAAAAACCCAATTCGTCAAGTAACCCGCCAATAGCCCCATAGCTCGCTAAGGCTTATGTGGGGCTGCATCAAGATGTTTGAGCGAAACGCAATAAGCAGGTAGGAAAAGACGTAGGCTAGGTAAAGAAGCGAAAGTATTCTTTGGCTCATTAAATTGAAATTGGATCGTTAGCGACCTATTGTTATCGCTTAGTTGGAATTGGAATTAAAATGGAATTAAATTTCATTATTCGGCTAATCAAATAATTGGAAGTTAGAATAATAATCTAATACCTAATTGTCTAGAGTTTTTGGTCCAAAAAAAAAATTGTCCAAAGTTTCGAGTGAATCAAATGAGATCATTCCTAATTTCGGGCTAACTAGGGTTGGATTTCTATCTTAATGAATCATTTCGAATTTGAGTCAAGTTGCAGGTTAGCTTGGGTTTGGTTTTAGTTAGGTCAAATGAATTCATGCTCAATTTGCATCGGATTTTGTGTTGTCGGGTTATGTCAATATGGGTATGAGTCATTTAAGTACAATCGTTTTCAAATTTAGGTTGGATAGATTGCTTCGATTTTAAGTCATTTTTGGTCTTGAGTTAATTGATTCAGCTTATTTTGGATTTTCAATTAGTACAATTAATGTGGAATTATAATTTTTTATCCCACAATCAAAAAATTTAAATGTATGATTTTTAATTAAATCTCAGTTATGTGAAATTGGATAGTGGAATCACAATTTTTATTTCAGCAGGCAACAGGCCCATGGGCCCAGCTAACCTAATAACAAGTTGAGCCCAACTAACTAAATAACAAACCAAGCCCAAAATAGATCCTAACACAACAACAACAACAACAACAACAGTTCCAATGCCACAGTGACTCCTACACTAAGCAGAGTCTGGAGGGGTGGATGTACGTAGCCTTCCCCCTTCCGGGTGGAAGAGAGGCTGTTTCCGAGGATCCCCATCCTGAAGATCGAGTGGTCAAGAGAACATGGTATCTCGGAAACCATGGAAGCAACAAAGCATCAGCACAGGACACAGCGAAAAACTAACACTATAAAATATATCTCACAGAAGACAACTAAGGCACATAGTAAAGCAAATAGTACAAGTCCAATAATAGAGGAATAAACGAAAAGCAACAAAACAAAAGATAAGTGCACTACCTGGGGTTATGACTGCCTAGAAATCCTAAACTACCAGCCATTCGCCGCACTACTCTACGCCGCTATATCCAATACCCCTATGCTAGCCCTTCATTGAGCTTTATCTAAGACCATCTCCTCCCTTAGGCCCAAAATATACCCTAACAACTTATGGAAAAAAACAACTACAAAATAATTAACTAACTAATGCAAAAAAAATTGTTAAATTTCATCCGGCTTCCCATAGAATTGACATATATCAATTTTATGTATAAACTCAAGTGAGGTTTCATCAATAGGTGAAGTAACTCACTAGATACATATATATAATCCTTAACAAAAATCATGTGAAAAATACAGGAACGGATAGCTCATTACGATGAAACCGTAGACTTTACTGCGCTATTTCTTCCATTATGCTTCGATCATTATTGTTGTTGTTGTTGTTGTTGTTGTTGTTGTTGTATGCTTCAATCATTGTTCATGTTAGGTATATGTCTCAAAATTACTTGGCGCATTAAGAAGAAAGACCCCGATAGATCGGGTGGAGCTCGATCAATCGGGAATGTTACGTAAAACAGGGACGCATCCAAAGAGGCGGCCAATCGATGGCAAGGAACTGATCGATCGGGACCCCCCGATCGATCGGGAATCAGGGTTAGAGCGCATCTATAAATAAGGATGTGGGTACGTCATATTTTTATCCAAAGTCAAAGAGAGGCTTCCCTTGCGCGGCGCCGCACCAAATAAATTGAGTGTGTGAGATTATTGTAATTTGTCTTCTTCTTTGGTTCAATAATAGAAGCTCCGATCTTTGCCCGTGGTTTTCTCCCCTTTGGATTGTAAAGGGGTTTCCACGTAAATCCTTGTGTCTATTGTTTCGTTTCTCTTTTAGTCCGATTGTTTCTCGTCATTGTCGTGGTATTTGATTCGATTCAGATCCGAGTATATTATTTATTTCCCCACAAATTGGTATCAGAGCTCTCACAAATTGGTATCAGAGCTTGGTTCTTCGAATTGATACAATGGTGTCAGGTATTAAAACCGAGGTTGAGAAATTCAATGGTCAGGGAAGCTTTAGCTTATGGCAAGTCCGTGTGAAAGGACTCCTGACTCAGAACGGCTTGAAGAAAGCACTGGAGGGGAAAGAGAAGAAACCAGAAACATTGACCGAGGCACAGTGGGAAGAGTTGGATGAGAAGGCTCTCACGGCTATACAGATGTGTTTGGCTGACGATGTTTTGTCAGAGGTATTGGAGATTAAAACCGCAAAGGAGTTATGGGAGAAATTGTTAGACATGTTTTGCCACAAGTCAGTCTCCAACAAACTCGCAGTGAAATGGCGGTTGTACACTTTTCGTATGGCAGAAGGTACATCTCCTAAAAAGCCATCTTAGCGAATTTACCTCAATTATTTATGAATTAAAGGCTTTGGATGATGTCCCTAAGGACGAGGATTAGGCTATGATATTACTGTGTTCGCTCTCAAATGCGTATAAGGGCTTCTTAGAAAGCATGATATACGGGGGTAGGCCAACTATTACTGTTGATGAAGTAAAAAGAAACCTAGTGAGTAAAGAACGGGTAGATAAGGAATTATCTGACTCAGTGAATGACTCGGATAGTGGCTTACATGTGAGAGGTCGATCAGAACATAGGGGATCCAATGGTGGGAATAAGTCTAGGTCCAAATCTAGACATAAGAACCTGTTGTGTCACTATTGTCACAAGAAATGGCATATAAAGAAAGATTGTTACAGATATAAGAATAAATCAAAAGAGGGTAACAGGGGTGACCAGGGTAAAGAAAAGTCCGCTGAGGCTAGTATTGCAGAGGAGGATAGTGAAGGGGAATTTCTATTAGTTGCTGATTCTCAGTCCAGGTCCATAGATAAGTGGGTCATGGATTCGGGTTGTTCGTTTCATGTTACTCCAAACAGAGACTAGTATTCCACGTATAAGTCTATACAAGGTGGGGTTGTCTTGATGGGTAATGATGCTGCTTGTAAGGTAGTGGGTGTTGGAACAGTTCGTGTGAGAATGTATGATGGAACTATTAGAACTTTAAGTGATGTTCGTCACATCCCAGATTTGAAAAAGAACTTGATTTCTCTAGGTACCCTTGAATCTAATGGGTACAAGTACACTGCTGAAGGTGGAGTCATGCGGGTCAGTAAGGGTGCGTTAATTGTGATGAAAGGAAATAGGGTTGGTACTTTGTATCAGCTTGCGGGTACAACCGTGATAGGTGCAGTTGCTGTTTCCACATCTGCTATGACAGATGCAGAGATCACAAGACTATGGCACATGAGAATGGGTCATATTGGTGACAAAGCATTGTCTGAGCTGAGTAAGAGGGGACTTCTTTGTGGTCAGTCAATAGGACTGATGGAATTCTGTGAGCACTGTATTTATAGGAAGCAGAAGAGAGTCAGCTTCAAGGCAGCAGTGCATCAGACCAAGGGGGCATTAGACTACATACATTCTGATATGTGGGGACCTTCCAGAGTGGCTTCTAAAGGTGGGTCCAGGTATATTCTAACGTTCACTGATGACTACTCACGTAAAGTTTGGGTCTATTTTCTTAAGCAGAAAAATGAAGTGTATGATATCTTCAAGAAGTGGAAAGTTCTGCTTGAAAAACAGACAGGGAAGTCGATCAAGAGGTTAAGGACTGATAATGGTCTTGAGTTTGTCGAAGGGGACTTCACTAAATTTTGTGAAGATTAGGGCATAGTCAGACACGGGACATGTATAGGTCGATCTCAGCAGAATGGAGTGGCTGAAAGGTTAAACAGGACGTTACTTGAGAAGGGTTGTTGTATGCTTTCAAATGCAGGTTTAAAGAGAGAATGGTGGGCCGAAGCAGTTAGCATGGCCTGCTACCCTGTGAACAAGACACCGCATTCTTCATTACAGATGAAGACTCCTGAAGAGGTATGGTCTAATTCAACTTCTGATTATTCTCAGATCAAAGTTTTTGGTTGTCCTGCATATGCATATGTTAATGATGGAAAGCTGGAGCCTAGGGCCAAGAAGTACGTCTTTCTTGGTTATACGTCAGGTGTGAAGGGATATAGATTGTGGAATCTATGCGTTCAGAAGTTTCTGACGAGTAGAGATGTTACTTTCGATGAGTCTGCTTTACTTAATCCGCCACACACACCCTCCATTGACAGAGATACAGTTCAGGTTGAGACACATGATGATACAGAGATACAGTCAGATCAGCTGGTTGTTCAGCTAGAGAATATTCCAGCACCTCAGGTACGGGTTTTTGATGTTGACACTGATAATGCAGAAACAGGTCAGCAGGTGGAGAATATTACTATAGCTGGTAGTAGACCGAGGCGACAGATCAGGCCTCCTGAGAGATATGGGTATGAGGAGATGATTGCCTATGCCCTCTCTACTGCTGAAACGTTAGATGACAATGAGCCGACTTCATATACAGAGGCTGTATCGAGAACATATGCTGAGAAGTGGCTCATTGCTATGAATGAAGAGATGTTGTCTCTTCATAAGAATCAGACTTGAGAACTGGTGAAGCCTCCTACAGGGAAAAGACTGGTTGGATGCAAATGGGTCTTCAAGAGAAAAGAGAGCATTCCTGGAGTGGAAGATGCGAGGTACAAGGCACGTTTGGTAGCTAAAGGTTACAGTCAGGTACAAGGTGTTGATTTTCATGACATTTTCTCACTTGTAGTTAGACACACTTCGATTCGTGCATTATTGTCTTTGGTTCCCGTGCATGATTTTGAACTTGAACAATTGGACGTCAAAACTGCATTCTTGCATTGTGAACTAGAAGAGAGTATCTTTATGCATCAGCCCGAGGGTTTTGTTGTTGAAGGAAAAGAAGATCATGTGTGTTTGCTTAGACGGTCTTTATATGGTTTAAAGCAATCTCCTAGACAGTGGTATAGGAGATTTGATCAGTTCATGACAAGTCATGATTACATCATGAGTAAGTACGACAGTTGTATGTACTTCAGAAAGACAGATTCAGGCTTTGTTTATTTGCTTTTGTACGTTGATGATATGTTGATTGTAGCACGAGATATGAAAGATGTCGATGATTTGAAATCAATGCTGAAGAGTGAATTTGAGATGAAGGATCTTGGAGCAGCTAAGAAGATATTAGGCGTGGAAATTCATAGAGACCAAGAAGCTGAAAAATTATACTTGTCTCAGAAGAAGTATATTGAGAAGGTGTTAGACAGGTATCATATGAAGGATGCTAACCCGGTTAGCACGCCCTTAGCAGCTCATTTCAGACTCTCAGCGTTAGATTCGCCTCAAACTGAGGAGGACGTCAGGTACATGTCTCAGATTCCTTATTCTAGTGCAGTGGGCAGTATTATGTATGCAATGGTCTGTACGCGTCCAGATATTGCTTTTGCTGTGAGCAGAGTTAGTAGGTACATGGCGAATCCGGGCAGAGAACATTGGCATGCAGTAAAGTGGATTCTCAGGTATCTTCGTGGAACCTCTGATTTGTGTTTGGAATATGGGAAAAGTAAGTGCTGTTTGGTTGGGTATGTAGATTCTGACTATGGTAGAGACCTTGATAAGAGGAAGTCCACTTCAGGGTATGTGTTTTGTTTAGGTGACACAGCTATCAGTTGAAGAGCTTGTTTGCAGCCTGTTACAGCACAATCTACTACCGAGGCCGAGTACATGGCAGTAATAGAAGCGTTCAAAGAAGCCGTCTGGTTAAGAGGATTGATCAGTGAAATCAGTGTCGAGCAGGGGACAGTTAGAGTATACTGTGATAGTCAGTCCGCTATTCACCTAGCGAAAGATCAGATGACTCATCATGACTGAACGAAACATATTGATGTGAAGCATCACTTTATCAGAGATCTGATTGACGAGCAGAATGTGGAGTTGAGGAAGATTGGGACTCAAGATAACCCAGCTGACATGTTCACAAAAGTTCTACCAGGTATCAAGTTCGAGCATTGCTCGAACTTAGTGGGTCTTTCAGTTTGATGTATGTTAGCCCCGGTTGAGGGGGCGTTTGTGGAGAAGGTAGAGTTTGTTTTATTGTTGATGTTGATTTTGAGCCAAGGTGGAGTTTTGTTAGGTATATGTCTCAAAATTACTTGGCGCATTAAGAAGAAAGGCTGTGAAGACCTCGATCGATTGGGTGGAGCTCGATTGATCGGGAATGTTACGTAAAACAGGGACGCATCCAGAGAGGCGGCCGATCGATCGGCGAGGAACCGATCGATCGGGACCCCGATCGATCGGGAATCAGGGTTAACGCGCATCTATAAATATGGACGTGGGTACGTCATATTTTTATCCAAAGTCAAAGAGAGGCTTCCCTTGCGCGGCGGCGCACCAAATAAATTGAGTGTATGAGATTATTGTAATTTGTCTTCTTCTTTCGTTCAATAATAAAAGCTCCGATCTTCGCCCGTGGTTTTCTGCCCTTTCGATTGTAAAGGGGTTTCCACGTAAATCCTTGTGTCTATCGTTTCGTTTCTCTTTTAGTCCGATTGTTTCTCGTTATTGTCGTGGTATTTGATTCGATTCAGATCCGAGTATATTGTTTATTTCCGCACAGTTCACATAGCACATTCCATGTCAAGTTGCATCAAGATTGCTTGCATATTGATCTTCCAGAGACGAAAATCACCTTGGCTACTGAATTTTCCAATACTGGAGACTGACATCATTAACTCTATTTTATTGCACTTACGCCATTCTTTTTTTTGGTAATGAGGAACTGGGTTGCCCCTGCCAACCTCAGTCCGTGAGGAGGTCCACATTTCCCATGAGCAGGTAAGTCATGAGTATATCTTCAATGAGAATCGAACTCCTAACCCCTGGGCGATGACCGCATGGGTAGGAAATGCCACCAACTGAGACGCCCTCATGATGGGACTTATGCCATTCGCTAAAGCTATAGGTCTGAAAATTTAAGCAAAACCAAAAATTGGGCATTTATAAATGCGTATTATTATTAAAAGAATTTTTTTAACATGTGTCCTAAGGAATATTTATTGCATTAAATTCTTATATTTTATTGGTTCATACAAAAATAATAATATTTTTTTTTAATATTTAAATAATTTAATAAAAATTTAATAAATACAAGTATAATAAATATTTCTTAACATGTGCCCAAACACATGTTAGAAAATCCGTCGTTAAAAAAGTTGTAAAAATTGGAGGTGGGCATCATTAATTTCATTTGTAAAGCTACAGTAAAAATAAATCATAATTGTGAAGTTTTAAGATTGACGTATTATTTTTAAAATATTTTTCTTAATAAACTGTGAAAAAACTTATATATTATTTTCTTTGCTTATAAAATAGTTTTTTTTACTACTTTTTTGAGCTGTAAATACAATATAGAATTTTTTTTTTTTTAACTCGAGTCTCGTTTATACGAAGCACATGTATCCAGAGAAAAAAAACTTCAAACTTCAATCACCTTTTCAAGCGAGAGATCCGAGCAAATACCCGATTGTCCTCTTCTTTAAAGAAAATTATTTTATCAAGATCTTAGTTTCGTGCACTCTACCAAATGCCAAAGTCAAATTGATAAACTAAACATACATCAAATGGAGATCATGAAAAAAAATCTTGTGGAGATATAATTAATGAATTTTCGTAAATTTTTTTTATATACGTAAACTATACCCAGAAATTTTTGACAAATATTTTATTAATATAGTATAATTTATTTATTTATTTTATTTAAAATTTAATATTTACTTTGTTTTACAGTTAAAAAATTATCATTTAGATGCCCTAGATTTAAACATTTATCATTTAGTACCTTATATATACAATATAAATACCTTCAAATTTAAATATTTTATCAGTTAACTGTCTTATGCCGAAATATGATGAACTTTTTCTAGAGTCGATATAATTTTCACCAGAAAATGCTAATGTGGTCTATTTTTAATAAAAAAAATCAATAGATTACTGAAAAAATTCACTATTTTGATATAAGATATCTATTCTTGGCTTGATTATGTGTCATATAAGCATTTTTGGGTAAAATCAGCGGATTATTTTAGTAGATATCTAAAATCTTTGTCAAATTCGTGTATAATATCATTGCTAATAATATGTTAAAATACGTAATTTTTATATTATCCATATAATACACGTACTATAACACGTATCTATATTTTATCTTTTAAAAATAAATGATATTTGAAAATAATCAATACCTAAAAAACTCCGTTTGCTTCGCAGGAAAAGTAGATTCTAGGAAATAGTTTTCCGTTGGAAAAGATTTTCCAAGGAAAATTGAAATCCAAGTAAGGTTTCCCTCGTTTGTTTCAAAGGAAAACTTGCTTCCACATTAATGTCTTCTTATATGGTTTAAAAGAAATAGTATTACAGGACAATATAAGTAGCAATACAACATATAAGAAAAGTAATTGAAAAATGAAATTAACTATCAAAGGCATATAAAATAGAAAATTTATCTCTTGTATACCTTAAAGTTCGAGCATTTATTATCTCAGTATTCTATCGTTTTAACATAAATAATAAGATACCCTGAGATACGATAATCTATCACCTAAATATGCTCTTCGTTCGAATCGGTGAATTTTTGTTAATGTGTCATGCTAGCATTTTCTGACAAAAGAAATCACTGGATTATGATAGGCATACATATATGTTGTTGAAACTTGTGTTCCACGTCAACAATTTTTTATTTAAAATCTACCAAATTTTGACAAAAAATACCTTATCAAATACCTTATTTGCCTGTCAATTTGGTTCATTTCGGTTCGCTCCTTATTCGCATGATAATTACTGCGAAAGCTCTTGTGCCACTTGGAATCATGACTTCCCTTATTTTATAAGGGAAGTCATTTTCATTCCATTGGGGGAAAACATTTTCCATAGGAAAAACTTTTCCATCAAAGAAAGCGCGCCAAACGAGGGAAAATATGAAAACCATTTTCTAGAATCTCATTTTTCTCCAAAACAAACGGAGCCTAAATATATTCATAATCTATGTTTTGCTAAAGTTATCATTAAGCTATCAAATTATTGATTGCACTCTATTATTTACAACATTTTATGTTTCTACTATCGTTATTGTGACTAGCATTATTATTTATTTTTATAAGTCAACGAACTTTTTACCAGCAGTATCATGCATAAAACCAAATAATAGACGTATATATTAGATTTTGTTTAGCTTCCTTACCGTATTTTGCTAACAAAGCCTAAAAATTATTTTCCATATTGACAATTCCCATCGAAAATTTGCTGAATTTCGGTAGAGTTGAGTATCCAATTATTAAAAATTTCAAACTCCATAACACCTAACAAACAAAAGTTTTAAGTCTCTAATATCTCGTTATACATGATAGAATTTAAAGGAAGTTGTTATCGTCAGGATAAAAAATATTATTATTAGAGTAATAATATAACTCAGAAATAATAAAAGGCACAAAATTACCTTGAAAACCATAATATTGCACTAACAATAATTATTCCACTCTAATAATAACATTATCCTTCAGGGATACCATTGTTAGGGATACCATGCTCGCAAGACGACAATATCCTTCAGGCCGGGGCTCCTCGAAAACAGCCTCTCTTCCACTCGGAAGGGGTAAGGCTGCGTACATCCGCCTTCCCCAGACCCTGCTTCTGCGAGAGCCCATAAGGCACTGGGATTGTGTGTGTAATAATAACATTATCCTATCCAAATCTCATAATATCTAAATGATAAGTTTTCCTTTATAATGGGAGTTATTACTACTCGACAAAGATTATTATTGTCAAAATAATAATATAATTTATAAATAATAAAAGTAGAAAAATTACTTTAAAAACTATAATGTTTATAACTTTGAGAGAGAATAGATGGGAAGGACATTGATGTTCCAAATGTAACGGGAAAGAGCGATTCTATGGTGCAGAACAACACTTTTTCTGTAGGTGCAGAATTTGTGCGTGGACACACAGAATTATGTACTCATATCACCAAATTAT
This sequence comes from Simmondsia chinensis, assembly GCA_018398585.1. NCBI lineage: Eukaryota > Viridiplantae > Streptophyta > Magnoliopsida > Caryophyllales > Simmondsiaceae > Simmondsia > Simmondsia chinensis. The sequence continues at coordinate 23,985,226 of JAGTTD010000017.1, read as the reverse complement.
ATATTCAAAATCACTAATATGTATGTCGACACACAGATATCGTGTGTTGACACACAACATATATTCAGAATCATCTTGCATGTACTCATATCACCAAATATATACTCAAAATTATAATTTTTTTATAGGTGCAAAAAATATACTTTTCTGCACTATAGAATTTTTGTAACAGGAAATTGGGTGGGGCCCAAAGGCAACAAGATATTTTTTGGGAGTCGCAATTTCTGTCAGTGCAGTGCACCGTACTCAATTGTAGCCCCACACCTTTCCACGTCATCTATCATTAAGTCATCAGAACAAACCTGACCGTACACGTGTTGAACTTTTATTGGGTGGGTCCGACTTATTGTCTTGGAACGGTTCACCCACCAAAACATTGCCAAGAGGATGAACCCAAAACAAATACAACAACAATAACAAATTTAGTGCCTTAAAGGGCTTTCACATAAGCAGGGTATAAGGGGATAGATGTACGCAGTCTTTCCCCTTCAGGGGACTACTCTGAAGGAAGGCCGTTTTCGAGGACCCCCAGTCTAAAAAGTTGGTCCACAGCAATGAGCCAAAGACCTGGGCCCGCTCTTGATTGTCAGCTGCTGGCTGCTGGCTTTGGAGTGTTGGCGGAGGTGATGGTGGCGAAGAGGGGCTAGTGGTGTTGGTGAGGCGGGTGCGGTGTGAAGGCTTAAGAATAGTTTTATACTCTAACATGTCCCTTCACATAAATACCAATTGGGCTCGAAGCGTAGATAATGCACAGGCCCACCTTATACCTTGGGTTTAAATTATTTTAATATTAAAAGTGAGGGGCTATTGAGATTTGAACTCATGACCTCTTAGTCAATAAAATTCTGATACCATATTAAAAAAATTAACTTTTTTAAAAGTTTAAGCTGATGGGTGAAGGTCCAAAAATAGTTATATACTCTAACATGCCAAAATTAGGTATTTGGGTCTAGAGTATTAGAATAGTATAATAAGTAGATGTAATATAGTGGGTCTCATGTAGGGATAAATATTCTATAAATAAGGGCTAGTGTATTCTCTTCAGGATGGGGGTCCTCGGAAACAGCCTCTCTTCCACCCGGAAGGGGGAAGGCTGGGTACATCCACCCCCCAGACCCTGCTTCATGCGGGAGCCCCTATGACACTGGGACTGTTATTGTTGTTGTAAGGGCTAGTGTATTCATAAATGAATCCACTCAAATCAAATATCATCTTTATTTCTTTCTATCTCTTTAATTTTTGGCATTCTAATATTTTTCTTTTAGTTTATAATTTACTTAGATTTAGGTTCGTAATATATTCAGTGTCTTAAAGAGACTTCTGTTAAAATAGAGTTTAAAGAGGGTAAATATACAAAATCTTACTTTTACTGAATGCCACCTTACAAAGAAATTATTTTCAAATAGATATTTTATGAAAATAAAATCAGCTTGATATGACTCAGGTGTCCTTAATATCTATTTAAATAAATACTTTGAGAAAGGACTCCATTATAATCATGAACATGGATGGCATATGAGTATTGCCGAAGCAAGTTTATTTATTATTTTACATCGATAAGGTAAGGAAGAGGAAAATTATTTCAATTCATCGATGTGGAAAGCAATTCTTCGATGTAGAGACATATGGGTGACTTCGATAGGGGGTATTTCTACATGTGTGAGTAATGACATGTTCTACCATGTCTTGCGCAGGAAAGGGATTCTATGGCATTCGAAACGATCAATTTGGAACGACGTGCTTCCTCGACATGGATGTTATATGCGGCCCTTACTTACGGGAGCTTTATGTATGGATGATTGGTGGATGCAGCGTCGCTGGGCTTTGCCGATTCAATGTGTTTTTTGTAAGTCCGATCAAGAGTCTAGTGGTCATATCTTTTTTGATTGTCCATTTTCGAGTTCTGTTTGAAAAATTATAGTAGGTCGTTTTGGTATACTTTTTGTTATGGATTTAAGGAAATTAAATGACTAGTATGGGTCTCGAGTCAAGAATAGGAGTTGGGAAAGTAGGATTCGTCATCTAGCATTGGTCACAATTGTCTATTGTATATATGGAACGAGCGAAATTGTAGGGTTTTTTTTTTTTATTAACGAAATTGTAAGTTATTTAGGGACAAAATTAGTAGTGAGTAAGATATAGCTAGACTTATCCTTGCTCAAGAATGGAGCCGTTTTGTCTTTCTATATAAGGCTCGGTAGTTGGTTGTAGTAGCTGGTTGATTTTACTTATATTTGTTCTCTCTTTGATTAATGAATGAACTATCTTGCTTGCTGTTTGACAAAAAAATGAAAATTTTCTGTCGATACAGATCAAACTCAAATAGCACCTTTAATTTTTAAATTTTTAACCACTAAGCTGTATCCCTAAAAAACGACACTGAAGCTAGTTGGTGTCGTGAGGTTGTGGCATGGATCAATGGGGTAACATGAAAATAAATACCAACATTGAACCTATATGAATTTGTCTCCCCATTTGGGCCCCATCATATCTTTTTCAATATTCATATCCCCATAATTGTACAAATAATATTAAAATATAAAAATATATTATTTAAATATTATAAGATTTGATCATTTATTATATAGGTACCTCAATATTTTAAAATATATAATGAAGTGCCTTAAGATTTCTAAAATTTTTTTGAACCAAAAAAAAAAAAAAAAATTTCACTTAAATATCATAAAGTTTTAAATTTTATTTAGGTACCTCAATATTTTAAAATATATAATGAAGTGCCTTAAGATTTCTAAAATTTTTTTGAACCAAAAATAAAAAAAAAAAATTTCACTTAGATATCATAAAGTTTTAAAATTTTATTTATTAGATACTATTTTTCCAATATTTAATAGATTTTTGTTAAAAAATACTAAAGTAAAACACAACTCCAACGACATACAAGTATATTAATTAATTTGATGGTTCTTACAAAAAATGCTGATATGACACATAATTTCGCCGATATGCAGATAGTTTACATCTAACTTTATTGAACTTTTTATCATAGTTTGTTAAAGTTTTGCTAACAATATTGATATGACTTATATATATTGTTGTAATTATGTACTACATAAAAAAATTATCAAATTTTAACGTATAGTGCCTAATAATGAAATGTTCAAACTTTAAGTATCTTATTGTATATATTGAAATGTAAAATTATATAAATGGGGATTTGTTTGGATCTGTTTAATGAATATAAGTGGGGATTTGTTTGGTTGAAACTTTTTTTATGAGAAAAGCATTTTTTAGGAAAATTAGTTTTTTAGGATGTGAAGATGCTTGACTTGGAAATAATAGTTTTTTTTTTAAATAGGAGTATGAGTTTTTTTTTTTTTTTTTTTAAGCATAAACAGAAAAATATATATTTTAAAGGTAAAACAAATATAAAAACTAAAAAAATTTAAATAAAAATACCCATATTGAAGGAGTTTTTATGAGAATACTGTCATAGTTATGACACTATTGGTTTTCCTTTACTTTGTCTAGATACGAGCAGGTGTTCGTGACCGTGCTGAGTCGCTGCCCAGGTCGCTGCCAGTTCGCACCCAGACCTTGTCAAGGTGCCGTGTCAGTTCGCGCCCCAGGCTTGTCAAGGTGCCGTGCCGGTTCGCGCCCAGGCCTTGTCATGGCCTTGCCCAGTTCGCGCCCCAGCCTGTGTTTGTGTCGTGTCCCCAGCTTCCCTTCCCAAGGCTGTGCCGCACCTGAGCCCGTGCCAGACGCTCCTCTTGCCCGTTAGATCCAGCCTGTACTAGTCGTTAGAAGGCCGCTCCTCATGACCGTTGGGCCCGCTCCTAAACTAGCCGTTAGGGAATATTTTGCAAATATTATCTAGATTTAATTGATGTATTTAGTATTATTTTTAGTAATTCTTGTATTTCTATAAATAGGTATTTTGTATTCATTTGTAGGAATCAATTGACAATTAATGAAATATCTCTTTCATTTCTCATCTAATTCTTTTAATTCTCATCTTACTCTACTTCTCTCTCGACTTACTCTAATTCTTTCTCTCATCTAAACTCTATTTCTCTTTCTTTTCTCACCTAACCTCTCTTTCATTCGGGCTCAAGTCTTGAACTTTGGCCGTCACATCCGCAAGGTTGTGACAAATACTATATAAAAATTACTTCTAATATATATATATATATATATATATATATATGTATATGTATAATTGAAATAATTATTTTTACATATCTTTATTTTTATATGTATAACAAACATACAGATTATATACATAAAGGACTTATTTAGCATTGTTTTTAGTTTGCTTTTTTTTTTTTTTTTCCCTGGTTTGTAAGAAAGTGAAATTAAATTTAAGAATATGTTTTCCTTTTTCAGTTTTTACCTAGACAAAAAAGAATTAAATATTCTTACCAAATATAGTTTTTAATTTGTTAAAAATTAAAATTAAAAAAATAAAATATGATCAAACAAGTTCAAATATATTTTCATTCACAAAATATTAAGAAATTCCATTGAATTGCACAAAAGGGTATAAATCCTCGTCATATCCTCCATAAATCCCCCCGCCCTTGTGAATGCGGGATTCGGTTTCAGATATTAAGTACCACCCTGTAAAGATAATACCAGATCAGTTAATTGAAATCTTAGTATATTTAACAATGCTTTGATTTTTTACTTTTGCTCAGAAGAATGTTCTAAGTTTTATATGATTAAATTTATTAATGAATAAAAATAATCATTTGATATTATTTCAATAGTATTACCATTGTTATTTAATTGTAATTTTAATATATAAATTATATATATATGGTTATATTATTATTACAAAACAAAAATATTAATGTGAGAGTAACTTTATAAAAATTTATGAATATTATCACCACATATCACATTTATTAGGGTCTTTCTATCCGCTCAGATTATCTTTATCTCTATCTCTATATCTATCCCCATCTCATTCATTTTCTCTATCCTTTTTATCTCTATCTCTATTATTATATTTATCTTCATCTTATTTGTTGATCTGTGCCTGATGTGGCATGCTTTGAGTTTGTTGTTTTGCTTGCCGTGTGTTTTGCTCTACTCATGCATTTGATGCTTCTTCTGTTTGCCAGGTCTTTGGCTCATTGCTGCGGACTAGCTTTTCAGGCTGGGGGTCCTCGGAAACAGCCTTCCTTCAGGGTAACCCCCTAGAGGGGGAAAGCTGCGTACATCTACCCCCCCAGACCCTGCTTATGCGGGAGCCCTCGGAGGCACTGGGATTGTTGTTGTTGTTTCTATCCGCTAAAAAAAAAAATATTAGGGTCTTTTTAACAAGTGCACAAAAAGCACGTGATAAGATTCCTCACAAATTATCTCATTTTGTAATAATAAAAAAGGTTATTCTTATATATTTGTAAAATTTATACAATATTTTCTCTAATAAAAATACATTCTATTAATTGTGGGATCAATATCCAACAATAATGAATTAAGATACCAAAAAAGAGATAATTTATACAATTAATATATCTTATCATGTGTCATTTGAGTACCTATTAGAATTAGAAAACCCATTATATTATAACATTTATCTCAAAGAACTAAATGTCTCAAAAACTTAAGCTGATAAGTGAAATTCAATATTAATTTTATACTTTAACATATTTTTATATAAATGCTCATTAGACTTGAAGTATTAGCATTAAACATGACCATTTCATAACTCGTGTTTAAATTATATTAATATTAAAAATGAGTAATATTGGGAGCTCCACTCGTGATCTCTTAATCAATAAGAGTCTAATATAATGTGAGAAAATAAATCATTTCAAAAGTTTAAACAAATAGAATAAACTTAAAATTAATTTTATACTTTAATAAGTAGTAAAAGCCCAGCATGAGGGGGCGTATCAGTTGGTGGCATCTCCTACTCACGCGGTCATCATCTAGGGTTTCGATTCTCGCTAAGGATATATTCACGACTTACCTACTTATAGGTAGGGATGCCAATGGGGTGGGGAGGGTACGGGGGGTGTCTCCTCCATACCTGTACCTGCCCCATTACCCGCCACGGGTATGAAGTGGATACCTGTACTCACCCCATTACTTGCGGGTATCCAACGGATATGCATTACCAGCCCCGTACCTTCTTTAATGTGGGTAGAAAATGATTATCTATACCGGGTCATATTAGTTATTTAATACTACTTTTAAAAATCAATTATATTTTCTTATAACATTGATAAACAATTTGGGTTATGGAATTTAAACACGTATTTTTTTAATTTGAAGATTAATTATGTACAAAATAAAGCCAATATGGCAGGTATGAGGTGGAGCGGGGCGGGGCGGGTACAAAACTATACCCGTACCCGCTCCATACCCCTGACCGGTACGGGGCGGGTACACCGAATCCGTACCCGCTACCTGCCCCACCTATACTCGTACCCATGGGAAGCGGGTTTTACCCGCCCCATTGTCATCCTTACTTATGGGGATTGTGGACTTTCACATGAGCGGAGGTTGATATGGGCAACTCAATCCCTCGTTAAAAAAAAAAAGTTAAAGTGAAATCTTTTCTTAGTGGACACAGGACACGTGTATGGTCCTCCTCATCTAGTCCCTTTCACTTTATTTTTTTGTTCCCCCAGAATATATTTAATTTAATTTAATATTCTATGCTCAATCACCCTCGTTTATTTTCTCTTTTTATTTATATTTATGTAAATCCTTTACATTTTAAATAATAAAATTAATTAATTAATTTTCAATAAGATTGTATTGAAGACCCCCCTTTCTCTTTTTTCTTCCTTTTCTCCCCCACCCTACCTTCTCACGCACCCACTCTTCTTTCAATGCCGGTAAGCCACTTAAAAATTCATATTTTTTTAATTTTATTTCCTTTTTTTGCTGAATAATTTTACTATATCATTGAAAGATTATATGGTATGTCTCAACTCTTCACCCTTTCTCAACCTTGATATAAATATATGTAACCCTAGTGTATATATAGAGCGTTTGACATTGAAATCCCAGTACGTCATGGGCCTAATCGGATTGACCCAATTATCTATTTTATAAACAAGGTCCAGTACAACCAAACTCCATGCATAACCTAACAGTTATTATTACTTGTAGAGTTATGAATTCATTAATTTTGCTTGTTGGGTTCTTGTATTTTCTAGATGAGAAGTTAGGTCAAGAAAAGGAGAGATTTGGGTCTTCTTTATTGTCTATTTCATGATTTTGTTGATAGGGTTAGTTGAAAAAAGCTCTCTCTCTATCCCCTAGTCAGCAGTGTCTAAAAGTCTTTGTTGTGGGAAAAATAAATTAGTCATAGAGGGGCAATTTAGCCGCTCTTCCTTGTTTTGACTGTAAGAGTTTTGAGCTTGTTAGCAATTTGTTATGATAAATCTTTATGTTTTTTGATTGAATTCTGATGAATTAGAAACTGGGTTTACTTTAATTTCTGTGGATTTTTATACTCACTGGTTATTCATCCTCCTAAATTGTATTTAGATTTGCAAATTTGATTCGATTCCGATTTAGATTTGGATGAAAGATCATTTCTGAATTGTGTATTTGTTGATTTGAGATGAACTTAGATGAAGGGAACAGAAGCGGGGGAGAAGTGAAGTTTCTTTCCTAATTTGGGCTCCGCTTGTTACTTTGTCTCTGCATTGCTCATGGCGCCTTGAACTAGCTTGTTTCTATTGGGTTTTTCGTGTTTGATAACCTCGAATTCAGTAGTTTCTCCTCATCTTTGGTGTTTGACAATTTTCGTGGGCACCAAAGTCCGTATATCCGTGGGTGGAGATCAGCCTGTATGAGCAGGGAGAAGTGGAGAGATATCTGAAGTGTTGTTGATCGGTATGCGACAAAGGGATTTGATGGAGGAGATATCGCCTGCTGCTAGTATGCCGTTAATGATTGGTAGTTTGGTTAGTGATGAGAAGGCGGTCACAGCCCCGTTAAAGATAACTACGCTCATGCTGAAAGCAAGTTCTGCAAGTTTGTTATCGGACAGATCCTTGACAAGTCAGCACATGCCTCTTGATTATCCTGGAAAATTGGGTTACTATGGCGGTAATCAACCAACTAAACTTAACATCTCGGTAGACGCTTATTGTGAAAGGAACGACGCTGTAGAGATCAAGTCACCGACTATGATGAAAAGGAGTTATAATTGTCGTGTTCCTTGTAATAATGTTGACCAGGGAAGCAGAGATAACGGTATTAATAAAGAGAAGTTTCTAGCTACTCCGGGGTTTGAGCCCGTAGGAGATGTATTTGCTGTGGCTGAGGGTCTTGACACAGACGATGCTGATGGGCGTGATCGAAACTCATCTCCCGTGCTTCTTGAAGCTCATCAAGAAAAGATTATTAGAACGATGAGCAGTCAGTGTGCTTATGGTACAGACAATGTCCCTCGTTGGGGATTAAGATCGATTTGTGGTAGGAGACCAGAGATGGAAGATGCTGTCACTGCTATGCCATGTTTTCAGAGGCTTCCAAAGGAAATTTTAACGGGCAATCATGAACCCAACGGGATGACCCCAGGTCTGAGTCAAACTGCACACTTCTACGGTGTCTATGATGGACATGGAGGCTGTCAGGTAATCTTCATATCTTTATTAATTTCCTTCTTTCACAAGCGACGAGTTGCATAAAAATGATACCGTCAAGTATTTTTGATTCCATACGAAGCTAGGTTTCTGACTGATTATAGTCATGTAATCTGCGTTATGCAGTCCTTATCATATAATATTTGTTGGTTAGCGAATTTGGAGTCACTGAATCATATCACAGTTTGTGGTGCCACATAAGTTTGGTTTCTCCAAAATTACTGACAACTGACAAGTCACGGTGATCACATAACATAACAACTAGCTTAACATCCGCTGCGTAAACATTATGTTACGTAGTGGCCTGTTTTTTATTTCATTATCTGTACCTCTTTCTCTCTCTTAACAATATTCTCAGTATGTGTGCGTCCACATATATGTGTGCTTCTTTTAATCAATATAACTTGGTATTACATGTTGCTTCTTTAATTAGGTTGCTAATTACTGTCACGATCGTCTCCATCAAGTATTGTCCAACGAGATGGAAGTTGTGAAAGAGGGTTTCCGAAACGGAAAATGTATGGATAACTTGAAGGAGCAATGGGAAAAAGCTTTTGCTTGCTGTTTTATGAAAGTTGATTCCGAGATTGGAGGATCAAGCCTTGGCAATGACAGAGGAAACGATATACATATTGCCCCGGAAACTGTGGGGTCCACGGCGGTTGTTGCGGTTGTTTGTTCGACTCACATTATAGTAGCGAACTGCGGGGATTCTCGGGCGGTGTTGTGTCGTGGAAAAGCACCCGTCCCTCTATCTGTAGACCATAAAGTGGGTTTTCGTGTTCGTATTCTTTATTTTTGTGTTTAATTTTAGTTGTGTTGGAATCAAACCACGATGCGTAGTAGCAGGATGTCATGGATTGTACTTAATAGTCGGCAATTGTGTTGGGTTCTGTAAGGGAATATAAGTTGCATTTAAGCCTTATATTTGTAAAAGTTTGTACGGATGGCCATACAATCATTAGTATTCATATCCCGTTGAAGGTTTTAGCGTGTAAATATATTTATGGATAAAATAGCCAACCATTTGATGGGTTCACCGGGATAGATACGAGCATGGTTCTATATATTTGTAAATGTATTTATGTCTTTAAAACGAGTATGGGGTTTAAAAATTAATGATTGTATGGCTTAAAAGCAATTTCTGTTCTCTTAAAAACTCAATGTTATTGCCATGACCCGTTATGGTACATCCAAGATACCCTGCTTCTACAACGCTGCACGCCAACATGACTGTCACGCGACAGTCAACCAGCCTTTGATTCCATGGTTACAGTTATTTATTTTCGGGTAAATCATGGTTATAGTTAAAAGTTGCGATGGAGTTTATCTTCGTTCAACCTTTGATTTTCGTTCCTCAGCCTGATAGGAAAGATGAATGGGAAAGGATAGAAGCCGCGGATGGGAAAGTAATTCAATGGAATGGCTACCGTGTTTTCGGTGTGCTCGCAATGTCAAGATCAATAGGTAAGCTTGTCGCAGTTGAATATCTAAGGGGCTATTCGGTTTCGTTTTTTGCTTGCAATTTTGGGTTCTTTAGAAACTAAAAACAACATTCGAAAATGATTTTTCTTATTTTTGGCTTTTTTTGTTTCAAGTTTTTTCCTAATTTGAGTGCAAACCGACAACAAAAAACTAGAAGCAAGAAAAAAAAATCTTTTTAAAAACGATGTTTTTAGTTTCTCAAAAACCACAAACTAAAATTGAAAATGAGACCAAACAGGGCCTAACGTAACTGTACCAAGGATAGTCCTTAATGTTGATTAGGTCTTGGTCTAGTATAAAACACTATAAATGTTGAGGCCTTACGGCAAGAGGTGTCTGGTTCAAATTCCTACTCTCCTGACCCTACTCACTAGCCCGAAAAGCAAAGGATTGTTTTTGAAATTTGTCAAATGACCCTTTTGTATCCCATTTCGAGTCTTCAAAATCTCCATGATGTCTTCGTCTCAATACAATTGAATGTGTTTCAAAGAGAAAATGACGTTAGTTTGTTCCTGTTCGAGTTCTTTGACTTGGTATTAGAGTCTTATTAACCAAGAGGTCACAGATTTGAATCCCAACAACACCCACTTTCAATACTGCACAGGCATGAGCACTATCTACACTTCAAGCCCAGTAAGCATTCGTGTGAAGGGACATATTACAATAGAAAACCATTGTTGGATTTTCACTTGTCAGCTTGAGCTTGAGCACTATCACCACACTCACACACACATCACACCACACCTCTCCCGCCACACCACCACCGCCAGCCCCTCATCACCACCATCACCACCGCCAACAATCCAAAGCAAGCAGCCCGCAGCCGACAAGCAAGAGTGGGCCCAGGTAAGTTTTAGCCGGGTCAGAGTACCAACAACGCATCGGCCCCAGGTTTGATCTATCCTTTATTACAGCAGGGTCTTTGGCTGATTGATGCGGACCAACTTTTTAGGCTGAGAGTCCTCGGAAACAGCCTCCCTTCAGGGTAGCCCCCTAAAGGGGGAAGGCTGCATACATCTACCCTCCCCAGACCCTGCTTTTGCGGGGGCCCTTGGAGGCACTGGGTTTGTTGTTGTAGCTTGAACTTATGGGATAGTTGGTTCTTTGATAGTTATGAGTTTAAGAAAAAAGGGGAAAAGACTTCATTTAGATCTCTTACTGTGTTGATATGCTGTGGCTGAGAATTTTGAATTATCATGGTGTGTTTTGGCTGGCCTTTATGGTCCTATCGTCTTCTGTTATTGTGATGATTTAGTGTTTGTCCTTGGTTTTACCATGGTTCCATATTCTCGTGTTTTCTTTTTGCATTTTTACGGAAGCAAAGGTTAGATTATCTTGTGGTCTGTTTGGTATTGTTTTCTGTTTGCACTTTTTGGTTTTTAGAAACTAAAGACTATATATTGGAAACATTGTTTTTTTTTCATTTTGGTTTCTTGTTTGCAATTTTTTACTTGTTTGATCGTAAACTGAAAACTCCAAAACTAGAAAACATCATTTTCAAAACATAGGTTTTAGTTTCTCAATAACCAAAAAGTACAACCAGAATGCTTTTGTTGTGTCATGGATAAACTATATTGAAAAATCCATTTGAAATTGTCAACAATCCGATTTCAAGTTTATCCATGAAGGGAAAAATATTTTCCATTGTAATTTCACGTCATATGCTTTATTTCAACCTCAACTTGGCTAAACGCGAACCTCATACAAACTTATAGAATGAAACCATTTCTCCACTGCTATCTGCTACGCAGGTGACAGATATTTAAAGCCATGGATCATACCGGACCCTGAAGTGACAATCCTTCCCCGGGTAAAGGAGGACGATTGCTTAATCCTAGCAAGCGACGGGTTATGGGATGTGATGACGAACGAGGAAGCGTGTGAGGCGGCTCGTAGGAGGATCCTTTTATGGCACAAGAAGAACGGAGCAGCAATGGGGTCGGTCCACCACGGACAAGGGGTCGACCTGGCGGCTCAGGCAGCAGCCGATTATCTCTCCAAGTTGGCACTGCAAAAGGGAAGCAAGGATAATATAAGTGTCATTGTGGTGGACTTGAAAGCTCATAGGAAGTTGAAGAGTAAAACTTGAAGGTCAATTCGTCCTCTTACCCTTTTTAGCCCTTTGGGATCCGTAACTAGTATTGTTTTCTGTTTTTAGTTTTCGGTTTTCAAGAAACTGAAAATTCAAATATAGGAAACTAAGGGCTTGTTTGGTATTATTTTCTGTTTGTAGTTTTGTTTTCTTAGAAAAAAAAACTAGAAACTGGATTTTGAAAATGAGTTCTCTTGTTTCTTGTTTCTAGTTTTCACCGATTTAGGAAGAAATTGAAAATCAAAAACTCAAAGCTAGAAAAAGGAATTGGTTTTTAAAATATGTTTCTAGTTTTTAAAAAATTATAAACAAAAAAACAATACTAATCCGACCCTAATTTTTCTTGTTTTGGTGTTTAAAAGGACTAGACAAAAACTGAAAACTAGAAACAAGAAATAAGAAAATAACATTTTTGAAACCTGGTTTCGGGTTTCTCGAGGACCAAAAACTAAAAACATAGAATATCACTAATGGACCTTAGTTTTCTATTTATAGTTTTACAAGTATTTTCTATAGAATATGAAAATTGGAAAAACACTGAAAATTTTCGATAATATGAGAAAAGAACTCCTCAACTAGGAGAGAACCTTGAAAAGTGCTGGAAATGTGTTTCTCCAATTCTATTACAAATTTTTTTTTTTTCAAGACTTAAGAGCGTTTGATATGAAAAGAAGTGTTTTTAAATAGAACTACAGAATTTTTTTTCTAAGCAAAAAAACAGAAAAATATTTCTCATTTAGAGCGGGAATGGGAGGAAAAACTAAAAGGTTGTAGGACGTCTACCCCTATCCAAATTAGATTCTTCCAAAAAAAAAAAAAAAAAAAAAAAGCAAAAAAGCAGCATATTTAGTGCCCCAAGGGCTCTTGCCTAAGCAGGGTCTGGGGGGGCGAATGTACGCAGCCTATTCCCTTCAGGGAATTATCCCTAAAGAGAGGCTGTTTCCAAGTGTCCCTAAACTAAGGGTAAGGAGGATTTCCCAGGAGGTCACCCATCTTGGTACTGCTTTCCCCCAAGCACGCTTAACTTCGGAGTTCTAATGAGATCTGGTGATGTCGTGTTGGCACCCTCTTTGGTTGTGCAAAAGGTGTTTATGAAAACGCATTTTTTTTTTACAAACGTCATATGATGTAAAATCTTTTTTCTGAACTCAAATCTTGTTTGGACCCAGGGAGAAGAAGCATCGGACACGAGTATGGATCATCCGAAGGCCATATTGTACTATTTTAGGGATTTTTATATGTTATCTAATCTGTAACATTTAAAAAGCGTATTGTATTGTGGATATACTGATATTCTCTGTGAAATGGAGAGTCGAAGTAACAATGCTTACGAATCTATATCGAGCCCATCAAGTTTTATACAGTTGGGCTGGTTGTAATTCATGTAATTTTTTTTTTCTTCTCGTTCTTCCCCAACAAAAAGGATGATTATCATGAATGTAAGATGTTTCTGATACTAGGAACCTATGGTGAGCCCATCATGTTATATACAACAGATTATGATCATCGTGCTCGGTTTCTGTTACGATAAGTTGTAGAAAATTTTCCTATCTTTTTTCTTACAAATAAAATATTGTCTGTACTTTTCAAAAATCCAATGTATTTCCTTGTACGTCAGGCAATCTGTCTTGCTATCAGGAGGTAAAAGGGTAAGGTGATAATGAAGTTGTCATTGGATCTTTAAATGGCTCCTGTATAGTGCCCATTGATATTCAACTTATTGTGTAAGGTATTCGTATGTCTTTTTCGGTAATGTAAATATAAGTCCTAGAAAGCAAGATGATGCATGATAGATACCAAAGACGAACTAAAACTGAAAACACCCAGGGTAGCATGTTACCCACAACCAGACACCGAAATAAAATGAACGCTTCGATAAGGGAAAGCCTAATGCTAAAGACATCAAAAAAAGCACCAAAAGACCACGGAAAAGGTGTTTTTATGTTTAATAAGGAATCGTACTCTTCTTCAATTATTGCTTTCGTGAAGCCAATAAAGCGGTGGACCGATGCACTTACTGGGGGTATGGGAGGTCCAAGCTTATAGAGTCGAATCGCCCGTTGAATTGTTGTTTGTCCATTATTAGTAGGGAAGATGCATTAGACGTTTCTGTTCTCGGGAGATAAAATGCAACACGACTTCACTAACTGTAGACATTTTCTCAATCCAATAGTTACATATAATGTTGTTTTAATAAAAAAATGTGTGAGTAGCTGAGTCGTAACTGGGCTTTTGGTCTAGTGGTATGATTCTCGCTTTGGGTGCGAGAGGTCCCGAGTTCGATTCTCGGAATGCCCCCCAATTATTAATTTGCTTTTTTTCTTTTTGTTTTTATAACAATTCTCTTATAAAGAAAGGTTTGTTGCAAATATATGATATTGTTTGGGTACAATTTTTATGGTTGAATTTGGATACTATCAAATGTTCTGAAAAATTAGAAATTACGTAAAAGACTTTTACATATACCTATATATACAGATATATACAATATATATATACATGCTAGAAATTTTATGGTGCAGATAAGGTGCTTTTCTGCACCTACAGAAAACCATAATTTTGAGTACATTGGAGGTGATATGAGTACATTGAAGGTGATTCTGAGTACATGCTGTGTGTCGACACACGATACCTGTGTGTCGACACACATGTCGGTGATTTTGAGTACATAATTTGGTGATATTAGCACATAATTTGGCGATATGAGTACATAATTTTGTGTGCCGACACACAAATTCTGCATTTACAGAAAAAGTGTTATTATGCACCATAGAATAGCTCGTATACATGCATATTAGGCAATTTGCATGCAAGACAACAAAACATGCGTGTGTGTCATTGTATAAAGCAAAGGTGAGATGAGTCGTGCTAATCCCTTTAGCAGGGGCGGATCTGGCTTTGTGGCACTGGGGGCATGGGCCCCCAGTGACCCATGGGCAGAATATCTATTATATTATAAGTGGAGGCTTGTTATAATTTTCAGTACAGTATTAAAAAAAATAAGGAGTGGTGCACCTATCATATTTTATAGTCCAACTTGATAGTTAATGTCTTGCTTATTGATTCTCGTGTTAAGGGTTCGAGGCTCTTATGTTGCAATAATTTGGAACATTTTAAGCATACTTTTTTTAAAGTTACGGCTTTGTATTTTCAAGCATTATTAAATATTGTATAGTATTAAAATACTAATACTAAATTATTAATATTTCGATATTTAGTTTACTTTTTTCTTTTTATTTTTAATTTTTTTTAATATGGACTATGATCTAGAATGTTAAAATAAACTCGATAATGAATCTCAACTTTAATTTATAGTAGCCAAAATTATATCGTTATATAATATAATTATCATTTATTTTTTATTATAAATATGGACCCCACTTTTTTAAATTTTTTGATATGTGACTATTAGTAAAGGCCCTCGGTGAAGAAGCTTTCTAGATCCGCCATTGCCCTTTAGCATATATATATATATATATATATATATTAGAAGGACATGGAGAAAAAGTCGAGAAGTAAGAGATAAAAGTAAAAGATCAGATTGAGAATGTAATTGTGAGAAGAACGTGAGAAATATTTAAAAAGAAGAAAAATATTTTATGGTTCCTAAGTTTTGAAATAAAATATTTTTTATTTTTTTAAATATATTTGAGTTTGTATTTTTATTCTTATTCTATTGAGTATAATATGTCCATAGTTTCATAACAAAGTTAAAATATTTCACTAATTTAACTTGCACCAAAGATGAGAACTTACCATTTTGCTTTCAAGACATAAAAATTTAAAGCTATATTTTTTAATAAGATTTTTTATCATTTTTTATTAGATTAAAAAAGGCTTTTATTAGCATGTGTGTGTGTATATATATATATATGTATTCAATTAGATATGAACTTACTTACCTAAACCTTCTAAGAGTCGGATCACGTTAATCGTGGAGAACGATAGTCGGTAATACTGTTTGCATCGGAGCAGCGATGAAATCGTCTTTTTGGACAGCGGTCTTTACCACGACATGGTGATTTGTAAGATCTTTCAATTTGCTCTCTTCATGTTATTTTGTTTTTATATTACCTTTTAATAAAGGCTAGTTGAGAACTCATTAATGGCTCCTTAAAAACGCAATAGTGGGTTGATAATAACTCAATAGTTTATGTGAGGATCGAGAGTAGCCCGAATAGTTCAGCTATGTTATAGTATAAAATTATTTCTGAACCTTCACCTATCAATTTAAGCTTTTGGGAGAGATGATTTCTTAACATGGTATTAGAGCTTTGTTGACCAAAATGTCACAAGTTCAATCTCCACAGCCTCCACTTTTAATATTAAAATAATTTAAGCACAAGGTATGAGGGAGGCTTGTGTACTATCTATGCTTCAAGCCAAATAATGGGTATTCGCGTGAGAATAAATGTTAGAGTATAAAATTATTTCTGGATCTTCATCCATCAGTTTAAACTTTTGAAACTGAAAGAAATAAATCTTGATGCGGAAGCGAAAACCCTGGCAACTTGATTCGATTCAAATAATATGAATCACGCAAAACGAGAAGTAAACAAATATGGAGAAAGAAAGAACAAAACAAGAACACACAATATTTACGTGGAAACCCCTCTACAATCGAGAGGGGAGAAAACCACGGGCGGAGATGGAGATTCTTTATTAACTGAATGGAAGAATTACAACGACACTTCCCAAACGAGATATATGGAAGAATTACAATCACTCCCTCTGAACTCTCGTAGCATTCGAATATCTTGGAGGAATTACGTATCACCTCTTTTTCTTAATGGCGGCTCACCTCACTTTGATTGGATACGTATGGGAGAAAACTCTCACCTAATACCGAAACCCTACGTCCCTATTTATAGAAAATAACCAGGGCCGGCAGAAAACGACTCCCTATCGATCGGCCCCTTTACTGCCAAAATTCGGAATCCTTTCCTTAAAGCACCCGATCGATCGGCATTCCCTCCCGATCGATCGGTGACCACACAGCAGCCCCATATAAAATAAAACAAGTAATTTAAGACATAACCTAACAAGAACAGTAAGTTTTTTTGATATGATGTCTACTAAAAGAACATAATTGTCCTAATTAAATTATCTCTTAAAGACACAGCCTAGTAATAAAGAACACTGAGGCCAACGATGCCACCCGAACTTGATCCCGACTAGAGACATGTTCCCCTTTTAAGGGAAATTTGTCTTACCAGTGTAAAAAGGTTAACCTAATTGAACCAATAGATTCTTGACACGTATGATCCTGAAAGATCCGTTACCTGCTAACAGACAAGGCAGCAGTCAGTTTGAATTGGGGACACGATCGTCATTTCAAAAAGTTCAATAATATTTGCAAAAAGATAAATAAATACCACGTTATTATCTTTATTATATAGGGAAAGAACACATGTTTTGGAAAAAGATAAACAAGAATAATATATTTTGAAAAAAAAATTTAAGGAATATTTTATTAATAATTGTTATTAGAGTATAAAAATAATCATAAACCTTCACCCATTAATTTAAGCTGTATCTTATTAATCAAGAGATCACAAGTTTAAATTCTAACCGCCCTCAATTTTAATATAATGATGCGTATAATAATACATTAGTCAATTGTTAGTACAAAATTTCATTCATGTAATAAAATTTAGTACTAAACCTAGTAGTATAAATAAAAGGGATTGTAACCAGTTGAAGGCTAATGAAGAATTTACTTCCCTCCTTATCTTTTTCTCTCTCTCCTACCAACTTCTCAAGTTTGGGGTCCTTAAAAACAACCTCTCTTTAGGGTAGCCCCCTGAAGAAGGAAGGCTGCGTACTTCTACCCCCCAGACCCTGCTTTTGCAGGAGCCCTTGAAGACACTGAATTTGTTGTTGTTGTTGTATCTTTTTCTCTCTCTCCTTTATCTCATCTGATTCTTTCTCTCATCTCACTCTATTTCTCAATTCTATCAAAACCTAACCCTAATTCTTGGTTACAACCACAATCGTTGTAACATATTAACATAATTTAAACAAATGATCTAAGCAGGGTTGGTCCTAACATTTTCAGGGCTTCAAACAAAAATTTTAAAATAAGCTCTTTGTATACAATAAATTATAAAAATTATAATTATAAAACTTATTAATATTTTTACGTGCCATAACCCCAAAAATTTGAGGGCCTCTAAACTGTGGGGGACCCAAGCGGTTGCTTTGGCTGTTTGGGATTATATCCGGCCCTGGATATAAGGTAGACATGTGTAATATTCATACTTTAAATCGAATGACCATTTTTCTAAGAAGGCATGATGGAGTATAAAACAAATTATTTTTCTAATTGTCATGTCACTTATTATATAATCGATGCACATCTTATTATTTCTCTAAGTAACGCGGGTCTAAGTCTACTCTGCGATAAAATTGTTCAATATAATTTATTTTTTAGTTTTTATTAATGTTTAACATTTTAAGGATATATATTATTCTAAACTATCCATCTCAGTTCCGTGCATAGCTTCTATCCAGACTGATTTAATACCCTAATAACAGGTCATGTTGAACAAGTAAAGTAATTTTTTTTTTTTGGTTAATCTACCAAGTTTGATTATTTCAATTCAAGTAGTATATTTTATTTGTTCAATTGATTCAAAGAATATTTTTGGAATCACTAGATTCCTTACGAAAATTTAGACCTCCTTATATTTATTTATTTAAGTTGCATATTAAAAAAAAAAATTCAAATTATTTAGCTTTTTTTTTTTGGTTTAATTTTATTTGCACTGTACTTATATTGTGTTTTAAGATTTCTAATTTTATTATTAAAAAAAAATGTTTTTTAATGTTCTTCTAGGATGGGTGTTTAGGTGTTTGATATTGTTTTAATTTTGATTATTGAGTTTTAACATACTGGTATAAAAAAAAAAAAGAAAAATGAATTCAAAAATATTGTGCCATAAATAATAAATGATATGAGAATTGTGTAATTTTTTTTCCAAATCATCTGACATGATATGATATTATAGGAAAAAGCCATATCTATTACTAGGATATTATAAGACGTGCTAATTTTGATTCGGATTAATAAAATATAATTTTTAGCTAATTTATAAGAATTAATATATTTATTATGTTTTATCATATAAAAAAATGAATATGTATTTAAATTTATTAAATTATTTTGATTTTTTTTTATAATTTAGTACATGTTTAGTAAAAGTACTGACATAATTCATATAATATATTATTATAATAGCTCTCCATTAGCATTTTTGATGAAAGTTTTTCAAATTAAAAAAAAGTCACTAGGTTTCAACATAAAGTATCAAAAAAAATATTTTAAAATTTTAAAATACTTTATTATATATATTTAAAAATAAAAATATCTTATTAATATGTGTTTAAATTTTAGACTATTTGATCTATCTATTTATATTATTATTGCCAAATTTCTCCTCTGCTTCCAAATGCTTTTCTATCTCTAATTCGAGAATTGTAAAGTACCCACTTACTTTTAATTACATATTAGTACCCCCAATATTTAGTGTATTACTTTTTTATTTCATAAATTTATAAAATAATTTTTTAATCTAAAAAGTTATATATGTTTAATAAAATAATCAAAATAGTGATGTGTAAAGGTATAAAATAAGTTTTGCTTTCATTCTTTCATATCGTTGTTCTGATTATTTTATTAAATACACATCACTTTTTTAACTAAATAATTATTTCACAAAGTTTGTTGATTAAAAAATTAATACAGTAAACCTAAGGATATTAATATTTAATTTACCCTATATTTAAACTATAACAATTAATGTACGAAAACAACAGTTAATCGGATATGAGGATGAAAATAACAAAGAACATACATTTACAAATGAGTCAATTGAGACGACAACAACACTCCCAGTGTCCCAGGGGCTCCCGCCTAAGCAAGATTTTGGGGGGTCAATGTATGCAGCCTTTCCCCTTTAGGGTGCTATCTTGAAGGGAGTCTGTTTCTGAGAATCTGCAACCTGAGAGGTGCAAAACGAGGACTTCCCAAGAGGTCACCTATCTTGGTATCACTCTCGTCCAAACACGCTTAACTTCGGAGTTCTAATGAGATCCGGTACTTGCGTGTTGGTACACTAATTTAGACAATTAATGTAAATATATAAGGAATAACAGTTAATAAAAATTAAATTATTTTAAAGATAAATAATGAGTTTTAGTCTTTCAATATGTTTTAAAATGTACGTAACACCCGTGTTATCACCCAGCGGTAGAAGGCTTTTATAATATGAATGAAATCATTTTTTTGTTAGAGAGGAACTTGGTTTGGTTACTCAGTAAATCTTGGCTCGTGCGGTGATCCACACACTACAGGAGTCAGTTAAGTCAGGAAGAAGTTTAAAGGAGGAATCAAACTTTAAATCTTTTGGCTTAAAGTAATACTTTATCCCCTCAATAGTGTGTAATATGAATGAAATCTTCTTTTGGTAAGTTAATATGAATGAAATCATTAAACAATAAAAAATGAT
This sequence comes from Simmondsia chinensis, assembly GCA_018398585.1. Classification (NCBI taxonomy): domain Eukaryota; kingdom Viridiplantae; phylum Streptophyta; class Magnoliopsida; order Caryophyllales; family Simmondsiaceae; genus Simmondsia; species Simmondsia chinensis. The sequence goes on along the minus strand of JAGTTD010000017.1, from coordinate 23,964,563 downwards.
ATACGTTATGACATCTATAAATATTAGCCCATCATGGGGTGTCTTAGTTGGTGGGGTCTCCTACCTATGTGGTCATCGTTCAGGGGTCAGGAGTTCGATTCTTGCTGAGGATATACTCATGACTTACCTGCTCATGGAAGCTTGTGGGCTATTCTCATGGGCCGGGTTGGTTGAGGCAAGCCAATCCATCGTTACCAAAAAAAAAAAAAAAAAAAGGCTATAAATATTAAATTAAATTAAATATATATATTTTAATTTTGATACATATAACAAGAATCAAGAGAGAATTTGGGACAGCACGAAGATCCTCTCTCTCTCCCCCTTCTCTTTGCATTTTGCTCGGCAAAACTTCTTTCATTTCATTTCATTGATTCATTCATTCCTTCATTTCAACAAAATTGACTTCAATGTTTTTTCATTCAATCAGTTCATCTCTGATTTGACTCGGTTGGACTCGGTCTTTTGTTTGGTGATTTTGATCAGCCAGGGAGAACAAGTCGTCATTGAAGATCATTCTAAATGGTGAGTATGTTTGACATTTGTTTGTTTTGTGCTATTGGTTGATGAATTGTGATATCTTTGAATTCTATGTGTTTTTGGTGATATTGGTAGATGAACAAGTTGCCATTGTAGATGTTCTAAATGGTGAGTTTGTTTGAATTTTATGTGTTTTATGTTAGAATTTTGGACTTGATTGATTGTGGTAGTTAGACAATGTAACTGTCTCAAAAGTTTAAGCTAATGAGTCAATGCCTAGGATTGGTTTCATGCTATAACATGTCCTCTCATGTAGTGACCATTGGGCTTTAAGCGTGGATGTTGCATAGGGTCACCTCATACCTTGTGCTTAAATTATATTAATATTGAAAGAGGGCTGTTAGGAATCGAACTCATAACCTCTTAGTCAACTAGGCTATGATACTATGCCAATGAACCAACTGTCCCGAAAGGTTAAGCTAATGGACAAAGCCCAGGGTTGGTTTTATACTCTAAAATGCCCTTGACGCAAATGACTATTGGGCTTAAAGCGTGAATATTGCATGGACCCAAGCCATACCTTGTGATTAAATAATGTTAATATTGCAACAACGGTTGTTGGAATCGAATTTGTGACCTTTTGGTTAACAACGTTCTGATACCATCTTAAGGAACCAACTGTTGCAAAAGCTTAAGCTAATGGATGAAGGCTCATGATTGGTTTTTTACTATAATAGAGAAGATAATGATGAAATTCTGGTCTATTATAATATAAGCTATGCCTACTCTAATTATGTATTGCATTGGCCCAATTGTTATGTATGGGCTCGTGATGGATTTTGCGGTTCTAACTAGGATATATAGGTCTGTGATGATGGGTAGGCTCGACTATTTGCCTATATAAGGGACATCCCTCTCCCCACAATGATCATGATTCGTTTTTCTGTAATCATAAACCAAGGAAAGTTTTAGAGAACCTTCCCCGTCTTTTATCTTCCTCAAATTGGTCCGATATCATTGTGGATGAGAGGGGGTGCATCTCAGGCTTAATCACCAGTAATATTTAATATAGGTGAACAATCATGGATGCAAATGGTATGTTCCGATTGTAGTATCCAATTGTCCTCGGCTTATTGTGGAGATTTGAGGAACTCAATAATGAATTGTGTGGTTAAAGTGAGAGGAATTTGATCAAAGAACTTAGTCTTTAGGATGGAGGAGGATTGTTGTTCTACGGTTGTTGACTGAAGTTAAGTGCTGGTGGATTTTGAAAAATCTTCCAATTTTCGCTGTTTTTCCTTGGTGATAGCGAAAAGATGAAGATGTTCTGCCAAGACAAGGCAAAGAAACAATAGAAGATACGAGTTCGGATTATATTGGTGGTGCAGCACACAGTTTGCTAGATTAAGCGGTTAGTGATAATTTTCACTGTTAGTTATGGTGTTTCGGCATCAAGTGCTCAATAGAAGGTCTGGTTTTGTATTATATGAAGAGATTCGAGGGAATTATTACGTAAGTTGAAAAGGTATCTGTACACCATGAAAGGGGAAGGACAATGGAATGTAATCACAATTCGCAGTTGCATTATGGTTGTGGTGTCATGGAGGTCGGTTTGACAGAGTTGCGTAATAGGCTCAGTCGTCATGTTGGTTTTTAAGGGAACATCTTTTGTTTGCGAAATTTTGAATGAATAGTTGTGTGATCATAATATATTAAACTTCCACAGTTTTTAACACTATTTAAAATTTAATCTACGTACATCATGGAGACCATGCAAAATTGTTGTTAGGAATTAGTGAATCGCACAATAGGCCAACAACTAGCTCAAAATTTATTACATAACGACTTTTATTTAATTTAAATAAAAACCAGAATATTCTTCACCTATTGTTAGGTGCAGAACTTGTCAGATAACAACTGATATTTTCCAAATCAGTGTGATGAGATATAGTCTTTGGAAACAGCCTCTCTTCAGGTTAACACCTTGAAGGGGGAAGGTTGCGTACATCTACCCCCCAGACCCCGCTTTTTTAGGAGCCCTTGAGGCACTGGGATTGTTGTGGTTGTTGTTGTAGTGTGATAAGTTAGAGAGTAAATATGGATGCTCTTGGTGAATGGATTTCCACTCAAGGTGCCTCGTGTATGGGTTGGTCAATGCTTGATTAATGAGTGGCGAATGCTGTGCTTCTGTCATAACTCAATAAACACGATCAGACTGAAAAATAATGAGGGTTGTCATGCGAAGTATCTGCAGAATATATGCCTTTATTTGTATTGTATGGATTTCGGTTCTTGGCGTCCAGTGTTGACCGACTTTGATGGTTGAGCATGACCCGGATAGGAATGGAAGTAGCCGTCTAACTGATTCTTCCTGGTTTTGGCCACTGGTGTTTTGGAAAACATATGGTCTATCCAAGAGACCGAAGCAGTTGCTTTTGTCCTTTCGCTTTGTGATCAACCCATTCACTATGTGATTGACGTTGGCACTTGGTACTTGCTGTACTTCATGAAGTACTGCTCACTCCATATTAGTCATACGATGCTGATCCAGTTTTGGGTTTGCGCTTTGCATTGAGTTCTCCAGGTTTGACCCCATTACAACCAAGTGATATAAGTCAATATCCATTTCATTGTCATTGGATGGTTTCGTTGGGAGGAGTGTTTATAACTTCTACTCATTCTCTGAGTCAGATGCATGTCCTCCATCTTTCTTATTTCATCCTGATGACATGTTGCCGTTATATTTTCAATGTGTTCATGCACATGTGCTTTATGATTCTCTGCTTTATTGTAGTTTGGATTGTACATTTACTATTAGCCCCTCATCATTTGCGCGTGTTCACCAGAATGGTGACAAAAGTTTTGACATCACTTTCCTCCATGAAGTTTGACAGTCACTTGAATTTGTCTCTAGTCAGAATCAGTAATTCATTTTGCTAAATTTGCTCCTGACAGGCAACACCAGAAAATGTTATAATAGGCTCTCGTCTGTGGGTCGAAGATCCAGAATTAGCATGGGTTGATGGAGAAGTCATACGGGTGAATGGCCATGAAATTCATGTCCAAACCACAAATGGGAAGACAGTGAGTGTTGCTAGCATTTATCCGTTCCTACACTGCTAGTTTTGATGTTTCATCTGTTGCATCAGTGTGTTTTATTTGGTTAATACTCATGAGATCTCTTGGCGAAGCAATTGGAGTGTAATAGTCAGAACTATGGAGCAGAAACATGCTCATTGCCAGTAGTCTATTTTTTCACTTTTGAACTCTTTAAAGTTAAACCGAGGGTTTTCGACATTACCATGACCACCATTTGGTGCTTGCAATACCATTGCACTGAACAGATGCTGAGGTTTGTCACACTAGCGGATGATAGTTGCTAATTAATAGCCTGCTGCTGCTGCTTCTGTTTGCACACTTACTCTTTAGCTAGTTCTTAATTAATGGATGAAAAATGAACTTTTTCTTATAATTATTGCTACTACTGCTGCTAATTATTATTAGTTCCCTTTTTTTCTAGAAAGATAGAAAGTAATGCCTATCGTATGTTATAAACATACATGTCGTTGCAATAATTATTCTCAAAATCTGAGAATTTTATCTGAAACCTTGAATCAGATCTTTGTCCATTTTTGAGAGATTGAGATATCAGTGATCTGTCGACATGATTAAAGATTAGCTTCGACCAACTTTACAATTTATGTGGCAGAAGGATTTTCTGCATAACTTACTGCGTTTTTCCCTTTCCCACAGCCCAAAGATAAGCCTGTCATGGTAGACAAAGAGTTCTTGATGCATGTTAGCTTGATCCGCCCTTCTAATTGCATTATTCTTTGTTCATAATGGTTCCCTTTGGCTAGTGGATACAAATGAGGCTAGCCATATTTTTATGTTACCTCAGACTACCCAAATTTTTCTGAATTTTGACTGTAAAATCATGAACTCAGATTGTTACAGAGGTTTCAAAAGTGTTTCCAAAGGATGAGGAAGGTCCTGCAGGAGGTGTTGATGACATGACAAAACTTGCATACTTGCATGAACCAGGAGTTCTTTACAACTTATCCTTGAGATATGCAGTCAATGAGATTTATGTAAGATTTATCCTTCCGTCAAATCACTCTTGTTCTGTGGAGTAGCTCTATGTGACTGTCTGATTGAAAATCTTGGTCATGTGACTGATTCGATATCCTTTCCAGACGTATACAGGAAATATTCTGATTGCAGTGAACCCATTTCAAAAATTACCTCACCTCTATGATACTCATATGATGGAGCAGTATAAAGGAGCTGCACTTGGAGAACTCAGTCCTCATGTTTTTGCTGTAGCTGATGCTGCATATAGGTAAACTTTTACATACTTCCTTATCTTCTAAATTATAAAGAGTATGCATTTTTACTGAGATGCATATCTTTTGATAAAAGGGCCATGATTAATGAGCAAAAAAGCAATTCCATTCTGGTAAGTGGAGAAAGTGGTGCCGGTAAGACCGAGACAACAAAGATGCTTATGAGATATCTTGCATACCTCGGGGGTCGATCTGGCATTGAGGGACGTACAGTTGAACAACAAGTTCTTGAAGTAAGAATCTCTCTCTTATTTAAATTTGCTATCAGTTAATTATATTTTTTATCATAGCTATAAATTCAATTATCGAATGTGTTATGGGCTTGTGTACTAAGTATGAGAAATGAGGCCACTTGTGAACTGTTTAAGATGGCTTTGGTCTTGCCCAATTGTCAACTTGTCATGCTTAGCTGGCTACCTTGCTGTGATTTTTAAAGCCGTTAATAACAGGCTTGTTTATTTGTCATCGTTGAAGTGTAAATGGCCTTGTGTCACTAAGAGTACAGAGAAGCTTCCTTTCCTGATTGTGTTGCTTCCTCTTGATTTAATTGACAGTCAAATCCAGTTCTTGAAGCGTTTGGCAATGCCAAGACCGTAAGGAACAATAATTCAAGGTAAGAATCAGTCTTCTTATGTTTTACAACCAGCTGAGAATTTGTCGAAGGCGTCTATCTGGGTAATGTTTTTCTGTTTATCTTCCCTAGGAACTAACTGAAGTATTGCTTTCGTTCTTTTACGAGCTGCAGTCGGTTTGGGAAATTTGTGGAGATCCAATTTGACAAAAATGGGAAGATATCCGGGGCTGCTATTCGGACATACTTGCTTGAAAGATCTCGTGTCTGCCAAGTTTCAGATCCTGAGAGAAACTATCACTGCTTTTATCTCCTTTGTGCAGCACCTCAAGAGGTATTATATTTTGCAATGGGAGTTAATGTTGCTAGTGTCTCACCCTATCGCATCATTCAACTCATGAGTGAGAATTACTTTATGAAACATTTCTAATTTTCCATAGACATGTGCAGGTGAGGTAAAAATACAAGTTGGGGAGCCCCAATATGTTGCATTACTTAAACCAATCCAATTGTTATAAGTTGGATGGAGTTGATGATAGTGAGGAATATCTCGCAACTAGAAGGGCTATGGATGTTGTCGGGATTAGTGTGGAAGATCAGGTCAGTACTCTTTATGGCTTCTACTAAATCTTGTGTTGCCAAATTGGATTTTTGAACATGAAAGTTTCTGTTCAGGAAGCAATTTTCAGAGTTGTTGCTGCAACTCTTCATCTGGGTAATATTGACTTTGCAAAAGGAGAAATGGTTGATTCTTCTGTCATTAAAGATGAAAAATCTAGATTTCATCTGAACGTGACTGCTGAACTTCTTAAGTGAGGCTCTTGTTCCAATTTTGTGTTCTTTAGGACTTCACTTATACTCATTAATATTGGCTTAATAACAGAACTCTATGGCAGCTGTGACGCCAAAAGCTTGGAGAATGCGCTCATCACGCGTGTAATGGTAACCCCAGAAGAAGTAATTAATGTTGCTGCAGTAGTCAGCAGAGATGCACTGGCTAAAACAATTTACTCCCGCTTGTTTGATTGGTAGGAAATTTCTCTTGTGATGAAATTTTAAAATGGCTTCTGCAACAACTTAGAAAAGTTTCCTCATGAGAGTTCTCTTTCTTAAATAGAAAAACCAACTGCATGGAATTGGGAAATACTAGTGCTCCCTCCCTCCAAAAAAGAAAAAAAATAAAAATGAATGATATTAATACCTGAAAAAAAATGATAAGCCTATAAGCTCCCTTTCTTTTGGTTGGTAAGTGCGGTTAGGATTTGAACCTACGATCTCTTATCCTACGAGTACAACCTCAACCTTTTTAATATTTTATACGCTCTAGATTGAAGTGGGGTTGTGCATTATACGTGCATCAAGTCCAATAGGTTTTTGCAGGAGAGGTCATGTTAGAGGATATGATCATTCTCACACCAACGTCTGACAGCCTACGTTTTGGAATAGTTGGTTCCTAGTTACTGGTTTTATGATATATGATTCATGCACCTCAAACGATTTCAGTTGAGTTAGTTTTCTTATTTTCTTAACATAATTTTGTTATCAGTTCTACATTGGAAGCTTTTCAAGATCCTGCTAAACTCTCCTCTTTGTTTGCAGGCTTGTGGAGAAGATCAACGATTCTATTGGGCAGGATCCAAGCTCAAAGTCAATTATTGGAGTTCTTGACATATATGGTTTTGAAAGTTTTAAATTCAACAGGTAATTTATGACATTTAAATTGCTTCTGTTGCGACAACTGAGAATCTAAGTTCTTTTTGCCTTCTGACATACTTTGAATAATTTAGTTTCGAGCAGTTCTGTATCAACTTTACTAATGAAAAGCTGCAACAACATTTCAACCAGGTTAGCTTAGTTCGACTCAATTCCTTGGCATGAATATTACATTTTCATTAAATTAACTGCTCCTTTGTCTTGTACAGCATGTCTTTAAGATGGAACAAGAGGAGTATACAAAGGAACAAATAAATTGGAGCTACATAGAATTTGTAGATAACCAGGATGTTCTTGAGTTGATTGAGAAGGTGAGTTAGCTGCAGCTAGATGCATGTGGATTTTATATTTCGGTGCTATGATAGTGGTCCTCAGATTATTGTTATAAGCTTTTTAGGACTGCGTATCTATTTAAACTGCCACACTTGACAAACCAGTTGTTCTAAGAATGATTTGACAATTGTTCAACCTTCTGCAGAAACCTGGAGGAATCATTGCCCTTCTTGATGAAGCATGGTATATGCGTTACCTTTCAGTTCCAATGAAGCCATAGCTACCCTTCTTTGATTCTTCTGAATGTGCCTGTTTGATTTCAAATGCAGCATGCTCCCCAAATCTACACATGAAACGTTTGCACAGAAGTTATATCAGACTTTCAACAATAACAAGCGGTTTCAGAAACCTAAGCTGTCTCGCACCAGTTTCAACATTGCTCATTATGCAGGGGAGGAAAACAAAATTCATTGATAGACCTTTTCTGATTCTATGTCAATTGTGGTCTTATATCTCTGACATGCTTCAGGTGACTTATCAAGCCGATCAATTTCTTGACAAAAATAAAGATTATATAGTGGCAGAGCACCAGGATCTATTGCAAGCCTCGAAGTGTCCCTTGTGTCTGCTCTGTTTCCTCCACTTCCAGAGGAGTCATCAAAGTCATCAAAATTTTCATCCATAGGCTCTCGCTTTAAGGTAATGTTTATGCTCCTCGATTTATCCTTCCTAAAACTTGAAATATAAATTTTTGCTAGTTTATGGGCTACTTTGTCCAGCTGCAGCTCTAAACATGTCACTTTTCATTTAGAGAATTTAGTGATAGGTGAAAAGGTTCTTGGAAAGAACAACTGCCTCTCCTGTGCATGGATCTGCCCGTGATCGCTGTGACTGTATGCTGGTACTCCAATGCGTAGGGGATATTTTTGTCACAACCATGTTGTCTTAATTGCTTTCAGGAGGCAGTAATTAGTCTTAAATTATTTACCTTCACTAAGCAGAAGTTAATACATACCAAGCAAATGCAATATGTGGCTCTGGTTGGCCCAATTGTAGTTTAGGCATTGTAAGTTGCCGCATACCTTGTTAAGCATCCAAATATGACTTTCTTAAGTTACACAGTTGCAACCATTTTGCTGTAAAATTCAGTTCGTATTGGATGTTTAGAAGCATGTTTTGGTAAAAATCACATAAAAAACTTCGTAGATTCCTGTGCTACTATTTCATATGCCTGGTTGCTATATCACTGCTGCATCGTTTATTAAATCAAGATCTTAAGTTGAGTTCGATATTCACGCATGTCAAGAAACTTCACAGAAACTGCCTAAGTTCAGATAAGGTTTTGACAGGTGGGACACATGCATCCTTCAATTTTTTTGGTTTCAGTTGACAATCACTCAGATTGCAAATCACATTCTTGGATCTGCTTAAAAAATGGTGCATTCTCTTTTGCAGCTGCAACTTCAATCACTTATGGACACATTAAATTCAACGGCGCCTCACTATATTAGATGTGTGAAGCCAAACAACGTCCTGAAGCCTGCTATCTTTGAGAACATCAATGTACTTAACCAATTACGCTGTGGTGTAAGTATCCTGACTGCTGCTTCCTCCCTTTATTTTGTTCATTAAGTCTGGTTACCATGACTATGTTTTTATCACACTAAAATCTATGCAATCAGTTGATCAAAAAAAAAAAAAAATCTATGCTATTAAATAAATCAAAAGACTTGACATTTTTTGTTGTAAATTAATGTGATCAGTTATATTCTATGACCATGATGCTTTTATGCTCTAGGGTGTACTTGAGGCAATCAGGATCAGTTGTGCTGGATATCCTACTAGACGAACATTTTGTGATTTTCTTATCCGGTTTGGTGTTCTGGCTCCTGAAGTTTCGGATGGGAAGTAAGTTTTCCGCACATTTGCATAGCTATCTACAGGTCATTGGTTGTCTCTCTATTTTCTTTTTCCTACCCAAATAAGGGAGTTGTTATTGTCAGGGCAAAAATTGTTATTGCCAAAGCAATGATATGACTTACAAACAATGAGAGCCACAAAATTGCCTTGAAAACTACGATCTTGCTCTGACAATAACAATTTTGCTCTGACAATAACATTACTGCCTTAATAATTATCTTCCAAATTTCTACACTAATAGCGTTTGATTTAAAAAAAAAAAAAATTTCTACACTTACAGCGTGATTTGCTGTTGTCTAACTCTGGCATTTTAGAATAAGCTCATGGTACTTGGCTACTTGTTTTCTGTTGGTTATGAGCGTTGTCTTTTGATTCATCTGACAAAGTGCCACCAACTTTCTTTCTTCTTAAATATGATGACAAGGTTGCATGCCAGATGATACTAGATAAAATGGGATTGAAAGGGTACCAGGTGATCATCCCATCCTCTTACATGTGAAATCTTGAACGTGCTACCCTTGGAAGTTTTAGCTATGAATCTATTTTGCTTCTTTTAGGCTCCTTAGTGAATATCTTGTTTATGGCGTAATATAACGTCATATAAAGTTCATTGTGTACCCTGACTTGTTCACCTGTGGGAAAGGGACCTTACAATCTTCAACGTTGTTCCGTTTGGCATGACAGATAGGCAAGACGAAGGTATTCTTAAGGGCTGGACAAATGGCTGATTTAGATGCAAGGCGAGCAGAGGTCCTAGGAAATGCAGCTAGAAAGATCCAAAGACGAGGATGCACTTATATTGCCCGCAAAGAATTTGTATCATTACGTACTGCAGCTATTCAAATCCAGTCATGGTGCCGAGGTATCATCTTCCACCATTTCATTTTCTGCGCATGACTATGAGTGCCTCACTACTTATTTCCCCATGGTGGAAGTGCATTCAATCGCTGTTATGTCAATCCTGTAAGCATATTTGTATGTTGTGACTTCAATCAGCTTTCACTACATAGTACCGGGGATGCTGAAAGATTTTAGTCCTATGCTGCCTTTTTGTAAAGTTTACTGTGTTTGCATGTAATCAATCCTGAAGGCAGGATCCTAATTCATTTTATCTCTGTTAATCTTTTCATTTCACTTCGATATATAAAAGGAAGCTTTTGCTTCATGGCTTGTTATATATGGCTTATAAATGAATATCCTTTGATCTTTGATAATGATAGGTATATTAAGAGTATCAAATATATCAGTTCTGTTTTTAGACTGTCAACATCATACTTTGTATTATAAACATCCATTTTTTGTCGTATGGCTTCTGCTTGTGACCAAATTAAATTACTACTTTGCTTCGTTTAGAAATCTGATTTCAAAACGTCAAGCCTCAGGTTTTCTATGGTGGTATGGAACTTTGATCAGGTGTATTAGCATGCAAGCTTCATGAAGAATTACGACAGGAAGCAGCTGCTATCAAAATTCAAAAGAATTTCCGGTGTTTTATTGCTTGGCACTCTTACTTAAGAGTAAGATTGTCTGCGATTACGGTGCAGAATGGATTAAGAGCTATGGTCACTTGGAACGTGTTTAGGCGCAAAAAAGAAACTAAAGCTGCAATTATTATCCAGGTCCCATTCTGCTTTTTCCCGGTTTATCTCTTCCTGGAGTTGCCATTAATTTCTTGGTATAATCTAGATGATCTATTTGATATGTTGCAGACTCGTGTGCGTTGCCACATAGCATATTCTTATTACGAGAGTCTCCAGAAGGCTGCTCTTGTAACTCAATGTGGCTGGAGATGTAGAGTTGCGAGGAGAGAACACAAAAAGCTCAGAATGGTTTGATATTGCTGATGTTAACTAATCTTTCTTTTTTCCTGGAAAAATATTAATAGGATCAGGCTTTTAAATGTCTATTTCGGGTCAAAATTTCAGGCTGCTCGAGAAACAGAAGCACTTAAAGAAGCAAAATATAAGTTAGAGAAGCGTGTGGAAGAACTCACATGGCGTCTGCAGTACGAGGGACAATTGAGGGTAATGTTTACTCAGGCTTTCTCCCTTCCCTTTCTCTAAAAATCTTCATATTTGCCCTTGGATGGAGTGATTAGGCTATGATTATATCACAATTCCTAGGGTTGATGAAAACATCTTCCATCGCAATTCTATTATTTTTTTGTATAACTTAATAGTAACAACAATGAATATGGAAAATGTTTTGTTTTTCATCAAGGGCAAATTGACTTTCCCTCAACACAGAGGAAAACATTTTCCTTCAGGGTTGAGAAAACGTTGTCCGTCGTAATCTCGTGTTATATACTTGCTATTCAATCTCAATTCGGTTGAGCATGAGCTCCATATTAATTTATAGAGTGCAATCAATTTCTTTAGCAAGAAAGACAAGAAGTTTTAAGAAAAAATATTGTTAATTCAATATTTGCAAAGGAAAAATTTTCTTTAAGGAAAATATTCTCCGTTGAATCAAATGGAGCCTAAGTGATACATCTTTGTGCAGAAAAATTTGGTGGAAGAAAAGGCGCAGGAAATTGCCAAGCTACGGGAAGCTATGCAAGCGATGCATGTGCAAGTTGCAGAAGCAAACGCTCAAGTTATAAGAGAACGGGAGGCAGCTAAGAAAGCTATTGAAGAGGCACCACCAATCATTACGGAGGTTCCAGTCACGGTTCAAGATACAGTGAAGGTCGAGTCATTAACTGCTGAAGTGGAGAATCTCAAGGTATATAATTTTCTGTCTTCTTTTGTTGTTTGCCATACTCCATTTGTCTTACATTGAGTGCACATACCATTGCCGAATCATTGTCATTGGCTGTGTCAGTGATAATCCTTCTCAGAAAATGCAATTGAGACTCATGGGCTCCCTTTGTTTTGATTGAAACATTTTCCACCTTAATTCTATTGTTTATTTGTATAACTTTATAGTGACAAACACAAATATAGAAAATATTTTTCATTAAGGGGAAATTGACTTCCCCTCAACGAAAGGGGAAAGCATTTCTCTTCACAGAGGGGGAAATGTTTTCCATCATAATCTTATGTCATATGCTTCACTTCAACCTCAACTTGGTCAAGCGGAATCTCATAGAAATTTATAGAATGAAACTATTTTCTTTAGTTAGAAAAAAAGAACTTTTTTTCTTGTTTTCAAAGAAAATTTTTTCGAAAGGAAAATATTTGCCGTTGACAAACGGAGCCTTAGTCTTTGCTCTTTTGTTCTGCGAGCACAATTCAGACAGTTTTTAAAATGCTCACAAATTTTTGCCGGATGTGGATGTAATCATGTAGGCATTACTGGAGACGGAGAAAAGTGCTGCAGAAGCTTTCAAGGTAGGATGCTCAGAAGCTGAGGCAAGAAATGCGGAGCTGGCCAAAAAATTGGAAGGTGCAGATGAGAAAATAACTAAACTTCAAGACTTCGTACAGAGGTTTGTGGATATACATGCACCAGCGCCTCTACTTGTTATTTTGCAGTTTGCCAATCTCCCTCTTTTAGGACTTCAAATACATCAATGATGTTTTGAAGTTCTATCTAGATGCCTAAGGTGCAAATTTTCGCCATTTTTGACTAGTGTAAGGCAAAATACCCAAGAACAGAGTTCGATTTAGAGTAAATGAACATATCTGAAAGAAATTGCAAAAAGAAGAGAGAAAGAGAAAAATGATAACACAGATATTTATGTGAAAAACCTCCAAATTGAGAGGAACACCACTAAGAATTCTGAAAGGAGGAGACAACTAGGGTACACAAAATGTTGTATATATATATATATATATAAATAAGTGGAAAGCTGAAAAAATCCTAATGGGTCTATTGGATCGAGGCAGCAATAGAAAGATGGAGGTTACTGTTGGGCCACAAACCCCAGCCCTCCGCTACCAGCACAATTGTTTTTGAATGTAGACATAAATTCAAAACATGACACAACAACTAGCCATTCTATATGTTTAATAATCTTTTGGTCATCTAATGCAAATATATCCATCTCTCCGTCATGTCTACTATTTGTTTTTCATTGTCTTCTGAATTCGAAATTTATTCATTCTGGCGAGTCAGGCTGGAAGAGAAGCTCTCTTATGCTGAATCCGAGTCACAAGTACTCCGTCAACAAGCACTTGAGATGACCCAAAAGCTCTCTAATGCAGAGTCAGAGATTCATGCAAATGAGTCAAAAACTTTCTAAAGCTGAGTCAGAAATCCAAGCACTCCGCCATCAAGCACTGACAATGACTCCTGCAGCAAAACCAATACCGGCTCGCTCAAAGACAATGATTATTCATGTAAGTTGGATGGTCGTAAAACATCTTTCCCCTTTGTTACTGTCCGATGCTTCTTTGGCAATGTAAATATTGTGCTTTCTTGGGTGAAATATCACAGAGAACTCGGGATAATGGGCATGTTGAAAATGGAGAAGCCAAACTTTCTCCTGGAGAAGGAAAAATCTACCCAGTAAGTACAAGTATTTGCTATCGCTTTTTTTAAAATTTATATATTTTTAATTAGGCTGAATTTGTTTTGACGGAAAACATTTTCTGTCTCACATCCATTGTTCCTTTGCATAATTTCATAGCAACGACCACATATACGGAAAATGTTTTCCTTTATTGAGGAAAAATTGACTTCCCTCAACAAAAAGGGAAAATATTTTCCTTTACGGAGGAGAAGACCTTTTCTGTCATCATCTCACCTTAACCTCAACTTAGCAAGCATGAACCTCATATAAATTTATCGAATGGAACTATTTCTTTTAGCTTTAAGACAAATATTTTAAGAAATAATATTTTTAATTGAAAATATTTTGTAAAGAAAAATTCTACAGTGAACCAAAGAAAGCCTTACAATTATATGATGTGTCATTCCATCTGTACCTGATTCATAGATCCAGGAATCGGAGGCCGCTGCTTATTCACCTGAGGACAAACCACAGAGATCTCTTAATGAGAAGCAACAGGTAAGTAGCAATCAAAGGCGTGAAGAAATTAGTATTCTTGTGCATATCCAATTCTAGTTATTAATGTTCTCCTATATTATGCTAATGCATGTACTGGATTCAGGAGTATCAGGACTTGCTGCTCAAGTGCATATCGGAGAACCTTCGATTTTCTAAGGGCAAACCATCTGCAGCTTGCGTCATATATAGATGCCTATTTCACTGGAGGTCCTTTGACGTTGAAAGAACTAGTATATTCGATCGTATTATTCAAACGATTGGCTCGGCCATTGAGGTACACAGTTGGCTTATTTGACTCGATAATCTTGTGGCTTATAGAAAGCGAAGTATAATGCATTCACTATCACTTGTTCTTCTCGTTGAAATTCATGTATTTGTGAGTTAAAAATGGATTTAAGTTGAGCAATTAATGCGTCATCATTGTAATAATACTGCTTTCCTATATTCTTTTTAAAGGTCCAGGAAAACAATGATATGCTGGCCTATTGGTTATCAAATACGTCCACTCTATTGTTGCTCCTGCAACAAACACTAAAAGCCACGGGAGCGGCTCCACAGCGGCGTAGGACCATGTCAACTTCTCTTTTTGCAAGAATGTCATCGGTATGTTCTGAAGAAACTCAGAGATGTTTTCTCCTTCCTTCTGTACTTGCATTATTTTCGGCTTGGATGGGGGTTGGAGCATAGTACTTCGATTCTATATTGTGCCATACAGTATCCATGTTGATATGGGTACTTGTACATCTGTTACCAAAAATGTGGAAAAACTTAAGGTTTGTTTGGTATCATTTCCTGTTTGCAATTTTTTTGAAACTCAAAACATATTTTGGATGCAATTTTTTCTTATTTTCTGTTTTTGTTTTAGTATTTGTCTAGTTTGAATGAAAACTGAAAACAGAAAACCATAAACGAGAAAAAAAATTATTTTCAAAAACTGATTTTTATTTCTAAAAAACTAGAAACTATAAACAAAAAAACGATACCCAACATACCTTTAGAAAGTAGCAATGTTAAACTCTTTGTTTTTTAACTCTTTTTCAAGTCTAGGTAATATAGGGGTTGAATAATGGACCGATATTACTTCAATTCTTGTGCTTTGTTTCTTACTTGTCTCTGGTCTATTTGCTTTCAAGCTGAGGGGTTCATCCCAGAGTCCTGGGTTGTCGCTGCTCAATGGTAGGCTTAGCAGACCTGACGACATTCGACAAGTGGAGGCCAAATATCCAGCGTTGCTTTTCAAACAGCAGCTCACTGCCTTCCTTGAGAAGATATACGGAATGATAAGAGACAATCTGAAGAAAGAGATCGCTCCATTGCTTGGATTGTGTATCCAGGTAATTTCTGCTCTTGTGTGACACCATTAGACATGATATTACTTTCTGAAAGGAGAAAATAACAAAACATAGGCTCCATTTGTTTTGACAGAAAGCCTTTTCCATTTCAATTTGATTTCTTTGCACAACTTCATAATGGAAACTACAAATATGGAATATTTTTCTAGTTGAGGGAAATTGACTTCTTCTCAAGAAAAAGGGAAAACATTTTCCTTCACCAAGAGGAAAATGTTTTATGTGGTAATTTCACGTGCTACGCCTCACTTCATCCTCGACTTGGCCAAACGTGAATTCCATACAAATTTATATAATGGAACTCTTTTTCTTTCTCTATAAAGACAATTTTTTAAGAAAAAAAATATTTTTGTAAAGAAAAGTTGTTCGTAAGGAAAATATTTTCCTTTGAACCAAATAGAGCCACAGAGATGAATTTACCGGATGATGACTTTCCTTTCAAATTAATCTTTATTTGATTTTAGTGGAATCATCTTTCAAAAGAAAAGAAAGAAATTCTCAGGTTAGGGGTCCTTGGACATAGCCTTTGGGCAACACCCTGAAGAGATAAAGCTGCATACATCCCACACCTCTTAGACTCTGCTTATGCGGGAGCCCTTGAGGCATTGGGTTTGTTGTTGTTGTTGTATCTTTCAAAAAAAATTCTTATAACGTACATGAATGAAATAACGTAAACAATGATAAAGAAACCAAGACAGTCAATTTCTTATTTATGACATACGCCTTCGCAACAACACGCAGGCACCTCGAACATCACGGGCTAGTTTGATCAAAGGTCGTACACAGGCTAATGCTGTTGCCCAACAGGCTTTGATCCCTCACTGGCAAAGCATTGTAAAAAGTTTAAACAGTTACTTGAAGATGATGAAAGCGAACTATGTGAGTTATAATTTATGAAGTAATCGATCTGCCATCTTTCTGCAAAAAATCATACAATCTTCTGATGGATTATTTGGTTTCTGCAGGTGCTTCCCTTGTTAATCCGCAAAGTTTTCGCCCAAATTTTTTCATTCATCAATATTCAGCTATTCAACGGGTTTGTAACTTGTTACCAATTACCACATTTAGGCTCCTGTTGTTTCAACAAAGAACATTTTCCTTACTGAAACTTTTTCTTCACGAAATATTTTCTTAAAATCTCTTGTCTTCCTAGTGAAAGAAAATGGTTTCATTCTATAAATTTATATAAAATTCACGGTTGGCCTAGTTGAGACTAAAGTAAAGCATATGATGTGAGATTACTATCCAGAATGTTTTCCTCTTCATAAAGGAATTGATGGGAACTCAATTTCCTCGCAATGGAGGAAAACATGGTCACTATGAACTTATGTAAAGAAATAATAGAATGGAGATAAAAAGGGTTTTTCTGTCAATACAAGTAGAGCCTGATTGGAGTGAAGATGTTTTCCTTGAAAATATTTCTCTAAATATTTGCAACTATTTTTTCTTCCTGAAAATTTTTCTTGTCTAGCTTCGTAAATAAATTTCATTGCACCGGGTGTTGCTTAGCACATTTGAGGTTCGACTTGGATGGAAGAGTATGAGGAATGGGGTGGGGTCAGGAGGAGTGGTGCTACAGAAAATGAATTTCCTCTTTCCTTGTGAAGAAGCCACTTTCTCCCTAACGGAGGAAGATGCGTATTTTTGCTACTCATTCCCGTAAGCGCATAACAATAACAACGTGAAAGAGGACTTCCTCCAACTAAACAAAGCAAGCCTCAATATATGTCACTCCATTTTTATACGAATCTCCTAGTTCGAACTTATTGACTGAAATTAAGACATGGTTCATTTGGATTTCCAGTCTTCTTTTGCGCCGTGAATGTTGCCCCTTTAGCAATGGCGAGTATGTTAAAGCCGGTTTAGCAGAACTAGAACAATGGTGCTATGATGCAACCGAGGAGGTAAGCAGAAGCAAGACTTTAAACTTCGTTTGTTTTTTCATATTTCTTTGGATTATTTTCTCAAATTCGAGCATTTTTGCAGTATAGTGGTTCAGCTTGGGACGAGCTGAGACATATTAGACAAGCAGTTGGGTTCCTCGTAAGTTAAAGCTTTAAGTACTCCGTTTCTGTGACACTTATATAACGGAATCGTTCTAATCCAGTTGTATTTTCTTCCCTTTCCTGTTCTTGTTCAGGTTATACATCAAAAGCCTAAAATGCCATTAAACGAAATAACGAAAGACCTTTGTCCTGTAAGTCGATCTCCCTAGTTCTTATTCCTCCAAGTTCTAATTTATTTTGGTTGCGCTCTTAATGGAATTAAATCGAAGTCTATGGACACATAACGGTATTGCATGTTTATAACGGGTTACAAATAGCACATAGATTTTTTTGCTCAAATAAATTACTTTAATGTATCAACAAAAAAAAAAAAAAAAAATTTGAATGAAATGCCATACAATAAAAATGTAATAATCTCATATGCTAGTTTTTAACATGTAAACAGATTTTTAAGTATGTCTTAGTAAGTATAATACAATGCATATGAATTATTAGGTCAAAATCCATTACATTATGGCCATATGACGTTATCAAACGATCTTTATTTGCTTCCATGATGATCTCCCCTGTATTTTGTCCACTATCCTTTCTTTCTTACTCCCTTATGTTATAACCTTTTTTTGGCAATATCTTGCAGTCACTCAGCATACAACAGTTATATAGAATCAGCACAATGTATTGGGATGATAAATATGGGACTCACACTGTCTCTTCAGACGTATGTTATTCAGTACTTTCTGCTCCTAAGTCAAGACCCACGATTAGACAATATAAATTGACTATTTTTGCAGGATCGTTAAGTATCAAATCATTCCCGGAACTGTTGTCCTAATAACTGAAGCTTTTGGGATAGGTAGTTCTTTGATATGGTTTCATAACAAAAAAGCCCCCAATTTAATTATTAATGTATAATCTCATAGAAAATATGAGTGTACTTTTTAAGCTTCAAGCCTAGTAGATATTTCCATGAAAAAAGATGTTAGATTATAAACTATTTGTGGGACTTGACCTAGGCTTATTTGATATATAATTTTTAGTTTTCCGGTTTTTCGTTTTCAACAAGCCAAAAACCAAGTTTTGGAGGAGATTTTTTCTTATTTTTGATTACTTTTTTTAAGTCTTAAAAAGACTTGTGCTAAAATTGTATACTAATTTCCAAAATCCAGTTTTTGGTTTTTCAAAAATAAAAAATTATACCGAAGAAGCCTTTTTGGAATACTTGGTTCCTTAAGATATATCAAAACTTATTCGACCAAGAAGTCTCATGTTCAAATCCCATAAGCCCCAGTCAAATTACTGATATAATTTCGTACAAGACATTTATTGAGGGCTTATGCATTCATCATCAAGCAATACATTACATTATGTCGGTTTCTTGACAAGGGTCAATCAATCTAAAAGCAAAAGCCGATACAGGTTATTTCGAATATGAAAATTCAGATGGCGGAAGATACCAACAGTGCCATAAGCAATTCATTCTTGCTAGACGATGACTCCAGGTACATGCATTTTCCTTTGAAATTATATGTTGTGTTAAGTGACTCTATATGTAAATCGAGTAAGAAATTCCATATTAGAGTTGTGAGAGATAAGAGATCAGCATATAAGCCTAGTGGGCAGCTCCACTTAATACCACATGGTTTTAGGATAGAACTCTATTTGTGCTTCTACGTGGACATCATACATACCAACTTTATTGATAGTTAAAATTTTACGTGTTCCTTCACTCTTATTTGTTTTTGTTTTCGATCCTATTCCCATTGTTTCAATTTACTTAGTACTTCGACTATGTCAATAATGCAGCATGCCCTTCTCTCTCGATGACATCGCCAGTTCAACGCAACAGTTGGGCGCGCCTGACGTCGACCCACCTGAACTATTACGTGAAAACTCTGGATTTTCATTTCTGCTTCAACACGAGTGATGCTTGATAACAATATGTCAATCTTATGTGTATATATTTATGATAGATAGTTGCATCATTCATTTCATCTTGAAGGTTACGAGTTCAAGTCTCAGAAATGGCCTTCCCGTAAAGCAAAGGTAAAACCGTGTATATCCTACTCGTTTTTCAAATTCCACTTTGAAAATCGATTGTTATTCATTCTTTGATTCTTTCCGAGTTCATATGTTCTATGGTGGATAATAGTGTGAATTTTAGGGTGCCTTTTTCTTTTTTAATTTCCTTTTTTATTTCAGATTGGATTAGTTTTGGAATAGATTTTGGAGTGTAAATCATATAATGAGTATGTATAGGTATTTTTAAGGTGTAATGAAAAAAATGCAATATGTAAGGTTTTATATTGTATTTATTACTGTGTTTGTATGTCTGTCCGGTATAATATTTATTTATAAATTTTGATCTTTGACAATTTTGATTTTGAAAATGATTTTTTTTTTCTGGCTTTTGTTTTTTTTTTATTTTTTTAAATTTGGGGGAAAATTAAAAGTAAAAAAAAAAAAAGTTTTCAAAACATAGATTTCAGTTTTTCAAAATCAAAATTGTAAACAAAACATAATAACCAACAGGATAACAACCGTGTTATTAAACTCCTAATCCCGATCTAGAGTCCTATGATTCTTTTTAAAATTGTTAATTGATATAGATTTTCATTAGAATTTAGATTTTGTATGACCTTATGATTCATGGGATTAAAAGAAGTTTTGAGGGTCGGATTCAATATGAATCTTATAATCCATCGATCCTACCAAAGCCTATTAATGCTAAATGAAGAAATAAAAGTTTAGGTCTTTATTCTTATCCATTCTCTTTTTTTAAAGGAAAGTCAAATCAATAGCTGTGCACTTGGTGCTTATGAAACTAGGGGCATTGTTTGGTTGACAAAGAAGTTGAATTCGTATGAAAAGTTGTATTTTACGAAAATTTAATTCTTGTATTAACTTTTCAGGAAGTAGGTATAAAATATTTGGTTATTAGGATGAGAAATAAAAGAGGCTAATTAAAAACAAAAGAATTAGAACTTACATGAGGGACTAGGTAAGTTATTTCTTGTATTTTGAAGGATTCAAAAATTGTTAACAATTCACTTTCTATATTCTGTCAATTTCTTGACAACCCAACAAAAGGCCAAATCCCTACTTTGCATGAATTCGTACTTCCTCCGCCTCTTTTCTGACAACCAAACAAGGCCCGAGTTACCGATTTCTAAGATTAAATTCACCGTATCATCTTAAATGAGTTAATTTGAAACTTTCTTGACATTATATCAGTCTCACAATCAAATATAGAACAATGCATCATATTATCTAGTGATATGCATTTTTCATATATTTTTCTTTTGAAATCTTAAGGGTTTTTTAAGGATGTATACATGGAACCTTGAATAATTTCAATACAACAACAATAACAACAGGCCCAATGCCTCCATAGCTCCCGCATAAGCAGGGTTTGTGAGGGGTGAATATACGCAGCGTTACCCCTTCATGGTGTAACCCTGCCGAAAGGTTGTTTCTGAGGATCCCCAACCTTATAGGGTTGACCACACAAGGACTTCCCAGGAAGTCACCCATCCTGGTACTACTCTCACCTAAGCACACTTAACTTCAGTGTTCTAATGGGATCCAATTACATTAGAGCTGGTAAATGAACCCTGAATAATTTCAATACTAAAACACATTTATATTAGACCTCTTTTAAAATCTTACAATTTCAGATCGAATCCTACAATTTCATTTCTAAATAAACAAGAAACCCGCGAGTTGCCAATTTATTAATCATGTTGGATTGCAATTAAGAGTTTCTAACCCAGTAAATGAACGAGTCTTTGTCTCGATCTGTTTGTTAAGACTCCCGTTATAATATAGACAAAAACTTGATACGATACCATACATTTATCAACTCTACATAAACCACCGACTGAGTATGCTCAGAGTAACGCCACAAGCAGCAAGAGAAGCAATAAAATAAGTAACTGCAGAATTCTCTATCCTAAATGGAAACTTTCTCCCATATTTTTACAAAATTGGAATATTCCAAAGTAAATAAGCAAATAAAAAAAGGTTTATAGTCACAAAAAGCCAAACTATAAAAGGATAGCTCGGTGCACAAAGTTCCCACCAAAACAGTGTTTTCGACAAGATCATATATACGTAGCCTTACCCCCATTTTTATGGAGAGACTGTTACCGAGATTCAAGCTTGTGAGTGCCAAGATAACCTTACTGATTACACCACAGATTCCTCGTGTCACATTGCTTCTGCACGAGTCAAGATAACTCTTTGTTAGTAAAAAATGTGTACAATAAGTGTATTAAACACCTACCTATATATATTTGTTTAAAAGAGAAGTTTATGTATAGTTGTTAATCATAAAGTAAAGAAAACATGTTTTCTTAATACTATCAGTGTGATATATGTCTCATAACAAGTTCTATACTTTTCCCCTTAAAAAACAAATTATTAATTGATAGTAATCATACTAACTCCTAAAAATTATATAATCAATTCGATTATATGATGTCTTTTACCATGTGTTATGCTTCATGCCACCACTATCGTGGCTAATACTATCAAACAAAAGTCAAATTGATAAACTTATACTCCCCCCCCCCCCAAAAAAAAATTTTGTTCGCATTTTGAAGCAGTGAGTTGTTTTAGACATGAATGTCTTCACATACAATATTTTATAAGCCAATGACCTCTTGGCCAAAAACATACATATTAACTCCTGTTTAATTCCCTTACCGTATTTTACTATGGATTACTGACAGTCATTCTCTTCCGGAGAATTCTCAATGGAAGAAGACTGGCCCTCTGAAGCCGGAACTGGGAGCATCTCAAGTTTCTTCTTCTCCTTGAGAATAACTTGTCGGGGCATGACGTCAAGCACAAAGCTCCCGCCATTCCACACAGCTGCAGAGATTTTTAAGATCTGAAAGACGACGTGGAGTTCATACGAAAGAAAGATAGGGACCGTTAACGCCATTGTTGCTACCGTGAACAGCCCTTGGAGAATGATGAACATCAAAAAGCGGTTTTGGTCCCCAAGCAAGCCGCTTAGGTGCCACCATACATTGTTTGCCTTTTGCGCTTTCTTCGAGAGTTCCCTGTATGAAGTCGTTCAAAGTATTGTAAGATAAGTTCTTGGTCTTTTTGATGTTCCATGGTCAAAATTTTAAGGACATCTTGCCTTTAGCTCTTCGCATAATTTTCCGCTCTTAATAATATTTTCTTTTTTCGATAGAAAAAGAATCAAACAGAGGTTGACACATGGTGCAACGAACATTGTGTAACAGGTTTCGAATTATCTATTACACAACGTGTCGTTATGCAAGTGGTGTTTCTATTAGTAGGGATTTGCTAAATCATATATGTATTGTATTTTGTTTATGAGAAAAAGTACTTACAAAGGTGTTCACATGTGGAATAGAATAATTGTATCGTTGTTCAGTTAAACTATTGCAAATATAAGGCTTCAAAGTAACTTACGTCGCTAAAAGACTCATCATGTTCACCGCAGCCTATTAAGTAATGTTCATAAGTCACGGCAGTGCACCCCCACATTCATAGAGAGAATGTTTCAGAGCTTTAAGCCCATGACCACCAAGTTACAATGACGCGACTTACTAATTAGGCGTGTAAATGAACAGAGTCGACTGATAAGAACTCGTCATTTAGCTTGAAAGGCTTGACTTGTTTCATGGCCTTGACCGAGCTAGTGAACATGAGTCTGTTAAAGGCTGAACGGCTCACAAGCCTAAACAAGCTAACCTTGAACTAAATCAGGACTTAGCTCGAGCCTCAATGAGCCCAGTTTAAGCATAAAGAAGAGTCGAGCTGAGGTCCAAGCATCCACCTAGACGAGCTCAGGCTCGACTCAGATTATCTACGCCCCGATTACCGGTGGCACCAACACTCAACTTCAACTCCATCACATTCCTATATGCAAAAAACAGATGGACTAGAAACATTAATCAGTGGTTACAACTTCAAATGGTCATACAAGGAGTTACAAGGCCCATCACACATCAAAATGATGCTCATCTGAAAGAACTACGCAAACCCAGTGTTTTGTCACTAGCCACACCTATGTTTCACAAATTCAGCCTCTAGACACATATTCTGGTCCACTTTTGAGTTCTACAGAGAGTTTACTAGCTTTATCGTAATTTTGCAATTTAGAATTTGTACTATTTTCCCTATAAATACTCTATTAGCTCTGTTGGGATTCCAGAAATTTCATCAATAACAAACCCTAGCACTTCTCTCTCTTTTCAGTCGATTCCTAGTTGTTTTTAATCATGACGTGTTAAATCTGCATCATATATAGAGTTCATACCATCCTATTACATTCTATAAAATTGAAGACGCTAAAATACCTATAAGAAGTCATGACTTCTGGATCTCTTAACAGCCTCTGACGGCGCAACACATTAACTATGAGAAAATAGAGAAGCTGCCACAGCGAGTACACAACCAGCGGGACCATAAACAGCCACGTCCACAGGTACGATTTGTTTCCGACATATGGCCATGAGGCTCTCTTAGCCGTTCCTTCGGGATGCATGGCTGCAAATGTCACTGGATTCCACCATCGTATCGTAAAGAAAACCAAACCTGGACACTTGCTGTATTAGTTTCCGACCATGGCAAGCAGAACTATACAGACCATATAATATACAAAGATTGTACCTACTGAATCAAATAAAGTCACATAGCAGGTGTAATGTAACAGATTTTGAGTTAAGCATTAAGCAGTAAGCGACAATGGCTCTTTTAGAATCTCCTCATAATACATACGTATTGCACTTTATTTATTTCAACATAATATAAATGTGTTTATATTTGTGAGAAGAGTACCAAAACTAGTAACCGTATGTCCTTTTCCAACGTTCATTTTTGCAAAAATAAGGCTCAAAGCAACTTATTCCTTATAAAGTTCAATACAAATAACCCGTTGCACAACTTCTAGAACACCATTCTAAAATGATAGCAACCATAAAACAAATATCATATGTCACCCGGACGTATTATTTCGACCCTAATCAACTAGACCCATTTAGTGGACCGCTCATCCTAAGTCAAGACGGTTATAGTGGGGCTAGGTCAACCATGAAACAAAATAACATAACGTCTCTCTTATGCGTCCAAAGAGTAAGGCAATACACACCGGGTAACAGATGTATGAGGACACTCGTAATTTTATCGATCGAATTGAAAACCAAGCTACATCGCCACACAATTATTGCCCATGCTAACGGCCCCTGAAAAATCGGTAAAAAGTAATTGACTATAAGAAAGGAAACAAAGTGTTCAGTCACAAATACAACACAGAAGTATGAATGTCCAACTCACCTCAGCAAATGAAAAGCAAACCATAAAAAGCTTTTCATTTTTGGGATACAAGAGGAGTGTAACCAATAATATTGTATTTGCATAGTAGCAGAAGTCCTGCAACAAGAAGGAAAATAACAGAAAAACGAGATTAGAGAGTGTAAATAAAAGAAAAAAAACTAAATGACGAGATTTTAAAGGGTGCAAACTTAGAGGGTGACAGAGCTGCTACAACTACTTTAGCGGGAGCTACTGCTAGTATTGCAAACATTTTTAGCTCCTTAATTCATTTTGTGGAGCGAAATCCATCATTGGCTAGACAATTATTTGGTTCCGCACTTGATCTATAGTTTTAGACTTCATTCTTTATAGCCTAGTCTATATCCACAATTACCGAGACTTTGTAGCCTAGCGCAATATAGGGCCTCAGTCTTTTGCCACTTCACTCTAAAAATATGGTGCACACAAATTGGGCCAAATAACCACAGGTTACCAACAAAAATCACACCGAAAAATTGCAACAATAACTTCGATTGTATGTACTTCCTCCCTCCCGAAATAATTGTCAACTTTCAGAATAGATTAACAGACTCTTTCAAGACTTTTCCTTCAAACTTTTGAAATATTGGTAAGCTTTTTCAATAAATTAATATTTCAACAGAATATTCCTATTTTAGGGAAGTTGATAGTCATTTTAGAATTATTTGAAGTTCTTAGTGAAAGAACTTTTGGGACAAATATACCTAACACTTTTCATATGAAAAAAAAATGCAAATGCATCAAATGAGTATTATATTTCCAAATCCTAAAGTGAATTAAGGTGACATTTATTATCAAATGGCATAAAATAGAAAGGGTAACATTTATTTTGGAACGGAGAGAGAATACTTTTCTTTGGGAGCGCAAGGAGAAGGGAAAAACATCAATAATTAAAGAGAATTATTCTACTAGTCTACTGGAAGAAATCAAAGAATTTCAGGGGAATTCTGCAAGATCCATCTGATATTTTTGGATTTGGTGAGAGATCGTATTTCAACAAGGTTCTAATCAATGTAACAAAGACTCGGGTACAAGACTCGGTCCCAGATGTGCGTTCACAAGTCCGTGTCAACTTGATTTCATGCTTATGGCCTAATTTTGAGTATCTAATTGTCATATTAATATGCGAGTATCCTTATCCGACATGGGTACCTTGGGTGGAATACAAAGTTTGAAGTAATTACAGTTCAAATCATACTGTGAGGTATACTATAGGCTAGAAAATACAAAAGCAGCAAGATCTTCTCCTATAGGTATGATTCACACAAGCTGAACCAAAGAAGAGTATAATACATTCAAGGTTCCATCTATAGAATACCATATCTTTGCTTTTCATTATGCATTAGAACCTAATATTGAGGCCCTTGGTCAGGGACACAAATGAGTAGAGACCAAGACTATTGAAGCTCAAGCTCGTAGGCTCGCGAGACTAGACAAGTATAAACAAACATATCTTAATACAATTTATCAACCTAAATATGCCCATTCGAGCCAAAAAAGCTTGAGTTAAATGAGCTCAAATGAGCCTAAATTGAGCTTAAATGAGTACAAATAAGGTAAGTTCAGCTTGAAGCTTGCCGAGCTGAGTTTGAGCTTAACCAAGCCAAGTTGAGCTCGAGAATAAAGTTTTCAAGCTTGGGAAGCCTCGAGTCTAACCAACTCAGGCTCAGCTTTGCTCGTACACACTTGTGCAAAGTGCTATGCTTGAAACCCTCACCCCCGAGCCAATGTTTGCCTGCCCAAAAGAAGTTTCAGAAAACGAAGCAGGCCTCTCAGTTCCAACAACAGTCCTTCTCGAAGAGCTAAAGAAAATATTAATGTGTCAATTAAGAAGACTCAAGACCGCTCATCCTTCTAAGCAATGTCACTCCTTTCCCACATTGTCCAAGCAATAACCCAGAAGCCTCCTGCATTAATTCTGATCTTTTCTCATTACAGATCCCCGCTTTTAGTTTTTCAATGAATAAGACAGCCTAAAACCTCCATGATCCTAAATTAGGACGTCATGCTACCCCATTCAAAAGGAGAATTCCTACCTAAAGACGAGATTTTAGTCTAACCAAAAACTCTTACGCGTACGAGTCTAGACAATGTAGGAGTTCTAATAATTTAAGTCTTAGCTGCTTATTTTGCAAGTTATATTAGCATCCATCCACCAGTTACGTAGCCATTGTATATCACCTATCATTATACATTTTCAGATTTATGCGATTCTTCTCTAACTTCCGCAATAATCTTACCACCTCAAAATGGAACAATTGTTACTAAAACTGTAGATCTCTCAAACATAATAGCACAAGTGTCTATCCCAAGCAGCTTCTAATCCTGAAAACACACAAGGTAAATAGGAGGTTATCTTCCATTTCATTTACCAAAGTAAAGGTAGCATCCCCTATCAAAAGTCGTCTAGAGTCACCACAATGGATATTCTTTGTTGAATATCTCTACAAAACATGTAAATTTTCATCAACATTCAGATTTCTGCTGCCATAGAACTTCAAAGTATCTGCCGCCTCCTCTAATGGCAAATAATCTAAAAATACATGAAACAAAAGTTTAATCCTCCGAAGTGGGGTCAGCTACACAGATACTTCACCAAAAACCATGGCAAGAAGATCTAATGAATTCTTCACATCATTTGTTGGCTGCCTCACACATTCGTTCCCTAAGAAAGCAAGATATTGGATAGTAGGGAACTATGGAGCAATGCTTGACTGATCACCAATACAACAAAAGATAAAATGAACACAAACTACCCCATTTCATGACAAACTTATGATGAGTTTTATTTAAAACAAAGCTTGTGTTCAAGAAAATCAGATTTGCAACGAATATAACTTCATGCTAAGAATCTTCACTATTAGTGTTTGGATGCACAAGGAGCATTACAAACTCTAGCATCACCAAATAAAAGTCTAAGCATATGTACTACAAAGGATGACAACTTACTGAGACTAAAGTTTGAGACTCACCAATAAGTAATAATGCCATTTCTTATACCGGTAATATATCCATCTTAGTGGAACAAATATCACGTAGAATAAACAGTATACATATGGGATATCTTGTGGTCCTACAAAATAACATTGCAGACATAGGTAAGAAGCAAATACATATAATAAGAGAAAAAAAAATTTAAAAAAAAAAAAAAGGAAATGGGGGAAAGAGGGAATTTTACTCACTTGCACCCAATAGAAAGCAAAATCCTCCAAACCCAAGCACCCCACAAAGATAAGTAACCTAAATTTTACAAAAAACCATCAAATACAATGACTCATATGATTAAACATGGTGTTAGCAATTAAGAGAATCACAGAGAGATTAAAAATTTAGAAAGAATCACGGGCTTGTTAGTAGCGTTTTCCGTTTGCAGCTTTTGGTTTTTGGGAAATCAAAAAAGATTTTAAGCAATTTTTCCTGTTTTCAGTTTTAGCTGAAACTTGAAAGAACTAAAAACACAAAACCAAAAACCATTCCCTAAACCCAGGAAACCGGAATCCATGGGAAGCGGGCATTTGGGCTCCTATTTGGTTTTCAGGAAATTGGCAAAACATGAGAAATGGAAATTCATTTCCAATTCGTTTAAACATAGGAAGTAACTTACCTAACCCTCTAGGAAGTTCTATTTCCCAACAACCAAACACTTTGTACTTACTTCTTGAGAAGTTGACACGGGAATTAAATTCTCGGGAAACATAATTTCACATAAGAATTCAATTCTTATTTTAACCAAACAAGGCCTTAACTCAAAATTCAAGTTCCTATATAGAAAATAATTATCAAACAGCCCTAAGCAAAACCTAGAAAGCAATCAATGAATGGTCCCCATAAAACATCAACAGAACGAAAAAAATCATTACCTTATTGATAAATCGCTCGTGTTCTTCGGCTTGCTTGGCGATTTTTTCAGCATGCTCAGATATAATCTTCTTAGTTTTCTCCTTCGTTTCTACAACTTTCTTCACAAATCAAGCAATACCCACATCACAAAAACCAATTCAAAACACAACCCAAATGAGATAAACAACAACATCAACAATACAGTGCCTCAAAGAGGCTACTGCTAAGGCAGCGTCCTCTACAGATGCTATCCTACGGAGAGGTTGTTTTCGAATGACCCCAACCCTAAAAAGAACTATTTAAGTTAAATGGAACCAAGCATTTCTAATGAAAACACCCATAATCAAATCAAATGAAGCAGCAACAATAACATATATGTAATCCTATAAGTAAACCAAAAATAAACGAATGATTGAATCAAAATTCATCCAAATAGATAACATAAAGCAAGAAATTATACGCATTTTTTTTTATACCTTAGATCGATCCTTGAACCTCTGCTTCACTTTCTCAAATGAATGCTCATTTGATTCCTCATCGCTGTTCGACATTGTTTCTTTTCACAATGAGAGAAAATAGGAGAGAGATTCAAAGATTTGCGTTTGTAATTTGAAACTTTGATTGATCTTCTTCGAAGTTTTAATTAATTCGTCTATACAAACTGCAATTAGGAGAATTATGTTATGGATATTTTGTCCCCCCATTTCTAAATTTGTTAATCCTATAGAATAAATAATTGACAAACCGACAAAATTTTCTTCTAGCAAAATATTTTCTTTTTTTAAACAAATTAGATACTTGTGATTTAATATTTGATGCAATCATTTTTTTACTACATAAATTTGTAAAATAACTATTTAGTTCAAACGCTGCATTTATTCAAGGATTTTCTTTATTGAAATATCACCTATCTATTATCGGATTCTATTAGAACTACGAAATTAAGCGTATTTGGGCGAGAGCAGTGCCAGAATGGGTGACCTCCTGGAAAGTCCTCACCCTCAAGTTGGGAGCATTCGAAAACAGCCTCTCCTCAGATTAATACCCTGAAGGGGGAAGGCGGTGTGCATCTGTCCCTGAGACCCTGCTTAGGCAGGAGCTCTTCGAGCACTGGATATATTGCTTGCTTGGTAACTATATTTTATGTGAGATATCAAAAAATATCTAATTTTTTTAATTTTTTAAAGTCATATCTAAACTTTTGGAAAAAAATTTAATATTGTCACATCTAATACTAATATTGTTAACTTTTTATTAAAATAAATACGAAATTACGAAACTACTCCCAATAAAACTTATTTTTTATCAATGAATTATGAACAAATGTACAAATAAAAAATACTTCTACATTTTTTTGTGGTAAAAGCTTGTAGCAGCGCACCGACCCCTTAACAATTTTACAAAGTCAAAGGTAAAAGATAATTTTGTCATTTGTCATATACATTGTTTAATATAATTTAATTATGTGGTCAACAAAATATAATTTAATTAAATTTAGTTAAACTTGGTGTTTTGATGCATTCATATTCAAAATGTGGTGTTCCATTTGACGAAAAGTTAAAGGTATCAGCATTAAGTGTGACATTGAAATTTTTTTTGGAAAAGTTTAGGTGTGACTTTGAAAAATTAGAAAAGTTCGGTGATTTTTTGACACCGGTGATTTTCAATAAAAAAAAAAAAAAAACCTTTATAAATAGTCTAAGTGATAGTGTAAAATGTTGTACAATTTGTCGTCATTTGTTAGTAAACCCACCATTTATTCACTATTTTCTTTGTCTTACACACGAACCATAATGTCGTGAGACTACAAAGGGACAAAAGTTGAATAAGAGGCTTCCTTTTTTTGAGCAAGAAAATAGGCTTCTTTTATACCATCATACACTGTTGTTTTTATAATTTTATTAAATATATGTAACTTTTAAATTATTATTTCATAAAGTGTTTGATCTAAAAAAATAATACATCAAATTTTAAGGTACTAATGTGTAAGTTGTTTTGTAAAAAAAAAAATGTGTAAGTTATCTTTTTTTCTTTTTTGAATAACTTCCAATATAATATTAACTAATATATTTTCTTAAAATAGTGTTAAAATTTGAGGATAAATTACACGTTACTAAAGTAAGATCTGATGTGTTAATCTTTTAATTCATAAACTTTGTAAAACAATATTTTAGTTCAATAGGTCTTTCACTGTAACTTTTACGCAATAAGTATGTACTCTTTGAACATTCTAGCTGTCGATTGTTACGGTGACATAATGTTTCAAGTTTCACTCTTGTTTTTCATTGTGCAACTATTATACGACAAATAAATCAATCATATGGGATATCATTTGTCGTAATCCAATGTATTTCCACCCCAAAATTCTAGTATGAAATATAATTTTGACAATATATGTATGTTTCTTTTAATGCGATAGTTTTTTTTATTGAAATGGTAACATAGAGGATATATGACTCTTATAAGAGGATAAAAGTGAGAGAGTTGATTGTGGACCACTTATTTGACATTTTCATTATACCTAACATCACTATACCCAGCGGTGGATCTAGAATCTGAAACGGCGGTGGGCTTGATTTATAAACTATGCTCACTCCGATCGTAAACTAATATATATTATATATAAAACTTACAAAAAAATTTAAACTCGGGGGGCTTGAGCTTACCCTTGACCTCCCTTACATCCGCTACTAACTACACCTGACGTCACCCTCTTCCCCCTCTTTAACCAAGTGTATGGTCCATGTTTCAAAGCCAAAGCCTAGGTTGGGGGTCCTCGGAAACAGCCTCTCGTTAGGGTCTCACCCTGACAGGGTAAGGCTGCGTACATCCTACCCTCCCCAGACCCTACGCAAGCGGGTGCCCTTGTGGCACCGGGACTGTGTTGTTGATGTTGTGGTCCATGTGTCACTATCTCATTTTTCTTTCTCGCATAAGAGTCATACATATTGATAATTAACATAATAAATATATATTACAATAACAAAAACAACAACAACAAATCCCAGTACCTCAAGGGCTCCCGCATAAGCTGGGTCTGGGAGGGTGAATGTACGCAACCTTACCCCTTCAGAGCGTAATCCTACCGAGAGGCTTTTTTCGAGGACCCCTAACCTTATATGGTCGGCAACAGAGGACTTTCCAAGAGGTCACCCATCCCGATACTACTCTCGCCCAAGCACGCTTAATTTCAAAGTTCTAATGGAATATGGTCGCATTAGTACCTATAAATGAATCCTATATATTACAATAATCTATATTATATTATCAATTTCTATCTAAAATTTATTAAATTTTACAAAACTTGATTAAACTAAAGAGTACCTGAATAACAAAATAAAAAAATACTTATAAATTTTAATATACATACAATAGAATACCATTAACGGTAATAATTTGGGTAAGACATTGTGGGAGCTTTAATGTAATGCTATGAATGGGGTTCCCATCTTTAGACAATGAGGTATCATGGCGTTCCCAACTCAGGTTGGAAGTCCTCGGAAACATGCTCTCTTCATGGTAGCCCCCCGTAGGGGAAAGGCTGCGTACATCTACCCCCAAACCCTGCTTTTGCGAAAGCCCTTGCAGGCACTGAATTTGTTGTTGTTATTGTTAAAATAGGCAAATGAATGCCACATTTTTTGAATTTTTTATTAAATTAAATATAAGTGCATTTTTATATTTTTATTTCAACACAACTCACCCCAATATTTAATTGCCCTACACGTCAATTTGATAAAATAATCTCTCAAATATGTTATTGTACACAACTCATCCATTAACTTTGTTACTAAACACGATCCATCTCATGATATTCAACTTTTAACTCTAAAATAATGATATTAAACATAGCTCACTTGTGCACATTAACGGGCTTTTATCAAACTTTCAGAAACATGAACAAGTTGAATATTCCAACTTGAACTCAACTCAATAAGCTATTGCACCCTGATAAAGTTCATCAGATGTAATATTTACGCCCGTATTCATTTGGCCAAAACGAACCAAATATGACATGATACGACTTGATTTTCTCCTCAAACTCGACATGATTTATCAGTTTCTAAACACATTAAACAAATTTTATACAAGTTTTATGGCAAACATGAACTCGGAAGATAAAATGATTAACACAGCACAAAACCATGTCCCTCTCTGACACATTAACATCCCAATCTCTTCAGTTGTTCACAAAGATGCACATTTGTTCAGATCAAAAGCTATACAAGTTAAATATATTGTTTTGCTGTCACGCTCAGTTTCATTTGCTACAAGAAAATTGTCACTTCTACCGTAAAGTATCTATGTCCGGGTATGGACACCGAGATCTGACATAACACTTGAACGCTCCAAATCAGACCAGAAACATGCGTGAATCACTGGAATACATACTTGTACCTGGTTTTTCTCCTCGAGCCTGAGCAACATCGGTTCTGGGTACCAGCCGTTTACCTAGCATCAGAGTCTACGATCCGAAGGAAGAGAGAACGTCAGGAGAGAGAAAAACGAAAAATTAGATGAATGCAAGAAAAATGGGGTTGTTGCCAAGACAATGACAAGGACATACTATTAAAGAGCTTTGTTAGCAAAATTAGCGTATAATATAAATTTTGGTCAGATAACCATACTTTACCATTTAAAAAAGCATTTATATATAACTGCCAATAATACAATAACATAAGCGTTCTTTTGATGTTATCTATATAATACATATATTATAACTCGTAGCCGTATTTCTCCTATTTAAAAAATAAATGATAACTAAAAATGATCAATACGCATTTATATATCCATATTCTATATTTTACTAAACTTGTCACATTAACTCTCATATTATTGATTAAACCTATCATTTACTATGCGTTATGCTTTTAATACCACTATTGTGATTAATTACTCATTTAATTTTACAAATTTGACAAAATTTTGACTAAAAGTTTTATCTATACAGGCGAATAATACACATACGTATTAGATCCTGTTTAATTTACATACCGTATTTTACTAACAGGGATACAGAGATGGTCACATTTTTGGATGAACTGCAGCAGATTGACTAGCTACAGATAAGCACATAGAATGAAATAAATTAATGGCTATTACTTAAACGGATTTTGAGTTGTTCATTATATGACTGGCAGTGGGATTGTTGTTGTTGCTGTTGCTGCTGCTGCTGCATCATTATATGACTGGCAGTCTCGTTTTATAACAGGCTAAATGATACATGTTTTATTATTAAACATATTATTATATGTTTTTAAATGTTAGAAACTATCAGGGGACATAAAAATGAACAATTGTATAACTAAAGATAAGGGTGACATGCCACATATTCCAGCAAAAATTTGTGGAATTCCAAGAATAAGCCATTGGTTTTGAGTGAAGGGTACCTATATACTGTTAAAGTCGTGTTTCATGTTAGCAGTCCTCGGAAAAAATCCAATAGCACACACACGTATGTAACCAAAATTACGTGCCAAGTTAACATTTTCCAATGAAAATCTCTAGGATTCTGACAAAAGACACCAACGTGAAAATTTTTAAATGTCGGGGGTACTTAAATTTTCAAAACCTATTAATACCTCAATGTATATATTAGATCATCAAATCACCTAAGTGATAAGTCCCAAAAAGAAAAGAAAATCAACACAGTCGTCAAGACTCGTTATGTAACGTCCACAAAAACCCGCTTCAGCAAAACCGTGATCGTGACCACAGTGGACCACAATTTGATTCTATAATCAGGATAAGGTTCATAATTTCAGTAGGAAAACAAATATCAGCTTAGTTTAACAGAGTGGAAAGATGAGGATTGACACGCACATAACCAAAGCTTCGTGTTTATAATATTAATGTCACAAATAATAAACCACTCATGTAGACACATGTAAAAAATTCATGCATTCATGTTCAACTGTGGCTGCAGATTACCCAATACACCGCAACAGCAGCATAATGGTGATGAAGATCAAGGATAAAGAATCAAGATTTAAATCTATGATAATTATTGACTTTGAATTATTGTAAATTCTATCTTTTATAATATACTATTAGTTAGGATTAGCTTAGAATAGACTTTGACTTCTATTAACTTTGCTTTCATCATATTAAGAGTTTGTTTATTATGCGTTTAGTAGTTTACTTTCACTTAGGATTCTAGTTTCTTTTCTATAAATATTAATGTAAGCACAGCCTAACGAAGATCATTAGACCATTGAATAAAATTCAGTTCTTTTCTATTTTATTAAGTATAGGGTTGCTTAAAGCTAAGTTCAGGGGTACTTAATTGGTTGGCATAAGGATGCGTAAGCTCTATCAAATGGCAGGGTTGAATGACACCCAGAACGGAGAGACCATAAGTATCTAATTTAAGCTCAGCTAAAGGGCTTGCATCAGAAAAAAAACTATAGAATCTCAAGAATCACTGTTTGCATCAGCAAATTTGATATTTTCAGAAACTTTTCTGAATAAAGAATGAAGTTATGGAGCAGAATCAGGGAATAGAATCTTCATGTGAATACACTTTCATGTTGGTTCTCCTCCTATGTCAGCAAGACTTGGATCTTTCTCAGATTTCCTTCCGATTTACTTTAGACCCATGTGTATTTTAGTAACTATTCCAGCAAAACAAGTAAAAGAGATGACCCACTCACCTTAAGTATGTTTACTTTGCAGAACTTTATATAACTTTCAAATAGAACATTTTCCCAAAAAAATGTGTTCACGAGACCATGTGTTCCCGATTTCTAAGAGAGCACGTTTTCTTGTTTTCTTCCATTGTGTAAAAATTTGAAACATTTCCCGTTGCTTTCCTAGTTTTCTTTTGTAAATAAAAGGTTGTTTTTCCAGTATTTTCAAAGTGTTTGCCCATATTTCATTTTCCAAAATACTGAGAAAAACAAGGTAGAAAAATAAGAGATCTTTCGTGCACTAAATGCAACCATAAGGCTCTGTTTGGGATACGGCAAAATGCTGTGGAAGGAAAAAAAAAAATTGGAGGAGAACATTTTTCCTGTGTTTGGAAAGTATGAGAAATATGAAGGGAAAAAATTGGATCAGAAAAAAAATTACCATAAGATTAAGGAAAATCATTTTCCTCCTAAAACAAGATGGAAACTGGGGAAAAAAAAAAAAAATACAATCGTGGCTCAAATGATCCAGCTCACTCCCTTCAGCCCATCAGTCATAGTCATTTCATTTCAGTAAAGTAATTGCTCCAACCCACTATTTTCCGGCCTATCCTTTTACAGCCCATCATTTGCATTAGTAGCGATTTAAGCTGTCTTGTTCACGCATCACCATCCTCAACTTAGACCACCATCATACTACGCACACTTTAACTTTTTTTCTTGACTTTCAAACAAGGGGGGGGGGGGGGGGGGGGGGAACTCATTTTCCCCTATTTTCTTTCCTTGAACTTTTTTTGCGTCATATTTTTTTTTCTTCCGAATTTTCTTGATTCCAAATGGAGCCCAACTTTTCAAAAAATAGGACAGCATGAAATAAAAACAAGATATGGTCAATGGATCACATTGCTAAAATCAAATACTCATAATGTAGCCTACACCTCAAACACAACGACCTTAAAAAGCACGCTCAAGTGCAGAGAAATGCACAGAACCAATGTGATGGCAGCAGAACGCATCTCAGGAAACAAAGCTTAATTAACAGTAGAAATAAATATAGCACAGAGAGTCCTTAAAACCGTTTTAGGTAGCAAAAAGACATGGCATACCGTTGCTGTTAATCGAAGATCCATTATCTTTCTTTCCAGAAGCATGCTGCTGAATGAATTGTAGAATTGTTCTCCAATAATGGTCTCCACCAGCAAGCCATGTATCCATATGCATACCTGTCGGGAACTCGACAAAAGTGCATTGCTGGTTGCGGGCAGCAGCCTTTGCATATAGCATTTTCATATGGGACGGAGGAACCATTTCGTCTTGCAAGCCTGAAAGGAAAAGAATGGGCTGTCTAACCTGCAGACAATTGGGTAGTGTTATGTCATTTGAACAGATTTGTAAAAGAGCCAAAGGTTGAGCGACAAATCAGACTGGAGCTCTGTTTGGTTTAATGGGACACATTTTTTCCATTAAATATGTTTTTCTTGAAAAAATTGTCCTTATGGCAATTACAGTAAATACCAATGATCCCTCCTCATAATTCCTCCCACTAAGGTTGCATTTACGTAACCAACAGTAGATACCAATGATAATCTGAACTAGAAGAACGGGTATTATCTTTTCAAGCCAAGATTATAAGCAGCTACGGAAATTACACTGGACATTCCTCTTTACTTGTGCAATTCATCCAGACACTTTGATAAAAACATTCGTCCAAATAAACTAAACATAGTAAATAACACCAGATACGAGATAGCTCCAGACGCTTTATAAAAACATTCGTCCAAATAAACTAAACATAGTAGATAACACCAGATATGAGATAACTCCAGACGCTTTATAAAAACATTCGTCCAAATAAACTAAACGTAGTAAATAACACCGGATAAGAGATAGCAAAGAATTTTCATGACATACGCTAGAAAGACATGAAGGGCAATTTCCTTGGAATATAACCTTACCTGCCCAATTATATCAACAGTACTCCAAGGAGAACGTACAAAATAGTTCAGAACTTTAGGACCTTTCGAGCTGCTTCCACCAATAAACCATTTCAAGAAGGGCAATAGAACTCCAGCCATGTCTAAAATAGAGGTAAAAGTATTCTCCAATATCAAGGCAGCAACCTGATATAAGAAGATGGATTAACTAATAAATATGGAATTAATAAAATGAAGTGGCTCCACAAGACTGCTGCGGAACAAAAATATACAACAAAAAAGTTGAGAGAAAGAGAGAGGACGAGAAGAAGCCTCCCAAACTATTGAATGATGGCAATAAGCTTACTATGATTTTTGTAAGATTGGCTATGTAAGCCATAGACTAGCCTCAACAAAAAAACATAAATGCTGCTTTATGAAACTCTCTCAGACCTAATATAAATGTCACCATTTAAAATTACGTCAAAACTAAGATTCTTTGCCTGGATTTTCTTCTAATATATCTCTTATTCTTGTTATTTAGATTGTGCTTTAAAATATGAAAAAGCGCCCTAAAATATTAAGAT
The DNA here is from genome assembly GCA_018398585.1 of Simmondsia chinensis. NCBI lineage: Eukaryota > Viridiplantae > Streptophyta > Magnoliopsida > Caryophyllales > Simmondsiaceae > Simmondsia > Simmondsia chinensis. Next base: position 23,926,653 of record JAGTTD010000017.1, on the reverse strand, counting down.
GTTGGAAGATAATAATAGATCATTTCAAGCAAATCCTTATAGTTGCAGTATGGGAAACTATAGCACTAAACAAGAAACATCAAGCTTACATAAATTAGTTTCACTAGTATACACTAAAGAACTAGGTGGATTCAGTACTCATGAAAATAGCAGGTGCCAAGGCCCAAGCTTCACAAAAAAATCACTGCCTTTCTACCCATCTCTATCAATCAGGGTGGATGATGACTTGACATCTCTTCTTCATGAGCCATGGGGTTTAGTGTATTAGTTAGGCTACCCAACCCCTCGAGCACAAGGTCTTGGTTTCAAAGCTCATTCCCCAAATATTGGTGGCCCTACCTCCTCACTATTAATTTTTTTTTTTTAAGAAAAAAAAATCTCTTCCTCACTCTTTGACACACAAAAAGGGCAAGAATCACTCGTTCCCGACCTCTTTCAATCAAACAAGAAAACAATTTCTCTCCCCCTCTCCATCTCACTTTTATCTCCCAGTATCCAGCGCTTTCTCAGTCTCCTTCCTCCATCTAAGTCCTTCCTTATCTTCCCCAGAAAAGATTGAAGATGACTACAATCTCCGTAAATAGCACTTTCTCCATCTGGAACATTGAAATTGTCTCATTAGGTTGTTGCATTATTTAAAGTTCCATACACACCCCTAAACTATAAGACTCATTGTTCTGTGAGTACATATCAACTGAATATGTGGTATAAGAAAATAATTTGATATGTACAGTGGCATCACCATACCCTTTGGTGGTTTCTCTGCCCAATGGAAAGAACTGGAATAACCAAGATGTCTATGAGAATTCCAATTGGCCAATAGAAAAAATCAGAACCACCAAGATGTCTACAAGAAATTCAAAGTTCAGATAAATATACTAAAACACTATTAAATCATTTGCTCACACTGCCCGTTGAAATTGCCAAACTTCACAATGTATCGAAACAAAATGATGAAAAGAAAATGGGATCCTACCCCCAATTCTAGTATTCAACACGTATGACATGAGGACGAAAAAGATGTGAGAACAGGACTGGTACCTTATCAGGGTTGTTTTTGGTAAGAACTGCTCCAACTGCACCACCCAGTGACCTTCCAAACACAACTATCTGGGATGCGTCTAGGTCAGTCCTCTGCATTAGATGATCTAGGGCAGCCTAACACACATTAGGCACATCGGTTATCAAACAAAATAAATCCACATGTTTTTAAGGAAGTTCAACAGCCAATCATCAAACAGCTAGCAACCTGAGCGTCCTTTGTGATTCCAAGTTGGGAAGGGTAGCCATCACTCTCACCATAACTGTTTATTAGAGTGAAAACATAAATATCCATCAACTAAAACAATGGATGGATTTGGATCAAAAAAAGACAAGGATGAATTCAGGCACTGACAAGATGCCAAACACAAATGGCCGAAAGAAAAAATGTCATTACAAGAAAAACATACCCCCTGTAAGAAAGCATAAAAACATTGCACTGCAGCCTTTGTAACATAATCCGCACCATTTCAAGACGATGAGCAATATCTGCATGCCACTAGTGAAGGTATCTAAACAAATTCTACATAAAAGGGGACAAAATATAGAACACGGCCCTACATGAGACTGGCAACTAGGGATGGCAATGAGGCGGGTAAAACCCGTCACCCACAGATCCCCCCATTTGAAGAGGGGGGCTATGTATAATCATTTGGTGCCCACAATCGGGCGGATATGGGGCAGGTAGTGGATGCCTGTTGGATACCCGCGGATAATGGAGAGGGTAAAGGTATGGGTTTGTACCCGGCCCAAGTATCCATTTCATACCCTTAGTGAGTAATGCGGTGAGTATGGGTATAGATTTGGGAGGCGAATACGGGTATGGAGGAGGCACCATCCATACCAGCCCTGCTGTCATCCCTACTTGTCACACGCACTGCCCCCCCCCCCCCCCCCCCCCCGGGGCGGCCGGCACCCTTTGCTGCCATTCCTACTTGTCACACGAAGTGACACTGACCAACCCCCACCCCCCGGGGGGAAAAAGAGAAAGGAAGCGACAATTAGAAGGATACTGCCAGCATTTTCCTGGAAGAAAAGAATGGTTGGACCTGCAATATAAAAGACCTTTCAGTCTCTCAGTTGCAAAAATTATGAAGTCACTTATGACACAATTACCATGACTATCAAAGAAATTGTATAACAAACTATCGAATCATAACAGAATGCGAGAAAAGAAAAAAACTGAGGAAAGAAAATGATAAGAAAGAGTTCTTCCAGTCAAAACGAGGACATCTTCTCCTTAACTCTTTGTACATTCTTTCTGTTAAATGTCACCAGGCTTTTTGGCCCAACCCACAGAGTCGGAATATATGAGATTCACATCTAAACCCAAGTGGAGTTCCATTCTAAAACTAATTATCATTAGGTAGAGTAACCCACTAGAATTAGATGTTAGTCTCTTCTTTCCTACAACTCCTGCGTGGGATTCACATTTAACTCACACGTAGAGTTCTTAGTCTCTAACACTTTCTCTCCTAATATTATTTCTCTTTTCAATAAAGAAAAACCTAGTTTCATAAAACCCTCAAAGAAAAGTCCCAAATCAAATTTCGTCATAGTCCAATTGGAACATCCCAATTTTCACTACCCACCAAATTTGATCCCAACCCCACTTACCACCTCACACCATAACCCAGATTTAACAACTTTATCCAACAATCAACCTCAAAATCACCCTAATCAACAAATCCCACCACAATCCACCCACACAAAACCCTAAAAAAAAAAAAAGCAAAGACAAAAAGAACCAACAAAACCTCAACAATTGGGAAAGAGCTTGATGAACCAGCCCAAAATGAACCAAATTAAACAAATTAATCCAACAATTAAGCTCAAAATCACCATTAACAACAAAACCCTCAACAATCCACCCCCATAAAACCCTAACCCTTGTTTGGCAACCGGGCAAAGGCGTAAAGCGGGTAAATGAGTTATCCTTATTTCATAATTGTGTAAAAAGCTAAAGATTAAACTAAGAGCAAGATTATCCAAATTACTTTCAAATTTTAGCCTGCTCTTCTTTACCAGCTATGCCAAACGGGTAAAGGGGTAACATTTTCAAACTAGGGGTAGAAAAGAAAGAGCAAAAGAGAAAAAGAAGCAACAAAACCTCGGCAATTGGGAAAGAGCTTGATGAACCAAGCATGAAGGCGAACCCCATCGGAAGATCTGAGCCACACATCTTCATAGATGAGCCGCAAACGAGCGGGAGTGATGGGGTATGACTTAGTGAGACCAGGTAGCACAGGGACGTAGACGAGCCGCTCCTGGAAGGCCACCAGCAGGGCCATCCCCGCCACCAGTAGACCTCCGGCGCCGTAGAGCACGACGTTCAGATAGGACACCATCTCCGCCGCAGCTGGTGGTTGTGGTGGTGGTGGTGGTGGCGGTGGTAGAGAGAGAGAGAGAGAGATGGAAAGAGAGGGAACTTTATGGTGTAAGCTGGAGCCTGTTTGCAATCAGTGTTGTCATTAGGTCCCTTCTGCCTTTTTCTTCACCTCTATTTTCTCTCTCTGATAGATAGTACTCTTTTTGGATATTTTGAAATTTGAATGTCTTTTTATCAGTTAAATTATTACTTAAATATCTTATATTTAACTACTTATTATATAGGTATCTGATATTTTAAATATATAATGAGGTATTTTAAAGTCTAAAAATTTTATTATTTAGTTATCCTAGAGTTTTAAAATTTTATTAATCATGTACCTTCTTTCCAATATTTATTGGATTTTCACTGCAAATTACTCAAGTGAACCATGATTCCGATTTGATAAAAAAAACACATGGTTCCAACAATGTGTCCTGTAGATACTTGCATAACATCTCCTATTCAAAGATCTGCACCTGCCTTTACACAATTAGACTGTAAATTATCTATTTTTGAAATGATTTATTGAATTCATATGCATATATAATTTCTGTGAGCCTGCTTAGCTCAAAGGTAAGAGCATCGCATTTGTAATGCGATGGTCATCAGTTCGACTCCGATACTGGGAAAGCTATGAACTTGGAAATGGAGAACAAATTGAAGAAATGAAGTTAAATCTTTGTGTACTGACTCCTAATCGAATTGTTTGGAATTTCGGGTTGGCTTGTTTTGGCTTTGGCGCATTTCATGTAACAGGCTTGTATTCTTCGAGTTATGTTTATTTATTAGAATTTGATTTTTTTTTTAACAAAAAATGCTAATATGACAAATGATTTCAACAATATATAGAATTTATACTATAATTCAGTGAACTTTTTATCATAATTTTTTTATTATTTGCTGAAAACATTAATATGACTTATATATTATTGTAATAATCCATCACATTAGCATTTTGTATAAAATTGGTCATGTTCTCTCAAAAAGTCATCAAATTCCGACATAAAGTACCTAAGTGATAAAAATTTTAAACTTCAGGGTATAACATTGTATATATTAAAACTTCGTAGTACATAAATGATAAATTGTTAAACCTTAGGGTACCTAAGTGAATGTTCTTTTTATTAGTTAAATTATCATTTAGGTACCTTAAAGTTTGAATAGTTATCCCTTAAGTATCCTAACATTTAAATATTTTATCATTTAGATATCCTACTCCTGAATTTGATGAATTTTTATGAGAAAATAATAATTTTATACAAAAATGCTAATGTTTACAATAAAATTTACGAGCTGTGTTAATATTTTTAGGAAAAATTTAACAAATTACATAACAATATCACTGAATTTTGATATAACTTACCTAAGTGATATTTAGATACTTTGAAATTCGAAATTTATCAATTACATATCATGTATTAAATATTTTACTAGAATCAAACACATTTTTTGTAACTTGCTGACGTATTATTTAAAATACTGATATAACTTATATATATTATTATAATCATGTGTCATATAAAATATTTTTTGGTAAAAATTGTTTAGATTCTGAAAAAATCCACCATATTTCACCATTAGAGTGTCTAGGTGATACCCTACTTTTTTTAATTTTTACTCGGCGTTAATCAACGAATGGGTGACCAATTTGATCATAAAATGATGTAGTAAATTATAATAATATAGTTATCTAAAAAACTTTGACTTAACTGGCTCCTGTGGTACACGTGGGTCACCGCATGGGCCAGAACTTACCGGATAATCGGATTTCTCAATTAGAAAAATAAAATATTTACCTAAAATAAGATGAGAAATTAATTTAAGTATAATACATTATGGATTAATAGAGTTAAAATGACCCCATAACATTTTGATTAGAGTTAGGCATAGAAATTCCAATCAGGAAATTGCGATAAAAGGTGCAAATGAGTCAAGTCCACTAAGCCTCCACGGCTTGGCTCATCATACAGCTTGAAAAGACTCAATTTGTTTCTAACTCAATCCCAGTTCAAACCCATAGTAAAACCGAGCACGCGCATTCACGAGCCTGAATGAGCCCATTTCAAAACGCTTTATGAGCATAAAAATGCCCAGTTAAGCCATGTTTCAACCTAAATGAATTTAGATTGAATCGAAACGATGCCAAAACAAGGCAAGTTTAGCTCGAAACTTGGTTTAGTCCAAGCTCAACCAAACTAAACCAAGCTCGAGCTCAAGGTTTCTAGGACCCCAAGGTGAGCTAAATGTTAACAAGCCAAGCTCCCGGCTAGACTCATTTACTCCCGTAATTGTCACCAACCAACACCGAACAACTAATTAACCGCAATTAATAAAAAAAAAAAACTACAATATCATTAAACTTTTGTGAATGTCATGTGATTAAGTAGTAGAGACTACCATCTAGTGATTAAAACACAATTAAATTTTCAACTCGCTTAGAATTTGACATCCTTACGATTATAACAGACAAGGATTTCAAACTGATGCACTAATCGTTAACGTGAATGTTATTTACTCGAGCAGTTCTACCGGAATAGCCAATGCATAAACTAACAAATAATATAAAGTGGATTTCGTATTTTTTCAGTTGTTTCAGTAAAACTGTTTGGATAAACCACATAAGCTTGCAGTAAAAAAGGGCAATAATTACACCAATATAACCATCTTTAACAAATTTTTTTCCGTTTGTTTCAATAGAACTGTTTGAGTTAACCATATAAATGATTGCAAAGATCGAACCTGTTGGGGAACGGAATCAACCGGATCTACTCGGAAAGGGCTTTCCCAATTTGATGGTGTCAGATCCGGGGGCGGTAATCATGTTTCCGTTGTCAGACATGTAGTAGTAGTTGTAGTTAATCCGAGTAACCAAATCCGCTAGATGTGGGAAGTGGCCCACATTCAATTTGAAGGACAATACCTACAAATCCATGCCATTTTCTGGTAATTAGAACCAAATCGATCGAATAATATGCAATTTCTATTAAATAATGGATTTAGAGCTGGCCATTACGCAATTGGCGGTTATGCAGAGTAACCATCATAATGCATATGTATTGTGTTTTATTTACTAACACTTTCCATAATAGGTATACATTCTTTTTGTAGTGGTAAGAAGTACAATATTTTTGCCATAAGTAGGGCTACTGACATGTGGGGATGAGGGAAGGTGAACTCAAAACCAAGACCTCACACTTGAGGACACGAAGCTTTAACCACTACACTGATTGATCTTGCTCATAAATGTGTTTACATGGTAAAAACTTTGCTAAAAAGAAATTTATATTCCAAAATGAATAAATAAATGCAATTAGGCGTTATATATTACAGGGGTAAATTACATTCTAATACCCCGAAGTTTAGTATATCAAATTTTAGTCCATAAATTTTATGAGATAATGGTCTAGTCCAAAACTTCCATGTATTTAATAAAATAGTCAAGACCGTAGTGTGTAAAGGGGGTAAAATAGGTCCCTCATCCAACTCTTCAACGTTAGAAGTGCCACAACATCGTGGTTTGTGTGGGATATGGGGAACAACGAGGGGATGGAGGGGTTATCAACAAATAACAGCAAGTTCTATACCTTTTTTACTCCGTTGTTTGGATTATTTTATTAAATACATAGACAAAAAAATTGTTTCAAAAATTTTGTGGAATAAACAATTAATACACCAACCTCATGTACTAACATGTAATTTAGACATTAATGACACCCACTTTCATGACAATGCGACCATGACTGCAACATGCACACCAATGATGATGATCTGAGTCAATGATTTGAAGTCCTTAAAATATATATTTTTTAACTTTCTTAGAATATATCTTTCATGTATGCAAAAGAAAAAGAAAATGTATATGCCAGCAAGCGAGCACATATTGCCATGATCACTCCCCCTCTATGTTCATTTCATCGATTTTCCCGAGAGGCTACATTTACTTTGAGCATGACGACGGATGCCTGGCGCATGCATTGAGAACACAGAAACATTTATGGAAAGAGAAAGGAGATTACTCTGAGAAGAAAGGCAATGCAATCATCAAATTGCTTCTCAATCCGGTCCACCTCCATCTCACACCTCGCCTTGATAGCAGAAACCGTTCCACTGCTATTCAGCGTTTTCTGTATCGAATAGAAATCTAGAGCCAATCCAAGTATGCTGTTTATACGGCTCGCTATTAACGCCCACTGTACTCACAAAAATTCAAATCATAATACGTTCAAAGGACAAGCCCCGCGTAATGTCCCAATCACATATCGGATAGATAGTGTGGAATTTGACCAGTTTTCAACTTCGTCCCTACAGTAAAGTAACTAGGCCTTCCCCATTTGGGCTTAAATGGTCTACTATGTTGAAGGTGCTAGCTAACTCAGTTGGTAAAGTCCTTGAGAGGTGGTGCTCAAGATCCGGAATTGAATCCCACCTTCATCATTTTGCAAGAGTGATTTGAAGGGGATTTAGGGAGGTCTGCCCCCTTGTGAAACCCATTCAACTTCCTCATTGTTTAACAAAAAAGTTAAATGGTTTGTTATGGGCTAATAGGGGACTACCGACATTTGCAGGTTGTGTTGCAGCAATTTTTGGTTGGGTCATTATACCCGGACCATCCACATCAACGTGAAGGCAAAGATAAAAATGATACCCACCAGCTTATCGGGAACAACAAAGCATTGCCTTTGAATCGTCAGCAAATAGGTGTCGTGTACTTCGATCACTTCGTCCAAGGAACGTGCTGCTGCCATGCCTTTGCATAGCTCACGCCACGCACTGTGATACACCTGTGATGCAGCACAAGGAAGAATTAACTATTTTGAAATCAACAAATAAAATCTGAATTTAATTCATTCGAAGATCCCTTCATAAGGTACAAAGGCCCTCTTTATAGTGTAGGTATACTAAATCTGAAAAGATAAATGAGATCTCCAAGAAACTTAAACCTGATTTGACTAGGAAATAAGGATGTTTCCTTACAGAGTATGGGCCCCATTTGGCCAAGTGTTTTTTCTGGAACTAAGTGTTTCTTTAGTAAAAACACTTTTTTCACATTTTAAGGATGTCCGACCAATAAATTTTTAAATAAAAGAGAAAAGTATATTTTTTTTTTTTTTTTTTATTTTAATCAAAAGTAAGAATGTAGTGCTTTTCTTTTCAATTAGAAGCAAAAGTAAAAAATTAAAAAATTTTCAAACAAGTAACTCCTATTGACAAAACTTTATACAAACACACTTATGCAAAAAGAAATTCTGAAAAAGGCATTTTTTTCCCAGTATGGCCAAACAAGCCCTACAACCAATATCTAGCAAAAACTAAGGAGCTGTCTACAACCTTCGCTTGCTATATACACTGCCGACATATCTTAGAGCACTAGAACATGGGAGAAACACGTTCTAGATTTTACATCCTGCAGCCATATGATTGCATGCTCTACAGCCGGTCATAGTCTACCAAATGATTGGAAGTCTTGGCCTACTACAATCTGAAGATGCAACTGCATTTAAAAAATAGCTCTAAGGATAGGATAACTCCATTTGGCCCATAATAGTCCCTTTGACATCTTCAGAAAAAAAGAAATTAAAGACAATATGATGCATTAACCTCGTAAACAAGAGGACAGCCGCATAAGGCAAGATAGTAATGCAAGCTCAGCAGTGCATACTCGCCCCAGATCATTAAAAGATTGACATAAGCACCTGTTAAAGTCTAAACTATTCATGACCCTATGTCCATTAGCTTAAAAACTTTTGGATAGTTTGTTCTTGATATGATATAGAGCCTTGTTAACCAAGAAGCCACGAGTTCGAATACTAATAACTCACACTCTTACTATTAATATAATTTCAGCATGGTGTATAAGGTGAGTATGTGCTTTATCCATTCTTCAAGCCCAATGGGCATTAGTGTAAGAGGGCTTGTTAGAGTATCAAACTATTCATAGGCCTTCACCCATCAGCTTAAAGCTTTTGGGATAGTTGATTCCTAATAGTAGCCAAAGCCAAATACGTAAATGACAACCAGATAAAGCATATATTCCTAGGTGACTGCTTAAGAATGTAAGCAACTGGATACTCAAAGCATATATTCAGACTTGCAACTATTTATCATATCAAAAACAAACATAGGAAAAGAAATAAGCATCAAATAAAGCGAAATGAAGTGAGTGGGGGCTAACAAATTAAATCGACATAGGTTTTAATACGGATAGAGCTTACTCTATCCATCACATAATTGTGAAAAGCATCCACAAAGTGCATCAGTTTCTGCTCTACTAGCCAACGGTGCTTGCAATTGACTGTCACAGTGCCTTTCCCCTACGACAAAACAGTTATATGAAGGATGCCATTAGTGTGGCAATAGTAAAATATAGTTATGATCGTATCACTTAAGATAAGATCAAATAAACAATAGCATTCACTGGTTTCTCTTGAGGCCTGCAAGCATTGTTTGTCGAGACCCAAGCAATAGAAGCAGTTGTTTGGGGCCCTCAATTTGTGAAAGGCCCATCTAAAAATTGGTTATATTATCAGTTTATGACTACCATACATTATGAATTAAAATTGGAGAAATAATTATATATATAATATATTACAAACATATGTGTACTTATATAATATAAATAACCTAAATTAACTCGTATTACAATATAAAGTGGATTATTGGAGATGTACTTAAGCTAGTCTAGACATGTTAGTTACCTAAAAACAGCCCACCAGTCAAAACTTGATTTGGGCCCCTAAAATCTCTGGACAAGCCCTACATGCAAGGCACTAAATTTCAAGAGTAACATCAAAAAGACCATAACAAAGTAGAATCCAAACCTTCCATATCCAACGCCGAGCTTTATCAAGTACAAACTTTGCACGCTTGACCTTAATGAGGAAGCGCATCACCTAATCAAATAATATGAACGAATTAAACACGAACATGATAATTGATCATCCTTAGTATAGCCAAAAGCACAAGTTATCACCTGGTTATACTTTTTAATTGCCTCTGAGTTAGCAATAAGTTCTAGCGGCCACGAAACCTGCAACGTTAATTGCGCAAAAACTTTCTTTCAAAAAACACAGATATGGAGCGGTAGATGAAAACATTCTATAGGAGTGCCTCCATATAGCAAACCTTGTAGGTGAAGTTAAGTACATCAAGACCGCTAATACCCAACCCGGGCTCATGACCTATACGAGGAGTCGCAATAAGGCTAGATGGAATCTGCTGATCGCTACCATCAAGAGCACTGGGTTTCACAATTGAGACAACCAACGAGTCGGGTGCACTCAATAGCATGCCATCAGCAGAGTTTGTAATTGACTCCTACAGTAAGGACAGAGATTTAGATGAGCAGAAACCAGGAATTGCTTTGTGTAAGACATAATTGCATCTCAGTAGCCAAAGGAGATAAAGTAGACAGTTATAGCAGTCAATGAATCTCTAGTGTTTTAAGAAAAAAATAAAAGAATACAAAGAATTTTCCCCAGTACAAATTCACAAGAATACTCAGCTAGTATATTTCTACATAAAATGAAATCACCAAGTCAAACAGGATCAGTTGAATTTTGTACTCATGCAAAACTCGTAAACAGGTGGAGGGACACACCCCGACCACTCAAAAAGGTATGTATGAATAGAGTCAAATAAAGGTTATTATATGGTATTACTGGTTGTTGTATTAGAAAATTTGAGCTAGCCAATACACATTCAACCATTACATAATGGGTGCTTTTGTAGCAGGCTCCAAAACACATTTATTGCATATTAACAAATTAAAGTACCTATGTATTCACATGTTAGAGCTATTGAAAGGGTTTTTGGATTAGTAATTATATAGCAAGTGGAACAAATATTTGCAAACCCAAAGCATAATAGTAATTAATATGTTCCTCTGATATGCCCAAAAAGCAAAATTAGAACCAAAGTCCATTAAGATTACAGGAGAAAGCTTTTCAGACAGATCGCTATTTCCTCTGTCACTTCTCGGTATTATTTTACATTCCAAGAGTTTCAACTTTTCAGTCAAGATAACTAGAGATTCATGCAAGACATGAATCCATGAAGACAGTGAACAAGATAGCTGCACCTGCAGAATCATATTCAGCTCAAAATCATCATCCCAAGACTTTCCTTCATCAAGCTTAGTGAATAATACAGCCAAGAAATGCTGGAGCAGATCACCTGAGGGAAGAAAATAGTATCCACTAAATTGAAGAGATCCTACATGGTCATGTATCTGCTAGAACTAGGGAGGTCAACGAGCCGAGCCTGCGAACTTACTTGTCATAAGGCTCGAAAGATTTTGCTTATTCTGAGCTAGAGCTGACCCGAGCCAGCTCGTTTAGCTAACCGAATCGAGCCCAAGCTTACTGAATCTTGAGCTCGTAGGCTCATGAGCCTAAATGAGCTGAGCTGAGCTGAGCCCAAGCGGATGATGTGTTGAGCTCAAGCTTGAAGTTTTCAAGCTCGACGAGTTGAGCTAAATGTAGACAAGTTGAGCCTCATCAGGCTCAGGTCAGCTCATATACACCCCTAGCTGAAACCAAAAATTGAAGGATGGAAACATAAAAGAGAGAAAACGCAACTTACCTGAACCCAGTAAATATATGGCACGCAGCACACCTAGCTCATCCATTAGTCTCCACTCATTAAGCAATTTTGACAGCATATGACTTCCAATGTAATCCACCTCAAGTGTGTACAAGCAAATTTCAATACAATGACAAAGCATCTTCCATGAAAGATTAAAACTTGGAAATTAGTCGGACCAACCTGCTTTTTGATATAGACATTGAGACATTCCTGCACTATAACCATAGGAAGAGGAGTTCCTTTTGGTTCAGCAACCTCGATCCAGCTGAGAATTCTAGATGACAGTGTACTATTTCTCTGAAACGGTAAGAGTTCGGACATACGAAGATTGTCCTAATTCAAAACCCAAAAAATCATAATCAGCTCTAAAATAGCAAACTTAATGAACTATCTTCCCGTTGAATTTTGAAAATAGGTCTTCAGATAAAGCACCTGAAAGGTAGGGAGAATGGTCGGAAATGGAAACAACTGTTCCATAAATTTGTTGTCATCCTCACAACGGAGATATTCAGATTTGTTAAATTGAAAACCGAAAGAATAATCAGTTCCCCTGGCTGACAAAGTTATTCCAGTCTTCGGTCCGAAAATAGCCTCCCGTAAATCCTCATCATTTAAAGGGGGAAGATGATAGTTCCTAGATAAGTTCAAGGAAGTCCAAGCATTAGTATTCTCATTCAATACCTCATGACACACGGTGATAACAGGATTTTCAGGCCAATAGGACTTTGTAATTTGCTGTTTGTTTGTCAAATCCAGTACTGCATTATCATCCTCCAGATGTGACGAAGATCTGGTGTCCTTATAAGCATACCCTCTTTTCCTTAATGTCTCGTTCAAGAACTCAAACCAGATCTTGCCTTTGTGTATCAAAGCAGGAGATCTATCTGCATCTCTTTCCTGCAGTCTCAACCCTTCCGTTTTGGCTTCAACAAAAGGGGGGTAGTTGTCCTGCCAGATGTAATTATAAACACGATCACCGTGATCCAGAAGACCCGATAGCGAAACACAAAATACCTCCGACAATGTCAATCTAGCTGAACTGAGCCCTCTGTGCAATTCCCCTATGGCAGCGGCATCACTAGAACTCTCAAAACCATCAATCCGAGAATGACCTCCTGCAGTATATGCTGTAGATTCCAAAGTCATGGGCACATGCCTAATTAGCTGCAGTGATTTTCCAGCAGAAATAATTGCCTTAGCTATATCCTTGACAAAGAAAGGACACGCTTGATGCTCATGAGCCACTCCCATAATTTCAGACCCTAACTTTTGATATGAACATGATCTCACGAGATAACTCTTTTCCCAAAATTCAGCATCACTGATTGAAACTACTTTATTTTCATAAAAATACATCTGCATATGGAACAGCGATACAAAGAAATGTCAGGCAAAGCATGACAATAAATGTAAAAATAGCTACCTTCAAAAATAAATTCTCAAGAACATCTAAAAGGTATTTCAACCAGAAAATCAGCAACTCGGGCATACTGCATCTAGAAAATACGGACTGCAAACTTTTTCATGAAAAAAGAAAAAGAATGCACAGGTCCGCAAGTCAAGAAGCATGGGATCTAGCATTTAGCAGTTGCTGTTATGCAGATATAGAACATAACATATAGGTCACATGATGGCAGATAATCGATCCATTTATTAAAATCAGATCTGAGTACCATAAGGCATTGGCTCAAATGGTAAGGCACTTGGACCTTCTGTCTCATGAAACATGAGGGATTCAAATCCTACCATTTGATGTAAACAATCCCTGGAGTTCTGATTGAAAAAACAATCCCTGTAGTCACCCATTGGGTCCATTGGCCCTACTATTTGCATGTGAGGATACTTCTAAGCCATGGTGCCAGGGAACTAGCCAAGGTGCACCCAAACTGGCCCACACACCCCATAATGGAAGAAAAAAATAAAATAATCAGATCTGAGTCGGAAATATATGCTAGGGATTGCACAAATAAATACTTCTGAACTTGAAACAGATATTTTAAATACCTCTTCAAAAGGATCATCAAGAATTCCTTCATAAAGCCAGGAATCAATACTTTCAATAAGTGGCAATAAACTTCCAACAAATAAGTAAAGGAGCATCTGATAAGCTTCCTCCTGAGATCAGAATCTTGATCAGTAAGAATTCCAAGAAACATCTAAAATACAAACTAGGAAAGAGCATTTGTAACAACCTCGCCACCCCGCACAAGGCAAACTTCATTGATCTTCTTGTAAAGAAGATCGAGAATATGGACAGCCACTTCAGCAGTGGGAATAGAATAAATAGACTCAATCCATGCTTGAGGAACTGCCTCATTCACAATTTGTAATAGATACTCAGCTCCTGAGCAAAGACTAAAGTAAATCAAATATCATCAGAAGTTTTCAGTCCAAGATATAGAATAGAATCTGGAACTGGTCTATAATAATTTCCATAGATGCACTATGACAAAAACGAGATGAAAGCACTGAAATTATAAAAACACGACAGCATGTCCAAGAAATAGACACCTGCCTATGCATCTGAATCAATTAGGGTATGCATGAAGCAAGAATACTGTGCAGCAATAAGAAATTAGGTCATGCTAGAAGCAAACCACTTTTCTAGGAGATATAGGAAGTGCAAAATGTATGAAGAAAATAATACCAACTCTACAACCATGTCAGCATGCAGAAGACATAGACAAATTATCAGGCTCAGTACAACAAAATGACATCATTTCTAGTGTCTCCTATATGAGGTTTTCAACCTTTGCAATGACTTATATGTATAAGATAGTATATTGCAATTGCAAATATTTTTCATTAATGCATAATGCCATTTCTTTTATCTACTTGACAAGTAAGTTTGCACCAATTGACATAACTGCTTGCAGCAAGCCAACCATCAGAAATAGAAGTAATCAACCATTTAGGAATGCATCCTCAGAGCTCCTAGTGAACAACTAGATAACGATTCCCATTCAATACTTCCCTCAAGTTAGTGGCCTACAAACACTCTATGATGCATCCATCCTAAACGACCTGGGCCTGGAAAAGGTAAGAAAGCCAACGAGGGGAATCAGGGGTCCTGTAAACAGATTTGGATCTTAAATCATGTCGGACCTACAAGTGAAGATTGGCAATTAACAACCCGTATTTAGGGGGCAAACGAGCCGAGTTCAAACTGAGTCCTTATTGAGATTTTGGATCTTTGTCTAAACTGGGTTTGATAAGATATTAGTGTGTTCGACTTCAACAGAATTTGAGTCAAGCTCGTTCTTTGGTCGAGTCAAGCTCAATGGCAAGTTGAGTCGTGCTCATAATCAAGCCAAACTTGCTATCAAGCTATTGTCAAACTATTTTCAAGCTACCGACCATTGTTAAGTCGCTAACGAGTTGTTAACAAGCTCATAAGAGCCCTGATCAAACTGTTTGCGAATGTCAACGAGTCAAGCAACCCTTTGCTCAAACTCGACTCATTAAGCTTATCAAGCTTGCTTGAACTAGGCTCGATAAGGTTGAACCCACCAAAACGAACATGAACGAGCCCTAACAGATTTTATACATGAATAGTTCATCGAATATTTCATATATTCACGCTTATACCTATAATATGAAATTCCAAAGGAGTATTCCAGCAAAAAGAGACAAACCTGGACAAAGTACTTGCCAGTCCCAACAGGGTGGGAATCGCTCTGTCAGATTCACTTATCTTTACCTCCTCCTTTAAAGCAATGTCCCGCAACCTCTAATCCAAATAAAAGCTAATTTAAGACACCATTTTTATAAAGTACCAAGACACCATATGTTAATAATATCGAATACAGACCTTAAGCCAAGCAGAAGCGGAACTTGCAAATGCCCTCAATGTAGGAGACGATCTCACTGATATCTCAACCTTAGAGACAACATCCTGTACAAGCCTTAGACATGATGCAGCATACAGAAATTGACTGAGAACACCATGCAAACTTGACTGGGAAAGGTGGGTAACATATATCCCAGCTTTGGTGTAGAAACGCTGTCGAATTTCATCCCATCCGAAAAACGAACTGGAGTTGCCCTGTATAATCTGTAGAATACCTCGGACCTGAAATACAAGATATCTAGATGATAAATGGAAAAAAAATCCCAATATCAAACTGAATCTTATAATTAACACGAAATTACCAGATCAACTTCATTTGTTTGCAAGGAGGAGATTGGGGCGGCAAAATGTATACCATCAGAAAATATATTGTGGATCCTACTAATCAAACTTGTCGGACCTTCCATTATTTTTCCACCCTTTCACATCATCTCAAATTGGCAAACTAGCAAAAGGAAAATCATCAGCCCTGATCAGTTCAATCAATGACCCATTTGAACATGAAGAAGAATACTGAATCAATCAATACATGACTTAAAACAACAACAACAACAACCCAGTGCCTCAAAGAGGCTCCCGCCATGGCAGTGTTTGGGGAGGGTAAGATATACGTAGCCTTACCCCTACAAGGTGATACCCTGAAGAGAGGTTGTCTCCGATGGGCCCCCAATCTTAAAAGAAAAGGAAAAGGAAAGACTTAACCGGAGAAGATTTCACTATTGTTACTACTTTCTAAAAGCTTAATCCCTTGTTTGGCAACAAAGTAGAGAGGAGTAAGGGTAATAGAGGTAAACCCTTACCCCTATTTGGGGGCAGGTCAAGTGTCCCCCATTACCCTCATTATCTTTACCCTCCAATTGGGGGATAAGTAAGGAGAGGTAAAACTTCAAAAACTCTGCACAATTTTACCCTTATTTTAGCTATAACTCTCATTCCTCTTACCCCTTTACCTAGCTCTCAAACAAGGGTAACTCGTTTACCCCGCTTTACTATACCTCTTTATCAAACATACCCAAACAGGGGTAAGATAACCCCTTACCCTCCACCTCTTTTTACCCTCCTTTACATAGTTGTTAAGTAAAAACCAAAGAATGATTGATACTTTGATATGTTCTCTCATGTAAATGTCCATTGAGCTTAAAGTGCTACTGGGATGTCAACTTGATACTATATAAACGAACCAACTATCGGAAAAGATAACTTGTTAGATTAATGTCATGAATAATTTTATACCCTAATACTGCCACAATGATGATACATGCCCAAATAGGTATACGGCCTATAGAAATAGAATAACCCCCAATGGGTACTAGAGCAGGCCCATCCTAGGGAAGGGGCCATTCTACAAATAGGAGTACTGATTGTATTACAAAGGCATCAATGAAAATATGTCTCTTTCATTACCTCTTTCTTTTCAATTTACTGCAATTATCTTTCCTTTCCTGCAATTTCTAGTTATTTTAAATTATATCAACCATTTGTTAAATTTCAACGAGATCCACCTATTAGCCCAAGTGGACTTCCATTCTAAAACCAATTGGCTCAAGTGGAGTAACTCACTAGGCTTATATATTGATCTCTTTTCTATCACAACTTCAATGTGGATTCTACTAGGCTCACATGTGGAATTCTTAACCCTCCCCCTCACATGTAAGTCTACCTCAGACGCACCCCTTGCCTTCTCCAGTCTAATTGGATCCAACATTTGCCGAAGAAGCCCTCGATGCAACAAATTCAACTACAACTCTTTTTTCCGAAGACACGGTGCATCAAACAAGAGCCCGGGTTCATCCATCCGCTTTGATACCATGTTAAATTTCATCGGACCCTTAGGCCCAACCCACAGGGTTAGTATACAAAGATCCATATATAAGCCCATGTGAGGTTCCATTCTAAAATCAATTGACATTAGGTGCAGTAACTCGTTACGCTTATACATTGATATCTTTTCTCACCCAATTCCAACACACTTGGAGTTCTTAACAGTACTAGCCACTAGTCAGTAAAGTTTGCATAAGTGTTCAATAAAACCCTAGCCTACAAAATGCAAGATCGAAAAGGTTCTAATTTCGCTAGGAAAAACTAGTACAGATCGGAATCTAGATCAATTGAAACCCTAATTCATAAACAAAGGGAGAAATTTACCAAGTTGCTTCAATTGCCGGTGGCGTCGGTTGCAGAATGTCACCATGGAGCATTATTTCCCGCCATTTTCCCTGAATTTGTCGCCTAGATATTCGTCTTTTACAATCCAGGTGCCCTGTGCTTGAAGTACACACACACACACATATATATATATATATATATTATATGAATGAGTTGCTCTTTAAAAATTACAGAGGATAATTTAAGTTAAATGTTCCTATACTTTATTCAGGTTGGGGGTACTGAAAAACAGTCTTTCTTCAGGTTAACAACCTGACGGGGGAAAGCTGCGTACATCTGCCCCCCCAAACCCTGCGTAGGCGGGAGCCCTTGAGGCATTGGGTATGTTCCTTTTTTTTTTTTGTTCCTATACTTTATTCGTTGCGTTAATTTAGTTCTTTTACTCTTAGTTGCGTCAATTTAGTTCCTGTATAATTCAAAATATGTCAATTTAGTTCTTATAGAAATATTTGTGTTAAGTTTTTAAGAAATTTTTAATGGTTCGGACGCAAGTTGGTTAAATTGAGTAATCAGATGAATTTATAATAAATTACTTAAATCTAACATAATTTTATAATTCAAAATTACATCATTAATTTAATTTAAATTTGATTAAAGGACTAAATTGACTCATTTTGAATTATACAAGACTAAATTGACACAATTAAATATACAATGACTTAATTGACACAATGGACAAAGTAGAGGAAGCTTTGATATAAATAATCCAATTGTATATTACTCGGATAAATTTAGAGTAATATTTATTTTTTTAATCAAATGCAAGCGAGAATTTCATATAATTTAACAATTATACCTGTCTGATCAAAATTCTTATTATATTATAATTTTTAAGATAATTTTATGACTTTTAAGCTGCTCCCAATGAAAGCCCCATATTCTTGGGGCTCCAGTTGAGCTCCAATGAGAGCCCCATTTTTTATTTTTTATTTTTTCAATTTACATTTAGTTTATTATTTTTCATTAATAAAATATATTAAAATTTATTTTAAAATATTTTTTAGATATTAATAATTTTTTATATATCCAATTTGAGTAATTTTTCTATTTATTTATACACATTAAGTTATTTTTTATCAATATAAGTCACAATTTTCATAATTTTAATTCATTCTTTCGGTATAGTTAATTAATTTTTTTAATGTAGTTTGCTTTTAATACTTTATTTTTTATCTTGAATTAATTAGAATAGTATAAATGATATTAATTATTAAAATAATTAAAAAATATACAAAATGGGTTAAAAAAAAAGGCTTAGGATGGGGAGGAGAAGCCCCACTTTTGATCATATGTCAAAAATGGGGCCTTAAAAATAGGGCTTAGGTTGCAAATAATCTTATTATTTATAAGTCACATCATTACTCTATTAATAAAAAATTTTGCAATAACTCCCTAATTTTGAAGTCTTAAATTTTTTATTAATTTGCAATGCTCTGCACAACTTGTTAAGTATTCGTCGTAAGATTGTGATGTATAACATAATTTCAAAAAGAACTTTTTAGAGAAACTAACCACTATAATTTTTCAATTGTTAAGAAAACCATATTCAAAAGTTTAAATAACATGAACGCAGAGACTATTCAAAAGTAATATTGCTCTACCAAGTGAACTAATATTAATATGTGCATTCATCTCCTTATTTCTTGTATAAAAAAAATTTTAAATTAGCAGTGTATCCTCAACGTAAAACTAACGACATTAATAGCAAACATATTGCCTTGTATCTTGTGGACCTGTTCTAGATTGATATTAATTCATATTCAGAATCGAATATACGAACTTTCATTCAAATAAGACTTTGATATTATGTTAAGCAAAAGTTCAGAATGGTTTTATATTCAAAGTAAAAAATTTGGAAAATAGGTGTTGCACAGATCCAGCCCCTCTGACACCTATTATCGGCAGCATACCATTCATTTTACTCTGAAACTAAATTCACATAATGTAAATTGTACAAAATTAAATTTATACAATTAAAAGTACAAGAATCCACAGTGAACAATGTAAAGACCTAAGACGGAAACAACCCATTTTTTAATTAATAAAGATTACAGTACACACAAATATACGGTGAGTAAACGAGAAACCGAACAAAGTCTGCAAAACCGACCCACTGCATTAAAAATAAGAAAGGAAATCGCAAACAACAAATTTGACCATTATAATGTAAGCAAAAGAAACATACAAATCACTTCCACTTCATTCTTTTTCCTCCCCCAACTACAAAGAAAAAGAGCTTAACTAAACTCTAAGAAGCCAAGGATGAGTTGCCTAGCCTGCGACACACCGGCTTCCTCAACAAACACCACCGCCACCAACACTGCCACGGTGGTGGTTCGGGTCACTCATGAACCGCTGGTTCCCGTGCACGGGGCCATCCAGCTGCTGGTGATAGAACGGGGCACTGCCGTAGGTGAGAGTGGGTGATCGGGCCGGTTTGAGGCCTTGAGATTGGCAGTGGTGCTGCTCAAGGTGTGGTGCATTCGAGTCTTGGTGGTGGGACCCACTTGAGACGGGCATGGGATTTGAGTTACCCGGTTGGAGCTTCTTTGTGCTAACAAAGCGACCACCTGATCCTCTTACTCGGTTTAGAGCATGGATATGCCTTGACTCATGAAGATAAGGCTGCATAAAACAAGTCCGTGATGTTAATGAAGCAGAAAAGCTTAAGTTGATAGAGAAAGGTTCATAATGGTTTTTATACTCAAACGTGTCCCTTCAAGCAAATGCCCATTAGGCTTGACGCATGGAGAATACACAAGCCCACTCCTACCTATGCTTGAAATATATGAATACTTAGAGTGGCGACTATTGGGATTCAAACTCGTAACTTCTCAGTCAATAAGGCTGTGATATCACATTAAAGCCCAGAAGCTTAAGCTGATAAGGTAAAGGTCCATAAATGGTTTCACACTCTCAACACATAAGTCAAGTGCACGGTTGGAAGCCAAACCCGAGCTCATTAGTCTTGGCTCATCAAGAGTTAGCTCTGTTTGGTTCACTCAAGCTTGAACTTAGCTAGATAGGGCACATTTATGTTCACATATTGTCTTGCGATTGGCTCGTTTACGCTTGTAAGCCTATAAACTCAAGCTTTAGTAGGCTTAGGTTTGACTTGAGCTTTAAACCCGCATGAAGCGAGCAAAGCCTTTCAAGCTTTGTGACGAGCTGGCTCGTGAGGGATTGTGAGTTCGCTCAACTCATTCACACTCCTAGCAGAAGGAGAGCAAGTAGAATCTGTAAACTTATAAGAAACTTCTTTTGTATAAATCTTCTTCCAATACATTCGACATTCATTGTTTTCATGCGTAAAATGAGAGAAATTTTGGATTAAATAGAGTACGTCAACTATAATTACAATAAAAACAAAGCAAAGGCGGGACAATCGGCCTGTTAGGTCGAGAGTAATGATTAGACTATCCACCTCCAAGCATCGGATATTGGCTTGAAGCCCCCTTCCCTCATCCCCCTAATACTACTGGCTTTTATTAGGGCAGTGTTGTACCTCCTTACCTTCTACAAAATGTGGGACGACCCATAATAGAAAATATGACATTTATTTTGAAACACACAAAAGTATCAATTATCCAATGCCCGTTCTCGCGAAGCAAACAAGAACAATCAACAAGCTCTTCATGCTCCCGAGAACAATTACGAACAATGAAACTATGCGTTTCGAACTATTTAACAAGATGAACAAGATGTCAATACCAGAACTACGGAAACAAACAAAAAAGTCCACCTTACGAACTTTGATGAGCTTGTTTTTCGCTTCTAACTTTGCTCGTGACTGCCTTCGTCTAAGGATCCCGTGATATTGTTTAGCATTGACGTAGATGGGCTCGTCTTCAGAAACTTCGAGAGGCAGTGGGACTCTTGCAGATGCCATACACATCTGGGGCTGAATCTGGTTCAGCAAAAGCAAGCTAATTTTATGGTTTTTCATTCAAATCTTTACAATCATAAGGTTTTGTCAGGTTGTGCCTCGAATTTATGTCTCAATTTGGAAACGGAAGTCTATGAACCCGGGGTGATAACCCATAGGAGAGTAAGTGAGCCGAGTCGGGTTCAAGCTTAAATGAGCCTAAAAATGACAATCTTAGTTTCGAGCTCAACCGAGCAGAGTTGAGCCCAAGCCTATGACGAGCAAAACTCGAGCTCGAAGTTTTTGAGCTCAGCAAGCTACGAGACTAACTGAATGTAAATGAGCCAAGCCCCATGCTTGACAATCTCAGGCTCGGCACACAAACCTAGTATCTCACCATTGACTTCAATTGGGGGGAAGCCAATTTCCCCACAGTGCATAGACGTTTTATATATTTGTGATTATCGCTAAAAAATCATGCAAAGAAACAATTGAATTGAGACAAAAAAGAGAGTTTCCATTAAAAAAAAAAAAATGAGCCTAAGTGTCATTACCAATGTCCAATTATCCTTATCACACACCAATACTTAAGGACAGATTAGAGAGTCAACACACTTACCATAGATGGCGCTCCATACGCAGTCAGCAACCCACTGAAGTAAGGATCAGAACAAGGATAAGGCACACAAGCCTGCAAAATTCAAAGTAATTCTGACATAATAATCCCAATAAAAATGAGAAAAACGAACACAGTAATCAGTCAGCGTACCATTGCATGGCTATAGTCGATTTGTGAGACATCCAACGCAACATCTTGGTGACCAATTACTGGCTTCACATGATCCCCGACACTCGTCTTACCACAACTTACCTCTTGCCCTGGGAAAATACGAAGGAAAAAAGCGAGCTCGCAATATAGATTCTTGGAGATGTCGGAAAGCCAAAGAAACTCTGACAATAATGCTATCGTGTCTGTTGAACATTTATCCAAGCAATGTTTGCTATTTCGGTAAATGGTTAGATTTGTCGCCAAATAAGGCCATGAGCAAGACAGAGAGAGAAATGCTATCTTTTGGCAGATGATAAAACGGTGGAACTTTTCACATAATCATATCACTGTTTGTTATTGTGCCACTAAAGTGGTGTCAAGAGTGTAACAAAATGGATCACGAAAAACGCGCTAAGTTCTTCAAAATTTATTTAAAAGCCTAGTTTCTCAATTAGAGAAGTTGAAAAACAGTCTTCCAGTTTCCCCTATTCTTTTGGAAAATTTTGAAAACATAATTTCCTATCTCCGTGTTTTGCAATTTGCCCATATTTGCCATGGGTTTCTTCCTGTTGTCTCTTGTTCTCATATTTCTTCTCTTTCTCCTCTACTACACCCTCCCTTTCTTCTCTATCATGCTCTCATGCGCTTGCCATCAATTCCACAGTAATGTCATAAATTGATTACAGATGATCACTACATTATCCATCGCAGTTATCCAAATCAATAAATAGTCATACAATCATTAATTTTATACTCTTGTACGAGAAACAAACTGAAGTATAACAAGTATCCACAACAAAACTATACCCGATTCAGATGAAATGCAATGATCTTGAGGAGTTTCCCCAACAGCATTCAAATCATGGTTTGATTGAGTCGATTGGCTCGATGAAGAGTTTAGCTCGCTTGACTGAAAGCTTAACTCACTCACTTTGTGCAATTGAAGCGGAGGATCCACTTTCAAACTCGGGTTCCTTGACAAAGTATCAGATATTCGCTGATGATTCGAGTTCCAGTAAGTGGGAGAATTCACGTATAGGTGGGACATCGAATGAACAAATAGAAATTTGACCAATTAAGTATTCTCTGACAGGTTCGATCTTTATAACAGTCCAACTGATAAATTACTCTCTTGGTTCTGTAGAAAGTTAGCTGCATCCAACCGTAAAATGCTTGACAAGATTAGTTACAAGAATGTAACTACAAATAACACGAAACAATGGCTAAACGTGTCATGTCGTGTTATACGTGAGGTTTTACAAAATGGGTCAACCCAAACCCGGACGTGTATTGAATGGGTCAAAAACCCTTAACCCGGTAACTCGTAGGTTAGAGATTTAATGAAATGGGTGACTCATGACCTTTTTTAGTTACACGCTACTTCGTCAACCTAGAAATATGCCACTAATATAAACTCGTGGTTGCCACTAGCAATGAATACATGAGACATGTATGATTGTTAAAATAAATACTGACTAACACGACCAAACATAATTTAAATTATCTCATGCTGACATAGGCACAAAAATAATATAATAGCACTAGTACACAAAGCAAATAACTTGAGATAATTATATAAATGGATTAACCATGTTGAAAACCGGTTAACCCAAGCCAAACTCAAATCCCACCTAATTACTTAAAAAGGTTTGAATGTGTACGCCCAAATTCAACCCAACTTCAAAACTTCGACCCAAACCCCCTTTACTCGTGTTGTATTTGCGTGGTGTTATTATATCATGTCAAATTTGCTTCAACAAATATGCTTCACAAACCCAAAAACCCGAATGATCTTATCCTTTTAGGGAGAAGCAGATGAGAGAACTCCACAAATAGGCTAAAAAACCAAAAACAAGTTGAAATTGTTACCCAAAAATCTTGTTTATATAAAACCAAAAACTGCAAACGGGAAAAAATGCCGAAAAAGTCCTAAATGAAACATACAATAGTTAATTGAATGCTACCGTATCATAAGCAATAACGACTGAAGTAGAGCATGATGATCAACCAATATGCATCCTTTTGCTTCAAAGCCAAGCTTGAACGAAGGTAACAGAACTTATGTTGATATGTACTAGCAGAGTGTCAAACATGGAACAAAATTTCGAAAGTGAAGTTGGTTCTAGAATAATCTTATCATATCAAGCATTTGCGTGCTTTTCAAGGGATACAACATGAGAGAACTTCCTAAACACCACCCACGCTAGTACGATTCCTGTACAAACACACTTTAACTTCCGAATTCTCATAGGACCTGGTTTTACTATTGACATCCTGTGAAGTCCATACATAGTTGATAGATCCAAAGATCCATGCAAAAAAATCCAGGGTTTTTGTTCCTTCACTGAGGGGAAATTGACTTACCCTCAACGAAAGGAAAAAACGTTTTTCGACGTAATCTCACGTCAAAATATCTCACTTCAACCTCAACTCGGCCAAGCATGAACCTCATACAGGTTTATAGAGTGAAGCTATTTTCTTTAATTCGAAAGACAAAAAATTTTAAAATGTTGGGTATAAAAACTTTCCATAAGGCAAATATTTTCCTTTGAACCAAACGGGATATTATGCTAGTTAAGTGCTACCAAACACAAACCTCTTCCTCTATCTAAGCTTAAGCAACAACAACAACAAACCCAGTGCCTCAAGAGCTCCCACATATATTCTATCTAGGCTTGAGCCATTGTAAAAATTCCAAAATTAATATCCCAACAGAAACATCAAAATAAGAAGAATTATCAGTATCCTAACAAAAGATCAAATGGAATGAAACATATTTTCACTCAACAATTCAAGATAATCACAAGAAGAATCAAGTTATGGATAAGTGAACCGCTGCAAACTCTTTTCTCAATAGGTAAACGGGGTTGGAATTTGAACCTAAGATTTCATGTGCTAAGGCCTCAACTTCAGCAATGTTTTAAACAGTGTAAAGGACACCCTGACACACTACTACAGGCACATGCAACAATATGCGTACGGTAACCCATCATGAAAAGCTAGCTCAAAATCGTATCCATTCTTCACCATTTCCTATTTGGCTAGAAGATAGAGGCCATGGAAGATAGACCAAGAAGAAACTGAGGGCTTGTTTAGCAAAAGATTTTCTTTTTTTTTTCCCTCTGTTTTAATTGTCTGGTTTTAGTTTTTACTCAAACTATGAAAAACTGAAAATTTAAAAAAAAAAAAAAAAAACCGAAAAACAAGAAGAAATACTTATCGAGAAGCAAAACTGCAGATATAAAGCAATACTAAATTGACCCTAATCTATCAAAAAGTGGGGGGAAAAACATCAACATACACACAAATGAGAAAAGCAACATTCCCAGTGCCCCAGGGGCTCCCGCCTAAGCAGGGTCTGAGGGGTGGACATATGCAGCCTTCCCCCTTCATTGAAGAGAGGCTGTTTCCGAAAAACCCCAACCTAAGGGGTCCAACACGAGGACTTCTCAGAAGGTCACCCATCTTGGTACTACTCTCGCCCAAGCACGCTTAAAATACACACAAATTGGACCACCAAATTGCATCATCAGAAGAGGAAAGTGGGGCCAAGAGTTAAGATTCAATAATTTTTAAAGAAATTCCAAACAACCAACCTAATGAACCTTCAACTGCCCATGGACTTTCCATAAACAAGGTAAGCAAAACAAAAAATACTCTCAACTAAAGACATGTACCATAAATAGGGATATAATAATCCAAAAGGAAAGGCTGAAAAAGAATTAGTTGCATTCCACAACTGACAAAGAAAAAGAGATACACAAGAACAAAAAATCCCGGTCAAAAAATCGAGTTATTTACTTTGTTAGTCCCTATATTGTAAGTTTCTTCAGATAGGTCCTCATCTTTTTTTAGTTCAAATAATCCTTTTATATTTCATTTTGTGATCAAATTAATCCCTCATCCAGTGACCAATACTAGGTAAAAGTTCGAAGGCTAGGAACCAACTTTGTCGTAAAGAAAACATGAGAACTATTTTAAACAAAAAAAAGATGAGGGACTAATATATGTAAATTTGTTTAAATTGGTCCTTTGTTTTTTTCTGGTTCAAAATAGTCATTTATGTTTTATTTTGTAACCTAATTAATCCCTCATCCAGTACCCAACAATAGATAAAAAATTATAAAAAGAGGGGTCAATTTTGTCATAACATAGAACATAAATTTGAACAAATTTAAAAACATTAGAAACCAGTCGAGTAAATAATCCCAAACGAATCAAAGCTAACATGCGAAAAACAACCCCTAGAAGAAATACCCATATTTGGATAGAGCCAAATATCTGCCAAGAAACTGCAAAATTCCATAAAAGAACCGAACAATAAGAAATTTACCAGTAAATTATTTTCCTCATTTGAACAATATGAACGTTAAGGTTCCGTTTGACAGGAAATCCTTTTTCCCCAAACAGACATTCTCCTTTGGAAAAAAAATTTCAAGAAAAATCAAATTTCACTTTAAATTTTCTGTCGTTTGTTTTAGCATAAAACTTGTTCCCACCTTATGATGTTCATTTGTTATTTTAAAAGAGAACATCTTTCACCAATCATTCTATAACTTTCTATAACTCAATCCGATTCAAAGTCAGACCGACGAATACCCTGAAGTGTTGGAATGATGACTTCTCCCATCTTACAAGGGAAGTCATTTTCCATGCTTTGGGGGCAATACCTTTTCCCTCGGAAAAATGTTTCTGTCAAAGAATGTGCACAAAACAACAGAAAACGAAAAAACCAAATCTGAAATCTAATTTTTCCCCTAAACAGACGGAGCCTAACAACATCATGATAACAGAAAAGGCCTCATGCACTCAAAAAACAGGAATTAGAAGCCAAAAGAACCAATAGCATAAGCAGGCAGATAAAGAAAATTGGGGGCTAATAGGGAGGAAAAAAGTACTAAAGTAGACCCAGAAATAAATGGAAGATGAAAGTACAATAAGAGAGGAAATTGAAGAAAAAAAGGAGCCCTATAAAAGCAAAAGCACAAAGAGAGAGAACATGAGAGCAGAGTTGATGCATGTTCATATTCATAGCCCACTTAAAGAATAGAAATTAAATCAACTATCCCAAAAGTCTAATCTGATCGGTGAAGTCCCATAAATAATTTTATAATCTACCATGCCCTCACACGTAAATGCCCATTGAACTTGAAGCGTGGATAATACATGAGTTTGTCTCTACCAAGTGTTGACAATATTGAGAGCTGGAGATCTTGATATTCGAACTCGTGATCTCTCTGTCAGCAAAGCTCTTTCACCATATTAAAGAGTCAATATACCCTAAGTTTTTAAATTAATGAGTGAAAGTTTGTAAATAATTTTATACAAAATAGAAACAAATGTCAATATTTTTCAACATTGAACATTTACTCCCCGTTTGGCAACAAGATAAAAAGGAGTAAAAGGGGGCAATTTTTTACCATTGTTTAGCAAATGCTTTATGAAGTAATGGGGCGTAAAAACTTAGTCCCCTTTGCCCCTCATTACCCCCTTTTTATCACCATTTTCTTTAACCCCCAAATTAGGAGGGATAAGGTAAACTTTTAAATAAATTTAGACAATTTTACATTTATTTTAACTATAATTCTCTTTATCCTTACCCTTTTACCCAATTACGAAACAAAAGTAATTTATTTACACCTCTTTATCATTACCCCTCTTAATCTGACATATTTAAACAAGAGTAAAATTTTACCTTACCCTCCCCTTCTTTGCCCAGTAGGCAAACTAGGTGGAATAAATCATCAGACTTACAAGTAGAGTAAGCTAATTATCCTAACCATAGTTCAATTTTAAAATCAATTGACATTAACTCGACTAATATTTTCCTCAACTTCAATAAAAAGCTTCCAAAATAGACCCAAATTGGGATTTCTTTTAACAGCAAAAGACCCAGAAAGCAGAAGCAAAGGACCAATAAAATTAACAACCAAGTACAAAAATACTAATAAAAAAGAGCCCTAATCCACAAAAACATCACCAAATGGAGAGTACCCAGCAACAAAATTAGCATTAAAAAACAAGAGAGAGAAAGTAAGAGAGAGAGAGAGACCTGAGGGACGAAGAGGCAAAGAGTACAAATGTTGGGTTCATCTTGGGCATGTCTCCCCCCCCCCCCTCTCTCTCTCTCTCTACAGAGAGAGGATTCTTCCTCTTTCTTCTCTGATTCTCTCTCTTCTCTCTCTCTCTCTCTCTCTCTCTGTTTCTTATTGGGTTTGCTTTTAGAGTGGGATGAGAGAGAGAGAGAGAGAGAGGAGACCTGTAAAATATATTTAAATATAATAATAGTAGTTCCACTTTTGAAATGTAATTTATTTAAGCATTTAATTATATGGCGACGTTGTTAGATTAATGGGAAAGCATTTCGATACAGTTAAAAAAAAGGGAAAGAGTCGTTAGATTGTCTTTTTTAAAGTTTAATTAGGATTAGATAGTAGAAATCTAGAGAGAGAAGAAGAAATTCAGAGGGAGAGAGAATAATAAGAAAGGAGGAGAATTTTGTTAACTTTTATTACAAATCTAATCCTCTATTTATAAATAGAGATGAATAACTAACTAATATTATAATAATGTAATAAAATAAAAAATAATCTAGATTATCACTAAAATAAATGTACCTATTAAAATATTAATTAATCACTTATCTAATACGTGATTAATTTATTTTTTCTATAACACATTTGCCATTTAGGTATTATCATTTTTTAATATATAAAATATGGTATTTTGAGGTTTGATAATTTTATCACTTGGGTAATCTATATTGGAATTTAATAAATTTTTATAAGAATCTAACTAATTTTATGCAAAAATGCTACTATAATACAGAATTTCGATCATATATATAAGTCATGCTAATTGTGAAAAAATATTCATTTCTACGTAAAAATCTTAAAATTCTAGTAAAAAAAAAATTCATTCTTGAAATTGTGTTTAATTTCTGCATTTTCCTATGAAAATTTATCGAATTTCGACAAAAATATATCTAATTGGTTAAATTTTAAAACTTCATTTACTAAGTAATAAAATGTTTAAAAACTTAATATACCCCATTATATATATTAAAATATTAGGGTATCTCAGTAATAAATGTTCAAAACGCAGAGTACCTAAAATGACAATTTACCTAGACTAAAAGAACATTGTTCAATGGCTATATGTTGGAAAAGGTAGGGACAAACATAGTGCCTAGGAACGTCAGCAGCCAATCATCTTATCTGAGTTCAATCCCCATTAAGGACTTGTGGCTCCTCTTTATGGGAAATTTAGGGAAGATTCTCCCCTCCCTTGATGTTGCCGATGTAAAAAAAAAAATGTCGGAAAAGGTATTTGATCATTTATTTAAGGAATTATTCTTATTAGATCAACGATATAATTTAAAGACAATGAGAATAACAAAATTAAATTAAAAATATTTTGTATTCTACATTGTAATATGTATTTTATATGTATTTGTGTAGGCATTTAGTAGTATTTTAATGGGTTATTTACGTTAACAGGTCCCTCTACTTTGTCTAGTGTGTCAATTTGGTCCTTGTACTTTTAATTGTGTCAATTTAGTCCCTGAACAATTCAAACTGTGTCAATTTAGTCCTTTGATCAAATTTAAGTTAAATTAATGTTGTAATTTTAAATGGCAAAATTATATTAGATGTAAGTAATTTATTATAAATTCATCAGTTTACACAATTTACCCAATTCGTGACTGTGCCATTAAAATTTTTATTAAAAGCTTAGCATAAAATTTTATTGATACATTTTCAATTGTGCAGGGACTAAATTGACACAATTAAAAGTACAATGACTAAATTGACATAATGGATGACGTAGAGGGGCATTTAGGGTAAATAACACTATTTTAATTTACAGTATTTATGGGTTGTAGTTAACTGCATTTTTTACTATTGGGAACTCCTAACTAGCCCCTTGAGGTTTGCTCACAGTCAATGGTGGCTTCGGCCTCATTTGGTATGTAGGAAGTAAACGCGAAAAGTACAAATTTATAGAAAGTACAAATTTGGATTCTCGTTTGGTTGGTAGAAAGTAGGCAGAATGCAGGAAGTGAAAATTACAATTCTTTCAAAAAGCAGGAAGTAACCTATCTAGCCCTCTAGGTAAGTTATAATTCCTTCGTTTTTTAACTAATCACCTTAAGGAAGTTCTGTTTCTTATCCTAACAACAAAACGTTTTTTATCTACTTTCTAGGAAGTTGACAAATGAATTGAATTCGTAGAAAATATAACTTTCCACAGGAATTTAATTCATGTGATAACCAAACGAGGTCTTTATTTTTTCTAGTTGTTATTCCCTATGATTCCTAGTGTGGTACTTTTCTTCACTATAAATCTTTATTCATTTTGTTGAGTAATGATCATCTACAAACTCGTCCAAGTGTCCTTATTTCCTAGTTTATTTGTTTTATTTTCAATTTTAGTTTTGTTATATTATTTTTATATCCAAATAAAAAGCAACATATCCAGTGCCCTAAAGGCTCCTGCTGCCTAAGCAGAGTCTGGAGAGCGGATGTACGCAGCCTTTCCTCTTTAGGGTATTATCCCTGAAGGGAGACTGTTTGGTCACTGGGTAAAGGGGCTCAAGGGGGGTAAAGAGAGGGAGGGTATAGTAAGGAAGGATAAGGTAAGATACTACCTCTGTTTGGATATATCAAAATAAAAGGAGTAAGGGTAAAGAGGGATAAATGAGTTAACCTTGTTTGGCAATTGGATAAAGAGAGTTATAGTTAAAATAAGAGTAAAATTTTCCAAAATTTTTAAAAAATTTATTTTAACACCCCCCCCCCCCCCCCTCTGGGGGTTAAAGAAATTGGGGATAAAGGGGGTAAAGGAAGGTAAGTGTTTACCCTACTTGCCCTCTTCATGTTTTGCCAAATGAGGATAAAAATTTACCCTTCATTACCCTTATTCCCTTTACTCCCATTATCCTGGGTTGAGGACTCTATATATGAGTCTTATGGAATCCCACATCAGAGTTGAAAGAAAGAAGAAACCACCTTATAAGCCTTGTGGGTTACTCCACTTAATGTCAATTGGTTTTAGGATGGAACCACATTTGGTCTTACATGTGGATCTCGTATGTTCCAACTTCGTGAATCGGGCCAAAGAGGTTCGGTGAAATTTAACATGGTATCAAAGCGGATTGATGATCCCGATCCTTGTTTGTCGCACCGTGTCCTCGTGAAGAGGGGGGCATTTGTGTTTGGTGTGCCGAAAGCCTCTCCAATATGTTGGATCCAGTTGGATTAGAAAGTGTGAGGGGTGCGTTTGTCGTAGACTCACATGTGACGGAGAGTGTTGAGAACTCTACATGTGAGTCTTATGGAATTCCGTATTGGAGTTGAGAGAAAGAATAAATCACCTTATAAGCTTATTAGGTTACTCCACTTAATGCCAATTAGTTTTAGGATGGAACCACATTTGGTCTTACATGTGGATCTCGTATGTTCCAACTTTGTGAATCGGGCCAAAGAGGTTCGGTGAAATTTAACATGGTATCAAAGCGGATTGATGATCCCGATCCTTGTTTGTCGCACCGTGTCCTCGTGAAGAGGGGGGCATTTGTGTTTGGTGTGCCGAAAGCCTCTCCAGTATGTTGGATCCAGTTGGATTAGAAAGTGTGAGGGGTGCGTTTGTCGTAGACTCACATGTGACGGAGAGTGTTGAGAACTCCACATGTCAGTCTTGTGGAATTCCGTATTGGAGTTGAGAGAAAGAATAAATCACCTTATAAGCTTATTAGGTTACTCCACTTAATGCCAATTAGTTTTAGGATAGAACCTCATTTGATCTTATATGTGGATCTCGTATGTTCTAACTTCGTGAGTTGGACCAAATTCGATAAACTTTAAACTGTCTTTTTGTGCTAGGTGAACTGGCCCAAACAATCCCCCCGGCAATGAAACCATCACTTGAGAAGCTTGCACGCGCTCACTATAACAAACGCGCTTAACGCGCCTTGTCCTCTGTGCTTGGACTAAAAAACTTTTAGCCACAATTGATTAATTATCCAGCTAACATTATGTCGTTAATGAGTTTCTAACAAGTAGAAAGTTTTAATGATTCCTTAACGAGTTTTAAATGATCTCTTATCAAACTATATGTGAAAATGAATGAGTTAAGCACCCTTGTTTTATTGAACTTGCTTAAACCTGTCCTGTTCATCAAGCATGAACGAGTTACAGTCAATTATAAACACGTTTAGCTCATCGAGAATGTTTGATTCGTTATACTCCATTAGTATGGCCTTTGTAGTGATTTTAGAAAAAAAAAGATGGTTCCTTTGTCATGGAATAGAGTAGCACATTGTCATAGAGGTGGCAAATGTGTCATGTCGTATCGTGTTCGTTTTCGTGCCATGCAAAGGTTCTTAAGAATGGGGTCAACCTGAACCCGATCCCTTTAATAAATGGGTTAGGAACTCTCAACCCTTACTCAGCCTAATTATTAAATAGGTAACCCACGAGTTACCCATTTAATTACGTAGGTTGCTTTTTTTTTATCAAATGCTAGTTTTTCAATTTACAAATATGTTAATAATGCATTTCATGGTTCATAATAATAATAAATACTTTTTATATTTATAACTATTAAAATAAACTATCAAATTAATATTATTAAAAATGGTTCAATTATCTTAACTCAAAAATATATACATACATACACACACACACACACACACCCACACCCACACCCACACATACACATATATATATATATAAAAGAACAATAATGTATTACTTAAATGTTTAATATAATTATATAAATATGTCAATCATGTCACAAACAAGTTGTTGGAAATATAGTGTGTACAATGACAATACTGCGTATAAAATACGTAAAATACTGGCGTATTCCACCGAAAGTGAACCGAACAAATACAAGAAAATAAACCGAAAATTACAGCTGAAATTACAGTAAAATATCCGATAAATTTCAATAAATGAAAACGCTAGATCTGTATAAGATTTAAACAGCGAAAGCGGATAAAAATACAGTGTTAATATCCTTGAATGCAGTAAAATATTGCAGTAAATTTATGTCACGTAAACGCAGCCAAAAAACGTTGAACACGACAATCCAAAAATACCGGAAGAAAGAAGGTAGGTTAGAAAATACCGAAGACACCGTGCCGTGGGAGGTACCACTGTCCTAAAAGACAATTTCGCATCTACCCCGGTGCAAACAGATGCTTAGGCGGCCGTCCTCCAGGATTTACACGGTCCGACCCTTAACGTGCACTCGTTAATTGTCGGTTAGAAACGCCTCGAACAATGCCCAGGATTTTGATGGATCGAGAGAGAGAAAACCGAGGAGGAAGATGGCTGAATGTATTTTTGTGCTGTATTTTGGAAGCCTGGCTATAAGCATGTTTATATAGTAATGGTAAGATCAGATCTGCAATTAAGGCCGACCAACGTTCTAATGGCAACGTTCTTAAACGGCTTGCTGTAATTACCACCATATTTAACAGCATGTTTAATTTGCAACAGTCATATTTTAATTACGAAATCAAAACAATGATGGTAGTAGTAAAAAGGTTTTTCCGTAAAATAAATATACCCGGTGTAAAAAACTCACCCACACCCGAGCACGGCGCAGCGGGCGGGTAGCGCACATGCGTGTGGTTCCCTCCATTCCTTACCCAGGACTTAATTCAAATGAATAAAAAATATCCTCCCTTATAAATCCAACCACCCCCTCCTAAACTATCAATTTGGGATTGGGGCATTTGTTTTGTATTCACAAGAGAATTGGGATACAACTTTCTTACTAATTTAAACTTAGCTTGTATCATTTTTCTAACACAAGTTACATGGGTCAAATTCAAATTAAATCCGATTACCTAAATGGGTTAATCCAAATTCAACCCCGCATCAAAATCCCCGAGCCAAAACCGCTATCTTTGTGTCCTGTTCGTGTCGTGTTATCATGTTATGTCAAATTTTGCAAGCCGTACATTGTCCTGTATAGGGGGCAGCTTATCTAATATATTTATGGGTTATGATTTATTTAGTATCTTTTTTTGTTGTAGTTTTGGCTTATAAACAAACTAAAAATTACATTTCAAAAACAATTTTTTTTTCTTGTTTTTGATTATTTATTTTCAGTTTCTTCCTAAATTAAAAAAAAAAAAAGAAAGAAACTTAAAACAAGAAAAAAAAAGTTGTGTTCAAAATTCGATTTTTAGTTTAAGATTGTAAATAAAAAGACGAGACGATTAGCGGTTGGCTTTAAAAAAGCACGGAAAACCGAAGATGTACACAAGTCTCAAGAAATGAAAAATAACTTGTAACTAAAAAAATTTCTTTGTAAACATTACTACGGGCCTATTTGGACAAACCGTGACAATGCATTTTTTAGAAACATTAATAGGGTTTATTTTTATCTAAAAAATTAGAAGTTTTTGGTTTTACTTCCACTTTAAATCAGAATTACTATTTTTCTGCTTCTAATTTTATTTAAAAACCCTTTTTTCCAAGGTGGGCTGCTTCACTCTTGTGCCCCAATAGCTGGGGATGCTTTGAGCCATCCTGAGCTCCTGGATTCGAGACTCCTTTTCTTGTACAATACAACAACAACAATAGTTCCAATGCCTCAGGGGTTCCGGCCTAAGCGGGGTCAGGGAGATGGATGTATGCAACCTTACCCCTTCATGGTGTAACCCTGTCGAGAGGCTATTTCCGAGGATCCCTAACCTTATAGGGTTGCCAATACGAGGACTTCCGAAGAGGTCACCTATCCTGATATTTTTCTCATAAAATGATCTTTATCAAATAAAAAACATAAAAGAAGAGGGAATTGACAGAGATAAGATTCAGAAAGAGATTCCAATAATAGGAGGGAATCAAAGGGAATCCTGCAAGTTGGGATTACATCTCTCTCCAAACATGTATTATAACAGAGCAGCTCAGCTTGCAGTCATCACGAAGTTCTTGTCTCCCTTACTCCCCTACTCCAAAAATAAAATTGGATTATTTGTATTAATTTAGTTATTGTATTTTTACTTATGCTAATTTAGTTCATCTATTATTTAAATTGTGTTAATTTAGTCCAATTATCAAATTCAAATTAAGTTAATGATGTAATTTTTAATGGTACAATCATGTTAGATGTAAGTAATCCACTATAAATTCACCAATTGACTCAATTTAATCCTACAGCTGAATAATTAAGGATTTCATCAATAATTTAACATAAATTTTACTAAAGCAAAAGTAACATTCCCGGTGCCCCAAGGGCTCCCGCTTAAGCAGGGTCGGGGGTAGATGTATGCAGCCTTTTCCCTTCGAAGTAAAAGGAGGTTGTTTCCGAGAACCCCAAACTTAAGGGTGCAATACGAGGACTTGTCAGGAGGTCACCCATCTTGGTACTACTCTCGCCTAAACACGCTTAACTTCAGAGTTTTAATGAGATCCGATGCTTGCGTGTTGGTACCCTCTTAGGTAACTTAACATAAATTTTATTATAGGGACTAAACTGACACAATGTAAATAGTGGAGGGGCTAAATTGAAACAATTAAAATTAGAAGGACTAAATTGATACAATGAGCAAAGTATAGTAACCTTTGACATAAATAACCCAATAAAATAATATAAAAAGTATTAAAAGATTTTACATGTGAGTCGAGTAGATCCCATATTGGAGTTGTGAGATAAATGAGATACAAGCATAATAAGCTACTCCACATAAATCTAATTAGTTTTAAAACCTTATTTAGATTTATATGTGGATCTCATATGTTTCAAATTATGTGAGTCGGGCTTACGGCCTAGTGAAATTTAATAGTAAGGATTATTTACTTTGAAAATTATATTGTTGTACTTTTCCTATAAAGTAAGACTGTGTACATCTTACTTTTTATATCTTGCAGTAGCGGGAGCCTCTATTAGGCTCTAGGTTGTTGTTGATTATTATGTAGTAACCAAAAATATATTAATCTGATAAACATATTATGCTTTAAAACAAAATTTATTGTTATTATTTGTAATGTTAGTAAACAATAATTATAACATTTTTCTATTTTGTTATACAGGTAACAAGAACATGTATAGCTTTTCTAAAAAAAAAACCAACACTTAAGGAATGGAAATTGATGAGGTTTGAACCTAAAACTATTTACTCAGCAGATTGGAAGACAAACCACCATATCAACACTATTAGCTTGACCATAATATTTATACATGCACGTATATACAATATAGACTAACATATTAAGAAATTATAATTACATGTGTTGTTTTTTTGGTCAAAAAAACGTATGTTGTTTTTGTACTTACTAATATACGAAAGTTAGGTCCTTCCCCGATTTAGCCTAATGATTAG
This sequence comes from Simmondsia chinensis, assembly GCA_018398585.1. Classification (NCBI taxonomy): domain Eukaryota; kingdom Viridiplantae; phylum Streptophyta; class Magnoliopsida; order Caryophyllales; family Simmondsiaceae; genus Simmondsia; species Simmondsia chinensis. The sequence goes on along the minus strand of JAGTTD010000017.1, from coordinate 23,889,667 downwards.
GATGACAATATGCCAATCCATATGTTAGTGGTTCACTGGACATCCTCTCCCAAGATGAAGACATTACCGATTAATGTACATATATATACATATAGATACACACAAAAGTCATAGATAATTCTGTATACAAGTACCTTATGATTTTATTTTATTTTTTTAAATTGAGGTAAAGACAGAGTTATAGGGCCTTAAGGACGACCTCTCAAGAAAATCCTAGCTCAGGAAACATGGTTCCAAAGAGAAATGCCCACACCTTATGTTAGGTTATGTCTCAAATTACTTGTTTTAATTTTATGGGGTTACCGTAGGATCACCGATTGATCGGAAGGGAATCCGATCAATTGGGTGATTTAAGGAAAGATTCGGGAATTTTTGGCCGAGAGAGGGCCGAGTCGTTTTCCGCAAACCCTAGTCGTCTTCTATAAATAAGGGCTTAGGGTTTCGGCTTAGGTGAGTTTTAACTCCAATTATGATCCAATCAAAGGTGAGGCGCCGCCATTGAGAGAAAAAAGGTGATTTCGTAATTCCTCAAAGATTTCGAGTGCTACGAGAGTTCAAAGGAAGTGATTGTAATTCTTCCATATATCTCGTTCTGGGAAGTGTCGTTGTAATTCTTCCGTTCAGTTAATAAAGAATCTCCATCTCCGCCCGTGGTTTTCTCCCCTCTCGATTGTAGAGGGGTTTCCATGTAAATATTGTGTATTCTTATTTTGTTCTTTCTTTCTCCATATTTGTTTACTTTTCGTTTTGTGTGAGTCATATTATTTGAATCGAATCAAGTTATCAGGGTCCACGCTTCCGCATTAAGTTTACCCTAACAAATTGATATCATAGTATATCAGATTTGTTTAAGTTTTCTTAACAAATTGGTATCAGAGCCCTGTTTATTTCGATTTGATAATATAACGCCCGTAATTAGATCCGAAGTTGAGAAGTTTGGTGGTCAAAGGAGCTTCAGTTTATGGTAGGCTCGTGTTAAGGGCCTCTTGACTCAGAGTAGCTCGAAGAAAGCTTTAGATGGGAAAGAGAAGAATCCAGATAATTTGACAGAAGCACAATGGAAGGGAGATTTAGTTTGTGAACAAGGGCTTTATGGGAAGCAGAAAGGTTTTCGCTTCAAGCAATTCCTGACGAGTAGACGTGTCACGTTTGGTGAGTCTTCATTGCTATCTCCACGAAAGATGTCATCAGTTGTTTGTGATTCAGGTCAGGTGTGTAAGCCAGAGGGAGTTCAGTTTCAGTTGAGTAACACAGTTCAGCAGCAGGTAGTTGTTTCAGAAGATATGTCAAGAGCCAATTCAGAGAAGAAGATTGGCGTTGCTGATAACCTCTCAGAGATGTTCACTTCAGTTTGTTTGAGTTAACCCCTTGTGTGGGGGTTTAGTGGAGAAGGTGGAGGAAATTCTTTTATATATGTAATTTGAGCCAAGGTGGAGATTTGTTAGGTTATGTCTCAAATTACTTGTTTTAATTTTATATGGTTGCCGTAGGGTCACCGATCGATCGGGTGATTTAAGAAAAGATTCGAGAATTTTTGGACGAGAGAGGGCCGATCGATCGGGAGTCATTTTTCGCAAACCCTAGTCGTCTTCTATAAATAAGGGCTTAGGGTTTCGGCTTAGGTGAGTTTTAACTCCAATTATGATCCAATCAAAGGTGAGGCGCCGCCATTGAGAGAAAAGAGGTGATTTCGTAATTCCTCCAAGATTTTGAGTGCTACGAGAGTTCAGAGGAAGTGATTGTAATTCTTCCATATATCTCGTTCTGGGAAGTGTCGTTGTAATTCTTCCGTTCAGTTAATAAAGAATCTCCATCTCCGCCCGTGTTTTTCTCCCCTATCGATTGTAGAGGGGTTTTCATGTAAATATTGTGTGTTCTTGTTTTGTTCTTTCTCCATATTTGTTGACTTCTTGTTTTGCGTGAGTCATATTATTTGAATCGAATCAAGTTACCAGGGTCCACGCTTTCGCATCAAGTTTTATTCTTTACACCTTATAGTTTATTAATATATTTAGCACCTGTATGAGAGGATATGAGTATGACCTTATACAGTTGAAGGTAGGCATGTGTATTCGCTTCATATAGGCCGTTAATAATGCAACGAGTATTATTTATAGATTTGAGTGGTGAATTCGTGCCCCGCCCAAATACCATCTGTTCGGGTTTTGATACAGACCAAATAAGATTTCATCCCAAAATCAATTGATAATGGGTAGAGTAACCCATTAGGTATATATATCAACATTCTATTAGCTAAACCACCAATATGGGATATCCTAAAATTTTACCTGTATTATGCAAAGCACAAATGTGACATTATACTTAATATTAATATATATATATTTTGAAATTGTAAATTATATTTTGCAAACATGTGTTTTAATATAAAATAACGGGATTTTACTTTCATATAATTAATTTGTTTTATTTATTCATCAAGTCTGGGGGGCAGATTATTCTGTTAAAATTAAGATTGTAAAACATTTCTATGATCTTGTCTCTTATAAACTGATTTCTCTCTTATAAGCAGGGAGGTTTATCTCTCGTAAAAGTCTCTCATATAAAGCAATTTTATATTTTATAAGAACCGGCTTTCTAGAATTTTATAATTAATAAAATATTAAAATTTTTTCTAAAAACCGCCACCTAAGATGCAGGAAAATAGCAGAGAGCCTCCCGAAAACAACAAAATGAGAATTTATGGTTTATATATCTTAAAGTTTGGGGATTTTTTACTTAATTGTCTCGGAGATTTAATATATATAACGAGATATCATGAGGTTTATAAGTTTTATAACCTAGGTGCCCTAAAGTTTAAGAATTTTATCAATTAGGTATCATTTATTAAAATTCGATTGATTTTTATTAAAAATTGCTAATATGGAACATAATTATAGCAATGTATATTGTTATAAGTGTCCTCTATCATTATATTATGATTTTTTATGGTAAAATGCTAATATGGCACAAAATTTTGCAATAAAAATTGATCAAATTTTAACAATAACTCAACAAGTTACGGCATAAGACACATAAGTGATAAAATTTTAAAACTTTAAGATACCCAATTATATATATTAAAATATTAGAATATTTAAGCGATAAATAACTAAATTTTAAGATATGTAAGTGATAAATTCCTTTAATGTACAATTTAGCCTAAAGACAATAACCAAAATAAAACTTTTAATTATAAAAAGCTACATTTTTAGTTCCCTAATGGTTTTCGCCTAAGCAGGATCTAGGGGTGAATGCACGCAGCCTTCCCCCTTCAATCTAAGGGGTGCAACACGAGGACTTCCTAGGAGGCCACCCATCTTGGTACTACTCTCACCCAAACACGCTTAACTTCGAAATTCTAATGGGATCCGGTGCTTGCGTGTTGGCATCCTATAAGCAACATTTCAAGTGTCCCAAGGACTCCCACCTAAGTAGGGTCCAGGGCTGGATATATGCAGCCTTCCCCCTACCTTAAAGGAGGCTGTTTCCGATAACCCCTAACATGAGGGGTACAACACGAGGACTTCCCAGAAGGTCGTCCATCCTAGTACTACTCTCACCCAAGCATGTTTAACTTTGGAGTTCTAATGGGATCCGGTGCTTGCGTATTAGTACCCTATAAGCAACATTCCTAATGCTCCAAGGGCTCCCACCTCAGCAGGATTTGGGGATGGATGTATGCAGCCTTCCCCCTACCTTTAAGGGAGGCTATTTCCGAGAACCCCTAACATGAGGGGTGCAAAATAAGGACTTTCCAAAATACCAACCATCTTGATACTACTTTCACCAAAGCACGCTTACATATTGCTATTCTCTTAGATGTTTAAACATAAAAAAAACGAATGACATAAGTAACTCTAATTTGACATTGATCCGCCATTGATGGTGACTAGTTCTACCTTCCCCCATCACTGCACTCTCCCATGAAAATGAGCACCATTTCTCAATCAACTCTCTCATTCAATCTCTCATCTTCATTTTGTTCTTCATCAGCGCTGAATCGTCGATCGACAAGCAATCTCTCATTCATCCTCAGCTCTCCAGCAATTCCGATCCGGAACGACAATCGGATCAGTTGCAGGTGCCGAAACGGTGTTGTCAAAGCAGTAACCGCCGCCATGGGAAATGTTGCTGAAGAAGCTAGGGTTCCTCCTGCTGTTCCCTTGCCTACGCCTCCTATCACCAAGGTTTGTTTCTCCTTGGCTTTGTTTTATGAGTTATTTACCCGTTGGTCCCTGATATTTTTAAAATTTGTTGAAATTTATTTTGTTTAAATTGTTCTCTCTCGATTTTAAGGTTGTTCAAATTAGTCCCTCGTCTACTTTCTTCGAAATAGTGTCTTGTATTTTATTTAATGAGTGAGAGATAAATTTGGATAAAGTTGCAAAGATGAGAGGCCATTTTGAGCAAAAGAGAAGAGGAGAGTCTGATTTAGATAAAGTTACAAAGATAAGGAATCAATTTGAACAAGATAAAGATGAAAACACGAAGGACCTGCAGTGTAAATAACTCAAGATTTCATTTCGTTTTACTGAATCATTTATTGCATGGATAGTGGATTGGTAGTTGAAGTCGATAATTTGTGTTGCATTGGTTGTGATTTCATTGATCTATTTTCATCAATATATAGTTGTGTTGTGTACTTTCTACCTCAAAATTAATATGTCATTGAAAAAATGAAGGAAAAAGAAAAATAAAACGAAAATCAGAAGAAGATGAAAAAGAAATAATATCAAAATGAAAAGATGAAAAAGAAAGAAAAAAATGAGTTGACTTTTACCAAAAATGTTCTTTTGGCGTTTTTGAATTGATTGATTAGTGTTTTTATAAATGGATGAGTTGGGAGAAGATGATGGTGTAGAGTGGAAGAGTGGTGTAGAGAAGAAAATGTAGAGAGAAATTGGCAGTTGTCAAGGGGTGTCCGGAGGCACCCGGGTGTCGGGAGCGTATCAATTTTTGTTTGTGAGTTCTTCTGAGAGGTTTTTATGTTTTGATGTTTGAGCGAGGTTCACCCAACATGAATGGAGTCATGCTTGGGTGCTTTGATAAGAGAATTTTTGTAGCTTCCTCCTTCTGAGAGTTAGTGGCTTACTGTGCAAAGCTAAATTGTGCGAGGATAGGTGGCTTACCGTGCAAAGCTACGTTGGGCCAGGGTTGGTGGCTTACCGTGCAATAGCCATATTTGAGATGATGAGATCGTAATATGGGGTTTGAGGGTTGTAATTGGAGATTGTAATTCTTGAATTTCATTGTGTTCCATGGTTTTTCCCTATTGTTGAGAAAGATTTTCCATGTAAATTTTAGTGTGTTGATTTTTTGCTTCCATTATGCTTGATGTGTGATTTTTCCATTAAGTTCAGATACTACTGCAGTGAGTCACCATGGTTGGGTGGCACTTTGCGGTCTTGCTTTTCACTAGATTTTGGGGTGAGCAGTGGAACTTAATAGACGTGGCTTTGCATTGTAGTTTATGTAGCTTCGGGCAAACAGTGAAATACTAGTGTAACCATTTAAGACTCAGGATGTGAGCGTTGAGTAGTTACAGTAAAAAATTGACTTTGCAAGATATCAAACACGACCCCCATATGACCTATGAGTTCGGCCCCCCATATGATTACCAATCCACGGAGCAATGTAGTATATTATCTGATGAGGTTTCATCCCAAAAAGAATTGTTGATGGAGTAATTTCCTTGGTATATATTTTGTTATTTTCTCTTCTTTGACTTGGATGTCTGATTGGCAATTTGAGCACTGGGGTTATATCGCTAGTATTGTACGGGCACCGGTGGATCCAGTATAGTGGATGAAGTGTTTGTGGACACCACATTGTCCAAACTAACCCCTTGTTCAGCAAGGAGGGTAAAGGGGGTAAATTCGTATCCTGTTTGGAATTTTTTTTTTTAAGGTAATGGAGGGTAATGGGGGGTAAAAACTTACCCTCCATTACCTTCCTTTACCCTCCTTTACCCCTTTTTTGACCCCCAAATCGGGAGTAAAGGGGGGGTAGGGTAAGTTTTTTAAAAAATTTGGACGATTTTGCTCCTTTATCCAATTGCCAAACAAGGATAACTCATTTACCCCTTTTAATTTGATATATCCAAACAAGGGTAGGATCTTACCTTACCTCTCCCCTCTTTACCCCCCTTGACCCTCCCCCTCTTTACCTCTTTTTACTCACATTTACCTAGTTGCCAAACAATGCAGGGTTTGACAACAATGTAGATACATAGCAGCATTACCCAAAACTGGCACAAAGTGAGATGATTTGGATTTGCTTGAAACGATTACAAATTGAACATATTTGCAGAATCTAATAGATCATGCTATGGATCTTCATGACAATTGCATGAACATGGCATGGTGTCTTACTTTATTTGGTGTGATTTAAGATGACTGTTGACAGGTCAAGTTGAGTTGGGTGCCTATTGACGTTGACGTGAATCTGACTAATTACACAACTTGTATGTGATATGATTTTGTGTGTGCAATAGACATGACAACATTTAGGATTCAACAATGTTAAGAATCTTAGTTTCACATCTCTGTATGTGCAATGTTCTCGTCAACTGTTAGTTGCTGTGGTTTTACACTGAAATCTCCTCCACTTGGTGGGAGTTAAGTCATTTATAATTTTATCTGTGCAAATTCAAAGCTTAAGTAGAGAGCGTTTATATGTGATTGTGGCTGTATGTTTGTTTTTTTCTCACTCCATAATATGAGCCAAGGAAACTTTTGATTGAAAAATTGCTCTATCACCAGCACTTCTGCCCGTAAAATAGTTTGTCATGGTTAATTTGTGTCACGAACCTAAGCCCGTGACTTGGATAGATTTTGAGGAAGAAGGGAAATGAGAGGGAGAGAGAGTAGAATTAGAGGGATTAGAGGAGAGTTAGAGAAGAAGAGAAGTTAGAATTAGATTAGAGAGGAGAGGGAGACGGTTAAGAGTAAGAAAAGAGAGGGAAAGATTCAAATTGTTGTTGTTTCATTGATGATCAAAATCACAAGCTTACATGAGTTTAAATAGACAAATTGGAGGGAGAGGGTGGCCGGCCCCCCTAGGCCTAGACCCTATGTCCTAGCCCCATTTTAATTAATGTAATTACATCATGACAATTTTAAACAACCCTTTGCCTCCTAATCTTTCCCTCCAACCGGTCCTCCCTAACCCATTTCAAAATTTAAACTAATTTTATACTTAACTAATTTATACAATTTTACATTACATAATCGTTACAAAAATCAAAAGCGAAAAATAACTGTTCGACTTCCTTGGGTCGTGACAATCCCCTTACCTTCAAATAATCCTTGTCCTCAAGGATTGAAGTTTGGAAATTGTTTGCGAATGAAGGTCCAATCTTCCCAAGTGACGGCGTCTTCTCCCATGTCTTTCCATCGGACTTGAACTTGCTTGATTCTTTTCTTGTTGCGGGTTATGGTCCGTTGGTTGAGAACGGCTTGTTGAGTAACTTCGGTTTCGTCGTTCCGGTCAATTTGAGGAAGGTCCGAAGTGATGCGTATGTTGTCTCCTACCTTTTTCTTCAATCGGGAAACATGGAATACTGGATGGATGTTGGAACCTTCGGGAAGCTCGAGTTTGTAAGCCACTTCCCCGACCTGGGCTTCAATTCGGTACGGCCCATAGTAACGAGCGGCTAACTTTAAGTTTCTTTGTAATGCGACGGAGGTTTGCCGATATGGCTGTAGCTTCAGATACACCCAATCACCTACTTCGAATACTCTCTCGGTCCTCCGATGGTCGGCTTGCTGTTTGTAGCGGTGCTGAGCTTCTTTCAAGTTCTCTTTCAATAGCCCAATTAAGTTCTGCTTTTCGTTGACAAAGTCCTCCACGTCCTCGGATGTAGAGATGCAAGGAATGTCAAGGGCGATGAATCTTGGTTCATAACCGTAGAGAGCATGGAACGGTGTCCCCTTCAATGATGAGTGATAGTGAGTGTTGTACCAGAACTCTGCCAGAGGAAGCCATTGAGACCACTGTTTCGGCTTATGGAGGGCCATGGCTCGAAGATAACTCTCAAGGCACTGATTGACCCGTTCGGTTTGCCCGTCGGATTGTGGGTGGTAGGCACTACTCATTTTCAACTCGACCCCGGCTAGGCGCATGAGTTCCTTCCAGAAGAGGCTTTGGAAGGATGCATCTCGATCCGAAATAATATCCTTGGGCAACCCATGAAGTCGGTAGACCTGGTCCAAGAACAGTTGGGCTACCTTGCTTGGTGTACGGATGAGTCAAGGCAACGAAGTGTGCATACTTGGTAAATCTGTCCACAATCACCATAATGACATCTTTGCCCCCGGACTTGGGCAACCCCTCGATGAAGTCCATACTGATGCTTTCCCATGCTTGGTTGGGCACGGGTAGAGGTTGTAGGAGTCCCGGGTAGGCCACATTCTCGTGCTTTGTGCGTTGGCAAGTATCACACTTCTCTACCCATTCTCGGACACTCTTCTTAAGGTTGGGCCAATAGAACATGCGTTTGACCCTCATTAAGGTGCCAAAGGATCCGGAGTGACCCCCCGTTGGAGAGTCATGAAGTGCTTGCAGGACCTTTTCTCTCATTCCTCCATCCTTCCCTACATAAAGACTCCCCTTGTATCGAAGAAGACCCCCTTCAAAAGAATAAGGTTTGTTGCTTGTCGGGTCAAGGACAAGTCGCTCTATTAGTTCGACGGTAGGGGCCTTGTTCTTATAGCTTTGAGAGAGCTCTTGCATCCAAAGGGAGACCGAAGTGTCATGAGGGCGTAGGTGGCGGTAGCTTCGTCTTCATCCCGTCTTGAGAGTGCATCGGCGGCTCGGTTTTCGGCTCCCTTGCGGTAAAGGATGCTATAGTGTAGGCCCATCATTTTTGACATTCCCTTGAGCTGTAACTGTGTGGTGATTCTTTGCTCAAGTAGGTGGCGTAGGCTTGCATGATCGGTCTTGATGATGAAGTGGTGGTCCATCAAATAATGCCTCCATTTTTCGACTGCCATAAGTACTGCAAGAAGTTCCTTCTCGTAGACCGAAAGCCCCAAATGGCGTGGGCTAAGGGCCTTACTGAGGTAGGCAAGGGGTCGGCCTTCTTGTGATAGGACCGCACCTATCCCAATCCCACAAGCATCGGTTTCAAGGACGAAAGGCTTGGAGAAATCGGGAAGTGCAAGGACCGGTGCGGTTGTCATGGCCTCCTTCAAGGCCTCGAATGCTTGTTCGGCTTCTTCATTCCAATGAAATTCCCCCTTTTTGAGGAGGTTGGTTAACGGCTTGCTCAAAGTTCCATACCCACGAATGAATTTCCGATAGTACCCGGTGAGCCCCAAGAAACCACGGAGGCTCTTGACGTTCTTCGGTCTTGGCCACTTCTTCGTGGCCTTGATCTTGCCCTCGTTGGTTGCGACCCCTTCCCTTGAGATTACGTGTCCCAAATACTTAACTCGGTCTTGGCCGAAAGTACACTTGCTCCGCTTGGCATAGAGGCGATGCATACGAAGGGTCTCAAGCACTTCGGTTAAGTGCCTAAGATGTGTGGAGAGGTTGGGGCTATAGACCAAGATGTCGTCGAAGAACACGAGCACAAATTTGCGTAGATATGGCTCAAAGACTTCATTCATCAAAGCTTGGAAAGAGGCGGAGGCATTAGTGAGTCCGAAAGGCATGACACGGAACTCATAATGCCCTTGGTGAGTCCGAAATGCGGTCTTATGTTGATCCTCTTTACATACCCGAATTTGATGATAACCGGCGTGGAGATCGATCTTGGAGTAGATGGAAGAGCCTCTAAGCTCATCGAGTAAATCATCATTGACCGGTATCGGAAATTTATCTTTGATGGTTATGTTGTTTAGTTGCCGGTAGTCAACACAAAAACGGTATGATCCATCCTTCTTGCGGACCAAGAGTACCGGAGAAGCAAACGGGCTCCGACTCGGTTGAATGATGGAGGCTTCTAACATCTCCTTGACTTGTCTCTCAATCTCGTTCTTTTGCCCGTGCGGATAACGGTAGGGCCTTATGTTCATGGGCTTGGCTTCGGGCAAGGTGGGAATGCGGTGATCATGTGAGCGAGGAGGAGGAAGGGTCTTTGGTTCCTCAAAAACGTCTTGGTATCGGTCAAGGATGCGTTCTATCTCCGGATGGATAATGGAATCGGGAACCTCCACGGTAGTAGCCATAAAGAGGTGACCCATCACATGTCCGGCCTTCTTAAGGAGCTTGGTGAGGCCTTTACCCGAAATTGATTGTAAGGAGGCTTTCTCGGACGTGCCTCGCAACCGGACTGTTTTACCCTCCTTGAAGCAAGCGAACTTGAGGTTGGTGAAGTCAAATGTTACGGGCCCATACCGTTGGAGCCAATCAACCCCAAGGACCATGTCACTGCCTCGGAGTTCCAACACCCTTAAGTCATCGACGAACGTTGAGCCTTGGACTTTCCACCTCACACCCGGGCACTTGTGATAACTAACGAGGCTCTCCCCATTAGCCACTGTCACGGTCATGACGACGGTGGGCACGGTTTCGAGCTGAAGCTCCCGGACCACACTAGCATCAAGGAAACTATTAGTAGACCCGCTATCGATCAAGATATTTACCTCCCGTTTCTTAATCTGGCCCTTCAATCTCAAGGTATTGTGCGTGACTCGTCCTGAAAGTGCATTTAGAGAAATCTCCATAGCCCCGTTATCTTCTCCTTCGGTTTGTTCTTCAACCGCAACTTCCTCTTCTTGTGCTTCATCCTCAACCTCCTCACCTTCCATACTTTGCAAGGCCTTCTTACAAACGTGCCCCGGAAAGTATTTTTCATGGCACTTATAACATTGGCCCGGCTCTCGTCTCGGTGCGCTGGACCCTGCGTGGCTGCTGCTGCTCGACCGGGTGCTGCCAGGCTTTGACACGGACCCCTGGGACTGGGCGGAGCCCTGGGGCGCTGCCGAGGGTGCTGGCTGGCTGCTTGGGACCGGCCGTGTGCTGAAATTGGATCGGGCAACAGGTCTGGCAGCATTTTTGATCTCGGTTACAGCAACTTCTTGGAGTTTGGCCTGTTCAAAGGCCATGCTAAGGTCGGCCGGGGGCTTGCCTTGACGGATGCTCGGATGGTGGGCTTAAGCCCACTAATAAAACTCGAGACAAAGTATGCCTCGCTCAATGTCGGGTGATGAATTAGCATCCAACTCTTCAACTCTTCAAACTTCAAGATATAATCTTCGACCGGCCCGTTTTGAGACTTCTTGCTAAACTCTTCCAGTATGTCTTGGAGCGATCGGTCCCCAAAACGTTTACACAACTCATCCATAACAAACGGCCACGTCATGTGTGGGTGTCTAAGCTCAAGCCCATGGAGCCAAATGTCCCCATGTTCATGAAGATGGCTCGAAGCATATTCGACCCATTCATGTTCGGGCACTTGATACCAACGAAAATATTTAAGGCACTTACGGATCCAAGCTCTCGGGTTCGTACCTTCAAATTTCGGAATCTCGAGCTTTGGTGCGTGGGAGGACAAAGTGCGGTTGCTCCCATGGCTCCGGCTAATTTCTCCTTCATCCGTGACCCGAGGTGGGACACGGTTATTTCTAAGCTCCGAGGAGTGTGTTGGTGGCGGAAGGATCCCATCTCCGGTTCTTGGATACGTGCCGGACCCTCCGGGCATGGCATTATCACGGGCACCCATGGGTGGTGCCACGGTCTCCGTTTCGGGCCTCTTTTCTTGGGCCTTTACTAACCGACCAACGGCATTGGTTAGGGCCCTAATGTCCGCCTTCGTGTCAGCCATGTCCGCCCCCAAGTTTGTCATGGTGGCCTTCATTTCGGTGTTGGTTCGGTTTTGTTGTTCTTCTAATCGGTCCATTCTTTCCTCCAAGCGGACCAACCTTCCGTCTACAGCGTCGACCCACTCGTTGGACTCGGTGTGACCGGTTGATGACATGCTTCTCGTAATAGCTAGTTTTTTTTTTTTTTTTTTTTTTTTGATTCAGTTTTAACCGAATGGGGGAAAATAAGGGTAGGATAAGCCCTCTTCGGATCGGAAGATGACTCTGATACCACTTTGTCATGAACCTAAGCCCGTGACTTGCATAGATTTTGAGGAAGAAGGGAAATGAGAGGGAGAGAGAGTAGAAGCAGAGGGATTAGAGGAGAGTTAGAGAAGAAGAGAAGTTAGAATTAGATTAGAGAGGAGAGGGAGACGGTTAAGAGTAAGAAAAGAGAGGGAAAGATTCAAATTGTTGTTGTTTCATTGATGATCAAAATCACAAGCTTACATGAGTTTAAATAGACAAATTGGAGGGAGAGGGTGGCCGGCCCCCCTAGGCCTAGACCCTATGTCCTAGCCCCATTTTAATTAATGTAATTACATCATGACAATTTTAAACAACCCTTTGCCTCCTAATCTTTCCCTCCAACCCGTCCTCCCTAACCCATTCAAAATTTAAACTAATTTTATACTTAACTAATTTATACAATTTTACATTACATAATCGTTACAAAAATCAAAAGCGAAAAATAACTGTTCGACTTCCTTGGGTCGTGACAATTTGTTTAAAGTTCGAGCTTGATTGCTCTCATCAGCTAGAACATTGCTGATTTTGGTGCACTTGTTCCCTCTTCTACTTGATCTCCTACTCCAGTTATTTTTATTTGATTTTATATCTTTTTCCAGTCTGACACCCTATTCTGATGCAATAATTTGGTGATAGGCTGTAATTCTGACATTCTGTCTTTGTATATACAGTTCAAGATTGCTCTTTGCCAGTTATCTGTCACAGAAGACAAAGAGAGGAATATAGCTCATGCTCGTAAAGCAATTGAGGAGGCTGTAGACAAGGGTGCTCAGCTGATTCTTCTTCCGGTAAGTTGAACATTGGAGTTGCAGATGGTATATAAGTGCTACCGTTTTGAACTATGTGACTTGGCTGTTTTAATGTCTCCATCGTGCATTTGGTGAATACTTGATGGAACAACTGTGTTGCTTACCAAAGCTGATTCTTCTTCTTTATAGATAAGATTAAGCTATTTTGGTGCCGATTGATTTTTGAATAGAATTTAGTGCATTTATGCTATGTGGGGGTAATGCTTAATCTTTGGAAGTGCTGGTCTGTTGTTGAATCTTTGGCTATGAGTTGATTGATTCAGTTTAAGTGATTGCCTGAGAAATTTTTTGTTAGATCTTTTTTTGAAAAAAAAAAAATTTGCCTTTTCTAAGAAGAAAAACCACTTTTATTGTCAGATTTTAAGATTGTTTGGCTTGGAAGAAAAATACTTTTAACTAAGAGCAGAAGCTTTCTTCGGCTTTTAAGCTAAAGTAGGAAACAGTGCGTCCTCTTTAAAGTAGAAGCAGAAGTAAAAACTAAAAAATTTTATGACAAAAGTATTGATAGCACTTTTTACAAAAATACATTTGCAAAAAAGCGCTTAGAAAAACATAGTCCCCCCCCCCCTGCAAAAAAGCGCTTCGAAAAACATAGCCCCCCCCCTTGGGAATATGGCCAAACAGGTCGGTAATCTTCAACTTCTCCTATACGTTTGGTGTCAGGAAATATGGAACAGTCCATACTCAAATGACAGCTTTCCAGTATATGCGGAGGATATTGATGCTGGTGGTGATGCATCTCCATCAACTGAAATGCTATCTGAAGTTTCTCGAAGTCGCCATGTCACGATAGTTGGTGGCTCCATACCGGAGAGGCATGGTGGTAGATTGTACAATACGTGCTGCGTCTTTGGTAGTGATGGAAAACTAAAAGCGAAACACAGGAAGGTACACATACGAGCTATAATCATAAATGTGGTATATAAGCTTCAAATTTTCGTTTTCCTAACAAAAGTATTTGTTGTTACTACAGATTCATCTTTTTGACATTGACATTCCGGGCGAGATTACATTTAAGGAATCAAAGACCCTTACCGCTGGGGAGAATCCTACAATTGTGGACACAGGTTTGATGTGCCTTCTTGATCCTAATTGGCGATTCACTCTTGAGTGTATCACTTGGTCCAGCGGTGTGAAAGAATTCTTTTGAAGTCTTTGGATTCCTTTTAACATTAACTTGGAAAGTTGATTGGTTTTGGGGTTAGGGTTAGTCAAGGGCTTGTTGGTATGGTTTTCTATTGCAGTTTTGGGCTTTTCAAAAACCAAAAACTAGGTCTTGGAAACAGTTTTCTCTTGGAATAAATTGAATAGAAAAACTAAAACCTAGAAAAGATTGTTTCCAAAACCTAAATTTTAGTTTTTCAAAGTCCAAAAGCTACAAACAAAAAATTTATACCAAACAGCCCCAAGCTCCTAGCAATTTTTTTTTCGTTTGATAAGAATTCTCATTTTTGAAGTCTTTTGTTTGCTGACACTTTTCTGCTCTTCAGGGAATTTTCATTTTTCCGCTAGAACTTGATTAGCTTGTTTGTTTACTTAGCTTATGGATGGTTTCAAAAGAAAAGCGTCGCAAGGTTTCTTCGGACTAGAAAAGGGAGGGCAAATGGGGTAGAGCACTATTATTATGATGTTAGATGACCTTTGCAATCGAATTGATCTGTAACCTAATCTTGACATAGTAAAATAACGATATCAATATCCAGATCGGACTATTGCACCATTGAAATAGCTTATGGCGTATAAATAATTAGCCTTCAAAGACCCACTTATCATAAGCTCAGAACTTTTGCTACATTCTGCTGTTACGAGGTCGTTTTTGCTGGCAAAACTGTATATTTGAATGCTTTCTTGCTTTTTTACTGTAATAACTTTTTTTCCTTCTCAATTCTTTTTGTTTCATTGTAAAGCTTTGGATATTGATGGGTAACTTTGATCTTCAGATGTTGGACGTATCGGCATAGGTATATGCTATGATATTCGGTTTCAAGAGCTAGCAGCCATTTATGCAGCCCGAGGTCTGTTATGGTTCCATGATGAATATATCAACTTGTAGGGCCTGTTTGGTATGGTATTTTGTTTTGTCCTTTCCAGAATTTAAAAAAAAAAAAAAATCATATTTTTAGCGACAACTCTTTCCTGTTTTGAGCCTTTTGTTTTTAGTTATTTTGAGTGAAAACTAAAAACAAAAAGACTGAAAATAAGAAAAATGCTGAAAATAAGAAAAATTGCTTTCGAAACGTAGTTTTTAGTTTCTTGGAAACAAAAAATTGGAAATAGAAAACGATACCAAACAGATCCTTTGAGATTGAGTTATGATGTACCTATTCGTTCAAGTTATATCGAACTAATATCACTGTTGTTCATTCATCCTTGCCTTCGGATGTTACCTAACCCTAGTTGTTATTCTGGATATTAAGGTGCTCATTTGCTTTGCTATCCTGGTGCGTTTAATATGACAACGGGTCCTCTACACTGGGAGCTACTGCAAAGGGCAAGGTAAAATCTGGTTATTGTACTTGTTGCAAATAACTTTCTGAATTTAGGCTCCGTTTCTTCTGATAGAACACCTTTTCTGTCTTAGTTCTATCGTTTCTTTGCATCACTTCATAGCAACATCCATAAATACGAAAAATATTTTCCTTCATGGAGGGAAATTGACTTGTCTCAACAAAAGGGTGAAAGATTTTGCTTCATGGAGGAGAAAATGTTTTTTAGTGGTAATCTTATGTAATATGCTTTACTTCATCCTCAACTTGGCTAAGGTGAACCTTATATAAGTTTATAGAATGAAGCCATTTTCTTTAACTAGAAGGACAAAAATGTTCAAGAAAAATAATTCTAATTGAAAATATTGTGTGAAGAAAATTTTCCTTAAGGAAAATGTAAATAGAGCCTTAATGTGTCCTGTGCAACAAATTGTTGTCACTTGATCCACCTCCACTGACATTAGTTTTTATTTCTTCGTTTGTGTATGCGCAGGGCAGCGGATAATCAGGTATTTTATGAAACTATATGTTACGCTATCAATTTTGTCAAGAATATTTGTAATTTGTGACTTTGTGAAGCTCAACGGATCTTATGAACTGTCTGTATTATTTAAATTGTTCAACAAAGGACAATGAAGTTATTATATGCGGAAAATTCAGTAAATTTAGGCTTTGTTTTGATAGAAAACCTTTTTCGTCTTAATTATATTGTTTCTTTGTATAACTTCATCTTAATAATCATCAATACAGAAAATATTTTTTTCCGTCGAGGAAGAAATGTCTTTCCCTCAACAAAACGGAAAAATTTTCCCTCATGGAGGTAAAAACATTTCCCTTAGTCATCTCACTTCACATGTTTCACTTCGACCTCAATTTGGCCAAATGAACCTCATAAAAAATTTATTAAATGAAACCATTTTCTGTAGATAGAAAATATATTTCTAAGGAAACAAATTTAAGAAAAAAGTTTCAGACAAACGGAGCCCTTATCTGAAGCTATCTATCCCAAAATCAGATCAAATTCTTAGATGTTCTTGTTGTCGCTCTTTCATATCCTTCCTCTTTTTGCTCAACTTAATTCGACTTTCTTTTTCTCTAGGTTAAGAAAGTGAATTTGTTTACAATAGTGCTTGAATTTTTGCTTTTAAACCTTTTATTCCTATACTTTGATAGGATCGAGATAGGATCTGTAGAATCATAAAATTGTGTCATGATCTTATCCGCTAGTTTCGTTTATTCTCAATGGATCGTAAGATTTTAGTACTTGAATCGGGAGTTCTGATAATAATTTTCTTATCCTTGGACATACAGTTATATGTTGCAACGTGTTCGCCTGCTCGAGATTGTGGTTCTGGATACGTGGCCTGGGGACATTCTACTTTGGTTGGACCTGTAAGTATCTGACATTGCTCTCATCTCTTTTCTTTTTTTTTTGCCCCCAACTTTTTGAAAAAAGTTCATGGTTTTAATCTTTACTTTCATGATGGAACCACGGTTTGCAATTGCATCATCATTGTAGTCGCGTTGTCGTGGATGTTACATAACTAGACTCCCTGACGAATGTTTGTTTTTTAGAGAACATAAGTTGCTAATGAAAAGCTGTATAAATGATCAATTTTAATGTACTTCAGATACCTCTCAACATGTAAACAGTTATATTAGTATATCTTAGGGCTTGTTTGGTGTTGTTTCCGTTTATAGTTTCTAGATTTTAGATACAAAAACTAAGGTTTTCAAAATGATTTTTTCTTGTTTGTGGTTTAATGTTTTAGGTTTTCACTGAAACTAGGAATAGAGTTGAAAACAAATTACCAAAAGTAAGAAAAACTCAGTTTATGAAAAACTAGAAATTACAAACGAAAAACGATACTGAATAGGTTATCAGTATATAGAAATACAATATAAAAGCATTACAGGCACTTCACAGTAGTTTCACGTAGCATCTTAGGCAAAATCTGTTACGTAATGGTCTCTATTTCGTTCTATGCTTACACATGTCAACTAGTACCAACTTATGGAAATTGATAATGGCAGTTTGGAGAAGTGCTTGCAACGACCGAGCATGATGAAGCTATAGTAATAGCAGAGATTGACTATTCACTAGTTCTTCTAAGAAGGTGATATGCGTGCCCATTCTGTTGTACTTCAGTACTATATGTTCTATATTTGAGAAAATCTCCTACAGGTACTTTCAGGTCTGACATAATATTTTATAGGTATCCCGATATTTGAAGATATTTTATAAGTTTCCTAAATTGTTTGAGTTTCTTCTTTCCATGTACCCTTTATGTAACAGCATCAAAGAAACGTTAAATTTTGCTGATTTAAAAATAGTTTTTAGTATTTTCCTTTTTTTTTTCCACATGGAGGGTATTTAAAAAAAAAAAAAAAATGCGACGTTCATGGTACCTGTAGCAACAACAACAACAGACCCAATGACTCTAGGGCTTTTGCCTAAGCGGAATCCGGAGGGCGTGGATGTACGCAGCCTTACCCCTTCAGGGTGTAATCCTGCCGAGAGGCTGTTTCCTAGAACCCTCAACCTCATAGGGTTGGCAACATGAGGACTTCCCAAGAGGTCACCCATTCAGGTCTTACTTTTTCCCAAGCACGCTTAACTTCGGAGTTCTAATGGGATCCGGTGCATTAGTGCCTGGTAAATGAACCTTTTGTGGTACCTGTAGACCATATTCAATCCAACCCTCATGTAATTGTAAAATCTTTTATCAAACCTTAGCATACATGTGCAAAATTATTTTGCAAATATGTTTGTGTAACTTTGATACGCTTACTGAGGTCGGATGGAAAATGCAGATTATACCTGCCATTTGGGAACCAAAGGAGAGGGGATCTGTACCAGTTGGTCGATGTCCAGAGGCAGATTTCTGAATCGACTCCCAGTAGACCATAAGAGTAAGCAAAACTAGAACTCTGAAAATGGCTATTTATTCTGCATAATCTTAAGTGAAATTTGCAGCAGCAATGACGGCAGCAGTGGTGGCGGCAACCAATTCCATCAGAGAGATTGTGTTGTGTTACTAGTGGTAAAATCTCTGCCATTTCTCCCAGAGACTTGAGTTCTAGTGATTTTATACATTTGCCCAAAAGAGAGAGAGTTTTAACAATTTATATGTGATTGAGAAAGAGAGAGAAAGAGCTATTTGTAGCTTCTTTTTAATTAGGGTATTACATTGTGGGATCATCCTCCGCTCGGGGTCCTCATTCTCATTTGTACTAATGCCTTAAGATTTCCTCTGAAGAGAGTACGTTCTTAAGGAATTTGTCTGTACTATTTAAAAATTAATAATAATTAGTGGGCTCTAATAAATGGAAATTAAAGCGGGATAGTGCAAGGAGGACATTGGTTTTCAAGTTGCTTCATATTGATCACCAAGAAATTACACGTTAAAGCATTTGAAGTAGTATTTTTGTTTTATAAAAATTGGAGTAACGGAGTATCAAGAGCTGGCGATAGGATTATAAGTATCAAGTTGGTCCTAGATGGTGAAGTATTGAACGTAATCAGTGCCTACACACCTCAAACCGGACTGTCTGAGCATGAGAAGGCAACATTCTAGGAGGACTTAGACACAATGATGCAAGGCATACCCCTAACCGAACAAGTAATGATTGGCGGGGATTTCAACGGACACATTGGCGTGACGGAGGACAATTATGCTCCGCACCACGAAGGACTCGGTTTTGGAACCAGGAATGCAGAGGGCAAAGCCCTATTAGACTTCGCGGTTACTTACGACCTAACGATGGCCAACACCTTCTTCAGAAAGCGCGAGTAACACATCATCACGTACCAAAGCGGCGGGACAAGAACTCAGATTGACTACATACTATTAAGGAGAAGATTGCAAAGAGACTGCAGGGATTGCAAGGCTACCCTAAGCGAAGACTTGTCTACACAACATAGGGTGCTGTGGGCGGATATAAAGGCCAAGAAGAGGGCCAAAAGAATCTGCAAACCTGCGCATACGTACACTTGTTGGAGGGAGCTCAAGGGGGAGAAGTATAAGGTATACAAGGAAAGAGTGGATGTCGAACTCAGGGAGGACTTCGAGGGAGATGCAAACCAGATGTGGAACCATCTGGCCCAAAGATGAGAGGACTGGCACGGGAAGTTCTCGGCACGTCAAAGGGAAGGGTACCAAGCAACAGAGAATCCTGGTGGTGGGGTGACGAGGTCCAAGAGAAGATTAAAGGGAAACGAATTTGTTTCAGAGAGTGGGACCATAGCAGGAATGAGGATAAGCGACAGCGGTATATTCAAGCCAAGAGAGAAGCAAAGCGAGCAGTCAGAGAAGTACAATCAAGAGCTTATGAGGACTTCTACAAAAGGATGGAGACCAAATCGCCAAAGCTAGAGAAAGGAAGACCGGAGACTTGGACAGAGTTCAATGCATAAGAGGGGAAGATGGACAGGTACTCGTGGACAGGCATCTAATCAAGGCTGGGTGGAAAATGTACTTCCAAGAGCTGTTCAACGAACAAGGAGGGACAGAGATATCCTTAGGTGATCTTCAAGCATCCGAGGTGCATCAAAACCACTGCGACTATAGGCAAATTAGCCTCGACAAAGTCAAGGAAGCCCTGAGATCCATGGGAAGGGGTAAATAAGTTGGCCCAGATGGCATACCCATAGAAGTATGGAAATGTCTTGGACAAAAGGGCGTCAGTTGGTTGACTAAACTATTTAACCAAATCCTACAGGGGGACAAGATGCCTGAGGAATGGAGGAAGAGCATATTGGTTTTGATATATAAGAACAAAGGCGACATTTAGAGTTGCGCCAACTATCATGGTATCAAACTAATGTGCCACACTCTGAAGTTGTGGGAACGGGTCATAGAGAGGAGGTTAAGGCAATAGACTGAGGTGTTCGAGAACTAGTTCGGATTTATGCCCGGGAGATCAACAATATAAGCCATCCACATCCTAAGGCGGACGATAGAGCAATATAGAGAGAGACAAAAGGACCTTCATATGGTTTTCATTGATTTAAAGAAGGCATATGATAGAATGCCAAGGGAGGTCCTCTGGAGAGTTTTGGACAGGAAAGGCATCCCCATACCATACATCCGAGCCATTAAAGACATGTATGAAGAGGCACAGACTATGGTGCGTACAGTGGATGGGAAGACATACGCTTTCCCGATAATAGTAGGGGTTCACCAAGGGTCTGCTTTGAGCCCCTATCTGTTCATTCTGGTTATGGACGAGCTCACTAGGCACATCCAGGGATGTGTACCTTGGTGAATGCTTTTTTCAGATGACATAGCACTAGTGGGGGAGTCGCGGAAAGAGATAAATGAGAAGCTGGAATTGTGGAGAGGAGTTCTATAGTCGAAGGGTTTACGACTAAGTAGAGCTAAGACCTAGTACATGGAACTCAAGTTCGATCCCTCTACCACGCCTGGCCGGGAAGAGGTCATGATTGGACATGAGGCCATATCGAAAAAGGAGAGATTCGGGTACTTGGGGTCCACGATACAGCACAACGGCGAAGTGGACGAGAATGTCAGCTACAGGATCAAAGCGGGATGGCATAAGTGGAGGATGGCCTCCGCAGTACTTTGTGATAGGAAGTTCCCCTTGAAGCGAAAGGGAAGATACTATAAGACGGTTGTGAGGCCAGCCATGGTGTATGGGGCGGAGTGCAGGGCGATGAAACAACAGCACACACATAAGATGAAGGTGGCGGAGATGCGAATGCTGAGGTGGATGTGTGAACACACAAGGAAGGATAGGATTAGAAACGACATCATAAGAGGCAAATTGGGCGTAGCCTCCATTGAAGATAAATTAAGGGAGCAACGTCTGAGGTGGTTCGGACATGTCAGAAGGAGACCGGATAACGCTCCAGTCAGGAGATGCGAAGAACCCCTTACTACATTAGGCAGAACAGGCAGAGGCAGACCAAAGAAAACATGGCTTGAGACGATCCGACAATACCTCACCCACCTAAACCTTCGGGAGGAGATGGCCTTAGATAGGGCCCAACGGAGGGCTAGCATAAGGGTATTAGATGATTTGGTTGGAGTAGGGTAGTCTTTGTCTCTACCTTATCTATCCTATCTCATTCTCATTCTTATTCTCTTTCTTTATCTCTTCTACCTCTATTTCTATCCTCTATCTTTATCCTTTTCTTTATCCCACCTTATTTGTGTTCGGTGCCTGTGCAGCCTTTTTTTTTTTTTTTGGGCCATACTCATGCATTTTTTGATGCTTTTCCTATTGCCAGGTCTTTGGCTGATTGGTGCGGACCAACTTTTTAGGCTAGGGGTCCTCGGAAACAGCCTCTCTTCAGGGTAGCCCCCTGAAGGGGGAAGGCTGCGTACACCTACCTTCCCCAGACCCTGCTTTTGCGGCAGCCCTTGGAGGCACTGGGTTTGTTGTTGTTGGAGTAACGCTATGATAAATATTAAGGGCTCATTTACCCGGCACTAATGCTATTGGATCCCATTAGAACTCCGAATTTAAGCGTGCTTAGGGGAGAGTAGTACCAGGATGGGTGACCTTCTATAAAGTCTTTGTCTTGCCAACTTTATAAGATTAAGGGTCCTCGGAAACATTATCTCGGTAGAGTTATACCCTGAAGGGGTAAGGCTGCATACATTGATCCCTCCCGGATCCTACTTATGCTGAAGCCCTTAAGGCACTTGTTCTGTTGTTGTTGTTGCTATGATAAATTTATAGCGTGTTTGACTAAGTTTTTTTTTTCTTGAAAAGAAATATTTTTTTTTTTTAGGACAAAACACTTTCAGGATTTGAGGTGTTTGGTTTAGAATGAAAAATGCTTTCAAATAAAAGCATGAATTATTTTTTTGCATTTAAGTATATGCAAAAGAATAGCGCGTTTCTTTAAAGCATAAATAGAAAAATAATGAATTTTCTTTGAGATAAAAGTAAAAATTAAAAATTTTTACATAAAAATACCCCCTATTGAAAGTGAATTTTATAGAAATATTTCTGTAAAAAGCGCTTTAAAATGCCTCCTAAGCCAGAAGATTTGGTGTAGCTTGGTTCATTATAAGCTCAAGTTTAAGCTTGAACGGGCACAATTCAACTTAGCTCATACTAGAAATAGTTTGGATTATACCGTTATATAGTTGGTCCAATTATCGATCTCGAGTCTTGGATTTAATTGATCTTATATCTAGTCTGGTTCATACTCAATGCCTCTTGAAAATTTAATTGAAAATTCATCAACATGTTACAAAATTCTTTCGTCAAATGTTGAACATTTCTTTATATAATTTATTGACTAAAGCGAAAGTCAGATTGAAGATATTGAATACGAGATTGAAGAGACAATGGAGTGAGAAAGAATGTGCAAGAAGTTCCGACTCTATAATCAACGTATACAATAACTAGTTCTTTTAACATTTAAAACACAATAGCTACTTATACAAACCTTTCAAAGGGTAACGATCTGTTGGATTATGTGTGGAGTTTGGTTGTATTGTATTGGACTTTGTTTGTGAGGTATAGGATTAGGCCAATCCTATTTAGGCCTATGACACACTGGGATTTTTAGTGTGGTGACTCCGGTGTTACCATGAGGAAATATTGAGAGTTGAGACGTCTCATGTAAACTCTAATTGATATAATGAAATTATTGTGCTCACCTCCGTGGATGTAGACTTCGGTTGAACCACGTAAATCTCGTTGTTTCCCCGATTTCTTTTGTGTGTGATTTTTATTTCAATTTAGAGTTTCGGTATTCTTGAGGTGATTCTAACGAGTGGTATCAGAGGCCCTATATGATCAAAACACGTAATCAACATCGGTGGGTCATAATAAGAAGGTTCTTCCATTGAGTATATATTTGGAGTCCATACAGTTTTTGACACTGCAATGACATACCAAATTCGTGTCAAAATTGATGTCATTGGATATTTGTTACTATAATCTCCTACAAGTTTAGCTTGAGAATTGAGGGCACTAATTAAAAACAATCATTTATCATTATTACATGATTTTTTAATTATCTAAGAGGATACCAACATACAAGCACCGGATTCCATTAGAATTTTGAAGTTGAGCATGTTTAGGTGATAATAGTACCAAGATGGGTGACCTTTTGGGAAGTCCTTATGTTGCATCCCTCAGGTTAGAGGTTTTCGAAAACAGCCTCCCTTCAGGACCCTAAAGGGGGAAGGCAGCATATATCTACCCCCTGCGACCCTGCTTAGGCGGGAGTCCTTGGGGCACTGAGAATGTATGTTGCTATGATTTTTTTTAATTGATGTTAGGTATTTAAAGTAACATATAATCATATTGTGAACATATGTATAAAATATATCATATATATATATATATAATCATTTAATTATCATAAGGCCTTAAAATTTATTGTCTC
Source organism: Simmondsia chinensis (assembly GCA_018398585.1). Taxonomy (NCBI): domain Eukaryota; kingdom Viridiplantae; phylum Streptophyta; class Magnoliopsida; order Caryophyllales; family Simmondsiaceae; genus Simmondsia; species Simmondsia chinensis. The sequence continues at coordinate 23,865,942 of JAGTTD010000017.1, read as the reverse complement.
AAAACCTTGATGTTTTAATATATATGTAATGGAATAACTTAAGGTTTAATTTATCTTTAGATATCTTATAACAGATACTGAAATTTTTATTAGAATTCCGCAAATTTGAACTCGAATATATTATTGCTTGTTATGTCAATATTTTTTATTTAAAAATCATCAAATTTCAATAAACGATATCTATATATTGGAATTATGTTGTATTTAAGCATTTTCCAACAACAATTTGTCTAATTATGTGACAGATGGTACGTAAGATGAAATTTCAGACATTAGAATATTTAGGCTTCGTTTGTTTAGGGGGAAAAACACATTCTAGGAAGTGATTTTCCCCTTTTTCGTTGTTTGGCGCAAGATTAGTGACGGAAAAGGTTTTCCCAAAGGAAAACATTTTCCTTCAAATGAGGGAAAATGACTTCCCTTTTAAAATAGGGGAAGTCATCATTCCGAGTGACCTAGAAATGTAATTGTGACAATATATAGTGTTCACATTAGATTTCTCTTAAAAAATGCTAAAACGGCATATAATTTCGGCCATATTTAGGTAGCTTTTACATTAATATACGACAAACTTTTTATCGTAACTTTCTAAAAATATTGACTTAACTTGTAAATATTATCGTAATTATGTATTATATTAGTATTTTTATATTTGGTCAGATTCTTACATAAATTTATCAAATTTTAATGTATGGTACCCGAGTGATAAAATATTTAACTTCAGGGTACGTCATTATATACATTCAAATGTCATAATATGTAATAAATGCTTAAACCTGAGGGTATCTTAGTAATAATTCTACAATCGCACATAGTCTAAATAATTTCAAATATATTGTATTGCTACTTATATTATCCTATAATTAGGTATAAGATTATTAATAAAAGACGATTCCTTTAGAACAAGCAAGGAATATTAAAATATGGAACCATATTTTCCGTTGAAACAAACAACGGAAAACCTCAACGAGAATAGCATTTTCCATAGAAAATATTTTCCAAATGAAAACATTTTCTGTCGGAAAAATACTTTGTTTGAAACAAACGGAGCCTTAGTAATAAAATTTTAGGTTATTTACATTTAAGTACTTTGATGTCATTAAAAATAATAAAAAAGATCCCGATCTTTTTGAATTAATACAAAGACCCCTTAGTTTCTGTCATATTAATAAAAAGGCCCATCTCTGGCATGATGTCGAATAGAACTGATGTGATAATTACTTTTCTATTAATGCTATAGTAAAATGTCAAAAATACCTTCACTAACCATATTCTTAACTAAATTAAGCGAAAACGGATAATTTTTACGTAATATAACATGTTGAATTTTGTGATTATAAAGTAAAAATAAGGGTATTACATGATACTTTTATCATTTTATTGTTGCTTTAATAAAAAAAAGTTGCTATGTCATATCTGTCGATGAACAATGATGTCACCGTGTCAAAGATGGGCTTTTTTATTACTACGACAAAAATTTATGAGTTTTTTTATTAATTTAAAAAACTCAATAATTATTTTATTAGTTTTAAAATATTGGATTCTAAAATGTAAATATTACCTAAATCAAAATGTTCCCTACCGCCTTCTTGTATAGACCTGGTAAAATCTGACATGATATGATAACACGACATGAACACGACACAAAGATAGCAGGTTTGGGTTTGGGTTTGGGTTTTTGAAGCTGGATATCGTGTATATATTGCTAGTATTAACCATTAGATGTATTATTGACCTATTCGTAAGTTAGAAAAAAGCATTTATTGAAAAAAATTACCGATATAGTTAAACAAATCACCAGTAGGTTATCTGTTTAATAATCGGGTTAGGTCAGGGTTGAAATTTCCTAACCCATATAATAAATGAGTTAGATTCGGATTGATTTTATTTCTAAAATCCTTTATATAACATGAATACAAACAAGACACGATACGACCCGACGCGCCATCCCAATCTTGTGCGTTGTCTTGTTTGCCAACCGCTCCGCACGCAGTGCTGGAATAATTCCGCGTTAAGGAATAATGTTGTAGAGGAGGCCGACGATCAACGCCAGGCCGCGCTTAAGCAATCTTCTCTGTCAATCAACATTCTTTTTCTAGGGTATTTGGTGAGATTAAGCCGCTGAGCGATTCAATTTCGTGAATAATCGGCTGTTCGATTTGTAATTCAAGCGCGAATTGAAGCAAAGATGAGTTTCCTCTTCGGAAGGAGAAAATCTCCTGCAGGTTGTCTGCTTTTCAGTTGATCTTTTGTTTTCTTGTGATTTCAATTTCTGTTTTATTGCTGGCTATTTCATGTTGATTTAATCGATCTCGCTGTAATAAGTGGTGAAGTTTTGGTGAGATTCGAAGCAGTGAGATTGTATTTTGAATAGTGAGATCAGAGGAGATGATCTTTTTGTTTTGTAAGGGTTTTGGTGAGATTAAACCGGTGAGGGATTCGAATTTGTGAATAATTTGTTGTTCGAGTTGTAAATCAAGAGCGAATTATAGCAAAGGTTGTCTTCTTTTCGGTTTAATCTTTTGGTGTCTTGTAATTTCGTTTCTGTTTGATGATGATTTAGTCGATCTGGCGAAGTCCTTGATCGTTTGGATAGTTGATGTGGTGAAGTTTTGGTTAGATTTGAAGCAGTAAGATCGTATTTTGGATAGTGAAATTGGATGAGATTTTTTTTGTTTTCTAGGGTTTTGGTGAGATTAAACCGGTGAGGGATTCCAATTTGTGAATAATTTGTTGTTTGATTAGTAAATCAAGCGCTAATTGAAGCGAAGATGAGTTTTCTTGTTACGAACCTAAATAAAGGTAACCTAAATACTAAATGAAAGCATTAAAAGAGAAAGAGAAATAACATAAAAGGAGAACTTGATTTCATTCATCGTCTTTGTGAATACATATGACCCCCTATTTATAGAATGACTCCCCTCTAGGTGGGACCCACTATATTTACTATTAGACTATTACAATATTTAAACCCTAAATACCTAATTTAGGATCGTATCATTTCTTTTTGGAAGGAGAAAATCACCGGCAGGTTGTCTTCTATTTGGTTGATCTTTTGTTTTATTGCAATTTTGTTTCTATTTGATCAAGTTTTGTTCAGATTTGAAGAGAGATCGTATTTTCAATAGTGAGATCAGATGAGATCATCTTTTGGTTTTCTAGGGTTTTTGGTGAGATTAAACCCGTGAGGGATTCGAATTTGTGAATAATTTGTTGTTCGATTTGTAATGCAAGAGCTAATTGAAGTAAAGATGAGTTTCTTCTTTGGAAGGAGAAAATCACCCATAGGTTGTCTCCTTTTTGGGTTCATCTTTTGTTTTCTTGTAATTTCGTTTCTGTTTGATCGTTGGCGTAGCTGTTGTGTGAAGTTGTGGTCAGATTTAGAGGAGTGAGATTGTATTTTGAAGAGTGCGATCAGATGAGATGATCCTTTTGTTTTCTAGGGTTTTTGGTGAGATTGAACTGGTGAGGGATTCAAATTTATGAATAATTTGTTGTTCGATTTGTAAATCAAGCGAGAATCAAAGCAAAGATGAGTTTCCTATTCAGAAGGAGAGAATCTCTTGCAGCTTCTCTTATTTTCAGTTAATCTTTTGTTTTCTTGTAATTTCGTTTCTGTTTGATGTTGCGGGATTGTTGTGCTGAAGTTTTGGTCAGATTTAGCGCAGTGAGATTTATTTTTGTTTTCTAGGGTTTTTGTGAGATTAAACTGGTGAGGGATTTGAATTCGTGGATAATTTTTCTACTTTCCATTTTTGTTTGTTCTTATTATTGTTTACTGTTTACATAATTGCCTTCTTGAAGTAGTGATCATAGATTTATGAATGATGATGCTGATCCAATGATCATTTGGAAACAATCTCTCTTTAGAGTAGCACCCTATAGGGGTAAGGTTGCGTACATGTTTCCTTTTCCAGATTTTGCATTAGCGGGAGTCTCTTTGAAGCATTGAGTTGTTTTAGTTATTGATGCTGATCCAATGATCAGGTTCTCGATTTCGCACTTTCCAGCTAGGGTTTTGGTGGTTCTCTGGGGAAGAAGAATAGAAAGGGTGCAAAGAAGATGAAATCTTCCTTGATCTGGAATCCGAAGAGCACCTTCTTAATTTGGCGTTTGAAGAAATGTTGAAATGAAATTCGGTAGAAAGATTCCTACCTGGAAAAGTCACTTGTAGAAAATATAAATTTGAGCATGTGAGTAGGTTGCGTATTGTGTTGATTTAATGTCATCCAGTCTTCCCTTTTGGAACTCAAAAGACAATTGGAGGCAAAGAAATTCAAGGACAAGAGATGAAAATCTAAAGATTTTGGGTAGCTCCATTGATGATTTGGACATTTCGGCAGCATAATAGTTTCTATGGAAATTCTTTTCTTTGTGATAGAATACTCTTTTTGGTTTAGAACATCTGTGAATATTATAGTTCACCCGCTTGATTCTTGAGAAATCTGTTTCTTGATCTTTACTGAATGCAAAGCAAATATAAATGTGCCCTGTTGCTTGCATTTTTTTTGTTACGGACTTCATAGTGTACGTTGGCATGTATTTCTTGTAGTTCATGATAATCTAGCGTTGAGGTTTAGTGAAACTTTCTTTCCCACTGTCAAGTAGGAGCTGGTTGATTGCCAAGACTGTGATGTTGGTACTTGCAATTTGTGGAGGCTGACATTATGCATGATTTTGTATTACAGAACTTCTGCGGGAGAACAAGAGAATGCTGGATAAATCGATACGGGAAATAGAAAGGGAGAGACAGGGTTTACAAGCTCAAGAGAAGAAATTAATAGCTGAAATTAAGAAAAGCGCCAAGCAAGGACAAATGGTTTGTTGATTTTCCGGGATGACGTTCTAATTGAGTATATTTAGTATCTTCGTTTTCTTTCTTAAAATGTTGGACTTGATGTACAGAGAAAAAAAAAAAAGCTCAATGCTAGGCTTGCCATTCAAGATATTTGATTCTGTGAGCATTTTCTTTTCTAGGGAGCTGTCAAGGTGATGGCGAAAGACCTCATTAGGACACGGCATCAGATTGAGAAGTTCTATAAGCTTAAATCACAGCTTCAGGGTGTTTCTTTAAGAATTCAGGTACTTCTAATCTTATGTTCTCTTACTGTTTTCCATTCTAGCTGAGTTAGTTTCTATTCCTTCACCCCCCACCCCTTCTTTCTCTTTGGATGTAACTGTAGTAAGCTAAATCAGTCGTGATCGTCTTGTGTATCTTTTCCCAAAACTCATTGTTGTCACGTGTCTGTAGGTCCTGAAATCCCATGTTCTGGTCTTGGTTGTGATTTATTTGCTTGTCGATGAATTATGATTTTCTTAACATCAATGAAAACCTATAGCACATTCTGGTAGTTGAATTTTATTAATAATGCTAGCTGGGTCTAGAAGTTCCAAGAACGTATGTGTTCAACGAACCAGTTTCTGCATTCTTTTCCAGTAGCCTATATTTTCAAATTGGTCCAAGTCCCCTTTATTCTACATATCTGTGATTGCACTAAGCAGTCATTGCTGCCATGATTCGTGATAACTTAATAATAGATATTGTGCCCGGTATTGGGTTTAGGGAGGGGGGAAAAAAGATATGCTTCTCTTGAAGAATAAGCAGCAATATGCATATGCAAGTATCTAACGTTTGTATGAGTTAGCTTGATTATCTGATGTAAGTCTGTGAGTTACTTGTCTGTACTTGATACTTTATTCCATCATCTTCGTCTGTACTTGATGCTCTAATCCTTTATCCACAGTTCACTTGGATTTGACATTTTCGCATGATATGCAAAAATGTAAAATGCACATTATGAACTCTTAGGATGTGTAGGGATAGCACCTTGTAGGGGTAAGGCTGTGTACCCCTTATCCTTACTGGACTTTGCCCTGGTAGGAGCCTTTTTGAGGCACCGAGTTGTTGTTGTATGAACTCTTAGGACCTATTTGGTATCATTTTTTGATTGCGATCTTTTGTTTTTTAAAAACTAAGAACCGGGTTTTTTAAATAATTTGTTTTCTTGTTTGTCATTTTTACTTTTTACTCAAATTAAGAAAAAACTGAAAACAAAAATAAGAAGAAGTCATTTTCAAATGTGGTGCTTAGTTTTTCAAAAACCAAAAACTTGTAAATAAAAAATGACACCAAACAAGCCTGCCAATATTTGAACTGAATTTTAGTCTGAAACAGACTTTGGACTCATACTGATCAGTGCAGGGCAGTTCTTCTGCTTGTGGTTTGAAGTACTACAAACATAATGTCCCAAGTCCCACTATTGCCCCTATACAGCTTCGTATCTTTTATCTGTGATAAAAATATTCCTTTCTTCAGTTGATATGCAGGGTTGGAGATTTGAAGATATGACCTTTAACTTTAGTAGAAAAAGTTCACAGTCGAGACTACATGTCATACTCGTGCTATCATATGAAATCTGAATGATGATCCGGGTGGATGTAAAGTTGCCGACTTCTATTTCTTTCTTGATTCAACCTCATGATTGTGTTAATGTTATATGAACAGACCCTGAAATCTACACAAGCCATGGGAGAGGCAATGAAAGGAGTCACGAAGGCGATGGGCCAAATGAACAGACAGATGAACCTCCCCTCTCTACAGAGGATAATGCAAGAGTTCGAGAGACAAAACGAAAAGATGGAGCTCACGAGTGAAGTGATGGGAGATGCCATTGATGATGCTCTGGAAGGAGATGAAGAAGAGGAAGAAACGGAAGAGCTGGTGAGCCAGGTTCTTGATGAGATTGGAATCGACATCAACCAAGAGGTACTATGTTACCTGTTTTTCTTCCTATATGCAAACCTTATCGAGATGTTGTGCTTGGTGTAATGGTTAGGCTGCCCATCCCCTAAGCGTGAGGGTTTCGGTTTGAAGCTCATTTCCCCCTCCTCAAATCAATCAGGAGGTGCTAAATTACCCCTTTTTCTTCCTGTACACAAACCTTATTGAGCTGTTGGATTTGGTGCAATGGTTAGACTACCCACCCCCTAGGCAATGAGGGCTTGAGTTAGGAGCTCATTTCCTCCCTTCCTCGAAAGTGTTGATGGCCTTATTTATGGCCATATTATATGTCTTTACTGTTGTCAAAACCTGCAAGCCCTATCCTTGATGGAAATGGGGTGAAAATTAGCTGAATTGAGCTTGACTTCTCCCATTTGATCTCGAATTTCGCTCGGTGAACTTGGAGTTGATCCCGCTTTGTTTTAGCTAGCTTGGGCTCTACTAGGCTCATTTAGGCTCCACTCATTGAGATTTGAACGTGACTAGTTAAGGCACATATAAATAAACTCATAATTTAGCTAGAAATTGACTCATTTAGCTTGTAAGCAATTGAGCCTGAACTTTACCTGGCTTGGCTCTGCTTGTTTAGCTGAACGATGCAGCTCAAATTTGCTCAAACTCGAAACAAGATGAGAATTTCGTGCTAAATTGTAGTCCACTTGTGAGTTTGCTTGCTTGATTCATTTACACTTCCTTTATGGAAGTGTTTTGTGATTGAATTAGTTATAAACCAATGACTGACTTCGTACCCAATACACATGTTGTCCTGTACATGAAACATTTTTCTCGTATCCAAACTTGCTGACTCTTTATTCCTATGCGAAGCTCGTAAATGCACCCTCCGCGGCTGTAGCTGCACCAGCTGCGAAGAATAAGGTGGCCCAGGCGGAGGCGACAGGGAACGAGGATGGCGGCATTGATGATGACTTGCAGGCAAGGTTGGACAACTTGAGAAGAATGTGATTCGTATTTGTTGCATTCGAGGTAATATGAACAAACACGAATTTTACGGTATTTTTTGTCTATTCTGTAAAATTGGTATAATACTCAACACTGGGAGTGATTTTGGTTTCTTGATTTGCCTTGTATATAAATCTATATAATAAAGTTTGACTTGCATGCATTGAGCAAACGTTTTCTTGGATGTTTTCTTTTCCTGGTAATCAGCATAACCCCAAAAGGGAAACTAAACAAGGGAAACCAGATCAAAATAGACAACAACTACCCCAATGACACAAACCCGACAAGAGCAATAGGGGCCAAAACATCCTAAGCAAACCTCACAAAAACATGAGAACCTAATTTTAACGAAACACCCGTTACAAAAGAACGAAGACAAAGGTGAACATCAACAAGATGGAATAAAAACTCAAAACACCAGAACAAAAGGATAGGTCCCCGTAATCAAAAGACTCACTATGATTCTTCCTCCTAGAGAACTGTGTATCAAAACTTGTTCGGTTCTCCTTATTTAACTTTGGTATCGGCTTTACAATGATAGAGTTGTGTCCATTAAAAGGCATTAGCCATTTTTCATTTTGTGTTTAGCTTACTATAGGCTTGAATCTAGGAATGTAAACAAAGCCGAGATTGTAAAGCTCATGAGTTGGTTGACCAGTATTTTGCTTAGTTCGAACGTGGAGGTTGTAAGCTCGATTTCGGCTCGACTCGGTTGATATTGAGCCTAGATCAACGAGTTTTGAGCTTAACTCAGTATTTTAGGCCTTAATTTTCTCATTTTAGTCTATTTAGACTAGATCTTGTCCCAATGCAGATGTTTGTTACTGAAAATGAGAGCATTTTCCCCCCTTTTCTTTTCTCAATATGAATTTCAAAGGGTGACATTTGTATGCTTCTGATACTTGCCCTTCCCCATCCACCCTTTCATGCTTAGGCTCACCGTAAGAGGGTACCAACACGCAGAACTTCGAAGTTAAGTGTGCTTGGGTGAGAGTAGTACTAAGATGGGTGACCTCTTGAGAAGTCCTCGTATTGCACTCCTCAGATTGGGGTTCTCGACCCTGAAGGAGGAAGGTTGCGTACATCCATCCCCCCAGACCCTGCTTAGGCGGGAGCCCTTGGGTACTGGGGATGTTGCTTGCTCAGTTGTATACATGGCTGTTTCTGGCAATATTAGTTTATGTTTTTAAAACCAAATATGTGTAGCAGATGTTAATTTTCCAGGAATTTACATGCCATATTACCCGTATAAAGTCAATTTTGACTAATAGAAAAAAAAAAAAAAAAAAACAACCTTAGGGTTTATGTTTATCTTAATTGCTGAAGCTATTGCAGCTAGAGAAGGTATCTCTAAGGCATTACAAATGGGCTACAAAATAATTCGAGTACAGGGTCCCTTTGCCCCCTAATATGGTGAAGGAAATAGAGCCTACATACTGGACTGTTTATAAACGCCTTAAAATCTCTCTTGGATGATTGGTTAGGTAGAGCCGTCCATGACCTTCCTAAAAAATATACATGCCATTACCTTTCTTTTTTGTTGGTTTTCGAGAAAGCGTCTACTAGACTCGAGTCTAATTCAGGTAAGTTGACTCGTTGGAAAGCTCGAAACACTCAGCTTGACTCTGGACGCTTGTCACCTAAAAAGAGCCTGAATGTGTAAAAGATATTATGAACCTAAATTTTCTATTGACCCAAACTTGAGATTAGATGAGCTAAAATTGGGCGTAATTTTATTTGAGTCTGTGCTGTATTTAGATGAGTTTAAGATAACCTGGAGCTTGCTGTGCTAGGTTTGAGCAGACCTGAGTTGAGCTAAGTTTGAACTCAAAGTATCTACGCTCAATAAGCTTGCTTCCTATTCTGATCGAGCCAAATGTTGAAAACCCGAGCTAAACCTCGGGCATGAGCTCATATAAACCATGTCAAACAGGCTCTAGTCCATATATCTCGCTTCATAGGTAAAAGATTTAGTTAGTCATATTAATACATAATATAGGTAATGAAATACGATGTAACGTAGAAAAATATATCAAATGAACGTTTTACTCGTCTATCATAACTAAAATTTCAAAGGTAATTTACATAATATTTTAAGGTTTGTTGTATTAATTTTTTAGCTTCACAAACTTTGTGAAATAAAATTTTACTCCAAAACATATATTTAATAAAATAGTCCAGTGTTGTGTAAAATATGCATTTTGCGACTTTTTTTGATTGGCAATGCCACAACATTGTGGTTCCTGTGAAAAAGGAAAGGAGTATCGAGGGGATTGTGAGTTTATCAACAAATATGACAAGTTCTACCCTCTTTTACACCATTGTTTAGATTATGTTATTAAATACATATAACTTTTATATAAAATTATTTCATAAAATTTATGGATTAAAAAAATTTAAAAATCAAACTTTAGGGTACTCTATATAATTTAGGGTTTTTTTTTATGTCAAAAGTTCCCGCACTTTTCTCAGTGTGTTAATTTAGTTCTTATATTGTGTCAATTCAGTCCCTTTATAATTAACATCGTGTCAATTTAATCATTTAGTCAAATTAAATTAAGTTAATAACGTAATTTTTAATGTCACAATTATATTACATGCAAGTAACCTACTAAAAATCCACTCAATGACTCCATTTAATCCAACACGAGGTAGAATTATTATAAATATTATTAAAAACTTAACATAAATTTTATTCTAGGACTAAATTAACACAATATCAACTGTACAAGTAATAAATTAACAAAATTAAAATTATAAAGACTAAATTAACATAACAGATAAAGTATAAGAATCTTTAATATAAATAATTTTATAATTTATAATAAAGTAAAATATATATATATATATATCTCAAAGTAGACTACTCGTATTATTAACACCATTCCCTCACCCCCAAAATATATATTTCATTTGTATATTTAATATGTATATTATAAATTTATTAATTTTTTTGAAGTAACTAATTTTATAACTTTATAATTGAATAATTTTTTCTTTTATTAGTTATCATATATATATATATATATATTTATTTATTTATGTTTGGTACAATCACGATTAGCATATTTCCTGTCAAGCTAATCCAATCCTAGAAAGTAAAAGACAAAAAAAAAAAAAAGAAAAAAAAAAAGAAGGAAGCAAATATATCCTGAACTGAGGAAAAAAAAAATTATATATATATATATATATATATGATGTCAGATGGAAGAAAAATGACGTTGTGATCAAATGAGCGGCTCAAAATCTTTCCCATCACTCACTTTTTCACAGTACTCATCTTTTATGTATATATCATTAATTAGAAGTTTTATTGTTACAAAAATATTACCAATTTGTTTGTATCCCATGCATAGGACATATTGTTTAAAGATGTTACGAATTCCATAGGTGAGCCAAAACGTGAATCTCACGTGGGAGTTATAGGAAAGAAGAAATCAACTGCCTAGTATATTACTCCATCTAATACCAATTAATTTTAGGATGAAACTCCACTTATACTTATACGTAGACCTCATATATACCAACTTTATGAGTTGGGTCTCAGGATCCGGTAAATATTTAACAAAGGGATTCGTGCAAACATTCTACGACCCATAAAACTGTCCATTACTACTGAATATTGAAATTGAACAACATACAAATGTACTCACAATCGTTCTAAACATTTCAATACATACATTAAGGTTTTAACATGTTAAATTTCATTGGGCGTTTTAGGCTTGACCCACGGAGTTGAAACATACAATATTCATATACACGTACAAGTGAGGTTCCATCCTAAAACCAATTGACATTAGGTCGAGTAACCCACTAAACTTATAAGTGATCTCGTCTCTCTCTCAAACTCCTATGTGAGATTCTAATTATTAGGCTCACATGTGAAGTGCTCAACGTAAAGAATTACACAGAATTGAATCCCTAGAGTTTGACGTAGTGTTAACTACTCCACCTCACTTGAAATCCTTACCTTCATAAAAAAAAGAATGGTTTTTTTTACTGAAAATCACCTAAATTTTAGGTGTGGCTTCAAAAATCCATCTAAATTTTTTAATTTTTCAAAAGACCACCTAACTTTATAAAATTTTTCAATGTTACACCTTGATTTTAACTCCATTAAAATCCGTTAATTTTTCTTGACGTGACTTTGATGAAAAATGAAAATAATTTAAAAAAAATCATATTTGCATATAAAAGTATTTTAAATTTCTAAAAAAATTGTAAATAAATAAAAAATTGAACTGTATACTCTTAAAAAATATTTTTTAAATGCCACGTCAGAAAAACTAACGGATGTTAATTGTGTTAACATTACTAAATTTTATACAGTTTAGCTGTTTTTTGAAAATTTACAAAATCTAGGTGGCTTTTTGAGACCACACTTACAATTTAGATACTTTTTAGTTAACAAAACCGAAATAAGAATGTCATACAACATCGTCGTTACGTTGAGCAAGCTGACCAAGCTGCTCAACCGGGGCACGGCAGAGCGGACAGTCATAGTGCGAAAAAAGCCACATGTCAATACAAGAAGCATGAAACAAATGCTTACACTTTGGCAACTCTTTTACTTCCTCCCCTTCTTCATACCCTCCTAAACACACCACACACTCACCCTCACCCAAACCCACCTTGCTCTTCTCATACTTGAACCGCCTGACCGCCACCGATGCCACCACGGGCCGCCTCTCGTGGTAGTTCCCGCGGCGGGGGGAGCCTCCAAAGCACCACTTCATGATGAGAAAATGGTAAAGTACTAGGAGGATTCCTGCAAAGCCCACTATGAAGAGTCCATAGTATAACATTCTTGTGTTGTATTGCTCATCTTTTGGGGCTATTTGCTTAGTTGGGTCTAAATTGGAATCCACCATTTTGATTTTCTATTTTTTGGGTTTTTTTGGGTTTTTTTTTTTTTTTTTTTTTTTGTGGGGGGAAATTGTAGGTGTTTGTTAATGAGTTGATGAGTATAATTGGATTGGGGAAAGTGAAGATAAGGTGTAGTACTGTGATTTTTTTGTTTGTGTTGATTGATAGTTATGATAATTTTTTTTTTTATCAGAATAGTTATGATAATTCTAGGCTTGAAAAGGACTAAAGATAACTTTGTTTTCGGAGATTTTGTGATGTTCTTATATCGGTTTTTTTCATTTTATATTTTTCTATACATATGTTCAGGCCTCACTATTGCGGGCACGTCTACTTTGTATCGCGACTTCTGTTGCCAATTAGGGGAAAAAAAAAAACCTTGAATATGATATGAAGCGGCTGATAAAATATTTCTCTCACAACAGTAAGAAAGATACAACTTGTCTATAAACATGAGTACCGATATTTGGGTGATAGAAAGATAAGTTTTGATTCTAAAATCTCTTTTTTAGAAGTAAATAGTTTAATCATTAAACCAACTCCAATGACTTCACTGAAAAAATATAAATATGATAGAACTCGGTATTCTACCTAAAATGACGCAACTGAATAATTTAAAGCAAACTCAAATTGGTAATTTATAAGCGATATTTTTATTTATATAATAAGATAAAAATGTCATTCTTAGATAACACATCACTTTATTTTATGTCTATTTGGATGTGCACTTATTGTTTTCTCCATCACTATTGTTGTTTGTCTTAATAAATATCACAAGAAAATTCAGCAATAACTATCAATAACCTGGAGGAAAAGATATCTAATTGATTGCTAGATTTTTTTTTCACTCTAGGTCTTTTGGTGTTTTGATTTAGAAAGGTTTTTTTTCCCCCAATAATTAGCGACAGAGTCGCAATACATAACTGGCAACTTGAACAAACGAGCCTTGAATCAACCCGTGCAAGGATAGGGATCAAAACTACAGAAAACCGAACAACCTGAAATATAAGAAAAAACAGGCAAATACTAAGAGCCTTAAACACCACCAGAGAGGACGAGACAAAATAAAAGATAGGAATATCGGACAGTCAAGCCTCTAATCTATCGAAGCAAACCAATCAGTATAAGAGGATCATAACCGTCAAGACCTAGCCCTAGTCTTTTTCCCATCTCCAATGTGCGTTCCGCAACAAGGATCTTACCGGCATCTTTAACATTATCTCCCATTTTCATCAGATTCCTCTTTTTTTGTTTGCCAGAGACTTTCGCTGATCTCTTCGCGCTATTCCCAGGTGACATGTTCTTAAGAAAATCTTATAACTCCCGCTTGGCTTGCTCTTTCATCTTACACTTCAATACTCTCCTACCCCTTTTAAATTTAAAAAGGATATGTGTGAGAAATATTGTAACAATTACTTCAAAAATATATCTATTTAATTGTGCATTATATATGATAAGTTTTTAACATATAAAAATAATTAAATTTTCATATTAATTCATTAAAAATTAAAGAGAAATTATCACTTAGGTACCATGAGGTTTGACCATTTATCATCTAGGTATTCTAATATTTTAAAATATACAATAGGGTACCTAGAGGTTTAAAATTTTTTTCACTTAGGTACCCCGAACATTTAAAATTTTATTAATCAAGTAACCTTATTCCAAAATTCATCAGACTTTTGTTGAAAAATGTTAAAATAAAATATGATTATGGCAATACATAAGTATATTTATTAGAATTTGGTAATTTTTTTATCAAAAGATGCTAATATGACACATGATTTCGCATTATAACGGTAGTTTGCATCCTAGTTAAGTGAACATTTTTATCGTAGTTCTTTAAACTTATGCTGAAAAGATTGAAATAACTTGTTCATATATTATTGTAATTATGTACTATATTAGCATATTTTGTATAAAATTGGTCTAATTCTCACAAAAACTCATCAAATTCCTACATAGGGCACCTATGTGATAAAATTTTCAAATATCATGATAACTCATTATATATATTAAAACATCAGGGTACTTAGGTGATAAATGGTCAAACCTCATGGTATCTAGGTGATAATTTTTAAAAATTAAATATGTAAATCTAATATATTTAGAGTGTTATTATTATCAGAATAATAATATAACTTAAAATAAATAATAACTATAAAATTTTAAAAAATTACTCTAATATTTATATTTTTGCTATATCAATAATATTACCTTATATTTGTACTAACGGAAAATATCGTGGGTCAATGTCAAAGTCTATGTGGCAAGTGTTGAAGTAATGAGAGTTGTTGACTAATGTATAAGTGGACCATACCAAATTGCACCCTCCCCTACTTGCCCATTATTAGCTTATATAATTCTTATTTTTGGAGTCGGAATTGTAATAAGGCGGGTAAAATTTACTATTCACGGGTATCTGTCTCATTTAGAAATGAGTCATAGTGAGACGGGTCGGCTACAATAGCAGATACTGGTTATGGGTATGAGGCGGGTATGATGTTGTATCCAACCCGTACCTGCCCTACCCCGCCCCGCCCCATACCTTCCTCATATCCACCCACGTTATTTGCCTTATTTTTATTTAATTAATTTTAATATAAAATAATAATAGATATATACACACACTCACACACTTAATTTATTTATTAAACATGTAGCAAATATAGTTAGATCGCAAAAAATAATTTTATATAACTATTGAGTATACAAATTAGGTAGGTACGGGGTAAGCAATGGATATCTGTGAATACCCACGAGTAGTGGAGCGAGCATGGGTATGAGTTTGTACCCACCGGCCCGAGTATGAGATGAATTGGGTGATACGAATATGAAGGTGGGACCTCCCGTATCTGCCCCGCCTCATTGCCATCCCTATTTAGGTATCTCCGTTTACCTCTAATTTGGTAACATGGTAAATTGAGATGGAGAAGAATAATCAGGAAAAAAAAAAAAAGAAGATTAAGTTCTTACACCTATTTGATAATTTTTTGAGAGACATATAAAGAGTAAATCTTACCCTACATTGCCCCACATTTTTTATCGGCGGAGGGAGGAGTACAACAACAACGACAACTACAGTCCCAGTGCCTCAAGGGCTCCCACTTAAACAGGGTCTGGGGGGGAGTAATGACTTTAAAAGTTTTCGAATACTTTTGTCCCCATTCTAATATTCTTTACTCATACACTATTACATACTTGTCAAATAAGGGTAACTTATTACCCTATAATTGTGATATTATTATAGTTATGTCTAATGTGTTTAGCTCAGTGTATATACACCCTATACAGATATCTATAGAATATAAACATTTCCCAAGTAAATTTATTACGTAATAGAATGAAAATTAAATTTTAATAGTAGTCCAAATTTAGCATACTCCCATCCCAATAGGGGTGGCAAATGTCTCGTGTTGTATTGTGTTCGTGTTCGTGTTATGCGAGGGGTCTTAGAAATAGGGTCAACCCGAACCTGACCCATTTATTAAATGGGTTAGGAACTCTCAACCCTTACCCAACCCAATTGTTAAATGGGTAACCCACAGGTTACCATTTAATTATATTGATGACTTTTTTCACTAAATGCTAATTTTTTAACTTACAAACATGTTAATAATGCACTTCATGGTTGATATTACCAATAAATACTTGTTATATTTATAACTGTTAAAATTATTAAATTAATATTACTAAATATAGTTCAAATTATCTTAACTACCAAAAATATATATATATAATATTAATAATAATAATAATAATAATAATAATGTATCACTTAAATGCCTAACATAATTATATAAACGGATCAATCATATCGAAAATAGGTTACACGGGTCAAACCCAATTCAATCCAATTACCTAAACGAGTTAAACGGGTCAGCCCCAATTCAATCTGCCTTCAAAACCCCAACCCCATATCCAAACCTGCTATCTTCATGTTGTGTTTGTATCGTGCTATCGTGCCGTGTTAGATTTTGCCCCAAAAAAAATAAAATAAAAAATGTTTTTAATGTCATCTCCATATATATTATAGGATCCAATAAAATATTGTTAAGCGTGATAAGGGCAAGAGTAGTACCAAGATCGGTAACCTCCTGGGAAGTCCTCACCCTCAGGTTGGGGGCACTGGGAAACAGCCTCTCTTCAGGTTAACACCCTGAAGAGGTAATGCTGTGTATATTTGCCCCCTAGACCCTGCGCAGGTGGGAGCCCTTGAGGCATTGGGTATGTTCTTTTTTTCCTTCCAGTAAAATATTGTTAGTAAAAAAGAATATATATATATATATATATATATTTTTTTTTAATTATTTTGAACCACGTTTTCCATATAAATAATTATAATTTATTTACTAAACTTTGATTCTGATTGTTAAATTGGTCAGTTTGGATTCATCTATATGTTTTGGAATATTTGGTTTAATTTAGTTGATGGGCTTTTTTTTTTCCTAAATTTGTTGCTAAACATTTATATATATGTTTTGCGTATTTGCCCTCATGTTTTTGTCATCTCTCTAGTGTCGGTGAAGTCTGTTAGCGTCCTTTGATCTACACTTTGTTTCGATATCATCTATGGTATCTCTTTATTGTTATTTTCTATTGCACGGTTTTTATGCGTGGTTGCTTAGGCCTTGCTGGCGCGAGTGTGCATATTTTTGTATCACTATTTTTTTCACTGATTCTCAAAAAGAAATTGTTATGCTGACAACCAAACACAAATATCTACTTTTTGGGAGTTGCCAATACATGAATAGAATTTCTAGAAAATTCAAATTCTTCCCTGTCCCAAATCCTGCGTATGTGGGAGCCCTTGAGACACTGGAACTGTTGTTGTTGTTGTTAAATTCTCACCGGAATTTAATTCCTGTGTTCGCCAAACAAGGACTGAGATCTATATGCCTAATAGCATCCATATCGATAGAGTTCCAAAGATTTCACTATATTTTCAAGAAAGAATAATATTGAAGAAAGTAATTTTAGTGAACCAATACTCCCATTGTCGTTTATTGACTATATGTCATTACAAGTTCGTCTCCTTTCAAGTTTATTTTCCGATAATTTTTTCAGGGAAGCAAACTTCAATCTAAACCATTTTGAAAAGTAAGGAATCTAAAATGAGAGCCCTTTACTGCATGACTTTTATAATCTGCGCCTCGTTTCTTGCTTCATAGTCCTGATTAAACCCTTTGTTTTTTTTCTATTTCTTTGAATATTATCGTATACCCTATTGAGGCATGCAACCTAATATTTTCCTATAAATTTTTTTTTTCTGACTGCTATTAATCCGAATTGATAAAATTGTGGCACCATATATTAAGTGAAGTCGTATATTATCTCGTTCTAATCCCATTAAATATTCTGCGTGTTTGAATATAAAATTATTTCCAAGTTTTTCTCTTAGCAGATTTAACTTTTAGCTGGCATAACTGTTCCCTTGGTAGGAATTGGTTCAATTCCGATCTATTAATAGTCATACTTTAACTCGGATATATGGCTTATTGCAAATTGTAGCTGCATTGGTTTAGCTTGTTCAATTGCAAGGGTCGAATCTAGGGATGAAATGGGTGTAGTTCGAGCCAGATCCTTCTCCATCCATTTTAGATCCATTAAAAACCTTTACCAACCAGAATTCGTATCAAACCTATTTATTACTTATTAAAAAATTCAACCTAATTTAAATAGGAGCTGCTGTTAGTTTTGATGTGGTAGTTAAACTATCCACCCCAAAGCACGAGGTCTTAAGTTTAAAGCTCATCACTGATCTCCTCTATTGTTACTAACCCTTAAGACAATGTTAGTCCCTCTAAAAAAGTATTTATTTCTTAACTTGGCGCCAAAGCTATAATAAATAGAACAAATTAAATACAAAGTAATATATTTAAATTTTATATGGCAACGCAGTGATTTGAAAAAGTCTAGATAAAATATAAACGAGTTTGAACAAAATAAGTTTAGCTCAAAACTAATCGAGTTGAATTCAAATTTAATCGATCGAAAACAACATTGCCTAACCATCGAGATCAACGGTCAAACAAGTAGCAATACTTTCTACCTACCATTCTCCCATTCATGTGAAGTATTAATAATTGAGAATCTATAACTTAATTTGTTGAGTGTTTTGTTACAATTTGATGAATTTTTATCGGCAAATATTGACATGATTAAGATTCTAATAATATATAGTTATTATATTAGTATTTTTGATAGATATTTATCAGATTTTAGATATGTATCTATTGTTGGAACTGTATGCCGCATCATCAATGTTTGAAAACTCACTAGATTCTAATATTGCGGAAGTGATGTTCCTTGTCAACAGTGAGGCGAAACACATAAAATATGGGTTGAATTTAGATATCAAAACGAAATCTCAAAAACAAATGAGAAAGTAAAGGGAGAAAAAGAAACGAAAACACCGGTATTTATGTGGAAAACCCTCAAAAGAGAGGGCAGAGAACTTTACTAGATTGAAAATAAATTATTATAAGAGTTTCTTCACACCCTCTCTCGCTCTCTATGTTTCATTCGAGCTAAAAGTGGCGGAAGCCTTAAAAGCGAATATATATTATTAGAGTATAAAACTATTCTTAAGCCTTCACTCATCAGCTTAAGCTTTTGGGTAAGATAGTTCTTTGTCATGGTATCAGAGCCTTGTTGGCCAAGAGGTCACGAGTTCGAATCTCAGTTGCCCCTACTTTCAATATTAAAAATATTTAAGCACAAGGTATGAGATGGGCCTGTGCATTATCCACGCTTCAAGTCCAATTGGCATTCGCGTGAGGGGGCATGTTAGAGTATAAAACTATTCCTGGACCTTTACCCATCAGCTTAAGCTTTTGGGTAAGATGGTTCTTTGACATATACAGTACCACAAAAACGAAGAGAAACCCTAGAGAGAGAAACAGGTATAACAATCCGACCCAAAATAAAGGATCCGTACCCTCCGCTCCACCGTTGATTTCTGCTTGAAATCTAGATAAAAGATATGAGACGCAACACAATAAATAACAATTTTTTCGGATGAAAATTCACCTAAATCTTTAAACAATGAAAATAAGATTAAAATAATTATACTTTATGCATACATAATGCTATAATTTCAAATTAATAACTACAAATGGGCAATGCAGTGCATAAGTACAACAAGGTCAAGTAATGAATCAAATAATGCCCATATTCTTGCATGTCAGCCCGCCAATTTCTTGTCCCTTTTTTTTAAATAATAATTATTCTCTTGCTTGTTCTCGTCATCTTACCCTTAAATTTTTCAATCTTTCTCTCTCTCTAGTGGGTCAAAATTGGCTGCTTGAATTTGCTTCTCTCTGCAAATCTGTATCTTAATTTGAGAAAATCTTTGCTGGGTTTCGTGTTTTTTTCCCAAATTTCGTGTTAGATTTTGTGGGTGTATTTTATTGGGGTGTTTCTACGTTGAATTCTTAGATTAGAGATGATTTGTTTGTGGCCTGCTATGTGTTTGTAGAAAATGTTTGAGTGAGAGTAAGTGAGATTTCTGAGGAATTACGACTTGGGTTGTGTTCATTTTGCGGAAATTTTATTCGGCTTTTGTAGAAAATGTGATCAAAAGGATCTGCTTTTCGGTTTTTCTAGGAAAATACGGTTTTCTAGTTTTCTCTCATTATATTGATGCACAAAAGTATCTTCCTTTATTTTTGGTAATTTCATTTGCAATTGATTTGGAGACGTTTTCCTAAATTTACACAAAAGAGATAGAAAATGAATAAATTTTTCGCGAATTGATTGCTATTTGAATGTGATCAAAATGGATGGTGATGGGCAAAGTTTAATGGGAAGTTCAAACAGTCAAGTGATAGTGTCAATTGCAGCTGCGGAAGCAGCAATGGCTGCACAGAGGGGCAATGATAGTTCTAGGAATTCGACTGGTGCTACCACATCCAGTGAGGGATTTGGCATCAAGTCCCCAACAAAGGTGTCAAAAGAAGATCCTTTGAGCACTCAAATGTCCCCCGAGATTACAAGGGCAAGCCCCATTTCAACCCCAAATAGGCCTCCAAAGGTCCCAAATGCGTCTCTAACAAGAAGGGTATCCCTAGCAAGATCTGCGTTCTCGAAGCCCAAATCGAGATTAGTCGAGCCCCATTATCCTACTAGTGATCTAGTTGTAGTCGAAGAGACTAATCAGGCGACAGTGCTGACCTCCACTTCACCTTATAGAAATTCACCCAAAAACGCCTCGCCCAGAGTCAGTGTTGGAACTCCCAAACGTACTCCAATCACTCCAAAGACGCCTTTGATGGCCTCCCAAGGAGGGGATGAGGATGAGGAAGAGGGTGATGACGTCTATCAAACTATTGATCTTCAAGGAAAACTAAGATCGCATAAGAAATGGAAGGTTTTGGCTCTTATTGAGTGGATGGTATTTATCATCTTGATTGGTTTCCTAATTGCTAGCTTAAAAATTCACCAGCTAGAAAATAAGTTGATTTGGAGTTTAGCACTTTGGAAATGGTGTGTGCTTGTTGTGGTGATATTTTGTGGCCGACTTGTCACAGATTGGCTTATCCATATTCTTGTTTTCTTGATAGAGAGAAACTTTATACTCAAAAAGAAAGTTTTGTATTTCGTTTACGGGTTGAAGAAGAGTGTTCAAATTTTCCTTTGGTTCGGTTTCATCCTCTTAGCATGGATTTTATTGTTTCATCATGGGGTCAAAAGATCAAGAAGGGCGACCAAAATACTCAACCATATTACGATGGCTATTGCTGGTTGTCTAGTTGGTGCTGCAATTTGGCTAATCAAGACCCTCTTGATTAAAATTTTAGCTCTTTCATATCATGTCAATAGATTCTTTGATCGGATTCAAGAATCTTTATTTCACCAGTACGTGCTTCAGACACTATCAGGCCCTCCATTAATGGAGATGGCAGAGAAGATTGGTGCGTCGAAAACGTCAGGAAAATTGAGTTTTGGGCATATGGAAAAGGGGAATCATGGGTTAAAAGAAGAGATAATTGATATAGAAAAGCTTCACAAAATGAACCAAGAAAAGGTTTCTGCTTGGACAATGAGAGGGCTGATAAGTGTGATAAGAGGAACAAAGTTGTCGACAATATCGAATTCGCTTGATTTTGGGGGAGATGATGAAGGAAGTGAACAGAACAAAGAGATTAATAGTGAATGGGAAGCAAGAGCTGCAGCTTATCTGATTTTCAAGAATGTTGCCTAGCCCGGTCACAAGTAAGATTATGGGTTTCTGTGACTATAACCTTCTCTTCTAGTTTGATGATGTTGGGTTATTTTTGTGGAATCAAATAAAGGTTGTCGCGTGATAGATTTTGACTTAGTCATCACCGGATAGTTGTTAGGTAATTGTATGGTGTTACGGTTTTAATAATGCTTACATATTGAATTATACTCATGAGAACCTGTCATATTTACTTATTAGAGACTTTGGAAAGGGTAATGATTGCATAGTTGTTCAATCGAACTTTTGCAAATATAAGGCGTAAATTCAACTTATGTTACTTAACGAAACCTAATGCGATTCTCATGGCTCATAATGTGACATCCATGACACCCTGCTTCATGAACCCGGTGACCATGAACCCTGATTTGATTTCACGGTTGCTCTAAAACCTTCTATTCTCAATCTTTTTGTTGTATGTACAAGGTATATTGAGGAGGAAGACCTCTTGAGGTTCATGAAAATGGAGGAGGCGAATCTTGTGTTTCCTTTATTTGAGGGAGCAACTGAAACCGGAAAGATAAAGAAATCTACTTTAACAAAGTGGTTGGTAAGTTATTCATTGATCTTAACCCTCTTATCCTTCCCTGTATTAGCTTGAATTCATTCCCGCACTAGATCATGAATGGAATCTTCATTTACATCATCAAGCATGAGAAAAGCGGAAAACTGTTCAATTGTGATGATTTCAATTTTGTTGAGGACACTAACTTTGATTCTAATAACATTTATAAGAATGAAGAGATCAACATATGAGCTTGGAACCCCAAGGGATCAGCTCAAGTGGTGAGGTGCTTAAATATGCCCAGCTTGTAGGCTAATAAAGCTCTAACTCGTGGGCTCGCAAAGCCTAAATGAGTCTATCATAATACATTTTATTAGCTTGAATATGCACAATCGAGTGTAGTTTGAGCCTAAATGAGCCGAGCTTGAGCCTAAGCAAGCTTGTATCGAGCTTAAATAAGCCTAGATAGGGAATGTTTCGGTTTGGAACTTGCCGAGCTAGGATTGAGCTCAACCAAGCTGAGCTGAGCTTGAGCCTATGATCAGCTGAGTCCAAGCTCGAAGTTTCCAAAGTCATTGATCTTCGATCCAAGCCTAAGGAGCCTCGAGCCTGACAAGCTCAAGCTTGGCTCATATACACCCCTAGTTGCAAAAACAGATCCTTGGGTCCACCCACCAAATTACTCTTTTCCCTGTAGGGAAATCATTTGAAATAATATGTTCTATATGCAGGTTAAGGCATACCTGGAGCGCAAATCACTTGCACATTCCTTAAATGACACAAAAACGGCAGTAGAGGAACTAAACAAGATAGCCTCAGGGGCTGTTCTTATTGTCATTATTGTTGTCTGGAATCTTATGATGGGATTCTTGACGACGAAAATTCTCGTCTTTATCACATCTCAGCTCTTACTCGTCGTGTTTATGTTCGGTAACACTGCCAAAACCGTCTTTGAAGCCATCATATTTGTCTTCGTCATGCATCCCTTTGACGTTGGTGACCGATGTGTTATCGATGGAGTTCAGGTAATTTGAAAGGTATTCAAATAGGGATAATTTTCGTTTCGCATATCAGTTGATCATGTTGTTCATATGGACTGATAAAATAGTCGAAATTTTCGACAGATGGTGGTTGAAGAGATGAACATCTTGACGACGATATTTTTGAGATATGATAATGAAAAGATTATATATCCAAATTCAGTTTTGGCTACCAAACCCATCAGCAATTTCTATAGAAGCCCAGAAATGAGTGACTCTGTGGAGTTTAGTGTTGATTTCCGCATTTCAGTTGAGACTATAGCTGCATTGAAAGCTAGAATTAAAATGTAAGTTGATTTCTTCTGTCTTCATCTAACATCTTAAACTTTTAGAAAAGTTAATTCCTCGACATGGTATTGAAATCCTGTTGATTGAGAGGTAGCGAGTTTGAATCCCAACAGCTTTTATTTGAATATTAGTACAATTTGAGCAAAAGGTATGATGGGGCCTTCTCTTAGGCACTGGGTGGTGGTTGTTTTTGTTGTTGTGTATGAAGGGGCCTATGCAGTGTCCATGCTCTAAGCCTATGGGCATAAGTGTGAAGGGGCAAGTTAGAGTGTAAATTCATTCCTAACCTTCATCCTTCTGCTTAAACATTTGAAATATGGATTCGTTGACATAGTATCATAGCCTTGTTGACAAATAGGCTGCGAGTTAGAATCTCAACAGGCCCTATTTGAATATTTGTATAGTTTCAACACCTAATACGAGGTAATTTAAGACTAATGGGTGTTCGCGTGCCAGGACATATTAGAGCGTAAAATCATTCTTGGGCTTTTGGATAACAACATAACCTTTTAGGAGAGTTGGTTCCTTGATGTCAATTTAAATCATGGGTTGTGTATTATCTACTTTGCAAGTCCAATGAGTATTTGCGTAAGGGAGCGTTTTAGAGTGTAAAGCCATTCTCAAACTTTCACCTAACAGCTTAAGCTCTTAAGAATTGGTTCCTTGACACCGGCTAACGAAAACAACCCTCCCTCTTCCTTTATCCGAGCTCGATTCATTAACTCCTCGTCTTTGTAACAGGTACATAGAGAGCAAACCCCAACATTGGAGACCAACTCATAACATACAAGTAAAAGACATAGAAAACATGAACAAATTGAAAATGGCTCTTTATGTGAATCACACCATCAACTTCCAGAACATGGGGGAAAGAAGTAGCCGTAGATCCGAGCTTGTCATCGAGCTAAAAAGGATCTTCGAGGAGCTCGGAATTCAATATCATCTTCTTCCTCAACAAGTTCACGTTTCGTATGTCAGTTCGCCTTCTTCCTCTGGTCTTGTTCATTGCTGATCGCACACTTTTTCGTTCTGGAGCTCGTTGTGCTTAAATTTCCTGTATACATATGAAAGCTATTAATCGGGAAACGTAAGTATATTATCACTTAGATATCCTGATATTTCTATATCCATAGTGAAATATCATCTGGCATCCTGAAGTTTAAAGATTTTATCAATCAAGTAGCCTATGTTCAAAAACGGTAGATTGTTGTTAAAAATTTTTGACATCGAGTATAATAGCAACTATATATATATATATATATATATATAGGTATTCTTTGTTAAAATTTGATTTTTTATGTATCTTTTATTAGAATTCAATAAAGTTTTATCCCAATCTGTGGAATTTTTGCTAAAAATTACTGTCTCATTGTACTATTGTAATCATGTATCACATAAGCATTTTTTGGTGAAAATTGGTTGAATTATGACAAAAATTCACTCGATTTCAACACAAAGTACCTAGTTGATAAAATTTTCAAACCTCGATGTATATTATAAGATATAACGAAATGTCAAGGTACCTAAGTGAAAAATCTCCAAACCTAAGGATACCTAAGTGATAAATTTCCGGACAAGTTTAATGATTGATATAGTCTTTTCATGATGCAAAGATCTTTGCCACATGTTGGGGCGTTCAATGAACTCTCATGTTTGAAATTGATTATGGTTTGTTCATGTTTTTTTTGGGGCGCTTGTTAGCTTGTTTTGAGTTGAGTTAGAATTGGGGGTGCTTTTCTTGTTAACATTCATGAACAATTTGAAAAGGGCTTGCTAAGAGCTAATAAGCATCGGTATTAGCTCGATAATGGATTGATAGTGACTCAAATAGTTCAACTTGGCAGCAAACTCGACTTAATAGCAAGCTTGGCTTAGTTATGAGATCGATTATTGACTCGACTTGATATGAGCCTCTATCAACCCGATTAGGCTAACCATCAAAGTGTTCAACATATTAACATCTAATATCACCTTTCAAACAAGTAATATTATTGATATGATAAAATTATTATTGTTAGAGTAAGATCATAATTTTTTGATAATTTTGTGATTTTTATTATTTGTAAGTTACATCATTACTATGTGAATAACACCTTTTACCTTGACCATAACAACTCCGTTAAAACATGAGTGTTTATGTAATTTGTTCTAATGCGATTATACCATTAAAAGTTACGTTATAAACTTAACTTTAGTTGATTAAAATATAAATTAAGATAAGGATTAAATTAATCCAATAAGAAAAACAACCGGATTTTTGATGTAAATAACTCTTAAAAAAAAAAAACCCGTTGAAACTAAGATTCGAATGCCAGTCTAGACAAATCATATGATTAATGGTAATGCTTAGATGTCATTTTGGATCTACATTAATCTACTTAATTATCAATTAATATGTAAAAGGAATATGCCAAAAATATAAAATTTATATATTTTATTGTATGAATCAAGAATAATTAATTAATAATTATTTATATCAAAGATTCATATACTTTATCTATTGTGTCAATTTAGACCTCATATAATTGATATTGTATCAATTTGGTCCTTATAATAAAATTTATGTTAAGTATTTTGTAAAATTTTAAAATGGTTCAATCGTGGGTTGGATTAAATTGTGTTAAAGGTGCATTTGAAGTGGGTTACTTGCATATAGCATGATTGTGTTATTAAAAGTTATATTAATAGCTTAATTTGAATTTGACAAAAGAGATAAATTGACACATTGTAAGGCTACGTTTGGTTCAGCTTTTTAATAATTTAAAGCTGTGAAAAAGATCTAGTTGATTGCAGGGCCTACATTTGGTTGATAAAAAAGATCATTTTTCACAGCTCAAGTAGAAAGATGAAAAAGTTATTTTATAATTAACCAGAAAAAGATGCAAAACTAGATCTTTTCACAGATTATTTCATAAAAATGCTTTAAAAGGATTATATTAACATTAAATCTTCACCACTATGATTTATTTTTACTTGTTATCACCACTTCCACCTACAACAACCCTTTTTATGCCCATGGGTCGTTACATTCATCGCTCTCCACTACAATAACCAACTATTTTTATGATCCTCTCCTACCTACGATTATTAATTGATTCATATTATTAAGTCATTTTTGAGATTATAATAGATAAATTTATTTTTTAAACTTCTATTTAATACTTTATTTTGTAAAAAAGATCTTTCTGCCTAGCATAACCAAGCACTTCACTGTAAAAAGATATAGATCTTAAATAAGCAGGTTTTATTGAAACAGATAAATTGAAATAAGTTGAACCAAACGCACCCTAAATTGTAGAGGGACTGACACAATGAGAAGTATAAGGATTAAATTAACACAACGTCAAAAAGTATGAGGACCTTCTGTGTCCCATTAATATATATATATATATATATAAACATATTCTCACAATATTACTCCATAGAAAATACAAAATTGAAAAGATATGATAGTTGACATGTTACCAAGACAAAGAGCAAACGCTCAAAATAGAAAAGAGTAGACCGCAAAACAAAACGAAGACAAATTCAAAAAGACGAAAACAAAAAAAGAAAAAAAAATCAACAATTCCTATTATATACTGCTATATTCATTATAGGATTTGTTGATTTTTGCCCAAAAAATGCTAACATGACATATAGTTTCAACAAAATTTAGGCAGTTTACGTCAATACTTTGTAAATATTTTATGGCAAATTCACTAAATTTTTTACAAAATATGTATTACATCTGACACGTTTTTGGTAAAAGTTGGTCATATTCAAACAAAAAATAATCAAATTATGACATAAATTACCTAAATGATAAAATAGACAAACATTATATTAATTTATTATATATATTAAAATATTAAATATTTAAACCTCATGATACCTACCTGTAATTAGCTTACAATTCAAAAAGATTCAAAGTCACGGAGATGTGGCAAATACCAATAGATTAGGTTATCCAATAATGTGCCACTTTTCATGCATCAACGATTAATACATAAAGTTGGGGGAAATGACAGCTGGGCCACAGCCATCATATTAATTACATTTTCAAATCATATATTATATATAAACTATGCTTTGTCGGTTATTAAACCGACCACGTACATTGCAATTATCTTTTATATATATTCACTTCACCCTTTTAAATGAACTCGGTACTGCATTAATATTCCCGTTATTTATATCAAAAGTTTATGTACTTTTTTTATTATGTTAAGTTCTATTAATTTAGTTATCAATTTAATCATTTAGTCAAATTTAAGCTAAGTTATTAACGTAATTGTCAGTTGGAGTAAAGAGTAGTGTTTTACATATAATTTGGTTTCTTCTTCAGTAGAGAAAACATATAGATAGCACTCTTCTTCCTCCCGTTTCTTCGTTGTTGTATTCTGTATTTCTGATTCATTTAGTTGTTAGGGAAATTTGGAGCGTAGACTAGGCCTCCATTCTAAAGTACATTAAAGTCGCGGGGTCATGTTAACCCTAGAAGTCAAGATGCCGATAGGTTTATACCAGTGCGAGAGCATAAACGATTTATGGCAAGGGTGAACTCCATGGCATGTCTGTTCGGTTCTATTATGTTTCTGCTTCATTGTTTTCGAATTTTTCCGGTTGAAAGGCATTAGCTTTACTATTCAGTTTGGTTTGATTCATAAGATAAGTTTCCGTTTGCAAATTATGATATCCATAATATATAAAAAATATAAATATACGTTAAAGAAAGAATATGGTTGGTAGGATAATCATATGCTTATATTTGTGATCATGTTAATTATTATTATTATTAATACAGTACATGTGACATGCCCCTTCGCAGAAACCAACGGATAAATTACATATTTTCTCTGTTTTTGGAAGTCTATATATATATTATATTACTTGATTTCCCATTAATTATATTCATATCTACAATTAAATATTAAAAAGTATTAGGTTATGTCTCAAATTACTTGTTTTATTTTTATATGGGGCTTCCGTGGGGTCACCGCTCGATCGGGAGGGAAAGCCGATCGATCGGGTGATTTAAGGAAAGGATTCGGATTTTTGGCCGTGGAGGGGCCGATCGATCGGGAGTCGTTTTCCGCCGGCCCTAATTATTTTCTATAAATAAGGGTTTAGGGTTTCGGTATTTGGTGAGAGGTTTCTCCCATACGTATCCAATCAAAGAGCGTGTGAGCCGCCATTAAGAAAAAGAGGTGATTTCGTAATTCCTCCAAGATATTTTGAGTGCTACGAGAGTTCAGAGGGAGTGATTGTAATTCTTCCATATATCTCGTTTGGGAAGTGTCGTTGTAATTCTTCCGTTCAGTTAATAAAGAATCTCCATCTCCGCCCGTGGTTTTCTTCCCTCTCGATTGTAGAGGGGTTTCCACGTAAATATTGTGTGTTCTTGTTTTGTTCTTTCTTTCTCCATATTTGTTTACTTCTCGTTTTCCGTGAGTTATATTATTTGAATCGAATCAAGTTACCAGAGTTTTTCACTTCCGCATTAAGATTTATTCCTAACAAATTGGTATCAAACTATATCAGATTTGTTTAAGTTTTTTTTTCAAAAAGAACTAAATATTTCGGAAGACAAGACTAAAGATGATATTATAATGACTATATTAAAAAATATAATATGTTTTTTAAAAAGGCTAAGAAAAAGTTGCAGATCTAATATTAAAAAAAACAGAGCCAAGTGTCTCCAATTATTTGAAAAATTTCTAAACGATAAACTGATTTTCAGCATTGAACTTAGTAAAAATTATGATTACACTTAGTGATTTTTATGAATTTTGTTTAACATGAAAAATATTTCGTCATATTTAGTATTCAGTGTATTATAAATGATATTTTTAAGTATATAAGTTTCAAAAGTTCGAGGTTAAGCGGATCCCATTAGAACTCCGAAGCTAAGCGTGCTTGGGCGAGAATAGTACCACGATGGGTGACCTCCTGGGAAGCCTTTCTTCAGGTTAACACCCTGAAGGGGGAAAGCTGCGTACATCCGCCCCCCTCAGACCCTGCGTAGATGGGAGGTCTTGAGGTACTGTGTATGTTCCTTTCCTTTTTATAAGTTTCAAAAGTTCCCAAATGGTGAAATTTCTGATTTTGTCACTGTCAAAAAGGGTAACATATTTTAGAAAACGAGCACATATCTTTTTTCAGTTATAGGCTTATAGCTTCACTTACGTGTCCTAGTAGTTTAAGACTTCTTACTTCATGTAACTGAAGGGAAAACTTTTACGGGTTACAAAAAAGTACATTCTCTTTGAAAGGCGAATGACGATGCTCAAAATTGATACGAGTGGTTGTTTAATTGAGTAATTATGAGTTGAACGTATTCACATATATAATAAAGTAAAAAATAATTTATTGTAATTATTTATTGATAACAAAAAATAGAGGATGCAAGAATCTCTATTAAGCGATATTCTAAGAGAGTCGTTATTATTAGGGCAAAAATTATCATTGTTAGAACAATATTATGACTTACAAATAATAAGAGTCACATAGTTGCCTTTAAAACTATAATCTTACCCTAACAATAACAATTTTGCCTCGACAATAACATTAAGCTAGTTTATGCAAACAAATAATGAACTCTGTAACATTAAAATTATTGGTTTTATATAATGATAGACTAGAGATAAATTTAAATTTGAAGCATATCTAAAAAATAAATAATTTAATTTTAAAATAATTTAAATAATTTTATATTTATAAAATTTTAAATACTGCACTTTGCAAAATGGAGTAGCAAACACATGCTTTAATAATAATTGGAAAAAGTTCTTTTCGGACCATTTAATAATAGTAACCAACCTCATTAATGCATTTTTTTATAACTTTTTAATAAATATTCTTTTTATTTTTTGAAAATTAAATATGGTGAATTTCCATTAATTTTACTCTAATTTCTGATAAATTAACTTTTAAAACATATTAATAATATGCTCTTACAATTGATAATAGCAATAATTTTTTGTCACATTTATAATTGTGCAAAATAATTATTCAAAAAGCATAACCAAATTAAAATTGGGCCCAATATGTATTAATTGCACACAATTTATTTATTTGTTTTTGAAAAATTAACATATTATTTTGGAATTTCGATCCCATAATTAATCAATGTATTTTAATTGGATGATATTGCATAAATTTTACAAAATTATAGTAATGTCTTTTGTTATACCTCAAAGTGAGATAATTTATGAATATTTAATACCTTTTAGGATTATTTATACCAAAAGTTCTTGTACTTTGTTCATTTTGTTAATTTGTCGTTATAATTTTAATTGTGTCAATCTAGTCTTTGAACAATTCAAAATATGTCAATTTAGTCATTTGGTTAAATTAAAAATGAAAAGGAAAAATAATTTTCTATTACTAAATAGGCCCTTAGATTTTCTAATTTTTTAATATTACACCTTAGTGTGAAGCCATTAACATTCGTTAGTTTTTGCTGACAAAATATTTAAAAAATATGTTTTCAGAAATCTATAAATTATTTTTACAAAAATTAAATTTTTTAGTATTTAAAATATTTAAAAAATTTTAAGTTATTTTAAATGTAAATTCCAAATTTTTAGATTATTTTCTCTTTTATTTTTAGAATGTCACGTTAGCAAAACTAACGGATGGTAACTTTGTCATATTAAAGTGTGACATTAAAAAATTTTAGAAAGCTTTAATGTGATAGTAAAAAATTAAAAAATTTAGGTAATTTTTTCAATTTTGCTAATTTTAAGTAAAAACTTCTCAAAGTACCCCTATTGGATATATTCAGACGTTAGAATAACTAAGTAATAAATTATCAAATCTCAAATTACCTAATTGATAATTCCCAAAAATATAAAAAAAGAAATAATAATAGAGAAGGGCAGTAGTCAAGACTAGATATAACTCCAAACAACTGCTTGTGGCCCTCGAGTTATAGCGGCCCCATATTTCTGGGATATGGTTTTTTAAGTTATCAATTTTTTATGCTAGTAAATTTAATCGTCAAAAATATTATAATTTATTACTTATAAAGATCTCTTTCTAAAATTCACTTAAGGCCCAAAAATGTCAGGATCGATATTGGTAGTAGTAGTTGTTAAAATATAAAACTAATATTGCGCTTTTACCTATTTGCTTAGGTTTTTGAGACAGATGATTCATTAACCTGGTATTAGAGCCTTGTGACGTCCGCCTGCACCTGCCCTGCCCCTGTTGTCACGTCGGCCATCTCGCCGACAATCGCCGCCCACCACCACGCCGGCGACGACCCCAGACGGTGACACCCAACCGCCGGCCCGAGCCCCCGCGTCCCTCCTCTCTCCCCCTCCCTCCTCCCTTCGCTCTCCCTCCCTCCTTCTCCCCTGCCTCCAACCCCGGACCACCAGCCTCGGCTCACCACCACCGGCCTCCACCGCTCTACCACCGGGTCCCACCACAGCACCCCACACACCACCACCACCAGCAGTTCGTGCACCCGCCCCAACCCCACCCCTCCCCACCACACCCCATTGCACCACCATCAACCCCCGCCGCCCCCCCCCCCCCCCCCCCCCCCCCCCCCCCCAACACCCCAGCAGCACCACCACCGCTACCCACAACCCCCCAACCCAGCCCCACCGCACCCCACCTTGATCCATCACCACCACCACAGCTCACCTGACTCACCACCATCACCACTGCCACCACTCTAAAGCCAGCAACCCGCAACCGACAACCAAGAGCGGGCCCAGGTCACATGCTCTATGTTGCGGACCAGCTTCTCAGGTTGGGGGTCCTCGGAAACAGCCTCTCTTCAGGGTAGCCCCTTGAAGGAGGAAGACTGCGTACATCTACCCCCCAAACCTTGTTTATGCGGGAGCCCTTGGAGGCACTGGATTTGTTGTTGTTATTGTTGTAAAGTCTTGTGACAAAGAGATCACAAATTTAAATTTCAACAGCTTTTACTGAAAATAAGCTATACAATATTCAAACTTTAAACTCAAAACATATATTTATATAAAAAAATATATTAAAATATAAAATCAATCTTAAACGTTCTTAAGGGTTACTGACAAGGGGGAGCGTTGTAAAATCCAGAGAGGGGAGAGAGAGAGAGAGAGATCAAAACCACACAAAAGCTTTTACAATTACAAAAAACAATAATAATATATATAGACAGAGAAGAGAAAAGAAGAGAGCGTGACTATCAAATCTCCCTTTCTCTCTCTCTCTCTCTCTCCCCTCTCCTCTTTCTCTCTCTAAAAGCTCTACGAAATTCAGGGCTTCTTCTTCTCTCTCTCTCTCACTTCCCTCAGATTCGATTCAATCTTCCCCCTCGGGAAAATATCTCTCTCTCTCTCTCTCTATTTCAATCCCTGTCTTCTCCCTCCCAGATTATGTTCCCAGATTTTCAAGGTACCATTTCTCTTAAAAAATATAATAAAAATAGAATAAAGTTATTGTTCAAGTAGAAATTATTATTAGTATAGGAAAATTATAGTTTTTAATATAATTTGATAGTTCTTTTTGTTTGTAAGTTATGTTATTGTTTTCATAATAATAATTTTCAATTGGAGTATAATTACTCTTTAAAATAGTGAGGCTAAAGTATTTTGAATTTTTCTTTGCTTTTGGTCTCGTTTCTTGAATTTTAAATTTAGGGTTCTTTTTAATTTCGCCTTTCTATTGATGGGTACTCTTTAGTTTTTTCTTTTTCTTAGAAATCTTTGATCTTATCTTGTTCAAGATTTGAAGTTTCTGTCTGATTTTGGGTTCTTTGAAGATGTTGTTTTGTATTTGATAAATTGATTTTTTTTGTTTATATTAATGTTGGATTTCTGGGTCATTCTGGTTTCAGAATTCTTTTGGCTGTTTTCTAGTGGGCATTTTCAGTTTATTTTTCTCTTCAATTGAATTTTTTAATCAATTTTTAGTTTTTTGAAATTTAAAGGCATAATTTAGAACCCATTTAGAACTTAGAGTTGCTTGTTTAAATTCTTAGAGGAGGTTGTATTACAGTAATTCAATTCCCTTATCGACTTATCGGAAAGTAGTCATTCATATTTGGTTGACATAACGAGAAATAGAAGCCCATGAAATAGATATTTATCTAACTCTTCTTAGATAAGTTAAATTCTATATGACAAAAGAATTGAAACTTCTTAGGAATTTAAATTTTCCGTATGTTGTTAATTTCCTGATAATCAAATAAGAGGAAAACAAACAACCCCTTTAGATTAATGGGTAATTTAGGACCCTCAATCTGCAACTACAATTATTGCAGAATTATGTGAAGATTAGAGATATAAATTCAAGTGGAATTTATATCTTATACTAATTTATTATGTTGCATATATGTACTTAAAATTGTGAGTGCAAGTAGTACAATTATGGGGGCATATCTGGGTAGTGCATCATTGACTGGTGTTTTTGTGGGTTTTGATTGAGATTCTTTCTATGAAACTGTGAGCTTTAGGTGGGTATTTCTGAGTACATTTTTAAAAAGTTGCCCTTTTCTGGAAAATGGGATCTGCTTTTTTACATCTTATCATACCCTTTTTTTTTTTTTCAAAAGAAGATTATATAATAAGAACAAAAACAGTTAAAATTCCAATAATTCAAGTTCCTTGGTACTTTGAGGTCCGGGGAAAATAGCAGAAGAATGCAATCTATGTTCAAATGGATGTCTCATGAGGGTTATGATTTGTTCTTGAGTTTTTCTTTTTTGTCTTTCATTGATAATTTGTGAAGAATTTCATGTTCTTTTGGTTTGTTATTGGTTTCTTGTAGATCTAAACATGTAGTTTTGAGCAGGTAAAGGGATTGGCATCTATTGTTGTGATTGTTTCTGTTCTTAGTTTTGATTTTTTAAAACTAAAATCCATGTTATTGGAGATTATTCTTTTTCTGATTTTTGGTTTCTTGTTTTCATTCTTTTCCTAATTTGAGTTGAAATATTGAAATTAGAAAACCAAAAATCAGAGGAAACCGTTCCAGAACCTAGCTCTTAGTTTCTTAAAAAAAAAAAAACAAAAATCGTAAATAGAAAATGATACCGAACAGGCACTTAGTAAGCGGGGTGGGGATGAAGCTACAAACCATGTCGAATCTTGTACCCCAATCTTGTCACGTACTTTGTTCTATGTAGCCGACCCCACCTACTAAAGAAAAGCCATAGATCACTGCTGCTGTTGTTATCATCGTCGTCATTGTGCCTTTTGCCTCATATAATTGTTCTTGGTGCAGGATTGCTAGTTCTAAATTGATCTAAAGGTCAATTTCCCGACTTGAAATCATGGAAGGAGACACATTTTCAGGGCTTGGAAATGGAACCCAGATAGATGGAAAAGTGTTACAAACATTCCAAAAGAGCTTTGTGCAAGTGCAAAACATATTAGACCAAAACAGGCTCTTAATCAATGAAATAAACCAGAATCATGAGTCTAGAGTACCTGACAGTCTTAGCAGAAATGTGGGTCTTATTAGAGAACTCAACAACAATATAAGAAGAGTTGTTGATCTCTATGGTGATCTTTCTCAGTCCTTAACTCGATCCGTCGAGGCCTCATCAGAAGGCGATTCGAGTGGGTTGAAATCGGATGGTAAAGCCGGTGCCAAGCGGAATCGACCCGGTTAGCTTCTTAACCTTTTAGATGAACTGTGAAGTTCCTTTTTTTTTTTTTTTTTTTTTAACTTCTTTTTGTGATGGTATCTGAGTTGAAGAGCATATGATTAGGTTACTTGTAACTTGATTTGGTACTTAGCTTCTCCCAACATTTCATATGAGAATAACTGTTGGCAATGTCCATGGCCTTGTAATTCTAACTATAATCAAGCATGATTTTGTGATATGGGTTTCATATTCCTCTTGTTAATGGTGAACTCGGAGGCAACGCCTTCGAACATTCTCTATGGTTGTGCGTGTCAAACATTCTCCAAACCCGACTTTGGTGGGGAGTCTTGTGTAATGTGCTATCCTTTTAATGTCGGAGCTAGTATATTTGTGCTTATACTTCGTTTTTCCTCCTCTAGATTTGTTTATAGTTCTTCAACTTGGTTAATTTATGAAGAATTCTTGCTACCATTTTGATTATATTTAAGAGCTCTCTCTTTTGCTTTGACATTTTTTCATCTTGTCACAAATTACAAAATTTCTATGTACACAGCATTTTTTTTTTCCAAATCTCCTTTACAAATTCGTTGTAAATGAGCTTCATTTATCAAATGTTGATACAAATGGCAAAAATCTCTTCTTTTTTCCCCTCCTGAGCAAAGGTGGCATCTGCAACCTGACCCAAAAAACTGAAACGGAAAACCAATATTGGCTCGAACTGATATTTTTGTTTCAAATAGACTTGAAGTTGAAATGACTCAACTTGAAACAAACCTAACCCAAAATTAACCCGATTCGAAAATGACCTGATACTCAAACGGACAAAAACCTTTATTTTTTTCCCTTGTTTCTTCAACCTGAGAGTACTGTTCGAGTCCAACACTAAAGTACTGAAACTGTAGAAAGTGGCAGAAACAGTTTGATGAAAAATAAAAAAAAAACCCTTTTTAACAGAGTTTTCTTACTTTGCTTAGAAGTTACTATTCATACTTTTATTTTTTGATATTTTATTTTTTTCTTGGATTTTGTGTGTGGAGAATTCAACAAACAATGTACGTATAATACCTCTGCAATAAAGATGCTCTGAAACAATTGGATGAAAGCTGATGCTTTTTTATCATCTTTTTGGTTCCCAATCACACTTCTCCACTACAACAGAATCTCACATTAGAGATGATGCCCTTTTTTGACTCTTTTTCATTTGTTTATCACATTCAATTGTAAGTTCGATTGATGGGTCCTTTTCTGTAAATCGAGATGTCTAGACCCTTTTAAGCATGCTTCGAATGATTCACTTTATACTGTAATGCTGACTGATGTTTGTGTTATTTATATTAGGTGTGAAACTATGTGATTTATAGTGTGTTATATGGAGGTTGGTATTTCTCTAATTAGGAACGGTGATATGTGGTAGAAGAAAACTGATAATTAAGTTAACTTTCAAATGGGCTCCTCGGATATTGGGGGTTCCAAGTAATTGTTTCAGTTGCTTGGGTTTTTGATTGGTCCTAAGAGCCCTTCATGGATTGTATTGATGGGGAGATAATAGGAGAAAATGGTGGTCGACAAGGATAAAGTAATAAAATTTATGCTCGGTTTGTTTCTTTTCTGTCTCGCGGTTATTGTTTACCTAAATGAATGCGTAGTAAATAATATTTCAAAGGGAAAGCCTCTTTCGATATGCGAAAAGTGGCTTCCTAGGCAGTTATTTTTCTTTGCACCACTATTTCTGGCAATGGAAATCTCGTACTCTTCTCATATGAGTTCGTCTTTAAATGCTCTAAAATCTAACCTCATGGTAAATTAGGCAATTAAATTTATTCACGAGACTGCACAAATGAAAATTTGTACGAAAAAATTATCTGTAAAATAAAAAGTACTTTTAGAAGAAATATATCAGAAAGAAAAATGTCTTTCACCTAATCAAATAATTTTTTTTATCGAGGAAAAAAAAATATCATTAAGAGAGAATGTACAAAGAGTTAAGATAAGATATTCTCAATTATTAAATAAAATCTTAAAAAAATAATATAAAGTCCTTCAGTCCCTTTGTAAATCTGTCAACGTTATGTTTGGAAAGCCCCCAAAGCTCTTAGTCCGAAGAGATTCCAAAAAGATCACTTTAATTATCGCACCAGAAATTCGCTTGTGTATATTAACCTTTAAAAATATTAGTATTTTTTTCTAATTAAATATACCAAAGAATCGTAATGCGAGCAAATAAATGTAGTTTAATAGTTGTTATATGATGAAAAGTGACAGTGTGTAATGCTAGGACAATTAACCATCCATGGTCAACAATATAATGATGGTTATAAATCAAAGGTTTGACATCCCCTACAACAATTTTATTTTTTATTTTAAAAAGATAAAGATAAGGCTGGAAGATCCTTAAGATTGGACTCTCAAAAGAGGGAATCCAAAGGACTCAGCTTGAGAAATAGAAAGGTAGGCTCTAGAGGGAGCATACGATCCCAAATAGAAAAACCAAAGCCCTCATGATCGACATTAGCTAACCTGTCAACATAACGCTTTGCTTCTCTGAAGACATGATTGTAAGAGATTTCCTCAATTAAGGCACTGATGGAATGGATACCTTCCACAATAGTCACAATATCAGTTGCTGTCGAATGGATGCCCTTAAGCGCTTTGATGACCACCTACAACAATATGAAGAGGATTGTTGAGCTTGGATCATTTCTTTCAGCAGTGGATAGCTTGTATAATAACGTGTGACGTATTTCTTTTTTTTTTTTTTTGTAGTATAGATTTTATTGAAGGAGAATCGTGGAACACATTATACTTTTTTCTTTGAAATCTAAACAACATCGCAGTGTCTAAGAGGCTCCCACCATTGCAGGGTCCGGGGGAAGGATATACGTAGCCTTACTTCTATAAGGTGCTATGCTATCTTAAAGAAAAGGCCGTTTCCAAGTCCCCAACCTCAAAAGAAAAGAAGAAAAAGCGAAGAAGGAACAATAAATAGAGGGTCATATAAAGTAATAAAGCAATAAAACGATAAAACAAATAAAACAATAATGCAAGACATATAAGCAACAATAAAGGAAATGCCAGCCTAGAGGTAATATGGACTAGCATAGGTACGGGCGTGCAAAATACGGTTTAAACCGGACCAAACCGGAGGATATACGTTGCATGAGGTTCTTGTCTAATCGTCAGTAGGGGACTGATTTCACCCAAAGATTGAGCCTCAAGTCCTCAGTTTATTATATCTTCATTGATGGCCTGTTTATTCTCTTTTTATGATAACGATTTTGTAATGGTTTTGTTTTAAAATACTATTTATTCTATTTAAAAACACTTCTTTTGCATTAAGAACCCTTAAAATTTGGTCGATGAAGCCCAAAGGCAAAATACCCATTATGATCAGTATTACAAGCAGACAAAATTTAGGAAGGGGGAAAACCACCCAATCCCGAGTACAAGCTCCTAAACGATAGAGCCTAGCAACTTCATGTGCAACAAAATTAAAAGATCTGTAAATCTGAAAAAAATCGCAAAGGAACTACGAAGAAGACCAATTTCATCAACGATAGTAATATATAAAGAGAGAGATACTCAAACAGTGACTCCCCAACAGATATGGACTTGTGGGGCCCACTTTTGCTTCTTTCTAATAATACTACTAAAAACTGCTCTAAGATATTCTCCATTCTTATCCTTTAACACTCTTCTGGCACTGAGTGGATAAACTCGGAAATCATAGTTGCCGGAAACTCCTAAAATACTAATGTTTCATGCTTCGAAAACGGGATTCGGTGTTCCCAACACGTATTAAACTCGACGGTAACAAGTTTCAAACAATCATCGAATCACTTTGATAAGAGAACACTTTGTAGATTATTTGTTGGCTAATTATATCATTCAATTTCAAAGAATGATTGAATTGTGTGGGCATGTTAGAGTTAATTTTCTAGATCTTATTCATTGGAGTACTTAATTTTCTTGGTTATTATTACTTAGTATTGACTTTATTTTGGTATTTGTAATTTAACTTCTCCATTGATATCATTTCATTATTTTTCTTGTATATATAATATATAGTAATATAAGTGCTTCCTCCATGCTTCCAACGTTAGAAACGTCTGTGACTACCTGCTCCCCTGTTTCCACTCCTGCTCCCTTTTTATGCAACTATGTCGGAAATACAGACATCTGCTTTTATTAACGACTTTACGTGTAAGTCTAGCAATAACCTCACGCTAAAAATGAGTTGTGAGCGAAAGTCTAGTGGATTACTCCACCTAGCTAAAGCCAATTATTTTAGGATGGAATCCCGTGTAGGTTTCTATATGAACCTTACGTACACCAACTGTGCGGGTCAGACCTAAAACCCGGGGGAATTTTATAGCTAAGATTGAAAACTTGATATCTCTTCTCTTCTTATGTTTGTTCCTTGTTTAATTTTCCCTAGTTGTTTTCTACCCGTTATAGTTTCTATAAAATTAATACATTCTGAATTAAAGGTTATAAGTCTTTAAGACAGTTTCTTTATGAATTATGTCTAATTTGGACTTGATTTGTCCATTTTTTCGATAAATTCTATGAAACATTCTAATTCTTATACATGAAAATGAGAGACCGATTTTGCCGAATCACCAGAGCCATTCTCATCGTACATCAATACAATTACTTAAGTATAGAGTTTATTTAGTAGGCACTAATGCACCGGATCCCATTAGAACTTCGAAATTAAGCATGCTTGGATGAGAGTTGTACCAGAATGGGTGGAAGTCATTGTGTTGTCAAACTTATAAGGTTAGGAGTTCTCAAAAATCACCTCTCGGTAGGGTTACTAATAAAATTTTAACACCTTTAATATCGATGGTTGATTAAAAAATGTTAAACTTATATGAAAAAATGGAAAATTATGATGAAAAGGTATCTATTGGTAGACCCAGTGACCACCTGCCTGATTTTATGTTCTTTGTCCCCCAGGCCCACTCCACTCATTCCTCATAATTGAGTGATCCTCGATCAGTAAGAGACAAGTAAAGAGATAGAGTATTACTTTAAATTAAAAGATTTAGAGTTTAATTCTTCCGTTGAACCTCTCTAATAGAAATTCTTGACTTAACTAGCTTTGATGGCATGTGGGTTGCGGCATGGCCCGAGGTTTACCAGGTAATCAGGTTCCTCATTAGCTAAAAATATTATATAATAAAATATTATTTTATACAAAAATTAAGAATAATTTATATGTTAGTATTTTGAAGTATAATATATTAGTTTTTTAGTTTAAAAGTTATAAGTATTTAATAAAATAGTTCAAACTGTATTAAAGGCCCCTTTATCCAACTTTTTTTTTTTTATTTGAAGTGTCATAAAATTGTTGGTTGTGTGTGGACGAGGAAAATAGCAAGGAAACGGTGTGATTACCAATAAAGATATGTAACTGAAAAATTATTTTACAAAGTTTTTAAATGAAATAATTAATATATTAAATCTTGGAGTACTATTAATATAAAATTTATCAAAAACTAATGATATATTAATTAACACATCATTAAAACATAAATTAGATATCTAAATATATTAAGTATTTTTCAAACTTTTAATGTTTTACCCTTTTATTATTTTATTTTTTTTGCATTGAAGTGGATTTTGTACCTAACTTGTGGGTCTGAGAATAACTTTTAGTAAGTATTAGTTATGTTAAATTTGAGTTATAATTATGTGAAAATTAACTATAATTAAATTTTTTTTTCATTTATTTTGCATCATATTCTAGTAACAGCATCGTATATGTCATGTTTCCAACTTCAACTCACTAATTCATCCAATCTCGCTATCGGTCAATAAATAAGAGGCTTCTATAACTGTATAAATGATAATTCGACTTCTAGTACATATTGTTTGTACAGTAATATTGTCCTTCAAAGAAAAAATAATTAATATGCATAACTTAAATATTTATACTGGTATTAAAAATAAGAAAATAGTTTTAATTTAAATAGTTAATTTTCTATAGAATAATAATCGTGTGAACTTAAATTAGATATTTAAATAAGATATTAACTCTTACGGATTTATGTAAAATTATTCTAATAAAAACGAAGTCGGTTCCGAAAATAATGCGTAAAAATAAAAAATTAAAAAAAATAATGCTGAAAAAAAAATAATTCCAAATCTACTGTTGAACTGCGGTTATAGTAAACCGCGTCAAATAAACGCGTTTCAACTAAAACAAAAGCGCGTGCCTTTTTTACACTAAACCGCATCAAAAAGACGCGGTTATACCTCAATAAAACCGCGTCTTAACCATGCGGTTTACCGTGAAGTAAACCGCTTTCTTCAAACGCGGTTTATGGGCGTTCCCCCTCCCCTCTCCTCGGCTCTCACCGCGTCACTATAAAACCGCATTTTCTTAACACGGTTTATTCATATAAACCGCGTTTTTGTAATGCGGTTTATTTCATTGTGAACCGCGTTTTTTGAATGTGGTTTATTCTAATATAAAACGTGTTTTGTAAACGCGATTTTCTGTTATTTTAAACGCCTGACGTTGACGCGGTTTATTATAGCCACATTTTGTAAACGCGGTTCAACAATAGATTTGGAATTATTTTTTTTTTAGAATTATTTTTTTTATTTTTTTATTTTTCAGCATTATTTTTGGAACCAACTCATAAAAACGTCCATGGATTATGCCCAAAGATACTCATGAAAAAAAAAAAAAAATTCCTTGCCGGCAGCAAATTATTAATTGAAAAAAAAAAACACATTATTAATTTAAAATATTTATATATCTTATTTACTGTATCTATGGAATAATTTTGATATTTTTAGTTGTATCAATTTAGTTTAAAATATGATTTACATTATATTGGAACAAAATTTTAATTGTGCGCTCATGGTAAACGTGCGTTTGTATTGAGTCGCTTGTTCCAGACATGATCGGAAGTTTAATAAATAAAAGAATTATAAGTAAGTTAAATTCAATTTCATATAAATTGTGTAGGACTAAATTGATATAATTAAAAATAAAATGAATAGAAGGAAGAAAATATTGCTTCCGACGAATCCTCAGAATAAAAGAATGTAAAAGAAGCAACACTTATCCGATCCATGTTCTTGGTACGCAATATTCAATTCATACCACAAGAGTTGTATTAATAACATCAACGTATATGTAACCAGACAATATTAATAGGAAGAGTAATAATAATGTCAAAATTCATGTGTCTATAAACTAATAAATCCTAATAGATAAGGAATCGCACACTCTTAAAAAGCAATGTCAAACATATTAATGTTCAATTAGGTCATTTACCTTTAAAAAAACTCGAATCAAGTCGACGAGTAAAGAGAAAGGCTGTCAATCTTGGAGAGCAAAACGAATGACGAAGGGAGAGCGTGGCGGACGGGAACTCGAGAACCATGGCATTTTAGTGCTTTTCTTCTCCTTTCGTGTTTATAGTTTTTGATAATAATAATTTTTGTCCTGATAATAATAACTTGTTAAATTTAAAAATAAAACAAAATGAAATCAAGTGGGCTCCACGGGGACCCAACGGAGACAAAACTAATCATGCGGGAACATTACATGTGGGGAGTGTGGGGAATATATATATATATATTTTTTTTAACATACTTAATGTCTCAAGGGCTCCCTCCTACGCAGGGTCTGGGGGACAGATGTACGCAGCCTTCCCCCTTCAGGGTGTTAACCTAAAGAGAGGCTGTTTCCCAGTGCCTCCAACCTGAGGGTGAGGACTTTCCAGGGGGTCACCCATCTTGATACTACTCTCCCTCAAGCACGCTTAATTTCGGAGTTCTAATGGGATCCGATAACGGGGAAGAGAATCTCCTTTTCTTTTATATTTTCCCTCCTTTTTCTTAAATTTACTATTTTTAAGAATTTTTTACTCAAAACTATCTATATTTTAAGTAAGGTATCAAAAACTTATCTAATTTTTCTAAATTTTTAGAAGTCACATCTAAACTTTAAAAAAAATTTTAATGTGATCACATCTAATACTGATAACGTTAACTTTTAAATAAAAAACACTTTTAGATTTTTGATGGCAAAAGCATATAGCAGCGCACCGAACTCTTAACAAAGGTGAAGGGTAATTTCATTATTTGCAAAATATATTATTTAATATAATTTAATTAAATTAAGTTAAAATTGATGTTTTGATTCATTTATGCCCCAAAACGGACTATTTTATTTGACAAAAAGTTATTGATGTTAGCATTAGGTGTGGCATTGAAATTTTTTTAAAAAGTTTAGGTGTGACTTTAAAAAATTTAAAAAAATTAGGTAATTTTCTGATATCTCACCTAAATATAGGTTGTTTTCAGTAAAAAAAAAAAAATCCTATTTTTAA
Organism: Simmondsia chinensis; assembly: GCA_018398585.1. Classification (NCBI taxonomy): domain Eukaryota; kingdom Viridiplantae; phylum Streptophyta; class Magnoliopsida; order Caryophyllales; family Simmondsiaceae; genus Simmondsia; species Simmondsia chinensis. The sequence continues at coordinate 23,822,353 of JAGTTD010000017.1, read as the reverse complement.
TATATGATAAATTACATATCAATACTTTGAAGTTTGATATATTAGTTTTTAATTCATAAACTTTATGAAATGAAATTTTGATTTAAAAACTATATGAATTTAATAAAATAATTAAGACTATGTTGTACAAGGGTTATAAAACTTGCCATTATTTGTTGGTAAACTTACTATCCTCTTGAAATTCTCCTCGCTTCACACGCAAATCACAATACTGTGACATTACTAATGAAGATGATGGATGTGCGACCTATTTTATACCCTTACTCACTGCCATTTGAACAATAAAATATTATACGTTGAACTTTTAGATTAAAATATTATTTACAAAAATTTGTGGACTTAAAAATCAATACAATACCGTGAGGGTACTGATGCGTAGTTTATTCTTTAATATATTAGATGAGATATTTGCATAAATCTTTTAAAATAGAATTCATTCATATTAGTCTCCAATAATTAACATATAAAAATAAAAATTATTTCTATTATTAGTTATTTTATTTGTCTATTAAATAAATGCCGTCAAACTGCTTTTACTTACACCAATTTGATCTTTATATAATTAAATTGTAATGGTATATTCCTAATTTTAAATTAATATTTTTCTTATTACACTAAGTTAATCCTTATTTTTTAAATGATTTTTTATAAATGATAATTTTATTTAGAACTTATTTTGACATAATATTGATATTAATACAATTATCATTAAAAAGTTTGTCGTGAAATGTCTATTTCACACTAGAACTACATTTAAACCATAAATGAATTAAATTAATACAATTAAAAATATACGATCTAAATTCATTATTACTGATCTATTATTGGCTTTAAAACCCAGACCCTGCTCACACGGGAGCCCTTAGGGCACTGGGCCTGTTATTGTTGTTGTTGTACTGGCTTTAAAAAGTAAAGTAAAAAGAAAAATGCAAATATAAACATTTAAATTAAATAATATTATTTTAACTACTCCATTTACTTGATAACAACAAAATAATTATGTTTTCTAATTCTGATGCAATTTAAATACAACAACAACAACAACAATAATAATAGTCCCAGTGCCTTGCGGCTCCCGCAGAACGCAGGGTTTGATGCAATTTAAATATCTATGTTATATATTAAGGACTTGTTTGCTATGCAAGAAATCAATGCAGGAAGTACAAATTTTTGGCTCTTGTTTGGTTGACAGAAAATAGGTAGAATATCGAAAGTGAAAATTGCAATTCTTTCAAAACGCAGGAAGTAACTTATTTAAGCCCGTTAGATATATTTTAATTCCTTCGTTTTTTAACTATCCTCTCTAAGGAAGTTCTATTTTCCCATCTTGGCGACCAAACGTGTTTTATCTACTTCTCGGGAAGTTGGCACAGGAATTGAATTCCCATGAATTGCAATTTCCCGCAGGAATTTAATACATATGGCAACCAAACAAGGACTAAGTCAAGTTGTTCATCAACTGATTTCCCTTATTTTAATATGCATTTATGCCTTGCTGGTAATGTCATTTTTGGCAATTGTATGTACATTTTAATGTAATCTTTGTATTAACTGGCTGAAAATGTACTAAAATTGAGCAAACTGAAAACACATTGAATAACATACAAACTAATTATTTTTCGGACACTTTGTATAATATGTGTGTAAAAGAATCAATTATTGGATTAAGATCCAATTGATTCGATCGATCGGCCAAGGTTGGCTTCTTGTAAATCCGATCTATCAACTCAAAAATTTTACTTCCTTGGGACTCTGTTCGATTGACTTTTTTAGCTGATTGATTGATTGTGCTTTTTTAAATATATATTTAATTTATATATCAACGAGCCTTCTGTATTTGTAATAAAAAAGTTATGTAACTATTGATGTAGTAAAATGTAATTAATATTTTATTAGAGTTTATTTTAATATTATATTTTAAGAGTTGTTAAACTCAAATCAGATTTTTAAATATAATTTTTAACTAATATGGATAAAAAATTAAAATAAATATAAAAATATATATTTAAAAATATGAGGTATTGTTAGTTGTCATATCATTACTTGCTGCCAGTTTCAAATTAGTGCTATGTTATGTTACAGCCAGCTTTCAACTTTCAAGGATCATGATTTCACTTTCTAAATATTTGTGATCAAAGCGAAATTAGGCTTAATTTATTAGGAACTAAGGTATCGAATCTTATTAGAATTTTAAAGTTAAACATGCTTAAATAAAATAGTATTAACATGGGTGACCTCCTGGAAGTCCTTGTGTTGTCAACCTAATAAGGTTGGGGATCCTGGAAAACAGCTTCTCGGTAGGGTTACACCCTGAAGAGGTAAGGCTGCGTATATCCACCCCTCCTAGACCCCACATATGTGGGAATCCTTGAGGCACTGGATCTGTTGTTGTTGTTAAAGAGAAAAATTATACATATATATATATATATAACATTGTTTATTGTATTAATTTAATTTTTGTATTTTTAGTTGCTTCAATTAGTCAAATAGTCAAATTAAAGTCAAGCTAATAATATAATTTTAAATAACATTGCCGCATTAGATGCAAATAACTCACTACAAATCCGCGCTTGACTTAATTTAACCCAACTCGTGGCCAAATCATTACAAATTTTATTAATAAGTTAACATAAATTTTATTTGAAAGACAAAATTGATACAATATTATAAGTATATGAACTAAATAGACACAGTTAAAAGATATATTTGTATTTATCAATAAGTATATACTTCAATAGCTCTACAAAGCAGTACAACTCATATAACATATCGATTTAAGAGATATATATATATATGTATATATATATATTTTTATTAATCAGAGGAACCGGCCCATAGGCCTTACGAGCTAGATTCCAAATCCGAAACCTATACATCCAACAGTTTAGGTGGGGGATCGATCCACCACCTATAATTACAACATTTGTCAAAATGGAGCTTAGCTCCTATACGAGCAAGTTTATTACATACACACGGGATCCAACTAAAATAAACACAACCAAAAGCGACTCTAAGTCTTAAAATATCCCTAATTATAGGCTGGATAACTCAGAAAATATTAGCCCCGCCCTTGAGCATTTGAATTACTTCCAAGCAATCCGATTCTACTATCTCGCATTTCGAGCCTAAAGTAATAGCATAAAAATAGGCACCACCAGCAGCTACGGCCTCTGCCACTAGTGGTTGCCCAGCTACGAACGTTGAACACCAACCTCCTATCATTTCACCAGAACTGTTCCGAGCTACCACCGTGCAATTTCTTCCCTTCCATCCATGCTGTGTCAGCGTTCAGTTTAATAAAAGAATCTAGAGGAGGGTGCCACCTTGATGGCCAATTACTATGGATTCAAGAGTCTAGGGCTAACAAACTCTAACACAATAAGATAATACGATATAATATTGTCGAGAAAAACCCAAATATAACACAACACAACTCAGTTTTGAAGCCAACGCAACAAAGTTTATTATTTTTAAGTAAATAACACGACACGAAATATTTGATATATCGAAAGTTTCCATATTTTTAAAGCAGCAGCCGTGTCATTTTGAGCGATTCCACTTGAAGAAAATATCACCACCATGAGATGAGTTAATCCCGACCACTTTATCTTGAGTTGCTGCCCACTCGCATCTCTGGACACACCTTGCCGCATCCCTCTTGCTCTCGAATGCGTCGAAAGTAAGTGTTCCGTGTTTCCAGTTCAATTTGCAATAGTAGAGTGTCGTTCCCCATATGTTCTGGTGGAACAACCAAGTAAAAGCCTCGTTAAACGCGAGCGTGTGGAGTCCTAAATCATCGTCTTTGGACTTGCAGTGGACGTTCAATCTCGATCTGTCTACCAAAGCATTGTTAATAGAAATACGGATTTTGGGCATCAAAGATATGTCCGATTGATTTGTTGCATCAATTTTTAGTGTGAGTAAGAAAAGGAAAAATATTAGTGGAAGAAGTACGATATGATTTTTAACCATATCTATAATTTTTGGTCCTCGTAAATTTTTTTGTTATAAAATGTAAATTAGAGAACAGTATTGCATATTGTAAAATAGACAATATTGCGAATTTATATAGGTATACTAAATCTAACGTCAGATCAGTTACAATTCTATTAAGTTTCATTGAGGAAAACACAAACCGCACAATCTTGAAGGTTGTTTTAACTATTAAATTCAGAGTTCTATTCCGTTAATGAAACATCTCTTTTGCATTCAAGACTGTTCATACGTCACAAATTCTATCGGATTTCTATCGTTGCTCCACTGATGAAAATAAGTTGAGCTGGCTTCAAAACCGATTTTTATTAACTCGGCCTTTGAACCGATTTTTTTTTCCGGTTTTTATTTTTAATCTTATTATTACTTGAATGAAAAATAAAAACATAAAATAAAAAATACTAAAAAAATAATCTCAAAAATTTTAAAAAGAAATTTTTTTCCTTACAATATTAAAATTTGGGCTGCCTCTCATTGCAAATTTTCAACTTCAAACAGCCACTATTGGCTGCGAATTGGGCTCCCTATAAAGCAAATGGGCCTAATCATAAGGGCAAGAGGCCCACGATAGCCCAAATTTGTATTATATTTTCAAGATGGGCTGCCAAAAAGGCCCAATTCTACTACTTGATGGTTTTGCACTTCAACTTTGCACTGGGTTGGATTTAGGCCCAATTCTGACAAACATGAATTATAAATAACCTAAGTATATTTAAAAGTTCTATTACTTAGATGCACTGAAGAGGGTACCAACATACAATCATCGGATCCCATTAGAGCTCCAAAGTTAAGCATGCTTGGGCGAGAGTAGTACCAAAATGGGTGACCTCCTGGAAGTCCTCGTGTTGTACCTCTTATGTTAGGGGTTCTCGGGAATAGCCTTCCTTTACCCTGAAGAGGGAAGGCTGTGTATATTCACCCCACCCAAACCCTGTCTACTACTAAGATACCTCATACATGATGTTTTTATATATACAGTGGAGTACCTTGAGGTTTATGCATTTTATCATTTAAGTACCTTTAAGCTCTAGGTACCTTTCTGTCAAAATATGTAGATTTTCTTTTGAAAATGATAAAGTGGAGCATGATTCCAATGGTATATAAGTACCTTCATTAAAGTTTGGTGAGTTTTTGTAAAAAAAAAAAAAAAAAAAAAAAGCTGACATGTGACATGATTTTGTAATATATAGGTTGCTTACATCAAATTCAGTGAACTCTTTATCATAATCGTTGATTTTTACTGAAAACATTATCATGACTTTTATATATGCTCATAACCATATACTGCAACAACATTTTCTATATAACATTGGTCATATTCTTATAAGTATTCATAAAATTCTAACATAAGATATCTATATGATAAAATATTCTACTTTTTACTTTATCATATATATCCTATTGTTAGGGTACTCAAATGATAAATTTTCAAATTTTAGAGTACCTAAATAATGAACATAAAGTTCGAATCAAGCACATCAAATTCGAAAAATAAGCTCAGGATCCTCTGAAAGCGAGAAAATAATAGGGTTTTGTATTCAGAAATTAGAGGAACATAAATTATAACCAGTATTTATAGGCAAACAAGAAACTCCAAAAACACGTTCAGAGGTAGAATTTAGGAAAAATTAGCGGAACGCAGCTGAGGTTACATAGTTCAATCCGATAGCTTCCATTTTAGAAGTTACAAGCTCCGTTATGAGGGCTCGTTCATCTTCATTATGAAAGCTTGATAGCTTACCAAACCGAGTTTGAACAAGGGGGTGCTCAACTCGTTAACTCTCGTGACCAGTTTGATAAGAGCTCATCAACAGGCTCAATAAGAGCTCTGTAAAAGCTCGTTAATAGTTGATATTAGTATGAAAAGTGGTTTGATGATGGTTGTGATGCAGCCCGTAAGTAGACTTGGGGGGTTATTTTACGGGTACGAGGTTGAAGGATACAAGTTGGCGAGTTCGAGTAAGCAGCATGGAGATTGTACACAGTAGAAGTTAGAGTTGATTAGGAGGTAGAGTTTTGTTAGGATTAGTTTTATATTTTCATATTTAAATGTTTATTGTTTATGTTTATCTTTAGGCCTTTTAATTATCTCGCAGTATTTTAATTATCTTTTAGTGTTTTACTTAAGATTAAATAACTCCTCTATAAAATCAAGATGAAATTAGGATATAGATTATTCAATATTTTTCAAATTTGTATGAGTTATTTTGAGTTCTCTTTTCTCTAGTTGTGAGAATTGAGCCTTATTCCCTCTTTCTTTTTAAGGTATAAGGAAAATACCCAGTGTCTCAAGGACTCCCGCCTACGTAGGGTCTGGGAGAGTGGATGTACGCAGCCTTCCCCTTTCAGGATGTTAACTTGAAGAGAGGCTGTTTCCCAGTGCCTCCAACCTGAGAGTGAGGATTTCCCAGGAGGTCACCCATTCTGGTACTACTCTCACCCAAACACGCTTAATTTCGGAGTTCTAATGGGATCCGGTGACGGTGTGTTGGTGCCCTCTTTTTCTTTTTATTAGTGATTAATAAAATTAAAGGGAAGGTTGTTGACTCCTTCCCGTTCCCCCTATTTTCACTTACGCATTGCATCAAGTTGGATAGTAACTTCAAAAGTTCGGCTCGGTAGCAAGCTTGACTAAACTTGGCTCGATAACAAGCTCAACTCAACTCAACTCAATAAGCTTAACAAGCTGAGCAGAGTTCAAAGAAGTCTTATCAAGCCCAGCTCAAACAAGGATTGAAAAAGCTCAGCTTGAACTCGAGGTTGATTTCAGACAAGGAGGTGCTCAGCTCGGCTTGGCTCGGGTTATTTATATATGTATATATATAATATGAATAATGTAAGTACAAAAAAGGGAGAACAAGCAAGGTTGCATAGGGAGGAGAGGGCCATTTGCCATAGGCTTTTTAGGTATGGGGGAAGAGTGGTCCTAATTTTGACTCTCTCTCTCTCTCTCTCTCTTATTATTATTATTATTATTATTATTATTGAATTTGGTTTGGCCTCACATTTGTGACCCAGCATTTGCTTCCCGTTTTTGAATATTCGAATCTTGTCATGTGATTCCTTGTACGATTTCTTGCCTGTCCAAAGATTTTCAATTTTGTACTGTCATACTACCATACATATTACACAAACTCATCTTATATTTTGTATTTAAAAAATGATAAATTATAGAAAATCTCCCTAACTTTTGTTTCAATAACAAACAAACCTGTCACAAATAAAATCACTCACTAAAACCCCTAACTTTTAAAAATTTTTCACTTTGCCCCCAAATAAAATTTTTTGACCATTTTGTCCCTCAACAAAAAAAAGTTATATTTTATCTCATAATATTTTTTCCTGAAAATTTTAAAAATACTTTTTATCTTCTGAACTTATATAATATTACTATAATTAAATAAAATAATTATATTTTTATAAACATAGAAAATTTTCTTAATTTTTTTTGCTAAAAAGGTAAAATATTTAATTTTTGTCCAATAATATAAAATATTTTTCTAAAAACAAAATTAAACATTAGGGGCAAAATGGTCAAAAATAAGTTACATTGGGTTAAGTGATAAATTTTTAAATGTGAGGGGGTTTTGTGAATGCTTTTATTTGTGAGGAGGGTTTTCTGTTTTTGAAGCAAAACAGGGGAGTTTTCTGTAATTTACCCTTAAAAAAAATAAAGTAATATTCTCAGTGCTTCAAGAGCTCCCACCTGAGCAGGGTCTAGGGGAGTTAGATGTACCCAGCCTTCTTCCTTCAAAATGCTACCCTGAAGAAATGTTGTTTTCGAGAACCTCCAGCTTGACACGAGGACTTCCCAGGAGGTCACCCATCTCGGTACTACTCTCGCCCAAGCACGTTTAACTTCGGAGTTATAATGAGATCCGGTGCTTGCGTGTTGATACCCTCTTAAGTTATATCTTGTATTTAAAGCATTTTGTGTATATTTTTTAAATGGGCTATTTTTTTTACTTAAAGTTACTTTCTAAAGTAGTCATTTTTTTACTTAACTACCACAGCTTTTTAATTTAAATTTTTTTCATTCAACCACTTATACGAGCTTTGTTGGTGTTCTACTTGAATTACATGTGTGATTTTGATTATGTTAAATAGAAGACTAGAGGAAAATATGCACATGTCAGTTTTGGCTGATCAATTGTCAAAGTATTATACTGTTAAGGTGGCTTTAGGTTCGAAGATTTATATACACAAACGTATAGCGGGATTCAAACCTACACATAGAGATCATTCATAGTTTACACCAACATATATTTGTCTCCACGGTTTTTGTACAGAAAATGTATAATTATACATGTAGCTTGAAAAGAAAACTAACACGTTAATATAGGTGGTTGCTTGAATAACTTTGAGCTCTTGACGATGGTTTTCTGTAAAATTGAAAATTTTCGGTGGTTAACTGAGAAACGTCTACTTCTAAAGTGGTTTTATGTGGAAAACCCTTTTTAAATTACATATTTCTTTAATTGTTAGATTAACTCAACGTTTCTTTCCATGATTCTAGTGGAAGGTTCCGAGGCTCTATTTATGTAAGCATGCGCTTCTCTGTACCGTGAGCCTCTTTTGCTCCATATCTATCGAAAAATAAAAAAAAAATTCTAGTGGAAGGAATGTTACCATGCACAATATATGTCGCGATTCATGGCTCACGAGTAGTGTGTGTTCTCAAAGTTGGCACTGAACACTACAATATTACAAGGATGTTCACTTTTTAGAGGGTTATGGTCGTTATCGATCTAATATGAGAAATTCAAGATCCTTCCGGGATGTTTTTGTTATATTCATATTTTTTTTTTTGATAATTATCGGCAAAGCCATAGTACATACCGAACTTCGACAAAGCGAGATCACAACCATCCCATAAACGGAGATGTGTGCAAAAATTCAGAACAAAACGGGAAAAAAAGACACCAAGACAACGGGACAACATCATACAAACGGGAGAGGATCAGAAACTAGCAAGGCATCAGTTGAATCTGAAGCAGGCACACACACAGGCACACTTTTCAGTCAAAGACAAACAACCTCAAAAGGGTGGAAAACAAGAGAGGAAATCCCTCCCTTGCATTGCAAGCAAGGTACTAGACATGGGACCGGACGGGGGGCACCGAGCCCACAACACAAGGAAGGGGAAGAAAAATCCAGAATGGCGGGTGAAGTTAGGAAGCCTTTTGAGGAATTACATTATCCGTGAGACAGAACTGTAGCAGGTGGTTCACATCAACAAAAACATACCCGGACCCTACTAGACTAGTCCAGAGAAAAATTGATGCTGGCACAGGAGAGGTGCTGACACAGAGATATTTGTCTAGACCTATGCAAAAAGCACAAACAACAAATAAAAAGAAAAAGAAAAATAAAACTAAAATTAAAGCACCAATGGAGATATGTCAGCCGGCTGGGGGCGGCGATGCGTCGGCACCGGGACACGACGGTGCAGGATGGAAGCCGTCAGCGGCGAAGACGGGTCAACTCGAGGGTGAAACAGGAACTCGGTGGTGGATGCGGAACTCGGCGATGGAGGTGGAACTCAGCGGCGGAGATGGAGCTCGGAGGTGGAGGTGGAAACCTGGCGGCCAAAACAGAGGGATTTCAAATTAAGAGCAGGCCCAGTTCAGACATTCTCAGAACCTCAAGCGGACATATTAAATGGGGGCCTTCTATATGTAATAAAATTCTAAAAATTGTAATATTAAAACTTATTAATATTAACAACTAAGACTTTACAAATATAATTCTTAAATTTCGATATCAATATTTAATTAAAATGAAATGTAAGACTTTTAGATACAACAACAACAATAACAAACCCAGTGCCTGCAAGGGCTCCCATAAAAGCAGGGCTTAGGGAGTGGATGTACGCAGCCTTCCCCCTTCAGGAGACTACCCTGAAGAGAGGCTGTTTCCGAGGACCTCCAACCGCTGGTCCGCAGCATAGAGCATGTGACCTGGCAGCAGGAGAGCATGAAAGCATGAGTAGGGCAAAACACACCGCGAACAAAACAACAAACTCAAAACAAGCCACAACAAGCAGAAATAAAAAGGATAGGTAGGTAAGTAGCAGCTCATGAGAGCAAGTATACAACCTAATGTGCCAGAAGGATGTCAAGGTCTAGCACTAGCAAGCTAGACTACCCTACTCTAACTGGAGCATCTATAACCCTTATACTAGCCCTCCATTCGGCCCTATCTATGGCCATCTCCTCCCGAAGATTTAGGTGGTTGAGGTCTTGTCGGATCGTCTCCAGCCATCTCTTTTTTGGCCTGCCTCTTCCTCTTCTGCCTAGTGTAGTAAAGGGCTATTCGCATCTCCTTACTAGAGCGTTGTCCGGTCTCCTTCTAACATGTCCGAACCACCTCAAACGATTTTCCCTCAGTTTATATTCAATGGAGGCTACGTCCAATTTGCCTCTTATGACATCGTTTCTGATCATATCCTTCCTTGTGTGTCCGCACATCTACCTCAACATTCGTATCTCTGCCACCTTGATCTTCTATGTGTGTTGTTTTACCGCCATGCACTCCGCCCCATACGTCATGGCTGGCCTCACAACCGTCTTATAGTATCTTCCCTTTAGCTTCAAGGGGAGCTTTCTATCACAAAGTACCATGGAGGCCATCCATATTTTAAAAAAATATATATATAATTTCAAATATGTACTTATTTCAAATATGGACTTATTTTAAAAAAAATAATATAAGACTTTTAGATGAACGTATATAATTTCAAATATGTAATTATTTAAAAAAAAAAAAATTCACATAGATTGCGACAAATTGCAATTCAATATCTTCCCAACACACAAACGCTAATATCATTAAACGATAAAAATTACCGTCATGTGAAAACAACATCAAAAAAGTGGATAGGGCCACCTATGGGACCAACACCCACCACAAAACAAACTACAATTGTCATCGCAGTAAAAACGTGTACTTTTGTCGTCAATGTTAAGGTCTCCACATGTAAACCTTCTGGGAATGCAATACAGGAGTTGTGAAAAAAGAATGCAATACAACATTTTTGATAAGAAGTAATGCTACATGACACGAAAAGGGGCACACGAAAATGCCACAACTAGGGCATAGTTCCTAAGCAACTGTTTCTGGTGACATTTTCGTGGCTTTTTTTCTTCCGTATACGGCATTTTTGATAAGCTTAGTGTGCTATTTCATCCAATTTTAATTGGTTATAGTATTGAACCCCGCTTGGATTTATATATGCACCTTATATACACCAGCTCCATATCGATTCTAAAGGCCTGTTGAAATTTAACATGATATCAGAGCAGGTTGAAGATCTCGAGCTCTTGTTTGACATCTCGTGTCCTCCTGTCTAGCCTAAAGGTATGGTAAAATTTAACATGGTATTAGAGTACGTTGATAACCCCGAGCTATTATTTGATGCATGGTGTCCTCGTAAGGCGAGGTGCATTTGAATTTGGTGCACCGAGAGCCTCTCCCGTGAATGTTTGATGCAATTGGACATAATTTCCATTTGGATTGGCGTAGGTGAGGGCTGCGATAAAGAAGACTCACATGTGATAAGGAGTGTTAAAAACTCCACTCCTAAGATTCCCACACAAGAGCTGTGAGAGAGAACACATTAATATATTTTTTTACTAAAAATAACCTATATTTTAAGTAATGTATCAGAAAATCATCTAAGTTTTTTTAATTTTTTAATGTCACACCTAAACTTTTTTAAGATTTTACAATGTCACACTTAATACTAATACTATTAACTTTCTTTCAAATGAAACGCCGCGTTTTGAGGTATAATTGCATCAAAACACTAAATTTAACTTAATTAATTAAATTTTCTTAAGTAATGTATTTTACAAGTGACGAAATTACCCTTCACCTTTAAATTGATGTGCACTTTTGCCATAAAAAAAATTTAGAAGTGATTTTATTTGTAAACTTATTTATAATTCATTAATAAAAACAAGTTTATTGAGTGTAGTTTGGTAATTTTATCGAAAACTTAACGGTGTTACCATTCGGTGTGATATTAAAAAATTTATGCGTGACTTTGAAAAATTAGAAATGTTAGATAATTTTATGATACCTCGCCTAAAATGTAGGTAATTTTCAATAAAAAAAAATCCATAAACTTATGTTGCGTTTTGTTCAGCTTTTTAATTGCATAAAGCTGTGAAAAAGATCTAGTTGACTACAGGGCTTGCGTTTGATCGGCAGAAAAAATCTTTTTGCATCTTTTTACAACTTAAATATAAAGATGAAAAAGCTGTTTTATAACTAAATAAAAAAAGATGCAAAACTAGATCTTTTTTACAGCTTATTTCAAAAAATTGCTTTAAATAGACTATATTAACATTAAATATTTACCAATATGACATACTTTTACGTGTTATCACCACTTCCACCCACCACCACCTTTTTTACGCCCATGGGTTGCTATGCTCATCACCCTTCACTACCATAACCAATTATTATCATAATTTTCTTGTGCCTGCTATTATTAATTAATCTACATTGTCAAGTGACTTTTGTGATTATAATATATAAGTTCTTTTTTTAAACTTGTATCCGAACACTTTATTTTCTAAAAAAATATTTTTGCGCAGTACAACCAAACACTTCACTGTAAAAAGATACAAATCTGAAAAAGACAGATCCTATTGAAACAAATAAGTTGAAAAAAAATAAGTTGAATCAAACACACCCTTATTAGATTGCATAATTTAATGCCAATAGGTTTCAGATGAAACCACACTTGAGTTTCTACGTGAACCTTATATATGCCAATTCTATGAGTCGGGTCTAAAATCCGGGTAAAATATAACAATCAACCTGGATATGAAGGGAAATAATAAAATGTCCAACGGTCTTTACCTGGACACCAAACTTGAAATATATTTTTTAAGCTTATTTTAGAAATCTATTCCAAATATTCCGGAACTTGATTTTCAGTACCTACTAAAAATATTTTTTATGCTAATTTTTGCAAACAAAATAAATAAAAAAAATCCAAAAACAGTATTTATTAGCGTACGCGGTAGATAATTGAGATAAATAAAAGAATAAATTACATATTAGTACTCTAAGATTTGGTGTATTAATTTTTTTAGTTTACAACAGACCCAGTGGCTCAAGGGCTCTCGCTTAAGCGGGGTTAGGGGGTGGATATACGCAGCCTTATTCCTTCAGGGTGTAACACTGCTAAGAGGCTATTTTCGAGGACCCCCAACCTTATAGGGTCAGCAACACGAGAACTTCCCAGGAGATCACCCATCCTGGTACTGCTCTCGCCTAAGTACGCTTAATTTCGGAGTTCTAATAGGATCCGGTGCATTAGTGTCTGGTAAATACTAAATTTAATAAAATAATCTAAATAGCGATGGGTAATGGTTTAAAAAAGGCTCTGCTTTTATTCTTTATTATTATTATTTTGACTATTTTATTAAATATAAGTAACTTTTTGGACTAAAAAATTACTTTACAAAATTTACGGACTAAAAATTAATACATTAAACTTCAGAGTATTAATATATAATTTACCCTCAATAAAAGGGTAAATTTCGTAATAGTATCTTGAGGTTTGATTTAAAATATTTAATTACACAAATTTGTAAAATAATTTTAGTCCAAAAGTTACCTATATTTAATAAAATAGTCAAAATTATAGTGTGAAATAATGTAAAATTTGTGGGTTTTTTTGCAAACTCATCTTTCCCTCGTTATTCCCCTCATCTCACCCACGAATCGCATTCTCGTGACATGCTAATGAATAAGAGTCGGATGAAAACCTATTTTACACCTTTTCATACCGTTGTTTAGACTATTTTATTAAATACATGCAAATTTTGGACTAAAAAATTATTTCACAAAATTTATGTACTAAAAGATTAATACACCAAACTCAGGATACGAATGTGTAATTTACCCTAATAATAAATGAACATAAAAAATATGAATGATAATAAATATACCACATTTGTAGATTAAATTAATTTTTAGAAATTAATAACTTAACCAAAATTTGTTTGTTGTCCTCAACACACGCTTGTTAAGATTCGTATTTGCTTGTTAGACAACCTCATAAAATTGACTTTTAATTATTTGTTTTACTTGTTAATATTGATTTCTTTTTCTTTAATTAATTCGATAGTTACAAGCGTCATTTGTTTAAAAGTTTCTCTACGTGGGTAGGGCGAGCAATAGTAGCGCCGGGCGGGGGGGAGGTTGGCGGTGGCGCAGGTTTGGACGTGGGGGTTAGGGTTTCGGCCCCCCTATTTTGTATTTCTTTTTTTTATTTTTTTGAGAGAAGAAGGTATCAAGGGTAACGCTCTGATACCATGTAAGAGTTAAGTTATGGTAACATATCCGACAGGATGCTGAGGTATCATATATATAGAGAAACCAAGCAAAATACAATTACAAGAAAGCCCTTAGACTGATAATTATAATAATATAAATAACTATATTATCCTAATAGTTAGAGTCCGGTGTTAAGCCCTACTAACATGTACTAGATATTGCTTTCATCCCATTTTATAATGACTCTCACGATGATGTTCTGTAAACACTTAAGATTTTACTTAGAATAATGAGTAGGGTCGTATTTGAGATTTTAAGAATCAAAAGTAAGATTGATTAGTGACTTTTTTTTTTTTTTTAATTACTAGGGTATCAATCAACTTAAATACTACATTATATTATGATATAGAATTATTTACGTTAAAGGTCTTTGTACTTTGTCCATTATGTCATTTAGTTCTTATACTTTTAATTGTGTAAATTTAGTTCCTGTACAATTAAAAATGTGTCAATTTAGTCTTTTGGTCAACTTTAAATTAAATTAATGATATAATTTTGAATGGCAAAATTATGCTAAATACAAATAACTTATTATAAATTCATCCGTTTACTCAATTTAACCCAACTTGTGATCATTAAAAATTTCATTAAACACTTAACATAAATTTTCCTTTAAGGAACAAATTGACACATTTTGAATTATACAAGTATTGACACAATGGACAAAGTATATGGACCTTTGGGGTAAAGAATCCTATAATATATCATACATAGGTTATTACTTCTTTAATTGTGAATAATTATATCCGGTGAAGGTAGATTGATAATAATATAATTATTTTCAAAATGAGGTGATTAACATTACATGCATTCAAAAATCCTAAGTATATATAATGTACTGCTATTAAATCCTACTGTTGAAATATAATTACCGTTTATTTTCTTTTTCGTATTTGTAACAAGGTGTAAGTCTTTTCCAACCTTAATTTAAGCATAACTCGAATAATGCTTCTTTTCCAAAACCGGAGTTTACTCCATCAAATCTGGGTACTGACTGTAGAGCTGTTCGGACAGCCCCGATACCGCAGCAGGGGCCTCGTCCAGCTCCCCTTTGGTCTCATCTCATGGTTTACGTGTTCTTTGGTCCCTCGATGCCACTCCAAAAATCAAACATTTCCTTTGGAGAGCTCTCATGAACGCGTTAGCTACAGCTGAGAACTTATGGAAGAGGAAAATCAGACACAACCCTTTCTGCCCTCGTTGTGACGGGGTCATTGAAATGGTGGAACATTTATTCTTCTTTTGTCCCTGGGCTAGAGCAACATGGTTCGCGTCCTCGTTGGGGTTCAAGCCAAATATTGAAGGCTTCAATAGCTTCCATTGTTGGCGGGACTCCATTTGTTCTAACCCGACATTCTCTTGTTATGATATTTTCAGGATTATGCTTCTTTGTTGGGAAATTTGGAAGAGTAGATGTGATTTTGTGTTCAGGCATGTGTCCCCACAGCCCATGTCCTCCGCTCTCAAAGCCGACTCAGCTGCGATGGAGTACTCGAGACTAATTTCTGCTACCCCCCTGCGCTCCCTCCCTGCTGGCACGGGTACTGCTGCAACCCGTTGGACCCCTCCCCCTTCGGATCGGATCAAAATTAACTCGGATGCAGCTTTCTCCACCCTCTCGAGTTCGGCCGCTGCCATTGTTGCCCGCGATCACCAAGGCATCATCGGAGGAGGTTCGTGTGGTTCCTTCAACGCAAAGTCTCCTCTTATAGCTGAAGTCCTCGCTATTAGAGCTGCTGTTTCTCTTGCAGATTCTCGAGGTTGGAAGAATGTTGTCATCGAGTCGGATTGTAAACAAGCTATTGATTTTATCCATCATGTCGTATCCCCTGCGTGGGAATGTATTACTGATTGTGCGGAAATAAACAATTCTCCTGGATCACAATCGAATCAAATACCACGACAATAACGAGACATAAACAGACTAAAAGAGAAACGAAACAATAGACACAATGATTTACGTCGAAACCCCTTTACAATCGAAAGGGAAGAAAACAACGGGCGAAGATCAGAGCTTTAATTATTGAATTAAAAGAAGAAGAATTACAATATTCTCTCACACTCTCAATTTTATTGGTGGCGGTGCCGCTGGAAAGATTACCTCACTTCTGCTTTTGGATACCTAATGACGTACGCGGTTCCCGATTGATCGGTTCCTCACCGATCGATCGGCCTGCTCACTGGAGGCGTCCTTTTTTGTACGTAGCTTTCCCGATCGATCGAGCTCCACCTCGAACGATCGAACTCCTCACGGCCCTTCTTCTTAATATGCCAAGTAATTTTGAGACATTTTCCTAACACTGATATTAGGTTATTAGCGTCGTCTAGTTCTCTTAACAATGTTTCATTTTGTTGGGTCCCTCGATCTTGTAATCGGGTAGCTCATTTTGTTGCTTCGTTATATTTAGGTCGTCGATGTACCCATAATTGGTGGCATGTTTGCCCACCTTCGGTTGTTTCCCTTGTAAACTCGGATCGTTTAGATATGAATGTCTAGCCCTCGGGCGGTTTAATGTTAAAAAAAAAAGTCTTTTCCAACCTTAACTTAAGCATAACTCGAATAATCTACTTTATAATATAATACAACTAATATACGGGTCAATGGATGCTTCATATTATATTTTTATATTATATTTATAATGTATCATGTATATGCTATTATTTCATCAATTAAGAACAATAAAAGCAAATAGATAATATAACTAATTTTTTGAAATGAATCTTTGATTAATAAATTGAAGAACTTAAATAACTGCTCGGATTACTTGCAGTTTTCTAACTGGTCCAAGTAAACATGAAATTGAGTACATGAAAAAACAATTATCTAATAAGATTTGATAATCATTGGTGGATTCAAAGTCTCATTATTTTGATATCACATGAACCACATTTTATACTAAAAAAATAGGTGCCTCTTGTCGTTACTCATACTTTGGACAATTAATTATAAGTAACCAAAAATTCAGCATATATATATATAACAACAACATTAACAGTCCCAGTGCCTCGCGGCTCCCGCAGAAAGTAGGGTCTAGGGGGGTGATGTACGCAACCTTACCCCTTCCGGCTGGAAAGGAGACTGTTTCCGGGGACCTCCAACCTAAAGTAGTTTGGTGCCTGCAGATAAACCACCAATCAATTACCAAAGCATTTTGAGAAAAAAGGAGAAGAAAGGAAGAAGGAGAAGAAGATATACATATATATATGTAGGGCTATGGTTTTATGAAAGGATGAAAGCATGAGAGGGGCGAATCCTAACCTTCCATTGTAATGGACGGCAAAAATTTGTTGGACATTAAACGAAAGTAATAATTTACGCCGTTGGATCTTAAGTAAGATTGATCAATGGTTTTAAGAGACTCACTATATCCGGAGCCCTACCACCACTCAACGGTCACCACCACCGCTGCCACTCCTCTCCGCCACACCTGTAGAAAATTTAAAAATTAAGGTGGTATTATAGGGTGCACAGAAAAATAAGGTGGTTTTATAAAATTTTTTGTATATATAATGTATAAAGTATAAGAACATTTGACATAAATGACGGTATAATTTAAAATGAATGTATGAAGAAAGTGATCCAACAATGTAATTGGAGAGTTGAAATATAAAAAGGGAGTCAAATGGGAGATCCAAGTATGGTGGGATGATTTGGAGTGACATGCTGTAAGATTCTTCTTTGGCCTGTGAATCTACGGTTAAATGTCACGTTGACATTTTATTCTGTACACAAATAATTAAAGTTATCAGCTAGTTCAATTAATAAAATATTTAAAATATATTAATAGTAAGAACTCTACGTGTGAGTTAAAAGGTGATTCTCATCTAGAAGTGGTGAGAGTAAAAACAACACTCCTACTGCCCCAACTCACGAAGTTGGCAAATATATTGACATTTAAATATAAATCTATGTGGAGTTTCATTATAAAATCAATCAGTATTAGGGGTGTAACCCAACAACAACAACAACAACAACAGACCTAGTACCTTAGGGGCTCCCGCATATGCAGGGGGCCAAATCATAGAAGTAAAAGCATAGCGGCATAGAAGCATTTAGGCATAACAACGAAAGAGCATAAAAAATATAAAACAACAGCATAGAGCAAGCATAACGAAACATTAGAAACCAGTAGGCAATAAGCACTAAAACAACACATTACCATAATCAAGTGAATCACCCATGTAGACGTAAGAGCCTAGGGGCACTAATGTTAGATAAAAATTGCTCCTCTATTTCAAACCGCTGCATCGGCTACCCCTATGCTAACCCTCCACTGATTCCTATCTAAAGTCATCTCCTCATGTAGGTTTAGGTGGTTGAGGTTGTGTCGGATTATCTCCATCTATCTTTTCTTTGGCCTGCCTCTTCCTCTCCTTCCGAGTATAGTATAGAGTTCTTCGCATCTCATTAGGGAGTGTAACTCGCTAGACTTATATAGTGATCCCTTCTCTCTCATAATTTTTATGTGTGATTCTGCTAGACTCATATATAGAGTCCTTAACACTTCCCCTCATATGTAAGTTTACTTCAAACACACCCCTCGCCTTTCTCCAAATCCAATTGAAAACAACATTTAGTTGGATCCAATATTAATTCATCAGCTTAGAGGCCCTCAATCCAACAAATGTAAATACACCTCTCATTTTCGAGGACACTATGCGTCAAACAAGAGCTCAAAATTACTCACCCGCTGTAATAATGTAGAGTCCTTAACATTTAACAATTTCCATCTAAAATTCACCGGATTCTAACGGAATTTCACTTGATTCTAACTCAAAACATCTTTGTATATATTAAAATATCAAAATAGATGAACGTTACTGCATCCAAATGATAAGTTAAAAAAAAAAAAAGTCTTCATGCAATGAGTAACTTTTTTTTTTTGGGGGGGGGGGGGAAGCCTTCATGCAATAATGATTGCATAACGTACGGTATAAGATTTATAAGAACGACTTTTTGGTCATTCTTGTGTTAATTTATGGGAGGCCAAAACTTGCATTATAAGGTTTATTTATTACTATATTAAGCTATGAATTATTTATATTATATTGTATTATATTATATATGTTCCAATACTCTAGAAACGTGAAAATATTAATTAAGTTAATATTTAAATTCGTCTACAAATTCTGCATGTATAAAATAACTTATCATAATGGGGTCATGCGAATATAGATGGGAACTAGGAGATATAAATAAATTAGGGCATAAATAATTGAAAAATATGCATAATAGTCGAAAGAAGAGTTATTTACACCGTTGGTCTCTCATCTTTTATTTTGTTCAAATTGGTCCTTTTTTTCCGATAACAGTAGGGGTACACCAAGGGTCTGCTTTGAGCCTCTATCTATTCATTCTAGTTATTGACAAGCTCACTAGGCACATCCAGGGATGTGCACCTTGGTGCATGCTTTTTGCAGATGACATAGTACTGGTGGGGGAGTCGCGGGAAGAGATAAATGAGAAGTTGGAACTGTGGAGAGGGGTTCTAGAGTCGAAGGGTTTACGACTAAGCAGAGCCAAGACTGAGCACATGGAACTCAAGTTCGATCCCTCTACCATGCCTAGCTGGGAAGAAGTCAAGATTGGATCTGAGGCCATACCGAAGAAGGAGAGATTCAGGTACTTGAGGTCCATGATACAGCACAACAGCGAAGTGGACGAGGATGTCAGCAACTGGATTAAAGCGGGATGGCATAAGTGGAGGATGACCTCCGCGGTACTCTGTGACAGAAAGTTCCCCTTGAAGTTAAAGGGAAGATACTATAAGACGGTTGTGAGGCTAGCTATGACATATGGGGAGGAGTGTAGGGCGATGAAACAACAGCACACACAGAAGATGAAGGTGGCGGAGATGAGAATGCTGAGGTGGATGTGCGGACACACAAGGAAGGACAGGACCAGAAACGGCATTATAAGAGGCAAATTAGACGTAGCTTCCATTGAAGATAAATTGAGGGAGCAACGTCTGAGGTGGTTTGGACATATTAGAAGGAGACCGGACAACGCTCCAGTGAGAAGATGCGAACAGCCCCTTACTATACTAGGCAGAAGAGGCAGAGGCAGGCCAAGAGGAGATGGCTGGAGACGATCCAACAAGACCTCATCCACCTAAACCTTTGAAAGGAGATGGCCTGAGATAGGGCCCAATGGAGGGCTAGCATAGGGGTATTAGATGCTCCGGTTGGAGTAGGGTAGCCCAGCTTACTAGTGCTAGGTCCTCTTGGCGCACGTAGGCTGTTTTTGGCTCTCATGAGCTAATACTTGCTACTTGCCTACTTATCTTATTTGTATCTCTATCTCTACCTCTATCTTGATCTCGACCTCTATCTCTATCTTATTCTCTATCCTCTATCTCTATCCTTTTCTTTATCTTATCTATTAATTTGTGCCTGATGTGGCTTGCTTTGAGTCTGTTGTTTTACTCACCGTGTGTTTTTTCCCTACTCATGCTTTGGTGCTCTGAATGCTGACAGGTCTTTTGCTTATTACTGCTGACAGCTTCTCAGGTTGGGGGTCCTCGGAAACAGCCTCTCTTCAAGGTAGCTCACTGAAGGGGGAAGGCTGCGTACATCTACCCCCCCAGACCCTGCTTATGCGGGAGCCCTCGGAGGCACTGGGTTTGTTGTTGTTGTTGTTGCTTGGTCCTTTTTTTTTCTTAATTTATTAAAATTAGTCCCTTATCTTTTCTTTTATTCAAAATGATCACTCATATTTTATTTTATGACAAAACTGATTCCTCATCTTTTTAATTTTTAGCTAATTTGGTAACAATATGGGGGACTAATTTTGTCATAAAATATAATAGGAGGGACCATTTTGTACAAAAGAAAAAAATAAGGGACTAATTTGAACAAATTTATAAAGTTGAAGGACCAATTTGAACAAAATTATATAAAGATAAGGGACTAATTTGAACAAATTTAAAAAGATAAGGGGCCGATGTAAATAACTTGTCGAAAGAATGAAGTGCGATATAGTTTTTATTATATATAAGAGATGTTGAGATATTGTTATCTCAAAATTAGATATTATGAAGATTCGGATGATATTTGATTAGGATTTGATTTGGGTGTGATTTTAATTTTTTCAGTAAAAAATAGGCACACCCACCAAAACGGAGGTTGAAAAAACTACCAAAGTAGGGAAAATTTGAAACAAACATAGCAATAAACCTCGAACATCTAGATGTCAACCATCATGCCAACTCCTAATAATAATCAGATTGAATTTGATTTAGATTTAGATTAGATGATCATTTAATAATAAAATTATTTAGTAATTCCATCTGTCTTTACACGTTGGTATTACTGTGATTTATCGAAGGAATGAGGCCTCAATATAATAGCTTAAGGCACTATTAAGATTGACGACTTTAGACAAGAGTAATATCATCATTGCAACACTGTGTCCCTAACACAAAACCCAAATGGGAATGCAGTGTCTTTTATAGATCGATGAAAAAGCCTGTCAAGAAAAAGACCATAAAGAGACTCACCTAAATAAGTGACGTGAATTTGAAGCTCATTTTCTCTTTCTTTACATAAAAAACAAAACTAGAAATAGCACATGTTGTACTGTGAATTTGCTAATGAAAATAACCACAAGACACAAAAGGACGATAAAAAAAGTATACATTCTGCAATTAAAAGGACTTGTTACAAAGGTAGACCGAGACAACCGAAGGCAAAGAAGTGTCAGTAATCTACAGGAGGTAGCTAGAGCCAATGTCGACGCAGTGTGCAACGACAAGTGACTAGGGTTGGAGTTGATATTCGAAAAGGATATAAACAAGAGATCTTCAATAACATTAACCCACATTGTGACTCGAAGTTCAATTGAATTTGAAATGAGGCCTACCCTTGAGCTTTCTCCATTGAACACAAACTTAATAGATTATTCTATGTATTAATGGAGTCCCCCACCCCTAAAAACAACTATCTCGATTATTATGGAGTCCCCCAACCCTAAAAACAACTCAAGTCCTCGTCCCTTAATTTCGAAAAGAGCGACTTTTCATTTGCCTAAATATAGACAAAAAAGATAAATTGACAAATTTATTAGCATTAGAGCATAAGATAATTGTCACTTATTGAATCAATTCATTAGTTTCAAATTTACTGAGACAAATGACAAAAGGTTGTTGGAAACATAAATTCTATTACAATAAAAATAGAGAACGAAAAAGCGGTTTACTACAACAAAGAATATTAATACATTGACTTTTACAACTATGTAAGAACAAAGGAAAAGGTATTCAAAAAAATAATATAAATTTAAACATCTTACACAAATAATAATTCTAATTACAGGGAACCAAACTAGATCAACTATACGAAAGCATGGAAGAGATGGTGAAAGCATTTTGAAGGAGCTTACATTTTTAAAATTTAATCAAATAACATTACGTACGTCAAGCGTACCTAAAAAGGTACCAACACGCAAGCATCGGATCCTATTAAAACTCCGAAGTTAAGCGTGCTTGAGTGAGAGTAGTACCAAGATGGATGACCTCCTGAAAAATTCTCGTGTTGCACCCCTCAAATTAGAGGTTTTCAGAAACAACCTGAAGGGGAAAGCCTGCGTACATCCATCCCCCTTCCCCCCGACCCTACTTAGACGGGAGCCCTTAGAGCACTAAAAATATTGCTTTTTAATATTATGGACATCGGATATTACTTACAATAAACTAAAACAAATATAGTTAAAAAAGCTTATAAAACAACTATAAAATAATATAAAAAATAAAGATCAATCGTACATCACACGGCTAAAAACCAGTGAATATTGTAAGTAACTTTTAGAATGAACAATAATTATAATCCCAACATTGGGGGAAGGGGGGGGCCTCATATGAGTGTGAAATAAAGCGTTGGTATATGCAGAATTAAATATGCAAGTACATGACGCCATTGTCGTTACATAATGTTTCATATTCCTTGTACAAATTATTTCCAACTTGCGCAAATTATATATATATATATATATATATATATATATATATATATATTTTATAATGGTAAAGACATAACATTAGACTTTAGCTTGCTCTTCTAAGAGAGGGGTAGCCTAAAGGCTCCGCGTGAGAGATGAGGAGAAAAGTCTCCGAGGGTTCCAGCAGATCTACATAGAAGCCTCGCCTCGAGTAACCTTCGCTAGCCGTACAGTCCGCTGCTTTATTTGCCTCCCTGAAAACATAAGAAGACTTGACTTGGCAAAGACGATCACACAAAGCCTTGATCTTGTTCACAATTAGCTGGATATCACCAGGACACTTGTACTTGCCTTGGAGAGTTCTGATGACGACTTCGTTATCCCCTTCCAGGATAACATGAGTTACCCCTTTCGACACTGCCAATTCCAGACCGTCCCGCGCCGCCAGGACTTCTGCGACAATGATTGGGGAGTTCCCACGTCTTCTAGTTCCGCAGGCTAAAATATCTCCCTTCCAATTGCAAATGACAAAGCCCGAGGCCGCCTCAGGAGGCCGTCTGGATCCGTCAAAATTAACTTTTACCCACCCTTGCTCCGGGGGAGTCCAGGAAACCCATCTATTCCCTTTCCTGTTAGAACACGCCCTATCCTCTTCTACTCACCCTTCCTCATCCATCCGGCACCTACACTTCCATTCCAAAACCATCGTCACTGCACGATTGATAGTCTGCGACGGACTAGGCCTTTCCCCTCTGAAGATGGCCGAGTTCCTATCCTTCCAGATGAACCAGCAGGTAACCTGTTAGCTTTCAATTTGGTATTGAAAGGCTAACCTTGTAGAAGAAAAAGTTTAGGTGAGGAGAGAAGTGAAAGGGGATGAGAAATAGAGAAAGGGATGAGAAATTAGAGAGAATTCCAAAAGAAATTCAGTTTGTATTTCATTAAATGAATGTGATTACAAGCTAAGAGCATTATTATAGTCATCTAATTACAAGAAATCAAAACTTAACTACCTTAACCGGCTTCCCGCCAGAAATCTGCAGCTGCACACAGACATTGACCCGAGTTTGACCAATTTCCTAATTTTGGCGCCAACTACCCCTTAACTAACATTTGAACACATACATTTCAACTTGAGACACTACCCGAACATTACAAACAGAAAAAACAATGAAATTTTAGCGATTTATAACATTCCCTCCCTCTTGAGAAACTTCTTGTCCTCAAGAAGTGAAGCTCGGAAATTGACTCCGCAAGAAATTGCAATTTTCCCAAGTCATCAAATTCTTGTCCAAGTTGCACCAAGTGACCAATACCTCCTGCATCGCTCCGTGATCCTGCTGTATAGTCCTCCGAGCTCTAACTGTCTCGGGCTGCAACCTGAGAATGCCGTTCACCTCTGCAGTAGGATGGTCCCGAGCTACTGCGACTCCTCTCTTGACCTGCTTTTTGAGTAGGGACACGTGAAACACGAGGTGAATGTACGAGTGTGAAGGTAAGTCGAGCTTATAAGCAACATTGCCAATTTTCTTCAAAATTTTATACGGGCCAAAGTATCGGGCACTTAGCTTGACATTACGCCTGACAGCCAAGGAGGACTGTCTATACGGTTGTAATTTTAGGTAGACCATGTCACCGATGTCATAACTTTTGTCTACCCTTTTTTTATCAGCATAATACTTCATCCTAGCCCGAGCTTGATGAAGATTGTCTTTAAGCTCTTGCAACATACGCCTCCTCTGCTGCATAAAATCGGCCACTGCAGTCCCGGTGCTCTTCGGTTGTTGAAGCAACATAAGACAAGGTGGAGGGTAGCCATACAAAGCTTGGAATGGAGAAGTGCCAATGGATGTATGGAAGTGTGTATTGAACCAAAATTCGGCTAAGGACAGCCAATGGTTCCACTCCTTGGGCTTCAAAAAGACCATACTCTGCAAATAATGTTCTACACATTGGTTGACTCGTTCGGTTTGGCCATCCATCTGAGGATGATATGAAGAACTGAGTGCCAATGTGGTGCCCATCAACTTAAACAACTCTCTCCAAAACGTGCTTGTGAAAATCTTATCTCGATCGGACACAATGGATTGAGGCAATCCATGCAATTTATAAATGTTGTCAAGGAAGATCCTTGCCAATTTTTCAGCGGTGATGGGTCGAGCAAGAGCAATGAAATAACTATACTTGGTGAAACGATCCATCACTACCCATATGACCTCCTTGCCTTCGGACTTCGGAAGTCCTTCAATGAAATCCATGCTAATATGAACCCAAGCTCCCTCCGGAATGGGAAGAGGTTGAAGAAGTCCTTTGTAACGAGGATCTCCCAACTTCGTTTGTTGGCATACTTCGCACGACTTCACGTATTTACTCACATCTTTCTTCATACTCGGCTATGTAAAATATGCTTTGGTTCGTTGATAGGTGCCTTCCACACCCTCATGTCCACCCCAAGCAGCATCATGTGAAGCTTGGATGACCATTTCTTTCAAATCAGTGGCCGAACCAACATATAACAGTCCCTTAACCAGGATCAGTCCCTGCTGCACAGATTCACTGTCTGCAGACCCGAGCTTCGCATCGCCTGTGAGAGCTGCAGCGGCCACTTTTTCCCGAGCAAATGGGTCATTCTCATAGGACTTGTGTAGCTCTTGCACCCAAGAAGGTATTACCATGGTTACAGCAGCACAGGTCACCTGATTTCCATCCTCAAACTGCCTTGACAGAGCATCGGCTGCGGTGTTCTCCTTGCCACTTCTATATTCAATGTCGTAATCAAGGCCTAACATTTTCATGAGGCCTTTCTTCTGAATTCTCGTCACGATCTTTTGTTCAAGGAGATACTTGAGGCTTTGGTGATCAGTCCGAATGATGAATTTATGACCCTCCAAGTATTGTCTCTATTTTTCCACGGCTAAAAGGATGGCGAGATATTCCTTCTCATATGTCGAAATTGCTTGATGTTTAGGGCTAAGAGCTTGGATTAAGTAAGAAATCGGCCTTCCTTTTTGGGAAAGAACAGCCCCTATACCAGTTCCACTTGCATCGGTCTCCAAAATAAAGCTTTCGGTAAAATTCGGCATCGCCAAAACTGGGGCAGCACACATTGCTGCTTTAAGGGCTTCAAACGCGGCTTGAGCTCTCTCATTCCATGTGAAAGCATCCTTCTTCAAGAGTTCGGTCAAAGGTTTGACAATAGAACCATAGCCCTTAATAAATTTTCTATAATAACCCGTCAACCCCAAGAATCCCCTCAATTTCTTCAAGTTTAGCGGAATTGACCACTCTTGCATTGCACGGATCTTGTTCAGATCAGTAGACACCCCCTCACAAGAGATGATATGACCCAAATATTCAAGTTTATATTGAGCAAACGAACACTTTGACAACTTGGCAAAAATCTTGTGTCGTCGCATCAAATCAAACACTTGTCGGAGGTGAATAAGATGAGCTTCGTACGTTGAGCTGTAAATCAGTATGTCGTCGAAGAAAATGAGCACCGACTTCCTCAGAAAAGGTTTGAAAACATCATTCATGGCTGCTTGAAACGTGGCCGGAGCATTGGTCAAACCGAAAGGCATTACAACGAACTCGAAATGACCATGGTGAGTTTGGAAAGCGGTCTTGTAAATATCCGGCTCAAGGACTCGAATTTGATGGTATCCTTGCCTCAAATCCAGCTTTGAAAAGAAGCACGCCCCATGTAATTCATCAAGCAAATCGTCTATGATTGGGATGGGAAATTTACCCTTCACCGTGAGAGCATTTAACTGATGGTAATCAATACACATTCTTGCTGAGCCATCCTTCTTCTTCACAAGGATCACGGGTGAAGCGAAAGGACTATGGCTTGGTCGAATGAAATTCATGTTAAGAAGTTCCTCCACTTGCCTTTCTATTTCTGATTTTTGGTCGTGTGCATAACGATAAGGCCTAATCTTCACCGGATCAGCGTTTGCACGTAAAGGAATGGCATGGTCTACACTCCTCGGAGTAGGAAGACTCTTAGGTGGTTCAAAGATGTCACCAAATTCACCCACTATGGACTGCACCTCTGGTTGTAGTACCTGCTGCTGCTCACCTGCACCTAACATAAACAAATGGCCGATCCATTGAATTGCTTTCTTCTTGATCCCATCACGCACACGTTTGCCATTGATTATCTCGAGTTGAGCTTCCTCTGACATGCCCTTCAAGGATACTTTAGCGCCATGAACCTCAAATTCCACGGTCATCTTATCAAAGTCGAATATAACTGGGTTGAAAGTCCTCATCCAATCCACCCCTAACACCATATCACAACCGCCCAAAGGAAGAACTCGGAAATCGAAAGTGAATTAGTGCTCTTGCATAGACCATGGGAAGGCTATGCACTTATTATGAATGGTTAGAGAGTTGCCATCAGCTACCATGACGTGTAAGGGATGAGTCTTTACCGCTTCATGCATTACCTTCTTAATCAGCATGGGATCGATGAAACTATGTGTACTCCCGCTGTTGATGAGGATGATGATGGAATGTTTTCCAGCCTTTCCCCTGATCTTGGTAGTGTTATGGGCTCCACTACCAGTTAAAGCCTTCATCGATATCTCTACTTCATCTTCACTCATTTCCTCTTGTGAAAAATCATCCAAACTGTCGCTTTCTGCAGCCGAATGTTCACTGCCTGATTCAGCCTCAACACGGGTCCCCTTTGCATACATTATAACATGTGGCTTGCACCTGTGACCTGCTTGATATGGCTAGTTACAACGATAGCAAAGCCTCACCAAACCTCTGTCTACAGCACGCTTGAACCTTGCACCAGAATCAGCACCTGTACCAGCATTCGGTCTCTGTTGTGATCTGAACTTGCTGCTTTGCTGCTTGAATCTATCATGCGGTGGGACATGTGTGGCTTCGATCAATTTTGCCTTGTTATAGGCACTTAACAAGGTCTTAGGACCAATGTCTTTCACCATGTTCTTGATCCTAGGCTTTAACCCACTTATAAAGCAAGACACGTAATATGACTCGGCATCCTCAGGAGCTATAGTCAACACGGACAATAAATTGGCTCTTAGGTTCTCAAACCTTAGGATATACTCACTCACGGTTGTGGTTTGAGATAATTTGTTAAAATTATCCACGACATCTGTTGATTCCCCTTCTCCATAACGTTCACACATTTCTTCTACGAATTGGCCCCAGGACAAATTCGGTTTGCTCTTCAACAAACTATAGTACCACACCTCATGATCGCCATGAAGATGTACAGCAGCTAATTGGAGTTTTTCATCCTCAGGTATGTTATAATAGATGAAGTACAGATCACACCTTCTAAGCCACGATTCCGGTAGCTTGCCATCAAAAGGATCAATTTCAACTCTAGGTTGCCTATGATTACCACTCCAACCACCAGATAACATATCATTACTCACTGTCCTGTGCTGATATTGTTGATCCGGAGGTCTGTCCAAATGATCGAGCTCATCACAATCTTCACTGCGTTGTAACACAGGATTCTGTGGCCCGCTGATATGGCCTGAATCAGAGGCTTCAGGTCTACAATGAGGCTGTCCAGAGACTCGATTCTGGTTATCAACATCAAATTCATGTTGCATAGGTTGAGTGGCTACTGATCTGATGTTAATCGAAGGTACGACAGTCGCTTGAACCACCAGAGACTTGCCACGGTTCCTCACCAGAAACTCGGCCCTGTCGAGCTGTTCTTGCTGCTGATCGGGTACCGTTTGATGAAGAATCTGACTAGCAGGCTTCAAGATCGCATCTACACTTGATTCTTTTTGTTTGTTAACCCGATCTTGCAATTTTTCAAGCTTTTCTTCAATTTGTTGCAGCCGTTCACCCTTATTCGAGCCCCGATCAAAAAGCAATTTCAACATTTGTTCTATATCGTCACTCCTTCGCAAATTCTCTAGTTGTTGCCGATCAAACTTAGCATTAAGCTGTTCTATCTTGTCATTCAACTCACACTGATGATCACTTGCTGGATTGACTCCAAAACCGGTAACCGCAGCTACTGAATCCACGCCAAAACCTGATGTATTGCCACCTCCAGCTCCCGATCTTGTTCTTACACCTTCAATCATGTTTTTTTTTTTTTCCAGCCTCAATCAATTAATTGATTGTGAAACCAGCTCTGATACCACTTGTTAGCTTTCAATTAGGTATTGAAAGGCTAACCTAGTAGAAGACAGAGTTTAGGTGAGGAGAGAAGTGAAAGGGGATGAGAAATAGAGAAGGGGATGAGAAATTAGAGAGAATTCCAAAAGAAATTCAGTTTGTATTTCATTAAATGAATGTGATTACAAGCTTGGAGCATTATTATAGGCCTCTAATTACAAGAAATCAAAACTTAACTACCTTAACCGGCTTCCCGCCAGAAATCTGCAGCTGCACACCGACATTGACCCGAGTTTGACCAATTTCCTAATTTTGGCGCCAACTACCCCTTAACTAACATTTGAACACATACACTTCAACTTGAGACACGACCCGAACATTACAAACAGAAATTACAATGAAATTTTAGCGATTTATAACATAACCACAAACTTCTCAATGTTGCTCTTCCCTTTTCTTGATCTCAGTTCTTCCTCAATTCTGTCCTTGGCTGGAAACTGCTTGATCCACTTCGAAGAGTGCGCCACATTCCAGACATCCTTTGCTCGTGGGCAAGTTAGGAGCATGTGGGAAATATCCTCAGTATCCACCCCGCACCAGATGCACTGCGCATTACAATCCGGCATCCGCTTCTTCAGTTGGTCTCCAGTGGCCAGCGCCCCATTTAGGACCTGCCACATGAAAACCTTAATCTTCAGGAGAAGATCCAGATTCCAAATCCACTTGAACTCCCAATTGTTTCTATCCTCCCAGTCTAGGTTATGCGCCATCCAAGTTGCTGATTTGACGCTGAACTCACCCGTGCTAGAATACCCCCAGCATAGTTGGTCCTCCATTTGGTGTCTAGGGATCGGGACTCCCAAGATGTCATTTATGGACTCCCGGGGCAGAATTCTCTGCAGCTTATCCTGGTCCCATTCTCCCTGGGAGATGAAGTCCTCCACTTTAAGAGACAGATCAGCCCCATCCCGCATAATCCTCTGACCTTCTAACAGTGGGCCCTTAGATACCCACCTGTCCGTCCAAAAGTTTATTTTAGCACCATCGCCTACTCTCCATTTAAGCCCTTTCCGGAGAAGTGGCCTGACTTCAAGGACACTCTTCCAGGCAGAAGAGTTCGTCCCTTTCTTTTTGTACTCAAGGAGATGCGACTCCTTCAAGTACTTAGCTTTTACCACCTTGACCCACAGATTATCCTCATCCCTCAGGATTCTCCAGGCTAGCTTACATAGGAAGGCTAGATTAACTGCTTCCATTTTCCGCAACCCTGGCCCCCTGCACTCTTTAGCTGGCATATCTTGCCCCACGCCGCTAGGTTGAGACCACTCCTGCCCTCCTTATTCCAGAAGAACTGCTGGCTGATTCTATCTCCCTATTTACACACAGCCTTTGGTAATTTAAAACATTGCATGAGATGGCTCGGAAGAGATTCAGCCGACGATTGAATCAGAGTAGCTCTTCCAGCCTTAGACAGTTTATAAGCCTTCCAATAGGCAACTCTGGTTTCCATTTTGGAGACTAGATCCCCAGCCACGTGGGACAGAAATCTGCCCGTTCCAAAGGTGCAGCCTAGGTATTTCCCCAGAGCTGTGCTGCAGGGGATTCCCAGGATGTCTTCTACCCGTTGATTGTGATTGCGGTTAAGGTTAGAAGAACAAATAATTGATGATTTACTCCTATTAACCTGCAGCCCAGAGTCCTCATAGAACTGGATGACAGTCCTGTGGAGCCTCTGTACCGCTTCAACCCTTGCCTCGCAAAAAAGGAGGCAGTCATCAGCAAAGAAAAGACCAGGAATCGGCTCTGCCCCACGCGCCACCCGGATCCCTATCCCTGACTTCTTTTCCTTACTGAGGACCTGGAGCTGGGTGGCTAAGACCTCAAGACAGATAATAAAAAGATACGGGGAAAGAGGGTCTCCCTGTCGAAGGCCTCTGGACGGAGTGAACCATCCCATCGGTTTGTCGTCAATGAGGATTGAGAAAGAGGTTGTGGACACACACTCCATCACCCAACCGATCCACTTATCGTGAAATCCAAAGCGCTTCAAGGTTTCTTTCAGGAAAGGCCATTTGATGCTGTCGTAGGCCTTTTCCATATCCAGTTTTGCAGCAGTCCAGCCCGATTTTCCTTGTTTTCTTTTGAAAGCTGCCATCATTTCATGGGCAACGAGAATGTTGTCTTGAATGGATCTACCAGGAATGAAGGCAGCTTGCCATTCGCTGATTAATCTGCTTAGGATCGGCTTTACTCTGTTGGCAAGAACTTTAGCAATAATTTTGTACAAAACATTGCATAAGCTAATGGGACGGAAATAGTTAACCGTCTGAGGGGAATCATTATTTGGAATAAGAGTAATAAACGTGTGATTGATCTCTCTTAAGAGGGATCCACCCCTCATCATAGATATGATTGCATTACAAATATCCTTCCCTACCAGTCCCCAATAGGATTGGAAAAAGAAGGCTAAAAAACCATTCGGACCCGGGGTCTTATGGGGGTTCATATCGAAGATCGCTCCCCTAATCTCCTCATCAGAGAACTCAGCGACAAGGGAGCTATTGCCCTGATCCGAAACCCTCCTACTTACCGAAGCAAGGGACGGGTAGGATCTTCGACTGCCACGGGATCTAAATCTAGTCATGTACTCATGGATAAACGTATCCGCTATCTCTGTCTTATCCGTAAGAGTTAGGCCAAGATCGTTCTTAATTCCATTATACCACGCCTTCTTTTCCTAGCCGATATCGACGCATGGAAAAAACCCGAGTTCCTGTCTCCCTTGGTGAGCCATTCCTTGCGCCAGTACTTAGCCGAGTACTTATGGTTAAAATACAAAAATTTCTCGCGCTGCAAAATGAGTTGTTTGAGTTTCAGGTTTAGTTGGTGGTCATCCAGGGCAGCCGCCAACTACTCCTGAATCTCGCGGACCCTCTGCTCGTTCTTTTCTACATTAGATCTCAGTCTTCCCTGAGATATTTCCTTATTCTCTTTCAGCCTTTTTTTAATATATTTTAATCTCTGGGTTATTTCAAACATCCTTGATCCCTGGACTCTATTTGCCCAGGCACGGCGAATGATATGCTCCGTTAATGTGAACTTGGCCCACCCCGCCTGGAAGCGGAAGGGGGTGGCTTTTGTCAGGCCCTCCTCTTCCAAACATAAGAACATCGGAGAATGGTCAGAAACCGGCCCGAACCCATTATAGGCAAAAGACTTTGGAAAAAGGAAAGCCCAAGCCTGGTTGACCAGGGCACGGTCCAGTTTTTCCTGGACAAACGTCCCATTAATGGACCTAGCCCAGGTAAATTTCTGGCCGAACCATGAAATTTCTGAAAGCCCAAACCTTTCACAGAACCTATTGAGCCGGACAAACCTCCTAGCTCCTGCAGGGTGCCCCCTAGTTTGTCGGCTGGTCTCATTAGCTCATTAAAATCCCCAATAACACACCATGGGTAATTACTTAGGTGGTCAAGCCCATCCAGAGCGGCCCAGAATACCGCCTTCTCATGTTCTTTGACCAGGGTGTAGAGAAAGGATATTGCTCCTTCTCTGTTTCTGAGTTTGTCCAGTACTAAGGTGTGCGCGATTCTATGGTCGCAGTGGAGGATGTCAACCCCGCACTGATTTGAATTCCACATTAGCCACATGCCCCCCACATGATTAACAGGAGGGGCATGGTGGCTCCTATCAAACCCAAGTCTGGGTTGAATACTATCAATAGTCTTTTTGTTTGCTAGGGCTTCAAGGATTACTACAAAATCCGGTTTAAATTTTTTAATTAATCCACTTGCACAAATTATTTAACTATTTGCCCAAATCAATTATTTATTACCACGAATGTTATTAAACAACTGTTTGGTACCCTTTTTTGTTTGTAAACTTTGAGTTTATTGAAATTGAAATATCTTATTTTAGAGACATGTTTTTCCCGATCCTCTGTTTGACAGCAAGGTAATGAGGGGTAAAAGGGTTAAAGGTAAAGGAGGGTAAACTCTTATCAGGTTTGGCAAACTTTTAAGAGGGGTAGGCTAGGTAAGGTTTTTAAAAAATTTGGACAATTTTGCTTTTAGTTTAACTATAACTCTCTTTGTCTATACACTTTTGCCTAATTGTCAAACAAAGATCCAAGCAGGATCAGCGCCGAACATAACCCTAAGGGTTTCCAAGCAACTGCTTGGAGCTTTCAAATTTTAGGGGCCCCTAAATTTTTAGAATTATGACTTTTAAAGTATCAATTGTTGATTTCATTAAGTTTCGTGATCAGAATTTTTGTAATTTGTGGTATATAAAAGACCCTGCATAGGCAGGAGCCCTTGAGGCACTGTGTATGTTTCTTTCCTTTCCTTTCCTTGTATATAAAAGACCCCATTTGAAATTCTTGCTTGAGGCCCCGAAAATGTCAAGACCGGCCCTAAGTAAGATAATATCTTATCCCCATTTTATCCAACTATCAAACAAGGAATTAGATGCAGATCATGCGCAAGTTAGGAGACTTTGGCTGGACTTCGACCATGATACTCACCTAGTTAGGATTTACTTCTCTTTTCTTTGCTTCTTTTGTTTCCTTTTTGCTCTTGTACTTTACGAGGATTTTCTCCTCTTAATTATCAAAAAAAAAAAATTATTTTCACTTTAGGATTTTTTTAAAAATTTTTCTAGTTTGACTGAAATTTTTTTTTTTGTGGATAGATAGCAAAAAAACCACGGATACAAAAATCCGGCATTCCCCAACAGGGGAACCCGACCAGGGATAGAGAAAAGAAAACACAAAGCGCAACAATCGAAGTACTAAGCCACAATGAAACAAAAGACAACAGAAAGACAGAAAAGGGGGCAGCAGGCCCCTCGTACATATATAAAGCACTCTGCATTAAAACCCCATCAACAGAGCCCATAGTCCATACGTGACTGAAGTCTTCAATCTAGTGGAGCACTCTAACAGTAGGAACATCAGATTTATCTGTTGTATATTGAAACGGAGAACTGTAAAACAGAAAAATAATTTTCTAGATATGAGTTTTAGTTTGTTTTAAATCACAAAATACAAACAGAAAATGATACCAATTGTGCCCTAAAATAATTAGAAAAGTTTCATTCTTTCAACTTTTTTAAAATCCATCTAATTTTTTTATTCAAAAGCTGGTACATGATTATGATAACATATTAGAGTTATATAAGATGCTTTAGCTAAATTTAAGCAAGATTTGATAAAAATTCAACTTTGTGTTTTATGGAAACTATCCATATATTACTAAGTTCTTTTTTTTCGATAAATTGCGACAGAGTCGCTACACAAGCCGACCATTCGCTAGGCGAGGCCTGAGTCCGACCGCAACAACACGGGGACCAAAAAGGCAAACTCAAAACAAGAAAACAGGATCAAACCGCTCCCCTCAAAGCACGACACATCAACCACCGAGCACAGGACCAGAAAAGACACGAGGACAAGAAATAACGTCACGCATATATCCATCAATCACAGGGAACCAAGAAGAAGAAAAACCAGAAGGCCACCACAAGAACCAGGAATGGGGCTGAAGCCAGAACCCAACACCCAAGCCATATCATTGGGCGATAATGTTAGCCACCATAGCCAGGTCGAAACCATCAAAGTTGAGACCCACCTTTTCTCCTATCTCTATTACCCGCCCCGCTTTCAGGATCCTTTCATCATATTCTTCTTCCGTGATCTTCTGGATTCGATTTTCCCTATTTCATTTTTTCCTCTTTCCGGCTGTTTTAGACGATTTTCCAACATTATTTCTAGGAGACATATCCTTGAGGAAGTCTTGCAACTCCTGCTTCTCTCTTTCCTTTATCTTGCGCTTGATCGCTTTTCTGTCTCTTTTTGTTGTGCGGAATTTTTCCTTTTTCCTCCAACCTATGCTAGGCCCTTCCATGGATGGAGTTGAACCTTGCTGACTTTGCAGCAAACTAACCTCATCTTGAGAGTAACCGATTGCTGTTATAAGCTCGAATCCTGGAGGGAATTCCAGCCCAGATGTTGTTAACTCATTATCACTGTTACTTTCCCGAGTATCGGTATTAGGTGTGGTTATCTGAGCAAGATGTTGATCAGCTGGAGATTCACCATTCTCAACCCATGGCAATAATCGGGGAGGATGTACCACCTGCTGTGGAGCGTAGGGCACGGCATGCAGGAACAATCGCTTCATGGCCCATCTCCCAATGATTTGGCCGTTGAGATGGACGGAAACATGTCCATATGGCTGCCAAGCAATTCCCATCCCTTCATTTGCCAACCGCGGAGTAGGGTTTCTAATCTCCTCACTAATAAACGAGCATTCTAGTGCCAGACGTATAGACGGTTGAACCTGTGGAGAATGTCTTGCCACGGTCGTGCATTCATTTCCTTGGGGGGAATGTGATGTGAAATAGGCCTGCTCCCTAGCCAATCTAGCAGATGCGGCTCTGGACATAACGCTGGGAGAGTAGTCTGGTATCAAAACAGAGCTTCCTTCTTTAACAAAGATCAAACGGGTTCCTCCACTGTGGTGAACCTGGACCATCTGGTGGATACATGTTGTGTGGCAAGTGTCGATCAGAATCCTTGCAACGTCAACACACCTCATAGTGGATGTTCTAGGATCCACCCTAACGAACTTCCCCCAAATTTTGGCGAAATCGGTAAAGCATTCATTTGACCAACACTGGACTGGCAATCCATGAATTTCAAGCCAAACCCTTCTGTTAAGGGATCCAAGCGTCTCTCCAGAATACTTATATACGTCTCCGAACATTCGTAAGAGAATCTCCTTACGGGGGCTGAGGTAGGCATCCATAATGTCAATCGAATCACAGACTAGAATAAAGGAGTTATTGCTTAGGCCTTTAGGTGTAAGCCCGTAAAGGTCATTTTCGGTGATAAATGTAAGAACATCATCAAGACTAATCTCACCAGATGAATGGGCTATTATTGAGCGCTTTAGCCATGCCTCAACACTCTTGTTAGAATTTGACACTACAATCCTCGGAATACCTATGTTAGCTTGTGCCTCACTCCGATTAGTTGAAGCGTTCCCCAGGTCCTGAGTCCTACATGCAGTTTTGATCTACTATGTCGTGCTTTGTAGTGGTTGACCTCGAGTGGATGTAGGACGTGCACTTCTGACTGGATTTGCCCATTGGACCCTGAGCTTTACTCCCGCAACCCATCTTCCGTTCATAGAATTGACAGCCCGTGTAGCTTCATTCAAGTCATGAAATCGAACAAAGCCATAAGACCATGTAGTTCTCAGTCGTCTTTTCACAGGGATGAATGTGTCATATATTGTTCTGAAGGCGCGGAAAACAGCCCTAAGCCACGAATTTGTCGTTCTTTCAGGTAGACCATCAACGAAGATGGATGCCCCTGTACCAGCGTGTGGCATTTTCGATGGTGATGGTGGGCGGTGGTGGAAGTCGGTGCTGCGTTGGTGGTTGGTGTCATCTGGTAGTGGATGGTAGAAATTGGAGGTGGAGACTGTTGGTGGCGGTAGGTGGTGGAGATGGTGGTTGAGATTGGAGGTGGAAGATGGTAGGAAATTGATGTTGACCGACGATGATGGGTGGGGGAATCTAATGATTGGGATGATGGGAGATGGTGGACGGATGGAGGGCCGGTGGTGGTAGGGGACCACCGGTGCCGGAGATTTCGGAAGAAGACAAAGGGGTGCAAATGGTGGTCCCTCGGGAGTTCAGCGAGCAACCTCAGAGGTTGTACGACCTGACAGATCGGCCCCTGTCCACCCCGATACTGGTACACCGGTCTCTGGGTGTGCGTCCACGCGCCCAGACACGCCGTTTGGGGTGGGGCGTGGGTGAAGGAGCTAGCCGTTGAGGGAGGAGAGAGAACAGAGCTTACAGGGGAAAAGTTATCTGTCAATTTTTTGAGGAAAAAAAAAAACTAGATTTTGACAAATTCCACCTATAGATTCTCAAAGTGATGTTTCAAATCAACATTTTCCAACAAAAATTCATCGAATTTCAACAAATACTCTAATTGTTAAAATTTTGAAACTTTAGAATGTAAGAGTAATGAAAATATTTAAACTTCAGAAACATCTCGTTATACATATGTATTGACAACAATAACAACAATCCCAGTGCCTCAAAGGCTCCCACTTTTGCAAGGTCGGGGAGGGCGGGGGGGAGGATAGGATGTACGCAGCCTTAACTATTCAGGGTGAGACCCCGACAAGAGAGTGTTTCTGAGGACCCCCAACCTGGTAGTTGATATTTAAGAAGAGCCTGTAACGCATAGAGATCATGTGAAGCATGCATGCATATAGGCATGAAAGCATATAACCAAATAATCAAATAAGCATGTAAGCATGTGAGTATGTAAGTATGTAGTCATGTACGTATGTACGTATGTATGTACGCATGGGAGCATAGCAGCCAGAGCTAGAGCAAAGGTAAGAGCAAACTAGCATGTAGGGGGAAGATCATATATGCTACACAATGAAACATATAGGGAGAATACAGCGTCTAGAGATTAGAGAGAGAGAAAAAGACAGAGGTAGAGAGAACACAATGAAGCTCCAACACTGCTATATCGGTTACCCCTGTGCTAAATCCTCCACTGAGCTCTAAACTGGGCCATCTCTTCATTTAGGTTAGAGTAGGAAAGGTCCTGTCAAATTTTCTCTCTCCATTCTTCTTTGGCCGGCCTCTATTTTTCTTTCCGTTTATAATATAGGGTTGTAGATGTATTGGAATATGAAAATACCAAAATAATAAAAAAAAACCAAAGCCATTTAGGTGTGATCACTACATTGCCGACTCCATATTAGTAGTAGATGTGATCGGTTCATTGCAGTGGGCTAATCCCATGCACTAACTTGCAGCTAATCTCGTTTCTGATGTTTCATGATATACATCACCGTACTTTATCCCCGGTCTGATCCATTTGGTGTTATGTATTTCAAGGATTGGTAGAGGTTTGTTTCATTTAGCTTTTCGTATTTCAGGGTTTAGTGTGGGTATATAGGTCTCATTTTTATGGGTATGCTGTGTACTTTAGGGGTAGGCATATTGGTAGGCGTATAGTAGAGGTGGCCAGTGGGCCGGGTCAGCCCGAAACCGTGGGCCTCCTCTGTGCTAGAACCCGGGCTTGGCCTGGGGCCTCCCAGCCCATTTTATGACAACTTGGGGGGATTATTTGGATATTTTAACCTATTTTATGGTTTATTTTATATTTATATTGTTATAATTGTATTTTTTAATAAGTTGTAACACTTTAATTATATATATCTTAAAAAGAGGGGTTAGCTCGGCCCGTGGCCACGACTAGCGTATAAGGGTTCTGGGGTTTATTGTTTTGTTTAATTTTATCTTGTTTTTTTCTTGCTCTTGTGGGTTCTCTCGGGCTCTGTTTCGTTGGCTGCACCGATTTTGTACTGATAGTTATCTCTATAGTATTAAAAAAAAAAAAAAAAAGCTTTTGGCCTTTAGGCTTTGTCGTGTTAAAAAAAGCTACTTATCTCCCCCTTTACTTAATTCTGGTGTAGTATTGGGGGTAATGGTGAAAGTTAATGTCCTTTTGTTTCCGAGCGATTTTCATAGATATTTCTTGTTATTTCCCCTTTTCCCGCACTATGTGTGCGCTTCTTGAGGTTTCTTCTTGAGATGTTAGTTTTTGTATTGCAAGTTTTTTTCGCTATTTATTAATAAAATTAGAGTATTTAAATAATAAAAAAACAAAACTAAGAATGCTTACCTAATAAATTAAAAAAAGAGAGAAAATGATGAAACAAACAGGGACCATGCCATTTGGAATACGTACAACTCAACTAAATACAAGATCACCAAGTCCGATGTCTTTATTTTTTATTAACAAAAATAATTGTAAGATTATTTATACCAAATATTCTTGTACTTTTTTTATTGTATCAATTTAATTCTTATATTTTTAATTGTGCCAATTTAGTGTTTCTACAATTCAAATTGTGTTAATTTGATCATTTACTCAAATTCAAGTTAAGTTATTAACATAATTTTTGACGGCAGATGCAAGTAACCCGTTGAAAATCCACGCCTTGACTCAATCTAACCCAACCCATGGCCGTACTATTGAAAATTTTATTAAAAACACAATGTAAATTTTACTATAAGGATCAAATTGACACAATATCAATTGTAGAAGGACTAAATTGATATAATTAGACGTATAAAGACTAAATTGACATAACGTATAAAGTAAGGGGGCTATTGGTCTAAATAACCTGAATTTTTATTATTAAAAAAATATATATTATATATTACAACTCCTAAGATTTGCTGTATTAATTTTTTAGTCCATAAATCTTACAAAATGATTTTTTAGTCAAAAAAGTTACGTATAATTAATAAAATAATACAAACAACGATATGAAAGAATAAAAATGGGGACTGTTTTGCACCTTTACCGATCTCTATTTGGATCGTTTTATTAAATTTAAATTTTAGGATACTAATATGTAGGGTTCATTTACCAGACACTAATGCACAGGATCCCAGAAGAACTACGAAGTTAAGCGTATCTGAGAGAGAGTAGTATCAGGATGGATGACCTCCTGGGAAGTCCTCGTATTGCCAACCCTATAAGGCTTGAGGTCCTCGAAAACAGCATCTCGGTAAGGTTACACTCTTAAGAGATAAGGCTGCGTACATCCACCCTCTTAAAGTCCGCTTATGTAGAAACCCTTGAAATACTAAATCTATTGTTGTTGATACTAATATGTGATTAGGTAAAAATATTGAAGGGCATAGCGTGGCACATGATGACGACGTACATGATTAAAATACATCATAACTCACATGACCCTTCACATCAATATCGATGCATGATTCTTAGATCCATTCATTTTACTGGTTCATTATTTTTATTATTATTATTATTATTATTGGTGGTAACTACCTTTAAATATATTTTTCTATTAATTAATGAAGATATTCAAAAACGTGGACTTAAGTATAAATAATGGTTAAATAAAAAAATAGTTTTTAAAAATATGTTTGTAAGAGTGAACGGTGGAGAGAGATCTGTTGATTCTTTTAATTAAATACGTATACGAATCACATCCTTATAAAATTTAAGGAGATTATACTCTGATTTTTTGATATTTTATAGGTTTTTTTACGTCAAGGGTCCTTATAC
Source organism: Simmondsia chinensis (assembly GCA_018398585.1). Classification (NCBI taxonomy): domain Eukaryota; kingdom Viridiplantae; phylum Streptophyta; class Magnoliopsida; order Caryophyllales; family Simmondsiaceae; genus Simmondsia; species Simmondsia chinensis. The sequence goes on along the minus strand of JAGTTD010000017.1, from coordinate 23,781,800 downwards.
TTTTTTTATTGCATCAATTTAGTCCATTTATAGTTTATATTGTGTTAATTTAGTCTTTTGCTCAATTTTAAGTTAAGTTATTGACGTATATTTTAACGGTACAATTACGTTAGATGTAAATAACTAACTACAAATCCAACTATTGAGTCACTTTAACAAAAACTATGGCTGAACAATTAAAAATTTTAGGGTTATTTATGCCAAAAGTCCATGTTCTTTGTTTATTGTGTCAATTTAGTCCTTGTACTTTTAATTGTGTTAATTTAGTTCCTATACAATTCAAAATGTGTCAATTTGATCCTTAGAGAAAATTTTATGTTGAGTTGTTAATCAAATATTTAATGATTTGGCCGTGAATTGGGTTAAATTGAGTAAATTGATGGATTTGTGATAAGTTACTTGCATCTAATATAATTTTGCTGTTCAAAATTACGCCATTAACTTAACTTAAATTTGACTGAAGGACTAAATTGACATATTTTGAATTGTACAGGGACTGAGTTGACACAATTAAAAGTACAAGGACTAAATTCAAACAATGAGCAAAGTACATGGATCTTTGACATAAATAACCCAAAATTTTATGAAGAACTTAACATAAATTATACTCTAAGAACCAAATTGACACGATATTGATTATACAAGAACTAAATTGATACAATTAAAAGTACAAAAACTAAATTGATACAATAGGCAAAGTGCACAGACCTTTGGTGTAAATAACCCTATTTTACATATATATATATATAAAATAAGATATTCTGAGATTTAAAATGAGTTCTATCACATGGATCCCTATGCTATCCCCAGAAAGTGGCAATTTTTATTGCATTATGATAATTATCACCATAAAATGTTGATATCATATATGATTATGATGATATATAAAAGTTACAACAGTGTTTTTAGCAAAATTTCAACGGACTATGAAAAATATTCACTGGATTATAATGGAAGATTACTATGTATTGTTGAAATCATAAGTCACGTTAATATATTTTCATAAAAATAAAAATAAAAACCATGTTATATGTCAAGATCTTCTTAGCACGAGTATCTGCATGATGATTCACTTTCCTTATTGTATGAGTGAATGAAATAGATCGAAAGGATCACTAAGCAAATTTACTCAGTCTAGTACTTGTGGATGTTTCTGTTATTTTCTCTTTTCCACATTTTAAACGTGCCCTTCCCTTTGGAGATGCCAACTTTTGTATCACGAGTTTTTTCCTCATAATAATTGAAAAAAGTTATATAATTCCAAAATCCTATAGTTCCTAGTTAAAAAACTAACCAATTACTCTATCTAATTAAAAATTCGGTTCATAATATTAATTTAAAAAGTAGCACCACCAACTAAATAATTATTATTCTTGATTTGTTTATAGCTCAGTTCTCAATGCGTAAATTATTGTTTTTTCTCTTATTTTTGATTTAACTTATCCAAAAAAAAAAAAAATGACTTAGGAATAGTCATATCTATTTTCTTTCTACAGTTTTTAATTTTTGACAAATTAAAAACCAAATTTTAAAAACATATTTTTTTAGTTTTTAGTTTCTATTTTACTTTTTACTTAAATTTAAAAAATAGAAAACAAAAGCTAAACCAAATATATATATATATATATATATATATATATATCTCCATGAGTTTTAATTTCTAAAAAAAAAATTCTAATTATTTCATAAATTCTTTTCCAAAATTAGAATTGACACTATTAGGACCAATTTTAAGTGGTCCCTACACTAAATCCTACTAAAATTCAAAAAACTTCCATTAAAGCATCTAAGAAAGATACAAATGCGTAAAATTTAGCATAAAAAGGGGTAAAAAGACGAGAACTAGGGCTCCAATGGTTGGAAGATATGGAGACATCGACATTGACATTTTGGTTTCAAAATTTGAGAAGTTACCGATAAGCCTTGAAGATGGGTGAACTATATTGTTTCTTGATGATTCTTAGAAATACTGTTGAGATTTAAAAAATTAAGTGTTGATAGAGACTTACAAAATTAATCCAATCACATAAATTTCGGGAAAATTATAAATTAGTAGCATATTAGTTTTTTAGTATATAAACTGTGAAATAATTTTTTAGTCCCAAAAATTATATAAATTTAATAAATTAATCTAAATAGTAATATGTAAAGGTGCAAAACAGGCCCTGTTTTCTTCCTTTCTTAACGTTGTTTAGACTATTTTATTAAACACACATAACTCTTTGGACTAAAAAATTATATTACAAAGTTTGTGATTAGAAAATTAACACACTGAATCTTAGAATATCAATTTATAATTTACCCATTAATTAATACTAATGTACGGTACACAGAGATAGTATTATTGATTAAGATAGTTCTATCATGAAACTTGTTTGACAGGGTTAAGTGTAATTTAATAATTTTTTTTCTAGCGAGGAACCCGATTACCGGGTGAATCCTGCCCGTTTAGCGACCCACATAGCATAGGAGTTAGTTAGAGCCAAGGATTTCTCAGAGAGTGGTTCGAGAAGGGAATCGAACTCCAGACCTATTGGGTTTAAAGTAACACTCTATCCTCTCACTTGCCTCCTACCACTGAGGCAAGGCCCTTGTGGGTAATTTATTCGCTTTTCTTCCTCCTAATTTTAATATTGTGGTTACCCTCGATTTTATCCATATCCTATATGTTAATTATATATATATATATATTGCAAATCAAAGTATATTTTGAAATGTCAAGATACGAAGAAGATAAATGGTCAAATCTCAGGGTACTTGTTAGGAACACCCGCAAACACCGAACTACAAATCGAAATAGTAAACACAAATTGAAAGGGATTGGGGGAAATATTAAACACCTGAATTTACATGGTTCAACCGAAATTTACATCTACAGAGGGGAGCAACAATATATACTAATATATGAGGATTACAATTTTTGACTGATATTTGCTCACACTATAACACCGGCCAAGAAGGCCTCTAAATAGGCCTCTTATAATCGTAATTGCTGAAAGCTCAAGAGTTATGCCATTAACACAAGCCTTAATAAATCTGGCCATGATTATGACGATTACTAGAAGATGAATAGTCTCCGCACTTAACAATATCTAAGTAATAATTTCCCTAATATTAAATAATTGGATCATCGCGGAAAATATATATTACATAATTATTTTTTTATGATCTAGTAATTTTAAATTATGTGTATTATATATTTAATTGTATATATTTTGTATATACTATCTTAACTTTATTTACTAAAATAAAAATGAATTTTTTTTGAAGAAGTACCATATAGGAGTGTATATCAATATAATATATTTTTTAGGTATTTTTGTAGTTACAATAACTTTACTCCCTATTTTTTCCCGATAATTAGTGAAAAACTTGCAATATAAAAGTCAGCACCCAACAAAGCATGATCTGAAACCACACTGAAGAACAATATTACTCTATATGATTTGACATATTTTTACATGCACTTATCATTTTCAATAGTAAGTCCTCGACACATTTCAAAAACATGTCGGATATAGGAAATGGAAAAAATATATTCAACGACCTCAAAAATATATCAATCCAGAAAAATAGAATCTACGATTTTTCTTTTGATAATTAAGAGGGAGGAAGAACCTCCAACAGATACAAAAATGCATACAATGCAGCAAAATAAAAATAACGTAGATCCTAAAGCGGAATTGCGCACCAAAGTCAAAGCTAAGCGTCTAGATATGTCCAGCTTTGACGGCGGTCCACAACAATAGTCTTGTCGAATCAATCCTAACTGATAAAATAGAAGCAGATATAAGAATAGTCGTGATAATCAATCTGTATGGATCCTCCAAACAATGATGTCAATTTGTCAAACCGAAGGGACCATCTTAAAGAAGTCGGACCAGCAAGTAATCTGTCACATTTGAAAAAAGCTTGTTTTTTTTTAAATTTGATTTTTAATTTTAGTTTTCAGTAACAATAAATAAATAAATATTAGATAAAATTAATTTTAAAGTATGGTCTTTAATAGACTATACTGTATAGGTTTTTAGTATCTTAAGGTTTTAAAATTTTATTGTTGGAACTAAGTACAGAAAATAACATACAAAACATATAACATAGAAAGATATTACTTGCAACGCGTGAAAATAAAATATCAATAATATAATAGTTGAATAAAGTGCAGATCACGCTCTCTTTAAGACGGTTTCGCGCCTCTGTCGATCTCAGCCAATGCAACAAGTACCTATGCCGCCGCCTCTAGGATACAATACCCAACTTATAATAGTGACACTTTTTTAGTCTACACTACCTTAAAAGCTAGAAATTACAAAAAGCCTTGATAAGATGCCACCATCATGTAGTACTCAAACGTATGTTGTAACTACCAGTCATGCAATGAAGTCGTTAACAACAACTACAGATCCAATGCCTTAAGGGCTCCCGTTTAAGCGGGGTCTAGGGATGGACGTACGCAGCCTTATCCCTTCAGAATGTAACCCTGCCGAAAGGCTGTTTCTAAGGACCTCCACCCTTATAGGGTTGGCAACACGAGGACTTCTTAAGAGGTCACCCATCCAGGTACTACTCTCGCCCAGGCACCCTTAACTTCGGAGTTCTAATGGGATCCGGTGCATTAGATTAGTGCCTAGTAAATGAACCCTTATGCAGTAAAGTATAAAATAACGTCGTCAAAATTATATTTGATTTTAATTTCATAGTTAAAAGAGGTATTTTTATTTAAAATATCCAACATTTATCACTTAAGTATCTTGATTATTAAAAATTTTCTCGGCTGCGGTTGATGGTGTCGAAGGAAATTTTGTTAAAAGATGCTGATTTGGCACATAATTTTGACAATACATAGGTATCCTAATCTTCTGGATTTCACTTGGTACCCAATAACCATTTTCTCAAGGTTTTTCAACGAGCTCGTCCTAGTGAAATAATTAATTGTATTACTTATATCATAGCTCTCCCAAAGAGGGCACCAACACGCCGTCACCGGATCCCATTAGAACTCCAAAGTTAAGCGTGCTTGAGCGAGAGTAGTACCAGGATGGGTGACCTCCTGGGAAGTCCTAACCCTCAGGTTGGAGGCACTGGAAAACAACCTCTCTTCAGGTTAATACCCTGAAGGGAGAAGGCTGCATACATCCGCCCCCCCAGACCCTGCGTAGACGGGAGCCCTTGAGGCACTAGGTATGTTCCTATCCTATATCATAGCTCTATGTACTTTGTCCACGATATTAATTTAATTATTATACTTTTAATTGTGTCAGTATATTCCTTGTACAATTTATAGTTTGCCAATTAGTCCAAGAAAAAATCAACATTAGGTCGGCGATCTAAGTTTTAATAATCTGACAACCATAATGGGTTTGTATTGGGTCACTTGCATCTGACATCTTCAGGCCGTTAAAAATTACGCCATTAACTTAATTGCAATTTTATCCTATGACTAATTAGATGCTTTGTAAATCGTACACCAGATAAATTGATACAATTAGAAGTACAAAAAAGTAAATTAACCAAGTAAAATAAAAATGACATTTTACGTAAATAATCCTAATTAATTTATACCAGAAAAACAAAAAATCATTTTTGACAAATTGTAAAAACTCTACATTATTGACTGTCATGGAGATTGTAGGCCAGGGCTAAATGCAATTTCATCATTTTTCTTCTTCCTAAAAGTTAATACAATATATAACCTCGATTAAATAATATTTTTGGTTGGTCCTGACTTGGAAATAATGTAGTAAATAATATCTCAATTAATTAATAAATTCTTTTAGTTCCAAAAGTATTAATTTATAAAGGTTTAACTATATGCTTTTTGTTAAAAACATATATGCTTTTGTTATTTTGTCTAGTATGCCGTGAGAGTATTAGAGTTCCAAAAAATATTTTAAATCATACTTTTTAAAGTAAATTTTAATTAAATATCACAAAATAAATTAACGAATAGAAATTTAAGTTTGGAACATCGAAGACCTTGTTTGCCCCTTCTGTTCACCTAGCAACAAAATATGTAAACATCTTTTTCTTACTTGCGGGACATTATGGAGTTTTTGAACTCATACCTAGAAAGGAATCACTCTCGTTTGCACGAGTAATATCAAAGATTTATTTCCACAATGGCAATTTACTTTCCTTAATGGCTCGACCGACAAAGCTTGGCTCATGTCCTTCTTCACCATAATCAACACAATTTGGGAATCAAGAAACAACTCCATCTTCCAAAAACCTTTTTTTTGTGATTGGACACGCATCACCTGCGTTATTAAATTAAGGACCATCACCTGGCTCTAGGCTATTATGGGTTGCCTAGATGTATCCAACCTTCATTGCATGAAAGACCATCGCAGATTGTGTTCTACCTCTATCACCAACTCCAAATTCAGAATGGCTAGCTCACTTGGCCCGCAGCTTCCACGACTTTCATAGCTTCCACAGCCACCATCCTAATCTGCATCTTCAGTTGTAGACCATGGGCAAAGCCGGTCAATTTTAATCTGACTTTGACAATGTTGCGCTCCCTGATTAGGGGCTAAGCTTTTGCTGGCACCTGTTTTTTTTTTTTGGTATCCTTTCTTTTCTAGCTCTTGTATCTTTGGATGACGTTGTTTTTTGAGCACTAATTTGTCTACTTTTTTTTTACCATGTTGCGCTCCTTGATTTGAGCACCCTTTTCTTCCCTAAGTAGATAGATTAGTGCTAAAAAAAAGTACCTTTTTTGCCCTTCTCCGGCTTGATGACGTCATTTTCTAACGACAGAGCTGGCATGGCAGCTACTTTTTTATTCGTGTTACTGTAAAATGATAAAAACATCCTTAAATAGCCATATTTTTAAACAATTAAGCAAAAACAAATATCTTTACACAATACAAGATCTGGAAATTCATGCTTATAAAGTCATAATAAGAGTATTGAAGAGTACTTTGGTCATTTTATTGCAACATTACTAAATCAGTAGTTGCCACATCAGTCCTATTAACGGAAAATCATGTCATCACGCTGAAGAGGGGCTTTTTTATTATTCAAAAAGATCAGAATTTATTTTATTATTTCTAAAAATGTCAGGTGCTAAAATGTAATATAACGCTCAAATTTACTTGCAACTTTAATTTAAGGGTAAAAATATCTGTATTTTTTTATTTATTTTTGAGCACAAATCTGTCTACTTTAGGGAAGAAAAGTTGTGCACATAATTTAAGTATTAATTTCATTGAGGACAATATTAAATAATTAAGTTTTTTGTAATCTAGTGATTATGAGTTTTGTGTATTGTATATTCGTTTGCATATATTTTATATTACTTTATTTTACTGAATGGAAATTTTTTTTTTTTCTTTTTGAAAAAATACCTTTATAGGAGTACGAATCAAGTATAAAGTTTTTGGGGTTTTTTTTTTTGGTTATAATCTTAGGTCTTATTTGGTTGTTAGGAAGTAAAAGAATGAAGTACGAATTCGTGGGAAGTGGCTATTTATCTCTCTTATTTGGTTGTCAGAAGGTAAGCAGAATATATGAAGTGAAAATTACTTAGCAATTTTTAATTTCTTCAAAACCTACCTAACTCCCTAAATAAGTTCTATTTTCTTTGTTTTTAACCAACCTCCTCAAAAAAGTTTTATTTCTCATCTTAACAACTAAATACTTTGTACGTACTTCATGGGAAGTTGATATGGGAATTGAATTCCAGAAAAATACAACTTTCATAGGAATTTAATTCATGTGGAGACGAAACATGACCTTACTCTGTTATTTGACATTTTTAGGTACTTCATTAGTGTCAGTTTGTACTGATAGTATTTTTTTTTTTTTACAATAGTAATGTAGGAAAAGAGAGGACGGTCAGTAAAAATGGTTAAAAAGATAATCAACAATTTAAAAGAAGTATTAGATATACAAAAATTCACTCAATGATGCCAATGCAATAGAAAAGGATTTCAGAAAATTTTGGATAAAATTTAATTTTTATATAGTTCGATATATAGCTTCCTGTTATCTTTTTTGATAATTGGATACGAGTCTGAGACACAGGGTACAGTGTACGGGAGTCTTGGTAGGCTCGTGTTCGGGACATCGGGAGTTTTCTTCATGAGGATTGGCTGCTGGGGTTGTGTCATGCTATTTCTGTGTAGACATCTTTGGTAGGTACTTTTGGCCATAAGGTCTTCAGGTGCGACTTTTTGTATGGTGTCTATTTGTACAGTTATTGTAGAGGGTGTTGATCTTTATTATGAGATGTGACCGTAGGTTGATCTTGCTTTTTTTATTTTTGTTCTATTTTTGCTTTGATCTATACCCGCCCATGTTTGGCCTCAGGTTCTGCCTTCAAGGGACACCGGTTTTTGTATTGCAATTTTATCGCTAATTTTCTGGGGGAAAAAAAAAGAGAGCCTAAATAAGAAATTTATCAATTTAGATACCTTGAGGTTTAGTTCTTTTTATCACCTTGGTAAATTGATGTTTCAAAATATATGATGAGACACTCACAGGTTTTTAAATTATTATCATTTCAAGTATCACGAGGTTTAAAAATGTTATTACCTACTTACCTTCTACAGGAATATGAGGAACTTTCGTTAGAAAATGATGACCTGGAGCGTGATTTCGACAATCTATAGGTATTCTTTGTTGAAAATTAAGTTGAATTTCGTTTGAAAATGCTAACTTGAAACATTATTTCAACAATATATTAGTACATTTTTCTCAATTTGATGATTGTTTTTAAGTTAAAATAATTTGTCGGAAGTGCTAATAAGATAATGCATGTATATCGTTAGAATCATTTATCAAGACAATATTTTCTATCAAAAATTCATCAAATTCTAAAAAAATTTCACTAGATTAATGTAAAAAGATACCTAAATAATAAAATTTAGAACCTCATAATATCTTGTTATATATATATATCACGTAAACACTGGATCCCATTAGAACTTCGAAGCTAAGCGTGCTTGGGCGAGAGTAGTACTAAGATGGGTGACCTCTTGGGAAGTCCTCGTGTTGCACCTCTCAGGTTGGAGGGTTCTCGAAAACGACCTCTCTTCAAGGTAGTACTCTAAAGGGGGAAGGTTGCGTATATCCACCCTTCTAGACCCTGCTTAAGCGGGGCCCTTGGGGCACTAGGAATGTTGCTTTTGCTTTTGCTCTGTTTGATAACTAATATGAGGAGTGATGCAAGTACAAATACTTTACAGTAATATAAGGTATAGCAACATTCCAGTACCCAAAGGGCTCCTGCTTAAGCAGGGTCTAGAAGAGTGGATATGCGCAACCTTTCTCCTTCAGGATACTACCTTAGAGAGAGGCCATTTTCGAGAATCCCCAACCTGAGTGGTTCAACATGAGAACTTCCTAGGAGGTCATCCATCTGGGTACTACTCTCATTCAAGCATGCTTAATTTCGAAGTTCTAATGGGATCCAGTGCTCACGTGTTGGTACCCTCCAAGGAAGAGTTACCTCTCAAATAATCAGAAAAAATACACTAGATTTTGGACTAGAAAACTATTTAACATTAACCAATAGACTAAAAATTTTAAATAAGATATTAAAAATTTTAAAATTAATTAACCAAATTTCCCAATACTTGTAAGCATATTTTTTTTTTCCTAGCCGTTTGGAGAAAAAATAATTAATGAAGTACCAAATTGGGCACGTTGGATCCCAAGTCTCTCTCCACTATTTAAATGACCAATTCTCACTCCCACTATTTGACACTCCAAAACACTCGCACCCATTTACACAAACACCAAATCCCAAAAATAAAATTTAAAAATAATTTTAAAAAACTTAAAAAAAAGAAAAAGAAGTATGGGGAGGAAACCATGTTGTGCAAAAGAGGGGTTGAATAGAGGAGCATGGTCTGCTAGAGAAGACATGATTCTCACTGATTACATTAACACCCACGGCGAAGGCAAATGGCGAGACCTCCCCGCTAAAGCTGGTACGTTACTAAGTTATTTCAGCTAATGTTGTCTCGGGTTTGCATTGTTGGTTTCTCGGGTTGGGGATGAGAGTGAAAGAAATTTATGTTGATTCACCGGGTTTGTTTGTTGGTCTTTGTTTCTGTTCAAGCTTCAATGTGCGGGTTTTGATGTTTCTGAATTCATGTGTAGAGTACTAATCGGTGTTATTTGTTGTTGTAATTAAACATTACTCGTAGCGAAAAATGATAATTAAGTGAAGTGAAACACAGTTAAAAATCTGCAATAAAATATCGAAAAATAACTGTAAAATAATGCAGTGAAATACGGCAGTAAAATATGCAGAAAAATAAGCTAAATATAGCATCGAAAATTGAACGAAAAAATTGCAGCAAAAAATCGCAGCAAGAATTATGCTTAAATTACTTAAACACGACAACCAAATAATACCGGAAAGAGGGATAGTTGATTAGAGAATACCGATACCACGCCGGGTAGGGGAGCCGAAAAGCGTTGCCCAAGTATTAGTAGGGATGAACTAGAAAAGGAGAGAGAAAGGGCGATGTAGAAAGAAGTATTTTTCGTTTTTGATGATTTTTCCTGCTAAACAATGCACCTATTTCTAATGTACGGTGCGAGGTGAATTTGCTGAAACCGAAAGCGAGAAAATCTGGCTTCAATCACACGTAAATCTCAATGGCTAAAACAGTTAGAGAGTGCTGTTAGTGGTGGCCGATATTTAAGCAGAAAAAAATCTCGTAATATCTGTTTTTATGTTGCGATTTTAACGGCAACAGTTTAATTATTTTTTCCAAAAAATAATTGTATGCGTTTGTAAAAAGATGACCCACACCCACGCTCGAGCACGGCTGGCGGGTAGCGCGTGCGCGCATATGGTGTGCATTCTCTCACCCATGACTTAGCTTAGGAGGAAGGGTTTACAAGTGCCTATTTTAACCTTTTGAAACTCTCCTCTTTTTCCTACGTGGGATTGCATCCTTACACTTTTCAATATGATTGTAATTTTCCTATAATACTTGTGTTTAACTTGTATCATTTTTCCAACATGATTTAGTCAATAAATTGAAATGTACTTTACCTAGTATTATAGCATATTTCACTTGTCAATTTCTTGGGTTAGGACTGAGAGTGGAAAAGAGTTTGACCCTGTGATTAAACTTATGTTGATTCAAAGGGTTTGTCTATTTGTCTCTGTTTCTATCAAAATTTCAATGTGGGAATTGTGATGTTTCTGAATTCATGTGTAGAGTACTAATTGGTATGATTTAGTTAAGAAATTGAATTTACTTTACTCATGGTAGCACATACTTCACTTGTCAATTTCTCGAGTTGGGGCTGAGAGCCGAAAAGAGTTCGACCCTGTGATGGAACCTATGTAGATTCAATGGGTTTGTCTGTTGGTCTTTATTTCTATCGAAGCTTCAATTTAGGGGAACTTTTGATGTTTCTGAATTCACATATAGAATACTGATCAACGTGATCTAATCAGGAAATTGAACTGTGTGTTTTTTTTGCTATTTTGGGATAGGATTGAAGAGATGCGGGAAGAGCTGTAGGTTAAGATGGCTGAACTATTTGAGACCCGACATCAAAAGGGGCAACAATACTAAGGAGGAAGAAGATCTCATTATCAAGCTCCACAATCTCCTTGGTAACAGGTATTTTTTTTCAAAATTTTGTCTTTGTATACCCATATTACGTATTCAATTTGTGTCTCAATATACGTACTTTTGTCACATTATTAGATGTACGAATTAGATTTCTAAAAATTTTTCATTTGCTATGAATAGTATAATTGGTATATATAAAAGGAAATAAATAATAAACACTTTTTTATAAAGGTGGAATCTTTTTGCAACTTAAAATTGATACTCAGCATAAATACAAGATGGGTTCAACCAGTCAAATATAATCTTTACTAAGGACTTATTTGTATCAGTTTTTATAGATTGTTTTTTATGTTTATATTTGGTATTTGTTTCAATTTTTTTTTTCTATTTTGAAACAAAAATTGAAAACAGAAATCAAAAACAAAACAACAATCAGTTTCAGAATCTGATTCTCACTGAAAAATCGAAAACTGTCAACAAAAAACATAACAAACGGACCCTTAAAAGGGTTATTCGACTATGAATTCGAACCGAATAAATTTTGTATTTTAACCAAAATTGAGAAGTGAAAATAAATATGGGTGATGGTGAAGAGGAGCAATTGCCAACTTTCAAAATCTCAATTATGAATGTGCACCATTAATGCATACATACCACTTTGAGAAGCATGGTTGATTAAGAATTATATAACCAAATTTGTCACTTTATTTGTTAATGCATCATTTTCATTAATTCTATAATTATATCATTATATATATAAAAAAAAAAAAAATGAATGCATACTCTTGGTAATTGCTAAATTAAGGCCTCGTTTGGTTGATGTATTAATTAAATTGCTGCGGAAAGTTATATTTTTTGGAAACTCGATTCCTGTGTCAACTTCTCGTGAAGTAGGTAAAACATGTTTGATTGTCATGATGGGAAATAAAAGTTCATTTGGGAAGCTAGGTAAGAACAAAGGGATTAGAACTTATCTGGAGGCCAATTCAAGCGTTATGCCTACTTCCTACTAACCAAACAAAAGCCACAATCTGTACTTCTAATCAGTTTTTACTTCCCATATCTACTTCTTACATAGAAAACGAGGCCTAAATATGGTTAATCGCTTAAAATTCATATACTATATCTACTGTGTCATTAATTAGGAGATGTTTTCAGTTTTTTTTAAAAATTTCCATAAGAAATGAAGATTTGAGAAGGTTGTTCAAAAGGCCAGTTTTCCAACTAAGGGTTATAATATTTTGTTATAAAACTTTAAAATAATTAAGTTACAGCATACACAATCAAAGATGATGACAAGACTACAGTGTTCAAGATTATCCCTTTTTATAAGCTACATTGGTCACTCATACGTTGTTTTCGCTGCAGGTGGTCGCTTATTGCAGGAAGATTACCGGGACGAACAGACAATGAAATAAAAAACTACTGGAACACGACGTTAAGCAAGAAAATACAAGATGGGGAGAGCAAAGCAGCAACAAAAGTCAAACCCAAAAAAACATCATCAAACGATTCAAATAATTCACAAAAACATGAAGCAATAAGAACCAAAGCCGTACGATGTACAAAAGTGATCATCCCAAAAGGGTTGGAAGATCCAACGGTGGAGAATGCTTTGATGAAGTATGATCATAGCCCTTGTTCATCATCAACCCCATTAGATGAGGATGAATCCTGGCCGTTGATGGACTTTGATATCAGTGAGTTCCTCATGTCAAACACCGTTGATTTACATCATGTGCTTGATGATGTTTATCATGATCATCATAATGATGGGCATGCCCATGTACGTGCTGATGTGATGGATTACTGCTCATGTGATGATGATCATCAGTCCCCATGCATGAAGGATGTTCATGATGATGTGAATGATGGTAAGGATGATGATGGTGATGATGATGATGATGGGTTGATGATGATGCATGATATGTGCAGTTCAAGGGATGAGGCATTGGATTTCAAGGCATTGGAATCTTTTCTTAATTTAGAAGATGAATCTTTTGATATTTAATTAATTTATAATCTCGATTAAATGAGGTTTAATTAGGGAGTTAATTACATATTTGTTAAGGATTGTTTAGCTTAGTTTCAAAATTGATTGAATAACATAGCGATTAGCAAGCCATTGACGATAATAATATCGTGATCCGGTGTATTTTCTTTCTGAAATTGGAAATGCAATGTAAAAAAAGTTTTGGGTTTTCTTCTTCACTTCTTAGCTAAATCAAAAATCATCATAGGGTAAGAATTCGAATGTTCCGTTTAAATTTCTTTACTCTTAAATTATGTTAATATTGAAAGTGAGTTTATCAGGATTCAAATTCATGACCTCTTGATTAAGAAGGCTACGATACTATGTCAAAGAATCAACTATCTCAAAAGCTTAAGATGATAGGTAAAGACTCACAAATGATTTATGCTCTAACACGTACGACCATCTCCATTTGATTGCATTTGCCTCCCTAGCTTAATTGGTTACAGGATAAGTCTCATTCAGAAACATTAATAATTAAAAAATCGTGTTTAACAAATAAAAAATTAAGATAATCAGTTTGATTTTTAGCAACAATTAAATAATTCACTTAAAAAAGCATTTTGTTGAGATTTTCTAAATGTTTAGTCCACTTATAAAAGTTTTTCTAAATAAAATAGTATCTATTTACTCTATATTTAGAGAGAAATGGAAAAATTTTAATATAAAAATATCCTCATTTATAATTAAAACATTAATTTATAAAATAAGAAATTATTCTAGAAAGTTAATAATTTTACAGTAATAATTCAACAAAGCCTAAAACAAACTCTAACTTGGGCCGTTTTGGCAGCCTAAACCGAGTTGGGCTCCTCAAGGGGCCGCAGCCCCATTTCACTTGGCCCACTTGCTCTGAAAATAACGTACGGTTTTAAACATTATTTGTACGAAATTTATCACTTGCAGGATTTGAAAGGTTTTTTTTTTTTTTTTTTTTTAAAGATTTGAGAGTTTATTACTTAGATATAATAATATTTGGAATTTTGGTTACCAAGTTATATTTTGATTCAAATAAAAAGCTATGATGAATATCCGAGCAATGGACTTGGAGTGCGTTTGTTTTTTTTTTTTTGGCCAAATGGCAAGTAGAACGGATATATATAAACCCAAAAACAATACAAAAACAGTCACAAAAGCCAAAACGACAACCAACAAACTCAACCAAAATCAGACACAACAAAACCAAACAAGACGCCCAAAAAAAAAAAAAAACAAGACAACCCCTCACTCTCCACTAATACAAAAAAATTATATCGACTCCAAACGTTAAAAATAATCGAATGGACAAGAATATCATCCCTTCTCCTTGTGTCACCAAATATACGGGCATTACGCTCCATCCAAAGATTATAGACAGCAGCGGCCACAGCAATCCTCAGTGGAGGCCGTGGGCCGGGTCGGGCCGGGCCGGGCCCGAGGGCTTCCAGGGCCAGGACCGGCCCGGGACCAGGCCTGGGCCCGCTACAGTGTGGGCGGGCCGGGGCCCGGCCTTTTTAACTAAATTAAAAAAAATTAAAAAATACATAGTCGTTTTGTACTAAAATTATTGTAATTCATTGATAAATAATATGAGATACAAATATATTTCTTTCCAAGTATACATGTTCAAAAAAATAATACTAAATATATATAATAAATAAAATACAATATATAACAGGTAATTATCAAAAAAATATCAGTAAATAAATAACGTATCAAATATAAATACAAAGTTGGGGCCTAATATTTAAAAATATAAATTTATTTATCAAAAAATATAAAGTTTGACATATGGAGTGTGCGGTCATCTTTTGACGTAAATATTTGAAAGTAAATAATTAATATACAAAAGTCTTGAATCTTGATATCAGTCATATCGGGGGGTTTCTACGCCATCATTTGACGTATCAGTTGTGCGGTCGTCTTCTTCATCGCTCGATGAATCCATCTTCATTCTCTGTTGATCTCTTGCCTCAGCTAGCAGCCAATCCTTCAAGCACACGGACATCTCCAAGCTCGACGGCGATAACTTCGCCCTCTTCTTTCCAAGCAACCTGCCACCAAGACTGAAAGCACACTCCGATGCTACTGAAGACACCGGACAACTTAGTATATCACATGCCATGGTGGAAAGCACAGGATACTGGGTTTGGTTTGTGTTCCACCATTGTAACAAATCAAAATTCGGGTTGCCCGGCGGCCCGAAAATATGGACCATCGGTGTCCGCAAATAATAATCTAACTCGTCACATGATGTGGGGGCTGCTGTGGGCGTAAATTGCTCCAACAATTTTCACGAATATGACGTGTGTGAACTACTTTCACTAGATGTGGAAGATCCTACTGCAGCAGTACTAGGATTATTGGACGCTAATTGACGGGGAATATTGAGAAAATAAACTATGCAAGTCGTTATCGACATCGGCAATGAAAGTGTCGATATTAAGAGAATGATTCAAATACGTGAAGAAATGTTGGCAAAACAAGTTGAAACCTGAGCGTTTACAACGAGGGTCTAAAATAGTAGCAAAGCAGTAAGTAAGAGGTAGTTCAGAAAAATATTTGGCAAGCTTTTCTTTCATTGCCGCAATCGATCCGAACAAAATGGGATTAGATTGATTACCCACCATCCAATTTACAATATCAAGCAATATTGATATTGCTTGAGGCATGGTCGGATAGTAGCAACCCGAAAAAAATATTGTCGCGTCTTTAAACATGCTAAAAAATTTACAAATTTCATCTATTGTCTCCCAATGTATACCGTCCAGGTTGTAATCACGCCATTCTACACGATTTTCCTGGGCGAATTCCATCAGAGCGTCTTTGTATGGTAGAATGCGCTCTAACATTACTACCGTAGACGACCTCCTAGTCTTGGAGTCTAATTTAAATTGTTTATATTCTATGTTATGCAACCTACATACATTTTTAAATCTTTTTTTCCTAGCGACGGATGCTTTAATTGATATTATTACAGATCTTAAGGTGGCAAGGGATGCGTCTATAAGATCTAAACCATCCATTACCATTAAATGCAAAATGTGACAGATGCAACGAATATGAAAACACTTCCCACCTAACATGGGTCTCATTTTTCTAATTAAATGTGCTACGGATGCAGTGTTATTGGAAGCATTGTCAAACGTAATACTGAAGATACGTTGTTCTATGCCCCAATCGCGGACTGCCAACATAATCGCACCCGTAATTACCTCGGCAGTATGGGGGCAATCTAAAAGCCCAAAATGAATTATTCTCTTCTGGATGATGAAGGATTCATCAGTCCAGTGTGCCGTTATGCACATATAAGTTTGGCCGGGTTTGGACGTCCATACGTCCGACGTCAACGAGAACATGCTCGTGTTCGTCGCAAAAAGTGTATGTATCCCAATTTTAAGATTGTGGTACAACGTAAAAGCGTCCCGCTTTACGGTGTTCCGAGGAATCCTCACAATTGCGGGGTTCACATTTCGTTGGAGGTAGTCGACGAAATGTGGGTTTTCGCCGGTACTAAAAGGCCTTTCACTCAAAATTATATATTTAGCTAGCCCCCTACGGTTGCTCTCCTGAGAGAACCTAAAATTAGCAAGTGCACCGGTCACTTGCTGTACTAAACGTTGTTGGCTCTTTTTCGGGAATTGCTCGGGGTGGCACCTAAGTATATGTCTATTTAGTGTGCCCGTCCCACTGCCGGGTTGATGGCTAAAATTCTTAGGTGGGTCACATAATTTACAGGTTACTTTATTAGTTGTCTTATTAAGGGTAAAGTGCTTCCATACCCCACTAGTTGTACGCCTACTAGTCAAGGTACTAGTTTCAGGCTGGGCATCTGTGGTGGGGGTGGGTTCCTCATCAGTTTGTGAGTCTCCAACCCCACCACTACCTGACTCATGATAATCTTGTGGTTGTGAAAAGTTATAATCTATGCTATCATCAGGGTATTGGGGTGTTGGGTCTGGTTGTATAAAAGCTCGTTCTTCAGTATCAAGTAAGACAATTCTAGTCCTTTTTGGAATTCTGGGTGGCCGAGAAGAGCTAGAACTAGCACGACTGGCTCCAGATGATGAAGAGTTGTGTGCCATATTAGTATAAATGATTATTATTTATAAAATACAATTAGTAATGCAAATTAAATAACTAAAAATGCGAATCAAAAAAAATTACGATACTAAAATTACCGAAACGAGAAAACAATGAAATTCACACTTCAGCCAAATACTTTACGAACTTCGAACTTTAGAGCACAATTTTGCAATTAGCAAATTAGAGAAGATGGGAGATGATGAATGTATAGAGAAAGAAGAGAGAATTGAAGATTTTGTGAGAAAATGAGTTGGGGAGGTTTAAGTATTTATAGAAAAAAAAATTTATAATTTTTTTTTTTTTTTTTTTTGTAAAAAAAGAGCCGTTGGCTCTTTTGGGCCGGGCCGGGCCGGGTCCAGGCCCTAAAAAAACAGGCCCGAGGCCCGGCCCAGCCCGGCCCGCTACAGTACCGTGCGGGCTGGGCCGGGCCATAAACGGGCCGGGCCGAGCCGGTTTCCGGGCCGACCCGGCCCGTTGGCCACCACTAGCAATCCTTTTGATCCCATTATGCTTCTTCCGATTCTGAACACGATTACCCAACCAATCCATAATATCTCGTAAACTATAAATTTCCGGGATATTTAAAGCCTCAGCCACCCGGCCTCTAACACTTGACGAGTAACAGCAAGTAAAGAAAAGATGCTCAAAATCCTCACTCTCGGTTTCACAAAGATAGCAACGATTAGGAAAAGAAATACCCATCCTTTTAAATTTAATCCAGTCAAGAGTAGGCAAGCCATTAGACAGCCCTCTCCAAAGGCAAAAAGCATGCTTCGGAATGGGATATCTCCAAAAGTGTTTGTTGATCTTATTTCAACTTATGTTTTTTTAGCTTATTTATTTGAATAAGATTTATATTTTTTTACAGTGAATTATTTAATTGTATAGTATAGAAAGATCATTTTTTTACATTTTTTCAGTAATTAATCACAAAAAAGTGTTTTAGTTATGAGTTTAAAAATAAATTTTTTTTATTATAGTCATAAAAACTGAGTTAATAATATAAATCAACTAATAAATGTAGGCAAGAGAGAATTATAATAATGACTAGTTATAATATTGGAGGGTGACGAATATAGCAATACATGAAGGTAAAAGTGGTGGTGAGAGGTGGTGCGGGTGGTGATAAAAAGTAAAATAATAGGTTATTGTGATGAAAATTTAATGTGAATATAGCCTTTTTTATAACATGTTTCTAAAATAAACTGTAAAAAAGATCCAGTTTTATATTTTTTTCTGCTTAATTATGAAATAATTTTTTCATCTTTCTAGTTAAACTATGAAAAAGATGTAAACAAATATTTGCTGTCAATCAAACACAAGCATTGCAATCAACTGTAGTTTCTTCACGACTTTAATCTATAACAACAACAACAACCCAGTGCCTCAAATGGCTCCCGTATAAGCAGGGTCTGGGGGGGTACATGTATGCAGCCTTCCCTCTTCCGGGGGCAACCCAGAAGGGAGGCCGATTCCGGAGACCCCAAACCTAATAGGCTTGTCAGCAGCAATGAAGCATGGCGGCCTGGCAGCAAGAAAGCAAATAAGCATATAAGCAAGGCAACATTAGGCAAATAAAGGCAGAGAAATAGCAGATTGCAAATAAGCCAATAAACAGATAGTTAATCAAGAGATCAGATCGCACATAAGTGCGTTGAATTTGGACTACCCTAGGGCCTAGAAACACTAGAGGTAGTACAAAAAGCTGGACAACTCTACTTTAAGCCGCTACATCTGCTACTCCTATGTTAGCATTCCATTGGGCTCTATCTAAGGACATCTCCTCCCGAAGGTTTAGTTGGGTGATGTCTTGTCTGATCGTCTGCAGCCATTTCTTCTTTGGCCTGCCTCTCCCTCTCCTACCTAGCGTAATATGGGGCTGCTTGCATCTCCTGACTGGAGCGGTGCTCGATCTCCTCCTAACATGTCCAAACCATCTCAGACGTTGCTCCCTTAATTTTTCTTCAATAGAGGCCACGCCCACTTCACAACTTTAATCTGTTAAAAAGTTAAATCAAACGCAACATAAGTGGGTAGTTAAAGTATTTTATAATTTCAAGTTCATCCTCAATTAAAATTGTAGATCCGCTGCTGAAACAAAGGTAAGTGTTCCATGTTTTCGGTTTAAGTTGCAACGAAGTGTTATTTCTTAGATGTTCGGATGGAATGAGGTTTATAAATTGGAAAAATACACATACGTGCTATAACATTTGTATTACATAGATAATATCTGTTCAGTTATGCCCATAAACCGATAACCGAAAAAACAATACAACCCCTCTTTCAAGTTATATGATTAATCTCTTTAAAGGTTGTGAGAATATTTAACAAATTATGAGTTTATAATCCACTAAATTAAACATAAAATATATCAGTTTAATCAACATGTGGGCAAACGAATAACATTGCATTGTAGTAAAGTAGTGCTTAGTTAATATTTGGAATATAACAATGGAGTATGAGTACTCGACAGTATGAAATGAATTCGGGAGAAAAGATAAAGTTGATCATGCATTATAAAATATTCACCTATATGCCAGAAAAACATACTTAATCAATAATATAATAGTATGAACATATAAAAATATATATATGATACATACTATTTCGGTTAACCGAAATAGATAAAATTACTAGCCATTACCGTCCTAAAATACCTCAAATTGTTCGTTTCGATTAACCAACCCAAAAATTCGGTATAATTAACTGCATTTTCGGGTCGATATTTTAGAAATTTGGTTTGGTATTTGAATTAGAGATTTTTTTTGAACACCCCTAATTATTGCTATAAAAACAAGAAGTATTAACAGTAAGATTATACAATCAAACACAGCAACAAAATTGATTCAGTGAGAAAAGATCTTACAAATCAAGTAACCGCGCCGTGGTATAAGCAACTGTCCTAAAAGACGATTTTGCCGCTGCCGGGGTGCACACAGATCAATCGGTGGCCGTCCTCCAGGATTAACGCGATCCGACCTTTGATGTGTACTCGCTAGAAGCCGGGTGGGAGGCCAAGACACTTTGCCCAAACGTAGAGTATGAAGCGGCGACAGAGAGAGAAGAGAGAGACTAGAGGAAGAGAAGAGGAAGCCAACTTATTTTGGATGATGAAAATGGTTATATTTATAGTTCTAATTGTGACTGTTAGGAAGAGGTGCTTTTCTTGGGAAAAGGTGTGTCCATAAAGAGTGTCTTGGAGAGGAGCGTCGGCATGATGACGAAGCATTTATTGGGAACCAAACAGTGCGATTTTACGAGGCCCGTAAATATATCATTTAGAGAAAAGTTTTCTAATAAAATAAAAATACCCGTAGAAAAAAGGACACCCACACCCAAGCGCGACAGGTGGGCGTGTGGTTCCCTCCATTCTTTCACCCATAACTTAATTCAAGTCCTATTATTTACAAGGGTATATATAAACCATCTTTCTCTCCCTTAAATTATCAATATGAGATGTGAATTTTAACTTAACAATGTGTTATCCTTTGTTACATTCCCAGCCACTATAACTGCTGAAGAGTTTCAAGACGATCAGCTTCCAAATTTCGCCGTCGATGAAGGTACTCTCTCTCTCTCTCTCTCTCTTTCCTCTTGTGAAGATTACAGGTGCGTTTCTTAGATCATATGGTCTATTTTGGTTCATGAAGATAATGGTTTGATTCATTTGTTACTATCAATCAGATTTATCTATCTTCATTACTGGGGCAACGTGTTCATTGCTTTGATTTTTCCCCTGATCTTATACCGGTACGAGATCCAGCGATTCCTCGCACTTGATTTTAGATTTCAGTTGGATTCTCCGGTTTTTGCTTCAAATTTGATATCACTTATGAAATGTTAAGGAAATTATATAAGAATCGGGTACTAAAACAGTAATTTGGCTTTAATCTGTGTAGTCAACCATTCGTCCTTATGAAATAATGTTGGAGATACAATGAAACCTTCCAACAGAGTGAAGCAAATGCAGAGAGAATGAGTTTTTGAGAATTAAAGACTAAAACATAGCCTAATGTTATGGGTTAGGTTGTTTTCTATAAGTTGAGTGTCGACACGCACCATCCCATGAGCGTTACTGGAATCTGTGTGTTAGGCACAATATTCAATGAGTTGACACACATTATGCTCGGGCTAAAACACTTTAATTTGAAATTACTTCAGAATGGAGTTCTTTACTTTCTTTCGGCTGTTCTTGTCAGATATGCCAAAAGTTGCTTCTAAATAAACTTCATTCACAAAAAAAGTTGTTAAAAAGTGCACGTGAGAGTATAATTAAATGTTCGACATATGAGATATGAACATTAAGGTTAGCAAGCTACTCTACGTAATTCCGAGTGGAAATAGGACAGAAACTTATCTGCATTTATATGTAAGTATGCCGAACTGATTCAGAATTGTTAAATGTGTTTTAGGAAAACATAAATTAATCACGTCTAGTTTTGTTTTAGTGGTAATTTGGGCAATTTAAGATTTTTAGTGATCTCTCCTGCAAATTTAGTGTAAAAGGAGGCATTACGATTGTGGGGTGTTATACTCATGATTATAGAGGCCCATAAATAGGGTCCTCCTGTGCTTGCAATTGGGGGGGGAAAGCATGGAGAACAAAACAGTGGGAGGTAAAGTGTGATTGTAAACATTGTTGTAAACCTCTAATTCTGAATGTTGCTCCCCCTCCGGGGATGTATTCTTTAAGCTAAACCACGTAAATTCTGATTTTTTATATTTTTCTGCAATGCCTTTCAAATATGTTTGCTATTTCGATTTAAGGTTTGATATTTACGGGTAGTCCTAACAACGTTCTCTCTATTAAATTTCTTGTATAAATTTAACTTTATCAACATACTCTTTTATCATGTGAAATTTTGTTATAGGCCGAAGTAGGTTACCTTCCAAACTAACTAGTCTTGTGTAGAGTAACCTATGAGACTTATATAATAATCTTCCTTTTTTTCTCTACTCCAATACGAGACTCTGTTTTTGGACTCATAAGTGGAGTTCTTAATAAAATTGAACATACCTTGGTGAATTATCATGACAGGAATGTGTTTCTAAGCAAGCCTTAGTGATTTCTTTTGCAGGAGAATGATACATGGCTTGGATATTCCTTGTTATTTTAGTTACCCCACTATGGATTGTCTCTTTGTGCAAGATTTTGGGTGTTTCATTGTCTCCCTCAAGTGTTGTACACTTTAGCAGTGGTAGGTGATCAATACTATGAAGACTTCAAATTGCTTTAGGTTTTCGTCCCATTATGCTTACTAATTGTCGTGTATGTCTCTAAATCAGGTGAATCCCTTCAGAAAAAGAACTATTTGCTCGTCATTGCACATCCTGATGATGAGTCCATGTAAGCGGTTCAGGTTTGGCTTTTGTTTATTATGGTTACTGCTTCTTTAATCCCTTATTTTATCGTTCATTTAGTACTTATATGCGTTTGTCTTTGGCTTTGGAAAGGGACCATCTTGATTTGGTTGATTGAAAACTTTAGGGTGTGTCCACTTTGCAAAATTTCTCTAAGGAAACTTTTCAAACCCTCGATTTTCCTTGGAAAAATGCCTTCAAAAGACCTAATTTTTCAAATTTTCTCACAAAACATGGTTATTCAATTTTCATCCCTTTGTACTAAAAACTTGGAACACCTTTCCTTGTTTGAAGTTTTATGTTTGATTAAGGGATTCTTTTCTGTGTTTTTTTTCAATTTTCAAAGTGTTCTCTGTGTTTTCATTTTCCGTAGAAACACTTGGAGAAATAGAGACAGATGCGCCCTATGTTTTCTGGGATTGGTTTGTAGAAGAAGCCATTCACATTAGACCCTTTGTTTTTAAATTATTGAAGAGTATAAGTTGGTGCCCTTTTTTTGCATTAACTACAAATGCAAGAGCGGAATTGCTTGACCAAAGTTGGTATTTACAATCTATAATCTCTTATGGATTGAATGAAGGGCAATATAACAGGAAGCTATTACTTCAGTAGAGAACACTATCTACCCAAGAATACAGCTTTGCTGCTGCTTTTGACATATTACTGCAACAGATCATCCCTAGCTGTAAGGAGTTGCTTCCATGATCAAGATTCAAAGGGCTGAAGGACGAATATTCCATATCATGCCCCCCTTAATTTGTTCCTGTGCATCCACTTTACCCGAAAATTCCTTTGTATAAATGCTTAGAGAATACCGCTGAATTCCGCACTGAAATGTCCTTTTGATTTCCAGCAATCTTGTGATGTAATCAAATGAGATTCATCAAGAATTAGGGCAAGAGATTGAGATTGAGGGAAGAGAGAAGAGGAGTTAGGGTTAGAAATGGGAAAGAGAGAGATAGAGTCGAGAGAGAGGGGGAGAGAGAGAGAGGGAAGATATTTGTTTTTTATTATGCTGAAATGATATTACAATCAAGTATTTATACTAAGCCCTTATTACATTCAAGTACTTGTATCATTACCCCATCCACGAGAACTTCCTTGCCCACAAGGAAGAAAGTGTGGAAAATGAAGACGGAGCGCGTAGTAATCCTCCCATGTGGCGTTTGCAAAGGACAACCAAATAGGAAAAGTGGACAATCAGTGGTCAATGACTCGTATTCTCCTCCTTTGCCACAGACATTGATGCCATAGAAACTCTTTAGATGATCCAGAGGGGACTTCATGTAGGCTATTTGTTTGCCCAGGTGTGTAAATGGGTCCAATCCAATAGCAGCAACCTGCACGATGATAGCGATGAAGCAATTAGGAATCATCTCGTGCAGGAGCATAGCCTGAGCTTGCTTCCATAGATCTGCTAGAGAAATGAGTCCCAAACTCGAGCACACACATTCGACCTGCAGCCGCTGATAATATGGCGCTATTACAGCGGGACAAACTGCTGGAATGGGAGGTATTTGCCGCTTGACTGTACTTTGTAAAATGAACATGTCGTCAACTTCAGCACCAGGAGTGATTTTGTAACTAAGATCATGGTGCCTGGTGGATCCTTTTAACAGTTTTCTAAACAATGGCAATCCCAAGCATGTGGCGTAGCTGACAACAATCTGATGTCCAACAGTGTGGTACATGTAACTGTCCAATTCATCCACCGAATGGTCGACAGGCAGCAAATTCGCCGGGGCCACAATCTCGTGGCTGTCGCTCACCAGCACCACCACTTGCATCTTGCTCCCGTTTTGATCTTCTTCTTCGTCGCTGTCATTTCGAATGGAAGAAAACAGTCCACGCAACACCTGTTGCTTGTCCTGCCAGTTGAACGACATTTGTAAATGACCAAAGTCCCAAACAATAGGGCCCAGGGTAGCCAACCATTGGATACCCAAAACCATGTCACAGCCACCCAAATCAATCAAAAGGACGTCACTATCAAACTCGAGACCGTGAGCACTCCAATGGAAAGCAGTACACATCTCCGAGCAAGGAATCCGATTGCCATCCGCCACCACGACTGACAATACCGGAATCGAAGTGATCACACACCCCAACCAACGGGCCGTCGTAGAATCAATGAAATTATGTGTACTACCACTATCCACAAGAATATGAAGTGGTTTACGATGGTAATACCCCGCAATTCGCATAGTATGAGGCAATTTTTGCTAATCATGTATGAAATTGATACGAAGAGATTCATCAATCCATCCCCTTCCACGGAAAGCTCATACGTATACATCATGTCTCACAGTTACTGCTTCAGTGTCCAATCCATTCATTTGGTAGTTAATAGAGTTTCTCTAACTGGGATGAAAGAGGAGAGGCGATCACTGTATGGCCATCACTTTACGGCTGATCCCCCAAAAGGGCTTCATCCCTAAAGTATTGTGTTGAAGATAATGAGGGCTAGTCCTGAGTTTTTAGGGACCCAAAACAAGCTTTGATCAGCGGACCCTTTTTGGTAACCGAAGCATGTACAATATATCACACATAGGTCATTATTTCTCCAATTACTAATGGTGATATGTAGTAGAAGAAAATTGATAATATAACTAGTTTTCAGAAGGGGCCTTTAACAAATTGGGGGCCCAAGCAATTGTTTCTGTTTGTTGGGTTCTCGACTAGCCATGAAAATAATTATTTGCCTATTATTATTACATACAACTTATTGTCATGGAACAGTTCATGAATGGTGTTGGTGATTTCTTCAGGTTCTTCAGTCCTACAATTAATTACCTGACAGCAAGAGGGCATAATGTCCATGTCTTGTGCATATCAACTGGTATTGCTTCATTCAACGCTGTCATTGATCTCACATATATGCCTGCTCCTGGCTAGGGTTGTTTGCCCCTCACTTTTGGCTTTTTCATGGAGCTGACATTTAATTCAATTCAATCGTATTAGAAGTTTGTCTCTCTTTGGGTGTCCACGTGTATGAGGGGTTTCTCTGCATAGCAACACTCTCAGAACTTGTTATCTTGTAACTTCCGTGGTGTACAATGGCTGGATATCATGAACTGTTGTGCCCCTTGTACCTGGAACTTACTGCAGAGGGAGACAACATAACTTGGGGCGTTCGTCATTGTTGTGTCTTTCAATGAATATATATGAAGATAATGGAGGAATTCAATAGATGCTATTGCTATAGGTGATTTTGATGTGGCCATATCTATGCAGCTTCTGTGTGAACACAAGATGTATAGGTACATATCATAATGGGATTGAAAAGCAATCTGTTAATGGCTGGAAAAGATAAAAATGCATAGGTATTGTATTGTATATATTAAAAGTAATAATCGTATAACCAGCCATTTTTGCAATCATAATGCTTATTAATTGCAGCTTACATTCCCAAGGAAACTCAAATGATCTCTATGACCTATTTGTAATGTTTAACGTTTTCAACATCCCACTAAGACTTGCAGCAAAATGATTGTGATCTGTGTTGGACTTTGTGGCTGTTTTGATTGTCGGTGATCTGTGAAAAAACAAGATGAAATAGATTATATTGTTTTCTCTTGTGTTTTTTCCAGTCTATTCATGTTATAGCTGTTGTATTTTTGTCCTCTTTGTAAAACCAAAGAGGTATCTATTGTCATGACTTTACATATATCATACTAACTTTATATGATACAATATATGAGACAAGATAAATATAAATTCAGGTTTTATACCTTGAGTGTGCTTATGTTTTCTGGGAATTAGCATTCATTATTGTCTTACTCCTTCAGTTATCCCCATTGTAATAGGTAATGCTGATGGCATGGGTAACATTAGAAAGGACGAACTCATTAAGGCGTGTGCAACCCTCAAGGTGATGCAGTTTACTTGGCTAAATGCTGGTCAGTTGAAGCATTATGTTTTGCTGTCACCTGATTTGTCAAATCTTTGATTCTTTCTATCCACTATGTGGTCGAATAATAATAATCTGGTAAAATTATGGTCTGATTTGACATTCTGCTGAAATGATGGCGAAGAAACTCTTCGAAATCTTTTCAAATTTGACAAGGGTAATGTTTATGAAAATTTAAGTCCTTGGTCCACTCTTCTTGCTCTTATTACGCGTCCCCAGCAATAACGACGAAATCCCAACTTCTTCATAACAAATTTCGGAATTATTCTTGTTTGTAAGGCAAGGTTTCCATTTATGCAGGTTCCCTGCCAGCAGTTGAAAGTTGTTGATCATCCAGAACTGCAGGTTGTTGGACACACTTTTCCGATGTCATTTTAAAATATTTTCCAGACATTTACCTGAATTTTATTGGCTTTTACCACCAGGATGGCTTCGGCAAGGTTTGGGACCACTCTTTAGTTGCTAAACTCATTGAAGATGAAATCGTGTCACATGGCATCGACTTGGTAAGACGCTCAAAGTTTGCTCTATGTAATGTTCATTCACTCTGCATCTTTAGTTTCTATGACCATCTTTTGATTGTTTATTCATCTTGTGTACTTGAGAAAGAAGCGAAGCTTCTGGTGATGCTCTTTGTTTTCTGGATGTGTTCTATTGATTGTTTCCAGCCATTGTACTCCACTGATGTCTTCGTTTCACATCGATAATACGTGCACAGGTAATTACCTTTGATAACTATGGAGTTTCTGGGCATTGTAACCACCGAGATGTGCATTTTGGTACAAGGTAACTTGACGCTCCATCCTTCTTTGCCCCAGTTTGCTGATGATCTGTATATACTTCTTCTTGGACTAAATTAACGCTCTCTCTTTATTGTAACAGAAGGATGCTCCTTGATTTCAAGGGAAGAAATGTTGAAGCATGGGAACTTGTGCGTCTTTGTTTCTCTTTCTTTCTCTCTGTTTCTTCTCACAACATTATGTTTGAGTACAAAAGATCGACATCTCACGTTGGAGGCGTTTCTGGGTAACCTTACGCCATGTCCAGTGTACAGAGAATTGCCAGATCTGCAGAAAAGTAATGTAGAAGCGAACGACATTTCCATAGAGATTGCATTCCAATGTATTTGTTTCCGTTTTCCTTGAAAAAATACGGTTTTCTAGTTTTCTCTCGTTCGTATGAAAATCGTTTAACGCCATGTTGTTTTCTCATTTTCATTCGTAACTGGGGAAGGGATTGCTTTTATGTATTTTCTAAATTTTCAAGTGTATTCCCATTTCAATCTTCACAGTAAACACTTGGAAAAATGGACAAAATACTAAGGGAACTTTTGAAAACTGAGTTACACACATCTTTTAAGTTTACATCTTTGAGACTAACACAAAGCAACATTCCTGGTGCCCCAAGGGCTCCCACCTAAGCAAGGTCCGCGGAGGGGGGGGGGGGGGGGGATGTACACAGGCTTCCCCCTTCAGGGCGCCCTGAAGGTAGGCTGTTTCCACGAACCCCCAACCTGAGGGATGCAACACGAGGACTTCCTAGGAGATCACCCATTTTGGTATTACTCTCGTCTAATCACGCTTAACTTTAGAGTTCTAATGGGATCTGATGCTTGCATGTTAGTACCTTCTTAAGTTTTGAGACTAACGCAATCTGATACAATTCAAAGTGCCCTTACGTTCACTGCTTGCTTTTCAGGTCAGTACTAACATACTGCGCAAGTATAGCGGCCCCATTGAAATCTGGTTGTCATTTGCGTTAGCCATGCTTCGACCAAGCGTTGAAGCCAGCTGTATACTAAATGAGGATCCCCTCAGAGGCTTCCTTGCCATGGCCCAGCACCGGAGCCAGTGGGTCTGGTATGTACATTTTTCCCCTGCAAATCGAGAGCGTTTTTTAACACTAAACTGGGATAATTCTCCATTGTTTGTTCTGTTGGGCTGATTAGGAGTTGAACCTGGTTTAATGGGTCTTGTTTTATGAAGTTAAGGATTTGACCAATCTGATTTAGGCCCATGACACACTAAGGATAAGCAAAAGCGGATCCAAGAGGAGCCGAGTTTGACTCACCAGTCAGCTTGTTTCGAGCTCAAGTTAAACTGATCCAGCTTGTTTAGATTACTGAACTGAGTCCAAATTTAGTGGAGTTCAAGCTTGTAAAGCTCACGAGTTTAAAGGAGCCTAACATGCACACTAGAGCCAATGAGCACAAATAAGCTCAAATCGAGATTGAATAAGCTTAAATAGAGTAAGCTAAGTTTGGAGCTTGAGCTTAATTGTATCAATTTATCTGTACAATATATATTGTGTCATTTAGGATTAGGGTGAAACCATAGTTATTGACACAATATTTAACAGCCTTACCATAACAGAGGGTACCAACACGGCGTTACCGGATCCCATTAGAACTCCGAAGTTAAGCGTGCTTGGACGAGAGTAGTACCAGGATGGGTGACCTCCTGGGAAATCCTCACCCTCAGGTTGAGGGCACTCGAAAATAGCATCTTTTCAGATTAACACCCTGAAGAGGGAAGGCTGCGTACATCCGGCCCCCTCCCCCCCGACCTTGCCTAGGCGGGAGCCCTTGAGGCACTGGGTATGTTCCTTTTTATTTAACAGCCTTATCATGTCATATACAAGTGATCCAAGACGAACCCACCCTTTCATTCAATTTACTCTAAGAGTAAATTGATACAATTAAAAATATAAGGACTAAATTAATACAAAGGACAATATAATGACAATGTGTAAGTATTCCTGTTTTTACTCATCTGAATTTATAATTTATTCCTGAGGATAATACCAAATATACTAAAGTTTTATTGAATTACAGGTACAGGAAGCTATTTGTATGCTTTTCCCGCTATTCATACGTCAATACACTTCGAAAGATCAACGTGGAGGCATAACGATACACGCTTAAAAATTGAAAGAGCATTCAGAAGAACAAACAATTATATTTTTAATTATGTTAATTTAATTTACATATAATTTAGATTGTATCTGTTTTGTTTTGGAGTAAAATTGATGTTGAATTGGTGACATAATTTTTGATAGTTGTGGTATGAGTGGGATTTGAATTCGGTTAACGCGTGAGTTTGTATTGGGCCACTTTCGTTTGACATATAACTTGGTTGTTATAATTATATGACATTACGCTAACTTTAGTTTATCATCCGACTATATTGATACAAATTGTACTCGAATTACATTGATGCAATTATGAGCAAATGGTTAAATTAATACAGTGAGAAAAATATATATACGTTTGGCATAAATAAACATGATTTTATTTGAAGGAAGATACAACAATAATAACTCATTGCTTTTAAAAAGGCTCCTACTAAAGCAGGGTTTAAGGTGATAAGATGTATACAGTCTTACCTCTATAGGGTGCTATATTGTAGGGAGGTTGTTTCGAACAACCCTTAACCTAGAAAGTTAGCTATGAATATTGGATGAGTTAGCTATGAATATTAGACGCTCACTTCTAAAATGATTACATTCCTGATGCATTGTGTTGTACCAATAATCTAATAGTGTCATAAATGTTTTTTGCTTGTAAATATGATAAAACATAATAAATATGTCAGTCGGTAATTTAATATGCCATAATGGCAATTTGTGTTGAACTTGATGTGTAATATCACCATTTTATAGTATGATGTCACATTTTGGTATAAGTCAATTATTGAATCATCAATAATTGAACTAGAAAATTATTTACTACTAATCAATAAATTAAAAAGTTAAAATACAAAGTTATAGACTAAAAATAACGTTACCAAATTTTAGCCCTTGTAATTTACCGTCTCTTTTTAACGGAAAGAAAAGTAGACATTTTTATGAAAAAATGGTGTAACGATTTCTCTTCCAATCCTTCGAACAAGAATTCTTGGTTCAAAGCTAATCACATCTTGTTCTAGTATCGGCCCCCTTTGATGTAGGTTAAATCCGACGGAGTAGCTAAATTATACGTTTTGAAGCTTAACTAGGATTTACAACAGAAATTAAGGGGGAAAGAGTAGAAACCAAGGAAGGGAGAAGTGAATACTGAAATTGAGCATTCAATTGCACATTCTTTCCGTTACAACTATATACCCTATTTATAACATTATTGGAGAAGAGGAAATCACTATAATTCTAATTATCTATTTAAAAATAACAGATTATCTAACTTATTATTAAAATAAAAACTTCATACTAAAATATTACCGTATCACATCTTTTAGAAGTGATTGATTTAATTTCTCAGGCAAAACTCTTTTTAGGGAAGATATTAAACTCATTGTCTATTACAAAAAATACCGAAAGAAGTTAAAAATAACTGGAGTTTTATGTTAGGCTGTTTACTGAAACAACTAAATTTTTGGTGCGGTTTCAAAAAATCACCTACATTTTCACACTTTTCAATGTTACACCTAAACATTAAAATTTTTCAACGTCATACCTTAATACTAACACTGTGACCATCTGCTAGTTTTTGTTAATGTGCATTTAAAAAATATTTTCTAAATCTTTTTAAACTTTTGAATTATTTTATATGTAAATTAGAAATTTTAAAAATTATTTTCTTTTTTTCTTCAAAAGATACCTAAGCAAAATTTAATAAATATTAACGATATTAATATTAAAGTATGATATTAAAAAAAATAAAAAATTTAAATAATTTTTTAAAATCATCCCTAAAATTTAGGTAGTTACAGCAAAAACCTTTCATTTTATAAGCAGAAGTGGATAATTTTTTCAGGAAAATAGCGGCAAAGAAACAAATGCGAAAAAAGGAACTGCAAAATTATATTTCTATAATTCATCTGCAGACAATCTGATCTTCTTTGCCCACCAAATTTTTGTGGGTATTTCTCAGCGACTCCTCTAAATTATGACTTAGAAGTTGATTTGCATACTCAATTTTGATTTTCTTTCATTCTTTATCTTTGCAGTTGTTCTTCAATGATCTTTCAGCTTGCTTCAATTTCCCCTTTGAGTTGTGGTTGCATGACATACTGGGCTTGTGTGATGTTAATTTGTTAGTCGAGGTAAAGTGCACATAAACTGTTCGATGCATTGCCTAAAAGAATGGTTGCTTTTAGGATTACTTTGAGTTTTACACCATAGGTTGTTATATTTTATCTATTGTGTTAATTTTATACTTTTAGTTGTGTTAATTTAGTCTCGGTGTAATTTATTCCTAGTGTAAAATTGTCGCAAAGTTGGTGGTGGGTTTATGACGGGTCATAAGTGAGTTTAAGCTTGGTTAATGAGTGGGTTTGTATTAGGTCACTTGCATGTTATATCACTGGGCTACAGAAAATTATGGCAAATTTTTTTTTTTTTGGCATCGGTAATGCCCCGGAGTTTTTTTTTTTTTTTTTTTTTTGGGGGGGGGGGGGGGGGAAGCTCCCCTTTATAAGGGGACCCACAAGTTCCTAGAGGGGATCGAACCCGAAGGGCGTGGTTGGCCATTAGCATTTTCCGCCATTGGGCTTGTTAGGGAAATCTTGATGCGGAAGCGTAAACCCTGATAGCTTGATTCGATTCCAATAATATAACTCACGCAAAACGAGAAGTAAACAAATATGGAGAAAGAAAGAACAAACAATATTTACGTGGAAACCCCTCTACAATCGAGAGGGGAGAAAACCAAGGGCAGAGATGGAGATTCTTTATTGATACTGAATAGAAGAATTACAATGACGCTTCCTCTGAACGAGATTTATGAAAGAATTATAATCACTTTCTCTAAACTCTCGTAGCACTCAAAATCTGAATTAGAGAAATTACGAAATCACCTCTGGCGGCTCTTCACTCTTAGATTGGATACCTAATGACGTAAACCCTATGTCCCTTTTATAGACCCGTGTCTGGGAGGGTCCGATTGATTGGGAAACACCCGATCGATCGGAACCCTGATCGATCAGAACCAGCCGATTGATCAGCCCTCTAACTACCTAAAAATACCCAAAATTTCCTTAAATCACCTAATCGATCGGGCTTCCCTCCCGATCGATCGGTGACCCTACGGCAACCCCATCAAACTAAAACAAGTAATTTGAGATATAAACCTAACAAATCTCCACCTTGGCTCAAATTACATACATAAAAGAATTTCCTCCATCTTCTCTACTAAACCCCCACACACGGGGTTATCTCAACGAAACACGAAACCTAACTGAGTCCGAGCGAAGCTTGAACTTCATGCTAGGTAGAAACTGAGTGAACATATCTGAGAGGTTATCAGCAATGCCAATCTTCTTCTTCTCTGAATTGGCTCTTGACACATTATCTGAAACAGTTACCTGCTTCTGAACTGTGTTACTCAACTGAACTCCCTCTAGCTTACTCACCTGACCTGAATCACAAACAACTGATGAAATCTTCTGTGGAGACAATAATGAAGACTCACCAAACGTGACACGTCTACTCGTCAGGAATTGTTTGAAGCGAAAACCTTTCTGCTTCCCATAAAGCCCTTGTTCACATACCACCAGTCCTGTAGACTGACCACACAAAGAGCCCCTCACACTGTGCTCAGACAGACCCCTATCACCTGAATGATCCAGTCTCAAACGTCCTGAATTTGTGATCTCTTGTTCTGTCAGCAACAAGAATGATGAAGATACTGCAACAGATCTAACAACTGTGGAACCGACAAGCTCATACAGCGTACCTAACCTTCTGCCCTTCATAACTGTCAATGCACCTTTAACGACCCTCAAAACTCCATCTTCAGCTGTGTACTTGTACCCTTTAGGCTCAAGAGTACCTAAAGAGATGAGATTCTTCTTCAAATTAGGAACATGGCGAATATCGCTTAAAACCCTGATAGTGCCATCGAACATCCTAAAACGAATTGTTCCTAGACCCAAAACTTTGCATGAAGTATCATTACCCATCAAAGCGACTCCACCTCGAACAGACTCGTACGTGGAAAACCAATCCCGATTGGGATAGACATGATAGGAGCAACCCGAATCCAAAATCCAACTATCTTTCAAATTGGACCGAGGTTCAGACATAGAGAATAGAAGATCTCCATTCTCACCATCCACAACATTAGCTACTATGGATCTCTGGTCAGACCTGTTATCTGCTTCAAGTTTTCTCTTAAGCTGATAACAGTTTTTCTTAATGTGCCATTTCTTATGACAGTAGTTACAGGTTAGGTCTTGATACCTAGACTTAGACTTGTTTCTACTATGATCATACTCAATTCTCCCCCTCACAAATAAACCACTACCTGAGTTATACACTGAATCAGATAATTCTCTATCTACTCGTTCTTTACTCAATTGGTTTTTCTTAACTTTATCAACAGATATGGTTTGTCTACCACCATAAATCATGCTTTCGACAAAACCCTTATATGAAGCAGAGAGAGAACATAACAACAACATTACCTAATCTTCATCCTTAGGAACATCATCCAATTCTTTCAAATCTTGAATAATTGAATTAAATTCATTGACGTGATTCTTACGTGACGTACCTTCTAACATACGAAACGTGAACAACCGACGCTTAACTGCGAGTTTGTTGAAGACAGACTTGAAACAGAACATATCTTGCAATTTCTCCCACAACTCCTCAGCGGTCTTCACTTCCAGAACTTCTGTCAAAACGTCATCGATAAGACACATCTGAATTGCAGTTAGTGAGCGCCTTTTTATCTAACTTCTCCCATTGTGCTTCTATCAAATTCTCTGGTTTCTTCTCTTTCCCATCTAAAGCTTTCTTTAAGCCACTCTGAGTCAAAAGGCCCTTAACGCGAACCTACCATAAGCTAAAGCTCCCTTGACCACCAAACTTCTCAACTTCGGTCTTAATTGCGGACGTCATATTACCAAATTGAAATAAACAGGGCTCTGATACCAATTTGTTAGGGAAATCTTGATGCGGAAGCGTAAACCCTGATAGTTTGATTCGATTCAAATAATATGACTCACGCAAAACGAGAAGTAAACAAATATGGAGAAAGAAAGAACAAACAAGAACACACAATATTTACGTGGAAACCCCTCTACAATCGAGAGGGGAGAAAACCACGGGCGGAGATGGAGATTCTTTATTGATACTGAACGGAAGAATTACAATGACACTTCCTCTGAACGAGATTAATGAAAGAATTACAATTACTTTCTCTAAACTCTCATAGCACTCAAAATCTGAATTAGAGGAATTACGAAATCACCTCTGGTGGCGCCTCACTCTTAGATTGGATACCTAATGACGTAAACCCTACGTCCCTTTTATAGACCCGTGTCTGAGAGGGCCCGATCGATCGGCCCTCTGACTGCCTAAAAATACCTAAAATTTCCTTAAATCACCCGATCGATCGGGCTTCCCTCCCGATCGATCGGTGACCCTACGGCAACCCTATAAAACTAAAACAAGTAATTTGAGACATAATCCTAACAAGGCTATGTCCCCAAGAGACGAAAATTATGGTATTAACTTAACTTTAATTTCACTATTGGACTAAATTGTCATAATAGAAATTGATCAATGACTAAATTGACACAACCCAAAGCAAAAGGACTAAATTGACATAATAGATGAAGTTATGACCTTTATAATAAATAATTCTTGATTTTTTAATGGTAAAACAATGGGGTGGCGCAATGAATTGTTTGTTCTCAATCCCAGGACTCAAACTTGAAAATGTAACGTTCTTTGAGTATCAAGTCCAAATGTTTTACCACTTAAAAGAATAGTGGGGTTGCATTACTTTGATTGCTTTAAACTCAAAGATGTTGATACAAGAACCACCACAAATCCAAAGCCTCAAAGGCTTCCACCAAGCCGGGGACTGGAGATTGAAAAGTACAGAGCCAGACCCCTACATGGTGCTACCTTAAAGGGAAGCAAACTTAAAGATGTTGATAATGCATTGATTATTTCATCTTCTTTTTAGGGTTCAGAACAATTTGACTTGTGAATAGAATGGATTGTCTGCCTTTTTCATTATCCGTCTTTCCTCGATCATCAATGGGATTCCACACAGTTTCTACAGTATGCACAGCACCGTTCTTAATCAATGCCGCTATATCAGCTCGGGTTTCTTCCTCCGTGGCTACCCGGATGCAAGAAACACCCACTTCTAAATGTTGCTCCACAGCAGCGGCAGCAGCAGCAGCAACAGTGACTGTTACTGATAAACCAAGTCTAGATTCCTCCACCCCTCCAAAAAAGGTTTGTTTTTGTTAATTTCTGTTGTGAACTTCTCATGTGAGTATAGTTAAAATATCTCATATTAGAGTTGCAAGAGAAAAATCATCAACATATAAGCCTAATGAGCTACTTTACCTAATGGCAATTGCTTGTGATGTAACTCATCTGGGCATATATGTGGTCCTCATATATGCCAACTTCATGGGTCGGACCTAATTCCTAGCAAAACTTACACCTTCTGTTATGCATTGCCCATGGCTGGGCTTTGCCTTCTGAAGTATATACATAATTGAACTGCGCTTCAACACCCCTGTGTACTGTGAACATTTACATTTTAATTCTGAAATGCATGGAATTAAAGCGTCGGTCAGTCCAATCACAGTCGTTGTCATGGAAGCAGGTATTACGAACACTATGTAAGGGGTTGCGACTATGGCATTGGAGGTTTTAAGGAAATATAAGCTGTTTTTAAATCTCATGTTTACAACAACAACAACAACAAACCCAGTGCCTCCAAGGGCTCCCGCAAAAGCAGGGTCTGGGGAGGGTAGATGTACGCAGCCTTCCCCCTTCAGGGGGCTACCCTGAAGGGAGGCTGTTTCCGAGGACCCCGAGCCTAAAAAGTTGGTCCGCATTAGTCAGCCAAAGACCTGGCAACAGAAAAAGCATAAAATATGCATGAGTATGGCCAAAAAAAAAACCAGACTGAAAGAATGCTGTACAGGCACCGAACACAGATAAGGTGAGATAAAGAAAAGGATAGAGATAGGGGTAGAAGAGCTAAAGAAAGAGAATAAGAATGAGATAGGGAATAGATAAGGTAGAGACAAAGACTACCCTACTCCAACCGGATCATCTAATATCCCTATGCTAGCCCTCCATTGGGCCTTATCTAAGGCCATCTCATGTTTGTAAAAGTTTTAATGAGTAGCCTTACAATCATTAATTTCTTATATTCCTTTGATAGTTTTTGACACATAAATGTGTTAGTACATAAACTATACTATATAAGTAGTTCTTGACATGACAACCAACCACGTAATGATTAGCTTAAAATCCATTATGAAGCCATGGTTATATGCCTTCCGTGATATGAATCACCCTTTTATTATGGAAGAATGAACTGAAGGGCACTGCATTTCTGGTTGTTCATTGAACAGATCTTGATTCCAATGGGTTATGGAACAGAAGAAATGGAGGCTGTGATATTGGTTCATGTATTGCGCCGTGCAGGTGCCCAAGTGACTCTAGCATCTGTGGAGCCCCAGCTTGAGATAGAGGCTGCTGGGGGTCTGAAGCTCGTTGGTGATGCTTCAATTGCCTCCTGTTCTAGCGAAACCTTTGATCTTATCGCCTTGCCGGTTAGTTCATGCTTCACGGATGTCTCAAGACTACAAGCAATCTAAGTAGTTCCCTCATTTCCTATTCGTTTTCTCGGGTGTTCTCTCCACTTCTGCTTTCTTGAAATACAAAATATGGAAACTTTCGCGAGCTAAATGCACTTTAAATGTTCTAATGTTAACCTATTCAGCGCTGTGTTCAATGGTGGGTCCAATAAATCACAACATAGAAACTTCTGGTGTACCAACAGTACAATGACGCATCAAGTGGCTGGACAGCAGTGTACAGTATCCTAAACATAATAAACTAATTTTGATATCCAAAGATTGTTTAATTATCAACTCATTTCATAATAGTGAGCGTGAGGCTCGGCTGCTTCATACATATGTGAAGATCATTTTTGTATTTGTTTTCTACCCGTCACTGCATATCTTTTTAGTTGTTGTTGTTGGGTCCAACCCATATTTTTTATTTGTCTTTTTAATTTATTGTTATGGCCAAAATTTAAAAAGGAAAAAAAGGTGAAAAATTAAAGAAAGAAAATTGAAAAAATGGGAAGTCATGTCTACAAGTCTTGTAGGAGTATGGCATAGGCTTGTAAGAGCTGGGAAGTTTACTTCTACAAGTTATGTAGTAGGGGCATGGGCATAGGTGTTGACTTTAGAGCTTGATGGTGCATAGTGGTGTCTTGTCTTAGTTGTTTTAGGGGTTAGATTTTTATTATAAGTAATCGGGTGTGTTGGGAGAAATAAGTGGGGGGAAGAGTAGAGAATAGAGAGGAAAAATGAGTGAGATTGAGTATGGGTTTTGGGTTTAATTAGAGATTATAATCTAAAATTTATAGTGAAAGTTTGATACCTAATCGGTCGTAGTTTTTCCCTCTAATTGAGAGATACGGTTTTCCATGTAAAAATTTCATGTGTTGTTTTGTTGTTTGTTTTTATTTTAAGCTTACATTTGTGTTTGATTAGTAATTTTCCCAACAATTGCATCTTGCAACCTATTTTACCCTGAGCCAAGTTGTGTTCGGACGTCATACTCGGCTATTTTCTAAGACTTTTCAATATTTTTGCTCTAATTTGAAGAGCGCCAGCGCCATACTGACATCCAAGTAACCTTATCCAACGTGAACATTTTAGAACATGATAGAGAGTTGAAGTAATTATGTTTGCTACTGCGGATACAAATTTCAGGGAGGCATGCCTGGCTCAGCACGTCTAAGGGATAGTGAAGTTCTTCGGGAAATTGCGAGGAAACAAGCTGATGAGAAAAGGTTATATGCCGCCATATGTGCAGCCCCGGCTGTCACGCTTCTACCTTGGGGCCTGATAAAGAGAAAACAGGTATGTCGCGCGCATTACTTTGTAATATATCTAGGGAAATTGCCACTTACGTACCCTGAGGTTTGAGCACTTATTACCTAGATACCCTGATAATTCAATATATATAGTCAGGTACTAAGATTTAAAATTTCAGCACCTAGGTGCCTAAATACATGGCCTCGTTTTAGGGTAGCATCCTGAAGGGGTAAGTGTTAAGGTTGGAGACTGATGGTATCTTAAACCGATAATTCATTACTGAATTTATTGGTGCTCAGTGATGATGACTCTTGGGCTGCCGTGAGTTATGAATGTAGAGGCCTATAAATAGGAATCCTTGTGATGTGGTTTAGGTATGGGGTTGAAAGTAATGGATTAAAGATGTAGTCCAAATAGTGGGAGGTAGTGTGAGTGAGAAACTTTGTTGTAATACCTCGGTTATAATAGTAAAATTATGTTGCTTCCCCTCCGTGGATGTAGGCATCAGCTGAACCACGTAAATCACAGTGTCAATTATTCCCCCATTCCCTTTATTCTGCATTGCTATTTCGGTTTATAGTTCGGTGATTCTTGGTGGTCCTAACAACTGGTATCGTAGAGAGTATTAGTTGTTGTGAAAATTCCTAACAGTAAGGCTGCGTACATTCCAACCCCTCCAGACCCTGCATTGGCGGAAGCCCTTGAGGCACTGGATTTGTTGTTATTGTTGTTGTTGTTGTACTCAAAGTGCCTAAGTGACGAAATATCCCTATGTCATTCTATCGCCTGGAATTTTGTGAATTTTTGTGCTTGCAGGTTACGTGTCATCCTGCATTTATGGGCAAGCTCCCATCATTTTGGGCTGTCAAATCGAATATTCAAATTTCTGGGGAGCTTACAACGAGCCGTGGCCCTGGGACGACTTTTGAGTTTGCTCTGTCTTTAGTCGAACAATTGCTTGGTGAATCCGTTGCCCTGGACGTCAGAAATTCACTGGTAAGCATGTTGCAATCTATTCTAACCTGGTTCTAATTGGTGTGCAGTCCCAGATATCATATGACACTTGAATACTCTTAAGTTAGGCGAAAAACATATTCATATTCTTTTTTTGACACTCTAGCATACGCATATGACATGATCACATGTAACTGAGTTCAAGCAACACAGGTTAAAATGTGTCATTGATGGGGATTGGAAATGAAAGGGGAAAAAGGGGTAGTGCCCTCACACTAAGTAGCCCTATACTTATAGAAAATAGAATATGAATCAATTTTATAATCTGATCTACCAATCACCATCAACTACCATGCTATGCATAGAAAAGAGAAGCTGGGGTCCTACTCAACAAGACTCCAAATCTGATAAAAACAACTATGCTAATGATACAAAACATTATACGATAATGAGAAATATTATAGATAAAGTCGAATCTGAAATGAAATCAAAATCTATCCAAGTGTTTCTGTTTCCACAGGATTAATACTTCAAAATTATTCTCAGATCTCTATTAATCATATTTTGAGTTCAAGCAGTGAGGACACTTTTGTCTCGTCTTATTCTATATTTGCAATGATATGTGGAGCGGAAGGAGATGGATGTGCCTGAGGACATATTTGAAATTATACTCGATGTGGGAAATGAAGAAGAAAACTAACGTGTTAGTGAATGTATCACACGAAATAGTGCTCTAATGCCATGATCTCATTAGACAATACTTGAGAAGAACATTGCCAATATATTGCTTAAGACAGGCAGCAACTCCTGAAATTTTTGGTTATATAAGAATGGTTTTCTGATAAAGAATCTTAGAAAATAGAGATAAAAACAAAAAGTAAAATCTCCTAGGTGACATTGCTATGAGTATTTGCTTTTGGTTCAAGGCTGGTCAAGACCCCAAGCAACCCAAATAGTCACTTGGTTCCACAATTTGTTAAGGACCCCTTTTGAAATGATGTATTATCTGTTTGGTTTTGTCACATATCACTATTCATAATGGGAGAAATATGACTAATGTATATCACATTACATATATGTACATATATAGTATAAAGGTATTAGATATTAGCTGATATAATAATATAAAGTGGGTTAGTCAAGACGTGCTTGAGTTGTCTTGGACACCTCTTTTATCAAGAAAGAGCCTATCAATCAAAACTTGCTTTTGACCTCTAAAATCTCAGGACCATTAAGTTATTGTTTTGCTCTATGATGCTCCTGTTTTTTCCTTATTTTCATATTATTTTGGTGCAATTCCGCTGAACATAAAGTATTACAACAATTTCTAAGAGCTATTTCTGTTGTGATATCGTTGATAGTTATTTTGCAATGGCATTTTCAGTTACTAAGTACTTCTGAAGATCATCCCGGAAAAGAGGAGTTCAATCAAGTGGAATGGTCAGTTGATCACACGCCTCATGTAAGCGGTTCATTTATTATATTTCCTACTAAATAAAGAAGTTCCTTTGATATACCAGTCGGTGAATTTTCATCCTGAGGTTTCTGATTATAATATTTCACCAGCGATATTCTGTGAATTTTTTTCCTGCAGTTTATGCAACTTTGCATCTTGTTAGGTAAATGCCCAAGAACTAACTTTGATGTATTATGGTGGGTACAGGTTCTTATTCCAGTGGCAAATGGATCCGAAGAGATAGAAGTAGTAACGATCGTTGACATTTTAAGGAGAGCAAAAGTTAAAGTGGTGGTTGCATCAGTTGAAAAATCTTTGACTATTTTGGCATCTCAAGGCACCAAAATTATAGCTGATATATTAATCGATGCTGCTGCAGAGTCGACTTACGACTTGATCATTCTTCCGGTGGGTCTGATGTTACGTACTTCTGGATCATTCATAAAACATATATTCTACTCTTTATGCTGCACTTTACAGTGTATAGTGTATACAATAAAGAAAGATTTCTTTTCATTAGAGCTTAACGAAAAGTGTTTCGTGATAGAAATGCAGTGACTCATACTTTGATCCATGCAATTGACCCCACTTAGTCAGAATCATGCTTGAGATGGGCTATCGTGGCACGGATATACTTGCATTCTTTCAGGAAGTCGTTGAAGTGATTTCTAAGAACTTCGTTGATAAATAATGTATCCAAGTTTTCTCCTTGTCTGAATTCAGGGAAATATAGAATATCATGTGGTTTTGGTCATAGTTGTAAGAAACTCCTGAAATGCTAATATATCATGTTTAAAAGCGCAATTTGGTGTTCTAAATTTAGATTCACGTTGCAAATGCGTATCGAACTTGAAGCAAGCACGATTCAAACAATCATTGGATCATTTTGATAAGAAGATACTTATGAGAGGATTTGTTGGCTAATTATATTACTCAATTTAAAAAATGATTAAATTGTGTGGTCAGTTGGAGTCAATTTTCTTGATCTTATTAATTGGTTTGCTCAATTTTCTTGGTTATTGCCTAGCATC
The DNA here is from genome assembly GCA_018398585.1 of Simmondsia chinensis. Classification (NCBI taxonomy): domain Eukaryota; kingdom Viridiplantae; phylum Streptophyta; class Magnoliopsida; order Caryophyllales; family Simmondsiaceae; genus Simmondsia; species Simmondsia chinensis. The sequence goes on along the minus strand of JAGTTD010000017.1, from coordinate 23,739,632 downwards.
GATTTTGTTTTGAAATTTTATGCTTTAATGGTTCAATTGATGGCATTTCATTAATTTTTGATATATATCTAATATATGGCAGCATAAACGCTTCCCCCCATGCTCCCTGCTTTAGAAACTTCTATGACTGTCCGCTGCCCTAACCCTGCTCTGCTCCCACTTCTGCTTCGTGCAACTGTTCTGCTCCCACTTCCGCTTCGTGCAACTGTTGTTTCGGTTTGAGGAATCCGCAATAATATTTGTATAGAAATGCTTCGAGTTATTTTGGCTAATACTTCATCCTGCTACATTATGGTATCGGTGCTTTTAGAAATGATCTGCATATTATTTTTCGCTTGATTGAAACCCCATTTCCGGGATCCATGCGTGATGGAGTCCATATTGGTCATCAGAAATTCTTGAAAGTTTCGTGCCCTGAATCACAGTGCTAACAAGAACTGCTTAATTCTAGGGAGGCAATACCGGGACTAAGCAACTGAATAAGTCAAAGATTCTGAAGAAACTACTAAAGGAACAGGAGTCAGGTGGTAGATTATATGGAGCAGTCTGTTCTTCTCTGCTGCTTCTGCAAAAACAAGGCCTGCTTAAGGTAACTCGAAAACATGAAAATCAAAATGGGATGTAGCGTATTGTAATATCTGTTATGTAAGGGATTTTGAGCTGTCCATTTCGCGACAATTCTTTTGCCATAATGCATGTGTATTGTATTTTGCTTGTTAAAACCTACTCATAAAAGTTCTCAAATGTAGGAAAGCTATCAAAGGCAACTGAATCAATGATTCTATGACTTGGGTTCAAATTTTTGCAAAATAAAGCTTAAAAATAATTTATGCTCCTTGAGAACCCAATTGCTTACAAACTGTGATTTCACTTCATGCTTGTTTGCAGAAGCAATCGCCTGAGTAGTAAAGACGTGAGAAATTAGAGTTTTGTATGTCTGGGCGCCTATATAAAGACTCAAGAAAGCACCGGTTTATAATCGTCTCCTTTTTATAATAGTGGATTCCTTTCTCCTCTGCCCATAGTTTTTTCCTCAATTTGAGGGTTTCCTTGTAAATTTTTGTGTTACCATTTTATCTTTCTTCTCAATTTTGTTAGATCTGTTCGTTAGCATCTGAATTGAATCCTATTTTTGTCTATTTTACCTAACAAGATGAATGATTTTTTCGAATTTCTTCTTTTTTTTGCGTCTAACGCTCGTACTGATGACAAACAGACCAAGAATGTGACCGCACATCCCTCTGTGGTGAAGAAGCTAACAACCAAGGTGGTTGATGGTGCCAAAGTAGTAATTGATGGCAAGCTCATTACCTGCAAGGGACTTGCAACTTCACCCGATTTTGCCCTCGCTATCGTCAGCAAGCTTTTTGGACATGCCAGGGCTAGAAGTGTCGCAGAAGGTCTCGTTTTCGAATACCCGCGAAGCTAGAAATGTCGCAAAAGCTCTCATTTTCAAACACCCAAGGAGCTATAAGTGTCGTAGAAAGAAGTGTCGCAGAAGGTCCTTTTGGAATACCCAGGAAGCTAGAAGTGTCTCAAGAGGTCTCATTTTCGAGTACCAGAGGAGATAGAAGTGCCGCAGAATGTTTTGCTTTTGAAAATCCAAGGAGCTAAGCATCGAGTACCTTCATCGTCTTTCATGTCAAATGTAGAGCAATGGTGAACTCCCCGACACTACATGCATCCTTCGAGCTTGTATCCTTTACATGATTCGAGTAAATTATGTTACCCACACTCAGGAATCAGGGTCGGATATGGATATTTTCCATTTTTTGTTGATTTGAAGTGTCTCAGTGTTGTCCCAACGTCCAAATACCCTTGTACTTTAGGGTAGAAGAGTCAAAGTACCTATATAAGGGTGGTTTTCTGATTTTTTTCCTTCGTCGAACGATAGAGCCCAATTATACGATAATGAGTGGCATTTTGGGTCCTGTATAATTTATATGATTAAAACCTTGTTCCTAAAATACACTCTCAACTCTTATAGGTATTTCAAAATTGGTTGTATTATAAAGTTTGGATGTATTGTGTTGAGATATGATCCTTCCTATTGAAGGAATTGTGGTTAAGCATTTTAAATATAGATCTAAAGCGTATGTTACAACATTCCCAGTTCTCTAACCCTTTGTTTGGCAACAGGATAATGAAGGATAAATTGTTACCCCCCATTTGGCAAAACATAAAGAGGGGTAAAGGAGGGTAATGAGGGGTAAAAACTTACCCCCATTTTCTTTAACTCTCAAATTGGGGGATAAAAGAGGGTAAGATAAATTTTTAAAAAAATTTGAACTATTTTACCTTTATTTTAACTATAACTCTCTTTACCCTTACCTCTTTATCCAATTGCCAAATAAGGTTAACTCATTTACCCGTCTTTATCTTTACCCCCCTTATTTTGACAAATCTAAACAAGGGTAGGATCTTACCTTACCCTCCCTCCCTCTTTACCCTCCTTTACTCAGTTACCAAACAAAGTATAAAGGCTTCTGCCTAAGTAGGGTTTTTTTTTTTTTTTGGGAGGGGAGGGTGGATGTACGCAGTCTTTCCCCTTCAGGGTGCTACCCTAAAGAGAGGCTGTTTCCGAGAACCCCTTACCTGAGGGGTGCAACACGAGAACTTCCCAGGAAGTCACCCATCTTGGTACTACTCTCGCTCAAGCACGCTTAACTTTGGAGTTCTAATAGGGTCCGGTGCTTCCATGTTGATACCCTCTTAGGTCTTAAGCGTATGAGAGGGTGAAAATTTGGATGAAATTCCTTTGGTGTTATACTATTATTTCAAATATGTATTGTGTTTTCTCTCTTATTTGCATGTATATTTTTTTATACTTATCATCTTTGATACTTTGATTCCCATCTCTTTTATAACATGTTATTACCACGAGTTAATTGAGGACCTATATACTTGAAGCAATATATTCTTCTTTTATCCTTCTTTTTCGTAATGTGGAATTTTATTAAACTTGAATGCGAACTTTTGATGCCGAAATTTACCTTGATGCTAAAAATATTGAAGAAATAATAACAAAGGAAATAGCGTAATGATATTTCTTTGATATTATCTTCATGAAATATTGAAAGCCAAATATCTTTTGAAAGAATATTTGATCATAAAAAAATCTATTGTCCTCCCCAAAGCTTGCTAGGTATCGACTATAGGATTTTAAAATTGTAAGCAAGTATAATTACGTAGTATTCACCTCCTAATCGAAATTGTGCGCGGAGAATATTATTGAGGAGGTTACAAAACATAGTCTACCTTCATACCTCAAATATGCTCCTTCAACATCAATAACTTAACGGGACCTTAGAAAATATTCAGAATTTTTATCATGTCTTCCTTTTACTGAACAAAGTAATGAACTATTAATGGAACATCATCAGTTAGGATGAATGCCACCCTATACAACCGTAAGGGACCTGATTATGGTCGCGAACATAGACGTGGGAGTGAACGTGATTTGTTGACAAGGTCATGGAATGGTCACTATCATATTTCAATACTCTTTGTTTATTTTTATTTTTTTTTCATTTTCTGGTATATACCCATGTCATCTTACATACATCATTTGTCATTTATTCTTACCATTATCCCAGTAAAAATTTTTAAATCTGAGACTGATTAGACGTAGTTTGGTTCGGTCCAGCTCAAAATTCACTAGCAAAAGAATCAAAGGGAGGGAGACAAAGGAGGAAGCTACTATAGGTTGTCTTGTTGAGACACACAACCCCAAGACAAGGGGAATTCATAAGCTCCTCACATTACTCCTCTTTTTGGGGGTTGCAATCACAAGATGTCTTCTTGTGTTCCATTACATAGTTTTTATGCCCCATCCATGTGCACCATGGACCACCCTCACTTGACATTTCTCTTTTTCCTCGATAATTAGTAACTCGTAAAAACGAGGTCACGATCAACCCGCATAAAAGCAGAGACACGGTCGACATTTCTCTATTTCTCTTCTTCAAAACATTAACTCCTTTTGCATATTATCATCTATGTTTGGCGGGAGCCTCTTTCAGGCATTGAGTTGTTGTTGTTCTTGTTCTTGTTGGTGTTATCATGGCGAGGCGACCACTGCGTTGAGAGTTTGGGTTTTCAAGTGGGCATTTGAGGTCGTTTACTGGGGTGGATGATGGCACTAATGTTAGCATCACCCACGATTACTGAACTCCAAATCAAAATAGTAAAAACAATAAAGAACTGGGGAAGAATAAGAACTCTAAATCAAAATATAGCACTGAGGATTTATTGATGATGTATTTAGCATAACAGTCCTAAAGATCTCAATAGGTATAACTGACGGTCAATCAATCAATCAACAACAGTCCCAATGCCACAGGGGCTCCCGCATAGGTATAACTGACGTTGTTCGGGGTGTTTTCTTTAGTCTCATAGTAGCATCCTTTAACTTGGGTTGTAGGCCACTAATCAAGCCAAACAAGGTAGTCCATAATCATCCTCTGATTAATTGCTTTTGGAAAAATTCTAATATGATACATAATTACGACAATAAATAGGTACTTTAAGCTAGGACTAAGTTCTTTTCTCTTGTAATGCAGGAACTTTTGTCAGAAAATGCTAAGAAGACACCTATATATTAAGCAATATTCCCAGTGCCCCAAGGGCTTCTGTTTAAGCTGGATCTGGGGAGTAGATGTGCGCAACCTTCCCCCCTTCAGGGTAGCACCCCGAAGGGAGGCTGTTTCCAAAAACCCCCAACCTGAGGGGTGCAACACGAGGACTTCCCAGGAGGTCACCCATCTTGGTACTACTCTCGCCCAAGCACGCTTACCAAGAAGGGAGGCTGTGTCCAAGAACCCCCAACCTAAGAGTTACAACACGAGGACTTCCTAGGAGATCACCCATCTTGGTACTGCTTTTGCCTAAGCACACTTAACTTCAGAGATCTAATGGGATCCGGTGCATGCGTGTTGGTACCCTTTTAGGTAAGACACCTATATATTATTATAACCATACACTACATCATCATTTTCAAATTATTTGAATAATAAAAATTAGAATATCTAGATAATAAATACTCAAATATATCACCAAATTATCTGCAAGTTGCAGTTGGAACTTAGCAGTGGCTGGCAAGCAATATTGACCTGTCACTGGCAGGATCCAAAGTAGGATTTATTTACCAATAAGGTCAACAAGCATACAGTAATGTTTGGTTTGTAGACGTTTGATAAACTACTCGTATTTGAAATTAATTAGGTCTTGTTCATGCTTATTTAAGGGGCTCAATAGCTTATCGAGTTGAGTTCAAATAGGCTTATTTTGTTTAACAAGCTGAGTTTAAACAGGGATGTTCATGAAGAGTTTGATAAAGGCTTATTAATAGCTTGATATTAACTCAACAATGGATAAATGATGTATCAATGTTAGCTTAAATAGCTTGGCTCGATAGCAAACTCGACTTAGTACTATACTTGGTGCAGAAGTAAGTTTGACTCCACAATAATCTCAACTCAACAAAGGCTTAGCTTAGTTCGAGTAACCTGACAAGCTGAGTGGAGCGCATTCGTATCTCATTGACCCGGTTCACACAAATGTTCAAAAGATTGATAGAAACCCAACTCGAACTTGGGCTTGAGTTTGAACAATGGATGTTCAGTTCAGCTTGTTTACACACCTCTATACACGTACGACCAATGAATAACTGGATACGACATGGCATTTCGTATACTCTTAATTTACATAGCTTGAAATAATCATCTGAAGGTTCAATGATTTGAAAGAGGCAAAAAGAATGTGACATTCAATTTAAGGAAGTATAATCACAAGAACTGAGGAAGAGGGTTTCATTATCAAGCAAGATTTAATCAATTATCAACATTAATTGACTGCAATTGATGTTATCTTATGGTCATTTTTGTGGCAATAATATATATCATAGGTGGTACTGTTTTAAGCGAGATTGGTTGATATAACAGTTAAAACTTCTCACCCTGAAGCATGAAGTCCTAGGTTTGAGCTTAGCTTTCTCATCCTCATATGTTGGTGGCTCTACTTAGGCCTCGTTTGGTATGAGGGAAGTAGATGCAGGAAGTAGAAATTCAAGGGAACTACGGATTTTGATTGTTGAAATTTGCTAAGCAATTTCAAATTCCCTCAAAACGTAGGAAGTCGCTTACCTAACCTTCCCTAGGTAAGTTCTACTTCCTTTGTTTTCAACTAGCCTCCCGAAGGAAGTTCTATTTCCCATCGTGGCAACCAAACACGTTTTACCTACTTCCTAGAAAATTGACACATGAATTGAATTCCCAGGAAATACAACTCTCGCAGGAACTCAATTCATGCGGCAACCAAACAAGGCCTTAGGTCAAATATTGTACTTCTTAAAAGTATAAAAAGATTAAAAAGAAATACAAAGAATGGTCCTTGCTTTGGACCTACATTTTAAAGGAAAAAAGCTGTTCTTTGTTGTTACCTGAAGGGCCACACCATCACATGTGCATCATTCACAGCCCATCATTTGTCATCTCTTTGTAGTCGATCCCGATTTCGATACGCGTGAAATCCCCTTTTTTGTTTCGTAATCAGGGCATCTAAGTTGTTTGGGGTCCTTGGATATAGTCTCTCTTTAAGGGTAGCACCTTAAAGAGGTAAAGTTGCTTACATCTCCCCCGCCCCCCTCCTGACCCTGCATGTGCAGGAGGCCTTGAGGCTCTGGGTCGGTTGTTGTTGTAATGAGGGTATCTAAGTTAGCTTACAAGCACCTTGACTAATCCTCGAGTTATATGATTTGTTGTCTTTGAAGTTTCTTTTACGTGCAATAGGGTAAGTTGGCGCAAGATTATTTGCACCCAGATCCACGTGAAACCTTTTATATTTTTCATAATCTGGGTGTTTGGGTTAGCTTAAGAGCACCTTGAAAAATCCTTGGGTTACACGCTTCGCTCACTTAGAAGCTCCTTTATATGCTCCTTTCTCATTGAAAGCATCTTGACCAATCTTTGAGTTACATGCTTCTCACACTTAGAAGCTTTTCTACATGCGCACAGGATTGATTTTACCGAGATCCCCAATTTGATATTAATGTGCCATCGTAAACCGAATTTAAGTTAAGATTGAATTTTGACCAGTAATAAATATTGGATTTGTTGGGTATTTCTTTTACCTCAAAATTAATTGTATGTAAAATAAAAAAAAAAAAAGGAAAGAAGAAAAAGAAAAAATGGGAAATTGAATCTTGCAAGTTATGTGTTGTAGAGGTATAGGTATAGACTTGTAGGTTGTGAAGTTTAATTTCACAAGTAAACTAGTGGTTGCGTCATCTTTTTGTCTTGTAGTTTTTTTGTTATAAATGATGTGTTGTATTTGGAGAAGATGAGTGGGTGAAGAATAGAGAATAGAGAAGAAAATTGAGTGAGATTGAGTGTGGATTTGGATTCAATTAGAGATTGTAATTGTAATCCAAAATTTATAGTGAAAGTCTGACACTCAATCGGGTCGTGGTTTTTCCCTCTAGTTAAGAGAGGGTTTTCCACGTAAAAATTTCGTGTGTTGTTTCGTTGTTTGTTTTTTTCTTTGGTATTTTTCCCAACAGGATTCCCATGAAATCATTCCGTTATTAACTTATGAGCACCTTGACCAAACCTCGAGTCACTCGCTTCTCTCAGTTAGAAGATTCTCTACATGCAACAGGGTAAGCTGCCGCAAGACTGTTTGCACCCAGTCAAGTATTCAAGCTCCAGACCCACTACTTCACGAGACACCGAGTCTAAATACTTTCAAATTTCAGGTGAAGCACTTTTGCATGAAAAATCTACAATAACCAATCAAATTGCTCCAAAAATATCCATGCTATCCTGGTCTATAAATAGCCTCAATCCCTACAACAAAACCACACCCAAAAGAAACACTTTCAGACCCAACAGCACCGCATACATAAACACCACACATTATCAAGATGATTCTTCAAGCCCTCTTTTTCATCTCGACGATCCTCGCGTCTTCGTGTCATGCCAGTGTGGTCGACTTCTGTGTCGGGGATCCCTCTCTCCCAAATGGACCAGCTGGGTACTCTTGCAAGAGCCCTGCAAAGGTCACAGTGGATGACTTTGTTTTCTCTGGTTTGGGTGCACCAGGTAACGTCTCTAACCTCATTAAAGCAGCGGTGACACCTGCATTTGCCACTCAGTTCCCCGGCGTTAATGGGCTCGGTGTTTCGATGGCGAGGGTCGATTTTGCCGTTGGTGGAGTCGTCCCTATGCACACTCACCCTGGTGGTTCTGAGGTTCTTGTGGTTATTCAAGGAAGAATATGTGCAGGTATGTGTAAACGAACTGAGTCAAGTTGAGCATCCTTTATTCAAAATCTACTTAAAAATACTTTAATGCATGATATTTGGCTTGGCTGGTATATCTAGAAGAGTTGAACTGAGCATTTTACAAAGTCAAGTTCGTATTATGAGTGATGGGCTACTTTATCTTGCATTAAATGGTTGTCACTTAATGAAATTTTGCACTACTAAGTAATGAACTATCATGGTTTTACTATTAAGCTAATGCTAAGTAATTAACAAGCTCTTTATGGAACGAGCCATTGACTAGCTCATATCTAGCCTTTAGCGAACTGTTCATGAATATAACGAGCCATGAAACCAAAAAAAAATAGTATCCAAACTCAACTTATCTACTTACCGAGCACCCAAATCAAACTTGAACAAGCCTTGATTCACAATCAAATCTAAACATAATAGTTCTTCAGACACTTAATTTGGGTGCCAAGTAAACTTATCAGCCCTACTGGTCAAACTAAACTTATTTACTCACCGAGCACCCAAATCAAACAATTACGTGCCTCAACCCTTAATAAATTCCTAACACAATAGTTCATTAGACACTTAATTTGGCTACTCAAATCAAACGTGAACGACCCTAGACTCATTATCAGCCTAACACAAAATAGTTCATCAGACGCTTAACTTACCATGTTTGCAGGGTTCATATCATCAGCAAACGGAGTGTATTTCAAGACACTAAACAAGGGAGACATAATGGTATTCCCACAAGGACTACTACACTTCCAAATCAACTCAGGGGGATCGCAGGCGCTTGCATTTGTGAGCTTCAGCAGTGCCAGCCCAGGACTCCAAATCCTTGACTATGCACTCTTTGCAAACTCATTGCCTTCCGAGCTTGTTGAAAAGGCCACCTTCTTGGATGATGCTGAAGTCAAGAAACTCAAGATGGTCCTTGGCGGAACTAACTAGTTTCTCTTTCGGTTTTCGTTTCATCTGTTCTGTTGTTTCCCTATATTCTATCGTTTTGTTGGGTCTCGGTTCTCTTGTATGGAGCTCGCTACCAAAATTCTCAATCATCGAAAAAAGAAGTTTGTTTGTTCAGTATTTAACCCAGTTTATATATATATAGTTCGTTTGGAGAGTTCCTCAAGTTTGACGTAGTATAAACTATCTGGTTATGGTTTCGAGCTCATTTCCTGTCTTCATAATGTAATCTTTACTCTTTTTAAACATTGTTTGTCTAGAAAAAAAGGGTACTAAGAATTTTAGGTTGATAAGGGTAGTTTGTATGTCTTCAGTATCAAATAAATTGTATGTTTGCTTTCTACCTTAAATTTGATGCTTTTTCTTGACATTTTGGTATCAACTAAATTTGTAAAATTGATAAACTGTAAATTTATCCATGTTATATGTGAAAACAGAAAACTAGTGACAAAAACTCTATAATGTTCGATACTCTAGAACAGAATTTAAGTTCAAATCTTTTCGTTCCAAATCCCACTTACTCAGAAAAAAGCTGAATTATTAAAAAAGAATCTAGAAAAAAATCGAATTATTATGTGTATCAAATCGCTGGTCAAAATATTAGGGCGTTCAAATACTAGTCGTGAGTTTGTTTGATATGATATCCTGCTCGTAAGGGTGGACCTTTATCTATCATTAGTTCAGTCCAAAGTTATTAAAGATTTTGAAATTTCAAAATACCGATGTGTCTAATGTGATCCAAGACCAAACTAGACCTTTATTATTTAGCCAGTCTTCAGTCTAACATTTAGGCTTTTATTAATTTTCGGTACAATGTAGCTCAGTTCATTATGTAGGACAAGTAGTTGAAGAATTCATGGAGCAATTTGACTACTAGAAATCCAAATGTATTGAACCCATTACATATCAAAATAAAGCTCTTGGATTGAACTATGCAAACCCAGCCGCTTTGCCATTGGCCCCATCTATTTTCCCCAAATTTAACCTCTAGAGACCACTCATATGTTTTTCAACTAGTATAATAGCAATTTTATAGTTTCGTGTTTTAGAGTTTTACTTCTTTTTCCAGTATATACTCCTTAGCAGCTGATTGTGCCCTCATTCCAGAAAATTTCAATACAAATCCTAAACATTTTCTCTCGCATTTTCAGTCAATCCCGAGTTTCTTCGACTTTGACATGTTCAATACCGAGTTTTATGTTTCCGTTTTGCATCAGTTCAGTTCGAGGTTCAGACTAATGAAAGCATATTCCAACTTCACGTGAGTAATATAGTTGTAGTGAAAGAGGTACACCTTATCTGCAGAGGTACAGATTGAATGAGACATGCTTGCCTTATCTTCTCCTGCTTCAATGGTTTACAGTTGCATAGGTTTTTTTTTTTTTGTTTTCTATCATTTTTCTCAGGGGAATTTCGTACCATAAGATACAATACTCGTTAAAAAAGTTACTTATTCCAAAAGTTTAACAGTGCATTAGGAACCGTGGATGAATAAATGACAAAAAATAGTGTCTACAAGTGTGGTTGAGCAACGTTTGAAAAATGTAATTGTTTTTAGATGGGGTTTTTGAATTAAGAGGCCCAAAATCAAGCTCTAAAGAAGGGAGTAAGACTGTTAGAGTATAAAACTAATGATGGACCTTCACCCATCAGCTTAAGTTTTTGGGATAGATGGTTCCTTGACATGGTATCAGAGCCTTAATGACCAAGAGGTCAGGAGTTCGAATCTCAACAGTCCCCACTTTTAATATTAAAACAATTAAGCACAAGGTATGAGGTGGGCCTGTGCATTGTCCACGCTTCAAGCCCAAACGGGCATTTGCGTGAGGGGGCATGTTAGAGTATAAAATCAATCATGGACCTTCACCCATCAGCTTAAGCTTTTGGGATAGATAGTTCCTTGACAAAGACGATACTCGGTACTTGGCCCCTTACTTGGATATGACTGGGCTTAATAGTCACGTACTTCACTCGCCCATGCCGGTGCTGGGAATCAGTGACTTGTCCAGGCAAAGGCAATGAAGAGAGAGAAAGTGAACAAGTAATGTGGTTGATGACCCAATTGGGACAGAGTCTATTATTACTCGGGTTTTTACACAGCAGCACAACAACAACAACAACAAAAAAACCCAGTGCCTGCAAGGGCTCCCACAAAAGCAGGGTGTGCGGAAATAAACAATATACCTGGATCTCAATCGAATCAAATACCACGACAATAACGAGAAACAATCGGACTAAAAAGAGAAACGAAACAATAGACACAATGATTTACGTGGAAACCTCTTTACAATCGAAAGGGGAGAAAACCACGGGCGAAGATCAGAGCTTTTATTATTGAAACAAAAGAAGAAGAAGAATAACAATATTCTCTCACACTCTCAATTTATTGGTGCGGCGCCGCAATAGGGAAAACCTCACTTTGACTTTAGATACATAATGACGTACCCTACGTCCGTATTTACCCGCTCTCTGGATGCGCCCCTCTTTTACGTAACATTCCCGATCGATTGGGCTCTCCACGGCCCTTCTCCTTAATGCACCAAGTAATTTTGAGACATTTACCTAACACAGGGTCTGGGGGGTAGATGTACACAGCCTTCCCCCTTCAGGGGGCTATCCTGAAGAGAGGCTGTTTCCGAGGACCCCCCACCTGAGAAGCCTGACAAGCTGGTCCGTAGCATAGAGCATGTGACCTGGCAGCAGGAGAGCATCAAAGCATGAGAAGGGCAAAAAATTAGGAGTGCAATACTGCAGGAGAGATATTGCTTCCCCAAAAGACTATGAGATTTGGGGTCCCAGTGAAGATGACTGTCCCCCTATACTTGCCAAGCAGGGATTGCATTGCGGAGACGATTGACACACTAAACACTAGGGTGAGCTTCTCGTTACGACGATTTCGTAAGTCACTTTTTGTGGTACTATGTAGTGTATCCTTCTTGAGTAACTCCAGATGACTCTAGAAATGTACATGTGCTTTTGAACTCACATAGTTCTCAACGGGTTTAATCTCACTCATTAGGCTATGATGAATTGCCTAACGCAGAACTACAAGTTTCAACTAGTCTGATAAACAGTTCGAAGGAGAAAGATTTTTGGCCAAGAGTAAGTTACTAGAGTGAGAACGGGTACTCGTTAAGATGGGTATAAGCTGCAAACTCTATGCCGTGCTAAGTCGCCTGTCTTGAATTGCAGCCGAGGTAACATAATAACTTAACTTGAATTGCAGCTATGAAGCTCTAAAAGGTGGAGATTACCCGTTCTAAGCGGGGTCGGGGGTAGATGTATGCAGGCTTACCCTTTTAAGGTGCAACCTGTCGAGAGGCTGTTTCCGATGGCCCCCAACCTTATAGGGTTGGCAACACGAGGACTTCCCAGGAGGTCACCCATCCTGGTACTACTCTCGTCCAAGCATGCTTAATTTTGAAATTTTAATGAGATCCTTTGTATTAATGCTTAGTAAATGAAACTTAACATCTGAGTTCTTGCTTGAATTTGACTTGGACTTGTTACGGTCCTACTTGACCCCTCAAATAGAGTACAATTTACTTTAAAATAATGCTAAGTCACGTAATAGAGGCCGAAGAGAAGTAATATTTTTATCCAAAATTATATTTATTTAATAATAAAATAGTCTAAATAATAATAAAAAGTGTGTAAAAAACCTAGTCATTATTCATTGGCAAACCCACCATGCCAACGCTATTCTCCCATCTCACACATGAACCGTAATGTTATGACCCTAATAATAAAGCAGAGTTCCATCAGATATCTATTTTACACATTTATATATTGTTGTTTGGATTATTTATCTCTGTTAGTAAATTATGTGTATAACACATATTTTGGACACTTATCCGTACTATCCCGTTTAATAAGCACATTTATATATCATTGTTAATAATATGGTAAAATACGTATTTTCTTATTGTTATCTGTATAATATACATATTATAACATGTATCCCTATTTTTAGATCTGAAAAATAAATCATAATTGAAAATAGTCAATACCTACCATTAAATTAAATATCTATATTCTATATGTTGCTAAATTATCACTTTAACTCCTAAATTGATTATACTATATTATTTATCATATGTTATGTTTCTGTTACCACTATTATGATTAACATTATTCGTTACTTTTATAAATCAACCTACTGTTGACCAATCTTTTCGTATATATATCAAATAGTACACATAGGGTATAATTGAGCCAAGCCGAGCCGAGCCCGAGCCCGAGCCCGAGCATGCCAGGCTCGAGCCGAGACTCGTTAGCATTAAGCTCGGCGAGTTAAGTGTAGGCTCGAGCTCGTCAAAAGCTTAGGCTTGGCTCAGTTTGATCTAAACTCGGTAAATTTTAATTTAAAATTAAAATATTTTTGCTCATTTAAGTTTAATATAGGCTCGTTTGGATTCGTTTAAGTTCGAACTTAGCTTATTTAGGCACCGATGTCGCCGTATTTCGTTTCACACCCTTTTATTTAATAATTTTATAAGTGGAATAGGAAAGGCGGAGAGGTGCTAAATTGGCGGGAGATACAACAGCTTGCGGCAGAAGTCACCCATACCCCTCCCCCCCAAACCCCACACAAAACCCTCTCTCTCTCCTCTCTCTCTCTCACACGACTCTCCAACTCTCTCTCTCTCTCTTCCCCTCTCTATGCCGGTCCTCCGGTCCAGAGAAATCCCCCCTCCTCCAATTCCCTCCCCTAAAACCCTAATTTCAAGCCGCGGCAACGGCGAAGTGGCAGCCCTTGTTGAACCATCCACGCCGAACAAATCGATCGAGCCCTTAATCCATCAATCGCCCCACATGTTGAGTCCCTTGCAGGAACCCTCGCCGTTAGGGTTTGATTCTGAGCAGAGTTCAGGCCCCGTGCGGAGAAGGAGCCTGCGGCTGGCTTCGATGTCCAATTCTGAGCCGAACCCGCGGGTGAATGGGATGATTGGTAAGAATGTTGTTAGTTTGAATTTGGGTTCGGTTTAAATTTAGGGTTTGTGTTCGGGAAATGATTGTTCTAAAAGGTTAAACTAACAGGTGAAGGTTTAGGATTAGTTTTATACTCTATTACTTTGTTGGTATAATGTGGTATGGAAATTGATCGAAATTTAATATGTTTGGTAAAGGTAATGTTAGTCACAGTAGCAATAGCAAAAACATAACACATAATAAATAATAGGATAGAATCAATAATTTGAGAGTTATGACAATTTTTGCAAAATATAGAATATGAATACTTAATTTAGGTTAGGTATTGAGTATTTTCAATTATTATTTATTTTTAAATTTGAAAGATATGGATGTGTTGTTATATGTGTATTGTACCGATAGTATCAAGAAAACACATATTTTACCATAGTATTCCCAAGGATACATAAATGCCCCTTTTGAGTGGGAAAGTATGTATATGTGTCCAAAATGTGTATTATATGCGAATTTTACTAATGGAGCTCTAACATGTCCCTTACGCAAATGTTCATTAGTCTTAAAATGTGGATATTGCATAGGCTCACTCCATACCTTGTGCTTAAATTATGAAAGTCGGGGCTGTTGAAATTCGAACTCGTAATCTTTTGGTCAACGAGGCTCTGATATCATATCAAGAAACCAACTATGTCAAAAGTTTAAGTTGATGGGCAAATGGCCAGGAGTAATTTTGTACTCTAACAGGTTTAAGTGAGTTTGATGACGATGTTATTTGTGAATATGATGTGGGGATTTCCGGTGATGCAGGAAAATGTGAGGTTGTTGAAGTGACTGGAAAAGGGATTGTTGAGAGGAGAGGGAAGAGGAAAAAGGGTGATGTGTTGGATTTCGAAGAAATTGAAGAAAAAGGCGTTACGGGTCGAAAGGAGAATGATGTTAAGAGCGCAGTTGGTTTGGCAAGTGATGAAGTTAGGGTTAGCAATGTCAAGGAATGTGTTGTTGGAATGACATTGGAAGGGAAGAATAAAGAGGGATGGATTGAAGTGGGGGTGTTTGACAAGATAGATTGTGAAGGGAGTGGGAGAGGAAATAAGAAGAAAGGGAAGAGATGGTTGGATTCTGGATTGGATTTGGATGTTGGAAAAGAGACGGGTTTTGAAGGTGAAGCTCAGTGGTTGAGTTTGCGCTCAGGAGCTAGAGTTGCAAAAAGAACGCGAGAGGGAAGTAGCAGTGGCGTTGTTTTGTCTAGTGAGAGGGAAGAGAAAGTGACAGATGAAAAGCGTAGGGGCAATAGGGCTTCGACTGATGGCTTGGTTAATGAGAGGAAACTGAAAGTGACTGGTAAAAGGGGGATAGGTGATCGTGCTGGTACTGATGATGGCTTGATTAGTGAGAGGAAAGACAAAGTGAAAGATCGTAAGGGGAAGGGAGTTTTGATTGACGAATGTGAATCTGATGGAAGTAAGGCCAAAATTGATGATGATTTAAGTGTGATCGAGATGGATTTGAGCAACACTAGAAGAAGGTTAACTGAACAAGAGAAGGGAAAGGCTATACTGGGTGAGGACGTGGAACGTGCGTTGACTTGTCTGAAAGCTGTAATGAGTTCAAGCGGGATAGATTTGAATATTTCTCTTGTAGCAGATACCTATGCTTATCAAGGGAGTTCACAGAGGAGCAGTGCCTTAGGTTCTATACCTTTGCATTGTGATTCAGTAGTTCAAGACAACGGAAGTGTTGCTGGGCCTAATTCTAATGTGAATGTTGAGCATCCGAAGTCAATGATGGACCGGTTTAAGGATATTGCAAGACGCAATGCTTCTGAATATGCCCATTTTAGTGCTCGAGAAGAGGAGGAGAATCATGCAGCCTCTAATGCAGAAAGAGAAGCAGCATCTGAACTCCCTGTTCAGGATGTCGAAGATTGGCCTGGCCCCTTTGCTACTGCCATGAAGATCATAGAGGATCGGGAGAAGAACTTGAATCGTCAATTAAAAAATTCATCTTCAAACAAAATTTGTACTGCGTCAATATTATGGAAACCTAGTAGGGGACAAAATCACATCCTGAGGAATCAAGTTGTACCTTCGCTGCAAGACCTAAGTATTCGTGTTCTCGCCAACAATGTTGATGCCATCTCTTCTCTTGAACGTGTCCCAGATGCATTAAGGCACAATCTTTCCCAGGTTCTTTGTGATTCCCGGAAGATGAATTGCCATTTTCTTCATCTTCTTGTCCAGGGGTCTCCTTCTGAGATACGCCTTAAAGATTGCTCGTGGCTGACAGAGGAGGACTTTGCTGCAGCATTTGATGGATGCAACACCGATAACTTGACGGTATATCTTGCCAGATTGTTTCGTTACTATTCTCGTGTTACGTAGTGAAGTAATACATGTTTGAAAACTTTCTTGATCTGATTGCTATTGATTACCTTTACTACTGAGCTATATTAACATCTAGAAGTTGACATTTTTGACTTCTTTATCCAAAGGGTTTTTTTTGTTTACTGAGGAGAATTTTGGTCACTGGAAGTATTGGAGGTCAGATGTGTGGGAAGAGTGTAGTGCATCTTTAGTGTGTTTGGACTTTTGATTAGTAGTATATACCTTGGTGCAATCCCCGTAATGAATTAGTGTTATTGTCCCTTGCGATTGTTTCGCTTGTACCTCTGATGTTTCGCTAAGACCTGTGATCTCTGCCATAGGTGCCAACGTAGATATAGAATGAATCTTTTGAAATAACACAATCATGTGTTTGTTATAAGGAAACGAACCAAAGTTCATATTAGTTGCATAAAGTAGGCAAAAATGTCCTTGAGAGTAGCAGAAGTCAATCTGTCTTCTTCAGTTTTTATTTTTTGATATTCCAAAGAACCATGTTATCTTTTCCCATAATGTCATTGTTATTCTCTGTTTTCTAAACTTGTTTCTTCCCTGATTACTGCTTGAATGAAAACAAACATCCACTCCTGGGCGATGTAACGGGCGCTAACTTGTCTTGCGAATATAATAACAAGAAATGCGGATGAAAGAAGAAAACTATATTGATAAACTTGTTTTTCTGGTTACTATATTGATACATTTGTATGACTTAATGTCCTGCTGGTGGCCAATTAGCAAGTGTCTAACCTGGTGTCTTTTCTTTGTGGGTTTATGTTGAGTCTATTTGGCCACTGCAATTAATTAAAAACCAAGAAGTCAGACTGTTAAAACGAAGAAAATTATAGTGACGTGATTACCTATAACTGGTTGTAAGAAAGCAAGAACTTCCCTGTTCTCCAAGGGTTTGTTTGGTATTGTTTTTTATTCATAGTTGTGGGGTTTTGAAGAATCAAAAACCATATTTTTAAAATGATTCTTTGGCGTTCTAAGTTTTTTGTTTTAATTTTCTATTAGTTTGAGTGAAAACTAAAACAAAAAACAAAAAAAAACTTGTTTATACATTATCTGATTTTTAGATTCTCAAAAACAAAAAACTGCAGACAATCCCAAACAAAATCTAAGCTTTATAGATATATCGGATTATATGGCATCCAACCCCACTCTCATTGCTGGTTCTTACTCTTGCTTATGATTATATTATCTCGATTCAACTGGTCATCCTTCAATTTCATCTTTTCCCCTCTCCTAGATGAACTCTTTCTCTAACCATTTTTATAATGGGTTGGAACCAGGTTTTGCAACTTGACCAATGTGGACGCTGTCTCACAGACTATAGGCTCAATGCTGCAATTACCGCAAAAAGCTTGCAAGCATTGACTACCATTTCTTTGAAGGGTGCATGCCGTCTTTCAGATGTCGGGTTAAGTGCATTGGTCTCATTTTCCCCTTCATTGAGGTCCATAAATCTTAGTCAGTGCTCACTTCTGACCGATGCTTCCATCAATATTATAGCTGATTCATTGGGATCAATTTTGCGTGAGCTATATCTCGATGATTGCCAAAATTTAGATGCTCTAGGTATTCTCCCTGCATTGAAGAAACTAAAACATTTGGAGGTTTTATCCCTTGCTGGCATTGATACTATTTGTGATAAATTTGTGAGAGAATTCATTATGGCGAATGGCCAGAACATGAAAGAGCTTATTTTGGCCGACTGCACGTAAGTCATCTACTCCCTTGCTCTCTCTTTTGACTATGTTCTCTCCCTCATAAGTTTTGTGATGCGTTCTCTTTAGAGAGCACGAGCTGTGTTTTCATGTCCCTGTGTTGTGATCTTTCTGCTGACCTTTATGCAACTCGGTGCAGAAAATTGACCGATTCGTCTGTGAATGCCATTGCTGAAAGCTGTAAGGGACTATGCGTACTCAACCTTGCAAATGCGTACAAATTGACAGACTCTGGGTTATGCCATCTTTCAAATGGTTGTCAAGAAATGCAAGTGCTAAAACTCTGCGGCAATTCGTTCAGGTTATTTCATGTTTATATCTTCCTACTAGTTGTTATATGGAAACTTCTGAGATGCTCTAGGATTACCCTCGGTGTTGGCATGGTTGTGTAATATTGTCATGGAGTGACTGTTCAGAAGCATCAAAAGTACTGTGTATTTTGCTTAGTTTCCTATGCTATTTTCAGTTTGCTTCTCATTTTGACATGCTATCTGTGTTGGCAAGCGGGATTCAGGGAGAGGGGATTTGAACTAGTATCTCTCGATTTAGAGTCTCAACCTTGGTAGTATGCATGCTGTCGACATGCTATTTGACAATGCCTTTGATTTATATCTGATTTCTGAATGCAATACTCTCAAAGCTTAGTGACAGTTGGTGATGCACTTGCCATTTAATCTTTCTTGAAATGTTAAGAAAGCAAGCCCTGATATGCGCGCTTTTCTGTATGACAGTGATGAGGCTATTGCTGCGTTCCTCGAAACCTCTGGAGAGTCTCTACGAGAACTGTCTCTCAATAATCTTCGCAAGGTATCTTTCAGACCTGCTTTTCTGTCGCGGCTGTCTTTTTTCTCTTTTCTATTAGGAATTTCGTAATCTGAAGATGCTGATATGTATGCTTAATGACACATTAACTGATTTTGGGTTTTGTACAGGTTGGCCCGAATACAGCCATTTCAGTTGCTAAAAGGTGCAGGAATCTGCAAGTTCTGGATGTGTCATGGTGTCGAAATCTTACTGACGAGGCCTTGGGATTGATTGCTGATAGTTGTTCGTCTTTGAGGCTGCTCAAAATTTTTGGATGTACCCAGGTATTATTTTGTCTAACCATAGGAGTCAGATCTGTTTGGTCAAGTGCTTTTTTTCACGAGAAAACACTTTTTCCAGTATTTAAGGGTATTTTGTTTGGAAAAAAAAAGTACTTTTAAATAGAAATAGAAGTTTTTTCTACTCTTTAGGAGAAACATAAAAATAATGCCTTTTCTTTGAAGTATAAGCAAGAGCAAAAATTAAAAAAAATTTCAGTTGAAAGCATGCCTAAAAGGCATGCTAAGTTGATTATTGAATTAAATACATTGTTCTTTCGAACTTAGTACGTAGTGGTTGATTGAACAAATGATAGCCTGCGCTCAATTAGGCAAAGGGAAGCTCGTTGCCTGGGAATCCTTTTTATTAGGCACAATGATGCTTAATTTTTATCAAAACATGAGCCCTCACATTAATAAAGAACATCATGTTGGGAAAAATCACAAAACGAGCATAAACGGAAGCCAAAAAAAAAAAAAAAAACAAAAACAAGAAAAATCAACACACTAATGTTTATGTGGAAACCCTCTCTCAACTAGAGGGAAAAACTATGGGACCCAAATGGATAGCACATCCATTATGAAATTTAGAAATTACAATCTCTAATCATTACCCGTAGCTCTTGCACAACGTAGTTTTGTATGACAAGCCACCAACCCTCCCGCAATGCAATTTTGGATAGAGGAAGCTACAAAAACTCTCTCAACTTTCAATCAAGGCACCCGAGTATGATTCCCTTCATACTCGGGTGAATCCCACTCAACATTTCACAAAAAACTCAAAAAACATGATTGTTACAGTCATTTTTCTTCATTCTCTCCCTCTACCCGAGGTATCCTCGGGTACCCTCTGACAACTTCACACACACACCCTCTCTTCATTTTTCTCTTATTTGCTCTACACACTTTTCTCTCTCCTTCTCCACACGCTTACAATACAACACAACACCTCCATTTATAACAAAATAACCAAGATAAAAAGGTACACAACCCATGCTAGTTTACTTGTGGAAGTAAACTTCCCAACGCCTACAAAGCTACAGCATGACTTGTGGAAGTGAACTTCCCAATTTTTCATTTCTCTTTTCCCTTTTCATCTTTTTTTTCCCCCCTCACTTCCATATTTTACATTTCTTAATTTTGAGGCTGAAAAAAAAAAAAAAAAAAAAAAAACCCAGCGCATCATGGGGCTCAAAATACTATCTAACGCTCTAATATCTGTGTTTTTTGTAGGTAACAAAAACGTTTCTAGACGGGCACTCAAACGAGTGCTTAGACGTAATCGGGTTGAAGCTGACTCCAATTCTAGATCACCTCAAGAAGCCTGATCCCTTACAAGGACCCTTACACTATTCTGCAGTACCATCACTGTGACTTTCTTTACATTCAGGTCTGACTATCACCAATATCCCCCCTTTTTTTAACTAATTTGATCAGACATACTCTTCATCGTTGCCTGATTTTAAACGGGCAGACGATCTTAGTGGGTCAGGTTGATACTGTAGTTGGCAATTCGAGTGCATTTAGCTCGAGAGATGGGTAGTTTCTTTTTTGAAGATGACAGGGAAGGAGTGAAATTTTTGGTTGCCAAAAATGGTGATTTTTGCCTAGAAAACCGGCTCTTTTTGAACTTGTTGCTCAAGGATTCAAGTACAAGCAAAGTATATATGAGAAATTTTGAGCTACACATAATGGTCTATTGATGATATTTTTGTGTTTTATCATGGTAAATCGTGATCTATGATGTATGGTAAATTTGTTATTTGTAGTGTATGCAGCTTTTTGTAGAGTTATTTACACCGTTGGTTTCTTCCTAGTGTTTGTATGGTGGTTCAAATTGGCCTGTCTTTTTTCTTCGGTTTAGATTAGTCTCTCATATTTTGTTTTATGATAATATTGGTTTCTTCACTTTTTAGTTTTTAACTAGTGGACGGTGGTGTATCATATAGGAGACTGATTTTGATATGAAATAAAGTATGAGAGACTATTTTAACTAAAGAAAAGATGGCCAATTCGAATAATTGGGACTGTTTTGAACGAAGAAAAAGATTAAACATTGTTTGAATAAATGTACAAACATTCGGGATGGATAGAGTAAATAACTAATTTTTGTACAACTTTCTGCAAATTTGTTTTTGCAGAGACTTATTTGAGATTATCAATAGAAACTGAATGAAGATGTATGCTTGTTATTAGATTTGACATAATAATCTTAGGGTACTATATAACTATTATCCAAGCTTTCGTCTTTCTCACTAAAATGGATTGATTATGTAGATTGAAGGTTCTCATAGTATTCTAACATAGCCTTTTAGGGTTGGAAGGCTCTTGGAAACAACCTCTTTATAAGATAGCATTTTATAGGAGTAAGGTTGTGTACATCTTATCTTTCCCAAACCCTACCTTGGTGGGAGCCTCTTTGAGTACAACGTAACCATGTCTTCTTATATACACTTGAAACGAAGCAGGTATGTCTGCTTTTCTGAAAATTGTGAGCTTGCATTATCGACGATCTGATTTTGGGGGGGAAAAAATGAAATTCAAGAATTAAGAACGTTATTGTGTAAAGTCTAAAAATGGAAATATTAATATAAATGTCCAATATTACCTGAAATCCAAGTTTGTGATAGAGCTGCACGGCTGAGGTGTTTCTCCTATGCACGTGCACAAATACCTGCTCGGCTCCTGCATCATCACATTACATGATCACCATCACCAAAGTCGGTTAAGACCCCAAGCAACCATATCAGTTATGTTGTGGGACTCTTAATTTGTTGGGGGCTCTTCTACAAAATTAGTTATATTACCAGTTTTTAGGGCTCATTTACCAAGCACTGATCCAATTAGAACTCCGAAAATAAGCGTATTTGGGCGAGAGTAATATCAGGATGGGTGAGCTTTTGAAAAATCTCCGTATTACCAAACCTATAAGGTTGGTGGTCCTCGGAAACAGCCTCTCGGCAGGGTTACATACTGAAGGGGTAAGACTGCGTACATCCAACCCTCTCCCCCCTCTCTGACCCTACTTAGGCAGGAGCTCTTAAGGTACTAGGTCTGTTGTTGTTGTAGTTATATTATCAGTTTTTACTGCACGTCATCATTTCAAATCAAAGACATAACAATTTATGTATGTTATATTATAAACTTATATTACCATATTAACATATATTTGATACGTGATAAGTTGGCCTAGACATTTCAATTATCAAAAATGAGTCGGCCAGTTAAACTTGTTTTATAACCCCTAAAATCTTGACATTAGCAAAACTGCTAGTGACCCATGTATGCCTTTTTTTTTTTAAATTACAAAGTTAACTCCTTGCTATTTTCCAAACGCATAAACATCTTTCATGCATTTTTTCAACTAGGTGACGTCGATTATACGTATATGATACGTGTGATTCGAGGAAGACTTACATTTTGTAATTTTGTATGTATCAAGTGGAAAATTAGCTTTAATTAGGGAGAAATATATTTTGTTTTATAATAGGAAACCTCAATTTAATAAATCCAAACCACGTAGAAAATTATGTAATAAAATTAAATCTATAAATTGGAGAAAAGAAAATCTTGAAAAAAATATAATTAATTTAAAAATCTTTCAAAAAGGTATACTTTTGAAAAAAAAAATATCTTTCTTTCAACCGAACAAATGTATACTAACCTTGCAATTTAGCAGAGTAAAGGGCAAAGAGCAGCATGGTGGTAGCGACACCTTTACGACGAGCAGAAGTAGCAACACATAAATTAGCGACATATCCATATTTGTGTCCACTTCTCTCTTCATTGATCTGCCATCACTTACCTTCCTTCTCCCTCTCCTGTAAATTTTTTCATTTATATATTTCGATGAGGTTTTGTTTACATAAGATTACCTCCACGAGTCGCTAATTTTTTACTTAGTTACCATAATTTTTATATTTCTCAAAAAACTGCATCTTATATTTTGTCTTTTTTCAATCAGCCGTCTTTGTCGTAGCCATTCATATTGTTAACGCACATGAATTTCGTTGTTGGAGCTCAAAATAGAAGACAATGTTTACGTTAGATGACAGAAACGCATAAAAATAATTCAAGATAGGAGTATGTGGATTTGAGCTCAATGGCGTAAACTGCTTTCACAATCGCCTAGATATTGCACAGTTTCATTGTTTAATAACTTAGATGCATGACACATGAAACTTTCGGACAAAACACTAACTATGTTGATCGAATGTGATTGATTGAAAAAAATTTGGATTACGATAGATGATTTCTAAATATGCAAGAATTATGATTGTTAAGTGAAAACTGATTACTTTTAAAGGTGGTTTTGAGTAAATAACCAAAATAAAAAAAGAACAAGGCTTGTTTTATAATAAAGGTAGAATTAACTATTACCCCGGGGTAGGATTCTCCCTGCAGTAAATGATGAATACTCAAATCTAGCGTTCCGACCACAATCTCCAGTACTTTGTGCTTCTTGTTCTTGTCTAATTCCTTCTTTACCTGCACAATCGGCAATGTGGGAACTTTTGTGTTACTAAGTTCGTTTATGGAGCCATATTAATGTTAAAAAGATGTCTGCCCCCTCCATTTGATATTTCAAATTTGGGCACAGGCTTTCAAAATTTTGATTCTCGTAAGCAAAGGACAGTCGAGCTAAAGCCTAGTGAAATTTCGCGCTTATATAACTGAAAAAGGGTTACCGCTAAAATGCAAGAACACTCCCAAGACTTGCACCTCCTTTTCAATGCATTGAACTCCTAAACAATACCAGCATGAGGTCTTCTGTTAGTACAATGTGTAAGAGTGCATCCCGATCTCTTACGTCAAAAGTGTCACATAGACGTTTTCGATGTAATGGCAACTCTGCACGTTGCCACTTTTAGGGTATCTAATCAGAGCGTTTAATATAACACCACATCTTTTTGCGCAAGTTCATTTCTTTGGAGAAATATAGCATCTTTGGTACAAGGCAACCCAAACGTATACTGTGGGGTTCCCAATAACAATAACAACAAGCCCAGTGCCTGCAAGTACTCCCGCAAAAGCAGGGCCTGGGAGGTTTAGATGTACGCAGCTTTCACCCTTTAGGGGGCTACCCTGAAGAGAGACTGTTTCCGATTACTCCCAACCCGAGAAGCCTGAAAGCTGGTCCGCAGCATAGAGCATGAGACCTGACTACTGTGGGGTTCCAACATTGGCACAAAAATTGACTAAAGAAATATTTGACATTATTTTTGTTCATAATTTTTCATTTTTTATAAAATAAAAACCATACTTCAGAAATGATTGAGTTTTAGTTACTTTCAGTGTTTCCAAATCTAAGCGAAAACAAATTATGTATCAACATCGTACCTGCTCTGCGAATTTCCTTTTATAGTTGTTTGCATACCTATTTCACACCGCAAGAAAAAAGGGTAGCTTTACTTGATTTGATTAAATCCCATACTTAGGGTAACAGCAAAAGACTGACAATATCCATATCTAAATGATATACTCTAGTTCATTTCAACGTTATGTTTTCTTGTCTTTTGGTTCATTCTGTCCTATCCCTAATTCGCAATGAGTCCTCACCAGAGATTGTTGACACACTTAATGTTGAATTTAGTCCTTTGTAAATATCGTGTATTCATTTTGTATAATACACATATTTTTCTTGTATAGGAATTTATACATAGTAGTTAGTATAGCAATTAGTGATGACAATTAGTGATAGAATTAGTGCACATGTTTATTTCTTCATCTTCTTATAACCGGCTCATTATTGCCTTCAATGAGTTCTTTATTGCTTTGTTTATTACCTTGTAACTCATAGAGAGGAAGAGGAAGTGTTAGGAAGTGTTGGGCTCTTCCATTAGTTAGTAGTCTTGTATAAATTAGGAGCTTGCTTGTATGCTTGGATTATCCAATAAAAGGTAATTCTTCCTTCCATCTAATATTTCTAGTATTTTTCATAATTTTACATGGTATCAGAGCAAGTTTCGATCTTGCATTAAGCGACGCTGCCTTCCTCTTCCTAATTCACGGCCAAAGCACTCTTGGAGTGCACTTGTGAGTTGTTTATTTTCCCTTTGCTTCTTGTGCTTGTTTTGTGTTTTGATTTGGTAGAATATGGCGGGTGTTAACAATAATGAGACTACTCTAGCTAATGATAATCAAACTATCATGCCAGTTCTCCCGACAGGGGGAGTCATTGATGTTAACTCACCGTTTTATCTGCATCCCTCGGATAATCCCGGTTTGATTTTTGTTCAAAACATTTTAACAGGACCCAATTATCCTTCTTGAAGAACGGCTATACTAAAAGTTTTTTAAGGCAAAGAGAAAAATTGGATTTCTTGATGGTAGTATTACCAAACCGGATGAAGATTCACCGGACTTTGAAACTTGGAGTGCGTGTGACTCCATGGTTGCAACTTGGCTCTCAAACTCTGTGTCTAAAGAGATTAATGAGAGTATTACCTATTTAGAAACTGTGCATAATATTTGGCTTGATTTGCATGAGAGATTTTCTTAAGGTAATGTCCCTCGTATTTACGAATTAAAACGCGAGATCTCGCATTTGAAGCAAGACAATTTACCTATTTCAACTTATTTTACTAAGTTGAGGTCCTTTTGGGATGAATTGTATACGCTAGTTGAGATCCCACCATGCACTTGTTGACATGCTAAAGCCTTTTCGTAGATTCGTGATATGGAAAATTGTTGGACCTTTTGATGGGTCTTGATCTATCCTTTTCAACTGTGCGTTCACAGCTTATGAACACGAAACCTTTAACGTCTGTTGGTAGTGCATATTCTGTATTATGCCAGGAGGAGAAACAACAAAGCGTAGCAGCAGGCTCGGTGGTTGTCCCGGACGCTGCTGTTTTGGCAGCGAAAGCCACTGAAGGTGGCGCGGCAATGGTGTCGGGAAATCGACGTTCTAACCGTTTTACGTGTACTCATTGCAAGAAACAGGGACATTCCAAGGAGCGATGCTTTGAGTTGATCGGTTACCCACCTGGATGGAAGAACAATGGGCAGCGAAATGCAAACCGGGAGTCGGTTTCTGCGGCTGCAGCAGCAGAAACCGAACCTCTTGGTGGAGAACGCAGTGCCATTTCGGGACTGTCCGCTGCGCAGTACCAACAATTGATGTCCCTCCTTGGTCCTTCCACGTCTGCCCCTTGCATTAACTTAACAGGTCAAGTATTGTCGTTTCGTGATTGGATAATAGACACGGGTGCCACAGATCATATGGTGTCCTCTTTACCTATTATGTTTGACGTTAAAGTAAATAATTTGGTTGGCCCTGTTAAGTTGCCTAATGGAACTTCGTTAAAGGTCACCCATGTGGGAAAGGTCAAAATCGCAAAGAATTTTGTCCTCCATGATGTATTCTATGTGCCTGGTTTTTATTACAATTTATTATCAGTGAGCAAGCTAACTCAAAATGGAAAATGCACATTAACATTTCATCATGATTTTTGTTACATACAGGACCTACACTCGAAGAGGCTGATTGGAGCGGGTAGGCAACGAGATGGGCTATACTAGTTGCAAGCGCAGCCCATGGAAGGGTCGGTCAAAATAGCTCAAGTGAATAAAAATGCCGTCTTGTGGCATCAACGTCTTGGTCATGTTTCGTTTCAGAAATTATGTGTGTTTCCTAGTTTGAGTGTTACGAAAACTGATGTCGTTTGTGATGTTTGTCATCGTGCCAAGCAGACACGCTTACCTTTTCCCTTATTCGTTACTAAGACTCGTGGGTGTTTTGATTTGATACACTGTGACATTTGGGGTCCTAATCGAATTTTGTCGTTAACTGGTGCTCGGTATTTTTTGAAAATTGTTGACGATTTTAGTAGATGCACTTGGGTTTATCTCATGAGAGAAAAATCCCAAGCACACAAAATTCTCATGGATTTCTGTCGTATGGTCAAAACACAATTTGGGTTTCAGGTTAAGCAAATACGGAGCGACAATGGACAAGAGTTCAAGTACGGGCCACTTTTGGACCTTTATACGAGTCATGGGATTCAGTTCCAATCCTCTTTGGTTGGGACACCTCAACAAAATGGAGTAGTCGAACGGAAGCACAAACAACTCTTGGAAGTGGGTAGAGCACTTCGGTTTCAGGCGGGTTTACCTAAAAGATTTTGGGGTGAGTGTATTTTAACTGCGGCTTATTTGATAAATTTAACTCCTTCCTCAGTTCTTCATAACAAAAGCCCATATGAAATACTTTTTGGCAAAATACCCATGTTTAATCACTTACGTGTTTTTGGGAGTTTATGCTATTACCGTACAAAGGATAGAACGAGTGATAAATTTGATAACCGAGCTACTTCGGGTATTTTTGTTGGTTATCCACATGAGCAAAAGGGTTATAAAATTTATAATTGGGAGGAAAATAAAATTGTGATTTCGAGAGACGTACATTTTTACGAAGAAGTTTTTCCTTTCCTGCAAACCAACAGTACAAATACAGAACATATACACCTATACCCGGGGTCTTTTGCTTACGCCGAAGGGCCGGATCATCCACCGGTCCTCACTGTGCAGCCGGCTGAACCAGGACCTGCTGTTCAGCGGGCCGAACAGGACCAAACCGAACCAGCAGAGACTGGTTCGGTCAGCCAGTCACCAACTGAGGGTCAGCTCGGTACCGCCTCGAATGAAGTGTCAGAAGGTGTCTTGGGTACCACAAGTTCACGGGGTAATACGGAAGGTACTTTGGAAATCAGAAAGAGTACTCGCTTGCGTTCTGCACCGGTAAAATACCAAGACTACATATGTGACGTTCCATCTTCTATAGCCCATGCTCCTGCTATCATTCCTTCAGCCAATTCTGGTATAGTGTATCCTATTTCCAATTTTGTCTCTAATGTGCATTTTTCTAACGCTCATTGCAATTTTTTGAGTGCCATCACGGCTTGTGATGAGCCTAAAACCTTCAAGCAGGCGGTAGAATACAAACATTGGAGGGATGCAATGGAAAAGGAGATTCGTGCTTTGGAGGAGAACCGAACTTGGACATTAGAGGACTTACCGATGGGAAAGAAAGCCATTGACTCGAAGTGGGTCTATAGAGTGAAGTACAACTCAGATGGGTCGATTGAGCGATACAAGGCAAGGTTGGTAGCTAAAGGCTACACTCAGGTAGAAGGTATAGATTATCACGATACATATGCTCCTGTTGCAAAATTACTCATGGTGCGTTGCATTTTAGCTGTTGCTGTTGCAAGAAGTTGGATAATAAATCAACTAGACGTGAATAATGCCTTTTTACATGGAGATTTGGATGAGGAAGTTTATATGAAACTTCTACAAGGTTTTGGACAACAACATAAAGGAAAAGTGTGTCGTTTACGAAAATCTTTATATTGGCTCAAACAGGCTTCACGTAATTGGAATCATAAGTTCACTTCTACCTTGCTAAGTATTGGCTTTAAACAATCCAAAGCAGATTATTCACTTTTCACGTATCATCATGATGGCATTTTCACCGGGGTTTTGATTTATGTGAATAATGTTATAATCACTGGTAATAATCAAAATCACATTGCCAAAGTGAAGGAGAATTTGAATGCTTCTTTTGGAATTGAAGACCTAGGACCCATCAAATACTTCTTAGGAATCGAGGTTGCTCGGTCTCCTAAAGGAGTTGTTTTATGTCAACGAAAGTATATATTGGACATTTTGAGTGAGGTTGGTTTATTGGGGGCGAAGCCAGCTCCTACACCCATAGTCCAGAACCATGGTTTAGCAGATCAGGTTGGGGATAAGATTGAAGACGAAGGTCAGTATAGAAGACTAGTGGTTGTCTCCTTTACTTGACCATAACTAGACCAGATATTAGCTATGCTGTTCGTATTTTGAGTCAGTTCATGCATGATCCTAGAGCTCCTCATCTCGAAGCTGCTACACGGGTTTTACGATATTTGAAAGGGACACCGGGACAGGGCATTTTTTTGCCCACCAATAGTGATTTACTTTTGAGAGCATATTGTGATGTAGATTGGGCGGGATGTCCAACCACGAGACGTTCTACCACAGGTTTTGTCACATTTTTAGGTGGTGCACCAATCTCTTGGCGTTCCAAGAAACAAAGTGTGGTTTCCCGCTCTTCAGCTGAAGCAGAGTATCGGTCTATGGCGACTACAACTAGTGAAGTTGTGTGGTTACGTTACTTATTGACTGATCTTATGGTTCCCATTGACTATGCTTCTGTTTTATTTTGTGATAATCAGGCCGCTCTTCACATCGCCTCAAATCCCGTTTTTCATGAAAGAACGAAGCATATTGAAATCGACTGTCATTTCATTCGAGAGAAGCTCTTGTCCAAGGAAATTGCGCCCTCTTTTGTTCGATCATCGGGACAAGTGGCGGACATTTTTACTAAAGGGCTCGGTTCTGCAGATTTTACCGCTTTCCTTCGCAAGTTGGGCATCGTAAATTTACATACTCCAACTTAAGGGGGAGTGTTCAATTTAGTCCTTTGTAAATATCGTGTATTCATTTTGTATAATTTACTTATTTTTCTTGTATAGGAATTTATACATAGTAGTTAGTATAGCAATTAGTTATGACAATTAGTAATAGAATTAGTGCACATGTTTATTTCTTCATCTTCTTGTAACCGGCTCATTATTGCCTTCAATGAGTTCTTTATTGCTTTGTTTATTACCTTGTAACTCATAGAGAGGAAGAGGAAGTGTTGGAAAGTGTTGGGATCTTCCATTAGCTAGTAGTCTTGTATAAATTAGGAGCTTGCTTGTATGCTTTGATTATTCAATAAAAGGTAATTCTTCCTTCCATCTAATATTTCTAGTATTTTTCATAATTTTACACTTAATGTTTGTTGGTTTTCGCCTTTTTTTTTTCCCCTCGCTTGTTATTTTTGTAACTCTATTTTTTGTCCTTTTCTTGCCCTTTTTTTTTGTATTCCTATTTTTTATCTTTTGTTTCCCATTTTATATGGATAATTTTATGGCTTATCTGTATAAATTGTCTGTTTTATATTATAACTGTCTTAAGGGAGCAACGTCTGAGGTGGTTCGCACATGTCAGAAGGAGACCGGACGACACTCCAGTCAGGAGATGCGAACAGCCACTTACTACATTAGGCAGAAGAGGCAGAGGCAGACCAAAGAAGATATGGCTTGAGGCGATCTGACAAGACCTCACCCACCTCAACCTTCGGGAGGAGATGGCCTTAGATAGGGCCCAATGGAGGGCTAGTATATGGGTATTAGATGATCAGGTTAGAGTAGGGTAGTCCTTGTCTCTATCTTTTCTACCCCTATCTCATTCTCGTTCTCTTTCTTTACCTCTTCTACCTCTCCCTCTGTCCACCTTTTTTTTTTTTTTTTTTGGGGCCATACTCATATATTTTTTATGTTTCTCCTTTGCCAAGTTTTTGGCTGATGGATGCAGACAACTTTTTAGGCTGGGGGTTCTCGGAAATAGCCTCCCTTAAGGGTAGCCCCCTGAAGGGGGAAGGCTGCGTACATCTACCCTTCCCAGACTCTGCTTTTGGCGGCAGCCCTTGGAGGCACTGGATTTGTTGTTGTTATTGTATATTATAACTGTCGCTAATTATCGAAAAAGAAATTGGATGTAAAAATATCGGCCATAGAAGAATACCTGTCAAACGGTCGATCTTCCCGGTGGCTTTCTGCGCGGAGCCAGGCTGCTCTCTACCCACCCACCACATATTTTCACTTACATTAATTTCCATTTATTAAATATATATAAGCCTCTATTTAATTGTTAGGGAAATATTTTTTTGATTATTTTAATTAAAATATCTTTTTAAAAATATTAAATTATAGAAAATAATTTTATTTCATAAACTGATATGCAGAGCTTGGTAATATGGAGGATAATATGAGATATAAGATTACCATATAAAATATTTTTTAAAGAAAATGTTTTTCTTTTTCTAAGAAAAAGAGAGTAAATATTTTCTATATAAATAATGAAAAATAATAAAAATAAGATAAACCAAAAATGTTTTCTTTTTCTAAGAAAAAGAGAGTAAGTTTTTTCTATATCAATAATAAAAATAAGATAAAAATTAAAATTAAATGTAAATTATATATTAGTATCCAAAGTTTGATGTATTAAATTTTTAATTCATATTTATAAAATAATATTTTAGTATAAAAGTTATATATAATAAAATAATTCAAACAACAGTATATAAAAGTGTAGAATAAGTCTTTCATCTAACTTTTTTTTTATTAACAGTATCAACATCTTACTATTCATATGTGAGATGAGAAGAATAGCAAAAGAATGATGAATTTACCAATAAATAGCAATAAGTTTTACATTCTTTTATATTATTATTTTATTAAATACTTGTAATTTATCCATTAAGA
Organism: Simmondsia chinensis; assembly: GCA_018398585.1. NCBI lineage: Eukaryota > Viridiplantae > Streptophyta > Magnoliopsida > Caryophyllales > Simmondsiaceae > Simmondsia > Simmondsia chinensis. The sequence goes on along the minus strand of JAGTTD010000017.1, from coordinate 23,707,916 downwards.
GATCATTTCTAAAAATTTTTAAGGGTAAATTACAAAAAATTTCCCCGAATTTTGCTTCAAAAACAAAAAATTTCCCTCAACAAAAAATTTTCCCGACTTTTGCTTTAAAAACAGAAAGCCCTCCTTACAAATAAAACACTCATTAGACTCCCTCACTTTTAAAAATTATCATTTTGCCCCCTAAATAACTTTTTTTTTACCATTTTATTTCTCAAAATAAAATAATTAAATATTTTATTTTATTTTTTGAGTAGAATTTTATGTTTGGAGAAAAAATAAGAAGTTTTCTCATATTTATAAAAAAAAGGGACTTTTATATTTATAAAAATTATTATTTTAACTAATTATATAGTAGTGAAATTATAATATCAATAAAAATATTGTATTTTATCTTATAATATTTTTTATAAAATTTTAAAAATATTTTTTATCTTCTAAACTTATAATATCATTACTATAATTAACAAAAATAATTATATCTATTATAAATATATAAAATTTTATTAATTCTATTACGAAAAACATAAAATGTTTTAATTTTTCTCTAATAATATAAAATCTCCTTCTAAAAATATAATTAAACATTTAACCCCTCACTTTGAGGGGCAAAATGGTCAAAAAAGTTTCATAGGGATTAAGTGATAAATTTTTAAAAGTAAAGAGAGTTTTGTGAGTGTTTTTATTTGTAAGGGTATTTCTCTATTTTTAAAGCAAAAAATAAAAGAATTTTTATAATTTATCCAACTTTTAAATTAAAAAATTAATATAATAAAGATATTACTATATAATTTATTCCAAAATTAAAGGGAGCCGAAATGGAGAGTGAAATACCCAAAATTCCTCATCAAACAGAGCCTCTCTAACCACATAATCTCCAAACTCCAGGGCCAGATCCACGTGATCTTCATCTGACGGCTGCAGTTTGCTGAGCCTCAGATCCAACGGCCATAATTGATCTTTAATCTCTCTACTGAATAGCTTTGGCACCTCCATTGATTTCTCTACGTTTCTATTGGTTGTTGATAATTTCAAGTTCACCGTTTGCCTACTCATCACAATCCAATAAAAAAAAAGAGAGGATATTTTTGGTCAGCTTTTTTTTTTTTAATGGAGAAAAGTATTTCCTGGAAAAAAAAATAATATTTTTTGGAATTTGAAAGTGACAGAAAAATAAAGGATAATGTTATTGCCAAATCAAAATGACTATAGTCAGAGCAAAATTGTTATTTTTAAAACAATTTTGTGGCTCTCATTTCGTAAGCCGTAACAATTTTTGCTCTAATAATAACAGCTCGGAAAACAAAAACGAAAACTCAGAATGACCTGGGAGTATGAGTGAAGCAGCCATTGTTATTGGAATGAAGTGGCACCATGGATGATGACTTATAAAATACACAATTTAGTTTTATTGACATGCTTGAGTTTTTCCTTCTTCACTTCAAACTCTAATGTTTATAATTGTAGGATGCACATATACCATATATTTATATGGCCCAATGCTTATAGCATATGTGGCTATGTTTAACTCACTCGAGCTGTCGTATATGAGGTCCGCACTGCGTGTAATAGAGTTGGTAAAATTTGGTACAACAACAACAACAGACCCAGTGTCTCAAGGGCTCCCACATAACTCACTGGAGTTGTGTCGCATTTTGTGACGAGCGAGTTGTTCCTTTTTTCTTGTTTTGTGTCGGTTTTTGTTGGTCCCCGTGTTGGTGCGGTTGGACCTTGGCCTCGCCTAGGGACTGGCCGGCTGGTTTAGAGACTTTGTCACAATTTATCGAAAAAAGGGTGAATGTACGAAGCATTACCCCTTCAAGGTGTAACCTTGCCGAGAGGCTGTTTCCAAAGACCCCCAACATTATAGGGTTGGCAACACGAGGACTTTCCAGGAGGTCACCAATCCTGGTACTACTCTCGTTCAAGCACGCTTAACTTTAGAGTTCTAATAAGATCCGGTTGCATCAGTACCTGGTAAATGAACCCTAGTTGGTACAATTTGGCACGATATGTTACATTTTAAGATTAGATTTTGACGATGAAAAGAAAGGAAGATATATGATTATGATTTTGGTAATATTTAAATAAAAAATGATTTGATGATGATTGAATCTAAATTAGAATAGAACCACAGAACTCTATAGGATACACCGTCAAAGAGAAATGATGTGAGGGGTCAATGATTTCGTAAGAGGTGTTTAAGGGTATCCGGGGTAGGGAGAGACTGAGAAAGACGGATTGTTAGTGTTTGTGAGTCATTTTCAAATCATGTTGATTGAGAATTTTTAACTTTTTCATCCAAAAGTTGCATTCAGGAGGATTCATAATTGTTTCCTATGTAAAATTTATATTCAGGTTGAGAAATCGTAAGTTGGGGTTTTGGATTAGAGTCGTTTCCCAAAAAAAAAATTAAAATATCAACGCATCACACGGATGAAGATCACTCCTCTTCTCTATCTCCACCAAACGGCTACCTAAAAACTTCCACTTCACAGGGGGTAGCAAAACAAAGAATAAAGAGAAGAAAATGCAAGCTAAGAAAGTTTTTCAAGAATTCAGATTTGCACCTCATGGAATTTAACTTAAGTTGTAAGAAAATGGTCCGAAGAAAGCACAAGTTCAAGAAACCTCGAGAGAAGGGGAAGGAAAAACTGAGAGCTAAAGAGGATCAAGAACAAATAATTGTCGATGATCCAGTGTTTTCCGAACAAGCGCAGGAGTTGGGAAAACACTTGTGCTGTGTTTCCATGCAGACAACTCCATCCGGTGAAACAATTATCCAAGTTGAATGAGGAGAACCAAACAAGTCGTGCATCCCAATCCCATAGAAGTAATAATCATCATGAATGAGCCCGTTTGGGGTGCTTATCCTTTTATCCCGTCGACTCAGGTTTTCTTGTCATCCCATTGGGGTTCAATTTGTATTTGAACTTTTGATGAGTGTTCGTCATTTTGTTTTAGTTCCCCCGTTTTGTGGAACGTTTTGATTGCACTGTGAGACGTATGAAGTGTTTTGACCTCTCTTTTAGTCTTATTAGATTTGTATTATAGGGGTTGCTCCAGTCCTTTTTGATCATTTTTTTTTTTTTTGTTGCCCTTGCACTCGTGTATTTTGCTGGGGTTAACCAATTATCGAAAAAACCCACCACTCGTTGCTATCAGGGGTGTTTATATATTAGCAAACACGATCTTAATATGGGTGTTATTGTTAAATGTTAGGATATTATTATTATTGCTTTAAAATTAAATGTCGATTAACATAAAAAAAATAATAAAAAGAAGGGTATAATTTGTGTCAGATTCGATTGACATATGGGTTTTTGACATATGAGTACGATTTAGTTAATACCCTGTAGTTTTTTCCTCTGATTGAGCGAGGGCTTTCACATATATTATTATATATGTGATTATTTTTATGCTTCTAATTTTAAATAATTTGTTCTACGATTTTGCCAATATTTATCGAAAAAAATAATTTGTGATTTTTCCTATCAATAAATATTTATTAAGATGCCTCTACATGCTACGCATGTTAGCAGAGTCAGTCAAGTCGATCATTTTCCATTAAAACAAGGTTGCAACTTCTTTTTATAATTCTAAATTTATGCTATGTATCAGTATATAAACAACAACAGACCCACTGCCTGAAGGGCTTCCGCATAGGCGGGGTCCGCGAGGGGTGGATGTACGCAGCCTTACCCCTTCAGGGTGTCACCTTGCCGTGAGGCAACACGAGGACTTCTCAGGAGGTCACCCATCCTGGTACTACTCTCACCTAAGCATGCTTAAATTCGAAGTTCTAATGGGATCCGGTTATATTAGTGCCTGGTAAATGAATCCTATGTATCAATATATAAACAAACCCCTATATTTTGTTGTTTTAATAAAAAGGCTATCATGATAACGTTTCCGTCGCAGAGTTGTTTATTAATGTTACAGAAAAATGGTAAAAGTATATATCAATACTCTTTATCTTACTTTATAAATACAAAATCTGTGATGTTGTATTATATAGAAATTATTTTTCTTTGCCTGCTATCCGAAATAAATATACAAACATCAGGATCGACTGATCAAGTAATAATAATTGGGGGGGGGGGGGGGGGGGGGGGGGGGTTGACCCAATATGCTTAGCATAGGGGGAAGTGCCCGGGCAACATAGAAACGAGTCCATCCCCATTTTCCACAAAGCCTGACATTATGCAGGCCGGAGCAGCCTCGGTATCGGGTCATATCGACGACTGCCTCCCGCTCTACAAAGCTATTGTCGATAACAATAGAGAGGGAGCAGCTAGTTTCCTGCAAACCCATCCCGAAGCATTGGATCAGAGCCTCACCGATCGTCAGGAAAAGGCCCTCCATGTCGCAATCCATGACAATCGTCGCCCGACCAGCGTTCTGGCATGGCTGCTTCACCGTGTGTCCGATGAAGGGCTAGCGTCACGCCACAGGTTGGTACAAATAAAACCAAAAAAAACATGGCTGTATTGTCTTCTTCAAAACTTAACTAGAATTTATAATGGAAATAAATGTTTTGTTTGGCAACTACGTAGGGTAAGTTGTTTGGGGTATTTTCAAAATATGTAAAGATATAGTTTTGGTATATTTTGGTGAAAGGGTGTGTCTCTTCCAAGATACACTTGAGACATCTATATAAAACCTACCAAATTAAGTTTGAAGTACTTAGAAAAATAGACTTGAAAATCATTCATTCTTTTCTCTTCTTGTCTCGAAAATCCTTCATTTCTACACTCTACTTCACTTTGTTTTTGGTTTCATTATATCCCAAGACTATTTTGTTATTGACGAAATAAATCTTTAGGATAGTAGTTCGTTACACGCCTTTAGGCCGTTTGACTGTTTTAGTACCCGGTTTTTATATATTGCAATGTGGGTAAAGAGGGATAAATAGGGGGAAGGTAAGATATTGTCATATGTTAATAAAAAGGGATAGGGTAAAAAAGAATAAATGAGTTATTCTTATTTCATAATTAGGTAAAATGGCAAGGATATAAATAATTATAATTAAAATAAGAGTAAAATTGTCCAAAACTTTTCTAAACGGGATAAAGGAGATAATGGGGATAAAATTCTATACCCAAAAAAATTTGCTAAATCTTTTTACCCTTACCCCTTTACCTCGTTGCTGAACTTGAGGTAAGGGGAAGGAGAAAAGAAACTTACAAAAGGGATAGAAGAGAATATTAAAGTGGGAGAGAATTTAGTTTTCATAAAATATTATTTAATCACATTGCTAACATATGATTAATTTTTTTTATTTTCCAGAGACGGCAACACCGCACTCTTGGTGGCTGCAATCATGGGAAACACCAAGGCTGCGGTGTTGCTGTTAAGGCGGAGCGAGGAATTGTTGTGGGAGGAGAACAATGGTGGGTGTGTGGCAATGGTGGAAGCAGCACGGTATGGGCACAAGAGCACGGTGCGCTATCTACTTGTGCGTTCGCTAAGGGATCAGCGACAGCGATTATCGAGTGAGATTTGTGTCAGTTTGATAGAGCTACTCCTTATCGCTGGATTCTACGGTGAGTCCATTATTTAGATATATAATGTGGTGTTTGGCGTGTAACTAAAATTGAGTTTATTAGACTATAAAATCGAGCTACTCCATAAATTGTTTTTTTTTTCAGTGTCCAATAAATCTTGGCCATCCAGTACAATGGAGGGCCAGGATTGACTCATCTCATGCTCTCACCCTGTCATTTGAACGCCACCTTATATATATATATATTCTAATGGAAATGGAATTGTCATTGCAGATGTGGCTTTATACGTGATCGAGAAAAGCTCCCATTTACTTAACCCGCAAAATTGTGAATCTCTTCTTGCGATTGTTGCTGAGAAACCAGCTCAATACGGCTTGTGGCTATTTCCTATCAATCTGCTGCGAGGTTTGATTTCGAGTCTGTGCGAAAAAACTGGAACAAACTAATATACTTTGATACCAATTTGTTAGAAAAATCTTAATGCGGAGGCGTAAACCCTAATCACTTGATTCGATTCAAATAATATGACTCACACAAACGAGAAGTAAACAAATATATGAAGAAAGAAAGAACAAACACGAACACACAATATTTACGTGGAAACCCCTCTACAATCGAAAGGGGAGAAAACCACGGGCGAAGATGGAGATTTTTTATTGATACTGAATGGAAGAATTACAACGACACTTCCTCTGAACGAGATCTATGAAAGAATTACAATCACTTTCTTTTAACTCTCGTAGCACTCAAAATCTGAATTAGAGGAATTAGAAAATCATCTCTCTCTTGGCCGTGGCAGCGCCTCACTCTAAATTGGATCACTTAATGACGGAAACCCTACGCCTATTTATAGACCCGTGTCTGGGAGGTCCCGATCGATCGGCCCTCTTACGGCCTAAAATCCTGAAAATTTTCCTTAAATCACCCGATCGATCGGTGACCCCACGGCAACCCCATAAACTTAAAAACAAGTAATTTGAGACATAAACCTAACATAGTCAGATCTTACAAACTCGATAATTAAAGAACTCATAAAAAATTTAAGATGAAACCTATCACACTACCAAGCCTATACGTACGCGACTAATGGGACGATTGTTCTAATGTGTTGGCTAACGCCTATATTATTGATTTATGATGATGCAGTTCAGATAATCATGTCATTATGCAACAAAATCTTAGAATCAGGAGATTTCTCGAGGTTCAAAGCTCCATTTCTTATGGCAGCTAAGTTAGGAGTCCATGAAATCGTAGAAGAAATTTTGACAGCACAACCGGAAGCCATATGGTTTACAAACGACAAGGGCCATAACGCGTTTCACCTGTCAGCGATGCATCGTCACGAAAATATCTTTGCACTTCTTTGTGAAAAGGGTAGATGTAAGAACATCGCAATTGGGTCCCGAGACACTTCTAATCGGAATATCTTGCATCTCGTGTCAGCGTCCGATTCTTCCCACGAATTTACTTACTCTAGCGGTCCGGCCATTCGAATGCAGTATGAGTTACAATGGTTTGAGGTACGTACTAAGTATTAACAGGACTTTATGACGTATATTGGTGTAAAGTAAGCCTGTAGATTGACTTTAGAAATGGTAACTAACAGGAGGTGAAAAAGCATGTTCCACCATCCTACATTAAAGAAACAGACTACCAAGGACGAACGGCAGAACAAATCTTCATAGAGACACACAGGGATTTGGTCAAATCGGGGGAGAAGTGGATGAAAGGTGCGGCTGCAGCTGGCATAGTGGGTGCCACCCTAATAGCAACTGTGGCATTTGCAGCCGCTATTACCGTGCCAGGCGGTACCAAGGACGGAGTTGGAGTGCCAAACTACATTGCCAACCAAGATGACAATACTTTATTTCGAGTATTCCTTTATGCCGTTGGGTTTGCACTATTCTTCTCCATATCCTCTGTACTCATGTTCCTGTCCATCCTCGCATCGGGATACATTCAGTCTGATTTTCGAACCCTTCTAGCCAACCGTCTCATATTCGGTCTTCTTACACTTCTCGGGTTGCTAGCAGCCATATTGACAGCGTTCTGGATAGCGCTCAATCTGGCTATGCGTCAAGAGGTCAAAATGAATTTAGGTAGCTACATGTTTTTACTGCCGCTTTGTGTCCCGTTGTTGTTGTTCCTTTATTTGTTTAGACCTCTCGTAGCACAGATGATGTGGCTCCCCTGGGGACTAAAGGATTTCTTTCGCGAAAGCCCCATCCTTACTATCCCTTTTATTGACACTCCGATGAGCTTCATGAGTTCGTTTTCGCGCCTCACCTTTAATCGATGGGTGATGATGTGGATCCTTTTGGGACCGAGCGTTTTTCAGCCCAAACAACTGGGTGTTCTGTACAGATGTTGTTGTCGGAATTTTCTTTTACGGTTTGAGAATTGGAGGATGAAAATGGTTGAACTCGAGTATAATTCTGCAGTGTCGGGTTACCAATGGCCATGGAGATATATGCACTGGCAATAGAGGGGGCACCAACCAAGGGTACAGAATTTGTTCTATGGGTACCTTTATCCTCACATTGTAATTGTACGCAATCTTGGTACCGTTTTCTATTTACGATTTTTAGTTTTTGAAAAATTAGAAACTAAATTTTAAAAATGATTTTTTTTTTAATTTTAGTTTTTTTTTTTAATCACATAAAAACTAAAAATAGAAAACAAAATAACATGAAAATATGGTTTTCAAAAATTAGTTTTTAGTTTCTCTTAAAATAAAAGACTATAAACAAAAAACAATACAAGTGATTGGGCAGCTTTAGATTGTTGTGGGGATCATTTCAAACTTCAGTGGTTTTTTTTTTTTTTTGGATATTGGTAATGCCTAAGGGAGGGGATGTAGGATTCGAACCCGTGCCCCGATGTTGGCCAATTGCAACCCAACTAGTGGAACAAACTGGAGCCCGACATTTCAAACTCAAATTATGGAATACTTGATGAACCACTCTTCTTTTTCTTCTTGTTAATTAATCATTTACTCTATGGAGGTTTCAATTTGCATCTTTTGCTATAACGTAAATATACAACAACAATAACAAGCCCAATGCCTCGAGGGCTCCCGCATATGCAAGGTTTGGGGGTAGGATATACGCAGCCTTACCCCTTCAGGGTGCTACCCTAAAGGGAAGCTTTGTCCGATGACCCCCAACCCAAAAAGCAAAGAAGCAAAAAGCAAAAAGCAAAAAAAGCATCAAAACGTAATAGTATAAACGCATAAGCGCATATCAACAACGGCATAGAGAGTAAATGTGCAGGTAGGGTCCGAATGCAATCAAAACATAATGAGCCTTACCCTTTCAGGGTGCTACTAAACTTTGTCCAAGTACCCCCAACCCAAAAAGCAAAGAAGCAAAAAGTAATAAAAGCATCAAAGCGTAATAGTATAACATCATAAGCGCAAATCAACAACGGCACAAAGAGTAAATGTGCAGGTAGGGTACGAATGCAATCAAAACATAATGAATCAAAAAACTAAAAAAAGAAAGCAAAGTGAAAAGGAAGGACAGATCTCTTATATGGTTCTTCAAGTATATGTCAGTATCATGTCAGTTTACTCTCTTCAGATATTCCCCCACCAACCCTAATTATTTGGAGCTTCTCAGGCAAAGAGAACGGAAGAGGGAATTGTAAATAGGGCTGACAAATATATCGTGTCATCTTTATGTAAGAAGAGGGTTTCTAAGGGATAGACCTGAATCAATCCGTTAAATGAATGGATTAGACATCCTCAACTCTTACCCAACTTAATTAATAAACGGGTAACTCACAGGTTATCTATTTAGTTATATGGGTGACTTTTTTTTTTTTTTGACACGCTAATTTTTTAGCTTATAAATATATTAATAATGTGATCTTATGGCTTACACAAGTAACGAAACATGTCATACTTATAACTGCTATAATAAATTATCAAATTAACATGATTAATCATAGTTCGGCCTATCTCATATCAGCATAGGCTACAAAAGAATATATAAGACAACAATATAAAATTCAAATAACTTAACTATATGAACAGGTAAAATGCACTGAAAACAGGTCAAATTCAACTCAATTACTTAAATATGTTAAACTTATCGACTCCAATTCAACCGCGATTAAATACCTTGATACATCTCCTTCCTAATACACAAGAAAGTTGCTTAATATTGTTCCTAATATTACTCCCCTAAATATGTTTTATGTGTCTCAATACTTCCAATACAACCAGATTCCAAAATCCCCAACCCAAATCCATTATCTTTGTGTCATATTACTGTGTCATGTTAGATTTTTGTCAGCTCTAATTGTAGGGTTAGGGCATGGCAACGCGAAGAAGACAGAGAGAGAGAAGGGATGAGTGGAATTGTTGACGAAAATCCAACCTCAAATATGCTATACCCCAACCTCATGTAATGTTATACAATGAAATATATTTCCGAATCCAAAACAAAAGAAAATGCTAATGAAAAAAATATTTTCAATTAAATTATGTAACACCTATACAATTTCATTCGCCTGCTTGCCCCGAGGAAGGGTGATCATCTTTCTTAATAGCATATGGATAGGAAAAAGATGCTTCAAAAGGCGTACAACGTTTGGAAAAAGGACCAAGCAGTACAGTATTATATATACATAAAAAGCAACATGTTCTGAAAAAGGACACACACACAACATATTTTAGAAAGCGAACAAGAAGGGAATCAGCTACATCTTAGATGACCGGACTAATGATGTGGCAACAGGAAATCTAGCAGGGCAGATGACACGGCAATCAGAAAGATGTTGTGGTAAATGGCATGGCAATGTCCATGTCCTTACCCAAAACGTATTGCTCTTCTAGTGTATACAATAAACATTACGCCTTTCTTAGTCATTTCCCCAAACATTATATGCTTCTTTGAAGCACTTTTGTCACCCACAGTTGGCTCAAGTACTGGCGTTGTACAAGGATACTTCTAACGTTGCTGTCACTTAGACACTTCAAATTAAACAAAAGGACACAGAAAAGGCTCAGAAAATGATCGAGTCTGACCACTGAACACATACCGGTATTCGACTCTTGTACCCAAGTCTAAGTAACATACCTCTTCCGTAAATGCCCGATAAATGATCCTTCACTGCACTAAATCTTTGTCAGAAATAGAACAAGATGAGCTTCCCTTGGAGTGGATGTGTAAATGACAAATATCAATCACTGCCATGGGTAAATATAGCCTCTACCCTGTCGAGCGACGCCTGCAAGCGGCCCGAATTCATGTTGAATAATGGCTCACCTGTGCCCAGCGCCCTATTCAAAGCACACGTTAGAACGATGAGCCACTGCAAAGTGAACCTTAAAGGTAACTTGAAAATTAAATGGAACTAGCATCACAGAATCAGAGATTCAGAACATTAAATAATGACACCATTACGTGGTAGATTTTGAGCAAAGCATCACTCAGTCAGCCGTTATACAATTGCATAGTTGAATGAAGCTGCGGGAGTGGAAACGGAAGCGGAAACGGAAACAAGGGAGTGGGCAGTGAGAGCATGGAGGAAGCAACAACAACAACCGACTCAGTGCCTCAAGGGCTCCCGTATAAGTAGGGTCATGGGGGAAAGGGATGTACGCAGCCTTACCCTTTCAGGGTGCTACCCCAAAGAGGGGACCAACACGCCGTCACCGGATCCCATGAGAACTCCGAAGTTAAGCGTGCTTGGGCGAGAGTAGTACCAAGATGGGTGACCTCCTGGGAAGTCATCACCCTCAGGTTGGGGGCACTGGGAAACAGCCTCTCTTCAGATTAACATCCTGAAGGGGGAAGACTGCGTACATCCGCCCCCCCAGACCCTGCGTAGACGGGAGCCCTTGAGGCACTGGGTATGTTCCTTTTTATATACAAGCAAAGTTAATCAAATATTATTAATTGAGGCATTAAAACATAAATATGAAAACAAAGAGAATATTAAGTAATAAACAAGAAAGTTGAGTACTCCAATGAATAAGATCAGGAAAATTGACTCCAACATATCCGCACAATTCAATTATCCTCTAGATCGAGTGCCATAATTAGCCAACAAATCATCTAATAAGTATTTTCTTATCAAAATGACATCTTGATTGTTTGAATGACGTTTCCATCAAGCTTGATATGCATTTGAAACGCAAATGTGACTTTGAAACACAAAATCGTGCTTTTGAGCGTGAAACCATTTTGGGAGTTTCCAGCAATTATGATCTTACTTGCAACGTTTTGAGGCAGAAGAAAATAAACTAACCCAGTAACTTCAGGAAGGACATAGTCTGCCCTCCATCCAAATCGCAAATCGAACCCAGGGCACAAACCAAGAGACGTCTTGTTTCGGATTCGAGATACACCATCTCCACCCAAACAGGTGGTAAGCTTCCATTTCCATCCGGTCGCATTTAAAGAAAAGTTGTGGCCTACACCTACCTGCACATTAAGCGTATCTATGTTATGAACCAATCAACTATCTCAAAAGTTCTAATTGTTAGTAAGACACCCAAGAATGTTTTATATTCAAACATACACCCTCAGGCAAATACATAATGGATTTGACGTTTAGATAACACGCTTATTTCACATTTAGATTTCAAAGTATGTTAATATTACAATCGCAGGTCATGAGCTTCAGGCTAGAGCCCTTTTACTAAAAAGGCTTAAGAAACCAACTATCCAAAAGTTCTAGTCATTAGAAGGAGACCCAAGAATGTTTTATATTCAAACATACACCCTCACACAAATACGTAATGAATTTGAGGTTTAGATAGCGCGCTCACTTCACATTTAGATTTCAAAGTATGTCAATATTACAATCGCAGGTTTCAAGCTTCAGACTAGAGCCCTTTCGATTTTTAAGGCTTAAGACACCAATTATGCAAAAGTTTAAGCTGTACAAAGAAAACTCAAGAATAATTTTATATTCTAAAAATGCCACCTAATGCAAATACACATTGGACTTCAATCATGAATCATGCACACACTTACTTCGGTGCCAAATTATATCAATATTAAGAGTGCATATGGATAGGATTCAAACTCAAAACTACTTGGCGAAAGAAGTTCTAATATCATGTCAAAAAACCAACTATTCCATATGCTTAAATTGTTAGCAAAAGACCGAAGAACATATTCTAAAAATCCACTGCTCACATAAATCAGCAGTGAAGGTTTCTTATAGAATAGAAGAAAATGCATTTGACAGCCTGATATGACGGCTTTTAGAAAAAAGAGATACAGCCAAGTGAATTGAACCTGTAAATTAAGGAATTTGGTTAAAGGGATCTTCTTAGAAAGAATCCGCACATCATGATGTATAGGCTCATATATGAACTTCCATCTTCGTTCATAAGACAAAGGCTTAAGTACCAGCTTCGTCTGGAAATCGTTCATTGGAGCATTGTAGAACTGCAAACGGATAACAGGTAAAACTAACCGTTCAGTGACAAGGTTTCACATGTCCAGGCTCAGATGATCCAATATACTATGAAACGAACTCAAAATGAAGTTATCACTTGCAATTTCATACAATTCAGAATCAATTAGAAGCATCAGCCATTTTGGAAGAGTGTCCTAGGTGTATTTAGTTCCAAGGAAATTTTCAGTTTTCGGATGATTTTCCAAGAAAACTGCGTTTTCTTAGAAAATATGTTCAAAAGGATCCGTTTTTTGAAAAAAAATATAGTTTTAGTTTTCTTTCTGATGAAATTGAAAAACATGATTTCTTTTTCTCGTTGTTTTTTCCCTTGTAATGAAGGGGTGACCTTTCCATGATTTCTAACATTTCCAAGCGTTTTTTTTTTTTTTTTTTGGGTTTTCCGAGAAAGCATCTGGAAAAATAAAAATAGTAAACTTGGAAAATTTTCACAAATTGAAACGGTCCCCTTAGTGATACTGACGATCTCGAAAATCACTACAACACTAAGTCACTGTAATACGTATCTATACTTCAAACATAGGCAATCAATCAAAAACATATAATACATCAACACAAAAGTGCAATTTTGTGTCCATGTAAATAATATCATGAATCAAAACCCACAAAGGGGCGGATTTCTATTGAGAAATCTACATCATTGCCTTACAAAAGAGCATTCCCTTCACGGGTTAACATTCATAGACACACACTGCAAATAAAAAACTCATTGAGCCTCCAGCCAAACTACCTTAGAATGACATTATATTAGAAAAAATTAACAGGGACAAAATATTCATTATATATATAGACATTAAAAAGGCCAATATGTTCATAAAAAGCAACTTTTTATGTTTAATTGTAAAAGATATCGTAACTTTATCCAAAACATGTTTGTTCTTCTTCTTGTTTTCTTTTTTATCATTCTTCTTATTCTTTCCTCATGGCATGTCTTCCATGTACATCTTGTAAGCATTCTAGCACTTCATTTTTTTTCTTTCAAACACAATGACCTATAAGGTAATTTTAACTTCTTTTTCCATCCATTTTCAAACAATTCAAATTACCAAAAATTAAAGGGCTTTTATAGAAAATTCAAAAGTAGTCATTTTTCATTTAACCACAATTTTTCACTTTTTCAAACCACCTTCAAAAGTTTAAATATTTCCAATCAACTGCCTATATTAATGCCATTAGTTTTCTGTTGAAGCTGCACGTGTAATTTTACCTACGTTATATATAAAATCAAGGAAAACATAAGAAATGTCAGTTTTAGCTTAGTTAATAAAGCATTATGTTGTTAAGGCTGTAGATTCGAATCCTTCCACTCACAAGGGTATAGCAGGATTCAAACTTGTACACACAGACCATTTAAGGGAATACTGCTTGACCAAGTGAGCTGAGACTAACATGCGAAATTATCCCCCTTTTTCTATATGGAACTATAAAAATACACGTGTAGCCTCAACAGAAAACTAGCGACATTACTGTAAGTAGTTGATTGAAAAAATTTAAACTTTTGAACAAGGTTTTCTAAAAAATTAAGAAATTGAGATTGTTAAGTAACAAATGACTACTTTTGGAGGTTGTTTTCGATAAATAAACCCAAAATTAGACCCTATACAATATACAACAACAATAACCACAAACCCAGTACCTCAAGGGCTCCAGCCAATGCAGGGTCAGGGGGAGGGTAGCACCTTGAAGGGGTAAAGCTACATATATCCTCCCCCCCCCCCAAAAAAAAAAAAAAAATCATCAATTAAAGGGGTAAGACCCTATACAATATGAGAATCTCAAATCCCCGCCTCAACTACAAGAGCTCAATCGTTCCATAAGAATTCAACTGCACTAGTATTAATTCTTACTCTATGAATTCACTCAACCCAATCATCAATTAAAAAAAAAAGATAAAAAATCGGCATGGCATTCTCATTCTTTTCACTTTCAAATTTACAAAATAAATTAGTGTAGAATGGAGGAAACATACACACTCAGGGAATACAGAGCACTATATATATATCTCAAAGAAAAATACGATACAAGAGTAAAGTATATCCATACAACATAGAGATAAATACGTAAGAAATACAAATATACTCTAATATCCTCCTCAATTTGAACCGGGGGAGCTCTCAAACACATGTAGAAGGAAGGAAACGTACCCAACAAGGGATACAAAGCACTATATCCTAAAACCTAGTGGCATTAGAGGAAATAACCTATTAGAATTATATATTGATCTTTCCAGTATCACAATTCCAATATGGAATTCAACTAGACACTCACATGTAGAGTCCTTAACACTCCCCTACACACGTCTTTTCAAACACACCCCTCACCTTCTCTCGTCCAATCGGATCCAACGTTGCTGAGGCATCCAACGCAACAAATTCAACTACACCCCTCATTTGAAGGACATAGTATGTCAAACAAGAGTCCAGGATCAACCACCCACTCTAATACCATGTTAAATTTTACCGGACCTTTAGCCATGACCCATAGAATTAGCATACATAATATCCACCTATAAACTCAAGTGTGGTTCTATCCTAAAATTAGTTGACATTAGGTAGAGCAACCACTACACTTAATATTGATGTCTACATAAGAAATACAAATATACTCTAATAATTAGCAAAAGCGCAGATGTTACCTCTAAATTGACACCAAGTCGAAACCCTTCAATATCTTTGCGAAACTTGAGAAACAATTCCGAAGGAACCACATTTACTTTGCAAAGTTCATCCCAGGGCACGGGTTCTTCACTTGTGTAATCCTCCGGATTCGGATCCATTTTCTGCCAAAACGGACCCTGACAGATTCATACGGAGAAGCAATTGAAAATGAAAAACCCTAGAATTCTGATAATAATCGAGAACCCACCGATGAAATTTGTGGGATTTCGTACCTCGTTGGGGTAAATGAGTGCACGTAGCTGAAGTGAAATTTCAACTCACTTTTTATAAATTTTTAGAATAGATAAATACCAGAACTTTAGGGACCGTTTCGTACGAGGGAATAAAAGAGTAAGGGTAAAAATGGGTATCTTATTTTCGACTTTTGACTAGGTGGAAGTGGGAATAAAATCCATTCCATTCCCATATTTTAATACCGGGGCCTGAGGGTTTGGAAACGTAAAATTAAACATAGAATTTAAATAAAAATTTTATTATTATTATTATTATTATTATTGTCATATTAAATTTTATTAGAGAGTATTTTAGTAAACTGTGTTGTTTATATTTATTTTCACTAGTTTATATCAAATATAAAAATGACTATTTTAACTTATTCCATCTTCATTATATACATATATCAAACCAATAAATGGGAATGACTAGATCATTCTCATCCCCCAAAAGTCATTCTCATTTCCTTATTTTCACTCCTACAAATTCTTTCCCTCGTACCAAACTTTCCCTTAGAGCATTCCTCTCGTATTTGAGATTCTCAGGACATTAGTTCGGATAATAGAGAAAAAGGACCAAGAAGGGGCATGATCTCAAGAAGACACACTTGAACCCTTGGAGCCAGTATTCGCTAACTAGTTAGCAACCTTATTTGCTTTTTTTTTTTTTGGAATTTGAACTTACTTGACACATATTGAACGGATGAATTTATCTTCGCTAATGGAACTATAAAAAGGATAATTATAAGGGGGAAAAAAACATTTTATGGCAAAAAATAGAAATATTTTCTGAATTTTCTTACTAAATAGAAAATACTTCATGTATTTTAAATCTTACAACACACACTCCATAAATTTTACAATTAAGCATAACACACTCATGCATGCCTTCCTAAAAACATATTGTCCTTTTTGTTCATGTTTTTAAACATAAAAGAAGGAACATACCTAGTGCCTCAAGGGCTCCCGCCTACGCAGGGTCTGGGGGGGCAGATGTACCCAGCCTTTCCCCTTCAGAATGTTAACCTGAAGAGAGGCTATTTTCCAGTGCCCCCAACCTGGGGGTGAGGACTTCCTAGGAGGTCACCCATCCTGGTACTACTCTCGCCCAAACACGCTTAATTTCGAAGTTCTAATGGAATCCGGTGACGGGCGTGTTGGTGCCCTCTTTGGTTAATAGACAGTAAAAAATATACCCTTATTTTTTTTAGATTATTTCCTATTCAAATTAATTTTTCAAATAGCTATATAAAATGTAGAATTTTAACGGGTGTAAATCACAAGTAATATATTTACACAAATAAATAAAATAGGACACATTTTATTTATTAGTGAAGATAATTTATATTTAAGATGCAAAATACATTATTCTACATGAATACATTTTTTAATTTATAACTTTTGCGTATCAAATACATAACAGTATATGTATATTTTTTAAACTCATATTAAATGTTGAAAAAAAAAATTTACACAAATTCTGAAAGGAATAATAATATTGTGAATTTATTATACTTTTAACATTAAAAAAATTATGAAGGTAAGTTTTTTAACCTGATTTTTTTTTTACTTTATTTTAGTGCACAAAAAAAAAATGTACTGTTTATCTGAGAAAATGTGCTATTGACATTAAAAAAGAATATAAATTAAATAATTTTTATCTAGATAATAATCTAACCCAAATTCAGACCGATAACATTGGTCATCAATCTGATTACTTAGTCAAGTTAATTTTAAAGTAATGCTAGAGTCTCCCTGTGCAATGCATTGGTTTATTATCAAAAATTATTATATTTTTGTATTATATTTGTGATTAAACAAAAGGGTAACTTATTTTATATATTGAAATGTCAAAGTACGTAGATAATAAATACTGAAGTATCTAGATACCTAAGTGATAAATTCTGTTTATTTAATTATTGATTAATGGAGTTTATGATACTTTAATGATTTTCATGTGCAAATTTTTTTTGGTTGCTTTGAATAATGGATTTCAAGTCCTTAGAATTTGAGAATTGGAGGGAAGAGATATGAGAAGAAAACTTTGATTTAATATATAAGATAGACTTAGTTACTGGTTAATAAAGTTTATGATGCTTTAATAATTTTATGTGTTAATTTTACTTTTTTTTTTTTTGTTGTTTTGAATAGTGTACTTCAAATCTTTAGAATTTGAGAATTGGAGGATGTATGAGTTACGAGAAGGCGAACTTTAATACATAATGATAAGCTTTTTAGGTTAGGGGTTCTCGAAAATAGCCTCCCTTCTGAGCAGCCCCCAGAAGGGGGAAGTCTGCGTACATCTACCCCCAGGCCTTACTTATGCGGGAGCCCTTGAGACACTGAGTTGTTGTTGAACTTTAATATATAAGATACATATATAGTTCTATAAATAATACAAAGTATAGAAAGAAAATAATCCTATAAATATTTTGATGGTACAATAATTTGAAAACCAATCTTTTATGTGCGAGGTTTGCTCGTAAGAGTGTGTGATAAGTGAGCTCTATTCGACTCATCACTAGGGAAAAATTGAAATTATAAATACAGCAACAAAACAAGCCCAGTGCCTCCATGGGCTCCCGCCTAAGCAAGGTTTGGGAGAAGTAGATGTACGCAGCCTTCCCCCTTCGGGGGCTACTCTAAAGAGAGGCTGTTTCCGAGGACCCCCAACCTGAGAAAAGTCGAAATTATAGATATGATCTTTTATTCATTTTCTGTGTATCGGTATCACGGCAAGCATTACAGGGACAAAGTGCTCATAACATCAGTTAGTTGTTGTGGCATCGTTGAGGAAACAAAAGGAGGTGTCTTGGGACGTTTTGGGACAAACTTTCGAGCCCAAACATGCTTCCCGTTGATAGTAAACTTCACCTTCTCCGCGCCATTTAAGATCGAATCTATAGAGCCAACGGAGTTAAGGACAAGACGGGCAAATAATGGTTGCTCGAGTGATTGCACTTCTTGCATGTGAATGGATTCGATGCAATCCCTGTAGTTTCGGGCGAAGAACTCCTTGACCTCCTTCTCAGACACGGGGTAGCCCCTCGAGAAGGTGATGAACATGGTCCGATTGTCAGGGTGAACTTCATTGTCTTCCTTTGTAAAAGAAGGGACTGAACTAGACGCGTCCTGTGGACTCGTGGGCTTGTAAGGAATAGGGTGAAAGAGTAGAGCCTTGTTCCTCTCAATGGCTTGATCCATGATGTCCTTTAATGCCCTAAGGCAAACCCCGTTGACGAGCTTATTGACATTCTGAGCCGCAGTGATACGATTAGAATGTAGAAACGGGAGATATAAGTCTACCTTGTCAGAAAGGGCTCGGATTGTGGGGATGTCATTGTTTGGAGAAGAGGCGAAACTCGAGTCATCATCGAAGCACTTAAGGCATGATGCTGCCTCACTAGCTATAATATCTATTACAGCTAAGGGTAACTGCAAGATTTTAGAGATCAGATGCCTACTGCCTAACCTCTCAAACCAAAGAAGCAAGGCCATCACTTGAATGGACTGAAATGGATCCCTCCAGAGACTGGTAACAAGACAGGTGTAAAGCTCTCTATCTATTTTATGGAAGGCATTGAACTCATCTTGTGACAATGTCATCACTGGTGCGTCCATTTCTATCATTTACTACTGAGAATGGAATAAACAGCTCGATATAAAAGTCACAATGGCTAGTCAAATAATCATGAACAAAATCAAATACTTAAATAACGAAATCTATTACAAAATACTTCCAAAAACATCTATCAAGACAAAAACTGAAAGCAGGGACCAAAACAAATCACGACAGATCATATAATACTATGATTTCACTTCTATCATTTGGCCTGAGGCCAGACTGCAATTGGATTCAACATGATCCTTGGTTTGATTTTCAGACCTTTTTATGAGATTTTTTTTCTTTCATGTATTCGGGAAATAAATATTGAGGTTATAATTTATAGGAAGTGCATTATATGCTTAAGGAAAACATTTCCTACATAAAAGGAATGATAGTTCAATCAATACATATCCAAGTCAGATTCATTATAATTTTTGGTAGATAATTAATTTGACCATGTAGAGGTAATATTGCGTACATGTTATCCTCTCATACTTTGGCTTGATGGGAGCCTCTTTGAGGTACTGGGTTGTGGTTATTATTGTAGTAAACAATTCATGTTTGGTATCATTTTTGGTAGATAATGATTTTTCTTATTTTTAGTTTTTACACAATTTTGAAAAGAACTTGAACGAAAAACAAAAAAATAAGAAAAATTATTTTCAAAACTCAATTGTTAATTTCTCAAAAACCAAAAAGTAAAGAAAAAATACCATACCAAAAAGGCATTAGTTCTCTGTATACCGTGATATAAAGTTAAGCGGATCCGATTACAACTCCGAAATTAGTACCAACACGCAAGCACCGGATCCTATTAGAACTCCGAAATTAAGTATGCTTGGGCGACAGTAGTACCAAAATGGGTGACCTCCTGGAAAGTCCTCGTGTTGCACCCCTGAAGTTGGGGGTTCTCAAAAACAGCCTCTCTTTACAGTATCACGTAGAAAAAACAAATCCAACCCCCTCACAGGGCAGGCAGGAGCATAGGGTCAATATCCAAGAAAGCATGTCAATTCCTTCCTACTTACTTCGACTTTAATATCAGTGTAAGCATGGTCTATTGGGAGCTGTTTAGTCATTGGTGGGTGGAAGCTTTCAAAAAGCAATTTACAGTTCAAGACCATAAAGTACTGTTAATTCAACTATGTTGCCCCTCACTCTTCTCAACGTAGTTGATTCATCTTCAGTCCTATTCTTCCATACTGAATAACCAGAAAAAGAGGTTGCTAGAACATGGGAATTAGCACCATTCCTATGAGTGCTTTTGTCTCGAAGGGCCAACAAAACAAAAAAAAGGGGCAGCCCTCTCTCTCTATCCCTGTCTCGGTTTAGCATTATATATCGATCTGGAGAAAATTTTGATTGGTTGTAGTGCGGATTTAGAAGTAGCTCCGCCATGCTGTGGCTGTGAAGGTAGGGGCTGTCGCCGCCTGATAGAGGCAGAAGCCAAGGTCACCGGAGCTATCCGCGTTGAGTTTTATTTCCTCCTTTGGTAAGGATTGGCTTTAACTGATAGAGGATGTGATTGGAATTCGTCTTTTCTTTATTTGTATCATCAAGACGCCCGAAGGGCCGGCCATATGTACCTCGGGAGACTTGGTCCATTCAAATCAAAATAGAACGAGCACCTACTACTAAGAAGAATAGAATGTCGACCATAATCGAATTCTCATTCAAAAGAGATCTCAATCCTGCAGTTGGCGAAGCAAAAGTCCCATAAGCACCCACGTCTGAAGAAGCAAATGCTCTCGCCATCCTTAGGGAAGCATACACACCTACTGTGAATTAGAGAGGCCTAACCTACATTCATTAACCATCTCGTAGGGATTTCCCTTTGATAGGTCCCTCGCTGCTATGTTATGTTAGGCTATGGATTACAGGAACAAATATAGTTGAATGAGATAGTAGGCAGGTTACACGTTCCACTGTGCCAAGATGTGCCCCGGTCATCCCCTTTTAGAAATAGGGGTCGAAGGGTTTGGGCTTGTAGGTTTCCCCGCCCCCCCTGAGTCGGGTGGTGCTTGTGTGGGGGGTGTGCTACCAGAAATCGGGCTTGAAGCGCTCAAAATATTTGAAAGTGACATCTGATGAGTTGTTTAGGTTTTTAACCACCTTGAGTGGAGTTTACTACGTAATTGGATAAAAGATTGATTGAAGTTTCTTCACTGGTACTGGAATGTATAACACTCACCTGATGTGCACTAGAAGACTTCTTCAAAGCTCCCTTCCATTTTGTGAAACTTAAAAGTGAGAGAAGTAACCTAGTTGAGTCACCTGAGGGATAAGTTGTTCTTGCTATAGTCGACTTTCCCTCTTGGGTGTAGCTCTTGTGAAAAAGGTTTCGGTGCTTCGGTTCGGTTGACCATTCTTTGCTTTGGCGACATTCTATTCTAAAGAAGAAGATCCCGTCTGGCTTTCTGCTTTCGGAGTCGGCATAAAGAGTCGTCCCATAGGGAAGGGGATATAGCATAACCATTGGGAAGTAAAAGTGCGATAAATAAGCTTTTTCTGAGCGTAGATAGTGGTATAGTCCTTAATGCGCAACAAGGGAGCAAGAAAACAGATGCGCCTTACTAAGCCAGAAAGGGGCTGCGCTTCTTTGTTCGCTAGGCTGTCACGCTAGTCATGAATCCCTTGCTTGGTCCTGGGGTATTTTGATTCTCTTTATGATAGCTGAAAGGGGAAGGCTGCATACATTTACCTACCCCATACCCTGCTTAGTGCTCAGGCGTGAGCCCTCAAAGCACTGAAAATGTTGCTTTTTCACTTTATACTATGATATCAAGTCTGCAAATAATAATAACTAGGGTAAACTATATACCTTGAGGATTAATGAAACTTTTTTAGTCCATAAACTTCGTATTCAAATTTATAATCCATTAGTTTCTATAAAATAAATTTTTAGTTAGCTGCTTATAATTCTTTGATAACAGTATGTCAAAGGACTAAAATGTGATTTCATATGATGAAAATGTGATATCATACACTGAATTTTGAACTAAAAATTTATCTCACCCTAACTGGTTGATTAAAAAATTTTAATACAAAATTTTTGGATTAAATAATATTTTCATCAAACCTCCGGATAACAACAGACCCAGTGCCTCTAGCGCTCCCGCCTAAGTGAGGTCTGAGGGGTGGATGTACGCAGCCTTACCTCTTCAAGGTGTAACCCTACCAAGAGGCTGTTTCCGAGAACCCCCAATATTATAGGGTTGGCAACAAAAGAATTCATAGGAGGTCACCCATCCTAATACTATTCTCACCCAGGCACAATTAACTTCGAAGTTCTAATGAGATCCGGTGCATTAGTGCCTGGTAAATAAATCCTATCAAACCTCCGAATACCAAAATATAATTAACCCCAATATTATTACATACACAAAAAAAAAAATTAAGACTCACTTTAATTACTCGGACATAATTATTCTTTCTTAATTAATTTAAATGGGTGCTAAATAATTATACTTTCTCTTTTTATTTAAGAAATAAATTAATGGTGAAAATGGGAAATCTACCCAACATTCATAAAATTTAATTTTTTCCCATGATATTAGATGTGATACCATTTAGGGTTTGTTGTGATGCTATCTTCTTATTATATATATATATGTAAATGGTGCATGCATTTTCTGTATGACAGAAGATACCGACATATATTACAACGACGACAATTTAGTGCCTCAAAGAGGCTCCCACCAACACATATAGGGTGCTATCCTGCAAAGAGGTTGTTTTTGACAATCCTCGTAAAAGAAAGAACAAGGAACAGTATTCACAAAATCCCAATCAAATAAATCGACACATATTATAGTATGGTTATTAAATTAAATTGACTAATAATTGTAACTAATATTGTTGTACAAATTTTTTGCTTTCTATATGTATCATGATAACATTTTGCTCTTGATCAGTGTGGCTTTTTTGATATACTTCTAATCATCCCAAAAGACCTTAATAAATCGATGTACCGAAATACCAAATATGGAATTATCAAAGTTAAACTGGTACTAATCACTAAATTATCAGTTATACTCTTTTTAGTGTATACGAATTAAAATTATGTGAGTACTAAACAAAGTTGGCCCAAAAAGCTTTTTGATACAATATTGTACCATATATCGTATTACTAAATCCCCCCCCCCCTCCTTATCGTTTAATATCAAAGTGTTGTTGGTAGTACACCATATACCGAATAACAAAGAAGAAACGTTAAATAACCAAAAAATAGCATAATAAAAAGGTATATTTGGTACGGTGTTTTGTTAGTTTAGCTCTAAAGTTAAATAACCAAAACATAGTGCACTGAAAAGGTATATTCAATACGATATTTTGTTAGTTTTGCTCGTTGCTCTACAATAATTTTCTGACCTACTTGAATCTCATTGAATTGGGAGGATTATGCAGTGTGTTTATACGATTGGTTATCTTTTTATTGATTTTGATGCTATTATGTTTCCCTATTTTCAGGTGTATATTGTGTCAAGAGCTTAAACACTCTCCTACAGTACAGCTAGATCCATTAGACCACACGTTCAAGAATATTAACTGAAGATAAGATATAAAGTTGGACGAGATATAACCGAACTCAAGGGAAGAAAACCTATAACCAAGAGAAGATACACTACCTCTTATGGCATATTTGCCAGCACTATCATCTACGTAACTCACCTATATATAACCTATGAATGATACAAGATTTCAGTTCATTAGGATAAGTATGAACCCAAAAAATAATGCATGAACTTACGTAAATATATGTTCGATTAACCTAGCAAGTGAATGAATCTAAGTGAATGCACTGAACCAAGTTAGCATCATAATTTTCAATAATGTCACATACGTGAACGTCAAGGTTCAGCGTAGTGGTAATTACCTTCTTTGGCAATAATTAAGGATTTGATTCTCATTAGTCCCTCCCTGGAAATATAATCTCTATCTTCATTACAAAAATGTTTTGTTGGACTTCCTGTATGGAGCCAGATTTTATATTATTATGAGTCAAGTCCATGAAATAAAAAAATATATATCTTTTGTTGCATTCATTAGTTACGCTGACATGACACTCTAAAAAAAATAATAAAAAATAAAAATCTACATTTAAATAATTTTAAAAAAATTAACCAATTTTAAATACTAAAAATATTTTAAATATCTAAAAGATTTGTAAATCTCAAAACTAACAGATATCTAAAAATAATGTCATGCTAGCAAAAACTAACAAATAATTAAATATTAAAGTGTTACATTAAAAAATTTTGAAAAATTTATGTGACATTGAATATTAGAGAATCTATGAGGCTTGTTCAAATTGCACCTCAAATATAGGTAACTTTTCAGAACCGTACCTAAAATTTAGATAATTTTTTGTAAAGAAGATTTTTTTTTTAATCAGAAATAGAGCCTTAATGTTAAATAGCAAAAGACACACACTCAAAAGCTTGTACCCAACTTTTGTACTCAATTTGTCAATCCCATGACAAGATAAAACATAATTAGGTTAACAAAAATTAAATATTAAAATAAGTATACATGGAAGGGACATCCACTGGGTACCTGCACTAGGACAGGTTTAAGACGGGTACAGGATAGATAACGAAGACCTGTTGGACACTCACAGACAATGGAGCGGGTATAAGTATGGGCTTAACCTGCCACGTATCCACTTCATTCCGAATCTTGGTAATAATTTAATTGGATTAAGGCTTGACTATAAGGTTACAATCACACCTTGTAATTCGGAGCAACAAGAGTTTTTATATTAAAAACTACCTAAACTTTTAGGTGCGATTTCAACAAATAAGATTCTAATTTTTCAATATCACATTTAGACTTTCCAAAATTTTGCAATGTCACGTTGTAATGTGATGTCGGTAACCTCTGTCAACTTTGGCTGACATCACGCCACATCAAAGGTGTGATATTGAAAAATTTTAGAAAGCTTATGTGTGACGTTGAAAACTTAGAAAATCTAGATCATTTTTTAAAATCGCACCTAAAATATAGAGTAGTTTTCAGTTTTTAAAAAACCCAAAAGAAAAGTATGAGAGAGAAAGAGAGAGTAGCACTTCAAAAGAAACAAAGAAGTACTCAAGCTAACTATTACAAAACAGCCAACTACACAAGGTGTGTGAGGCATATATTTCGTTCCGCTCCAGCATAGTAAAATACTCATAACATATTAAATTTCGTTTAATTTTCCGTACTATATTACACTAACTATGTCGCCCAGAGATGTCACCCATAACTTAGAAGTATACAGGATCACGCTCGAGCACAAGACACTTTACCTAACAAGGAGTGAACCTAAACTCGAACCCTGGAAGTCGGTTTTTACTCTATATCTCTCTCATTCAACTCTAAATCCCTAGTTGTTTAGGTTACTGAGACTCTTGAGTTACACAATGCAGATCAGAAAGAGAGAAAGACCTTATTGAACAGAAATTCCTTCGAGGAGGGGACGCTTTACGTACATTGTTGGGTAATCTTCGCGCTTGTTGTGGGTGCCTAGGTGGCAAGCACCGAGAAGGCGATGATGAGCTTGAACTCGACAGCTCACTGCTCTCAGTGCTAGACGAGGCCCAATAGGAACTGGCTGGTCCTTTTGAAAAACTGCTGCTGCTGCTGCCACATGGCGGGGGGGTTCGGTTTTGGCCCCAGGAGCGGTTTGAGGCGAGTAAGTTCTTACGCTTCCGGTTGTATGGATTGTCTGGCTTAGCAAGCTCTTTAATGGAGGAGATAGAGGACGCGTCTGCTAGGCTTGTGAATGACTTCGATTTGCCGTTGTAGAACTTCGATATACCTCTCCTGAAGTTCAAATAGAATGAGAGAGGCAGGAACATTAGAATGCAAAAAAGGTACAGTTAGCATACTGATTTCGGCTGAAGTTAATACCAAATTGTGTGGGAGGTGAATTAACCAAACTAGAAGTTTTGGTTAAAACCCAATTGTAATTCCAATTCGAACAAATGAATCAAACAGCAGAATTTAAACTATGGACCGCAATTCCGATTATAACTTCAATTCTGAGCTAGAACTCTAATACGCCAAATAGGATCTTAGAGAAGAAGCCAGAATCCACACAGCAACAGAAGACCAACCTAAAATATCTCATAGGATCTTAACCTTGTATATTTGAAGAAATCTAAAAGCTAGAGATATTGGTCACCTCAAAAACTTCTTTAGTCTTTAATCCAAAATCTAGAAATATTAACCCCCCAGGATGCAAATATGCAATATATACATTAAGAATTTGTTTGGGATATTTTTCTTGTTTTGAGAAATTAAGGATCATTTTCTAAAAATAATTCTTTCTTGATTATGGTTTTTTGTTTTCAATTTTTATCAAGTTCAAGACAGAACTAAAAACAAGAAACCAAACAAATCATTTTAAAACTTGGTTTTTATTTTCGTTTAAAAAACTAAAAACTACGAATGAAAACCGAAACCAAAAAAGTCTTAAGCTTTGAAGCTATTTATTTTCAAAAATCTCGGTATCCTACATGGTTTCTCTCTGTATAATAGCACTATATAGTTTCACCACTAGGCATTAACAACAGTCAAGTCTTGATGAGGTTCTTCCTTAATTGCATCATATATCCCAAATCAACACTCTTTCGATGTAAGTTAGTTGCAACTATGCCACCAGATTAACTCTATCTGTATTCTGAGCAACGAGAATATCTAGCGGAGACCTTGACATTTCAGCCAGGAAACCAGCTCAACGACATAACAATTAGACTACACGCCATACCCTATTTGGTCCTTGTCTGCTTAAAAATACTATGTCAAAACGTGACACAAAGACTGCAAAACTCATCTATTGAGTCATTGCAATATCACGACATAACAATTATGGAAGCACCCAAATATACCTCAAAAAAATCAATCTCACACCCACATTACAGATGGCTAAAGCTAAATACCTAAATGGTATTTCGCAATATTACAAAGCACCCAAATGGAACTTCACAAGTAAAAAAGACGCAGCTGGTGGCCGGAAGTTACTGGCAATGTTCTGGTGAGCAGGGGAGAGATTAGGCTAGCGGGTCCTGCTCTTCAACCACTTTCAACAGTTGAAGTTCTAGAAATAGAAGAGAGAGGACAAAGTTTCCAAGTGTACAAGTTTCGGCAACCAAGAACTGACACTTCAAAAACGAACCACCTACAGTTTCCTCTATAGCTAGCCACAAATGCAGTTTCCTCTTAAGCCACTCCTCCAATGTATAGACAACTACCACTCTGATACTGCATATCTCAAGATAATGCCGTCACCACCATGAGGTGAGCATCACCGTCCTTCTCCACCTGCTCCTTCACGCTTACCCCAAGAGCCTCCTCCCTCTTCCCCACCAGAGATTTGGCTACCAAATTTGTCGATAATCACCACTGTTACAGCCCTAGCTTTAACTTCCCAGCGCACACTTCAAAGGCACTTCCTTAGAGCAATTACAGAAAGCTCTGATTAAAGATCCAATTTTACGAATTTGAAGTACATACTTGAATTCTAACTGCCAACATGTTCAAAGAGTGCACTAAACATTCTTAAGCAATCAAGAATTGACTACGTGAACTTCGTTATTTTGTGGCATACTGAAAACTAATTGAACTCTATCTAGTGACCATTGACAAAATATTTAGAAGATGTCTTCATATAGAAAGGTCCAAGTCGAAGCTTGTATACAATGTAATCTCCCAACATTCCATAGTAAAAATAGTCTCTTGCTTATGGATGAACACTCAATTCTCATGCAACATCAAAGTCCCAATATATGACAACTCATAACTTGCACCTAATTACACTCCACCCTGAATTTCCATGTAATATAATTGTTCATTCATGAAGCTTAAACGAATGTGCCCTTTTTTCCATAATGCTCAGTCAGTATTCATGTGAAGAGGCAAGAGAAGTACAGAAATCAACGGAAAACGAGTGCCCGATCATTATACTTATGACAAAAATGCCATCTTTAGTTAAAGAGAAGGGAACGAAAACTGCTGAGTCCTAGTCTTCCTTATGGTTTAAATTCAAGTGCAATATAGCAGAAGAATGTTCTTCATTCTAGTTGACTTCTTACCTCCAGATACAATCATTCTTAATTTCCTAGCTTATCCTCTTATCTTTAGACAACATGGGTTTTTGTCAAAATGGAAAATGAACAAACTAAAAGAAAAATTACTAGAAGCATACCAAAAGTTATATAAAGGATATTATATACATATACACATGCAATACACATACAATACACATGTTTGTATACATACATATATATGTATGCATATGTACATGTACACGTACATGTGCAAGTGTATATGTACATGTACATGTACATGTGTGTAAAAGAAAGGTAGCAGCCTGTGTCTGCTTGACAAGCACAAGCTTGATAGGGGTCCAAGATGTGAAAACAAGGTGCAGCTCCCCATAGGCCACATTTCATAAGTTATGCTCTATCTAACATCTAACTGCATCCATCTAATTAAAGAAAATGGCAGTTACTTAGTACTTTCTACCAATTCTTTCCTAAGTGATATAAAATCTATACTTGCAGCAAAAATCACCAGAAAGGAAAAGATACGGAAGTCTGCAAAATTCAAATAGAATGTTCGACTCACAATAAATTCACTTATAATATCGAACCCATGAAAGATTGTTTCCCTCATCCTCAACAAAAATTGGTATTTTCCATGGCCACCTACCAATCAAGCTCTCATTGTCTGCATGTTTTGCCTTAACAAGAAAACTATAAAAGCAGCAGAAAAAGAGGATACAAACAAAAAGCACAAAGTTGAGCTAGTCATTAACAACATAATAGCCAAACAGCGTGGCACTCAGTCTAAGACTCTTTATGTACTGGGTAAAGTAAAGATTACGGCAATGATGATGATTTAGTCCAACAAGGGAGTGATATCACAACCTCATCATGCATTCTTGATCGCATTTCAGGCATCCAATGGGCTGGAAATATTCTCTCTTTTCATCAGATTCATAATTAAATTGTTAACATACATAGCTCCATTGTGGTACTGCATGAAATGCAGAGTTTTCTGACACTTGGGTTGGGTCCTTACTGCTCAAATCTTGTGGAGCTTATTTATCCAGAGACACTTAAGACCATTTATCAGAATATCTTTATTTCCTACCATGTATGTATTGATCTCTTGGGATTCAAATGCATAACCTCTTAGGCAACAGGACTAGGACACCTTGTCAAGGGAGAAGGCCCTAAAATTGCTTTGTACTCTTAAAAGAGAATTCTACTAAGCGAACCTCAGTTCCTTAAATTTCACCAGGCCCTAGGCCCAGCCTACGAAGTTGTAATATATGAGGTCCCGATATAACTCCAAGTAGGGATCCATCTTAAAACCAATTAACATTAAGTAGATTAACCTATTAGACTTATATAATAATCGCTTCTCTCTCACACCTCCCATGTGGGATTCTTACTAGACTTACATGTCGAGTATGTAACATGCTCTAACACCAACTTGCATTAAGTGGAAAAATCTAATAGGTTTATATATTGATCTCTTCTCTCTCACAACTCCTATGTGAAATTCTTACTAGACCCATATGTCCAATCAATATGTATCCAAATGAGTGTATGGGCCAAAAAATAATATAGTAGCCCAATAGAAGGTAGAGTGGACCCAACCAAAGTGAGGGATAAACTACTATAAATAAACCCTACCATGTATTAAGAAAGTGCCAATAAAAATCAATGTTGTCAAGAAACCAACTTCCCCAAAAGTTTAGGCTGATGGGTGAAAACGCAAGATTGATTTTATACTTTAACATGCCGCCTCACCCATGTCCATTAGACTTGAAGTGTAAATATCGTACAGACCCATCTCATAACTTGTGCTTACATCATATTAATATAACACTAAAAGCGGGGACTATTTCGGGATTTGTACTCATGACCTTTTATAGTCAACAAGACTCTAATACCATGTCCAGGAATCAACTATCCCAAAAGCTTAATTTTTCCTCACGATTTTCTCTTGACTCTCTTATCTCTTTACTTTCAGTATTTTACTACTTTATTTTAGTTTTAGTCTACTTTTAATTCTAAATCGTATCAGTTCTTCACACTTTCAGCGAAATTAATTGTTCTCACTCACAAATTCCATGATTTAGGGAGCTCTTTTTCACCGCAAGCAATCAAGATTATACTATACCTTAAACTAATTCCAATCAACACATAAATTAAACCAAAAAAAGGAATTTTCGAGAGAAAAAAAAAACCCCTACTTCACAGGCAAGACATCCTCCAAAGCATCCATGGTATCTAACGGCCCTTTATACTCGCTCTGCACTTCGTTCTCGCCGGAATCTTCCCCGTCCGACGATTTGTCCGACGAATCGCTGTTCCTTCCAATCGACGACGAGCTACAAGATTCCGAATCTTCACCTTCTCTCACCGGAAACCTCCGATCGCCGTCGAAAACCTCCGGCGAATCACCGTAATTACAAGGCATTTCGCGGATGAATCCTCGCCGTTGGATGCTGTCTCTACCGGTCTCTAGTGCAATCGGCATCGCCCGATCGAGATTCAGCAGAATCGGTGATCAATTGAAGGAGATTCTGTGGAGAAGTGGATGAGAGAGAGAGAGACGGAAGGGTTTGGTAACGAGCATCGTCACATGAAAGACGGCGATATTTACGCTATCTATATATAATAAAAAATAATATAAGGTAATGTTATTATCAAGATATTATTTAATAATATTTGGATAATTTTAAAAAAACTATATGTTAAAAGTATTTATTGTCCTAATATTAGAGTCAGTTTCGAAAATAATACTGAAAAATAAAAAAATAAAAAAAATAATGCCCAAAAAAAAATAATTCCAAATCTACTACTGAACCGCGTTTACAAAATGCGGTTATACTAAACCGCATCAACATAAAGCGTTTAAAATAGAAAAAAAACCACATTTGGATAACATGGTTCACAGCAGAATAAACCGTATTAATAAAATGCGATTCGCGAAGAAGTAAACCGCGTCTATTAAACGCGGTTTTAATGTGAACCGCGTTTACTAGACGCGGTTTACTGCTGTGAACTGCATTTTATTAATGCGGTTTATCAGCAGTGAAAGTTTTTATCACTTATAGTCGCCATTATGCCGCAATTCATGATGATCGTCACGTTGATCCCATGTTCCTCTCAATAAAGCTCCAACATCATAAGTGTAGGTGGCAAAAAATTAGAAAAGGTTATCAATAAAAGGCTATTAATTCAGTAGTGGTCAAATAGGTTCGACAATGATATTTAAAAATCTCCGATGTATAAAGCAGAAGAAGGGTGGTGGCAGACAACGTGACCGGCGGTGAGTTAACAAGAAGAAGGAAGTGGAGAGACGGTAAGAGCCAAGATGGGGGGGGGGGGGGGATGCCCATAAACCGCGTTCGTGGGACGCGGTTTTACTCAAGTATAACCACGTCTTGATGATACGGTTTATTTATAAAAATTCAATGCGGTTTTCTTCGAGTAGAAACGCGTTTCTTTGACGCGGTTTAGTATAACCGCATTTTGTAAACGCGGTTCAACAGTAGATTTTGATATTTTTTTTTTGGCCACTATTTTTTTATTTTTTAGCATTATTTTTGGAACCGACTCCTAATATTAGTAGATAATATTCTGATAATAATATTAGTCTAATATGTATTATAATTTGTTTAGAAAAAGAAATTTTATGTATCATCTTAAATAATGTAAATGTTATATATAAGGGAAAGAAAATAAATAAAATGAAGAAACTTATTAGTATGGTTAAATATTTGTTTTTTTAGGTATTTTATTCTTTATATATATATATATATAAGGTTATTTATACCAAAGGTTCCTGTATTTTGTCTGTTGAGTCAATTTAGTCTTTGTACTTTTAATTATGTTAATATACTGAATAATTTAAAATGTGTCAATTTAGTTCTTTGGTCAAATTTAAGTTAAGTTAATGGCATAATTTTGAATGAAAAAAATATTTTAAATGCAAGTAACTTATTGTAAATCCATCAGTTTACTCAATTTAACCCATTTGTGGCCGAATTATTAAAAATTTTGTTAAAAACTTAACATAAATTTTTCTCTAAGGGCCAAATTGACACAGTTTGAAATGTACAGAAATGAAATTGACACAATTAAAAGTCGCCATCATTATCATCACAATCCAGTGCCTCAAAGGCTCCCGCTTGCACAGGGTCTGGGAGGGATAGGATGTACGCAGCCTTACCCCATCAGAGTGAGACCCTGAAGAGAGACTGTTTCCGAGGACCCCTAACTTGATATTTGATAGATATGATAGTAATTATGGGTTAATATGGGTATGTGGTGCCTATATGAAAAGCATTTTTGGGAAAAAAGTTTTCAAAATTTAATAAAAGTTTATCTTATTTGAGATTTATATTGTAAAATATCACTAAAATCATGTATCATATACTCATATGTGCATCCTTTCAGGATTTCTACAGAAATTTATTCACTTCGAATTCGACTACTACACTTGTTGAATCTTGGAACAAAAATTAACGAGAGGTTAACGTTTCGGGTGAGTATCATCTAGGGTTGCTACTTCTGCATTTTTTGGTGTTACATATTGTAGCTGCATACGGTTGGGGTTCCCAGCCCCTGTTTAGGCATTTTTTCCTAACTGGTGTGTGGTTTAGGGACAGTCTACTGCCTTGGATTCTGTGACTGTTTGTCTTCAGACCGCACCCTGCTCTATTATATATTATCAGACTTGTACTTCTAATTAAAAAATAATAATTCTTTTACTGAAAACCACTTGTATTTTAGGTGAGGTGCTAGAAAAACACATAACTTTTCTAATTTTTTAAAGTTACGCCGAAACTTTTCAAAAAGTTTTAAATGTAACACCTAATACTAACACCGTTAACTTCTCGTTAAATAAAATGCCGTATTTTGGGTATAAATGCATCAAAACACCAATTTTAACTTAATTTAATTAAATTATATTAAGTAATATATTTTATAAATGACAAAATTCACCTTTAAATACAAATTGTTAAAGATTTGGCGCATTGCTACAGCCTTTTGCCACCAAAAAGATTTATAAATATTTTTCATCTGTAAACTTGTTTATAATCTATTAATAAAAAAATAAATTTTATCAAGAGTAGTTTAATAATTTTATATTTATTTTAACAAAAAGTTAATGAGGTATAACTTTAAAAATTACAAAGTTAGATCCTCACATAAAATATAAGTAGTTTTTAATTAAAAAAAAAACACAAGAGGCTTATCCTGAAGGAGAACATGATGTATGATTAAAAAGATTATCCGAGTTTTATCCATTTCGGCTTTTTAATTTTTAATTTTTATTTTTTAATCGGAGAGAGACAATATTCTCTGCGCCAAACTGCATGCTCATAAGGTAGCCCACCGATTTCTAAATTAAGTCCCCTCTGCTCACAAAAAAAAAAAAAAAGTCCACTTTTTGAATAATTAAATAAAAAAACTTTCTACCTAAAAGGGTACTAACATGCAAGCACCAAATCCTATTAAAACTCTAAAGTTAAGCGTACTTGGACAAGAATAGTGTGAAGATGGGTGACCTCTTGAAAAATCCTCGTGTTGCACCCCTCAGATTGGGGGTTCTTGAGTAGCACCCTGAAAGGGGAAGACTGCGTACATCCACGCCTCAGACCTTGCTTAGACGGGAGCTCTTAGGGCACTGAAAATGTTGCTTTTTTACTTTTAGATTGAAAACTCTCTATGTAAAATTCGGTGCATCCATCAAAGTGGAGCTCGAGAAGCCTACAAAAACGGAATAAAAATAAAAATAGAGGTAACTCCCAAAATTAGAAGTAATACACCTTAAAAACATATTCACTCACATTCTAAACTAAGGCCTAAAAAAAATCCAAGCAGGCGGAGTAATTGTTTGAGGCCTCTAATTTATAAAGGATCTTTTTTAAATTTAGTTGTATTATTAGTTTGCTTTTATCTTATATCACTAAAAATCAAAGAAATGGAAAAATAACTGTGCGCGTGCACATGCATGTGTATGCGATCTCGCTTTGAGATGTGTTTAATCTGGTTACACACATCAATTAATTAAAAATGTTTTACTAATCAAAAATTGCTTTAGACTCCTAAAATCTCGAGTTCTACCCGGTGTAAACTTTTTGTCCACACTTTTTGTGTAATTTGTGGGTGTGTAAACAAGTTCAATAGTACTAAGCTTATTCTTTTTTGGGATTGTTAATACTTTCTGGCTCGATCCTTTTTGAGCTGGAGACTTTGAGCTCGAACTTTGCTTAACTTGGTTGAAGTTGAATCCGATTTTCGCGGACTCTACATTAAACCCATTTTGTTTATGTTCATTCGTCCTTGAAATTTGCTCAATTAAATGCATTTAGGTCGTAACTCATACAAAATTCTCCCCCCCCCCCCCCCCCCCCCCCCCCCCCCCCCCCGGGGAATCATTTTGTGAAATGAGCTAGCTCCACTTAGCTTGGGCCCAAAAGTGAGTTCACACTATACCAGATCGGCTCAACTCATATACGCTCCTAATGTAGACAATCTTGCATACATCTAAATAATTCACGTGTTACATGAATTATAAACTCGAAAATTTCCTACGTGAATGATATGTGGGGTTTATGGACACATTATAGTTTGTCTTTAATGACAAAATAATTACCAAGCATCTGCTTCTCGTGATACTTTTTCTCGCGGCATTTAGCATTATATATATATATATATATATATATATATATATATATATATATGAGAGGGTGAGAGCGTGAGAGGGGCGAATCCCGGCCCTCCATTGTAATGGATGACCAAGATTTATTAGACGACAACAACAACAACAACAGTCCCAGTGCCTCGCGGCTCCCGCGGAAAGCAGGGTCTGGGAGGGGTGATGTACGCAGCCTTACCCCTTCCGAGTGGAAAGGAGGCTGTTTCCGAGGACCCCCAACCTGAAGTAATTGAGTGCCTGCAAATAAACTACCAATTAATTACCAATGAATTTTGAGGAAAAGAAGAAGAAGAAGAAGAAGAAGAGGAAGAAGCATGATCAGAGAACAAACTAGCCTATAAGTGCTTCACTTAAGGTTATGCCTACCTAAGAATCTTAAACTACAAATCACTCTCTGCACTAATCTACTCTGCCACCTCCGCTACCCTTATGCTAGCCCTCCATCATGCCCTATCTGAGACCATCTCCTCTCTTAAGTTTAAGTGGGTTAGGTCGTGATGAATCGTCTCCAGCCAACTCTTCTTTGGTCTGCCCCTACCTCTTCTGCCTAGTGTCGTGTGAAGCTGTTCACACCTCCTGACTGGGGCTGTAGTCGGTCTCCTGCTAACATGTCCAAACCATATTAGGCGGTGCTCCCTCAATTTATCCTCGATCGAGGCTACACCCAACTTACCTCGTATTACATCGTTCCCAATCCTATCCTTCCTTGTGTGTCCTCATCTCTGCCACCTTCATCCTTTGTGTTTGATTTTGTTTCATTGGTCGACACTCTGCCCCATATAGCATAGCCGGTCTTACAACCGTCCTATAGTATTTTCCCTTTAGCTTTAGCGGGAACTTTCTATCACACAGCACCCCGGATGCCATCCTCCACTTCTGCCAGCCTACTTTAATCCTGTTGTTGACATCCTCATCCACATCACCATTCTGGTGTATCATTGATCCCAGGTATTTGAAACTCTCCTTACTCGGTACGGTTTCTGACTTGTTGAATATTTAAAAAAATAATAATTTTCCTCCCTTACCCCTTCTTTTTTTGCCCCGTGAAGGGGTATGGACC
The DNA here is from genome assembly GCA_018398585.1 of Simmondsia chinensis. Taxonomy (NCBI): domain Eukaryota; kingdom Viridiplantae; phylum Streptophyta; class Magnoliopsida; order Caryophyllales; family Simmondsiaceae; genus Simmondsia; species Simmondsia chinensis. The sequence goes on along the minus strand of JAGTTD010000017.1, from coordinate 23,671,686 downwards.
GTAAATTGTTATTTTTTTTAATATTTAACAAATCTTGGTTGTCCATTGCAATAGAGGGCCAGGATTCGCCCCTCTCACGCTTTCACCATCTCATAAGAACACCATATATATATATATATATATATATATATATATATATATATATATATATAGGGAGTGACTGTAATGAGAATGGAAGTTCTGTGAGAATGCGAAAAAATTTAATCTACACCATTGGATCTTAAGTAAGATTGATCAATGGTTGTAAGAGGCTCATCGTGTCCAAAGCCCTATCACTACTCAATGGTCACCATCACAGCCGCCCACTGTCGCCGCTGCCACTCCTTCCCTACCACCGTCACCCATATTAGATCCCTATGGTCATCACCACCGCCACCCGCCGCCACCGCTTCTCTCCGCCACCCTGTCACCGCCAACCATCTCTCTCTCCACCCCATCTCAAATCCCAACAGTGGTGGGAGGCGGCGGTAGTGGTGGTGGGAGACGACGGCGATGACCGTTGGGATTTGAGATGGGATGGAGAGATAGATGGGTGGCGGTGACGGGGTGGCGGAGAGCTGCAATGGCGGGGGGAGGGTGGTGGCAGCGATGGTGGGGGGGTGGTGGTGATCATAGGGATCTGAGATGGAATGGAGAGAGACAGATGGGTGGCAGTGGCATCAGTGACTGTGGTGGTGGTGGGTGGGTGGTAGTGGTGATAAGCGTAGGGATCGGAGATAGGTGGCAATGGCGAGAGTGGCAGCGGTGGTGGTAGGGGTCCGCATACTATGAGCTTCTTAGAACCATTGATCAATCTTACTTAAGGTCTAACGGTGTAAATTTATATTTCTCATATTTTCACAGAACTTTTATTCTCATTCCAGCCGCTATATATAAATATATAATGCTAAATTGTAGGATTGGGGCCCCTCAGATACAACCTCATTTTAGTATAACGCCCTAAAGGTGTAGCACTGCGTACTTCTCACCCTCGGACCTCGCTTTGGCGGAAGCCCTTGTAGCATTGAGGTTGTTGTTGTTGTTGTTGTGTATTTTTAGAATACTAAATTTATTTTCCTTAATTATACAATTTTAAATTAATTATTATATAAGTGTTTAATATTTTATCTTTACCAGAAAAGAGTCAAATATCAAGAGAAATTCTCAAAAGTATATTTCAATATTTTTTATTTTTTTCTTAAAAAATAAAAAATTAAATTAGAATGAAGAAAAAAGTACAGAGGTGTAAATAACCCTATTACTAGTTTTGTTCTCGTGCGATACACGGGTAATATTTAATAATTACTGTATTTTGTAGCCCTGAATTTTTGCATCGAACTAATATCTTGTTTGATTAGTTGTCCACAATTTTGTTAAGTTTTCATAATATTCATAGTAATAACCGTAGAAAGGTTTCAATAAAAAAATATGACAAAATATATTGCATATTTTAAGTATTTCGTAGGAAATTTATTTTTCCTTTTTTCTTTTATGAATTTTTTCTTTTATAGATTAAATACAAAAAGTCTTAAATAAATTTTTTTTTTTATTTTGGTTCTTGGATGTTGAACTTTTTTTTTCTTTCTATGGAGTAAATATGAAAAATTATCCAACTTGATTTAATAACAAAAAAATAATCCAACTTTATTTAATCTACTGAATTGGTAATTAAGCGTGGCACATGGTATGATGCTCCGGTTTATTTTTGTTGAAAAGTTGAAGTTGGGTATTTTTTCGGTTAGGAAATGAAGTTGGATAATTTTTTTATAGAAAAGTTACAGGTGTGTTTGGGGCGGGTACGGGAATAAGTGCCCCCGAACTTATAATTTCGTCCTTAATACCTTTAAACTATTAGTGAAAATTAATTTTATTGCCCTAATTTTTAATTTAATCAAAGATGCTACAAAGTATTAAAAAAAATATTAACGTACCTATATAATTGCAATTAATTCAGATTTGCTATGTGGAAAAGGATGTTGGTTCATGATAAAAAGATTTTTGTCAATTGCTTCCTTAATAATTTTTTTTAAAACAGTAGTTTCTCCCTTTAATGACACAAACAAATCAAATACTAAAATAAATATAATTTTTGATTAAAAATATAAAGTAAACCATATTTTAGACTCTTCTAGAGGCCTTTTCCTAACCTAAGATTCAAAAATTTTCTAAATTGCCCACGATGCCTCCGGTATCTCATATATCTTCAATGTTCGCCAACCACAATTACATGTAAATCTCTCCATATTGTAACATTTAACTTGATATTTTGAGTACACCAAGCAAAGTCATAATAGATTAATTTTGTTATAGTACAAATACCATAAAGACCTCTCGAATTATACCATTAATCAAAATCAAAGTGGCCCTGAACTCATAATTTCATCCTTAATGCCTCTAAACTATTAGTGAAAATCACTCTAACTCGCCTTATTTTTAATTTAATCAAAGATGCTATAACTTTTAAACAAAAATATTAACGTACCAATATAATTGCAATTAATTGAGATTTACTCCATGAAAAATGATGGGGGTTCAGGATGAAAATATTTTTGTCAATTGCTTCCTTGATGACCCAAACATTTGTTTGCGAAGTATGATGCATGTGTAGCATTTTGAACATTTGCTTAGTTATAAATAGCAAGAAAATGATGTATATCTTTATATGGTGAACTTAAAGGGTATTGAGTCAATTTCAGTGAGAAAACTATTAGAATACCTTAAAAGTCTTAAATAAAAAATATGACTAATGTATTTTCTATTTTAAGTCTTCTATAGGGAATTTATTTTTCCTTTTTTCTTTTGTGGATTAATTTTTTTTATGGATTAAATATAGAAAGTCTTAAATTAAAAATTTATTTATTTAATTTATTTTTAGTTCGTGTTATTTAATAAAAAATTATACAAAATAATAGGGTGACGAAATTATTTTATTAAATTTTCTTCAAAAACCAAAAATAAGAAAAAAAAAGGGAGATAAAAAGGGTATTTAAGAGTGGAATTGGAAAAAGAAAAATAAGAAAAAAGGAAAAATATAAGAAAGTATTTAAAAAATATACAATGTAATTTTTGATTGAAAAATAAAAAATAAACCATATATTATACTCTTCTAGAAGCCTTTTCCTAACCTATGATTCAAAAACTTTTTAAATTGCCCACGATGGTTCCGGTATCTCATACATCTTCAATGTTCGCTAACCACAATTACATGTGAATCTCTCCATATTTTAACATTTAACTTAATATTTTGAGTACACCAAGCAAAGTCATAATAGATTAATTTTGTTATAGTACAAATACCATAAAGATCTCTCGAATTATACCATTAATCAAAATCAAAGTGGCCCCGAACTCATAATTTCATCCTTAATGCCTCTAAACTATTAGTGAAAATCACTCTAACTCGCCTCATTTTTAATTTAATCAAAGATGCTATAAACTCTTAAAGAAAAATATTAACGTACCAATATAATTGCAATTAATTGAGATTTGCTCCATGGAAAAGGATGTGGGTTCAGGATGAAAATATTTTTGTCAATTGCTTCCTTGATGACCCAAACATTTGTTTGCTAAGTATGATGCATGTGTAGAATTTTGAACATTTGTTTAGTTATAAATATCAAGAAAATGATGTATATCTTTATATAGTGAACTTAAAGGATATTGAGTCAATTTCAGTGAGAAAACTAATAGTATGCCGTAAAAGTCTTAAATAAAAAATATGACTAATGTATTTCATATTTTAAGTCGTTAACAGGAAATTTATTTTCCTTATTTTCTTTTGTGGATTATTTTTCTTTATGGATTAAATACAGAAAGTCTTAAATTAAAATTTTATTTATTTTATTTATTTTTAGTTCATGTTATTTAATAAAAAAATATACAAAATAATTGGGTGACGAAATTATTTTATTAATTTTTCTTCGAAAACCAAAAAGAATAAAAAATAGGGAGATAAAAAGGGTATTTAAGAGCATAATTGAAAAAAAAAAGAAAAGTATAAGAAAGTATTAAAAAAAATATGACTAAAAGTATTTTTTATTTTAAGTTTTGAATAGGAGTTTTATTTTTCCTTTTTTGACTTTTCATATCTCATCGGGTTAAGTTAAATCCTTCCTTGCAGTAGCCACGCGAAATGTCGCATTTCAAGGACTAATTACAAAAGGTCTTAAATTTATTTATTTATTTAGTTCTTGGAGCTCTAACTCGTGGCCCGTTCTTGGATTACATAAGAGAAGTCTAAAAGTAGAAATTTATTGTTTCATGCAAGACTATATGTCTGGCACAGTAAGATAGGGTTTTCATCAAACTATCTAACTATAACTTTTTTTTAGAAAAGTTAGAGCTGGGTAATTTTTTGATTAGGAGATATTGAGGTGGCAATGGAGCGGGTGAAACCCGCTACTTGCGGGTAGCCACCCCGTTTGGGGCAGGTACCGGTATAAGCGGGTTCCTGTCCTGGCCCGCTCCATACCCGCCGAGCCTTATTTTGTATACAGTTAACCTTGAAAGTGAAAAATACGTGTTTAAATTTAATAATCCCAAGTATTTATCAATGTTATAAAATAATAATTTTTTTAAAAAAAGTATTAAATAACTAATAAGAGCGGGTATAGATAATCATTTTGTATGCACATTAAGGAGGTAAGGGCCGGGTAATGGATACTCGCGGGCAATTAGGCGGATAGGGGTACGGGTCCGTATCCGGCGGGAGGATATGGGTATGCACTTCGTACCTGTGGCGGGAACCCTTTTTATTTTTTTATAGATTAAATACGAAAAGTCTTAAATTGAAAATTTGTTTTCTTTTTTAATTTTTGGAACTTTAATGAATTAAGTTTTGTTGTATCTTAGTTTTGTTCTCTAATGCGTAGATCTTATAAACTAAAGTCAAACTTCACATACCTCACCGGGTGAAAATAAATCCTTCGTTATCGTGGCCACGCGAAATGCCGCATTTCGTGGACTAAATAGGAAAGTCTTAAATTTAAAATTTTTTTTTTTTTGGTTCTTGGAGGTCTATCCCGCGGCCTGTTCTTGGATTACATAAGAGAAGTCTTAAATTAAATACGTTTGGCATAGTGCTCTAGGGTTTTCATCAAAATAACCCAGCTACAACTTTTGTACACAAAAATAATGAAGCTCTAAAAATTTGATTTTAAAAGATACTGAATTGGGAGTTCAGTATGGCGCATGGTATGGTATGGGTATAAGTGGGGACCCGACCTGGCCCGCTTCATACCTGCCGCACTTTATTTTGTATGTAGTTAACCTTCAAATTAAAAAAATACGTGTTTAAATTCTTTAATCCCAATTATTTATCAATGTTATAAAAGAAATAATTTATTTTTAAATACAATAATGAATAACTAATAAGAGCGGGTATAGATAATCATACCCGTCCTATTGTCATCCCTTTGATACGTTGAGATACAGTTGTACTATTTTTATATTAATTGTTGTTGTTTAATCTACAAATAAATACCAAAAAAGCAAAATAAGAAAAAAGGAAAAAATAAAATAAGAAAAAGGGAAAATGTCCTCGCCTCGGATTCGTACTATCTAAGTGCCTCTTCTCCTGCGATACCTCACAAACCCATTTTCTTCGATTGTTGTGTCATTACAGAATGGCTTGGGTAGTGTTTTGTACAATGGTAGTTATGATCTAGGCATGGTGACCGGTTGTTGTATGGTCCACATAGTCCGTGTATCATGAATTTCGATACGGTTTCAAAAGCAAGAATGTCATCTTGCTTGTTTGGTATCTCTGCAGCTATGTGTTGATCAATGTCCTCTGGGCATGTTGGCTTATGTTCACTGGCTACAGTCAGCAAAATGTAAGCATGAGGTAATCCACTCTTTTGGAATTCGATGACATGTATGTCTGCACGGAATAATTAGGGAAGGTTAGTTTGATGCATTTATGCCAATTTATGTTTAAGCGTGATATGTTATTTAGATATTGTACCTGCAATGACCTTGCCAAATACCTGTCGTTCCTTCAAATCTTTAAACAGCTCCCTTAGTTTTAGCTTGAATACGCGTGCTACTACGTCTGGCCTGTCTGATGCTGTATGTTGTGGAAATTGGAGCAATTCAGTGGTGATCTCGGGCCAATTTGGATTGCAAGTGAATGTGATGAAATAATCCGGGGGTCCCATTGCTCTACAAATAGCCATAGCATCTTGGTATCTTTGAACCATATGCCTCGGGCTTCCAGTGAAACTGGAAGGAAGGATGACCCTATGGCCAATAGCATTTGCATTAACCTCTCCTGCTGTCAAAGCGTCAACAACACTACTATATATGTCTGCTCTAAGAGTGGTATGGTTTTTACGCAGATAATCCAATCAAGATTGCTCTATTGCAGCATACCCATCGACTACAAATTGTTGGAATAAGCGTCCACCCTGCAATAGTATTTTTCCTTCACCGTCTCGAAGTTGTAGTCTATAGGCGTAGAACTGTCTTTGTGTTACGTTGTCATTCTTGTGTCCAAAATAGTTTCTTGTTGGTATACCTGTGGACCATCCATCAGTTCCCCGTGGCAATAGCAACGGATAATGTAGTGGCAAGTAAAAGGGATGCCTTTCATCTATCTTTTGTAAACCACCGGCCATTTTATGTAAAATGATATCTCGATTGCTTCATGAACTATCAGTATCTCCTACTATAAGGGCCGCCACTTCATCAACCGTTAGCATTGCATATTGGCGGCCATTTCTAGCATTAATTAGTCGTAATTTGAGGTCTTGAACGGTGGTGTTCCGCATGAACTGTGCTGCACTTCTAAATGCTCTGGCGTAAGGGTTTATGTCATCCAACATTTGTCTCAACCCCTCAAGGTATTGGTCCTGCAAGCGAGATAAGGTATTGGGCTGTCCTAGTGCAGCACGCCTGTTTTGTATTTCATTTTCTGGGTCATATATATACAACTGCGCATAGCGTGGCGGTGCCCCTGGTTCTGGTAATAATGCCCCAAGTCTATGGCCGTCTTGGACACTTAGGTCTATTTTTCCACCCATTGATGTGAATGACATGAGTGTGTTGTATGTACGAATGTCCTTCATAAAATGTGGATCTTGCATTAATGACTTTAGGTACGTAGGGGTTTCGGGGAAAGTCGGGAGATGTACTCTTCCACTGCTACAACATTGATTGAATACCGGATTATGCTGTGTGCTCTGTCTTGTTCTTTCTTCCACCCACATCCATGCACTGCAATGTGGACACTTTGATTGTCTAGGGCCAAAATTTCACCTATTCGTTGGCCTTGTTCGAGGTGTACGTCGTCCTACATTTATGTAATTTTGTTATATGAGGGGGCTTTTGGATGCTCGTTGAGTTAACGCAGTAATCGGGCTTGCACTAATATGATAATTGTGTTTACACAAATCTCTCGCTTATTGGCAAGTTTTTATTTTTGGGAACGACTAATGCATAAAGGGATAAAGAAACGTACTTGGTACAGCTGTACTCGTGCTTGCATCTGCAATATTAGACGGCATTGCATTATATATTGGGAACAATTTTGTTGGACGCTGATTTGCTGAATATTTGGTGCATCATCCAGCCTCACAATGTCATCGTCTTCCTGAGCCATCTGGTCTTCATTTTATGTAGAAGGCTGCACTTCTAATTCAGGTGATGCTGGGTCGTTTGATTATCGTTGTTCCCCTGCTACTTCCATAGCCGTACTGTTGTCTGAAATTTTGGTTTGTCGGTTAGTGTTTCATTCATTCAAATGTTGATGTAGTAAGTGCAATATCGGTAGTAGTGTGAATTCGAGTAATTATTTGTTGTGAAGTATATATGTTACATATGTTGTTCTTGTAATTGGACAATTTATTTACCTTGCATGAGACATTCCCCGTTGTTTTCCATTCTGCCCTCATTTTCGTGATTGTTTGGGCGATAAGTTAATGCAGTAATCGGGCTTGCACTAATATTATAATTGTGTTTACATATATCCTTCCCTGATTTGGGAGCCATCTACAATGGTATGAAGTACATTTATTTAATTGCATATTCTATTTTTGCAAAACATATCCAGTATATGAATTAGAATATTTTGATACCGTGAATGACATGCTCCATCGTTTTGTTGCTATACTGGTCAATCTGGTGAATAGTTGGTCAGGTGATGCAGGGTGGTTCGATTGGCGTTGTTCCCCCTGTACTTCCACCGCAATACTGATGTCTGAAAATTTGGTAAGTCGGTTAGTGTTTCATTAATTAAAATGTTGATGTAGCATCCGCACTGTTGGTCAAAGTGTGCAATTGACTGATAATTTGTTGTGAAGTATATATGTCAGATATGTTGTATATGTAATTTACAATGTCTTTACCTTGTATGAAACAATCGTCGTTGTTTTACAATATGCCTTCATTTTCTTCAGTACTTGGCCCATTATGCCCTCGCTCCGTTTCCGCGTGTTCATTGATTATATTAAAGTCCATCAACGTATTCTGTAGCTCAATACGTAATGCGGATTCCGTAGTCATCGGTGTTTCCGACCCAGGTGCCTGTGCAGGTTCGTGTTCTGTACGCCGTATTCGAGCCAGTGCGATTCGTTTGTCACGTAATATATTTAGTCTAATCCATCATGCCTCCTTTTGTATTCTTTGTTTGGCAATTCTAATTGGTGTGGATAGGACTGGGTGCTCGAGCTACTAAGAGGCAAAATCTCCTATGTAATCTTGCAGCCTTTAATCGAAGATGTCGTGCATTTCTTGATAAGTCCTACATTATGTCAATACGAAGGATGAATGAAGTAGATAAGACTGTTTTATTTCAGGTAAATGAGGAGTAACACAAATTCCCTCATCTAATGTTAAGGTAAATGTTGTTAGGACATGCACAACTGAACTATGATAGAGTTAATGATTTAACTTGGAGTAGTTGTTGTGTGTACCTGTTGCATGTCCATGGCTTTGTGAAGTTCTTTGGGTACAATGCGGACTGCAGCTCCTCTAAGGTGGATTACACCTTATATTTGAACCTTGTGGTTTCTATATTCCTTCGTTTAGTTAAATTTCACACATAAATGACATTGTTAACAAATACATAACACTACTACCGACATATAAGAGAAAGCGAAATATCCAAACATATTTAAGTAAAGTTTAACAAATAACATAACATATGGTAAATCGTAAGGATTATTTTATATATATGACAATTAAATGCATCTCTTTTGTTGTGTTAAAATATTATTTCCAAATAATATTTTCAACTTATTATTATGATATAATATAATGTAAATTGTGGGTTTTTTATTTTTTTTTTAAAGGTCATAGGATACTCTGTTTTGCTGTTCTTACTTGCGTATTTAGAGAATTGTGTGTTTGAGGTACTAATAGGCCAAATCAGTTATGTAACTTGCTGAGTTAAATCGTTAACTAAGTTTTCTTACCTGACAAATGCTTTTGTGTTCTTTGTTTGTGAAGCCTTACTTGTGTAGTTAGAGAAGCAGGAGCTCAAGCTATTAACATGTTAAATTTCCTATGTAATATTGTGGGCTAAAATAGAACTTGTCGTGTATTTGTTGATGAGTGTTGTGTTATGTACATATTACTAATGAATGCCATAAATATGTCATATATGGAATTCACTATTGGATTCTACATAAAAACGAAAGAATTGGTAATACACATAAAATATTTAAGTGTAAATATTGATGTAGGTTGCTTATATCCAAACCTTTTTTTACTAAAGTTTAACATATAACATAGCATAAAGTAAACCGAAATTTTTTGCTAGCAACAAAGTTAACATAAGGTGGAAGTTGTTACCGTTTAGTAACGCGTTCAATGCTGAACGGCTTCTCCACTATTGAAGGGGAATGAAATTTTTTGGACTTTGTTATTATAGCGTGGGTGGGAGCTTTAGAGAAATTTTGATAAAAATGAGGAATTTAAAAAGTGGATTAATGGTTCCTTTGAGTTTGGAGGTATTGGAGATGAGGGACTTGATTATAATTTAAGTAGAGATTTGGATTGTATATATTATGAAGATGTTAATGTGAGAACTAATTTTATTATTATTAAAACATTGAAATTAAAAATTATAAAATTGTCTTTCTTTAAATGATCTGTTGTCATGTAATTTATATAATTTACTAATTACGATAAACATGTAAAAATATTAGGACTCAAAAAAGGAAAAAAAAGAAGAAAATATCTAGAATTTACATTCTGGTAAATTTGGGTTTAACTGAAGTACATTAACAATTGTTTAAATGCGAAAAAAATATTGAATGACATTACCTTTATTTGAGTTTAATTAATCCTGGGGGTTGTACATTGTAATGATTGCAATGGTACTATGCATTAATTGTGATATAACCAAGCATTGAATTACATTAAAAATTAGAAATATAGAATTTGTGGACTGTATTTTTTTAGTTCAATTCTCGGCATTTTAATTATTAATTCTCAAAAAAGGGTTTTAGAAATGATTATGCTTTCAATTGTGTAATCTACAAATAAATATAGTTTGAGGTTTTTCATTTTCAGAACCTATGACTTTTAGTTTGAAGCAAACATTTGAAATTTTAAATAAATATTTTTATATATCCGCACCTGTCTTATATCAGTGTTGGATACAGAGCCGGTATACCTAACCCATACACACTACCCGCTCCACTTATAGACACTCACCTGCCAATTCAGTATCCTTTCAAAGCATTAAAAATTATCTATAATTTTTTTTCTTGTCAAAAGTAAAATTAAATAAAAAGGAGATTAAAAGGATAAGGATAGATTTTTAAGGATTGAAAAAAAAAATAACAATTTAAAATGATAAAGATAAGTATGTGAGGATAGAAAAAGAAAAAGAAAAAAAAAACCTAAATTTAAAACTTTGGCATTTGAGGTTTATATTATATAATTTTTATGTATTTCCTTTGAGGTTTTTCATTTTCAGAACCTATGACTTTTAGTTTGAAGCAAACATTTAAAATTTTAAATAAATATTTTTATATATTCGCACCCGCCTTATACCAGTATTGGATACAGAGCCGGTATACCTAACCCATACGCACTACCCGGTCCACTTATAGACACTTACCTGCCAATTCAGTATCAATTTAGTATCCTTTCAAAGCATTAAAAATTATCTGTAATTTTTTTTCTTGCGAAAAGTAAAATTAAATAAAAGAAGATTAAAAGGATAAGGATAGGTTTTTAGGGATTGAAAAAGGAAATAACAATTTAAAATAATAAGCATAAGTATGTGAGGATGGAAAAAAAAAAAACAAAAAAAAAAACCTAAATCTAAAACTGTAGGATTTGGGGTTTATATATATTATATAATTTTTATGTATTTTCTTCTCGTCCATTTTAAGTGATAAGTTATCATTTACTTTAAATGACATTTTTCAGTTCAAATAAAGAAAATAAAAGGTAAATAAAATATACTCATAATATAATTTTAGCATTTGCATTCAATTAATTTTAGAGGGTTGTACATTGTAAGGATTTAGATAAGAATGGATAAGCATGCTTCAAGTTTTAAGTGTCCAATTTTAATACTACTATTATAAAGAAAAAAAAAATTATCTTTAATTTGTTTAATTTTCTTACCAAAAGTAAAATAAGAAATAAAAAGATAAAGATAAGTCTGTGAGGATTTAAAAAAAAATTAAAAGGATCAAGAAAAATAAGTGAGGATTGAAAAAACAAAAAATAAAAAAAAATCTAAAAAATTTACAATTTGGGGTGGGAAGGGTATATAATTTTAATGTATTTTCTTCTCGTCTATTTAAAGTGAGAAGTCATCATTTACTTTAAATGATATTTTTCAGTTCAAATAAAGAAAATAAAAGGTAAATAAAATATACTCATAATATAAGTATTTTTATATATCTGTACGCATGTTAAATACTTATGAACATTCACCTGCCAATTCAGCATCAATTCAGTATCTTTTAAAATCAGCCCTTCAAAATTTAACATTTTATATTCTAATCATTAAAAATAGAGCTCAAGCATTAAAAATTCTATTGAATTTGTTCATTTCCCTTGGCAAAAGTAAAGTAAGAAAAAAAAAAGATAAGGATAAGTTAGTGATAAGTTTGTGAGAATTGGAAAAAAATAAAATTAATTAAAAGGATAAGCAAATTATGGTTTAATTAAATTAGATTTATTTATATTAATAATTAGAGTATGGGTTTTATTATGTAATTTATATAATTTATTAATTACGATATCTTAATATACTATTTATTGTGATACAATTAAGCATTGAATTACATTAAAAATTAGAAATGTAGAATTTGTGGACTGTGCTTAAATAAATATTTTTATATATTCGTACCCGGCTTATACCAGTGTTGGGTACAGAGGAGCTACACTTAACCTATACGAACTACCTGCTCCACTTATGGATACCTAACCCATACGCACTATCTGCTCCACTTATGGACACTCACCTGCCAATTCAGCATTAATTCAGTATCTTTTAAAATCAACCCTTTAAAATTTTACATTTTATATTGTAATCATTAAAAATAAAGTTCAAGCATTAAAAATTCTCTTTAATTTGTTCATTTCCCTTGCCAAAAGTAAAATAAGAAAAAAAAAGATAAGGATAAGTTTGTGAGAATTGAAAAAAATAAAATAAATTAAAAGGATAAGGAAATTATGGTTTAATTGAATTGGATTTATTTATATTAATAACTAAAGTATGGGTTTTCTTATATAATTTATATAATTTACTAATTACGATATCTTAATATAATATTCATTGTGATACAACCAAGTATTGAATTACATTAAAAATTAGAAATGTAGAATTTGTGGACTGTACTTAAATAAATATTTTTATATATTCGTACCCATCTTATACCAGTGTTGGGTACAAAGCCGGTACACCTAACCCATACGCACTACTTGCTCTACCTATAGACACTGACCTGCCAATTCAGCATCAATTCGGTATTTTTTAAAATCAACCCTTCAAAATTTCACATTTTATATTCTAATCATTAAAAATATAGTTGAAGCTTTAAAAATTGTCTTTATTTTGTTCATTTCTCTTCGCAAAAGTAAAATAAGAAAAAAATAAATAAATTAAAAGGATAAGGATAAGTAAGTGGGGATTGAAAAAAAAAAATTCAAAATAGGGAAATCTACAAATTTAGAAGCATTAAAAATTCTCTTTAATTTGTTCAATTCCCTTGCCAAAAGTAAAATAAGAAAAAAAAAGATAAGGATAAGTTTGTGAGAATTGAAAAAAAAATAAAATAAATTAAAAGGATAAGAAAATTATGGTTTAATTGAATTGGATTGATTTATATTAATAATTAAAGTATAGATTTTCTTATGTAATTTATATAATTTAGTAATTACGATATCTTAATATAATATTCATTGTGATATAACCAAGCATTGAATTACATTAAAAATTAGTATTGTAATTATTAAAATATAGTTCAAGCATTAAAAATTCTCTTTATTTTATTCATTGCGCTTGGCAAAAGTAATATAAGAAAAAAAATAAAATGAATTAAAAGGATAAGGATTAGTAAAGTATATGGGTTCTCACCTGCCAACTCAGCAACAATTCAGCATCTTTTAAAATCAACCCTTCAAAATTTCATATTTTATATTCTAATCAACTCTTCAAAATTCCACATTTTATATTGTCGCGGCCCACTCCCCATACTGCTTATCTTACCCCTCTCTCTCTCTCACTTCAACAGCATCCATAGCATTAGCAGCAATCTTCTGACCCCAAAATCCTTCTATAATATTCATTGTGATACAACCAAGTATTGAATTACATTAAAAATTAGAAATGCAGAATTTGTGGACTGTGCTTAAATAAATATTTTTATATATTCGTACCCGCCTTATAACAGTGTTGGGTATAGAGCCTGTACACCTAACCCATACGCACTACCTACTCCACTTATGATACTCACCTGCCAATTCAGCATCAATTCAGTATATTTTAAAATCAACCCTTTAAAATTTGACGTTTTATATTCTTTCTTATCATTAAAAATATAGTTCAAGCATTAAAAATTCTATTCATTTTGTTTCTTTCCCTTGGCCAAAGTAAAATAAGAAAGAAAATAAAATAAATTAAAAGCATAAGAATAAGTAAGTGGGGATTGAAAAAAAAATTAAAAAAAAAAAAAATTTACAAATTTAGAATTTGGAGTGTGAAGTGTTTTTAGGGGGGGTGAAACTTCACTATAATAATATAGTATAGATTTTTCTTTGGATTACACCAATAACGGTTTTTTTTTTTTTAATACATTAATAAATCTTTATTAATGTGATCCGCAAAAAGTGAAGCTTACCATAGAGGATTAATCTCGGCAACATTATATGGATAGACCCATAGTATGGTATTTATATTACTGTATATACTTTCTATTGGCTTACTTTGTGTTATGTCTTATACTTTTACATGTGTGTGCTTTTATATTTATATGCTTCTATGCTTTATGCCTTCATTCTTATCAAGTCGGGGTCCTTGAACACAGCCTTTCTTTAGAGTAGTGTCCTGAAGAGACAAGGCTGCGTACATCCTATTCCTTCCAAATCCTGGATATGCGAAAATCTTTAAGACACTGAATTTGTTATTGTTATTGTAGTACCCAGAGTATGGTGCTGGCCGTATCCTTCGGCCAATGGAAGATGGAAGCTCCAGATTTAGACACGTGTGCAAATAAGGGTATATGAGAGAGAGACACGTGGAAGAAGGGGGGAAGAACCTAGAAGGTGAGTGGGGGGCCCACTGTATGGAAGAACGTGTCTGATTTTGCGGAAATCTTGCTCTCTTTAGGATTCACCTGTTGTCCCGTCGCTTTCTCCTTTGATTCTTTTCTAAACGATGTCGTTTTACTCTACTCTATATGTAAGTCTTCTATTATAAATCTTATGTTAAAATTACGAGAATGAAGAGATCAATTTATGAGTTTAATGAGTTATTTAATCTAATATTAACTGATTTTATGATAAAATCCTGTTTAGACTTATATATAAATTTTATATATGCCAACTCCATCAATGCGACAAACTTTAACAATATTGTAACTATTTTTAGTAGATATGTGATTATGATAAAACGAGCTGAATTTTAACTCAAATTTTTTTATTAAATATTTAAGTTGATGTATATTAGAAAAATGATGATATAAGATCAATATTATTATTAAGACACGTTTATTATGAGTCAAAACTAGACTCTATGATTTAATTTTCCTCTGTTTTGGGTAAGTAATTTTCTTCTATTTTCTTGTTTGGCACGTATTTATTGACTGAAAAGATTTTTTGATAAAAAAATGCGTACCATCTAATGAGTAAAAAATGACTTATAAAATAAAAAAAGTCATCATTTCAAACAATCTGAAAAACTTTGGAGCATCCATCGACCTAAATCTTGATCATATATATGAAAGAAGAAATATTACTTAGATATCTTGAGATTTAACCATTTATAATATACATATTTTGACGTTTTAATATATATAATGGGATCCATCTTGAGGTTTAAAAACTTTACACTGAAACATTTTAGAGATTTAAAATTTTATCAGTTATATACTCTTTTACTGAAATTCCATAGACTTCAATGCTAAAGTAAAACATAATTTGGATAATATATAAATATTTTCTGTTAAATTTGCTGGCTTTTTTACCTAAAAATGCTAATGTGAACTGTGATTTGGACAAAGTAGCTTGCCGCAAAATTTGGACAATGTTTGTCGTACTTTGCCAATTTCAATTTATTTATATTATTGTGATCACATACTATATATATATATTTTTATAAGATTGATGTCTTCCAAAAGCTCAAGAAATTCAAATATAAGTTGGTACTTAAATGATAAAATATTTAAAATTTAAAATATCTCATTGTATATACTATTGCTTGTTGGTCTTTAGTTTAGGGCATCCTCGAATCTCTCTTGCTCTTGGCCAAGCTTTAGCTTAGTATCTATACAAGAAGGGAGTAGGGCATCCTCGAATCTCTCTTGCTCTTGGCCAAGCTTTAGCTTAGTATCTATACAAGAAGGGAGTAGGGGGTGAATTGTCGTCAAGGACACTCAACATTATTACTTAGCCAACACGCGGACATGACAGTATTCCTTAGTCGACAACTGGTTATGGTCGCGCTCGTTGGCTGCCAAGTGCCCTCGACGTTGTTCCATGTGGCCTTGGTATCATTCTTTAACTAACACGTGTTCATGTTATCTTATGCTAGAGAAAGGTGCAAGTATGGGTAGATGCACGATGAGCGGAAAGATTGCATAAAACGAAGTTTATCGGCTAACCTTCATCCCTAACAATGAGGGTAAATTGATCTGGAGAGTGAAAGTTGACGAGTAACTTATACGGATGCAAGTTGGCTATTAGCACACCGAATAGGACTTATAAGGTCAGTAATACTATAACCCGTCCATTGATTCTCGCTTGCTTCTACTCGCCCGGTTGGTATGTACAGAGCCAACCTACTACACACTGATGTTCACTATTCTAATCATTTAAACATTCAATATTGTCACCATCCTCTTCAAATAACAAAGTATGAACTAATATGTACGTTAGTTATTCGTTATGATTTGGGCGTTGCATTCAGAGTCGCAGTCGGGAGAGGATGTCGTCGAGTATAGAACGTCAAGAGGGAGAGAGATTTTGCTCTCTCACTCTTTCTCTCGTATTGGTTGATTTTCTTACAATATCGGATCCTACTCTAGCTCTTACAATATCGGATCCTACTCTAGCTTACCGTCGCTCGGAAGGGTCTGCAGTTTCATCTAGCTGGCTTCGGAGCGCTGTCATTTTCCTGTGCAGTTCAAGATTTGACATCCTTTCCATCTCCAATGCTCGTTCCAGCTGACATAGTTTGTATCTATATCAGTTACTTCAACGACATGGAAAAGAATGTGTGAAATTAAGCTGATTAGCTTGTTAGGCATGAGGCTTGCCTCAACAACTCCAGGTAGGGATGCCAGTGAGGCAAGTAGGACCCATTACTCAAGGGTATCGCCCCATTTAGGAAGGATATGGATGCAAGTGAAGTTGGCATAGGGTACACGTTGAAGTACACGCAGTGGGTATAATGTTGTACCCGCCATACATGTCTATATCCACCATGTGCCACCCGAACCAAATTTGTATTTAATTAATCTAGAAACAGAAAAATGTTATATGCGCTCAATTGGTGTGGCGAATAATGCTGCAAAATATAATTGGATTACAAAACAATTACACATGAATAGATGTGGATAACCATTAGGTACAGAAATTGGGGCGGATAATTGATCCCCACTAAATACCGCGTGTAGTAGAGCAGGTAAGGATATTTAGCTTATAACCCACCAAGGTGGGTATCGATATCCACTTCTACCTGTGGCGGGTATGGATTTGGGCGACCTACCCGCATTGCTGCACTGCCATCCCTAGCTCTAAGATCAGCTCGAAACCCTTTAAGCCAAGAGACTTCGAAATTGAGTTTAGAATGTCATGAGATTAAGCACTAGCTTGGCGAGTTTTGAGCAACTTCAAGCCAAATATTTACCCTAAACTCTTTTAACTTTTAGTCGACTTAGAGACTCACCAAGCTTGGGCTTGGAATTTAGGCTCGCACCGAGCCCAAGATTGGATTACAATGGAAGAATGTTGAGGCAGAAATTTACCTTCGCTGCCCGCGCACTCCATTCACCTAGTATTGCTCTGAGCCGCTCGTTCTCTTCAATATACTGTGCCAACAAATCACGAGAAAGATAAGACCAGTAAGGAGGAGAAAATCGAGAAGTTTTTGTATGAGTTATATCGATTTTTCAACAAAAATCTAGCAGATTATGAAAGAAATTCATTAAATTAATGACAAAAAGGTAATATATTGGAGAAACAATGTATCATATTAGCATATTACGACAAAAAATCATAAATTAAGATAAAGGACCCTTATAGTTATATCCTATGTTAAGCAATCTCTAAAAAATAAAAAAAATTTGGCAAAAGTGTACCTAATTGATAAAATTATGCAAGTTCAAGGTACCTGAGTGAGAAAATATTCAAACCTTGGAGTACCTCATTATATATATTAGAATGCTAGGATACTTAGTGATAAATCACCAAACCTCAAGATACCTAAGTGATAAATTCTCGTAAAACTTATGTTCCCTCAGAGCCTAACGCGACAGTCGTAACCCATTACATAATGGCAGAGACAGATAGCATGTAACACTTCAGGCTAACTAGGGCAAGAAGCCATTATGCATTACAAGATGCAAATAAAACTTGGGTACCTCTGAAAGTTTCTCAGATTAATAGCAGTACTTCACCATAAATCAAATGGTTGCATGTGCTACAATGTTTTGATGTTAAACTTCCCGCATATTTTAGGCATTAGAGAAAAAGAATACAATTAATTTTGCACATTTTGGATCAAGTTACTTGATACCTATAGTAATAGCGACTCGCCATGAAAAAAATATGCCCAGCTAAATATTAAAGTTATTGCTAAGTGATGAGGATAAGGAGAAAAGATCGAGATCCAATCTTTGATGATTATTTAAATTGTTGTAAATTAGGTTAGAATTTTATTAGGATTAGAATTTTGTTTATTCGATAATTATTAGAGTAGGAGTTTATCATATCAGTTTTAGATTAGCATGTTATTATCTATATAGGAGAATCTTTTGTATTAGGACTCTAGTTTTATATAAATACAGATATAAACAGAGCCCAAAAACAGATCATTAGATTATTGAAGAAAAATCAATTCTTTCATATTCTCTTAAGTATGAGGTTGCTTAAAGCTAAGTATAGGAATACTTAGTTGGTTGGGCATGGGGTTGTTCAACCGTACTTCGGATGCCTAGGAACCCACTCGATGAGGCACATGAATGCTTAAGCTCTATCACAAAGTTCATGTAATAAATGTTCAGAACATACCTGATTGTTTGTAGAGCGAACCCGTTGAATCTCAGCATCCCTCTCAGCAATAAGGGACCGAGCATGCCGTAGCTCAGATTGCAGTTGATCCATCTACAATGTAACTATTCTGTTAACCTTAATTGCAAAGCGTTTGCAAAAGCAGGATGATAATATGTAAAACGGAAGTAGAATACTTCTATGGCAGGAAGCATGACAGCCAGAAGGTATTCGCTCCTCCAAAACAAAAATGAGAAAGACAAGTACCAAACTTTTAAGTAACTAGTTGTTCCAAAAACTTAAGTAGTTAAGTAAAGGCCCAAAATGATTTTATACTCCAACATGTCACATTACGCAAATGCTGTTGAACTTAAGGTCTGGATACTGCACATACCCACTTCATACCTCATATTGCAATTCATATTAGTGTTGAAAGTGGAAGCTATTAGGATTTATATTGAAGGCCGATCTGTATTGTAATAACATGACAAGGAATCACTTACTCCAAAAGCTTAAACTATTACGAAAAGGCTAACAAATGATTTTATACTATGACATGAACCCATGAAGGAGTAATACATCAGCACTCGGATGAGCATGTTGCCGTAAAATTCATGGAATAGTAGTGTATGTAGACTCATTCGTACCAAGCAACCAACCTTTCCGCTACAAAGAATACCATGGCCACCATGTTAATCCTACATAAATACATACTTGCACTGAAAAGACAGTTCAGTCAGCCTCTGGCCAGTGTTCACATAGTAACATGACTAACAACAACAACAATCCCAGTGCCACAAGGAGTCCTGCTTGCGCAGGGCCGGGGAAGGTAGGATGTACGTAGCCTTACCCCATTAGGGCGAGACCCTGAAGAGAGGTTGTTTTCGACGACCCCCAACCTAGGCTTTGGAAAAAGAAAAGAAACTGGTCTGAATGATAACATGATGATGACTGGTCCCAAAACTCATATCACAAATGAGTGTGTAAGACTGACAAAGCAATAGCAACTTTACTAGAATCAAGTACAAAATTGTTACATAAATCAAATGATCTGACATCAGTAATAAGGCTACTTATGCAGTAAAGTGTCTAAAGGTTGCAGCAAAGCATTACCTCAGCAGAAAGTGTTCTCAGTTCCTGGTCACGAGCTGCAAGTAAATGGGCAAGGTCAACCTACAAGGAGCAAAAATGCCAAACATTCTCATTTCCATAAAAAAAAAATTACAACCCAATAGATATATTAAGACGGGTAGATAATCCTTGTGGCTTAAATTTTTTAAGAAACACACAGATTCTTATTTATATTCAGTTTTCAGTTATCCATACTTGGTATATAGGCAATATATACTGTATCATACTACTTTGTTCATCAACAATAAGTTATCACTCCAAGCTTTACAACATATCTCAAAAGCATGATCATGAGAACATTCATCCAATTTGTTCGATGCCTACAGAAGACACATTAGCAAAAACAGCCATTAATTTTGTCCTTGGAAATAGCCTGCCTACAAGGTAGCATCTCTCCCTCTCTAGACCTTGCCTTGGCATGAGCCTCTTTGGGGCACTGTGTTTTTTGTTATTGAGCCATTAATATTGCGAACTTCTGAAAGTCATAATGATGAAAGTTGTACAGGGCTCATAATAATAAAAGAATGCTTGTTCGAGCAGAAGACTCCATACCTGAGGTGTATTCCCATCATCAGAGCGTTCGTATTTGCTCAAACATTCTTGCAACCTTAGAATCTGCAGCAGCAATGTTTGCTTTAGAATTTGTCTAAAAAACATATTTACAAACAGGAAAAACCTTTGCTGGTTACCTCCTCAGATAAAAATTGGAGATTTTCTCGCTGATATTGTAGCAGCGCCATCTGCTGATCAGAAAGCCGGCCTCCATCATGATACCTATTCCACCAAATATTTTTTGTCACAATTTCCACAAAATTTTGAGATCAAACTCTGTGTCACTGATTCTCCCTGGGGTCCCCTGGTGTGGGGGCTGGTGTGCCACACCCATGCCCAGGGTTCAAATCTTGGCATGTAACTATCTCCCCTCCCCTTTAAAGTCCGAAAAACAAAAAAAAATTCCAGCTTATTACTCCTAGAAAGCAGTAACTGAAACAGAACCACTACCTTAAGCCTTCCAGAGAACTGGATGCCTGAAGCGGAGAATACAATGGCTTTAAGACATCAGGCTGAGAATTCAACGTGTTGTACTGGTGAACATAACCTGATAATCATGAGATTACAGTCCCATAACATGAGTATACTACAGAAAATCAGAAAAATATACTTATTTGTTTTAACTCTCCACAGACTCCGTGGAATATGTCTCCATCCTGGGACTTAGCGTGTGTAGCTCACAAAACGCAGGAACCATAAACTATCCAACACTACACAAACTCTGGAAAGGACTTAGTCTAGGGACAAGGTCTAGTGAGAGTACCACTTTTTTGGTAAACAGGGCGTCTAGGCCAATTTATGCACACCTGGACCCAGTGGCGGACGCACGTTGAAGCTATTGGGGTGCATGAACCCCGCAGCTTTACCACCCGACCTCTAAAATACATATACGTAGATACCAAAAATATACGAATGGGTTATAATATGTTACTAGTGACCCCACATCACAAGGAGCTCGGTAGCCTAATGGCAATGCTACCTACTACACTCAATCTACCATGGGTGGTTGTGGGTATGAGTATCACCAAAAGCAGTTATTCTTTGTTTACCACTTTTTTCTTTTTAGCTCCTTGAATAAAATTATTATAAAATATTGAAAAATAAGACTCCAACACAATTGGTTGAGCTTAGTGGTGAATGCTCCATATTTTGGGTCGCAACTTCAAGTCTCTTGGAAAGCAAGTAATTATTCACATTTTTTATTTATAATAACTCATAACACTAAAAATAGGTTAATTTTGTAAAATTGATCCCATATCATAAATGGTTAGTTATATTAGTGCTAAAAGCTCTTTAATCTTACTTGTAGGTAGTTTTACAAAGAAACGAGTTTTTTTTGGGACATTTTTGCTTCTTAATAACATATAACATTAAAACAAAACCTTATTTTTCTAAATTTTAGTTATTTTCTCTCTCCTCTACTCCCCTTTCCCAGAAATATTTGCAATTTTATAGCCATCCACCCAATATAATAGTTGATTTTATATCTGTCAATTGTGTATATATATATATATATATATACACACACACACACACACACACACACACACACACGCATACACACACATATACAATTATTATTATTTTCTATACTTCATTATTATTTCATTATCATTATAAAAATGGTCGTTAAACTCCTGAATTCGCCACTGCCTGGACCTATCGCTGGGTTGCATACACTGCCCCCCTCAAAAGTCCCTTCATACGCAACAATAAGTTAGACCAGAAACCTAGTGGATGGTTCCAAGTAATTGTTCTTATCCAACAGAAAGATTCAAATCCCAGGTCTGATGCTTCATGAGGCGCTAGGTCCAACTGCCCTACCATACCAATCCCTTAGGGCTTTAGTAAGATTACACATTAACTTGAGAAGTATGTTCCATAATAGAATACTTAGCCTTTTAGTCATATAAAGGTAATCAGGAACAATTACGATCAACCCTCCTTGCATAAGGAGCCTTCACCTATGCTACCTAAAACTCTTCCTATCCTCCAAATAAGTTCCCTCTTTGTTGTACCTGATGCCACTGCCCGCTATGAAGCTTGGCTGCGATGGAATAATAAAATTCTGAGAGGTAATCCAAGAAGAAGCCTCAAAAAGCTTCTGTATCTCGCATTGTCATCAACAAAATATGGCCTGCGATGAATAGTTAAATATTCCAGGAAAAGAAGATGAATCCTGACCCCATGATTTCCCGAACCAGAAATAAGCACCATTTGCCAGAACCAGCCAAGGATGTTTGGAAAGGGTGGGGGCAGCCTTAGAAAGCAGTAATGGAAATTAAAGAGTGTGCCGCATTGGGTTGTCTAACGGTGTCCTGGGAGGTTTCTTGATATTAATTCTGTTTAGGAAAGATAGACAGTTGATCATATGGTTTCTGCTACCTCTAGGTACACCACTCTGCCCAGAGCTTCCCTGAACATGGTCATTGGGTAGCAATATAAATTAATCGCTCATTTATCCTCCTCGGCACCCCAAAAACAAGGAAAACAAAAGGGAAAAGAAAACCTCCTTGCAACTTGACAGAGCAAGACCTAGGCCATGAATTTTCCAGTTGGACAGGGCACCATAAAAGCTCATTGACAAACAATATGAATGTCATTCTTTGATAATAGCAAAAATGATGTCGCCGAGAATAAAAGCTCATCCAACTTTACATAGCATATAAGGATGTTCGTGAAAGATGTGCACACGCACCTATATATGCAGTCATGAAGGAGCCAGCAATTACTACTTCAACTAACATCACTGTTCTGCACACAGAAGCAAATGAAACGTTAAGCCTTCAGTGAGTGATAAGGTTCAGAAACGGGGAATCATATATATTCATTCAACTTCTAAACCAGAGAACAGGGGGCTGTCCATATATCCTGGTACTTATACCTATAAACAACCAATTTTCATTAAGATCATCCAGAGTCTACAAGCAACTTAAACATAAATATCACGATTAAATTCGTCAAACCAGCAGAGAAAACTAGAACGATTAAAGTTGTCCAAATGACTGCATTAGTACTCTACAGTACTCTCCAGCGCAAAATATTCTTAGACCCCATGAAATATGTCATTAAACACAAGAGACTCCCTGCACATTTAGTTTAGAAATTAACCCCTGAACTATGTCATTAAGCACAAGAGACCACCTACACATTTGGAATGACCCTTCCAACTGTATTACTAAACACAACTAGGCCCTTGAACCATGTCATTAAATACAAGAGATCTCTGCTTATTTAGAATAAACCCGACACAATTTTATTAAACACAACTTACCTCCTGTACATTTAATTTTAAAAAGGAGCTCCTAAACTTCGCTAATTAACACAATTTACGCCCTTTTATATTCATTAATTTTTACATTTATAGCATGAGTTGTGAAACAAATATGATTTTGAAGTAATGAACCCCATCACATCAAGATAAAAGCAACAGAAGACAAAGGACAGATCTGTAAAACTGATGCTTCAGAAACATATTCCGACTCAATAATATATAAACTACAATGAAACAATTATCCTTAGTTGCATGAGCTGAAGCAAGCTGACATTATGACGCAGAACATTAAAGATAAACAAAAAATATACCTAAGCAGAACAGAGGAAGAGAGAAAGCTGATGTGAGTTTTCCAGACAATAAGGAGGAGCATCACAGCGGTACCTAACATTTGAATTCTTCAAATGTAAGAAATTATAGGCAATTTAGTACAAGCATGATGAAGACAGAAAGTAGTGGCAACAATGTAAATGAAATAAAATCTAACATCAAAATACTTGTTTCTCATGCATTATTGTAGAGTCAAGAGTTCAGCAATACCTATTATACTATGGAATTTATTTCTATTGCCAAACCGAAGGTTTCAACGTTAAATGTATAGCATTGACGAGCAAATGACATGCATTCTGGTTGATGGAGGCCTTCAAGTGTCAACAAGCATAAGATTCACAAAGAAATGTCTAGCATTTCTCTCATCATTTTCAGGACATCACTACCGCCATATTGAATATTATTCACAATTAAATGCTTCAGCCCCGATGGTGGCTGATTTGTGGTGCTGGAAAAAGATTTGGGGTGTGCAAGTTTGAGGATTTTACAGTTTATGGAAGTTCAAGTTGGAGAACATCGCGCAACTAATTGACAAGCATGGTTCTACTTGATGCTCTAAAGGTGGATCAAGGCTCAATTTAGGATTACATAAATGAATTAGGGGGCAACTGGACGCTTCTGAAATTTTGAAATTAGGGTTTCTGTTTGGATTTGGCGAGCAGCAAGACACAGCAGCAGTCCATTGTGGATGCGAAGGCAGTGTAAAGGTGCCGATGGTGATTTGCAGGCTGAGGTCCAGCCGTAATGGTGGTGAGCTGAGGTGTGCAAAAGGATACGAGCAAGGGTGGGTCCTCACAAGACAGGGCAATCTGCCTTTGAGCAAAAAAGGCACAAGGTAGGCAGTTGATTAGATCTTATACCAATTTGATAGAGATTCCCCATGAAGAACTCAAATTTGAAGACCAAACCACAAATTAATTAACTCACTCAGCCAAGTATTTATAGCCTAAAATACTTGATAGACAAGCAAAATATTTTAGATACTAACTAATAGCCTAACCTAATAATACAAAAGATAATATTTATGAAACTAATTAAATGTAATTCTTCCTAGGCTCCTTGTGACTCAGGTGGGTCACATAAACTAAGCACGATGGCTCTGGATTTCTCGTGGAGAAACACAGGGCATTGGCTTAGGTGCATCATCTTCAATAGCAATAACATAAGTATATACATACCATAGGCTATGGTAGCAAAGGGTAGCCGGACAATGCGCTTCAACTTCTGGCTGAACATATAATAGCCCTACAATATCAAATACGTGCTCAGAAAAAACTGCTGTATCACATGCAACAATGCAAGTATGCAACTATAATACCCGCGAGGTTACTGCAAATGTGAACTGGAGTAACACAAAGATACAAGTTACATAAGATTGTGACACTATAAAAAGAAATAAAACAAAATAGTCCTTTACTGTACTATTTCCATCTCCCATTGACTAGCATCAAACACGAAATACAGGGATTGCCCAACAACATATATCCCACCCAATAGCACACTCCGTCCGATCCATATCATGCCTAAGCCTTAATGGAGACATAGGCCATCCAGAGTCAATTCCTTCAGACAACCAGAACCTCATAATCCATTTATGAGTTTCATTTTATGATGTTTTCACATATTCCTTTCAATAAGTACAGGTATGTAATAAAGAACTTGACAGTAATTGATTAGTGGTAGCAAATTTTCAACCATTCACCGAAGGGAAATTTTAGAACATTGCAGAAGTTGAACAGTTTAAGCAATGCAGAGTTGGTGCTAAGGTACCAACAATCAATAAATTAGAATTCATTGGATAGAGCCTGTACTTGTTCTCTAGGTTAGCTTACAACTTTCAATTCCAGCAAACTAATCCTCCGTTGTACTGGTAGCTTATTATTCAAAACTCTAGACTAATCAAGTTAGCGCTGATATTCTGTCTAACAATGGATGTTTGAAGAAACTTACAAAATACTGAAAACCGGAAACCTCACATCAACATATTGGCTTATGTCATTCATCATCATGATCCACAGGTGCATGACTCTGAAAATGTTGCAGCCAGGGATTGCGACTAAGCATCACCTACAGGCTACAGCACCTGGTTCACCGACATATTGGAGCTCCTAGGGAGCTATGAAAGGATTTTATTCTTTTTGTGTGCAACTATTAGGTGGCATATACATTTATTATGCTGAATCTCTATTCAGGACAAAAATCATATTACTTTGCAGAATCAGCACATCAAATAATTAAGTGATAGTATTATGAAAAAAGCCTCACAAAAAGATGAATGACAAGGTCCGATAAAAAAACAAAACATGAATGGTAGGACAACCACAAAGGCAAGAGAAAACATTACTTGCAAACGGATCTTCTGGACCTGGTAGACTAGATACTGTTGAAAGACTCCTGAAAGCATAAGAAAAGTTAAAGAGATTTAAGTCAAAGTTCTGGATTTTTCCTATTTGATCATATACAACAGACACAAAACTCACACTCAATGAGCTATAACATACCTCCAGGGAAGCCTCATTAAAACCAATGATGAGCTTAAGAGCTTATCTCTGGATGGTCAATCACAGACAAAAATGAACATGTGATCCCAACTCTTACAAAGTCACATCACATCCCTTTTTCCACAATTCTTTCCTTTCGCCCTTTTCACAGACCACTTTCTAGAATTCCTACATATGAGATTCTAAAGCTCTTCCTGTTATTGATTATAAAAAAAAGTTTCCGAAGCTATATCTAGTCTGAGATGAGCAGAAAGAATGCCCATTATAAAAGCTACAAGAGATGGAACTCCAACCCCACCCGCATTCCCCAACAATGAATGAGATAAGGAAGTGTACATTCAGACGAATTTATTGGAAAACGAGAAGTAATATGGTTTATAGACAAGTTCTTCAAAAGCAAGAGGGAGAAAAAGACTAGACGATCGAGCATAATTATATTTGCAACCAAAACCAGAGACTAATAAGGATAATAGCGGAAGCCCTGCCATTCATTTCTGTTTATTTACTTCACTCTATGAACAAAAGCAAACTAGGATGAACTTGTAGTCGGCCTATGCAGAGCGCAAAATGCAATTGAATGCTACCTAACCGGAGAGATTAAAGCAACCGGCTAAGTCTTTGGCAACAACTAACGGAGTCGATGTTGAAGGGACTCCAATTTGGAGAGACAAAACAAATTTATATCTATGCAAAAGAAGGATCCACTAGCACTAAACGAGGCATCAGCGCCAAGTCCTCATTAATATACTTCCATTTCTTCTCAAAGGAAAGCACTTCCTGGAGAAGTTCTTCACTACATTACTGTAATCATAATTCCTGCATTCTATTTGTGCACACACACATCCTGAAGCGCAATATTACAAATGTTTTGGAAGATTGGTCAAGTTAAGTACATGCTGCCAGCTTCACATTCCGCAACATATCCCATAAAAGATCAACACAGACTGCCTCCCTCACCCTTTCCCAATTCTTGAGAGTACTTCCGTTGTCAAGGATAATTGTGAAGGAGAAAAGCCACAAAAGGTGATCCTCAGGTTCCTTCTTGTGATAAGTAGGGATATATTCTCCTGTCTGTTAAGATTTCTTGAAATAGTGATTATCTATTACTGAGATTTTGGTAACTAAACTAGAATCCATGTTATGCAATCCAAAAATGCTAGGAGAGGAGAAATAAGCTTTATTTATTTTTTATTATGAAATAAACTTGTGTTTGTTACTTCACATATGGCTAAGAGAACAAAGGTGAATAAAATCTAGAATCAGGAACATGCTATTGCACTTCTTTCTAATACTGATAGTCTTCCCCTCCTCTCCAAGATGAACAAAAAGAAGAATCCAGGTTGTGCCCTCTTATAACGCTTGCATAAGTTTGACTTAAACATTAGTCACATAGAAGTGTTTTTGACAAACAAAGCTAAAAGGACATGCCACAACAGAAAGCATGCAATCGACATACTAAGCCTTGGACACTGGTAATCTGGAATCAGGAAAAATAATTCAGCTATATTCCCCAAATTGTAAAGTCTGGGTGCATGACATGTATCATCACGCATTGCAAACCCTTCAGGCCCTTAACATATTTTTCTCTCTTGTACATATTCAGCAGTTCACTTAATGAATAAACACTTTATATGCACATAGCAACAGTGTTGTAACAAACAAACCTGTGATTAGTAAAAGAACAACATTGCAGCTGCAAAGCAAAGGCGAGATCCATGTCCTGATTGGGTGAAAAATCCATGGGGCTCCTACAGCTACAATAGCATAACCTGCCTAGAAGTTAACAAAAGGTAAGGACAAAATTATAAATGAAAAGCAATCAGGGCTGCAACAAGATAGTCCTAATTAAGTCTCATACAATAGAAGGATATGAATTTCATTAAAAGAAAATTCACTTACCAATAAAAAGCAGTAGAATATGCTCCCATAAAACCTCGTAGGCTTTCTATGTGCAGCCAACGGGGCCTCGTTTAGTATATCTAAAAATCTGCCCAAAAAAATGGATCACTATTAGCAACAAATTACACACCAACGCGCACCACTAGAAAAACAATTCACATTTTTAAGTGTACTGAGAATCAGATCACCAGAATACCGTTGAATGTCAAGCAATCATAACATCTCATCACCATGGTTATTGAACTCCCACTTTGAATCTTAGAATCTTATTGATTCTACGATCCCACAATGGTCGAGCGATAATGATTCTAAGTAGAATCTTAATTTTGTAGAATATTGCAATCCATCGATATTAAATGATCTAACAAATAGATTTATAATACGATTTTACGATATTACCGACCCTACCAACACATATAAATAAAAAGTTCCTTAAATAAAAGCAAGTTAAACTAAGTGTTTACATATACTCAAATGAAACTTAAAAGCTCAGTTTTTATGTGATAATATTAAATTAGCTAATATAAACTTTCACAAAGAAAAAGTCTAATTAGCTGCATATTATCTTGAAAGCTCTCATGGCTATTTGAGCCAAGAATATCTGCATTACACGATAATGTATCTGATTTGATTACATTTCTTATATATAAGATATCATACGATAATTTTGTCAACTATATAACTAATTTTAATGCCAAAAGCAGCAATAATCTCGATTCAATCGTAAGATTTTGATTCTGAAAACTCCTAAAATCCTAATTAGAATCCCAATTTTAACGACCTTGCTCAACAAATACTAATTTCAGTAATTTTGAGCTAAATTAAAACCGAAACTGAACTCAAGAAGCAAGAATTCGATTAAACGAAACATTTGTACATAAATCAACAGAAAAGGAAGAAAAGAGAGAGAGAATTACAGGTTATCATCGGGAGAGGCGATGGCGGTAGAAGAATGCCGAGAAGTCGCCATGATTCCTAGGGATCTGTAGCAATTGTCACCCCGCACTAACGGCAGTTACCTCTGTAGGCAATCTCTCTCTCTGTGACAAGGAAGCTTGAGCTTGGCATGGGCCCTTTGTAGGTTGTCTTAGGCTCGACAAGTTATCGGGTCCTAAAGTCAATGTTGTTCCAAAATTGGAAGAGTTATTTTCACCGTTAGCCCTTATTCTTTTTAAATTAAAATTTTTTTTTAATTAATTTTTTATTTTTATCATTTTGTTTAAATTAATCTCTTAACAATTTAAATTTGTTTAAATTAATCCCTTATTTTTTTTTTGTTTATAATGATTTCTCATATTTTGTATTATGACAAAACTAGTCCCTCATACTGTAACTAAAATTAGGTAAAAATTAAAAAAAATAAGGAATTAATTTTGTTATAAAATAAAACATGAGGGAACATTTTAAACAAAAGAAAAGATGAAGAACTAATTTCAACAAATTTAAAAAAATAAGGGGACCAACTTGAATAAAATAAAAAATAAGGAATTAATTTGAATAAAACTAGAAACTTGAAGGACCAACTGTATAAATAACTCATAATTGGAAAAAAATACTTTAATGTTCTAAAAATGATAGTTATTATTACAATAAAAAATATTATTTACAAAATAATAATATAAATTATAAATAATAAAAGTTATAAAACTATCTTAAAAACTATATTTTTCAATGAAAATAATGATTTTATCCCGACAACAGCATGAGAGCAAAAATCTTATAACCGACTATCAAAATACTGATATGGCATTCACTATATTATTAGTTTTATTATCCACTATAAAGTTGATACACTTTTTTCAAAATATGTCTTGCTTCATCTTCTTTTTTTCAAAAAATATGTAATCCACTATGTCATATAAATTATGCTTTTTTTTTTTTCTTTCCCCTTATTCATGTTCCTACACATAATACCCTCTTTAGATATTTTCTTCACAATATAACTCTTGTAAGTTATACTAATCAATGTCATTTCAAACCGATAAACTAAATAATACAATATAACACGATGCTCCAAGTTACTTCTATTTGAGCGTACAAAAAAGTTAATATTGTATATAATTTATTTTTATAAATGGTAAGAAGTCTCATTGGTTATATAAGGAAACATTCTTTGCCAAGTTGTGACAAAAATAAGAAAAGAAGACGGGTTTAGAAACCCTAGGAAATGAGCTTGTGGGATCTTTATAGCAAAAAATATACAGCCCAACAATACACAAGAGAATACACTATTGGTCCTTCGTGTTTCTAATTTTGTTCAAATTAGTCCTTCATCTTTTTAAATTTATTAAAATTAGTCTCTTATCTTTTCTTTTATTTAAAATGGCCCTTTGTGTTTTATTTTATGACAAAATTAGTATGCCACTTTTTAAATTTTTACCTAATTTTAGTTGCAATATGGGGACTCATTTTGTTATAAAACAAAATATATAAAGACCATTTTAAATAAAAGAAAAGATAAATGACTAATTCGAATAAATTTAAAAAGTTAAAGACCAATTCAAAGAAAATTATAAAGATAAGAGACTAATTTAACAAATTTAAAAAGATAAGGGACCAATCGTATAAACAACTCCACCTAAAAACACTACCCAACCAAAAACCAAAAAGGGGCCTAGCGACAAGAAGATAAACTAAATAAAATACAAAATATTACACACTGTAACACAGTATATAACTATTTTATATGATACAATTATCTAACCAGTCGTTAGATAAAATGAAAAAAATAAATAAATAAAGATTATAAAGACATTCTTTCTCATCCCAATGAACCAACCTCTACAATCTTCACAAGATTTAGCAACCGTGGGATCCTTTTAAGGGATATGATCACTGCAAAGGACAACAAAATATTAAACAATCGAATATATAATGAGAAAACGCATCCAAAAGTCTCAATTTTTCAAAGTTTCTAAGAAAAACCGGATTTCTAGTTTCCTTCACTAACTTCTAGAGGATAAAAATAACTTGTTCTCTGGGAAAATGTATCCAAAAGTCTCAATTTTTCAAAGTTTCTTAGAAAACCCCGGTTTCTAATTTTCGTTGCAAAAATCTAGGGGAAATCGCACCAAATAAACCCCCCAACCCCAACTTATGCTTTTTTAGACCCCATTAATCTTAAATAACCCTTTTTGGACCAAAATGTCCCTCCCTCTTCAAAATCCTACCTGTGCACTCTCCCTCTCCCCTTCTCTCTCCTCATTTAATGCAAGGCAGGTAAAAGGACACTTTTTTGACTTTTTTTCACTCTTTCTTTTCATTTTTTTCCCGCCCATTTGTCTTCCTCCTCTCATATCTCATTATCTCTCTTTTTTTTTTGAACAGAGATATCTCATTATCTCTTATTTCTTCTTCTTCTATTATTTTCGAATTTTTTTGTCAAAAAACAATATTATTTTCGAATTTTCGAGCTCCATTCTCAGCGTCCTACATGTTTTCTCGTCCTACTTGGACCCTTGGGTAGTTGTTTGTGGTGGCTTTGGAAGAAGAAGAAGGCTTTGGAAGAACGGGCTTGAAGCATTGTGGCATTGCGGTAGGTTCAATGTTGAGTCATTACACATTTCACGGTTGGTAAAATGACCATTTCATGCATTTGTTGTTAATGGGTCTCTATCATATGAGATTGGTGTGTTACAAGTCATTTATAGTGCATGATTGGTGTAAATGGTGTATTATAATTTTCTTTTGCTGTGTTTCAACTCATTAATGGTGTATGATTGGTTTTAATGGTGTGAAATCAATTTGTTTAGGTGTGTTTCAAGTAATTAGTGGTGTATGATGCGTTATAATAGTGTAAAATGAACTTATTTAGGTATGTTTCAAGTAGTTAATGGTAAATGACTTATCATACACAATGTATGATAGGTTTTAATGGTATAAAATCAACTTTTACAGGTTTTTTTCAAGTAATTAGTGGTATAATAGTGTGAAATCAACTTATATAGTTATGTTTCAAGTAATTATTGGTGTATGATGAATCATACACTGTGTATGATGGGTTATAATGCTGTAAAATGAGCTTGTATAAGTATGTTTCAAATAATTAGTGGTAAATGACTTATCATACACAATGTATGATAGGTTTTAATGGTATAAAATCAACTTTTGCAGGTTTTTTTCAAGTAATTAGTGGTATAATGGTGTGAAATCAACTTATATAGTTATGTTTCAAGTAATTATTGGTGTATGATTGGTTATAATGGTATAAAATGAGCTTATATAGGTATGTTTCAAATAATTAGTGGTAAATAACTTATCATACACAATATATGATAGGTTTTAATGGTATAAAATTAACTTTTGTAGGTTTTTTTCAAGTAATTAGTGGTATAATGGTGTGAAATCAACTTATATAGTTATGTTTCAAGTAATTATTGGTGTATGATGAATCATACACTGTGTATGATGGGTTATAATGGTGTAAAATGAGCTTATATAGGTATGTTTCAAGTAATTAGTAGTAAATGACTTATCATACACAATGTATAATAGGTTTTAATGGTATAAAATCAACTTTTGCAGGTTTTTTTCAAGTAATAAGTGGTATAATGGTGTGAAATCAACTTATATAGTTATGTTTCAAGTAATTATTGATGTGTAATGAATCATACACTGTGTATGATGAATCATACACTGTGTATAATGGATTATAATGGTGTAAAATGAGCTTATATAGGTATGTTTCAAGTAATTAGAGGTAAGTGACTTATCATACACAATGTATGATAGGTTTTAATAGTATAAAATTAACTTTTGCAGGTTTTTTTCAAGTAATTAGTGGTATAATGGTGTAAAATCAACTTATATAGTTATGTTTCAAGTAATTATTAGTGTATGATGAATCATACACTGCGTATGATGGGTTATAATGGTGTTAAATGAGCTTATATAGGTATGTTTCAAGTAATTAGTGGTAAATGACTTATCATACACAATGTATGATAGGTTTTAATGGTATAAAATCAACTTTTGCAGATTTTTTTCAAGTAATTAGTGGTATAATGGTGTGAAATCAACTTATATAGTTATGTTTCAAGTAATTATTGGTGTATGATGAATCATACACTGTGTATGATGGGTTATAATGGTGTAAAATGAGCTTATATAGGTATGTTTCAAGTAATTAGTGGTAAATGACTTATCATACGCAATGTATGATAGGTTTTAATGGTATAAAATCAACTTTTGCAGGTGTTTTTCAAGTAATTAGTGGTATAATGGTGTAAAATCAACTTTTATACGTGTATTTCAAGTTTTATTGGTGTATGATGAGTCATACACGGTGTATGATGGGTTATATTGGTGTAAAATCAACTTATATTTGTGTAGTTGAAGTAAATTGTGGTGTATGATCAATCATACACAGTGTATGATAGGTTTTAATGGTGTAAAATCAATATTTGCAGGTTTTTTTCAAATAATTAGTGGTATAATGGTGTGAAATCAACTTTTGTACGTGTATTTCAAGTTTATTGGTGTATATGAGTCATACACGGTGTATGATGGGTTATATTGGTGTAAAATCAACTTATATTTGTGTATTTGAAGTAAATAGTGGTGTATGATCAATCATACACAGTATATGATAGGTTTTAATGGTGTAAAATCAATATTTGCAAATTTTTTTTAAGTAATTAGTGGTATAATGGTGTAAAATCAAATTTTATACGTGTATTTCAAGTTTTATTGGTGTATGATGAGTCATACACCGTGTATGATGGGTTATATTGGTGTAAAATCAACTTATATTTGTGTATTTGAAGTAAATAGTGGTATATGATCAATCATATACAGTGTATGATGTATTATATAATAAACCCACAATCTCATTATGCAAACCAATATAGCTAGTTATTCTCAAAAATCATACCTTTCTAAAAACAACAGCCTAGATTTTCTTTTAATTCATGCTAGCTATCAACAATTTAATCAACGCCATTGAAAAGCCTCAAGCAATTGGCAAACTGTCACAAAATTCAGAAATCAAAGACTTTGTTTGGTTGTCACATGAATTGAAATCCTACGGTAAATTGTATTTCTCAAAAATTCAATTCGACAGGCTAGTGGGGTTGTATGACGCTTCTCAATGCCGCTATTGTGGCTAACATCATCCAAAGTCAAATTGATTGAATTGTATCCTTCCTAATATGTTCATACTCTAAAAGAATGAGTCATTTCGAACATGAATGTATCCATGTATATTTTTTTACAAGTAAACCAATTTCTGATCGTAATTTTCATGCATAAAGCCAAGTAATATACGTGCTTATGCAAAGTTTCGCTGCAGGAAGAGATAGAAAACAAAATAGAAGTTGGAGATGCATTGGCAGTGAAGCTTCTGCAACGCTTTAATGGATCAGTTGCTGCAATTAAGACGGCTTCACAACATTTATCTGAAGTTGATGCACTTCAGGTCGAGCTTGGCGAACTAAAAGGCAGGTTAACCGAGGTGATTAGTAATTGTGACGCGTTGTGCAAGAGAATCCAAATGGAGGGTCCAGATTCACTTCGTTCATCGATCAAGCCCTTTGCACTCAAAACTATGCCTAGGCCCTCGGATACTCGACAACCCTCAGAAGAGGCTGAAGCAGATTAGTGTTTGCTCTTCATTTTTATCTTCACCTTGTCATGTTTTGCCTGTGTGTGCTAAGTTTTTGCTTGTCTTGGCTGCGCTGCGGTGTAAATGTATCGTGTTTCGTATCTGCTCTTCAGTGTTTTGGCCTCTCTTGACCTTGACGGGCTTGTGTTGTTGGGGGAGCTATTTTTCGCTTTCATCTCATTTTGTCGGGTTTGGTTGTTTTGGTTTTGTTGCTTTTTTGTTTACCTTTTTGTTCCGCCCTCCGTTTACGGAGTGGCTTAGGCCTCGTTTTTAGAGTTGCCTTTCTTTTATTCGGCTTTGTCGTTATTTATCCAAAAAAAAAAAAAAACCAATTATCCCAAAAACAAAAAATTATATTTTTGCATCTGCTTGTCATTCTGGGTGAGAAGCTTTGCATTTACCTCTCCGACACTGTAGTTATTTGGAGCGTGTTCATTTCATGATTTACTAATTTTTTAAAGAAAATTTTCCAAAGTCTAGTTAAGGCCGGACATAACCCCAAATAATTTAAGCAATCGCCTCTAAATTTTAGAGGTTTAGATTTTTGAAGTAACAATTATTATTATTAATGGGTTTTAAGAGAAATTGTGTTTTATCCCATTTTTTTTCTAATATATTTTTTTGAATGTGTATATATATATTTTTTATTGAACATGTATTTTTTTCAAATGTATTTTGTCATATGTCATATAATGTGTTAGTTATTTTCAATGTTATCTTTTTTTTTTTTTTTTTTTGAACATTAAAAAGCCCAATGTTATCTTTTTTAAACATGTATTCTCCTTCAATGTCTTTCATCGTGCATCTTGATCTAATTAAAATAATAAAAATAATATTTACCATTAAAATATTCTAAAATATAAAAATTGGGCTCAAAAAATAGAACTTGAATTTTGGATGGAAAAAGCCCCTTTATAGGTGAAATCTCATTTAAAATATAAAAAAAATATATATATATATATATATATATATATATATATATATATATATATATATAATTCAAAGTAAATCATAAACACCAATTTTTAAAAAGGGTCTGTTATACACTTACATAATCATACATAAACATCAATTTTTAAAGAGGGGATAGTAGTGACCATTAGATTTAAATCAAAGAGATCTGGGCCACTGACTTTAATAAGATACCTAAAAACACTCAATTTAGTTCTAATGGTCACCATAATCTCCTCATGATGTGAGTCGATGCCATGTACTAAACATCATAACTTTCTTTTTCCTAACAATTTTCCGAGGTTAAATTCATCAAATTTCAGGAATTTGGCAAAAGCACAACAATCTTCATAATCCAAAGTTGAAATCCATAAACAAAAATATAACCATATTAAATTCATCATGGAAAAGCAAGCTATTATGCAACAATCCCAACAATCTTCTTGGACAATGTCTAGTTCAATCCAAGAAAACACAATGAGGATGCCTCTTAACAAGTAGAGGACATCTCAGAATCACCCCAATGCCTCGAGCTCGAGTTTCGGGCCTTAGCCTGTTCTCATGATGATGTGGACCCCGCTGTTAGTATCGACAATGTCGCTTATCTCACCCACGTTTAGGGCGAAGGCCGCTTCTTCGAACGGCTTCTGCATCTGGCCCTTCCCAAAGGACCCTGCAAGGATATAATATGGATTTAGAATACAAGTTGATTTTACATTATTATACAAGCAAAACTTAAAAAAAATGCAAATATTGATTTTACACTATTAAAACTCATCATACACTGTGTATGATTGATCATACACCACTATTTACTTCAAATAC
The DNA here is from genome assembly GCA_018398585.1 of Simmondsia chinensis. Classification (NCBI taxonomy): domain Eukaryota; kingdom Viridiplantae; phylum Streptophyta; class Magnoliopsida; order Caryophyllales; family Simmondsiaceae; genus Simmondsia; species Simmondsia chinensis. Next base: position 23,634,746 of record JAGTTD010000017.1, on the reverse strand, counting down.
ACAAATATAAGTTGATTTTACACCAATATAACCCATCATACACGGTGTATGACTCATCATCCACCAATAAAACTTGAAATACACGTATAAAAGTTGATTTCACACCATTATACCACTAGTTACTTGAAAAAAACATGCAAAAGTTAATTTTATACCAGCAAAACCTATCATACATTGTATATGATAAGTCATTTACCACTAATTACTTGAAACATACCTATATAAGCTCATTTTACACCATTATAACCCATCATACACAGTGTATGATTCATCATACACCAATAATTACTTGAAACATAACTATATAAGTTGATTTCACACCATTATACCACTAATTACTTGAAAAAAACTTGCAAAAGTTGATTTTATACCATTAAAACCTATCATACATTGTGTATGATAAGTCATTTACCACTAATTACTTGAAACATACCTAAATAAGTTCATTTTACACCATTATAACGCATCATACACAGTGCACGATTGATCATATACCACTAATTACTTGAAACACACTTAAACAAGTTGATTTCACACCATTAAAACCAATCATACACCATTAATGAGTTAAAACACACCAAAAGAAAATTATAATACACCATTTACACCAATCATGCACCATAAATGACTTGTAACACACCAATCTCATACGATAGAGACCCATTAACAACAAATGCATGAAATGATCATTTTACCAACCGTGAAATGTGTAATGACTCAACCTTGAACCTACCGCAATGCCACAATGCTTCAAGCCCGTTCTTACAAAGCCTTCTTCTTCTTCCAAAGCCACCACAAACAACTACCCAAGGGCCCAAGTAGGACGAGGAAACATGTAGGACGCTGAGAATGGAGCTCGAAAATTCGAAAATAATATTTTTTTTTGACAAAAAAATTCAAAAATAATAGAAGAAGAAGAAAGAAGAGAGAATGAGATATCTCTGTTCAAAAAAAAGAGAGAGAATGAGATATGAGAGGAGGAAGACAAATGGGCGGAAAAAAAATGAAAAGAAAGAGTGAAAAAAAGTCAAAAAAGTGTCCTTTTGCCTGCCTTGCATTAAATGAGGAGAGAGAAGGGGAGAGGGAGAGTGCACAGGTGGGATTTTGAAGAGGAGGGGCATTTTGGTCCAAAAAAAGTTATTTAGGGTGAATGGGGTCTAAAAAAGCATAAGTTGGGGCTGGAGGGTTTATTTGGTACGATTTCCCAAAATCTAGGGGAAAAAAATAATGTGTTCTCTAGGAAAACACATCCAAAAGTCTCAAGTTTTCAAAGTTTCTCAGAAAACCCGGGTTTCTAGTTTCCTTTACTAAAATCTAGAGATAAAAATATGTGTTCTCCAAGAAAACGCATCCAAAAGTCTCAATTATTCAAAGTTTCTAAGAAAAACAGGAATTCTAGTTTCCTTCACTAAAATCTAGTGGATAAAAATAACGTTTTCTTCAGGAACGTGTCCAAAAGTCTTAATTGTTCAAAGTTTCTAACGAAACCCGGAATTCTAGCTTCCTTCACTAAAATCTAGAGGATAGAAATAACGTGTTCTCCAGGAATACGCGTCCTCCAAAAGTCTCAATTTTTTAAAGTTTTGAAGAAAACTGAATTTCTAGTTTCCTTAGGTAACAGCTTTCCTTGTTTTTCAAGTTTCCCTTCACAAGTAAAAAAGTCGTTTTCCATGTTTTCTGAATTTTCGTTTTTTTCACAAAATTTCAAATTTTTCACAAAGGAAGAAAACTAAGGGCCCATTTAGTGTTGTTTTCTGTTTGCTATTTTTGGTTTTTTTGATAAACTAAGACTACATTTGAAAATGATTTTTCTAGGTTTTAGTTTTCTGTTTTTATTTCACTCAAACTAGTAAAAAAAAAAAAAAAAAAAAAAAAAAACTGAAACAAAAAACCAGAAGTTAAAAAAAAATGCCTTACATAATACAGTTATTAGTTTCCAAAAGGCCAAAGGGGTACAAATAGAAAACAATACCAAACAGGCCCTAAGAAAACTGAACATGCCAACATTTGGAAAGTAGCACACTACAAGAAAAACTAAAGATGCTATGCAGAAATTAAATTTGTAAAACAGCTTTAATCAGTCATATTGATACTGAAGACTAACCTCATCGGGAGATTCTGCCATTATAAGCGGCTCCCACAATATGATTTCCTTGTCGACACTGAAGATCCACGACACAAACTGTTAGCCAAAATACCAAAGAACTGGGTTCGATTGAGATACCAAAACCAGATTTGAACTTAAAATGAGAAGAGATGGGAGAGAGAGAAATAAAGCACCGAGATTTACATGAAAAATCTGTTGCATGAATTGCAGAATCCTATGAACCATCCAGTCTTTGAACACAAGTTGCACCAGAAGCCATTAGGTTAAGGGTACCTCTGCTGGACGCCACCTATCGCGTCAAGGGAAAAAAAAGTGAAAAACTTTCAAATGAGGGAAAAACCATCAACGAAGGTCGAACGCTTTACTAGATCTGAAATGGAGGTTACAAGCAGCTCACCCACTCTCTCACTAGGCAAACTCTGTACAAAGCAGTCTATATAGAGACACACAGGGAAACCTTAGAAATACCAAGGAAACCAAGAGAACAATTTCATTATATAGATTTGTATTAGGTTTATGTTTGGAACAAAACAAGGTTTGAGGTTGAGATGATATTGAGGATCAAACAATAAAATGGAAAGAAGTGCATTACCAAAAACCTCAAACAAAAAATAGAAAATAATACGAAATGAGTCCAAGGCTTGTGAATTCTTGGGAAAATCTTTCATCAAATCAATCTCTCAAGGCTGTCCATTACATAAAATTTTCGCAAAAACAGCTATTCATAGAAAAAGGGTTTAAAATAGTCTAATTTTTCAAACTTTCATAAAAATATGGTTTTTTAGTTCTCAAAATTGAAAAACATCAACCTAAGTTTCCAACTTTGAGCAGCATACAGTTCCTCAATTTTTCTCTCCTTTGTAATAAATATCAGATAACATCATTGTAATAAATATCAGAAAACATCATTCTGTGTCTTCCATAACATCATTGTAATAAATATCAGAAAACATCATTCTGTGTCTTCCATTTTTCTTTTTTCCAACTAATCATTTTCCGTGGTTTTTCATGTGTCCTCCAGTTTCTCGATTTCATAGAAAACAGTTGAAAAATATAGAAAACTAGAAAGACCTTATCGACTAACTATGACCTATTTTAAGGAGGCTCTGATACCTTTGGAAGAACTCTATCTCCAAGCAAAGCTGTACAGTAACCGTAGCTCATATGAATTGATGAGATGGATATCTGAAACAAATTAGGTATCATTCAAACTAATGAACAAGTAATGATATACAAAAGAAAAAGATCTCTCCTAAGACCTTGAGGTTAAGCGTAATATTTTAGTTTTTTAACGCTTTTGAGACAGCCTCAATTATTTAACATCTTTGGGTGGTGGATATGCTCCATGTGTAATAACAAGTAAAAACGTGGATTACAGGAGAAAAATAACATTGTTCAGTACATAGAGGGGCATCTACGTCCATTAATGTTAAGAACCATTTATCAAAGAGTTGTCAACATCAATAAGTTTTCAAATACTGGTTCAAAGTGAGAGTCAGAAGAGGACCAGGTTATTTGTTTCAGGGTCTGACCAAACCAATCAGGATCTGCTAGTCCTCAACCCTTCATTTGGACTTTTATGGTCTTCCATTAGAATGTTCGAGTTTGAAGTGATGAAAATTTTTGAGGTGTTAAAATGCTAGTTTGGGCAGAAAATCAAACCGAATAAGATAATTCAATCCAAGACTGACTCAAAGTGGTTATTATTTAGTCTAAATATTGATCTTAGGTCTAAATCCGGACTAAGCTTGGACGGATGAACACCCAAGTTAACAGTTGAATAAATATTCATGATGGAAATGATTAGGAAACCACGTCAGATATATGTAGATAGGCGGGTATCTGTTCAAGGCTCACCAGACTCAGTACTTCATGAACACAATCCATAGCTCCGTCAAATACCGAGATGCATATGTGACTGTGCGTTCCAAACGCAAGCTGGTTCATCCTGGTGCAATCTTACATATGAATTAGGAAAGTAAATTTTGGAACATTAAACGGTACAACACCACTTACCTTGGGAGCAGAGACGATAAGAGCTGGGTTCAAAGACTAGAATCCCGAATTCCTCGAGTCTCTGTGACCCATGAACCTCTGCACACATAGGAGCGAGCAGATGAGTAGAAAAAGAGCATATGATGGTACAATCATTTGCACAATACCAAAACTGCATGCCAAATGAAATAAATATGGTGTTTTTCTTTTCTGATCAGAAAAAGAAATTACATAAGAAATACAAATGAGGTCACGTGATAGTATATTTATTGATAGCATCCATAATGTTCACAAGCTATATATTATTTATTGAACACATTTACTATTAAATGGGCATACCAATTATTAGTCATTGTATGGCTTTCTATTCTAATTGTTGCAAGCACACGGCTCGAAAGAAAGTTACGTTCCTCTAAAAAAATGAACATTTATGCAATGACAGGTTGCTTGATGCCTGCGACACCTGTTTCCAGACACAACTGTCGCAACATGACTCCACAATAATCGAAAAGCAGTGAACAAACAAGTTATGTAACATATTTGCGATCATTAAGTTGTATAAGGGGGCGCTATTCCTATGTCTTAATCCATGTAAGACTGCAAAACAGCAATCATACCTCCCACAAGGCATCAGTAAACCGTCAAAATGTACGGGAGATGAGCTGAAAGCTTCCTCACCGAATATTCTAGAAGAAGGAAGGCATTGAGTGCCATCTTCCCAATTGACGTGTCAAAATCCAAGTCACAGTTGCAGGAAAGGCCCAGAGTGCAGAAAGAAGAGAGCTAGTAACACGCTTGCAGGAGCCATGCCTACACAAAACTCTGAGAAACAAGCATATGAGACCTGCCCCGGCCTCTTCTTGAACTAGAAATGCAAGCAGCCACAGTATTGCCAAGAGCACCCAAAGAACCAGCCCCCATGAGCTTCAGTCCAAGATTATTGCACAAATACGCTAATCTATCTTCATCTCTTCCAGTCAATAGCTCAAGTTGCTGCACTTGTTCACGCGAAACTATGGTATACAGCTGCAAAGGTGGTTCAAAGTGATGTTGGCAGTGCGATTCAATCTTACAGTAAAACTTACAGCAAGGTGTGCTACCACTGTCATCAAGAGTAACCCTCAAAATCCCTAATGCCCGAGGATCGTGACTTAAAGGATCAAATATAAACAAGAACTTTCCAATTCTTAGGTCAGGCTTCCTAAATAGATCTGTAAGAGCATTGGAGCTCAGCGCAGCATTCTTCTGCAGGTACTTCCTGGCAGTTTTCTGTATACCTCTGGTTGCCCAGATAATGTTAGCAGCCTCCCTGAAGCCGCTAAGGAAGGCACCATGCATTGTGGCGGGATATTTACTACTGGTAGCCTCACCTGCAAAGAAGAGCCGGTTCCCGACACTCTCAGCGAGAAGGTCATAGTCACTTCCAGATGACTGTACTCGAACATGAGAGTATGAGCCATAGGAGAGAGGATCACTGCCCCATCTTGTACATGCAGTTTGTATGGGATTAGGCACATCAACGCCTTTCGGGTTGTATATTCCTAATGAAGCAGCCAATGGAGAAACGCACAAATGGTGTTGTCAATTAAGAGTTTTTAAAAGCAGCATGCTCACTTGAAAAGGGAAAAAGGAAAAGAAAAACGTGATACGATTAACAACCACAATAAATCATATACAGGATGCAGCGAATACTACATTATAGAGGATACCTCGAAGCACATTCAGAACTCGATGCAAAAGAACTGAGGGATCTGTGTATTCAAATTCTTGAGCAGCTTCGCCAGCCACGAGGGCGACAAGTACTGGACCACCAGAAACAGTGTGGTAACTGTAGAAAAGGAAGAACTCCCCTCTTCTGTGACTCTGTTCGCCAAGACAACCAAATGTGTCTAGATCATCCCCCCAAAAGACATGGGGGAAAACCATGGCGACCTTATTCAGCAAGCCAAAACCCAACCTATTGATTGCATCGAGCTTTCCTTTTGGTAACTGAGGTTCAAATCTGATGGTTTTTCGCTTCAGCACTCCAAGAGGCACAGTGCACAAGACGGTATCTCCTTGAAACACTTGATTACCAGCAATCACCTCAACGCCCTCACCGCCATATCTAATAGTGTGAACAGTCTTCCCGTACAGTATTGGAACTCCTTCACATAATGCTTTGATCAACCTGCCATTCCCTCCAGCAAGGAAGCAATGATCACCACCCATCTCATAGGGATCATCCTGATCCCAATAGGCAGCTGAGAGTTCTGAAAGACATCCAGCATTCGCATATTCTAGGTTGGCAAGATGCCAATCAAGGACTTGCCTTTCCTCGGAACTTATAGCCACTGCATAAATCTTTTGAAGAGTCTCCAAAACAAAACCTAGGGAAATATCATTTGCAAAGCCGCCCATTAGCTTCCTTAGCTCAGTTACTTTGTCTAGCAACTTATTGAAGATAAATTCAACCCTATGATCAACTTCCTTATTAACTAGAGTCCCATCTGGCTTGTATAATGGGCATTTATCTCTAACTTTATGCAGTGGTATTGACAATTGCCTAGCAAGAACTCCCAAAGGATTTGCATGAATGCCGGTTATAACACTTCCACCTAGCTCAACTGCAGCATATTGACCATTTTGACCCATTTTCTGAGTGTAGACTCTGCCTCCAGGACGGTTTCTGCCTTCAAGAACAAGAACCTTGAAACCAAATGATAAAAGATGTCTTGCGGCAGCCAAACCCGAAAGTCCAGCACCAACTATAATCACAGAACCCTCAGATTCCTCTGCTGGAATAGCAGACGTGAATGCTGGCAATACACCAAAGTTGATATAACCATTGTACAGAAGGAAGTCATATGCAGAAGATATCAAATGCTCATACTCACTACTGACAGTTTCCCTTATCTGACTTTTCGACAGCCACGCGTGCACATTATCCCTCCACCTAGCAAGAATATGATTCCTAACAACTATGTAATCGTTTTGTTCCTTCCCACCTAACTCATGAACAACCCCAGCTTTAATCTCTTCCTCAATCAATGCATCAATTGGAAATCCAAGGGATAAAGCAATCATAGCCTCTGTCTCTGTCTCTTTCTCCATATCTTCCCTTGTCCTATTCCTTTTCTTCAACGGGCCACCTAAATGATTCTCTATGAGCTCATCTATTAAGTTCTCATCATAGTTTCTTAAACTCACCTTCCTCCTCAACGATCTCTTTGGAACCAAGCCATCTGAAACTGGGGTCTCCATATATTGTCCTGTGTCCAAGGGGCTTCTATGAACCACACAGCTACTATGGTCCTTCTGAACTCATACAAGCGTTGTCATCTATTGTTAACACATCAAACACAGTAACAAACTTTTTCTTCAACACACTAGCACAGTCCATCAAAAGCTTGCTTAATCCGTGAACTTCTATATTGAAATATTAAGCATGCCAAGCCATCATGGCTTAGTCAAAAGCAACATGAAAGCAATCCTACAAATTCATCACCACAAAGCAATATGACTGCATTCCCTTTAAACACCAGCAAGTCAGAGCCAACCATCCTTCCATCCTAAAACATTTTCGAAATAAGGCAAGAATGAACTATTCAGGCACAGTGAGACACAATCAAACTGGAGTTAGTGATCCAGTAGATCAACGCATATCAAGATATCATGAAAAAAATTCACAAGCCAGGGAACATAAATCATGGTAAAAGAATCATTTCTTTTAGCCCAATCACAAAAGTTCCAAACAACCAATATTCTTCTCAGGACGACATTAAAGTCACAACTGGAAAAGTTGCCAACATGAGTTCTGACCGCATATGGATCCAACTAATTCTGGCATTTGGCTTGCAGGGATGCACATTAGTTCAAAACCGGATATTGGATGGTCTAATTTGGACAGAGGACTGAATAAGTTTAAAACATGAGACCAGAGACTGGACATCCAAAACCAGGTCTGTCCGGTCTGAGATAAATTGACGAGAAAGATGGATTTGGATCCGTATTCCAGCATGCTACAGCTGCCAGCTAGCAAGCCCAGAAATGAATAGGTAAGGGCAATGTTGTACACTATAATTTAAGTACACAACATATATAACACAAAATTATTCAATTGTAGAAAATAATAACTTAATATTACCTTTAAGATTTAATGATCTTTTTAGACATACTGTATTATGTACTAAAATTACATATCCAAATATTAAACGCAAAAGAAGTCGAGTCCATAAAAAAACAATATTAAGGCTCTGAAATTATAGTAGATGAATCATGAATGAAACCCCTAAAACCTTTGCAATTATCCCAAAAAATCTATAATTGTCAGTTCAGATGAGAAAGAAAAAAGGGACAAAGAAGGTTGAAGAGAGGAGTTAAAAAGCCATTGTCATGTGAGAAAACCAAACAGGAAGTAAAAAATCCAATTAAATGTTGAAGGTGACCAGAGGAAGAAAAGCAACTTTGAACCTTTCTTAGTCCAATAGTGAAGCGGAAGGTAGGAATTGATGAAGCAATGAGGGAACAAACAGCAAAGGTTAGGTCATACTGAGAAATTATACTTTGGTTTTAGGATTTCATTTTGAATGCTTAGACCAGTTTTCAGTTAGGTCACCAGTTCTTCCATTCATGGACCAAATTGGACCAAAGACAGATGAAGTCCATACTACCAGTTAGGTCACCTCTGCTTACAATTATCGTTGGCAAAGTGAATCCAGACAAAAAGAACGACGAATGAGACCAAAGTAACCAGGAAAAGGCATAAGAAAGAGGCAAAGTTGTCACAGATCCGAAAATGATATCGAGCAGCTTCATTAATGGACGTAGGCATAAGTGGCCCAACCACGTAAATCCTTGCATCATGCTTTTCTTTCACATTGATTCTTTCCCCTTTTCTATAATCATTTCACTACACAACGAACTATTAAATTAAAGCTAGAGTAACGAGCCTGAAAATCCACTGTGGTTTTACTTTCCCCCTTCAACTTAAACTTGAAACATACCACATTAATCAAGCTTCAGCTAGTGAGGAATCAAATAAGCTCAGTTGCACAATTGGACGTCATCTGTGACTAACAAGCCACCACTATCAGAATCAATATTCCATATAGAAATTAGTTGGAAGGACTCTCTTCTAAATGGCCAGATGGTAAACCCTCTTTAAGCCAAACATCCGAGAATGGAGTTAGTCTCATGCATGTCTTACTATTGCTTTTGCATCCTATCATGTCAGTGACACGGTTTTGAGTGCTGGGACTTTAACATATGATTCTAATTTAGGATAGGGCTATTCCTAGTAGTATGTTAATTTCATTTTTGGGAATGCTCCACCTAGGCCTTCAAATGACGTGTTGTAACCATCATAGAGAAGATACTTCGCTACAATCCCGTGAAACTAAACAAATAAACTCAAAATCACTTCTTCTAGGCTACATTCTCCATCTCTTGATGGAATTTCACTATCTCACATGAACTAATATCAAAATCATAGAAGCCACATACAAATATCTTCTATACGATGATTATAACATACATAAACTAATTTCGCCCTAATAACACCTATAATCATCAAATTACTTAAAAAATATTCCATAAACCAAAAATCAAAGTACACAAACAAAAACGAAAAAATTCATTCAAAAATTCGAAGCAAAGAAATGTAATTTGCGTACTCAAACTTCAAATTTGCCTTTCACGATGAACAAATGCGAAGTTAACTTAGCCGAAAATCATTTTCGAGAAAGAAATTTTGAGATCTCAATCAAATGTGCAAGAAATTAACAAAAAGCTCTATAAACCCTAATTTGCAGCAGTAACAACTTCACACATCAAATTAACTTCTTCCAATCAGAGCATACAACTACATCATCTAACAATTTCAACAAAATGCAACGAAACACCAATAATCTTCATTTCAAAAAGAATACGAACAATGAAAATAGAATTTCCGTACCAATGCTTCAAATTCGCCTTTCGCGGTTTACAAATGTGATAAGAAATTTGGAACAAAAATCAATTTTGACGGTAAAGCAGAGACTGTCGGAGTTCAACTTCAATCAAATTTCCAAAAGAATTCAAAAAATTGTATCTTTCCAATTTTATCGGATGTTTGCGAAAAGAAAACCGTCGGCGTTCGCCCGGTAGTACATGAACGAGCAGTGTTCATCAGTGGGCTTGGGCCTTATCGAGCATCATCGTAATGGGCCGAGGCCTGTGGGCTTGCCCATTATTGATGCATAGTTTTAAAGAGAGTGAAAACTTTATTATTTGGATAAATGAATCAAAGGTAAAAACTTAAAATTTCATTTAGAATTTTGATATTTTTTAGTTTTGTGTTTGCTAAATTTCACTGAATCTTAGGCCCGAGTCATTGAGTTGGCATATATAAAGTCTACATATAAGTCTAAATAAGATTACATGTTAAAATCAACTAGCGTTAGGTGGAGTAACTCAATAAGTTTATGTGTTGGTTTCTTATCTCTCACAGCTCTTATGTGATATTTTTACTAGACTCACATTTGAAGTCCTAAACAAGATGAACCGGTTTAGATTATTTACGGTTTGGTTCAACCGAAAACAAGTTTAAGCCAGGTTGGATCATTTAAATCTAGTCTTCTTGGGTTTGGCTTAGTTATTATGGGTTATTATAGTTTTGGGTCAGCCTAAATTGGACCAGGTTAGTACGCATTTCAGTTATCTTGGCTTAAGTCAATTGGGTTTGGTTATTTTTTTGGGTCTGCTCAACTCCAAATAAATTAAGATTGGGTTTAAGTTGGTTGAATCATTTCATTTTTGAGCCATCTCGAAATGTATATGAAAATTTTATCATGTTATAAATCAAAAATTGCGTCTTAAATAAAAGTCAACGTTCGACAATGAACGTCAATAAATTGATTATATTTGAATTAGTCCAAATAACAAGCCCATAAGATTTTTAAGTTAAGACCAACCCAAGGAGTATTAAGGCAAGCGCAAACCTAAATCTAAAATAACTTCCAAACCCAATACCAAAAGATTATTTAGTCATAAGCCCAAGTTCAAGCTCGAGAAACGAGCATCAAGTCAGGCTCTAGCCCATAAAATATTTGGGCACAATTCGAGCCCAACCCTACGAATGTTACGAATTAATCTCTCTAAGGTAGAAGATGATCACTAATCCGGCATAAATTAATCACGACAAGCCTTTTCACTATGTTTTTGAGGCATAATGTTTCCGCCCCCTAAATCCTATGTGCGATGGATTATAGTCGGATTTGAGACAAACTTGTTCATTCCTATGTGCCATTTTTTCGTACGAGACCCACCTCATCATCATAGCTGATCGCCGTAGCTTAGTTGTAACAACTCATTATCATTTCTAGCCATTACCATTATCCACCTCATCACCACCATATGCCGCTATTGATTGATTTAATCATTAAGTTCTTTTTTATCTTTTTTAGATAAATATAGGCATAGCCGAGGGACAAAGAGGGAACTCGAAAAGACAAGCCCTTATCCACCCCATAAAATGGAAGTGGGAACAAAAAGAGAACAGAACAAACAAAGACCAAACTGGAACCAAAAGTAAAACACCCAAACAGAACACAACAGATACCAAGCACAGGCCAGACAAGACACGCAGGAACAAGCTCAGATATAGATCCCACATGAAGAGAAATCAGACGAACAACAAGGGAAATAGAAGCAGGACTGACGCCTCAACCACAAGCCCACCCACCTCATTTAGCAAGCAAATCTGCCACCCTAGGTGGGTCGAAACCATCGAAATTAAAACCTACTATTTTCCCCATCTCTATTACCCGCTCCACTTTCATGATCATTTTGTCATACTCGGTTTCCGAGATCTAGTCATACCGATTCCCCCTATTCCGTTTTTTCTTCTTCCCGGCTGCCTTTGACGATTTTCCCCGTTTCGCCTCATTCCCCTTTTTTCGCTTGCCTGAGGCCTTGCTTGTTTTCGGCGTGCTGTTCCTAGGCGACATATCTTTTAGAAATTCCTGAAGCTCTCGCTTTTCATTATGTTTTTCCTTGTGCTTCAACGCTTTCCTCTCCCTTTTTGTCATTACTTCTTTTCCTTTTATCATCCCCGCTCCAAATGGCCTCTCCATACATGTCTCTGGCCTGCTCAAAGCATTGGGCTCAAAACCTGGAGGAAACACAAGCCCCGAGGACCCAGAATCATCTTCAATGGCGAGGTCTTCAGTAACGTTCCTGAAGTTCTTTTTTATCATCATAATGTATAAGTTCTTTTTTATGTATGTATTCAAATACTCTATTACTTAAAAATATAATTCTATACTACTTAATCAAATATTATACTGTTAAAAAAATTTAAAAAAGATAAGTTAAAATAAATAAAGCAAATGAACTTTTAATAACAAAGTTTAAGAGTCGTCTTACTGATATTAAATGTATATGAGTAACATTAGGAGGTTAACCCCACATTTGGCAACAAAGTACAAGAGAATAAGGGTAATTGGGGTAAACTCTTAGTATGGAGAGACCCAGCGGAGGAGGGATAAGAAAAGGAAAAGGACTACTGACAAATAGGGAGAGAAAATCGCTGAAGCACAAGAAAAAAGAAAGTGAAAAGCGGGAGCTTCAGAAATTTCTTAAGGACATATCGCCCAGGAGAAATACGCCGGAAAATAACACGGCTTCAGACAAATGAAAAAAGGGGAAGGAGGTGAAATGAGGAAAATCGTCCAAGGATACCAGGAAGAAGAAGAAACGGAATAGGGAGCATCGATACGACAAGATCTCGGAAGCAAAGTATGATGAGTTGATCCTTCAAGCAGAGCGGCCAATTGACATGGGAAGAAGAGTTGGGTTTAATTTCGATGGTTTCGACCCACCCACGGTGGCAGATCTGCTGGCTAAATGAGGTGGTTGGTTTTGTCGTTGAGGTTCAGTCCTGCTTCGGTTTCCCGTGCTGGTCGTTTGGTTCTTTTTCTTTTGCATTCCCGGCCTGAGCTTGTTTTGTGAGCGTCTTGGGTAGCGTGTGCTCGGTATTTGTTTTGTCGGGTTTGGGTGTTTTTGGTTTTGTTGCTTTTTGTTTCCCTTTTTCTTCCCCCCTCCGTTTACGGAGTGGCCCAGGCCTCGTTTTTTCGAGCTGCCTGTCTTCGGCTTTGCCGATATTTATCAAAAAAAAAAAAAATGTATTTACCCCTATTATTCTTCTCTACTCCTATTTTCTTTAACCTCCAAATTCGAGGTAAAAATGGGAAGAGTAACTATAATTATAACTCTCTTTATCCCTAAATATTTTTACCCAATATTACTCTCTTGACCCTAGCAATTTTGCCCTTATTTTAATTATAACTCTCTTAACCTTATCCCATTACTCAATTGCAAAACAAGACCAACTCATTTACCATATTTACCCTTACCCCTCTGTATTAAGCGTATCCAAACAATGATAAGATAAAACCTTATCCTCTTCCTCTTTACTCAATACCCTTTTATCCAGTTGCCAAATAAGGTATAACTATACTTAATTATGAGGTTGAGGAGAGTTTTTTTCATGTTGATTGTATTGGTGACATAATTTATGGATAATTTTCAAAATTATGCAAAGAAATCTATTGGGTGTGTGAAATTATTTTTACACATAAATGAGTAGATGGCCCTAGATAGAGCAGAATAGAGGGTTAGTATAGGTGTAGCTGATATAGTGATTTAGGAAAGAGGAGTGCATCTAAAATAGTACTAGCACCCGTAGGCTTACATGTGTACCTATTTGATTATATTTGTTGGTGTTGTTTTATAGCTGTGTCATTTTATAGCTATCACTACTTCATGTTTATTGCTTTATGCTTCTTATGTGCTGTTATTTTTTATGCTTCCCAGGTTGAGGTTCCTCAGACATAGCCTCTTTTTAGGGCAATGTTAAATTTCTCCAGGTCTTTAGGCCTAATCCATGGAGTTGGAAATATGAGATCCACACATAAGCCCTAATGGGATTCCATCCAAAAACTAATTGGCAGTGGGTGGAGTAACCCTCTAGACTTATATGTTGATCTCTCTACTCTTACAACTCCTATGTGGGATTTTTACAAGATAGACTCACATGTGGAGTACCTAACAGGTACCATCCTAAAGGGGTAAGACTGCGTACATCCACCCCCCAGACCCCGCATATACAGGAGCCCTTGAGACACTGGTTCTGTTGTTGTTGTACTCACTGTCACCTCGTATCTTCTAACTTTTTTTTGATAAATATCGGCAAAGCCAAAAAACAGACAGGCAACTCGAAAAGACTAGGCCTAGGCCACTCCATAAACGGAGGGGGGAACAAAAAGGAAAACAAAAAAGCATCAAAACCAAAACACCCAAACCCGACAAAACAGACACCGAGCACACGCTACCCAAAACACGTACAAAACAAGCTCAGACTGGGAACCTAAAAGAAAAAGAACCAAACGACCAACGTGGGAAACTGAAGCAGGACTAAACCTCAACCACAAAACCAACCACCTCATTTAGCCATAGATCTGCCACCATAGGCGGGTCGAAACCATTGAAATTAAAACCAACTATTCTTCCCATGTCAATTGCCACTCCGCTTGAAGGATCAGCTCATCATACTCCGCTTCCGAGATCTTGTCATATCGATTCTCCCTATTCCGTTTCTTCTTCTTCCCGGTTGCCTTTGACGATTTCCCCATTTCACCTCCTTCCCCCTTTTTTCGTTTGCCTGATGCCTTGTTATTTTCCTACGAACTTTTTCTAGGCGACATCTCCTCAAAAAATTTCTGAAGCTCCCACTTTTGACTCTCTTTTTCTTCTTCTTCAGTGCTTTTCTCTCCCTTTTTGTCAGCAATCCTTTTCCTATTTTTGCGAAAATAAACAATATATTCGGATCTGGATCGAATCAAATACCACGACAATAAAGAGAAATAATCGGACTAAAAGAGAAACGAAACAATAAACACAAGGATTTACGTGGAAACCTACAATAGAAAAGGGGAGAAAACCATGGGCGAAGATCGGAGCTTTTATTATTGAACAAAAGAAGAAGACGAATTATAAAGATTCTCTCTCAACACACTCTCTTTTATTGGTGCAGCGCTGCGCTGGGAATAACCTCACTCTGACTTTGGATACAAAATACGACGAACCCTCGTCCGTATTTATAGACTCGCGTAAAACCTGTTTCCCGATCAATCGGTTCCTGCCGATCGATCGGCCGCTTCTCTGCAGACGTCCTTGTTTACGTAACATTCCCGATCGATCGAGCTCCACCCGATCGATCGGGGTCTTCACGGCCTTTCTTCTTTATGCGCCAAGTATATTTTGAGACATAAACCTAACAAATCTCCACCTTGGCTCAAAATCAACATCAACAATAAAACAAACTCCACCTTCTCCGCAAACGCCCCCTCAACCGGGGCTAACATACATCAAACTGAAAGACCCACTAAATTCGAGCAATGCTCGAACTTGCTACCTGGTAGAACTTTTGTGAACATGTCAGCTGGGTTATCTTCAGTCCCAATCTTCCTCAACTCCACCTTCCGCTCGTCAATCAGATCTCTGATAAAGTGATGCTTCACATCAATATGTTTCGTTCGGTCATAATGAGCCATCTGATCTTTCGCTAGGTGAATAGCGGACTGACTATCACAATATACTCTAACTGTCCCCTGCTAGACATTGATTTTACTGATCAATCCTCTCAACCAGACGGCTTCTTTGAACGCTTCTGTTATTTCCATGTACTCAGCCTCGATAGTAGATTGTGCTGTAACAGGCTGCAAACATGCTCTCCAGCTGATCGCTGTGTCACCTAAACAAAACATATACCCTGAAATGGATCTCCTCTTATCAAGGTCTCCACCATAGTCAGAATCTACATACCCAACCAAACAGCACTTACTTTTCCCATATTCCAATCACAAATCAGAGGTTCCACGAAGATACCTAAGAATCCACTTGACTGCATGCCAATGTTCTCTGCCCGGATTCGCCATGTACCTACTAACTCTGCTCACAGCAAAATCAATATCTGGACGCGTACAGACCATCGCATACATTATACTGCCCACTGCACTAGAATAAGGAATCTGAGGCATGTACCTGATGTCCTCCTCAGTATGAGGTGAATCTAACACTGAGAGTCTGAAACGAGCTGCTAAGGCATGCTAACCGGGTTAGCATCCTTCATATGAAACCTGTCTAACACTTTCTCAACATACTTCTCCTGAGACAAGTATAATTTTCCAGGTTCTCGGTCTCTATGAATTTACATGCCTAATATCTTCTTAGCCGCTCCAAGATCTTTCATCTCAAATTCACTATTCAGCATTGATTTCAAATCATTGACATCTTTCATATCTCGTGCTGCAATCAACATGTCATCAACGTACAAAAGCAAATAAACAAAGCCTGAATCAGTCTTTCTGAAGTACACACAACTGTCGTACTTACTCCTGATGTACCCATGACTTGTCATGAACTAATCAAATCTCCTATACCACTGCCTAGGAGACTGCTTCAAACCATATAAGGACTTTTTAAGCAAACACACATGATCTTCCTTTCCTTCTACAATGAAGCCCTCGGGCTGATGCATATAGATACTCTCTTCTAGTTCACCATGCAAAAATGCAGTCTTTACATCTAACTGCTTAAGCTCTAAGTCATGCATAGCAACTAAAGACAAAAGCGCACGAATCGAAGTATGTCTAACTACAGGTGAGAATATATCATGAAAATCAACACCCTGTACTTGACTGTAGCCTTTAGCTACCAAACGTGCCTTGTATCTTGCATCTTTAACTCCAGGAATGCCCTCTTTTTTTTTGAAGACCCATTTGCAACCAATCAGTCTTTTCCCTATTTGAGGCTTCACTAGTTCCCAAGTCTGATTCTTATGAAGATATTGCATCTCTTCATTCATAGCAACGAGCCACTTCTCAGCATCTGATCTGGATACAGCCTCTGTATACGAAGTCGGCTCACTGTCATCTAATGTTTCAACAGTAGAGAAGGCATAGGCAATCATCTCCTCATACCCATATCTCTCAGAAGGCCTGATCTGTCGCCTCGGTCTACCACCAGCTATAGTAATATTCTCCACCTGTTGACCTGTTTCTGCATTATCAGTAATAATATCAGAAACCCGTACTTGAGGTGTAGGAATACTCTCAAGCTGAACAATCTGCTGATCTGACTGTATCTCTGTATCATCAGGCGTCTCAACCTGAACATTATCGCTGTCAATGGAGGGTGTGTGTGGCGGATTAAGTAGAGCAGACTCATCGAAAGTAACATCTCTTCTCGTCAGAAACTTCTGAACACATGGATCCCGCAATCTATATCCCTTCACACCTGACGTATAACCAAGAAAGATGCACTTCTTGGCCCTAGGCTCCAGCTTTCCATCATTAACATATGCATATGCGGGACAACCAAAAACTTTGATCTAAGAATAATCAGAAGTTAAACCAGACCATACCTCTTCAGGAGTCTTCATCTGTAATGAAGAATGCGGTGTCTTGTTCACAAGGTAGCAAGCCATGCTAACTGCTTCTGCCCACCATTCTCTCTTTAAACCTGCATTTGAAAGCATACAACGAGCCTTCTCAAGTAACGTCCTGTTTAACCTTTCAGCCACTCCATTCTGCTGAGGTCGACCTGTGCATGTCCTGTGTCGAACTATGCCCTGATCTTCACAAAATTTAGTGAAGTCCCCTTCGACAAACTCAAGACCATTATTAGTCCTCAACCTCTTGATCGGCTTCTCTGTCTGTTTTTCAAGCAGAACTTTTCACTTCTTGAAGATATCATACACTTCATTTTTCTGCTTAAGAAAATAGACCCAAACTTTACGTGAGTAATCATCAGTGAACGTTAGAATATACCTGGACCCACCTTTAGAAGCCACTCTGGAAGGTCCCCACAGATCAGAATGTATGTAGTCTAACGTCCCCTTGGTCTGATGCACTGCTGCCTGGAAGCTGACTCTCTTCTGCTTCCCATAAATACAGTGCTCACAGAATCCCGTCAGTCATATTGACTGACCACAAAGAAGTCCCCTCTTACTCAGCTCAGACAATGATTTGTCACTAATATGACCCATTCTCATGTGCCATAATCTTGTGATCTCTGCATCTGTCATAGCAGATGTGGAAACAGCAATTGCACCTATCACGGTTGTACCTGCAAGCTCGTACAAAGTACTAACCCTATTTCCTTTCATCACAATTAACGCACCCTTACTGACCCGCATGACTCCACCTTCAGCAGTGTACTTGTACCTATTAGATTCTAGGGTACCTAGAGAAATCAAGTTCTTTTTCAAATCTGGGACGTGACGAACATCACTTAAGGTTCTAATAGTTCCATCAAAAATTCTCACACGGATTGTTCCAACACCCACTACCTTACAAGCAGCATCATTACCCTTCAAGACAACCCCACCTTGTATAGACTTATACGTGGAATCCCAGTCTCTATTTGGAGTAACATGAAACGAACAACCCGAATCCATGACCCACTTATCTATGGACCTGGACTGAGAATCAGCAACTAACAGAAATTCCCCTTCACTATCCTCCTCTACAACACTAGCCTCAGCGGACTTGTCTTTACCCTGGTCACCCCTGCTACCCTCTTTTGATTTATTTTTATATCTGTAACATTCTTTCTTTATGTGCCCCTTTTTGTGACAATAGTGACACGACAGGTTCTTATGTCTAGATTTGGACCTAGACTTATTCCCACCATTGGATCCCCTATGTTCTGATCGACCTCTCACATGTAAGCCACTACCCGAGTCATTCACCGAGTCAGATAATTTCTTATCTACCCGTTCTTTACTCACTAGGTTTCTTTTTACTTCATTAACAGTAATAGTTGGCCTACCCCCGTATATCATGCTTTCTACGAAGCCCTTATACTCATTTGAGAGCGAACACAATAAAATTATAGCCTGATCCTAGTCCTTAGGGACATCATCCAAAGCCTTTAATTCATGAATAATTGAGGTAAATTCGCTAAGATGGTTTTTAAGAGATGTACCTTCTGCCATACGAAAAGTGTACAATCGCCGCTTCACTGCGAGTTTGTTGGAGACTGACTTGTGGCAAAACATGTCTAACAATTTCTCCCATAACTCATGTGCGGTTTTAATCTCCAATACCTCTGATAAAATATCGTCAGCCAAACACATCTGTATAGCCGTGAGAGCCTTCTCATCCAACTCTTCCCACTGTGCCTCGGTCAACGTTTCTGGTTTCTTCTCTTTCCTCTCCAGTGCTTTCTTCAAGCCGTTTTGAGTCAGGAGTCCTTTCACATGGACTTGCCATAAGCTAAAGCTTCCCTGACCATTGAATTTCTCAACCTCGGTTTTAATACCTGACGTCATTGTATCAATTCGAAGAACCGAGCTCTGATACCAATTTGTGCGGAAATAAACAATATATTTGGATCTGGATCGAATCAAATACCACCACAATAACGAGAAATAATCGGACTAAATAAGAAACGAAACAATAGAGACAAAGATTTACGTGGAAACCCCTTTACAATCGAAAAGGGGAGAAAACCACGGGCGAAGATCGGAGCTTTTATTATTGAACAAAAGAAGAAGACGAATTACAAAGATTCTCTCTCAACACACTCTCTTTTATTGGTGCGGCGCCGTGTTGGGAATAACCTCACTTTGACTTTGGATACAAAATACGACGAACCCTCTTCCGTATTTATAGACTCGCGTAAAACCTGTTTCCCGATTGATCGGGGGATCCCGATCGATCGGTTCCTGTTGATCGATCGGCCGCTTCTCTGCAGACGTCCTTTGTTTACGTAACATTCGAGATCGATCGAGCTCCACCCGATCGATCGGGGTCTTCACGGCCTTTCTTCTTTATGCGCCAAGTATATTTTGAGACATAAACCTAACACTTTTCTCATCCCACCTTTGCTGCGTCTCTTCATACAAGACTCTGACGTGTTCAAGGTAAAGGGCTCAAAACCTAGATGAAACTCAGGTCCTGAGGACGTAGAATCATCTTCACTGGCGGGGTCACGAGTTACATTCTCAAGATACGATAGCTGAGCGTGAGGCTGATCTGAACTGGCTATGTCACTCTCCACCCATTGGAGCAGAGGTGGCATATGTTGGTTTTCACGCACAACCTGAATTGGAATATGATCACCACGTTGTGACGACGGATGGAGAAGAGAAGCATGTGGCCAGCTGCATTCCACAAACCGCCTACCAACATACTGACCTTCAATGTGGATAGAAAGCTGACCCAATGACAGTTCAGCTACGCTAACTCCGTCATAAACTGGCCTAATAGTGCGACTTCCATGATCCCCATCACCCACGACTTCTAACCTATGAACATGGGAATGTTGAGTCAGTGTGGTAGGGCGCACCAGGTTAGAGCACTGATGTTCCCGGTGCGGACTCAATGACAAAGAGGTCTGTTCTTTCGCTAATCTGGTCAATGCGGCTAAAGCAACAGCACTAGGTGAGTAATCTGGAATCAGCTTTGTCGTACCCTCCTTGACCAGGACCAATCAGGTCACTCCATTAAAATGGACTTGCACCATTTGATGAATCAGTGAAGGTGAGCATGTTTCGATGAGAATTCTGACAATATCAATGCATCTCATGGCTAACATCCTCGAGTCTACCCTCACAAACTTCCCCCATAATCCTCAAGTCCACCTCGTATCTTCTAACTACACGGGTTTACCGGGTTAGTCCTTACAACCGAGAGAAATTTAGCAATAATTTTTTTCAAAACTATACGAAAAATATATATTGGATATGAGATTATTTTGACATATACAACACGTCAGAAAACAGAATTATAACGCACATAACTAAATACAAAAATATAAATCAAGATAATTTGTACATTTTCTGGTAATTTCTACTGACACGTGTATATTTATGAAAATGACTAAAAGATACTGCTATGATTATATTTTATATATTTCATCAAATTTTTTCTATGGAAATTGCTTGGCTTCCACGGCTTAATTATATATATATTTTTTTAAATCCAAAATTATTTTTATTTATTTAATTTATTTTGAAAATGTTCTTAACAACGGTCAAAGAAATACACAGGAAAACAATTTTTTTTTTTTTGAAAATAAGAGAAAATTGTGGGGTTTGGTGAAATACCATTGAGAAGGTAAGGCAGGTGTAAGTTTGATATACTAGTTCATCTTACTTTTGACCTCCTCAAGTTATGTTATAGTAAATATTTTTGTAGTAATTTTAAGTTAATTTGTATTCCGAGTCTTTGTATTTTGCTTATTATGGTAATTTCGAAATTTATATTTATAGTTATGTATGGAGTTTGGTTGCATTGTGTTATGATTCAAACCCGATCAAGCTAACAAACAATCAAGTATAGAAATATAAAGTTTATATTATATTGATAGCAAGAAAGGGGGAGGAAGACATAGAAGAAAGGGGAGAAGATTAGAGAGAAATTGAGGGAGAGAGAAAATTACACATATTGTCATTATCATAAGCATATGCCCAAATCTCTAACTAATTATCCCTGTTTATACTAATGACCTCAAGGATGAGGTGGCCCTAAGGGCTGGCCTGGCGGTCAGGCCAGCTGGAGACTAATTCAGGCGTAACCCTCGGTAATATTCGTATCACATTGAGCCTTATTTATAAGGTAGAGGACTGAATCAATCTGATTCATATCCATGACACATAAAGGTTTTAGTGTTTGAGGCCGTATACACCAGGGTTATGTATGTTGACTTTAGGGCTGAGATTGATTGAGAGTTCAAACGTTCATGTAAACTTTCAATGGTATAGTGGAATTACTGTGCTCCCCCTCCGTGGATGTAGGTTTTGACTGAACCATGTAAATTTCGGTGTTCACGATTTTACTGTTGAATTTACTTTCATTTTATGAGTGCTACTTAGATTTAAGATTTTAGTGTCTGTGGGTGGTTCTAACAAATGGTAACAAAGCCCGATCATGTCAATTTAATTCTTGTATGATTTAATACTCCGATTCCCAGGGTTTACAAAATACCTACCAGTGTACTTTTGTGTGTACAATTAGAATACGCTTCAACTAGTTCAGCAATGAAACAAATGAATCTCGAGAGAAATATTTAAGAAGATAAACTAGGCTCACAAGAATTTATAATGTCAGACAAAGCTCCTTGAACAAAATTGAAACGCACCGTCATTTTTAACAAAGGAACACTTATTGACAAAAACATTATGCTAAAAAAATCCATTATCAATTCAACATCAGTTTTACCATAACACTATACTAATCTTACCATTTAAATTATATACAGACTAAATTAACCTAATTTTAAAATATAAATAATTGTTCACATAACTAGTAAAATACAAAAAGATGAACCTTAGGTTTCTTTATTTGGCGTTTTAGCTGTTTACTTCTCATATAACTTTAACGGATGTTTTTTTGTTATTATTTCCTTTTGCACACTATGTGTGTGTCTCTCAAGTCTCCTTTTGTGAAATGTCGGTACTTGTATCACGAATTCTCTTAGTACTTACAAAAAAAAAAAAAAAAATGAACTCTAATTTCAATTATTTATGAGTAGTGTACGTATTTGCAAAAGGACCTATGTCAAATAACTTTTTTTTTAATATATAATTAAGATGATAAATTATTTAAAGCCACATCGAAAATAATTTTTAATAGATTAGAGAAAGGCAAAAAAAAATTTGACCGATCAAAAAGTAAATGAAAAGAAATTTAGCCGAGTTATTATGGATATTGATTAGTGGTGACATCATTTTCTCACCATACTAAAAAATGCACTTTAGTAGTGGAAAATTAGGATGAAAAAATTGATCTCTAATTTAAAATGGATTAGTCAAAGATTCATGACGACAATGTAAGTAAAAAATAGAGTTAGTGCTGTGAAATGAATTGTCACAGCTATGATGAAATATTTCCGTTTCAGATCCATCTAAGATTTATGACGCATTTACTTTTCAATAAAAGCTTTCGTTTCAAAGTACCCACTTATTTCAATCATTTATCCGTCTCGGATCGTTGTTGCAAAATTTGGCAGCTAAGATTCCAAAGAGAAATTGGAGACGGACATTTTTGGTCACAAACTGTTCACTAATAAGTATTTTTCACAGCTTACTGATCAATTTTGCCATCTCGAAGTTATCATTTTAATGATGGTTACATTCTTTTAGAATTGAGATCTCGCCAAATTGTACAGCAAACGGCAATCATTACCTTATATTTTTATAAGACAATATAAAATTTCAAGTCTTACATTTTATAAAATCGTAAAAGAATAGCCATACAATTATTAACTTTCAGACCCTTTTAATAATTTTTAACAGGAAAATACATTTTTAAAAACATTTTATTAAATAAAATGAAATAAATATGTCTTACTTGAAGACAGTTACAAAGTATTGTTGATTAAGCATCTAAAAAAGAACATAATCAGTGCCTCAAGGGCTCCCGCCTAAGCAGGTTCGGGAGGGGGCGGATACACACAACCTTTCTCCTTCAGGGTATTACCCATGAATAGAGGCCATTTCAGAGTACCCCCAACCTGAGGGTGAGGACTTCCCAGTAGATCACCCATCCTGGTACTGCTATCGCCCAAGTATGCTTAAGTTCGGAGTTCTAATAAGATTTGGTTACGGCGTGTTGGTGCTAGAACTCAAACTCAAACTCCAAGTATCTCTATTATATATTTCGTTAATTTTCTCACTTAACTCCCAAACTAGTAATTATACCATATCATTTACTATGTCTCACACTTTTGATACTTCTATTATGACTAACACTATCCTTTATTCTTACAAGCAAACGAATTTTTGATCAAAAATTTTACATATAAAGTTAAATAATACACATATATATTAGATCTCGTTTAATTTTTGTACCATATTGTACATATATGTATGTTACTGTTTCATATGAACGAGTTACACGCTAACTCTGTCCAATAACGAACAACAAATGTGGCGCGCAATCGTTTCTCATCTTTATTTTAATTGATGATAATACTTGTACGCTATAATTTTGTTTTTAGTATATACTAAGTAATATATTTCTGAAAAAACATAGGATTATCGAATGTCAGAGTATAAAACTAATCTTTAACCTTCATCCATTAGCTTAAGTTTTTGGGATAGATGGTTACTTGGCATAGAATCAGAGCCTTGATGACCAAGAGGTCAGGAGTTCGAATCTCAACAGCCCTCGCTTTAAATAACTAAATAATTAAGCACAAGGTAAAAGGTGGGCCTGTGCATTATCCACGCTTCAAGCCCAAACGGGCATTTACGTGAGGGAGCATGTTAGAGTATAAAACCAATCCTGAACCTTCACGCATCAGCTTAAGCTTTTGGGATAAATGGTTCCTTGACATCTAAAATAAAATCGGCTTTAAAAGTAGTCATTTTTTATTTAATTACCGCTGACTTTTCAATTTTTTAGAAAACTACCTTCATAAGTTAAAATTTTTCAATCAACTGTTACAGTATAAAACCAATATTGGGCCTTTACCCATCAACTTAAACTTTTGGAAAATATGGTTTCTTGACATGGTATTAGAGCCTTGTAGACCGAGAGGTCACAAGTTCGACTCTCAATAGCCATCACTGTCAATATTAAAACAATTAAAGCAGAAGGTATGAGCGTGGGGGGCATGTTAGAGTATAAAAATGGTCCTGACCCTTCACCTATCAAGTTAAACTTTTAGGATAAGTGGTTTCTTGACATCAACTATCTATATTAAGGCCTTTAGCATTCCAGTTGGGTTACACTTGTGATTTGCTTGGGTCATATATATTAAATGAGGGAATACATAACACATCTCGGTTTTAGCTCAGGTTGGTAAATCATTATACTGTTAAGGTGGCGCTATTCGTAGGTTCAAATGTCTGTATAGACAAGCATGTAGTGGGATTTAAACCTCTAAGTAAAGATCATATAAGTTTATATTATTTTACTAAGCGAGCTCACATCACCGTGTGTGTGTTTACCTTCCCTTTTTAATTTAAGAAAATATAAAATTACACTTGTAGCTGTAACAGAAAAAGTAACAGCGTTAAATAGGTAATTGGTTGGAAAAAATTGAACTTTTGAAGGTGTCTGTCTAAAAAAGCGAAAAGTTGTGGTAGTTAATTAAAAAATAATTACTTTTTGTAAGACAGAATAGACAAAAAATGCTGCTATATATAGTAGGAATCAAATCCGAAATGACAACTTTAACTTCCGACTTTCCTCACCACTAGCCTATCTCCATATGGATGATGGACGATATCAAGTTAGGTGGAGAATTAAAAAAACCTATAGTGGCCCATCATTTTAAAATGTTAAAATACCCACAAAATCTACCTTTTTTTCCGTTAATTGGAGAAAAAATTCTCGACACAAAATTCAGGACATTCACGAAAGCAGAGCCCGAGAAAATCCACAGTAGCAAGACAAAAATAAAAAGAGAAGTATCTCTCAGAACTAAAAGCAGTACACCCCCAAAAACCTAAACTCTAACAAAATGTACTTGAATATATATTTATAGTATACAGATTAGAGGATATCAACTTATAAGAAAACAATTAATTTAATAGTAATTTTAACAAAATAATTGATTTTATGTCACATCATTAGATATAAATTAAATACTTAAGTATAATTTTTTGGATATTTTCCCTTATACTGTATTGTTATATTTTAACTTTTTCTACAAGACTAGTATTTCTTATGTTATCTGATAATTAAATTCTTGTTTGATAAGGCAACATATATTAACTAAAAAGATCTATAGTTGTGGGGACCTTTTGATGAGAAAATTTCAAATTAAATTATTAATCATGAAACAATAATATTTATAAATAATAAATATATATATATATATATATATATATATGAATATTGTATTATTTTAAAGGCAAGGAGATCAGTAAGCGAGCTATTGATAAACGACAATCCTAGTGCATCATTGCATATAATCCTTTCAAGGTTCAGCAACGGTTCCCCTTCTATCTATCCTTGTCCATGCAAAAGATTACTGTCATTTAAATCCACAACTTGATTTCCTTCTCGAAAAATATGAGAAATTTGAATAATATCAAACATAGCAAACATTCTCATATGATGGTCCTAATTGCAAGATTTTTCTTGCTAATTATCAAAAAAAAAAAAAAAATAGCCAGTAAAAAAAATATGGACAACCTTCTGAATATTGTCCCTAACTATTATGACTTTTAGGGTTAGTCCTAATATTTTCGAAGCCCCAAACAAAAATTTCCAATGGGACCCTTCATATACAACGAATTATAAAAAATTTGATTACAAAACTTTGTAAGATTAACAATTAATACTTTAAAATAGCAACTCCAAAAACTCGAAGGCCCCTAAAATTCATGGGCCCAAGCGGTTGTTTAGGTCTCTTGGGGTTATACCCGACTCTGTATAATTGTGTGTATGTTTCTTTTTCCTTACCCTAGAAATGACCATTATAAATTTATAAGTAAAGATTTCATATTATGAAAGGAGTGACATCGATATTAAAGTTACTTAACGCTAGATTCATTTTTTTTAGCAGTATAGACTGTTGCGGACTAATTTAGCAAACTATCACAATTTAAAAAAAATTTTAGCAAAATATCACAACTTTGAAAATATTTAGCAAAATATTTTACTGTAGCACAGTGGGTGCACGCCTTGCCGTACGGCGTGCAACAGTGAACATTTGTTGTTGTTGTTTTTTTTTTTTTTTTTAAGTTTCACATCATTAAAATTTTTCAAAAAAATTAATATTTTTTTTTCATTTAAATTATTTTTATTTTTAATTTTATAATTTGAATCACTAAATATATATATTTTTATTTTTAATTACGGGTCTAGGAAGTCCTCACCCTCAGGTTGGTGGCACTGAAAAACAGTCTTTCTTCAGGTTAACACCCTAAAGGGGGAGGCTGTGTACATCCGTCCCCCCAGACCCTGCGTAAACAATCATTTCATATAGTTCAAATTATATATGAATTTTTAAAATATATTTTATAAACTATATGAAATAATTTTTTAGTTTTTGAGTTACATATATCTAATAAAATAGTTCATATATAATTTAAACTACATGAAATGATTGTTTACGCAGGGTCTGGGGGGGACGGATGTATGCAACCTCCCCCTTTAGGGTATTAACCTGAAAAGAGACTGTTTTCCAGTGCCCCAACCTGAGGGTGAGGACTTCCCAAACGCGTAATTAAAAATAAAAATATATGTATTTAGTAATTCAAATTATAAAATTAAAAATAAAAATAATTTAAATGAATAATTTTTTTTTAAATTTTAAAAATGTGAAACTTAAAAAAAAAAAAAATGTTCACTGTTGCACGCCGTACGGGAAGGCGTGCACCCACTGTGCTACAGTAAAATGTGATAGTTTGCTAAATATTTTTAAAGTTATGATATTTTGCTAATTTTTTTTTTTTTAATTGTAATAGTTTGCAAAAAAAGTCACTGTTGTGTGCTCTAAAAAAGTTGCAGATACTTGTACAAAAATTTGTAGTCAAGATAAAATTGTTATCAAGTCCGTGATCATTGTGCAATCGATGGGGATAAATTGGTACTCACACGAGGATGGTAACTTCAAACTCTAGACAACAACAACAAAAACAACAACATTTTCAGTACCACAAGGGCTCCCGCTTGCGTTGGGCCTAGGGGAGTATAATGTACGCAACCTTACCCCATCAGGGTGAGACCCTGACGAGAGGTTGTTTCCGAGAACTCCCGGTCTGGTAATTGGAAAATTGTGAAGAACCCGTAGAAAGAGCATGAAATGGGGTAAGTAGAGATCATGTAGGAAGCATGTAAGGAGCATGCAAGGGAGCAAGTTGGGCCTAGATGTCATGCGAGGCGTGTAAGTGTTCAGACAAGTATAGAAAGTATTATAAGTGATTAGTGCGACCTCAAGGAAACGAATCCTAGGAGCACTAATTGAACCCGAACTGCGGTCGTACAAATGAGCCTACAACAGTGATGTGGTACTAGAACTATATATGTTACGGGTTGCTCGAGCTCCTACTCCTCTGAATCAGTTACCCCTAAAACTTCAAACTCTAGACAAAAGGATTAATTAAACAGTAACAGCCCGGTGTTTGAAATAGGCTCCCCTTAAGGTATAGTCTAGGAGGGTAAGATACACCCAAACTTTTTTTCTATAGTGTGTTACCCTGTGTAGAGAATGTTTACGAAAAGCCACCAACTCCAACCCTAAAAAAGAACCCTACTCTGTCAAATGAAAACAAACATTTCTAATGCAAACAACAAACATATGCACTACATGAGACAAATGATGAAAACTCTTAATTCTTAAATAAATGTTTGTTTGATTTTATTTTCTATTTGCAATTTTATTTTTTAATAAAAAAAAAACCCTTTTTTTTGTTTGTTTTAGTTTCTTATTTTCATCTTTAACACGAACTTAATAAAAAATAGAATAAAAATAAAAGTTTATTCCTAAAATATGGCTTTAAATATCTCAAAAATAAAACTTATAAAGAAAATGTAAATATTAAACAGGTCGTGTAAGACTGATTTATTTTCAAATTTATAGATTGCTAAGAATTTCCATATTTAGCCACTTTATTATAACGTGAAGAAAAGTACTTTAAATGATTGCCAAAAGAAATTCACAAATAGAGAAACTAACTATTAAATTTTGACGTTGAAAGAAAAAAAGGTTTTTATCGAGAGCTCCACATGTAAGTCTATTTAGTACAATTTCATATTGGAGTTGTGAGAGTGAAGATATCAATTTATAAGTGTCCTGGGTTAATCTACCTATTGTCAGTAGATTTTAGGATGGAATCTTATTTGGGCTTATATGTGGATCTTATGTGCATGCTAACTTTATAAATTAGGCCTAAAGACCCGGTAAACTTTAACAATTTTTCCAAGGTGGTGTTCATCTTTTGTCTATTGTACTATATTTTTAATTTTATCGGTTTATTGATGGAATTTTTTTTGAAATGAACAAGTAACGTACTTGTCACGAAAATTTGTGATAGAAAATGAAACTGTTTGAAAAATATTAAGGGAGTCAATCCACAATCAAAAATACAAGAATATTATATACACGAGCATCGGACCGCCATTAATGCGCTCAATCAGTCTCTACTTCAAAAGGAGCAGACTTTCAAGAAAGACTCTTCCTTATTACTTAGGATTACAACATCTCATAGAAAATAACATCTCAAGAAAAAGATGGATACCATAGAATCAATGAAGAAAAAAAAAGAATAGTTATTTCCTGTGGTGAGGTTGTACGGTGAAATCCCATCGGGATTTATAGTATACAACAAAGAGGAAGCACAATCCGCAGTAATCAACAATCAAATGGCGAAATGAGGCCATGCGTGAGCATATTGTGCCTACATAAAGCAAAAGAAACACAAAATTGTGTCGCCTCCTATTCAGTGATAGTTAAAGCTCTATACATCGACATTGAAAGAAGGGCAACAAAGGAAACCAAGATTCGTAAATTTCAAAGTGAAAATGCCCTCAATTTTGCTAAATTAAGGTGTAACGCCATTGAAGCTAGACCGTCGCTACCAAAGATTACCGTTCCAAATTCGGAACTAAATCTCCATAAAAATTCCAAAGAAATATTATAAGATTTTCCATTAGAAGCCAAAACTAAGCTAACGGTAAAGTTGACAGTCCTTATACATTTTTTCATAACGGAAAATGCTAAGCATTTGACCACCATTACAGCCGTGTCATTGAAGCCTATTATCTTAGTTTAGTGGATTACTTATTTTACGAGCCTATTTTTTTTCAATAATTAGCAATAAAAGTTTGATGTAAAATAAGCGCACTTGCAAAATGGAAACCTGAGCCAACCCGTGTAAATAAATTAGGGTAAATTATAGAAAACCCTCATGACTTTTGCTTTAATAACAAAAAAAAACTCCCTCACAAATAAAACAACTCAATAAACCCCCTCACTTTTGACAATTTTTTACTTTGCCCCAAACAACTTTATTTTGACCATTTTGCCCTTTAATAAAAGAAAAGTTATATTTTATTTCATAATTTTTTTTATGAATATTTTAAAAATACTTTTTATATTCTGAACTTATATAATATTATTATAATTAATTAAAATAATTATATTTATATAATACAGAAAATTCTCTTAATTCTTTTGCTAAAAATATGAAACTTTTAATTGTTGTCTAATAATACAAAACCCTTTTCTAAAAATAAAATTAAACATTAGGGGCAAAATGGTCAAAAATAAGTTGTATGAGGTTAAGTGAAAAAATTTTAAAAGTTAGGGGATTTTGTGAGTGCTTTTATTTGTGAGGAGGATTTTTTTGTTTTTGAAGCAAAAGACAAGGGAATTTTCTATAATTTACCCAATAAATTAATAAATGTGAAAAATAGTCGCATGATACACATGATTAAAATCATATGCTTAAATTGCAAGAGTGAAAATTTATTTCAACTGTAGAAACAAATTGTTTCCATGTCCATGCAATTAATATACATAGTAAATGAAGGTTTGAATATACATAGTAAAGTGCAAAGTATTTAAAATTTTAATATTATCATTACATAAATAAGACTTTTTTTTTCGATAAATGAAGAGTGAAAGCTCAATACAAGAACGGCATCCCAACAATCAGGGACCCGAGAGAAACAAGAGCAAAAAAAACAAAACAAAAAAAACAGAACAGAGCAAACTAAAAACCCACCCGCGCCTTACAATGCAACTCTAGATCACAGATAAAGACAAACATACACACACATGTACTCTTCTACCTTCATGGCAATACAACCGAGCTCAACAAACTCAGAGACCCACTCTAGACTACAGCAACCTATCTAAATACCCATCATGTTCCAGATTTGCAACAAGCATTATGGCCCTGAGCACATTTTGTCCATCCTTGTTCTCTATATGTACCATACCTGCAATTTCAAATTGTTTTCTACCATGATCTTTACAGCCCTGGAATTCCTATAGTTATCGCTTTTGAAACTGTTGTGCTTCCGTACATATTTGATTCCCAGCATTGAATCTTGAGACTAAGTAAAGAAATATCTCCATATGTGATCTTAATTATGAATGGCTCATTCTTACAACTTTTCAGTCTTTTCTTAGAAATGCGTTGTATGCAGGAACCAAATCATGCCTCATACACTCCTTCTCTATGGACTTCCTTAGATAATATGTCATTACATCAGAGTTCAACAAACTGAAAGACCCACCCTAGACTTTAGCTTCTTAGCTTTTTAAACACAGCAGCTCAACACCCTAACAGTGAACAACATTAACTCAGCAGTAGAGAAAATCATAAAAATCAGAGCCTTAATATGTCATGAGATCTGCAGCAGCAGCGTCAGAGAAAATTTCAAAATCAGAACCTAAATACATCCCTCGGATCACTTGCCTGCTCAAACACTATTTTGATCCTTGACCTCAAAACCTCCCAAATTATAATGATGAAGAGCGAATTCCAGACTTTCTTCTGAAATTTGCTTCCAAAACTCCTGGTGTTCCACGAACAAATTTTCATTTTCGTGCAACTGCTAACGGTATAGGCCGCTTCTTCTTCTTTCGTGGGTTCACCGTAGGGTCATATTCATCAGCCTTGCGAATCATCCATGCTATTTCTCCTCTGTCCCATCAAATCTTAGCCCAAGTCTCTCTCCCATCCTCCATGCTTTTAATTCTCTCTCCTTTTTGTTGTTGTTGTGGCTCACGGTTTTGCTCTTTGCTGTTTGTAATTTTCTATTGGCGCAATTCAGCTGGTTTAGTTTTTGGGTATGTTTGCATTAGATTTGAATTGTTTGTTGTTGGGCGGAGCATATGTCAGAGTTTAAGTCAACAGAACAGTTGATGTGAGCTTGTCCTGTGTATGGGGCAAGGGTGTCTAGTACTTCTGCTTGACCACTAGCTTCTACTATTGCAATGGCATGTGTTTATCCATAAGTCCAAGGCTCCCATTAGTTATACCCAATATGTTAGGACAATAGTTGTGGTTTAACAACCCTTAGTACCATTGTCCTCACTCTGTGAGTTGACACTATCAAATGGAGCTTCTTCCACATCTATTTCATCGGCCAATGGACCACCTGAGTCGATCAACGTGGGTTGTTGGTAAATATAACAGTATTTTAGTACTATGGCATTATATTAAATATTTTACTATTAATATATAAATACAATTGATTAAATCAACGACCACACTAAGCTGCTAAAGAGTGCAAAATTAACCATAGTAAGAGTTATATTGTTAAATTTTATATGGCCTTTAGGCTTGACCTACAAAATAAGAACATACGACATCCACATATAAGCTCAAATAAGATTTCATTCTACGCACTAGGCTTACTCTAACTTCTCCATGCATCGTGAGGATAATTATACTTTGTAATAGCAGTATTACTGCATTAGCAGTACTCTCAATATGATCATATTAGTCAAAATATAAAACATAATTAATAAAACACATTATTTTGAATTTAACTATACGTATATGTCTCTTAAATTTAAACATTATATACTAGGAAGGGAGAGATTACCAACGTATAAATCGAAACCCATTTTACCCAAAACAAAAAATATCAAAACCCTCGACATAACCAACTCTTCCTATGAATACGTGCGTAGAAGATCTGAGTCAAGTTAGGCACATCTATAACGCTTTTATATAAAATATTTCAAGTGTTAAAAAATATTATTATATCAAAATTGATAATATATCGACAACAATTGTTATACAGAAAAACTTGATAATATTAATGACAAGATAAAAATGATTATTTAAGTTAGAAGCAATGAGAACATTAGTTCAAGTCTTTTATTTTGTTTTGCTTTTTTCCTGCTCTTGCGGTCTTTTTAGGGCTTCGCTTCGGTAGATGCGCCGGCTTGTATTGAGAGTTTTCTCTCTATTTGACGAAAAAAGGAGAATAAACTAGTGTTGAAATTTTTCTCTAACAATAACATTACCCCATATAACTAATGTTTGTATAATATATAGTTAAATGTAATTAAAGAATTTATCACACTTAACAATTTATATTTAGTAAATTTTTCGTTGAAAAATTCTAAAGTGGTACAAATGTATTTAAATATTTTGCATCAGAATTATCTTAATAATTTAGATATAAATGTACCGTATGTTGATGTATTTTCAAATAATGTGATAAGAACTGTAAATAAAGTATTTAAGGTTGGTCCCAAAGTTTGTTTGATATGTTTTGAAGTGTGTTGGGATGTGTGTCGACACACAGGACTAGTGTCGACACACATTCTTACAGAACAGGGATGCAGAGATGTGTGTCGACACACAGGGCCCGTGTGTGTTGACAAACAAATCAACAGAACCTTACTGCAGAACTGTGTGTCGACATACAGGGACAGTTTTTTACCAGTTTTTGCGCGTTAACTTCCGGCCTTCGCGCCCTTTTTTTGAGGCATGTTTTGGGACGTCTCTTTACACTAATTCTCATATATATATTCCTTTCATGTTCTTGTTTAAGTGATGGATCAAATACTTTGAAAGAACTTATTCATTGTTCTTGAAAACATCATTCTCATACATCTCTTCTATGTCTCCCTTTACATACGCTCACTCTATTTGACATTAGGTTATCGTTGTATCCCCGAGACTATTTCATACGCTGAAATAATTTTTAAGGAAAGTAATATCACGCTTCGAAACCTGTAGATCGATTTGTTACCCATTTTTTGTGAATTTCAAGAATTGCACCAACACCGTATTGCCCCAAACAGTATCATAATATTTATATTTATTATAATTTATGCATAAAGAACTCTACATTACATATACCGTATCTATGTCTTCAGATCCAAAACCATTAAATAAATATTACATGTATTTTTTTTAACATTAAAAAAAATACATGTTGATATTTGTCTCCTCCACTATTTTTTTTCTTTGATTTTTTAATTTCTGAATGGTATTCAATTCTTCTACATATTATTGCCAATTATTCTTACCCCCCAAAAGCCTCTAAACTCCAATTAAGGCAATTCTAAAAAGGTCTCAGCAAAAGTCTCTAAACTCCAATATAAACAATTCTAAGAAAAGACTATTTAATATTCGAGTTTATAGAAAGAAAAAATCAAGAAATTCAATATCTTTACTATGTAATTTTACAAAGTATATAATATTATATCTTTTATAAAATTTAATAAAATTTTAATACAATTATATATAAAATTATATTTAAAAATATAAATATCCTCCATATATCACACTGGATAATAGTAGTTAAGAACTATATATATGTAACACGTTGACTTTGTAAAAAGCATCACGGTGGATATATAATTCCGAAGTGTAATTCCCAATGATATTATAATACCCCTGTGGGTTGTATTGTCTGCACCCAAAATTGATTCAAACTCTTCGAGTTTCATTATGGCATGCAACATTCCACTCTCCTTAAATATCAATCTATTATTTAATGCACAATCTTATTTTAATTTTTTTATTTTTTTTTGTAACAAGAAATTCGATTATCTGATAAATCTCAGCTCATGTAAAGACCTATACATTATAAGAACCAGTTAAATCAAGGATTTCTTAGGAAGTGGTTCAAGGGAGAAATCGAACTCCAGATTTATTGAGACAAGGACCTGGTGGGTATTTAATGCACAGTCGTATTGTGAGCAAAAAGTTAATATAATAATAAATTTATAAAAATTATAATTAATATCACTTGGTTTCAGGCAATTGTTGGTCTCATTGACATTACCATATACCAATGTATGGAGGACCCTCTGTAGATTGATTTGCAATTCTATTTCCAGATCAAGATAAAGATTAACCACTTCATATGCTACTAAGACTTAGATCATTCATGTAGTGGACTATGGGCAAAGTTGGCTCGCATTGCTTTGCTTTGCTCATGTTGCACTTTTAACTAGTGATTTTCTCTTAAGATTTCTTCCTATTTCTTTATTTTTCTCGTTATTATTGTACAGACTCTCTTTATGCTACTCTTAATTATTAAAAAAAAAAAATTTCCAACACTAGCTTTTTTTTATGGATAGGAACACTAACACATAACGAAAGAAGGTTTCAGATTTATTAAGTTCAAAAGATACATGAACGGGTGTTGATCGAGTTTTGTTCATACAGACGTACTCGGAATCCACCGAAAGAAACCCCTAAACTTAAGAAAATAATAAATCATCAAGTTATATTTTATTGAATAACCAGAAAACTGCCTCTTAGAATAGAAATAGAAAAATTAAACTAAAAAGGAAATCTAACTAAAAATATTCTTATAAG
The DNA here is from genome assembly GCA_018398585.1 of Simmondsia chinensis. Classification (NCBI taxonomy): domain Eukaryota; kingdom Viridiplantae; phylum Streptophyta; class Magnoliopsida; order Caryophyllales; family Simmondsiaceae; genus Simmondsia; species Simmondsia chinensis. Next base: position 23,599,356 of record JAGTTD010000017.1, on the reverse strand, counting down.
AAGGAAAAAATAAGGTATTTTAGATTTTTCTTTGATATTTTCTCTGTCCGCGTTCTCCATCCAATTGTTTCAAAAATTGCTCTTCTGATTGTTCCTTGTCATTCCTCAATTAAGTCTAAGAGATATTCATGTTCCTAGGGATGGCAATTATACTCAAACCCATCGTATTAATATTAAATTTTAATACTATAGCTTGTTTTAGGATTTAAATGGGTTATAAATTTGGGTCGGTTATTCGTTTCACCTGATGAATTTGAATTTGGATTGAATTTTTACAGAATAAATGGGTTTTTTTCGAGATTTGGATTGGATCGGATTTTTTCTAGGTTGGATCTAGATGAAGGCAAACCCGATCCAAACCCAACCAGTTGCCATCCCTACATGTCCCTCTCATCTAATTTAATAATCATAAAATTGTATTTTTTTTGGATTATATTAGTATTCTTAATGATATTATTTGTAATTTTTATAGGAAAATTGAATTTACTTAGTATTTATTCAAGTAACTTTTATCGTATTTTATGTTTATTGTTTATCAAAAAGGATAAATAGCCTAATATGTTATTTAGATAACCTATCAAACTTTTCAATCAATTGGGGGTATTTTTGTCCAAAAACAACCAATACTTTAAAATTAATAAAATATATTAGGTTAGTAATATTACCAGTGTATTTTTTATTAATGCCTGGGCAATAATAAATACTTTTATAGTTTTATTATATTAAAATTCCTTGATATTGACGAAAATACTCTAACAATATCACTACTCTATAATTAAGCTAACAAAAAAAACCTTTTAATTAATCATCGTAAATGGCCCTTAATAGTTCCATACTTTCAAATATCGAAAGAGAATAAATGACTTAGATAATCCGATATTAATTGAGTAATAATACTGTAATATTTTAATATATACATATATATATATGTATATATATATAAATTTTTAATTACTTACCCTACATCAATTTCAATGCGTTTTCATTAAAAAAATGTTTTGATGAAACATGATTCTAGATATTCTTTACTTGAAGATAATTTTGGTTTGCAAAAATACTAACATGACATATAATATAGACAATATGTACATATTTTCATTCTGAATTCAGCAAATTTTTTATAATTAACTGAACTTCTCTTAAAGTAAAGATGCCACTAATATATAATGTTATAATAATGTATCAAATCAATATTTTTTTTGCAAAAACCTCCAAACACTCAGAAAAGTTTACTATAGAAAATGTAAATGATAATTTTTTTTTAAATATCATATGATACTTGTTAGAATTTTAAAATATTTAAGTGATAAATAATTGAGGGAAATTATCACTTATCCTGAAGTTAAGGTATTTATCATTTAGATACCCTGATATTTTAATATATATACAAAATAGTATCTTGAGGTTCTAATATTTTATCATCTAGATACCCCTTATCTGAATTCAATAAATTTTTGTAAGAATCTGATCTATTTTTTACAAGAAAATGTTGATATAATATATAAAAATTTATCGAATATTGATGTAAATTACATAAAAATTACCACAATTGCATATCATTTCTGCATTTTTTAGCAAACAAATAATCAACTTCTAATTAAGATCCCAATATAACCATATTCTATTTTAATATTTTTGAATAAAAATCTATCAAAATTTTAACAAAAGGGTATCTAATTTGATAAATTTTAAAATCTCTGTGTACATAAAGTGAAGGAACACACTGTCATGATTGTAATAAGTAGGATAAGTAGTATAAAGACATTAGTATTAGTATTAAATAGTTAGTATTGGAAGGAATGACAGTTATTAGTTAGTCAAAGGTATTCTTGTATTGGTAGATGTAGTTGTTATGTGTTACATACTAAAGGAGGTTCCATCCCAAAACCAATTGACAATGGGTGGAGTAGCCCCTCTAATATATAAATTGGTATTTTTTTGCTCACCCCACCGATGTGGGATTCCTTCTTTTTACTTTCTGGACTGTAACATTATGTTGTATTGAGTCAGTTAGGCATTAGCTAGATATTTTGCATGGGCTTGAACTAGTATAAGTAATTGATACCTCACATGTAATGAGAAATTCAAATGGTAATTCAATGATATACTTTTCTCCCTCAATATTCAATTCTCTCTATTTCCCCCTTGAATTCTCTTCTCTTCCGCATTTCTTTCTCAATTCTCCCTCTCCCAAACTCTCTTTCTCTCAAGTCATAATTCGAGCCTACCTCGGGTCATGACACATACCCTGTGCCTCAAGGGCTCCCGCATATGCAGGGTCTTGGGGGCGGATGTACACAAGAGGCTGTTTCGGAGTTTTAATAAGATCCGGTGCCAGGGTGTTGGTGCCCTCTTTGATAAATTTTAGGATACCTTATTATATATATATATATATTAAAATATTAAAATAACTAAGTAAAAATACTCAAATCTCAGAATACTTAAGTAATAATTTTTAAATAATTAAATAATACAATATTTAAATGATAAAATGAGAAATCAAAAAGACAAAACAACCAAAGAGGATGCCCTTAACTTGCGTACATAATGCTGGGTGGTGATGCCCCACCAACGGGGCCCCAGCGGGCACCCACACGAACCCTAAAATCGTACGGTCAACGTCATGATCTAATCAATCCAACGGCTCTGATTTCACCCTGACACCTATTCTGACATCACCTGGCTGCTGCCTCATTTTATACCTGCGTTATCCCCTTTTTAAATAAGAATAATATTATTTACGTAACAAAATTATTATTTTCGTCAAACGATAAGTGAGAATTTTATTCAACTATTAAACAGAAATATATAAAATAATAAAAGATAAAAAAAATTAAAAACTCAGCCAAGCTACTATCGAAGCTTACAAAGATAAACAAACCTATTCCAAACTGTACTAATTATTCTTTTAATGATAAAATTATTATTGTTAGAATAACATTGTAGTTTTTAATATAATTTTGTAACTCTTATTATTTGTAGGTCAGATAATAATTTTTGCTTTAACAATAATAACTCCTTTTACAATGGGAAAATGCTACTTAAATTATTCACGAGTTGTTTACAATGGAGCACTGCTACTGAACTCTCTATTTGAAACCTTACACTTTTGCGAATTTATAATTGTCTATCGATCCTGATTATAGGAAGAATTTTAGTTTTGAATACTATTAGGATCCATTGAGATTAAATTAAACAAGCGAATGGGATCATTATACAATTTTACGATTCTTCAATCTTACCAAGGCATAACGCTGAACACAAATAGGCACAATTAATAGTACAACAACAACAATAACAATAAATCCAGTGCCTCCAAACACTCCCGCAAAAGCAGGGTCTGGGAGGGGCATATGTACGCAGCCTTCCCCCTCCAAGGGGCAGGCACAATTAATAGTATAAGAACTAAATTAATACAATATTCAAACTTTTGATATTAAAACCTATTATTTATTTATTTATTTTGCATATCTGATCATATTAAGTAATAACTATGTAAGCTTATTACTTTTGCCTTCTATATGAAAAATAAAAATTGAATATGTAATTAGTTTCTTATAAATAAATAAAAAACACTTGTCAATTCAACATATTGTCACATGGTGTTTAATATAACAGCGTATCTTGCAATTTAATCGATTGTTTACACATTATTTTTTCTATTCAAAGGTAATAATAAGATTAATCATACTATAAATTAACACAATATAAATTTATATAGTTACTAATTAACGTAATTAATGATATAAAAATTTTATACATATATATGTACAACAAAAAAAGACTTATAACATGGATAAACCAAAATAATATTACAATAGATTATTAATTATTTTTAATAAATGAATAAGTATTTATTGTATAATACATGTTAGATAACTAACTGAAATTTTTTAAAGAAAAAGCAACATTCTCAGCGTTCAAAGGGTTCCTGCATAAGCAGGGTCTTGAGGGTTAGATGTACGCAGCCTTTCCAACCTGAGGGCTGTACAAGGACTTCACAGGAAGTCATCCATCTTGGTACTACTCTCGTCCAAGCATGCTTAACTTTGAAGTTCTAATGAAATTCGATACTTGCATATTAGTACCATGTTATGTAACTAACAGAAATTTAAATAATAAATAATGATAAAATAAAGTTGGTAAGGAAAAAAAAAAGGGTTCTAGAAGGAATACAACAATGAAAAGTTACCTACCAGCTTCTCACGAAGTCATACTTTGTGAATTTCCCATTTTGCCCTTTGACCTTCTCCACCCCCCCAAAACCGCAAACCCAAACCGTGTTCTTCTCCGGTTTTTTTTTTTTTTTTTTTTTTTTGAACTTTCGGTTTTATTTATAAAATAATAATAATAATAAATAATCAAATGGACCGTGTATTTCAACTCAAAAATGTGAGCCATGTGGAAGGCAAGGTTAATTTAAAATATTACAAAAATAATAATAAACCGTTTTTTTAATTTTTGTCAAGTAGGTTCACACCCTTAGGTTCTTTACCTAAATTATTTGATAGTAAATATAGGGTAACGTTATTATTGAGATAAAATTGTCATTGCCAGAGTAAGATCGTAGTTTTATGAAGATAATTTTATAACTCTTATTTTTTGTAAGCCACATCAATAATAACAACTCTCTATATATAATATTTAATTAGGTATACTAACTGATACGACATTTTTGATGAAACGTACGTACAAAAGGTCATTCTATTTCCAATGCTAGTGTGATATTGATTATTGTATGTAGATTAAAATTTAGTCATTTTATTTTTAATTGTGTCAATTTAGTCAATCTTCTCTATAATTTATATTGTGTTAATTTAGTCCTTTGATTTTTTTTTTTGTCAAAAGGCAAGCACAAATTTAATATATATTAAAATTCTGTACAAAACAATATCAATGTATGCAAAAATAAAAGCCAAAAGGCCCATATACACTCAATCTAACAAAGGGCAAACCAAAAAGAAATTCATAAGAACTAAATTACAAAATTGACCCGATACCAAACTAATTTCTGAATTTCTCTTATCACCCAACTTTTACATCCGTCTAACTCCTTGAAAATTTTTCCATTCCTGGTTGTTCAACTCATGTAAACTGTCACAGCAAAACATGCCCGTTTAATATGTGACTCAAACAGCCGATTTCGAATCTTCTTTCCGAACCAATTAAAACATTGTTGGAGTGTTGTGAAAAAACATATACCGCTCCATTGACAAATGCCGAGCCACACATCTTTTGACCACAGACACTCAAAAAATAAATGCTCAATAGATTCATTAGCCTGCTTACACATAGCACAACGACTAGCTAGCTGTACTCCTCGCCTTTGTAAACTATCATCTGTCAACAACCCCTCCACCCCCCAATATGGCTAACCACAAAATAAAACTATGCTTGGGAAAGGAGAACTTACCCCAAACCGTGCGTCCCCAGTGAGTTTGCTCTCGGTGAGTTCGCAGTAGGTGATAAGCTCTGCTACATTTGATCTGATCACCCCGAACGTAGCTAAGTAATTTCTGTTGGGCATCCTGAACCGAAGCAGACTGAGCAAGCAAACTATCCAAACATATCATCAACATCTTCCAAAAAGAAGAATCATCTGTCGCTGCACTCAAATGCCAAAACTCACCCTTTTTCATATAGATCTCATGAACCTATCGGACCCACAACGAATCCTTCTTATCTTGAATGTACCAGAGAGTACGCATTATTTGAGCAAGGTTCCAACTTTCGATTTGTTTTATACCAAGGGCCCCTTCATTAACAGGCCAACAGAGTTTATCCCATGCACGAGGGACAAAAGCCCGGGATTTCTTCTCCGTGCCATTCCATAGGAAAGTAGATAAGAGTCTTTTCAGCTCTAACACTACGCCCTTAGGGAAAAGGAAAAGATTACCCTCAAAAGACATAACACTCATTAGGATCGAATTAACCAGCTCCCTTCGCCCCACATAAGAGATTTTTTGGATGTTGCCAACTTAAAATACGCTCCTTTATCCTATTGAATAAAGGACCATACTGATCAACCTTCAGTCTAGTCCCCGAAATCGGAATACCCAAATATTTCAAGGGTATAGCCTCAATATCAAACTCCAAATTATTCACAATAGCCTCTCGGTCTTCCTGTTTAACTCCCGAAAAATAAATACTACATTTTGTTATATTTGGTTCAAGCCCAGAGGCATGGAAAAATTCAAGGAATTTCCCCCAAATAGCTTTAACAGAGTCTTGGTCACCTCTAGCAAATAGAAGCAGATCATCGGCAAATATCAAGTGAGTTAAGTTCAACTTTCGGCATTTGGGATGAAATTTATATGATGTATCAGCTCCCACATCCTTAAGGACACGAGACAAATAATCCATACAAAGAATAGAAAGATATGGGGAGATCGGGTCACCTTGTCTCCAGCCTCGGGCTCCCGGGAAGAAACCCACTAGTTCTCCATTCATATGGATCGAGTTGGTGGGAGTCATGACACAAAGTTTAATCCAATCTATGAATTTTGCCGGAAAGTTCAGCCCTTCCAGTAAATCAAAAAGGAATCCCAACTCACAGTATCGTAGGCTTTCCTAATATCAATTTTCATGAAGCATCGTGGAGACAAGTGTGCCCGGTTGTAATGTTTGATGATCTCTTGGCTCAATAAAATGTTGTCGAAAATTGAACGACCTCGAACAAACGCCCCTTGAGAAAGATTTGTAATCTTATGCAAGACCTCACATAGCCGGTTAGCTATGATCTTGGATATGATTTTATAGAGAACATTACAGCACGCTATCGGCCTATACTCTCCCACCACTTGCGGATCACTCACTTTCGGTATGAGACACAAAGCTGTAGTATTTAGGCACTTCAAGAGCTTTCCCTTTTCAAAGAAGTCCATCACTGCCCGGGTGACATCCTCCCCTATGGAAAGCCATCCGGACCAGGGGACTTTGATACCGGAATAGACCACACCACATCTTTAACTTCCTGCTTTGTTATCGGACGAAGTAAGCGTTGAGAGTCTGCATCAGTCATCGAACTCCCTGCTCTAATGAGGTTTAAGTTGACCTTATTCATACATGCACAGTTCGTACCAAGGAGACCCTTATAAAAATCAACAAAGATCCTCTTCACCTCTTCCAGATGCTCGATTCAGGTACCCTCACTGTCCAAAATTGTCCAGATAGCATTTCTTTTACCCCTCGATTTGATCGAAGAGTGAAAGAAAGATGTGCTCAAATCAGACAAATTCAGATGCCGAATTTTTGCCCTTTGTTGCAGATACTCTTGTTCAATTTCACTTAACCTCATCAATTCCCGACAAGAAGATCGGATTTGAGCAGATAAGGCCCCCTGCTCAGCCCCAATAGTGCTCTCTTGTAGAACATTTAGGCTCGCTCTGGCTTTGAGAACCTATGCCCCAATCCCTCTTGGGAAATTACTCTGGAACTGCTTCAAAGCTTTCTTTACTAATTTTAGTCTATAATGAACAACATATTGCAGAGTTCCTCTAACCGGGCTACTCCACACCGACCGGACTAACTCCTTAAAACCTTGCATCTTGCATAACCAATTTGCCATTCTAAAAGGACGAGCAAAATTAACTTGCATCTCTTTGCCCCGAACAACAAGGGGTGAGTGGTCAAAGATACCAGGAGATAGGCATAGTAGTTCTGCATCGAAGCTCTCATGCCAGATAGAGTTCCCAACAGCCCTGTCAATACGAGACTGAATAGACGTAGGTGGATCCTGTTGATTCGACCAAGTAAAGAAGTGGCCAATGCGACGTAGATCTGATAAACCCAGCTGATCTAAACAATCATTCATGCCTCGCGTATCTGAGAGAGTTACGGATCCACCCACCCTATCATCAATACTCGATATAGCATTAAAGTCGCCAATAATGAGCCAAGGCAAACTGCGTTCCTGCAAACTAATCAGATCATTCCAGAGTTGAAGACGCTCATCCTGATGATTAAGAGCATAGCAAAAGGAGATGACCACCTCCCCCACTGCGGACTCTCACGAAATACCACAGCAACATGAATCACTTGGCTACGAGTATTTATAACCCAAACTCTAGCAAAAGATTCATCCCAAAGCAACCACTTAGTCCTTTGATTACATTCAAATTAAGTTATTAGCATAATTTTTAATAGCACGGTCACGTTAGATGCAAGTAACTCGCTATAAATCCACTCGTTGACTCAATTCAACCCAAATCATGGTGAACATTAAAAATTTGATTAACTTAACATAAATTTACTCTAAAGATTAAATTAACACAATATTAATTATATTTGAGCTAAATTAACACAATTAAAAGTACAAAAACTAAAATAGAAATATAAAATAATTTTTCACATTTACAATTGAAGTTATAAATTTTTTGGACAAAAATAATCCCATACAAACACGTTTCATACAAGTGCTTATATAGAAAGTAATTTTAAGGAATATATTTTTCATAACTTGACAAAACAACCATAAAATTCGTCATCTCTTATGATAATCAACCATGCACAGACAAATAAATTCTCATATCACTTTACTGCCACACCCATATATAAATATTTTTTTTTTTTGGATAGATAGCAAAGTCGCAATACAAAAATCTCGCACAAACGAAATCCGAACCACCAAAGTGGCCACACCCATATGTAATACACTTACATCACATATATATATATTTTTTTGGTCAAAATTACATCACATATATATTATTATTCCATTTGACAAAATTAATTTTGTCTTACATTATAGCACAACTTCGCTAAGATAGAAGTTTGAATTTGAGCTAAATTAATTAACTTCAAGTTCAAATTCGAAAAATATAACTAAAAATGCAACTTTCTTACAGTTATAAGGAAAGTTTTTGGTTCATAATTAAATTAAATGAAATCTTTTTTTAAAAAAAATTAAATTCTCTGAGATTTCTTGTAAGTAATGTTCATAGGACATGAACTATTTTAGGATTTATCATTATTCTCTAATTGATTAACTCAAAACACGAGTTCTACTTACACGAAAAAAGCTGTGAATAGTAGTTTTATCGACTGTCTAAAGCTATCAAGAAACCAACTATTTTAAACGATTAAACTAATTAGTGAAGATTCATAAATTAATTTATACTCTACATGCCCTCTTACGTAGATGCAAATTGGGCTTAAAGCGCGAATAGTATACAAATTCACCTCATACCCTTGTACTTAAATTATGTTAATATCTAAAGTGAGGGCTGTTGTGATTCAAACTTATGAGCCCTTAGATAAAAAGGATCAAATGTCATATCAAGTAACCAGCTATCCCAAAAGCTTAATTTGATGAGTGAAGACTCGAAAAACTCTAATAAAAGCATCAACATATACTATCACAATTGTTTTTTTTTTTTTTTTTTTCTTGTTTTTCCATCTTATAGATGATAAACAACCAATTTCCTTCATAAAAAATCAATAGTCATTTTGGTATTGTTTTTTGTTTGGAACTTTTGATTTTCTAAAACTTTTTTTTAATCTGATTTATGTTTTTCTATTTTCAGCTTTCTTTAACTTTCAGTAAAAATCAAAAATAAGAAAAGAATCATTTTTAACATAGTTTCTGGATAACAAAAAATGAAATGTGAAAAGTTTTGATATAGTTTGAAGATATTATAACATAATAATAATAATAAGAATGCCAAAAACGTGAAAACTTTATATGCAAGCTACATATGATAGTAGTTATGTATAAAGGGCAAAAGTCTAAAGGGAGTGTAGCCAAGTCCTTATCCTCTCAACCAAATACATGGACTTCATAACTTATTATAACATATAACATATTGTTTATTATCCAATTTGGAAAAAAATAATAATATGATATGTTACAAATACTTACAAATACATATATATAAGAAAAAATATGTACTGTAAAATGAAGAAGGATATTGATATCATAATTGATTTCCACAGAGGTGCAGCATAATTTTTTCTATCTGAATTCTATTATTTATTTACATAACTTAATAGTAACAACGGCAGATGTGAAAAATATTTCTTTATTAAGGAGAAAACAACTTGCCTTCAACAAAAGGTTAAAAACTTTCCTTCGCGGAGGGGAAATATTTTCTACAGTGATCTTATATCACGTGTCTCGTTTTAACCTGGATTTGGTCGAGCATAAACTTATATAAATTTATTTAACGAAACAATTTTATTTACACTAGAAAGACAAGTACTAAGATTATTTTTGTTGAAAGGGAAAATCTTTTTCTTTTGGAAAAAAAAATATTTTCTTTATATTTTTGTTTGTTTAGCTAAGAAAAATATGTTCATTATCTAAGTTTATATATGATTTTTATTTGCTCAAGTTGTGATTGAGTTGAGATTTACGACATAAAATTATAATAGAAAATGTTTTCATTTTGTGTAGAAAGTTGTCTTTCCCTCATCTTCAAAAGAACTCGGCTTTCTCTATAGAGGAAAATATTTCTGTTTTGATAATAATTTCCATTTATTTATTCAATAAAATGATAGAAATGTGATAAAAAGGATTTTTGTTAAAATAAATTGAGCCTCGGTGTCAAGTAATACTTTCAAAATTATTTATGTTAGGATTATGTCTCAAATTACTTGTTTTAAGTTTATGCATAGCCGAGGGGTCACCGATCGATTGGAAGGGAAGCTCGATCGATTGGGTGATTTAAGTGAATTTTCTGTATTTGGGCCGCAAGAGAGCCGATCGATTCGCACTGGGCCGATCGATCGGGACCTTCCTTAGCCCGCGGTTATAAATATTGGGGCTAGGGTTTCTATTTTCGTCATCCAAATCAAGTGTGAGGTAGCCGCACGTCTAGAGAGAAAACTTACGAGAGTTAAGAGAAAGTGGTTTGTAATTCTTTCATAGATCTCATCAAGAGAAAGCGTCATCGTAATTCTTCCATTTAAGTATCAATAAAGAATCTCCATCTCCGCTCATGGTTTTATCCCCTCTCAATTGTAGAGGGGTCTCCACATAAATCCTTGTGTGTTCGTGTTTGTTCTTTCTTTCTCATATATTTGTATACTTCTCATTTGTGTGAGTCATATTATTTGAATCGAATCAAGTGATTAGGGTTTACGCTTCGGCGTCAAGGATTTCCCAACAAATTGGTATCATAGTATATCAGTTTGTTTCATATTTATCCACACAAATTGGTATCAGAGCCCTGTTTATTTCGATTTGAAACTATGACGTCCGCAATTAGATCCGAAGTTGAGAAGTTTGGTGGTCAAGAGATATTTAGCCTATGGCAGGTTCGTGTTAAGGGCCTCTTGACTCAAAGTGACTTGAAGAAAGCTTTAGATGGGAAAGAGAAGAAATCAGAGAATCTGACAGAAGCACAACGGGAGGAGTTAGATGAGAAGGCACTCACAGCAATTCAGATGTGTCTTACCGATGACGTTTTGACAGAAGTTCTGGAAGTGAAGACTGCTAAGGAGTTGTGGGAGAAATTGCAGGATATGTTCTGTTTCAAGCCTGTCTCCAACAAACTCGCAGTTAAGCGCCGGTTATTCACGTTTCGTATGTCAGAAGGTACGTCACTTAAGAATCACGCCAATAAATTTAATTCAATTATTCAAGATTTGAAAGAATTAGATGATGTTCTTAAGGATAAAGATCAAACAATATTGTTGTTATGTTCTCTCTCTACTTCATATAAGGGTTTTGTTGAAAGCATGATTTATGGTGGCAGACAAACCATATCTGTTGATGAAGTTAAGAGAAACCTACTGAGTAAAGAACGAGTAGACAGAGAATTATCTGATTCTGTTAATAACTTAGGTAGTGGTTTATTTGTGAGGGGGAGAACTGAGTATGATCATAATGGAAGCAAGTCTAAGTCTAGATATCAAGATCTAACCTATAACTACTGTCATAAGAAAGGGCACATTAAGAAAGACTGTTACAAGCTTAAGAGAAAACTTGAAGCAGATAACAGGTCTGACCAGAGATCCATAGTAGCTAGTGTTATGGATGGTGAGAATGATGATCTTCTACTGTCTATGTCTGAACCTCGGTCCAATTTGAGAAATAGTTGGATTTTGGATTGGGGTTGCTCCTATCTTGTTTGTCCTAACCGGGATTGGTTTTCCACGTACGAGTTCGTTCGAGGTGGAGTTGCTTTGATGGGTAATGATACTTCATGCAAGGTTCTGGGTATAGGAACAATTCGTTTTAGGATGTTTGATGGCACTATCAGGGTTTTGAGCGATGTTCGCCATATTCCTGATCTAAATAAGAATCTCATCTCTTTAGGTACTCTTGAGTCTAAAGGGTATAGGTACACAGCTGAAGGTGGAGTTTTGAAAGTCGTTAAGGATGCTTTGACAGTCATGAAAGGCAGAAGGGTAGGTACTCTGTATAAGCTTGTCGGTTCCACAGTTGTTAGATCTGTTGCAGCATCTTCATCATCATTGTTGTTGACAGAACCAGAGATCACAAATTTAGGACGTTTGAGATTGGATCATTCAGGTGATAGGGGTCTGTCTGAGCACAGTGTGAGGGGCTCTTTGCGTGGTCAGTCTACAGGACTGAAATTCTGTGAACAAGGGCTTTATGGGAAGCAGAAAGGTTTTCGCTTCAAACAATTCCTGACGAGTAGAGATGTCACATTTGATGAGTCTTCATTATTGTCTCCATAGATGATGTCATCAGTTGATTGTGATTCAGGTTAGGTGAGTAAGTAGCAGGTGGCTGTTTCAGAATATGTGTCAACAACAAATTCAGAGAAGAAGAAGATTGGCATTGCTGATAACCTCTAAGATATGTTCACTTAGTTGCTACCTAGCGGGAAGTTCAAGCTTCGCTCGGACTCGGTTAGGTTTCGTGTTTTGTTGAGATAACCCCGTGCGTGGGATGTTTAGTAGAGAAGGTGGAGGAAATTCTTTCATGTATGTAATTTGAGCCAAGGTGGAGATTTGTTAGGATTACGTCTCAAATTACTTGTTTTAAGTTTATGGGTCGCCGAGAGGTCGCCGATCGATCGGGAGGGAAGCCCGATCAATCGGGTGATTTAAGTGAATTTTCTGTATTTGGGCCGCAAGAGGGCCGATCTATCGGCACCCCCGATCGATCGGGGTTGTCCCCATCGATCGGGACCTTCCTTAGCCCGCGGTTATAAATATTGGGGCTAGGGTTTCTGTTTTCGTCATCCAAATCAAGAGTGAGGTAGCCGCACGTCTAGAGAGAAACCCTACGAGAGTAAAGAGAAAGTGGTTTGCAATTCTTTCATAGATCTCGTCAAAAGGAAGTGTCTTTGTAATTCTTCCATTCAAATATCAATAAAGAATCTCTATCTCCGCCCGTGGTTTTCTCCCCTCTCGATTGTAGAGGGGTTTCCATGTAAATTCTTGTGTGTTCGTGTTTATTTTTTCTTTCTCATATATTTGTTTACTTCTCGTTTGTGTGAGTCATATTATTTGAATCGAATCAAGTATTAGGGTTTACGCTTCCGCGTCAAGATTTTCTTAACAAATTGGTATCAGAGTATATCAGTTTGTTCCAAATTTATCCGCACAATTTCAACAAACTTATGTCATTTTATTAGACATATTTGTTTTCATTTAACTGAGTAGAGTTCTTTTCAGGGCTTGGAGTCATTCGGAAACAGCCTCTCTGCAAGATAGCATTCTGTAGGGGTAAGGACGAGTACATCTTACCCTTTCAGACCCTACCTTGGCAGAAACCTCTTTAAAACACTGGTTTGTTATTGTTATGTCAATTGATTATTATTTCAATACTCTTCCTTTTTTTGATTATTAGAGAGATAACTCTCTGTCCCATGTCCGACCCTGATAGGAGATATCGCTCAGATCGATAGACTCTACTTTGAGACGTCCTATGTAATATCAAGAGCCTTTCGTATTATTGAAACTCATATTATGTTCAGGTGTTTGACTTTGGTCGAGGCTTATTTGTATGATCTCTACCTTTTTTGGCTCGGGTTCCGCTCATGTGGAACGCCTATTTTTGTATTGCAAATTTTTGCTATTGATCAAAAAAAATTATGATCACGTATTTATATCAAGAAATGTGTCTTTCAGTTCACTTTTTATTTCAATACTCTTCTTGTTATTTCTTCAAAGACATAATACCTATTTTATTTATTTATATACTAATAACATAATATAATGTTAATAAATATATTTATGACCAATATTAATGAAGACATTACGTAAGATATGATGTACACCCATTTCCACATCTTATAACACAATAGCAACTTAGAATAAGACTTTTTCATTGGATCAATATATTTTTCTTTTCGGGTGTATTGGGTCGTTAAGTACGACTTTTATAGATTTTCTTGTTACTCTTTCTTTTCTTGCACTATGTGTGCACTATTTGGGTCTCTTTATAAGATATTAATTTTTGTATCACGAGTTTTTCTTACTACTTATCAGAAAAAATAGAAACTTAGAATAATCCCATGTTGTTGTATATCAAAATAAAAACAAAAATAGAAGCTTAGAATACGGCCTTTTCTTTGGGTCAATATGTTTTTCTTTTCGGGTGTAACTTTTGTAGGTATTTCTTGTTATATTCCTCTTTTCCTGCACTGTGAGTGCGCTATTTGGATCTTTTTATAAGGTATCAATTTTTGTATCGCGAGTTTTTTTTATTACTTATCGGAGAAAAATAGAAGCTTAGAATAATTTCATATTATTGTATATCCAAATAAAAATAAAAACAACAAAAAAGAATAAAGAGAAAGAAAAAGACAAATTCAAAAGGAGTTGTGAACCTCTCTTGTCAATGTCATTAGGTTTGTGGAGGGTAGTTGTCGATTTGAATATCCGCATCCTGTTACGTGTTATTTTAAATACTTTATTTATACATCAATATTTAATAAATAAAATATTATTCTATTACAAAAAAAAGTAATGAAATTAATATTAATAGTTTTTATTGGTTGTTATTATCAAGGCAATTGGTATTGTCCGGTAAATATTGTAGCTTATAGTGAATAATCGTTCTTATAAAATTACTTTAATATTAATAATTTTGTTATGATAATACAATCTCTAAATATTAATCCTTAAACTTTGTAGTTACATCGATTTAATCTTTATATAATTTAAATTGCTTCAATGAAATGCAATTTTAAAAGCAATGTTAATTTAGGATTAAATTTTAAACAATAATCAACACTTGCATATATTTTTTATGTCAAGAAATTAGTACTTACATATTTTTTCACTATTTTTTAATTGAAACCGTAGCGTTACTTAATCGAAAACTAATATTAATTTTAAAACTAAACTTAATTAAAATAATTTTAATTGTACAAAAATTAAATTAGCACAACTAAAATTCCAAATATAAAAATATTACAATGAACAAAGTACAGAAACTAATAATAAAAGTAGCCCTACTTTTTCTAATCTAATAATTTTCTACTATATAATTAAAAATATTTTTTCACTATTCCAAATACACCATTTTCTTTGAATATTTGATATTCCCCTCCACCAAGCCAACCCCTTCTCCCTCTCTCCCCAGCCCCATTTAAAGTCTTCTCTCCCCCCAAAATCTCTCATAATCCTTACCCCCACAAAAAAAAAAAAACCCCAAAAAACCCCCAAAAAAAACCCAAAAAAAAAAAAAAATTTAAAATGACAGAAAACAAAGTTTCTTGGAGATCATTTGTATCATGTTGCAGTACCTTAGATGACCAAAATACCACAAAAAATGCAATAAAAAAGCAACAATCTTTCCCACGGGTCGGATTACCGGATCTTAGTAACCCGAATTCGACTACTTTATCCGAAGATCTATCGATTTCGCTAGCTGGGTCGAACCTTCATGTGTTCACCCTAGCGGAGCTGAGGGTTATCACGCAAAATTTCTCGTCGAGTAACTTCTTGGGAGAAGGCGGGTTCGGGCCGGTCCATAAAGGGTTCGTGGATGATAGGATCCGACCCGGTTTGAAAGCTCAGCCCGTCGCAGTTAAGCTACTTGACCTTGATGGAGGTCAAGGCCATAGGGAATGGCTGGTGAGTTGCCTTTTTTTTTTCTCATTTTTATAATGCCACGGGTTTGCTTTTAGATTAGTGTTATTATCACGACAAAAGTGTAAAGACAAGGGTTAAAGCTCAAATTTCAAAAGGGTTCGATTTGTCGATGTTGGAGGAGTATCGATTTTGCTTTAGTGTATTGAGAATTTTTTAATATAGGCTAGAAAGTGAGAATTGTTGAATCCAATCCATAATTTTCTTGTTTAGTCATAAGACAATTTAGTAGAATATTATTTACTATAACTTGTATATCATTAACAATGCCAATAAGAAATCCTTTTTTACATTAATTTACGTAAAATTACTATTTTTTTACATTTATAAGGTTTTCTTTTACTTTAATGTGAATTTACTATTTTTGATAACATTTTTTTTTAAATTTATATTTTAAATTAGTCCTTTGACGAAGACGTAGATTAGTAATTGGCTAAATGATATAAAAACATGTTTTGACTGATTCTTATGAGTGTTTGGCCATTCCTTGATTTTTAATTATAGAAGATATTATTATCTTAAAAGCTTTTTATCTTCATGTTTCGGTTCTTTTCTAAGAGAGAAACTCTATGTTTTTCGGTTTATAAAAGTGGAAAAACATATTATATAGTCATTTGTTGACGTTTTCCCAATTGAAACACCTTTAGAAACTTAATAAAATATTATTTTTTTTGTTAAGAAGCACTTACAAACAATCAACAAACTTGGAGAATGAATATTGCCCAGATCCGTTCAGTACTTTATACTGTAATTATATTAATACAGAAAAATGGGTATTCAAATTTGAACTTAATATTACTGTATCAAGGAATCAATCGTGCAAATAACTTTATCAATGATGGTGAAGATGAAAATGACATTATAATAAAAAGATGATGAAATTAGATTATATATTTTTTGAAGTAATCTTATAATAATGTAAGTTTATGTATATAATAATGTGCAGGCAGAAGTGATGTTACTGGGGCAATTGAGGCATCCACACCTGGTGAAGTTGATAGGCTATTGTTGTGAAGATGAACATCGCGTTATTATCTATGAGTATATGCCACGTGGAAGCCTCGAAAATCAACTTTTCCGACGTAAGATCTTTTTCTTCTTATAATGTTATTGTCAGGGCAAAATTATTATTGTTAGAACATCGTAGTTTTCGGAAATAGCCTCATGTGATGGTAGTACCAACACGCAAGAACTGGATCCCATAAAAACTTCGAAGTTAAGTGTGCTTCGGCCAGAGTAGTACCAAGATAGATGACCTCCTGGGAAGTCCTCGTGTTATATCCCTCGGGTTGAGGGTTCTTGGAAACAGCTTCTCGTCAGGGTACCACCCTGAAGGGGGAAGGCCGCGTACATCTACCCCCAGACTCCGCTTAGGCGGGAGCCCTTGGGGCACTGAAAATGTTGCTTTAGAACATCGTAGTTTTTAAGGAAATTTTGTAGCTCTCATTGTTTGTAAATCACATCATTGGTCTGATAATAGTAATCTTTATGATGCAAATAATAACTCCTTTTTTATACTAATATATAATATATAGGCATACTAAATATTCGTTTGAGGGTTATGGTTTATTACCTACATAATTGAAATACAATAGCCGAGGCTATGTTTTGTTGGAAATAAAAAAATTTTCTTACAGAAGATTTTTCTTTTGAAAATCTAGTCAAAAGTATAATTTTATCGGATAAATTTACATAGGTTTGCTCTAATCAGCAAGTTGATGTCAACGTAAACGTATCTGAAATGAAATTACAAGAGAAAAGGAAAATATTTTTCTCTTGCTTCGAAAGGAAGTCAACTCACTCTGAATGAAGAAAAATATTTTCCGTTAAATTAATGTGATTGCATGATCAAGGTGGTGTTCTTATTGGACGTCTTTATTTAATAATATAGTAATTACTCAATGGATTATATAAAAGGTCTTATTAAATTAATTATTTTTGTAAGTCGATGATGTTCTGGCATGTATATTCATCATATAAGTTAGCTAGGTAAATATTATTGTGGTGCTCGGATGGACTAGTACTAGCGATGTATTATGTCATTTTGGCTTGTTTTGTTCTCTCTTTTTTTTAATGCCAAATCTATTTAAAAACTATTTCACCATAAAAAAAAAATTAATAAAAATTTGTAATTTAATTATATTAGCTTTCTGTTTGAAATATTATAACTATTTTAATAGGAAATATTGATAAATAATGTTTATGTGTTTTGAGGTTAAATAATTAAGTTGTGTTATGTCATATATGGCCTACAACTGATAGGGAACCTCAAGAGCCAGAAAAGGTATCGGGTTCGATTCCCCACTATGGCATTATTTGTCTTCTGGCATTACTGTGATTAAAAAAAAAATTTAATTATAGTGGACTTTGCAAGCCGTATGTTATTTATTATAATATTTGATCTAATTAGAAAAAAAATATTAAAAAAATAAATAAATTAGGCAAATAAAAGTACTAATTATCTAGAGGCAACTAGACAATTAACAATATTTTTGACTTTCATTAATTAATATGCTTGCCTAATGGAATATTAGCATTATTTATTACATCTTGGCAACTCAGTTAAAAAATAATAAATTTAATATTTTGCAAATGTTTTTATAAAGTATAACAATATAAATTTGTTAATTTCTCATTTGATAGCAGACAAGAAAACTATAATATTACTAGTAAATATATACAATAGGACGTATAATTCATATTGACCAGTGTGTTAACGGTTTTGTGTTAATGTGATTGACTGTAGGATATTCGGCGTCCTTGCCATGGTTCATAAGGCTCAAGATCGCCATAGGGGCTGCCAAGGGACTTGCCTTTCTTCACGAGGCCGAAAAGCCCGTTATTTTCCGCGATTTCAAAGCTTCTAATATCTTGCTCGATTCCGTAAGTACACATTTTCCCTTCCTTTTGATCTCCAGTAGTTTGGCATACTATTAACTACCCGTCCCTTTATAGTGGTTAGAGATCAGTGTCTTATTTCTGCCCTTCGAAAATGTTTACTTATATAAAGAACAGATTTTACGAGCAATAGAATGTAGAATGTCAAAAATATTTATGCCATAATGTTAAGGAAAACTAATAGAAGATATTATTTCAAAATTAAATAAAAATGACAGTGTATTTCCGAATACATTGGTGTGACAAATGATTGCCAGAAACAAAGCTGACATGGTGCATGCGATTGCTTATTATAATTATTTTTAGCTTTGCACCAATTGATTGTCTCATTATTTCATTCGTTTTTTCAATAAAAATACAATGTTGTCTAATATGTGATATTGTTTAGATAATTTTTTTCTAACAGAAACTAATATATTAGTTTTTTAAAAAAATGCAGGATTTCACTCCAAAACTATCCGATTTCGGGCTAGCAAAGGATGGTCCTGAGGGAGATGACACACATGTTTCCACACGTGTCATGGGCACTCAAGGCTATGCTGCTCCTGAATACCTCATGACAGGTAAAATTGTATACTTAAATGGTTTCGCTATTACTTACAATTTGTTCAGTAATATGATAAACAATCTTTACTTATGGTATTCATTTCTCTTTTAGGTCATTTGACAGCCGCAAGTGATGTATATAGCTTTGGAGTAGTTCTGTTAGAGCTTTTAACTGGACGAAGGTCAATGGACAAAACACGTCCTCAAAGAGAACAGAACTTAGCGGAATGGGCACGACCTCAACTGAACAACCCACGAAGACTTAGCCGATTAATTGACCCACGACTCGAGGGCCAGTACTCAGAGATAGGGGCTCAAAAGGCAGCAGCACTAGCCTACCATTGCTTGAGCCACAGACCCAAAAGCAGGCCAACCATGAGCGTAGTGATCAAGACACTGGAACCCTTGACGGATCTGGATGACATTCCATTCAGATCATTTGTGTACACTGCTCCTTCAAGTGCTGAAAACCTCTCACCTTCTACCAACAGAATTCAGAGTGACGTGAAAAGAGAGTTCAGAAAAGATCAAAATGGCTACCACCATGATAACCACCAATACAATCGGCGCAACCGTCACTATGGAGACAGCCGATATAGACTAAGAGCCCCGAAATCTCCTTTCGTACATTCAAATCCTAATATACAGAGAAATCTAAGAAACGGGATGAATTCTCCGGTGCACCAGGAAGGAAGAGGAATTTAAATCAACATATAAATTTTAACCTATGCTTTCCATTTGTATATAACATTGCATTGAGAGAATTTTCCTTTTTGAGTGTGTAGACATGTAAGGATATTTACAAAACCAAAAATATGCTTTTCTTTTTTTTATTTTATTTTTTTATTAATTTTTTTGGAGTTGGGATTTTTTTTTTCTTTTCTATTTTTGAAATTATAGCAAGTTGTATTTAGGTCAACAAAACTTAAACAAATTAAAGTTGAATTTATATTTTATAAGCATGTACTGCTTGCATTTTGATTCTACGTTTGATTCTATTCTGTCTTGTATTTCCTTTCTCCGCTTTTAATGATAATATGAATTGATTTTGCTTCACTTTTGATATGATCTGTCAAAAACATAAATCTCGAGAGCTTTGATCACTTCTTGAAACTTAACCAAAATTTACATCTTATGTAAGATGGATCAAGAATCCGAATTTGAAGACTCATTTAGAGATATGTTATTTAGTATTGTCGATGCATTATTGTAATAGTAATGTTTTATTCCATAATATTAACTTTTGTACATTGAAATTCATATATAATATTCGAGGAATTTATCAATTATGTATTTTAAATTTTAGTCTTTTGTTATGCAGGTGGGTGACATTTCACTATCTGTTTCCAAAATATAAATATATGGATGTCCTTCTTTGAAACTTGGTATTTCTTAGTAAAAAAATGCTTTTTTAAGATATAATTCAAACAATATATAAGTATATTCCACTTGAATGTAGTAAATTATTGGTAATAATACCCGAGCATATTAGAATTTTCCTCTAAAAGTTTGTTAGATTCTAAGGAAAATTTCATCGAATTTTGGCACAGAATACTCGATTAATAAAATTGTTAGAACACAATATATATTTATATATTAAAATATTAAGATAACTAAGTGATAAATTATCCAAACAAAATATAGTTAATCTTTAGATAAACTTAACTAAGTGATAAATTATCCAAACAAAATATAGTTAATCTTTAGATAAACTTTCGGGGCTCTTGGCATTGTATCTTTTTGCGATTCTTATCTTTTGAGAAACCAAAAACTAAATTTTTAATATAATTTTTTATTATTTTTGGTTTCTTATTTTTGATTTTTATTCAAATAAAAAAAACTAAAAATAAAAAAATATATTTCTAAGATATAATTTTTAATTTATAAAAAAATCAATTATTACAAATAAACCAATCAAATTGGCTCCATTTTCTAACTTTGGTTCAACCTCAACAACTAACATCTTGCACACTAACCCAAAAGCTTAAAATAAAGGAACATAAAATTTTTTATTCAAGTCGAAATATATAGGGCCATTCGGAAATAGTCTTTCTACAGGGTAGCACCCTACAGGGATAAAATTACTTACATCTTACCCTCCCCAAACTCTGCCGTATCAGAAGCCTTTTTAAGTCACTAAGCTGTTGTTTTTGTTGTTGTTGTATTCAAGTCAAAATATACATCGATAATGAATTGTACGGGTAGGTCTAAAGGTGCATAAAAAAATAGTAATTTTGGAGTTATTTAGGATAGTACGTGTTCGAGACAAATAATTATATTAAATTAAATGTATTTAACACCAAAAAAATTAGCAATTATATGGACAACTCATAGTCTATAACACCAGCAGCTCAGTATCACAAAAAGGATATAGGGAAGATAACATTACCCGTATAGAGACACAGTAAACTAGTCAAAAATTCAAGTCAAATTAAGCAATATCATAACAATAAATCGACAATAGTAACAAGCACATACAGGCCTACGGGCACTATAAACTAGCATCAATGTGCTCCTCTCTCCTAAGTGTGTCCGCCACACATGTTTTAAGAACTACTCATTTCTATCAAAGGCCATCAAAGAAAATGGATTTGAATTTACTATATAGTATTACTTTTCATTAAAATTGAATTTTGAAAATGGATGTTATTTTCTCGATTTCAATTTTTCTGTTTCTATTTAAATATTTGCCACATTTTCAGTGCCTTAAGGGCTCCCGTCTAAGCAGGGTCTGGGGGATAAATGTAGGCAGCCTTCCCCCTTCAAGCTATTCTGAAGGGAAGCTGTTTCCAAGAACCCCCAACCTAAGGGGTGCAACACAAGGACTTCCCAGAAGGTCACTCATCCTGGTACTATTCTCGCCCAAGCACGTTTAACTTCGGAGTTCTAATGGGATTCGGTACTTTCATATTGGTACCTTCTTAGGTTCTATTTAAATATTTTAATAAATAAAAAATTTAAGTCAAAAATTAAAAAAATAATAATATTTTCAATTTATTATTTGAAATATCAAAAAAGGCACCAAAACAATCAAATCTAAAAGATGGCGAATCTAGAGGCCAGTATTCATCCATTTAGAATCTATAATTTACGTAACTAATTATTTAGTAATTTGTCTTAATAATATTTTATTTTAAAATATAATAGTTGGCATTTGGGCCGGCTAAAAATCTATTTAATTAAGACGCCACCAGCTAAGCACTATGGACCAATTTTGTTAAAATTGGAATTCTACTTAGAATTAGTAGGGGCTTTGAGAATCGAATCGAAAATCGAAAAATTCTAATAAATGTATATTATAATTATGTTTTGTAGTAATGTCAGTTATATAAATAAAAAAGTTATCAATAAGGCCTTTATCTAATGGGTATATATATAAAAAATATAATTAAATATGATAAGAATATTATCATGAAACATAGATATATCATTTATGCTCCAATAATCACGAGAACTTTTAAGATACATTCGGCTAATCAAACTTTATATTAAGGTTAAAACATAAACCTAAACTTAATTTAAGTTTTTTTGAAAGTATATAATGTATAATTAACTTTCTCTTACTTCAAACTAAGAAAATAAGTTTGTTTATAATATATGTTTAATTTTTTTAGATTTTAACTCTTTATTTGTATATGCAGGTAGAATCGACGTCGTATCGGAAGAATCATAAAATCATATTACGATTCTATTTGTTAATTTTATATAATATCAATGAATCGTAAGATTCTATACAATTAAAATTCTATTTGAGATTGAGATCGGTCGGCAATTTTGGAATTGTAGAGTCTTAAGATTCTAAGATTTCATTCGAGATTTTAATAACCATGCTATGCACCATATACTATCAAAAATAATATATAATATAGGGTTATTTATGTCAAAGGTCCCTGTACTTTGTATATTGAGTTAATTTAGTCCGTATACTTTTAATTGTGTCGATTTAGTCCCTGTATAATTCAAAATGTATCAATTTGGTCCTTAAAAATATTTATCTTAAGTTTTTAATAAAATTTTTAATGGATCGGCCACGAGTTGGGTTAAATTGAGTAAATAGATGAATTTATAATAAGTTATTTGCATCTAACATAATTTTTGGGTTTAAAATTACGTCAATTAACTTAACTTAAATTTGACCAAAGGACTAAATTGACACATTTTGAATTGTTCAGGGACTAAATTGACATAATTAAAAGTATAAGGACTAAATTTACACAACGGGCAAAGTACATGGATCTTTGGCATAAATAACCCTTGATTTAAATATATGAGATAAAATATAAGGTTATTTATAATAAACTTTTTTAAATGTGTCAATTTAGTCCTTATAATTTTAATTGTATTAATTTAATCCCTCTATAATTTATATTATGTCAGTTTAGTTTTTTGATTAAATTTTAGTTACGTATTGACATAATTCTTAGCAGCATAATTACGTTAAATGCAAGTATCTTACTAAATGAATTAACTCTTTCCTAATTTGTCAATTTTTTGCTAAAAAAATATTGACACACCTCGTATATATTATAATAATCATGTGCCACCTCAACATTCTTCGATAAAAGTTGACTGGATTTTGAGAAAATTTTCACCAAATTTCTAGGTAGGATACCTAGATGATAAATTTTTTGAACCTTATAATATGTCAGTGTAATGGAATGTTAGAATATACAATGATAAATCTCCAAATCTCGAACAGGTAAACAATTAATATAAAATAGTATTAATTTAATTGTATATAGGTTGTTGGTGATTTTCAAGGGCTGCTAATTGAAGGCTGCTACTTGCTAATTAATCAGCAATTGTTAGGAAAAAGTCTTGGTCCAAATGTGGATAGGGTCGGAAACGAATGATACAAACCGAGTATCTCTTGACTAGCCAAGCTTATACTCTCCGCTACCGCCAAGGCCCATCTCGCCAAGCCACTATACGTGGCGGCACTTCAACACTCGCCCAGTTCACACCAACCCTCACTCAAAGATCTTCCCTTTACTTGCCAAACTGCTCTGACGCAGACCTCTTGACACCATCAGTAGCCCCTTCTAGATCCTTGCATTACTGCCACATAACCCTAGATATTTTGCTAGATATTTTGTCTATAAATAAGCAGAGATGATTTAGGGTTGAGATATGTGATGAATTGTGTGTTTTTTCTTCTTCTTCTCCTTGAAACTCTAAATCTATGTCTTCTCCCCTCTCTCTTATGTAAATCCTCTATTATTGGAACTCCTCTATCAATATATATCTATATTAGCTTGTGATTTCAATTGATTTGAGCTAGATTATATTTGGTTTGTATCAACAAACTGAATGTTCAATGAACTACTCATGTACAAAATGGATTATAGCGTGTTTGTGTTCGTTAAGGAGGCTCGATAGCTTATTGAGCCGAATTTGAACAAAGGAGTGCTCGATTCATTAACATTCGCGGACAATTTGATAAAGACTAAATAAGAGCTCATAAAGTGCTCATTAAGAGCTCAATGGCAGTAAATACTGGCTCAAAAATAGTTAGATAACGGCTTGATAGTAACTCGAATAGCTTAGTTTGATAAAAATCTTAGATCGGTTATGAGCTCGATTCAGCTTGATAACGGGCTCGGTTCAACTTGAATCGGTTTAATTAGGCTAACAAGTCGAACTGGGTAACAAACACCTAAAAACTTATCGAACCAAGCTCGAATAAAAGTTCGAAAGCTCAATAAGAGTTTGGCTCCAACTCGAGCTCGATAAGCCTTTATCAAGTTCAAGTTCGAACTAGGGGGTGCTCGGGTTGACTTGACTCGTTTACTCCCCTAATTGTCGAGAAGATGTCTTTTATAGAAAAAAGCTTTTTAAAATAAGTTATTTTTGAGGAGAAACAAAAACTTGTATATAGTTTTTATTTAGTTTGAAAGGAAAATTATTTGTTAAACATAGTCTTCCAAGTATAAGGGTTCATTTACCAGGCACTAATGCAACCGGATCCCATTAGAACTCCGAAGTTAAGCGTGCTTGGGCGAGAGTAGTACCAGGATGGGTGACCTCCTGGGAAGTCCTCATGTTACCAAACCTATAAGGTTGGGAGTCCTTGGAAATAACCTTTCGGCAGGGTCACACCCTGAAGGGGTAAGATTGCGTACATCCATCCCCCTAGACCCCAGTTAAGTGGGAGCCATTGAGGCACTTGGTCTATTGTTGTTGTTGTTGTGAGTCTTCCAAGTATAGGGCCATAAATGAATGAGCCAAATTCTAGCTTGTTCTGTTCAATGCATGACTTTTCAACATTTTGCTCGACTCAAAACTCTCTGAAGCTGAAAACTATGGACATGAGCTCAGGTTTGATAGGTTGATCTTGAAAATAGATTGGCAAGTTTCAACTACGCTCGTTTCATTTAGGCTCATTTGAGCTCGGTCCATACTTATTTGAGCTAAATTAAGCCAGAGCTTGACCAGGCTTGCCTTGTCTAGCTAAATAAGTAAATTAGGCTCGACTCCAACTGAAAACAAGATGACCTTCTGAGAAAACTAATGGGCAATCTAGCTCAGCTTGTTTGCAACCCTATGTCTAAGAAAAACACTTTACACTACAATAAAAGGAGTCTATTTTGCAACATTAAGCTCCAAACACTTTAATCTAAGTGTCATAGTGTTTACGATGGATTTGGTCAGTGTGTTTATACATTGCTCTGGAGTTATGTATGAGGTGGGGTTCGTAAGGATGAGTTGAACTCAAGCTCTAGCCACAAGCCTGACTTGATATTTCCTGCAAGATTTAAACAAAAGGTTAGAGGGGCCCGCGAGGTAACCCATGAGCGTTGCTCAAGTCAGTATTAATCTCCTGAGATAGTAATAAAGGCAGATAATAAATAAATATAATAGATATAAAAGACTTAACATAGAAGGAGTAGGAGACTTGAACAATTATTACTCCGGAGAGACGATCAATAGCGAGAGAGAAGAAAGGAGGCCTGTGACCCTCTTTTGATCCTTTTCCCAATTCCTCTTTATCTTACATGAAGAGAAGGAGGTGGGAAAGGGGGCCTAGTGACGGGTGTCATCGCTGGATATTAGTCTATATATTTGATCTTTCAGGGTCCGATTTTCTAATTTAAGTTTAGTTTATTATTACTTGATTATTATATAATAATTACCTATTTATTATATTCGTAGCATCGAGGCTATACGTACCGAG
The DNA here is from genome assembly GCA_018398585.1 of Simmondsia chinensis. NCBI lineage: Eukaryota > Viridiplantae > Streptophyta > Magnoliopsida > Caryophyllales > Simmondsiaceae > Simmondsia > Simmondsia chinensis. The sequence continues at coordinate 23,572,724 of JAGTTD010000017.1, read as the reverse complement.
CATGTAGATACCGGATGAGTGAGTACCTTTGGATTGGGTTTATTGGTCCGCCTAAATGGGTTTTAAATATTGGAGTGTAGCTCAAGTGGCGTGCCTATGTTGTTTGCCCATTTTGGGTCGCTCATGCTAGGTTGCCCATATTAAGTCACTAGGCGAGTAAGTACCAGGCCAACATTATAAACACATAGGCACTTAAATTTTTTTAAATAATAGTAAAGACAAGGCTTCTCAAGATTGCCCTTCTTTGAGAGGAAACCTTGAAGCATCAGTCCAAATAAAGGGAGAGGAAGGCTCTATGTAAAACGCAATACTACAACAACAGACCCAGTTCCTCAAAGGCTTCTGCATAAGCAGGGTTTGACAGGGGTGGATGTATGCAGCCTACCCCTTCAGGGTATAACCCTGCCGAGAGACTGCTTCCGACGACCCCAACCTTATAGGGATGGCAGCATGAGGACTTACCAGGAGGTCACCCGTCCTGGTATTACTCTCGCCCAAGCACGCTTAACTTCGAAGTTCTAATGAGATCCGATGCCTTAGTGCCTAGTAAATGATCCCTAGTTTTGGTAAATATTTTCTAGTTTTGGTAAATAAAAAGAGGCCACTTAAAATAAATAAATTGATACACTAGACTTGAGACATTTTTTTTTTCTTTTTCTAAGTGTGAAAGCCCACTTAAAACAAGTATGTGGATTGGGCTTGAGATTGGTTTAAGTGTTAGATGTAAAGCCCACATGGATTAAGCCCACTTGTATTTGCAAGAGGAAAAAAAAAAAAAAAAAAAAAAAGGAAGAAGAAAGAAAAAGAGATCATGCCCTAATTAGAATCACGTCCAAGCATCAACTATCGTTTACCATCTATATATCATAATATTTTAATATATAAATAGAGTATTTTAAATTTTAAATACTTTATCAGTTATATACCTTAAAAAATTTAAATTTTATTAATTATATGCACTTCTTTAAAGACACGATAGATTTTATTAGAAAATGGTAAAATTGAATACAATTCCGATAATATGTTAGTACAAAAACAACAAAATAACAAACCAAGTGCCTTAAAGACTCCCACCGAAGTAGGGTGGGAGAAGTAAGATGTATGCAACCTCACCTCTTTGGGGTCTAAGGGAAGGTTGTGTTTGAGTACCCTCAACCCAAAAAAGCAAAAATAAAATAATAAATTAATAATAAAGCATGTTTCGACAAATATATTAGTATATTCATCAAAATTTGATTTTTTTGGCCAAAAATTAGAAAATGGCTTATAATTGTGAGAATGTATAGATATGTTACATCAACAATGAGTATTCTATCACAATTCACTTAAGTTTTTTCCGGTGAAATTACTGACATTAAATATATATATTATCATAATTATGTATTATATTAGTAACATTTTTTATATAAAACTAATAAAATTGTTATAAAATGTCACCAAATTTTAACATACTGCTATTATAAAATATTTTTCGGAATAGGACTCGAATTAAGGTCTACCCTATTGTCAAGTATCGCATATCAGAGTAGGAGAAAGTGCCAGAGAGAGACATGGCAGCGATGGAAACGGACGTTCCGATGGTGCCGGCCGGCGAGGGTTCGAGCGGCGCCGGCGCATCATCCAAGAAACCAAAGCGCTTCGAAATCAAGAAGTGGAACGCCGTCGCTCTCTGGGCTTGGGGTACCCCCTCAAACCCTAACCCTAATTTTCTCTATTCATCTCGATTATTTGAAATTTCATTTTATATAGTTCATAATTTTAAAGTATTTTGTGTTTTTTGATCTTTATTGATCTGTACTGTGTGCTAATTTGAAGTATTGGTGAATTTGTTTTGCAGATATTGTGGTTGATAACTGTGCGATCTGTAGGAATCATATTATGGATCTTTGTAAGTTCATCAGCTCTCTTTTTACCGGAAAGATTTGATGTTTTCAAGGATATTGTGATTGAATTGTTTACACTGCTGGTTCCTCATGTTTTTAAGTTGAAATTAGTCACTCATTTTTATAACTTTGTTCATGTTTTACTGTATGACAAATTAGGTAAAAGTTAAAAAGACGAGAGACCAATTTTGTCATGGAATAAAACATTAGGGGCTATTTGAACAAAAGAAAGACGAGGGACTAATTTGAACAAGGTTACAACGACGACGGATCAATTTGAACAAAATAAAAGATGAGAGAACAATTTGAACATATTTAGAAAGATAAGAGACCAACCATGTAAATAATCATATTGTGAGGTGATGCTTGTAATTTTTTGGCATGTATGATTAGGTATTGAGTGTCAAGCTAACCAGGCTAGCGCTACTAGCGAGGAGTGCACTGTTGCTTGGGGTATAATATCTATCTCAGTCTCTTATTCTTTTAGCCTTTTGTTTTATCCTTCTCTTTGCTTGAGTTCCTTTTATATTTTTTTGTCAAAGAACCCCCGAGACCATTCATTACGATAAAAAAACATAAGTAGACAAAACAGAGGGAGGGGGCGACAACACCCAGTCGTGGTTACAAGAACCCAAACTATGAATCTTGGCAAATTCATGAGCAACCAAGTTGGCTGACTTAGGAGACCATCTAAACGAAACTGAAATGAATTATTTCTGACATTGAACTTTTATTATGTGAGTTCCCTTTTTATTGGCTCAATATATGCATGCTTATAGATTTATAAACAATATTAATTGTTAATATTTGAAGAGATTAATATGTTTTCTGTGCTTGACAAATCCACTAGCAGCATTTTCCCCCTCCCCTACCTTACCAATGTAAAGAAATGTAGTTGTCATGTTCAATGTGATGCATTTGACCTAAATCTGGAAGAGGGAAAGGGGAGGAAGAGTGAAATTAGAGTGCCCAGGCTGATTCTTTGTTGTTTCGGTTATGGTGAATTACCTGCTTGCGTGTTGTGCGATCGATCGGTTGCATGAGTGATTGGTTCTATATCAAACTTGGGAAAGAGTTTTCTATGCGGTCTGATGCCGATTGATCTTAAGTTGATCCTTCCAACCTCAGTAACCGTGTTTTGCCAGTCTTAGGGTTAAGATGAGTTCACTTTGACAGAGTGCTGTTTATACTACTTCTATTCACTTTGATATCAAGATCCCAGTATTAAATATGTGTACAGCACACATTTTATGTGGCCATGTATGATCTTTTGAAAAATATGCACCGCATACATCTGTATAGTTGGTAAAGATATGGACTGAACTTTAGTATTTAAAGCAAACCAACATACAGAAATTAAGCCATAAATGTGTCTGTAAAGTAAATTGCTTGGAATTGACCCATATTTTCAGCTGGCCAAAATAAATAAAAGAAAGAAATTCCCCCTTTTCGAACCCTTGCATTTTCCTGCTGGCTGCTAGCCCATTCTTCTGCTGGCAACGCTAGTCACGCATGTGCCTTAGACTTTATACCGTTCATGAGTCAAAACACTGATGCGACATTTTGGGATGGTGGGTGACTGGAAGACAGAGAGGGGAGAGAAAAAAGAGCTGGAGGTGTTGTGGTGTGTTGATTAATGAGCTGTGGCTGAGCAGCAAAATGTTGGTTAAGGGGTTTCTGGAAATTAGGTTACCTATGTGACTGGGTTCTTTTAGTAGTTGATATTGAATCTCCTCATTTTCTTCTAGCAAAATTCAAGTGAAATGTATGTAATTTGGGTCAAATGATACGGGTTAACTTTACGTACCTTGGATCATGTAGTTTCTAAAGCGTTGTAGGCTTAGTTTCTTTTCTCTTGTGGTCAACATCACTCTATTCAAGTTGATGGCCTAAACACTGCTGAATAGGAATGAAAATCAGGTATGACGAGTTATGTTGGTCAGCATTGTTTTCCTTTTAGGAGAATCGTAGTGTATCTTTGTCAAAAGTATCCAAAATGGACTGGAGGATTTGCCAAATTGTTACAGAGAGGACTTGTCAATACTACTATGTTTGAATGTTTTGCTGGTGACGTTACTTTAGAGTTTAACCTGAATCCATTTCCTGTTATATTTGCCGTTACTGTGAAGGTAGTGCTTCTGTCCCATTGTTATTTCCTGCATACGTCCATTAATAGTGAAGATAGTTTGAAGGGGAAACAATATACCCATATGGGAGAAAGTGACTTGTCGTGCCAGGCGAAGGGGAAGGAAGGATGGGTGATCCGGAACGGAAGAATAAAGCGAAGTCATTTTCCTTCGTACCACTACTCTTGACTCACCGTGAGCCTCATACTCTTCCCGTTCAAGCCCAATCTCAAACATGCTAAACCCCAAGTCCATATAAGTTCTGTGATAGAACTTATTTCCGTGATATAACAAAGAAATTTTTAAAAAAAAAAAGTGTAATTAAAGATATTTTAGGTAGAAACATTTTCTAGAAGTAAAATGTCTTCCGTGTAGCCAAATGGAATCTAAGCTTCTAGAATCCTCTCTTGCATCCAATTGTTCAAGGATTGCAGTAGTCAATCACTTTGGATTGTTCTTTTCTGTAATTGAAAAGAAATCATTGGGCAAAGCATTGGGGAGGGGGTAGTTGAAGCTGCCATCAAAAGCGTCTGGTCGCTTGGGCCTAGCTTAACTGAGGTTTAGGGCTCCATAAATTGAAGATAGATACATAAAACAAAATATGCTTCTGAGAAGCTTTTTTGGGCCATAACAACTGAAGCTTTAATTTCTGTGGGGGTGTTAGTGGGAAAGAGATCCTATTCTCTTGAAGTTTGAAGATATGCTAAACAGGCCTATAGTAGTGTACTAGCTCTGTATGCATATTGGGCAGTGGTAACAAGTACTTGTTTGAAGTTCACAATCTATTGCACTGTCACTGAACTAGTACAGACTTGTGGTTAGAATTGTATTAATTCAGAGATATCGGTGGGCTGGGAGCGATTGAAAGAGCTTAACAGATTGAAGTAGATAATATTAGAAGTGAAAGCGGTAACTTTTGAAAGTTGTCACTTCTGTTGCCTTGGATGATTGATGTACTACATGTTTGAACTGGTAGGAAGTGGTCCCATTTACCATAAGGTTATCGGCGTGAGATGTTTAATGGGTGCCATGTCTTAACCGACATACTCAATTTAGCATGCATAGTAGTCAGTTCCCGAAAATTTGAGAGCGGTAAAATGACCTCCCTAAGTACAGAGAAGGAAAACTGTATAACAAGGAAAGAGAGTTTCCCAATTTTTATTATAACTTGGAAAAAATTGAGAGCACAGATCCTTTTCAAAGCATTTTACCTAAACCTGGTAAATTTAAAAATTTTCCAGGAATTTTTTTTCCATGACCTGAAAAGTTTTGAATTTTAAGTAAGATCACTTTGCTGAGAACACCAGTCTGCCTGTTGCAGTTTTAAGGTTTGATATGTTTGTTTTAACTCTGGCGTCCTTTTTATAGATGGAGGTGGTTACACTTTCCATGCTGTATCTTTGAGCTATTAGTTTTGATACAAAAGCTTAAAAATAATAAAATTAGAGATTAATGAATTCAGTATGAAGAGTGACATATACGGAGGATAAGGTGTGGGAGCATGCGAAGTAGAAACTTAGGGATGCTCCAATGATGAAGAGGATTACTTGCTTACCTTGCATAAAAAAATCTTATTTCATTTGAGTTTGTGATGAAGCACTGGGACATACTTCGATTATATAGTCAACCTCACATAGGGGAAAATAGTCATAGTTTATTATTCACGTTAAATGTCGAGCTATTAGATTTGATATGCAATTGTTAACTCCCGACATTCTGTATCCCTGATGTCAACTTATGTGCTACATCTGTGTGTGCTATATTTCTCTGCATCTCTTTATGGAGATTGACAGAGCTGGTGCTTTTAACTGCATCTCTATCTCTCTTGAATTGTTATCATTTACTCGGCTTCGTATCGTTTCTCACAATGCTGCAACTTGTTCTACTCTTGAAGGAGTCTGCAACCATGCATTCCATTTCCACTGCATCAGCCGGTGGCTGAAGACGCGCCAAGTGTGCCCATTAGGTTTGTTTATATGTGCCTCTCTTTTCCATGGGTTAGATAAAGACCATTCCATTTGCAACGACCGGTACTTTTTGGAATGATTTCAATAATGGATATGGTATTTCATCTATGGAAACATGTCTGTTAAAACGAGGCCCTTCTTAGATGGTAAGAAGATACAACAATGTCCTAATAAGGATCACAAGCGTTTAGAGAGGGGGAGGGGTTGAGCGCCGAACTCAAGACTTTATGCATGGGGGCTTACGAGTACACCAAATCCAACAGCTTTTTCTCAGTGAGGCCTTGGTTAGCTGGTAACACTATCAAAGTTGGGATCCTAGGACATGAGGTTCCAAGTCCAAATCCCAAAACTCTTCTCGCCTACCACAGAATCCAATGAGGCCATTCTGTAGTGATAAAACACTACTAAGGTCAAAATTATTTACTATGTTAGTCCCTAATTGTAAGCTTGTTCAATTTGATCCCTCGTATATTCTTTGTTTAGAAGTGCCCTTCATACTTTGTGTCGTGATCAAAATTGATCCCTCAAGCGAAGTAAATAGCTCACTACGGTTGGGGTCATAGTATAAGAGGTGGTAGATTCAAATCCTCAACCCTACATGCCTATTTTGAAATAAATATTGTATGTTAAAATTAAAATAATCGAAGGGGTATACCAAATAATACCTTATACCATTATCCATCCATTTTCCACAATTAAAAGGCTTAAAAACAAGTTATGTTGCCTTAAAAAACCCAAATGCGATCGCTGGGACCCGATACATATTATCTGTGACAACGTGACTACAAACACGATTTGTTTACTTACTTTTTTGATTACATAAAACGGTTATGGGGTGCACAAAGTACGTAATCTGCTTGTTCTTTTTGTTGAATGGTGTCAACAGACAACAGCGAGTGGGAGTTCCAGAAGTATGGACATTAGAGAGAGCCCCCTCGTGAAGGTCAGCCATTGGACTCTTATGGAGGTCTTTTTGCATTTCTATGTTCTTTTAAGTTCTCTTTTCTGGTGAAATGATGTTACTTTTCTTGGCTGACGAGTGTCATGACTGTGTTTGAACTTCTATAAAAGAAAATAGCATGTTGACTTCCACATTCAGATGATTTTTTTTTTTACATCGGTAATGTCTTGGGGAGGGGGCATACTGGATTTGAACCTGTGTCCCAGGGTTGGCCAGCTGCCAGACCAACCATTTGGGACAAACCGAGCACCGGCTTTCACATTCAGATGATGAGTATTCTTTTCACCTGCGCAGATTCATTTGCCTTCAAGGCAAAAGTCCCTTTATCCCTCATGTTTAGAGGCCACTATTTTATGTATCCTACTGTGTGTTATTTAGGGAATTATCATCTGGCTATCGCAAAGTTTGAGCATTTTATTATTTAGGTACTTTGTCGTTTTAATATATCTAGTGAGATACCCTAAGGTTTAAAAGTATTATGAATCGGTATCCTGTTTTGAAATTTGGGTGACTTTTGTTGGAAAATGTTGGTGTGGAATACAATTCCAATGCCGTATAGGTGTTCTTTGTCAGAATTTACTAATTTTTTTGTTTAAAACACAAATAGAATTCATATATGTTACTGTGATTATGTACCATATCATCATTTTCTAGTGAAAATTATCCTGATTCAGACAAAAATTTGTCAAATTTTGGTGTAGGGTACTTGTGATAATATTTTAAAATCTCGGTCTATCTTATTGCCCCAGTTGTGTACTTTGGCCGCTTTGAAGTTTCTCTACGTCTAACAGAATAAGTTGGAGTCTACGTACTCATTAAGTGGTTCCGGAAATTGCTTGCAGTTTGCAGTCGATGATGATGTTTGAACCCTAGACCTTACATTTTAGGAGGCGTTAGCTCCAAGTATCTTATCTCTGTAGCCAACCTTGATGTTTCCATTTGCATCATTTTCTATACTTAAAAGCAAAATGTCACATTTGACTTTGGAGTAAAATTTGACTATAAATTCTTAGAAATATCAAGTTGATTGAAGGTCTCTTTAAGAAGGAATCAACTTTTGAACTTTGACTCAGTATTCAAATTTTGTATTTTTTTTGTTTTGGAAGTTTAACAGGTTGTTTTGAATTCGATAAAAACCACTAGTATGCTCGTTACTTGGGTTGATTTTGCTTGCTAGTCTAATTGAGCCAATTAGATAGTAAAAATAAAAAATTGGGCCAAGTTGAGCTCTTTATCGAACCTAGTTGAGGTTGCTATTGAGCTGAGTTGTGCTTGGCTAAGTTGACCAAACTACCAAGTTGAGCTTCAAGCTACCAACAAATCATTATTTATATATTATCGACTTAATATTAAGTGATAAATAAGCTCTCAGGCAGTTTCTAGAAAGCCATTGACTACCTATTAACAAGTCTTAGATAAACTGTTCACAAGCATCAAGTCGAGCCGTCTCCGTTTGAGCTCGACTTTTTAAGCTTATTGTGCCTTCTTGAATTAGGCTTGTGAAGCTTCCCAATCCCCTAGATCCAATAAAATTAATTTTTTTCGATTTTAAATATGAGTAGTTAGTCGAACGCCCGATCTCTCTAGCATCCTATATATGAGAGGGGAGAAATCAATACCGTTATCGAGTGAACGAAAAAAAGGAAAATTTACAAGTTATTGCTGGTTATTGTTCGTTCACACTATGTAATCAAATATAGCCTGCAGGTATTTTGAGCTAATTGTTTCGAAATAATAATTTTGTATTGTTATTAGTGGTGTAATCGAGTCAAGCCAAGTATCGTAGAATTTGATTAATTATTCGAGTACTCGACTCGACTCCAGTACTCGTTTATTGTGCATATAAAAGTTCAACAAATTAGCTTTATTATAATATTATTTTATACACTCGAACATTGGTTATGCTCAATTGGAATACCCAATTATTGTTTACACTATATTTTAACATAAACAATTATGAATCACAAATATATTAATATTAAATATGCTTTAAAACCTAAGTTTTAAAAAATACAAGCAAATCAAATACAACTAAGCAACATTTTTCAGTGTCCCAAGGGCTCCCGCCTAAGCAGGGTATGGGAGGTGGATGTACACAGCCTTCCCCCTTCACGGTGCTATCTTGAAGACCCTGAACGGAGGTTGTTTCCGAAAACCTCCAACCTGAGGAGTGCAACACGGGAATTTTCCAAGAGGTAACCCATCTTGGCATTACTCTCGCTCAAGCACTTTTAATTACAGAGTTTTAATGGGATCCGGTGTTTGCGTGTTCGTACCCTCTTAGGTTTTTTTTTCACTCCACCACAAATATAACGTGCCATCTTTTACAACAATTTCAAGCTTCCTTCTTTTATTCTCCTATTAATGTTACAACCCCTCCATTTCAAAAGAAAATAACTTCATAATGGTCGAGTATCAAGTCGAGTACTAATTGGAGTATCGTGTTGAGTATTTAATCGAGTATTAAGTCGAGTACTTCACTACTCTACTTATACTCATTTATTAATCTAGTATCTTTTGGTGTTCAACCTCAAACTCGGTTAATTCGAGTTCGAGTCAAATTTTATTCTAGCTATTCAAGAGCTACTCGCAAGCGGCTCGGACTGTTTACGCACCATGTCCACACTAAAACATCAAAACCAGCACAAAAATTGGGTAATGTTAGGCCAGAGCAAATTGTCGTTGTTGTCGAATCATTCTATAGAATTTAAAGAGAATATGTGCCTAACAGTGTCAGAATTCAACTTAACAGTACTTATAAATTACTAATTGTATGACTAATTTTATGAACATTTACAAACCTTAAATATGGCAAACATTCACCCTTTAAATACCAGACTCGATCACCGTGACTTGTTATGTAACATTAACAACGCACTATTGCTGTACTACAACCCGAACCTCAAATTCATTTTTACGATTCTGATATATTCTTAGTCTAATCTAAAATGTCAAAAGTATCACACCGACGTCGAAATATAATCCGAGCAATTTAAGATGCAAATTTCTAAAATGGCATTGCATTAGCAAGTACAGCACAAGGGTTCGCAACAACAGTTCTTAAGACAAGTAAAACAACAGCATATTTTTGACCATTTAGGATAACACCATCTACATTTACAGCACTTACAGTTCCAACATGATGGTAACTTGCATTCACAACTGCATTTGCAACAGCACGATATCTCTGAACAGCAACACGAGCACGGTTTAAAATTACACCGACACTTTGGTAGAGAGCAGCTGATGCACGCGCAGCAGTCTCGTAAGCCGAGTTTGCAGCAACCGGTTGCCTTTACACGAATAGAACATCGAGGACAATGGCGAAATCGGGGTAGTTTGAAGCAGGAGAATGCACTGTAGTGTGACAAAGGGTGATGTGGTTAGTTTATAGCTAAGGAAAGTTAATATGCGAACAAACAGGAGGGAAGATTAAGAGTGTGTTTAGTGTTAAGAGTATAAAATCATTTCTAGATCTTCATCCATCCGCTTAAATTTTTAGGACAATTGGTTCTTTGATATGTTATTAGATTCTTGTTGACTCAATGATCACGAATACCTATTTTGAATATTAATGTGTTTCAAGTATAAACTATGGATGGAACCGTGCACTATCCACGCTAAAAGTCCAATTAGCTTTTACATTAGGGGGCTTGTTAGAGTATAAAACAACCATTCTTGGACCTTCACATTCATTAGCTTAAGCTTTTGGAATAGTTAGTTTCTTGATATTTAGTTTGCGGAAATTTTCTTAGGGCCTTTTATGTATTGGCTTTTGGAATAGTTGGTTTCTTGATATTTAGTTTGCGGAAATTTTCTTAGGGCCTTTTATGTATTGTCTTTTGGTTGTAATTTTTGGGTTTTAAGAAACTTAAATCCGGGTTTTGAAAATCGGGGTTTTCATGTTTTGGGTTTTCATTTAAACTAAAAAAAAAAAAAAAGGCTAGAAACAAAGCATGTAAAATAAGAAAATCTCGTGTTTAAAATATTATTCTAGGTTTCTAAAAAACTAAAAATGAAAGAAAAAAAAAAAAAAAGATACTACATATATCCTTTATCTTTTGTTTTAAAAATATTATTCCAGGTTGTATATATTTCACCCTCGCCGAATCCTATCTGGACGAGAGCCTCTGAGGCACTAGATTTGTTATTGTTCCTGTTGCTACTGTCATATATGAAACTAGAAACCTAGCTACTCTGGGGGCACATAATTTTTTATAATATAAAGTTTATGTAATGATTTTCCAAACGAATAATAATAATTAAATTAATACAGTTAAATAATGATCAAATTATTGTTCCTATACATAAAGTCAAAAGTATCTGACAATGAAAGGATTGCAGATGACGATACCATAGCACCAACTTTCAAAAGAGATCGCTTTTTGCTTGTTTGAAATTGAGAATGGCGACCGAACATTTTTGGGTTATTTACACCATATGTTCCTGTACTGTACTTACGACGTAATCAAACTTATGTACATTTAATTGTATCAATTTAATCTCTGGTCAATTTAAACTTTAGTAATACAGTACTAGGGTGTAATTTGACTTGATTTTGTCCTTGTTACAACAAGTTAATCCCGTATTTGAAACTCTAGTTTCTTTTATGGACGTACTTTGACACAATGCTCCTATATTTACAGAGTATTCCATTAAAAAATCCCTATACGCTAGAAAGAAATGCTAAGATCTTTAAAAACCGATACACGCTAGTTCATTTCCTATGGGAGAAGGTGGTATTCTTAGAAGCTCTCTGGACAGAGCTTTGGTAAAAGGAACATACCCAGTGCCTCAAGGTGGTATTCTTTAAAAACCGATACACGCTAGTTCATCTGGACAGCGCTTTGGTGGCTTCACTAATATAGTTTTATCTGATTTACAACAAGATTGGAGGGCCTTATATCCTTTGCATGATTATATTTTTGAAGACATCTTATCCTTAACTGTTTGTACATTCTTTCTTTCTTAATATAATTTCTCCTTTTTTTTTTTTTGATAAAAAAAATCAGTCATAAACTTTCAAAAAGAGAGTGCTTTTGGTTGTTTGAAATAGAGGTAACTGATGATTTTATTTTGGGATTAAGGCAAAGGAAAGTGGTCAAAAAGGATACATAACAGAGCCATGACTATCCACTTTATTCTCTATGTTTTGGTCTTTTTCTCCTCAAACATCTCTTTTTCCCTTTTTCTCTTCTCCCGGGTTCGTCGTTCAAACGAGCTAGTCTTAGTCTAGTGATAAAAATACTACCAACGTTGAGGCTATAAGATAAAAGGTCTTAGATTCAAACCTGCTAACCTTGCTTATTAACCCGAAAGAGGGAGGGTCAGAATAATATCTTCTCAAGACCCACAACATCAGTCATATTTGCATTATAAGATCCCGACTATATGTCAACAGGCTTGAGCTGTTAGAATTGGTTTAGTGGTTAGGCTACCCTTAAGTTTTTGAAGTTGGGATGCCGATATCATTAAAATCCACTAGATATCAATCCAACTCAACTTATTCATCGTCAATTTGAATGTAAGAAATGGGTTATAAATATTATGGGTGTTTGTTCATCCGATGAATGTGGATTTTGGTTAAACTTTTATAACAACATTGGTTTGGGTTCAAGCTGGATCATGTGTTAAAGGGATTTGATACAGAAGGAGGCAAATCTGATCCAAATCTAACTTATTGTCATTTCTATTTTGAAGTGAAAACCAAGAGAGGCAATAAACTACCTCGTTGAATAGAAGTCTACATAGTGCATAAAACTTCCACTAAAGTGGGGTTTGAGAAGGGTTAGACGAACACAATCTTACACGATGAAGTAACCTTCCCAGTTACATCAAGGATTACAATCGATAGAAAGTGTATTCCGGGGCTGCATATTCTGCTGTACAAGTATATATTCATTTTGCGCATCCAAGAATGCGCAACTTCTATGGATAGAAGAGCTTCTCGGGTTGGCTTGGTAGATAAAATTCTATTCTTGGGTTGGCTTGGTAGATAAAGTTCTATCTCCCTTCGACTGTGTCCCGAGCTCAAAGCTCACCAATCCCTCTTTTCCCAAGCCGTCCCCATTAAGGGAATTTGTAATCTCCTTACCAATATAAACCCAAAAAAGAATTCTGCAGATGGAAAGTGAGGGAAGATCCAGTGCATTTATTAAAAACAAATGCACCATGCATTTTTTCCATATTAAGTAACTTTATATATAAATATAAAATGATAAATATATATATAAAAAAAAAAAACATACCCAGTGTCCCAAGGGCTCCCGCCTAAGCAGGTCTTGGGGGGCGGATATATGCAGCATTTCCCCTTTAGGGTATTACCCCTGAAAAGAGGATGTTTCCGAGTGCCCTCAACCTGAGGGTGAGGACTTCCCAAGAGGTTACCCATCCTAGTACTGCTCTCGCCCAAACACGCTAAACTTCAGAGTTCTAATGGGATCTAGTGACGGCGTGTTGGTATCCTCTTTGGTGAAGAAGAGAGAGAAACATACCCAAGCACGCTTAAAAGTTACATAATATCATAAAATGCATATAGCGCATTAGTTAAAAACAAATGCACCGAATCCTTGTCCTAAAAAGTGAAAAAGAGAGAGAAACATACCAAAGCCATTTCCACAATCGACAAGGCTTGCGCACCTTCTGATTTCTGCATCAACATATAACATTTGAAACTTAATCGAATCTGAGGAACTTGCTTTTCGGGTAACCGGGCTGTCCAGATCAACTTACACACACCTCGACAAATCCCGAAAACAAAAACAAGAAAAAAAAAGGGAGAGATTCTTACATTGGAGTCAGAGGATCTGCATTTGCTGCAACAAAATCAACAATCCTGGCAAAATTTAATGTCAGATGTCAATAATAGTAAATTTTATACATGGAGTTAAAAAACTTGCTAAGTTAAAAAAAAAAAAAAAGGATGCTATACAAGGGGTATTATAAAACCAAGCATACTCTTTGCAGCATCTTGATGCAGGTTGAAGACTTTCAGTATATTTCAGCTCCTCCTGTTTGAACAAACACTTTGAATCAGAATACGTATGTATGTTTCCTGAAAATCGATGTCAAGAACACGAAGAAATCAACGAGAATAGTAAAAGCTTGACAGAAGATTTACATGGTTTAGACAACTGTGTCTATGTTTATGAAGTTGCAAAAATGCACGCACATACTGCTAGTGAACTCTAGTTCTAACAGTAAAAGCTCGATAGAAGATTTACATGGTTCAAACAATTGTGTCTATGTTTATGAAGTTGCAAAGGTGCACGTACATACTGCTTGTAGACTCTAGTTCTAACGGTAAAAGCTCGACAGAAGATTAAAATGGTTCAAACAACTTTGTTTACGTTCATAAAGTTGTAGAGATCCATACATACTGCTTGTGAAACTCTAGTTCGAACTGCAAAAGCTTGATAGAAGATTTACATGGTTGAAAGCAACTGTGCCTACATTCAAAGAGTTGTATAGATTCACATACATATTGCTCATGGAACTCTAGTTCAGATATATAGCCGAAAGAGAAACCTTAGTGTGCCCAAGCAGTCTCCAGAATGTCGGGTGGTTACGGTTCTAAATTGAGTCCACACGTATTCCAAAGTTTTTTTGGTAACGAGGGACTGGGTTGCCTTAGTCAACCCCGGCCCATGAAGAGGCGCACAATCCCCATGAGCATATCCTCAGTGAGAATCGAACTCCTGACCCCTAGGCGATGACGACATGGGTAGGAGACGCCACCAACTGAGACGCTCCCATGATGGGCACATCTTCCAAAGTTGTGTAAACACTAGACACCCGGGGCCTGTCGGCTGGATCCTTCTCTACATGGACATCGCCTGTTCTGGAAGAAAAAAAATCAGGCTCTACATATAAACCTAACAATGTAGATTATGCCTTAGCACTCAACATTGACAAAAGGAACAAGAAGCGCATAATATTTACAACATAATTAGGAAGGATAACACGACTGGAAAAAGAGTAAGACTGGCGATATGTTTTGAAAAAGAACAAGAAGCGCAACATAAAGCTTCAAAACACGCTCTTCTATTATGTGGAAACGGAGGAACAAATCATTTGGTGTTTTCGGGGTCAAGCTTGAGGAGTAAATTATAGCCAAAATCTATGTATTTATAGGCAACAAAAAACCCTACATGCAAAATTAGGAAAATACCCCTAAGCTAGTCGTAGAACACAAAAGTGACCTTAAAAACACTTTTAGAGGCCGAATTGGAAAAAAATAGTTTGGTCCAACAGCTTTGCTTTGATGTGTAATGGGCCTCATAACTCCTGATAGATCAAAAGTTATGCTCGTTTTAAGTCGCACTATATTTCATTAATTTCTTCTAGGTCGACCATTTAGGCTTCTGACATTCCATTTGCTCAATGAACTCCTCGGCTACTCGTCTTACCTCATAGTACAATTCGGTTTGGTTGATGCTCACATTAGGCTGAACGAATTCATAAAACCGAGTGCAGAAACACAGTCGTGAGTCTCTAAGGGATCTAAACTTCCCTGGGGAGTGTTCAGTTCATAATAATTTTCTTAGTTTTTTCTTTTGTATTTATGAAGTATTTTCTATAAAAATGAAATAAAAAACACTTGAAAGATTTAGACAACAAATCAAAATAACCTCAATAACAAATGAAAACTTGAAGAACAAGAAAATATTGTTCTGTTGCTTACTGTACAAAGAGAAGAAAACCAAACAACCGCGTAAAATTCGAAAAAATGTCTTACTAACACATTTTATCAAAAAACATTTTATTTTAATGGTAAAGAGAATATTAAGGAGCCTATCGACAGATAGACAAACTTAGTGCATAAACATTAACAACCCTATTGAATTCTAAACCTAGGCCTTCAAGAAAATCAACATTTTAGTGCTCTTGAATTCCTCTATCAGCGAACCTATCTGCAGTCCTATTACCTTCACGGTAAATATGGGAAACTCTCGAATCTTCACATTTCTCCAGGAGAAATGAAATTTGGAAATCTAGGGCACATTATACAAATTCACAATATGAAATAAAAACCGCACTATTTGTCAAAGTATAAAACCAATCTTGAACCTTCACTCGACGGCTTAAGCTTTTGGGAAAGTTGGTTCCTGAACATGGTATCAGAGCCTTGTAACCAACAGGTCATGAGTTCGAATACCTACACCCCCCACTCTAGTTATAAATATATTTCGAGCACAAGGTATGAGAGAGCCTGTACATTATCTGCGCTTCAAGCCCAATGGCATTCGCGTGAGGGAGCATGTTAGAGTATAAAATCAATTTTGAACCTTCACCTATCAGCTTAAACTTTTAGGTGAGATGGTTCCTCAATACTATTATTGACAGGGGTAAAAAATATTATTGTAAGAGACTTGAAATAAAAACACAGAAATTCAAAAATTTTCTTAAAAATTTGAAAAAATATTAATGAAATAAAAACATAGTTAATTTTCAGATCTCAAAACATTGGAAATAACAATGTAGGTTTCATGTGATGATAATAAATAGGTAATTCATGTACCAAAATTGCATTTACAATTCGACCAACATCTTTTTTTTTGGGATGTGGTGCTGTGGGTCACTATTTTTAATTACATCAGTCAACTACATATCAAAATTAAATTACTGTATCGACTTGATACCACTTATTAAGATTATCCACAGGATATCAAACTATAAATCAAAGTAACAATCAAACACAAAAGAGGATAGGGAACAACAACAACAACAGCAATAGCAATAGACCCAGTGCCTCAAGGGCCCCCGCATAAGGGGGGTCTTGGAGGGGTGGATGTACACAGCCTTACCGCTTAAGGGTGTAACCTTGTTGAGAGGCTGTTGGGGGGTCTTGGAGGGGTGGATGTACACAGCCTTACCGCTTAAGGGTGTAACCTTGTTGAGAGGCTGTTTTCGAGGACCCCCAACTTTATAGAGTTGGTAATACAAGAACTTCCCAGCAGGTCACCCATTCTGTTACTATTCTCGCCCAAACACAAAAAAGGATGGGGAAGGACCCCGGAATTTACATGGTTCAGGGGAGCGTAATAATTTTATTATATTAATTAGAATTTACAAGAGACGTCTTAGCTCTCAATCTTTCCTCACTCAAAACCCTTCTCAGTCCTAACAGTAACATATCTTTCCCGTGTATATATAAAGCTACCACACTAAAACTCTAGTTTATCATGGGTCACTATTTTAATTACAATCAGTCAACTATATATTAAAATTAAATGAAAATTTTATATTATGAGGTATAGTATATTAATTTTTTAGTCTACAATTATCATGAAATTTAGTCCAAAAGTTACATATATTTAATAAAATAATCAAAATCACAGTGTAAAAGTGTAAAACTTGCTATCATTTGTTGGTAATTAAACCTACCATCATCTCATTATTCCACTAGTCTCATACATGAATTGCAACGTTGTTGTGACACTGCTAATGAAGAACACCATCACACTTCGGTTTGAAGCATTTTATTAGATATATGTAACTTTTAAACTAAAATATTATAAATAATTAGTAATTAACTAATAATATTTCATGGGTGATCATATTGCAAAACAATCTATAGACTTCAATTCCACCAAAACCCTTAAACACCATCAATCTTCACTCTTTTTAATACATATTAGTACCTTCAGATTTAATATATTAATTCAGTTCAGCAATTTCAAAATTAATTATTGTGTAAAATGGTTAATTATACCTGGGTCTCACTATACCACGTAGTTCTAATGTTTTTTTTTTTTGGGTAACGAAAGTAAGGAAAAGAGTTGTGCTCTTTTTAAGGAGCAATCCAAGACATTTTACATTCAGAAGCGTTCTTTCTGAGGTTCAAATTTGGATTATTTCTGAGTTAAAGCGAGAGAGTTATCACTGCACTAATTCCTAAACCTCATAATAAAACATTGTAAAACAACTGCTTTATTGTATAATCAGAAACACCTAATAAATTTTTTTTTATGGAATCATGCTTATGTTTTCCTTATGTGCTGCCAAGGAACCAACTTTCCCAAAAGCTTAAGCTGATGGGTGAAGGTCTAGGGTTTGTTTTATATTCTAACATGGCCCCTCACGTGAATGCCAATTGGCCTTGAAGCGTGGATAATGCACAGGCACACCTCATACATTGCGCTTAAATTGTGTTTTAAAAGTGGGGGCTGTTGAAATTTGAACTTGTGACCTCTTGGTCAACAAGACTCTAATACTATATCAAGGAACCAGCTCACCTAAAAGCTTAAGCTGATAGATGAAAGTTTATGAATAATTTTATACTCTAACATGCACCACCCACGTCAAAAAGAAGTGAAAATTTTCATTTCTCATGCATTGTACAGCAAATAGTTCAAAAGCAATAAAATCTAAGTCCAAAGCACCTGTATAAAATTATTTTTTAACCTTTATCCAACGGTTCAAACTTTTAACGGTTCCTTAACATGTTCCCAACAGCCATAACCCCACTATCAATACTAATATAATTTTAGTATAAATAAAAAGGTAAGTCTATGTATTATCCCCCTATTAAGGGGCATTTACACAACGTATACTTTTAACGATATAAACTTTTGAGATAGTTGATTACTTGCTAAGAGTGTAAACACAGAGATAGTAGAAATGAAGGGGAACCAAACCTCAAGGAAACTTCTCTCTCTCTCAAGCATCTGAACCTTAGCTAAGATCCTCCTCTTCCCATACAAATCCGGCGGCGACTTGGGCCGCGGTGGCGGCAACGACGGCACCAACCCACCCGTCACTGAACCCGAACCCGAACCCGAACTCGACCCACCAGCACCAGAACCACCAGCACCACCAGCAGCAGCAGCAGCAGCAGCGGCAGCAGCCATTCAAACTGTACTGACCCACATTCAAAACCCAAAACTTTTACCCAAAAAAACCAAATGGGTACCCCAAAAAAATGAAACCCGGAAAAACAAAGGGGTTTCCAATAGTGGGCATGGGTAGTTATCAGTGTAGACAGTAGAAAGTGACAAGAAATGGGCAAACATGTAAGGTTAGGTGTGTGCAGTGCCCAGTTTTTTCATCAACTTATTGTGCTCTCTGACAAACTCAATTAAGGCACTTTCTGCACTGGGATGAATTACTAAATACGTTAAAATACTACACGTATGAGTTTAGTAGAATCTTATATTAAATTTGTGAAAAAAAAGAGATCAATATATAAATCTAATAGATTACTGCAGCATAGCATCTCATTTGAGCTTGTATGTGAACTCATACGTGTTTAACTTTATAGGTCAGAGCCTAAAAGTTCGGAAAATTTAAGGGAGTTTGTAGGGCTACAGTTGAAGAGAATTTGGAATGGAAATGAATGGGAAGCGTGAAGCTAAGTTATGTCTATTCAAATTATGTACTGCTTGCTTACACAGTACTGACTCCTCCTGCCCCCCCTCCTTTTTGCGAATGTGCCTCGATAAAGTATCAAGTGATGTTATGAGAAATAACAAATGAGTTGGGTAATATTATTAATACAGTAAATTATAAATATTAAGTGTAATTTATAAAAATTTATAATTATTATTTACTATAAGTTATGTTAATGTTTTAGTTGTAATAATTTTTGTCTTCATAGAAATATTAAATAAGGGTAACACCTTAAAGGGGTAAGGTTGCGTACATTCAAACCCCCTGCTCTGTTTAGACGGGAGCCCTTGAGGCACTGGATTTAGTCTTGTTGTTGTTGATGTTGTAGGATATATTGAACGAGAGCGGTTGGTGTAGGCGTTGGGATTTCTTACCTTCAAGTACGAGGTCTTGAGTTTGAGTTTACCTTTTGGCATTTCTCATTGCTGGTGGACCTACAAAATATTATTTTTTATTACTATAAAAATTAATTAAAAAAAGGAGAAATTGTGAGAATCAACTAGAAAAGATAAATAGAGATATAAGCGGTTTTTATAATTTGAATAGTTGTCTACTTTCACGGCGTTATAAAGATGTTTTACTGGTCCTAGAAGAAGATAAGAGAAAAACAGCTAGTGGTATAAACGAATCAAAGGTTTGATAAATTACTCGTGTTTGAGATACGTAAAAACTTGTTCGTGTTTGATTTTGGGGCCATATAAACCAGCTGAATTCGAGTAAGCTCAAGAAGCTTAACAATTAACGTTTGTGCACAGTTTGTCAACCATTCCTTAAGGGCTCATTAAGAAACTATTAACAACTCACTAAAAGTTCATTATTAGCTCGACGCTAAATTGATGATAACTCGTTAATATCTTCAAATGACTTGACTTGATAATCAGTTTGACTAAGCGTGCTTGTATTAAAAACTTGTTATACTCATTAATGAGCTCGACTTTGCTCGAATACTAATGGGCCTAGTCGAGCGAGTATTGAGCATACTATTGTCATATCCAACCGAGATGAATTAAAAAGGAAATTTTCACCATAACTGATGAATTAAAAAAATTAAGCAAAAGTTTTTATGAATTAAATATTTATTTAACCATTTTGTTTTTAATTTTATTTATACAGGCACATCGTCGACTAGTTGGTGTGCATGAAATGGAAATAATGGAGAGGCAAAAAGCTGACGATATATGCGTACGATACAAGCAATAAAGCAATTGGGGCTGCAGGTTTAAATTTAGACTCCGATTGTTTTTCTAGAAAAATTAAACTTTAAAATTTTATTTTTTCACTTTTTGTTGTTTAATGAGTATTTTTTGATAAAAATATAATGGAAAAACGGTATTTTTTAACTTTTTATTTAACAACTGGGTAAATAAAGATAAAAGGATCTCTTGCTCTAGGCTGTGGATCAGCTTCTCGAGTTGGGGTTCTCGGAAACAGTCTCTCTTCAGGGTAGCCCCCTGAAGGGGGAAAGCTGCGTACACCTATCCCCAGACCTTACTTTTGTGGGATCCCTACAGGCACTGAATTTGTTGTTGTTATTGTTATTATTGTAAAGATAAAATGAGAGAATGATAAAAGGGGTAAATTCTTACCCCATTTGACAATTTTTTTTAAAACTAATGGGGTAAAAACTTATTCCCCGTTATTCTCCTTCCTTCACCTCACCTCTATTTTCTTTAAACCGTAAATGTAAGTTTTTAAAAATATTTGGATAATTTTGTCCTTATTTTAATTACATCTTTTTATTTTTACTCTTTTATTCAATTGTCAAATGAAAGTGACTCATTTACCCCTTACGCTATTACTTTGACACATTCAAATAAGAGTAGAATATTACCTTATCTCACCCCTCTTTGCCATCCTTTACTTATTTGCCAAATAAGGCATAAGGGGTCAAGGTAATGATAAATTCATGATTGAATCAAATCGAGTTTATGTTTGATATAAAAAGGTATAGAAATGATTGATCGAAAATATTTTTTTTAAAATAAATAAAGGAACATGTTACGGTGGGAATAAGTTTTCATTGAAACTAACGATGGAAGAGCTAAACTGGAATTTAATTTTCCAAAGAAAATCTAGAAAGAGATTTCCCACAAAGCGAAGTCTTAATGGGGGTTTTCTGACGTGCGGGCGCAAATCTATACCTTTATTAAAAATAAATATATCATATATTTTATTATATTAAGTAATTTTTATATTGTTTATATAAATTATGTTATTGTCAGGATAAAATTATTATTATTAAAGTAATATTATAGTTTCTAGAATAATTTTATAGCTATTATTATTTATAAGTCATATTATTACTTTAAAAATATCAATTTTTTTAATAACAATAACAATTTTCCTTAAGTGTGCATGCATATATGCCAATGATATTCTGAGAGCAAAATCACTATTAAATTCTGTGTTACTTTACTAATTACTTTGACACTAGTGTTTTCTATTCCGATAATATAAATTTTCTATATATAAAGTTAACCAATAAAATAAAACAAATAATATATTTATTTTTAATAAATTATAATAGGATTATTTTATATTTTAATACCCTAATATTTTTAAAAATAATAAAAAAAATTATGACCTTTTTGAATTATTGAAAAGGCCCATTGTTTTTGCCGTATCAATAAAAAGGTCCATCTCAAACGTGATGACGTCATTTTCATCGATAAAACTGACATATTAATTGTTTTTTATTAATGCAGCGATAAAAGACCTAAAGTGCGTTTCAACTCCCTCATGATTACTTTATAAGCACAAAATTCGAGATATAATGTTATGCAAAAACTATCTATTTTCGCTTAATTTATTTTAAAATATGGTTATTAAAATGTATTTTTATCATTTTACTAGAGTACTGTGATACAGAATTCTAATTTTATAGAATTCTGATCAGAAATTCAACAATTGATAGAGTTTGAAGGGAGAAGAGAAATTACAGTTTTAAGGGAGAAAAGAAGGGAGAAATTGAGGGAGAAGATAGAGATTTACTTTCATTGATGATTTCACAATCCTTACATCATCCTATATTTATAATGAATTCGATCAAATTAATGAAATTACAGGAAATGGAAATGTTTGAAAATATCCAAGATGCTGCTAATTGAATGCTGAACAATGTGCCTGGCGTGAGCTGCTTAACCACATTTCCCGCGTTTTTGCAATTGACTTTGCCGCCAATTTTCCCCGCCATAATTCTTTATTGGTTTAACTTGGTTTAACTATATCAATACTCCCTCCCCAACATCATCCTTGTCCTCAAGGACGAAAATCAAGGAATTTTAATTGGAGGTTGTATAAGAATTCCCAAGAGGCTGCTTCGCGTGGTTGGTCCTTCCATTTGACTAAAACCTTGGTGACGGCTCGATTGTTGTGCTTGACGATGCCTCGGTCTAGGATCAACTCTGGTTCCCACCGAGGGGGTGCCTCAATGTTATCTGGGAGGGGAGTGACCGTAGTCGGAGGGTCCCCGAAGTGCGGCTTGAGCTGAGAGACATGAAAAACGTTATGTATACGAGCTAAGGTAGGGAGGTCAAGACGACAAGCGACTTTTCCCACAGCTGCGAGGATCAAAAAGGGGCCATAGAACTTGGGGGAAAGTTTATGAGAAGTTCTATGGCCCACCGTGATTTGTCTGTAAGGGTGCAGTTTCAAGTAAGCCCAATCATCCGGTTGAAAGACTCGATCAGAGCGCTTTCGGTCAGCAATCTGCTTCATACGGTTCTGGGCTCTGGCTAGATGATATTTAAGGACCTGGATCATGCTCTCCCGGTGTTGTAAGCTTCTGTCAACCGTATCTACTTGAGTTTCGCCGGGCATGTAAGGGATGTGTATAGGAGGGGGCTGCCCATACACAATTTCGTAGGGAGTCTTTTGTGTGGAAGAGTGCCATGTAGTGTTATACCACCATTCAGCTAGTGGTAGCCACTTGGACCACCGAGAAGGATGGGTACTGCACATACAACGGAGATAGGTCTCTAGTCCTCTGGTGACGACCTCAGTTTGGCCATCTAATTGAGGGTGATAGGATGTGGATAAGTGCAATTCGACCCCCTGTATAGAGAACAGGGCTTGCCAGAAGTCACTTTGAAAAACGGCATCTCTATCGCTGAGAATGGAGGTGGGAAGGCCATGAAGCTTGTAGATGTGATCCATATAGAGCCGAGCTACTGAAAGAGCAGTATAAGGATGTGTCAGCGATAAGAAGTGAGCGGCCTTGCTTAAACGATCGACTACCACAAATATGACATCCTTCCCATAGGATCGAGGGAGGCCCTCAATGAAATCCATGGAGATGTCGGTCCAAACGGAGTCGGGGATTGGTAAAGGTTGGAGGAGGCCGGGAGGAGCTATGGCTTCAGATTTGCAGGCTTGACAAGTGGGGCATTGTCTAACGAATTGAGCCACATCCTTTGTTAGTCCCTTCCAAAAGAATAGGGACTTTATTTTATGTAGTGTGGCATCACGTCCCGAATGTCCTCCACTAGGGGAGGAGTGCAGCCATTGGAGAATCATATCTTTGAGACCTTCATCCTGACCAACTACCAGCTTTCCTTTCCTTCGCAATTGTCCAGACTTCAAGCTGAACTTTGTGTGCTGCCAAGAGCCCTGAGAGACGTCCTGAACGAGCTATTTAAGAGCAGGGTCTGATTGCTAGCTTAGTTGAGTCATGTCATAGAGAATTACTGTTAACTGAAGAGAGAAGCATACAAGTGACTTGCATACTTGAGATTCTTGAAAGTGCATCAGCTACTACATTCTCCTTCCCCTTTTTGTACTCAATTACATAGCTAAACCCAATCAATTAGGATAGCCATAGCTGCTGAAAATAAGTGTGAACTTTTTGTTCGAGAAGGTATTTTAAGCTATGCTGATCAGTCTGGATAATGAAGGTGTTGTTGAGCAAATATTGATGCCATTTTTGCACAACTGCTACTACCGCGAGCAGCTCTCTTTCATAAGCTGAGAGGACCTGCTGTCTGGGGCTCAAAGACTTGCTAAGGAAGGCTATCGGGTGTCCTGCTTGGGCTAACATAGCCCCTATACCAGTATTGCTTGCATCAGATTCGACCTCAAATGGAATGGAAAAATTAGGTAGAGCAAGAACTGGTGCTGAAACGACTGCATTTTTGAGCCTGTTGAGGGCCTGTTGTGCTCCCTCTGTCCACTACAGTTTGTCTTGGCCAGTGAGGACTGTAAGGGGTCTGGCTATCACCCCATAATTGCGGATGAACCCTCTGTAATACCCCGTGAGGCCCAGAAATCCTCTAAGTTGCTTCAGGGTCGTAGGTACTGGCCATTGTTGGACTGCTTCCAGCTTTTGAGGGTCAGTAGCAACTTTGCCTTCAAAGATTATGTGGCCTAAATATTGAATTTGAGTGGCCGCAAAGGAGCATTTGCTCCTTTTGACAAATAATTAATGCTCCAGCAGAGTGTTAAACACAATTTTTAGATGGAGTAGGTGATCCTCTAAATAAGCACTGAAAATAAGGATATCATAAAAAAAAACCAACACAAATTTTCTGAGATATGGAGCAAAAATGGAGTTCATAAGGGCTTGGAAGGTGAAAGGGGCATTGGTTAAGCCAAAGGGCATCACCAAGAATTCAAAGTGTCCAAAGTGGGTCTTGAATGCTGTTTTCTGCACATCATCCTCATGCATCCTGATCTGGTAGTAACCAGATCGAAGGTCGAGCTTGGTGAAGAGCCTTGCATTGCCCAATTCATCGAATAACTCCTTTACCAAAGGGATAGGGAATTTGTCTTTTATGGTGGCGTTGTTCAAGTCCCTATAGTCGATGCACATTCTCCATCCTCCATCCTTTTTACGAACCATCACCACAGCTGAAGCAAAGGGGCTGCAATTGTGCTGAATGTAACCTATTCTCAGCAGCTCATGGACAATGCTTTCCATGATATCTTTCTGCAGTGAGGGATAACGGTAAGGACGCTTATTGATAGTTTGAGTACCCTCTTTGAGGTTGATTTTGTGATCAAAAGAACCCCGGGTGGGCGGCAGCTGTTGACGTTCTTCAAAGAGGGAATCGTATTGAGTTAGGAGGGCAGCAACTTCCAGAGGCATTGAATTGTTTGGCTGGGGTTCTGAGTGCAATTGCATCAACTGGGAGCTGACCCCTGCATCTGAAGGGTGTTCTGGTGATACTTGCAGCAGTGCAATGATGGGAGACTCAGATAGAGCCTTGGAGATTGCCTGGGCACTGACCGACTTACAAGTAGTGAAGCTGTTTCCCCTTAACTCTTTGGCCAAGCCTGCATAAGTGAAGGTCATTGTGAGGTGTCTGAAGTTGCAGCTGATGTCTCCCAAGGTTGAGAGCCATTTTATCCCCAACACCATGTCACATCCCCCTAAGGGAATAAGGAGGAAATTGGAGCAATAAGTGGCTCCTTGCATCTTCCAATTGATCCCCTGACACTGCTGGTTGCAGCTGAGATTACTCCCATCAGCTACGGCTAGTGCAACAAATGGGATTGGAGTTTGTTTGCACTGCAACTTGTGGGCTAAGGACACATCAATGAAATTATGAGTTGAGCCTGAGTCTACCAGGATATGGATCGGTTTGTTCTTGATTGAACCAATGACTCGCAAGGTTTGAAAGGTTGATGCCCCTGATAAGGCATGCAAGGAAATGTGAGCAGTTTGCTCTGCAGAATCGTCATTATGTGCTGAATTCTCACCTTCCTCGAATCCTTCCGCATCATCCTCACCATCTACTTCAAGGACAAAGAGTTGTGGCCCTTTGTTCTTGCATCTATGACCCATTTCGAACGTTTCATCGCAAAAATAACAGAGACCTTTGGCGCGACTCTCCCGCAGTTTCAGTTTTGGTCATGGTTTTTTGAGGTTTTGGGAAATTGGAGGTATTGGAGGGTGGATTATTTGGCCTTGGAGGAGGTGCTCTATAAGGGTTGATGGTAGATTTTTAGGTGTTGGGAGTGGGAAGTAAAGGGACTCGCGAATATTTGAGCTGCTTAGCTAAGGCCTCAAACTTAGCCTCAGCTAGTTTAGCCAAACACACGGCGTGGCGGAGTGTGGTGGGTTGTCGAGACCTTACTTCTAGAGCAATGTCTTCCCGTAACCCAGTTAAAAAGCAACTGATGAGTTGAGGTTCATTTAAGTCGACACGAACTGACATAGCATCATTGGCCAGGTAATCCCGAATCAAGCCATCTTGTTTTAAGCTCATTAAATCGGACATAGGATCTTCGAAGGCATTCCCAAATCTCATTTTTAGTGCATTAACAAATTCGACCCATCCCGAATGAGGTAAGTTTCCCCTAGTTCTCATGTATTTTTGATACCATTGAAGGGATAATCCCCTCATGTGGATAGAACCTAGCCTCACCCTATTCGCTTCCGGGGTCTGATCAATCAGGAAGAATTGTTCACACATGAAGACCCAACCATTCACATCATCGCCATGAAATAAAGGGAAGTCGACTTTACCCAATCGAGCAAGGTATGGCTGTTGTCCATTCTGAGGGGTAGGAGCCTGAGGACCTCCTGGATTGTGCGTAGCAGCAATGGTCGATCCCCCATCCGTTCCAGCTCCTCTGGTTCCTGATGGATCGTGGTGCAATGTCAAGGCGATGACCAGATCTTTAAGGTCCAGCATGATTGATCTCAGGTCACCTTGGGTCCGTGCTAGTTTATCAGAGTTTGCTTGAAGGTGCGTGGTGATAGCCTCCTCAAACCTCCTCATTTTTGCTGCAGACCGCGTGTTATCAGTCATGGAGAAAACAATTCCCACAGTCGAGAGAATCGAGGGCTCTGATACCAGTGATACAGAATTCTAATTTTATAGAATTCTGATCAGAAATTCAACAATTGATAGAGTTTGAAGGGAGAAGAAAAATTAGAGTTTTAAGGGAGAAAAGAAAGGGAGAAATTGAGGGAGAAGATAGAGATTTACTTTCATTGATGATTTCACAATCCTTACATCATCCTATATTTATAATGAATTCAATCAAATTAATGAAATTACAGGAAATGGAAATATCTAAAAATATCCAAGATGCTGCTAACTGAATGCTGAACAATGTGCCTGGCGTGAGCTGCTTAACCACATTTCCCGCGCTTTTGCAACTGACTTTGCCACCAATTTTACCCGCCATAATTCTTTATTGGTTTAACTTGGTTTAACTGTATCATACTAATAAAAACACAGCTGTTACACAAGCTCTATCGATTAAAAATGACATCATCAAGTCCGAGATAAGCCTTTTTATTAATACGGCAAAAATTTAGAGGTCTTTTTATTAATACGATAAAAATTCAGGGACATTTTAATAATTCAAAAAGATTAAAATTTTTTATTATTTTTAAAAATATTAAATATTAAAATATAAATAATCGTGTATAATATCCTTGCGGTCAACTCACAGCACCAAAATAATAATAATAAATAATAATAACAAATAAAAAAAGAAGAGAGAGAGGACTGCCAATTAAGCAAATGGCGAAAAGCACAACAACGTACCCACTGAGTCAGTGTTCCAGTCCTCGCACGTGAATCCCTGCTTCTCCTTCTGCACTCTTTTTTTATTTTTCTTTTCTGGGTAAATTTTATATCAATAATTAATCTAAAAGTAATTTAATTATATTTTAAAGTATTAAAAAATAACTTAATTATATCTCTAATTAAAAAATAATCAGTTCTAACTTTTTATCAAAAAATAACACAACTCTATTTCTGAATCAAAAAATAACTCAACGATAACTTTTCTACCAAAAGCCAAACCAAAAATACGTAGAAGAAAAAATATATTATAAGAGCGTCATACCATGCGGCACACTCAGCCACCAATTCAGTACTTTTTTAAACCAAAATTTTAGAGTTTGGTTATTTTTTGGTATAAAAGTTATAATTGGGTTATTTTTTGGTACATTGAGATATAATTGTGTTACTTTTAGATTAATTGTTAATTTTTCAAATCAAATTTTTAGAGTTTGGTTATTTTTTGATAGAAAAGTTAGAGATGATTTTTTTTTTTGGTTAGAAAATAGAGTCGGTTTACTTTTTAGTATATTGAGATATAGTTAGGTTACTTTTAAATTAATTATTAATTATATATTAGACCTTGTTTAGTATGTAAGAAGTACATGATGAAATTATAACTTCATGCAATGTATGGATTTAAGCAATTTTCATTTTATTCAAAACGTAGAAAGTAATTTACTTAACCTCTTATGTAAGTTTTAATTTATTTATTTTTAACTAGCCTCTCTAAGGAAGTTCTGTTTCCCGTCATAGTAACTAAACATGTTTTACCTACTTCTAGGAAATTAACATAGGAATTGCATTATTAGAAATACAACTTTCCGCAATAATTCAATTCATGTGACAACCAAACGAGACCTTAGTTTAGTAATTTTTTAATTCAAAATTTATAAAATAGTAATTTAATCCAAAAGCTTCTTATATTTAATAAAATAATTCAAAAACAATGGTTGTAAGAGTGCAAGACATGCATTTCATCCAATTTTTCTTCATTAGTAAAGCATAACTTAGGCCTCGTTTGGTATGCGGAAAGTAAACGAGGAAAGTTTCAATTCATAGAAAATGTCGTTTTTGAGTCTTGTTTGTTATGCGAGTTCCAATTGTTTTAAAATGGGGAAAGAAACTTATCTAGCCTCCTATTTAAGTTCTACTTCCTTTATAACTTTTAATACATATGATAATTCTACTCCTTCTAATTTGTGATTATGACAAGTTTACTCGTTACTCCCTCTATCAAACCATGGGCATAATAGTCATTTAATTTGTATTTCATGTGAAGTTGTTGTGTCAACCAAACAAAACATAAAAATTGAATTTACAGGAAATTCTATTTCCCATATAGGGAACCAAACACTTTGGGAAGTTGACAAAAGAAGTGAATTCCCGGAAAGTGCAACTTCATGTAGGAATTCAATTCCTTCGACAACCAAACGAGGCCATAGTGTGTGGAATGAGGGAAATAACGAAAGATGATGTGTTTATCGACAAATAATAATAAGTTTTACACCTTTTCATATCGTTATTTGGACTATGACTAAAGCTAAATTAAGCGGAATTATGGTCAATGAGGGGAATAATATGATTAAATTTTCATGTTAACAATTTTTTTAATGTATAATATAAAGTTATAGGATTGACGCTAAAATTTAATGTGCAGCCCTAATCAAGACACACATTTAGACTTGAGATTGAAGATCTACAATTTTGTTTTATTTTTCGTGAACTAGCGAAAAACTTACAATATAAAAGCCGGCACCCTACGAAAAGAGGATTGAAACCCACCGAAATGAGGCAAAACAAGGAAAAAGAACAAAAATAACAAAAGCCCACCAACAAACATAACAATTTTGAAAAATCAAAAGCCAAATTCGCAAGTCCATAAAAACCTTTACGTCGACAAGTTCAGAACATTTCACCTCTTGATACATTCGATATTCCAGGCAATATCTTCATTCTTCATTTGGAAAACTCTAAAAGCAATATTTCCAGTGCCCCAGGGATTCCCACCTAAACAGAGTCTGAGGGATGGATGTACGCAACCTTCCCCTTTCAGGGAGGCTATTTTCGAGAACCCCTAACCTGAAGGGTGCAACATGAGGACTTTTCAGGAGGTCATCCATCTTGGTACTACTTTTGTCTAAGTGCGCTTAACTTCGAAGTTCTAATGAGATTCAGTACTTGCGTGTTGATACCCTCTTAGGTTCATTTGAAAAACTCTATGTACCTAATATTCCCTCTCCTTTATAAAAGAAAACTAAAATTTAAATTATAAACCCCCTGTTATATTTTTTATTTTATATATATATAGAAGTTAGATTTTTTTTTTTTTATTAAAATAAATTTTGACGTTAGGATTTCAACCATTTACGGACAAATAAGTGCTGACTTTGAGAGTAAAAAAGTTTGGGTCCCAAACTCCAAATGCAATGTTCAAAAAAAAAAAAAAAAAACTCCAAATGCTTTCGTCCACTCATTTATTTTTTAAATTTGTGTCTGCTTTTCCCTCTCAATATTTAAATTTGCATACTGAAACACATCTTATTTAAATTTTATAAAGTTGAACTTGTTCAATCATGTATCAAAAGTTCTAAGTTAGCTATAAAATTTAAAAAAAAAAAAAAAAAAAAAACTGATCTATATAGTTTGAAAATGCGTCTGTTGTGGTTGTCAAGGCTGTTTTGGTTAGAGCGTGAACTTTAGGTTCGGAAGTATTCATGTAAATTGGCGTATCAAATAAGGTACTAGATGCATTGAGTTAGTGAGCCTCCCTATTAGTCACGCTTAATGGTGAAATTTGTTTCTGCTATATTATTTTTGTGCTGTTTTGTTCCTAGTCCCCTTTTTTGTTGAGGTTGGACTTTGGTTTCGCCTAGCGAGTGGCCTGCTTGTATCGCGTTTTTGGCGCAAATTATCGAAAAAAAAAGGAGTAATACTACAATGATGAAAGTTTGTATGCGATCTGGACTGATAGTTCAGTGAAACGTCTATTGCAAGGTGGTTCCACATCATCGACACTTACTTATTTAAGGGTCAGTGGCTCTGCCTTCACCGTATGGTAGGGATAAGATGATCACAAGTGTCGGGTTAAGATATGGGAATCTTTGTGCAGAGTGCTATATTTACCAAACGCCATGGGAAGAGTTCGTAACACTTGGTTATAATTCATGTCATTGCCAGTTCTTTAGTGATATGTGGGAGAACTTATCCATTGATTTCATTCTGTGATTTCCAAACACTAAATGTGGGGTCAACTCGGTTTTTGTGGGGGTAAACAAGTTCTCGAAGCGGGTCATGTGAGAATAGGAGTTATGGAGCATATCCAATAGGATTGTTGAGGCATATATTTGTAGTAAAGAGTACTTGAATAATTACAGAATAATATCAGAATTGTGAATAAATATAATTGAATGAATGGAGGAGTACATGAAGTTCACAATATATAGGCAAACACCAAGAGGCAAAAGACTAAGAATACCCCTAGGGTTACATAAGTCAAAGGGCAAAAGGGTAAACTGTAAAACCGTAGGAACGTTCTAAAATATAATCTAATAGGCCCCCTCAATCTGAGCGGGGTGATAGCACGCGAAGATTGGCCTTGTGTTGGAAGAAACGATCCGCCGCAAGACCTTTGGTGAGGATATCAGCTACCTGCTTTGTGGTTGGAGTGTAGTGAACTTGAAGTTCACCCTTGAGGACTTTCTCCCGAACATAGTGGAAGTCGACATCCACGTGCTTGCTACGGTCATTGGACACCTGGTTAGCAGCAAGGTAGGAGGCGGAGACATTGTCACAGTAGACGATGATGGGTCCTGGGTGGCGGATAGCCAGGTCGCGCATGATGTACCGAAGCCAGTCACTTTCAGCAGCAGCCTGAGCCACAGCCCGATACTCAAATTCAGTCGTACTTTTGGAAACGGTTATCTGCTTTTTGGCTCGCCAGGAAATGAGGTTTGGTCCAAGGTAGACGGCATAACCAGTGGTAGAGCGACGAGTGTCAGGGCAACCACCCCAGTTAGCATCAGCGAAAGCTGTGATAGTGAGAGTGCGAGCAGGTTGTAGGAGAAGACCATGATCAGGAGTGGATTTGAGATACCGGAGAATACGCTTCACAGCCTGCCAGTGGGGATCACGGGGAGCATGCATGAACTGGGAGACCAGGTTGACAGCATAGCATATGTCAGGACGGGTCATAGTGAGGTACTGCAGGGCACCCACTGCGCTCCTATACTCAGTAGGGTCCTCAAGTAGGGCCCCGTCACTCAAAGAGAGATGTGCTCGGGTGGGTAGGGGGGTTTTGACTGGTTTGGCGTCGCAGAGACCAAGTTTGGTGAGAAGGTCCACAGTGTATTTGTGTTGAGAGAGAAGGAGACCACTAGAATTGCGAGTG
This sequence comes from Simmondsia chinensis, assembly GCA_018398585.1. Classification (NCBI taxonomy): domain Eukaryota; kingdom Viridiplantae; phylum Streptophyta; class Magnoliopsida; order Caryophyllales; family Simmondsiaceae; genus Simmondsia; species Simmondsia chinensis. The sequence goes on along the minus strand of JAGTTD010000017.1, from coordinate 23,540,491 downwards.
GCCTGAATACCAAGAAAGAAGTGGAGCGGGCCAAGATCTTTCATCGAAAACTGGGTCGAGAGGGACTGGATGAGAGACGTGAGGTGCGAGGGGTCAGACCCAGTGAGGATAATATCATCAACATAGAGGAGGAGACAGGTCAGATGAGAACGTGTTTTATGGATGAATAGTGAAGGATCAGCCCGACAACAGGTGAAGCCAAGATGAAGGAGGAACGTACTGAACCGTTGGAACCATGCCCGAGGAGCCTGCTTCAACCCATACAACGCTTTCCGAAGGCGACACACGTGATTAGGAAACTTTGGATGTATGAAGCCTTGTGGTTGTTTCATATAAACTTCTTCCTTAAGGTGACCATGTAGGAATGCATTTTTAACGTCCAACTGCTGTATAGACCAGTTGTATGTTACAGCAAGTGTAAGTATAAAGCGTATGGTGGTTGGTTTAACAACAGGGCTAAAAGTCTCCTTATAATCAAGGCCTTCACGTTGATGAAAGCCTTGAGCAACAAGGCGGGCTTTGAACCGTTCAACCGAGCCATCTGCTTTATATTTCACTTTATATTTCCAAGTGCTACCTACAAGGTTTTTCGAGTGGTCATGTGGGACAAGATCCCAAGTGTTGTTAAGAAGTAAGGCATTAAATTCATCCGCCATGGCTTGCTGCCATTGGGGATTTTTAGCGGCCTACGAGTAACATGTGGGCTCTTGAATTACCGTAATAGATGATAGTGAAAGTGGGTACCGATTTTTACGGATCCCATCCTTAAGCCGAGTACGCATGGGGATGCACATTATGAGTAGGGGAAGGCGGTGGGTTAGGCAGGGGACTAGGGTCGGACTCGAAGTTTGGAATAGATGACGAAGGTGTATCATCACTGGTCACAAGGACCGAAGACCCGAGAGGGGAGGGGGGGTTGGCGTCCGATGGTGCGGGTGGGGACTGCGCAGGCAGTCGGGCCAGTGGACCGACACCAGCGGGGACGGGAGGGACCGCAGGCACCAGCGGGGTTAGCCCACAGTCAGGAGGTGCTGTGGCGGGTTTGGCCGGAGCCGGAGTCGAGGATGAAACACACGGGAAAGGGGAAGTGCAAATTACCAACGGTACATTATGGTAAGCATCAGTTTTGGGCACATCAGGGCTAATTAGTTCAGTATAAGGGAATCTGGATTCATCAAAGACTACATGCCTACTAACATATATTCGTTTGTTTAAGACATCAAAACATCGGTAACCTTTATATCGAGCCGCATACCCAAGAAAAATGCATGGAGTGGAACGAGGGGCTAATTTATGAGGGGCACGAGATGTGATGTTGGGGTAACAAACACACCCAAAGACTCTAAAACGACTATAATCCGGGTTGGTATGAAAGAGTTTTTGAAAGGGAGAGAAGTTAGAAAGATTTGGTGTAGGGAGACGATTTATGGTAAAACATGCCGTGCAAAAAGCGTCGTCCCAAAATTCATAGGGAAGTTTTGAGTGAATTAAGAGAGTCCGTGCCATTTCAGATAGATGTCGATGCTTGCGTTCCGCCACCCCATTTTGTTCGGGGGTATCAGGACATGATAGTCGAAAGTGAATTCCAGCATCCCGGCATAGCGCATTCATGCGCCGATGATCGAATTCACCCCCACCATCACTTTGGAAAACTTTAATTTTCAAATTAAATTGGTTTTCAACTAAATTTTTGAAACCGGTGAATATGTCATAAACTTCAAATTTGCGTCGCATCGGATAGAGCCATGTAAAGCGGGAAAAGTCATCAACAAATAGAACATAGTATTTAAATGCAGAATTAGAGGAGACGGGCGATTGCCAAACATCAGACTGTATAAGCTGCAAAGGCATGGTAGTGTTATGTAGCACACGTTCAAAAGGCAATTTTCTAGATTTACCCAGACAACATGAAGAACATTTATCTAGAAACGTAACAGAAGGACAAAAATGTTGTTTACACAAAGTATTGAGAACAGAGTTGCCTAGATGCCCTAGTCGCTGATGCCATAATGCGCCATGAGTGACCCGTGCAAGGAGCCCAATGTCATGTGGTGAGAAGTTATAAAGTGGTCCATTACTGGGTACTTGTAGAAGCGGTGTCCCCGTAGCTCGGTCCTTAACACAAAAAGAGTTTGAGTCAAATTCAACTCGACATTTATTTTCACGACATAATTGTTTAATCGACAGAAGGTTGTGAGTTAGATTAGGGACAAGCATAACATTGTTTAAATGAAGGGGTGTTTTAGGTATTGTAGTAGAGCCCACATGTGTTACAGGCAATAAGGCCCCATTCCCAACAAGAACACCTTTATGACCAGAATAAGGAAGTAGGTTATAGAGGATACCTGGGTTCGGCGTCATATGGTTGGAAGCACCCGAGTTAGGATACCAGTTGTAGTCATGTGGTTCCCCCATTGTCATGGCAGCGAAGGATTGGCTAGGGTCCGGGAATGAGGAGTTGTCGAAGCGATGAGAACAGGTAATAGCAGTATGACCAGTTTGTGAACAGATCTGACAAATTGGGGAGCGGGGCCGGGCACACCAGCATTAGAGTGGAAGGGGGGACCGACCGGAGGTCGAACAGAGTAGGGAACACTAGAGGATGGCACCCCAAGGTGGGACCCGTACGGTGGGCCGGTATGGGGTGGCTTGCCACCGCGGCCCCCACGACCCCCTTTCCCCTTCCGACCACGACCACGGCCGCGGCCACCGTTCGTGTGGTGCGGTTGGGGGGGTTGCCCGGAAGCAACCATGGCATGGGCAGGGTCCGGGTTGGTACAGCCATTGTTAAGGTTGAGGGCACCTTCCTCATTAAGTAAAGCGGATTTTAACGCATCATAAGAATACAATTTTGAAGTTTGTCGGGTAAAAGTTGCAAAAGCTGCGTATTCAGGGGGTAACCCATGAATAGCAAAGTGTTGAAATTCTCTAGCAGACACAGGCGAGTCAATGGCAGCTAAATCATCTGCAATTGATTTAAGTTCAGAAAGGTAGGCATCCATGGTTTTGCCATCTTTACGTAGGGTTATGAGTTGAGTCCGGAGGTCATACTCCTTAGCCATGGCGTGATCCCTAAAACGCTTAGCCAAGGCATCCCACATGTCTTTGGAAGTTGGATAGCGGACAATATCATTAATAAGGGAGCGGGAGAGAGTGGCAGCTATACAAGATCAGAGACTCTGATCTGTGCGTAGCCATGTAATGTAATCCGGATTAGAATAAGTCGATCTGGTGGGGAGAGTTATTTGAGCAGGGGGACAGGGGTAAGATCCATCAATGAACCCTAATAATTGGTGTGCAAGTAGTAACATGTTAAATTGTTCTTTCCATGGGGGATAATCAGAAGTTGTTTCGAGTTTAATTGTTACAATGCTAGTGATATTGGATAAAGGAAGAACAATTGGGGAAGCGGGATGGTTATAGATATTAGGGTTGAAGTAATTTGTATTTAGGTAATTGGGGTTTGGGGAAGAGAGAGGGGCGGCTGATGGCGCCACACCAGCATCCCCACCGACAAGGGGGAGGGTCGGGAAGATTGCCGGAGCAGGTGCGCCACAGTCGGTTGGCCGGAATCCACCGGACAGTGTGGGTCCGACGAAGCCAGCACCGAGCGAGGGTGCAGGGAAAGCAGAAAATTGGTTCGACAATGACGGGATGCCCAGATTAAGGGTCGGGTTCGATAATGACCTCCCAAGTGGTGGTAGAGTACTGGAGATGGCGACACCGGCATCCACCGACCGAGAGAAGGAAACACCGGTGGTGGTGGTTCCGACAATAGAGGTGTCGGTCACCACCCCTGGTGGGCTAAGCGCTGTGGTGGTGGGCAGAGCACCGGCATGGGGAGGGCCGGGCACTGGCACCGAGCGGGCGCCGCTGGGTGGGGAGGAGGGGAGGGAGTTTAGGGCATTTGCGTAGGATCGATTTGGATTAGAAGCCATTGCTCAAATAAATTATGAAAAGGTACGAAAGAAAGAAAAGAAAACAGTAAAAGATGTAACGTACTAGATAATTCAACACTTCAATTGCATAGAGAGAAAAAAAAGAACAAAAAACCCGACAAACAACAAAATGAAAAGAACAGCGGAAGGAAAAAAAAGAAAATCAGAGTAATTGCTCTGATACCATGTGAATAAATATAATTGAATGAATGGAGGAGTACATGAAGTTCACAATATATAGGCAAACACCAAGAGGCAAAAGACTAAGAATACCCCTAGGGTTACATAAGTCAAAGGGCAAAAGGGTAAACTGTAAAACCCTAGGAACATTCTAGAATATAGTCTAATAGGCCCCCTCAATCTGAGCGGGGTGATAGCACGCGAAGATTGGCCTTGTGTTGGAAGAAACGATCCGCCGCAAGACCTTTGGTGAGGATATCAGCTACCTGCTTTGTGGTTGGAGTGTAGTGAACTTGAAGATCACCCTTGAGGACTTTCTCCCGAACATAGTGGAAGTCGACATCCACGTGCTTGCTACGGTCATTGGACACCTGGTTAGCAGCAAGGTAGGAGGCGGAGACATTGTCACAGTAGACGATGATGGGTCCTGGGTGGCGGATAGCCAGGTCACGCATGATGTACCGAAGCCAGTCACTTTCAGCAGCAGCCTGAGCCACAGCCCGATACTTAGATTCAGTCGTACTTTTGGAAACGGTTATCTGCTTTTTGGCTAGCCAGGAAATGAGGTTTGGTCCAAGGTAGACGGCATAACCAGTGGTAGAGCGACGAGTGTCAGGGCAACCACCCCATTCAGCATCAGCGAAAGCTGTGATAGTGAGAGTGCGAGCAGGTTGTAGGAGAAGACCATGATCAGGAGTGGATTTGAGATACCGGAGAATACGCTTCACAGCCTGCCAATGGGGATCACGGGGAGCATGCATGAACTGGGAGACCAGGTTGACAGCATAGCATATGTCAGGACGGGTCATAGTGAGGTACTGCAGGGCACCCACTGCGCTCCTATACTCAGTAGGGTCCTCAAGTAGGGCCCCGTCACTCAAAGAGAGATGTGCTCGGGTGGGTAGGGGGGTTTTGACTGGTTTGGCGTCGCAGAGACCAAGTTTGGTGAGAAGGTCCATAGTGTATTTGTGTTGAGAGAGAAAGAGGGGGACCGACGTGCAGATTGGCTTTATGGAAGCGGAAGCGATCAGTAGCCAACCCTTTGGTGAATATGTCGGCAACCTATTTGGTAGTAAGTGTGTACCGATAAGATTTGGGATGCATCTCACATCACTTGTTCTTCCATGAGGTTGTTTGGCTTTATGGTGTTCTTGCATCCATCACCTATGAGTGAGGTACCGAGTTCCTGAATCACTTCTAATTACTCTATGAAGTATATTTGACACCTCCTCGAAATTTAGCTGCACAAGTCACTCTCAGACATATTGCCAAACTAGAGAGAGTGTGAGTGCAGGGTTGCGTAATTTAAGAGTAAAAAATTGTTGCATACTCACAAACAATTGATCCCACGTTGAGTGGTTTTTACTTGTTAGAGTATAAAACCAATCCTAAACCTTCACCCATCAGCTTAAGCTTTTGGGATAGATGGTTCCTTGACATGATATCAGAGCCTTGATGACCAAGAGGTCAGGAGTTCGAATCTCAATAGCCCACACTTTCAATATTAAAACAATTAAGAACAAGGTATGAGGTGGGCATGTGCATTGTTCACGCTTCAAGCCCAAGCGGACATTTGCGTGAGGGGGCTTGTTAGAGTATAAAACCAATCTTGGACCTTCACCCATCAGCTTAAGCTTTTGGGATAGATGGTTCCTTGACATTACTCTTAAATTATGCCAACCCCTCATATAATCGAAGCAAGTCCACGTTGAGTGTTTCACATCAACCAAAGCGACCCTATGCATATATATAGCCACACACCAAAAACTCTAGTGCGCTGTGAGCCTCAATCAGATGAGCACAATCCTCAATCTCATAAAACAAAGCCCATTAGGTCAGGTTCCGTACCTAAACCCAACACTAAAAATCTATTTACCCATAACTATTGGACTAAAAAGTTCAAACGCAAACTTTGTGAACTAAGAAAATATTTCACTGTCAAGATATTTGTTATGAACTCCGCATATAAGTCAAATTTGAATCCCACTCCCACATAAAGTTGTAGCAAAGAAGAGATCAATATATAAGCCTAATGAGTTACTCTACCTAAAGTCAATTGGTTTCTTGATGGAGTCCACTTGGACTAATCAATGCTGTGGGTCGAGGTTAAGGCCTCGTAAAATTTAACATTATTAAATTAAGGATTATTTGCACCAAAGGGCTCTATACTTAACCCATCATTTCAATTTAGTCCTTGTACTATTAATTATGTCAATTTAGTCCCTATATAATTATATTGTGCTAATTTGGTCCTTAGAGTAAAATGTATGTTAAGTTGTTAATAAAAATTGTAATGGTTCATACATGGGTTTGGTTAAATTGAGTCAATAGAAGTATTTGTAGTGGTTACCTGTATCCAACATGATTTTGTCGTTGAAAATTATGCTAATAACTTAATTTGAATTTGATCGAAGGACTAAATTGATACAATTTAAATTATAGAGGGACTAAATTGGCACAACTAAAAGTACATGGACTAAATTAACATAGTAAGAAAAGTATAAGGATCTTTGGTGCAAATAACCCTGAAATTAATTAACTATTTTCTTTTGGTAAATGTGTAATTAACTAAAAAACGTAATACTAATCATATGCAATGTATACAAATCATTTTTGGTATTATCGGTCAAAATTGACTGAAAGTATTAACATATATAGTTAATACTAATTGCAAATTAGGACAAGTAATCATTTTCTTAAGTGCTATAAAAAGTAGCAAATTGTACTCTTCAAAACTCGTCCATATCAATTCGAATACAAAAATGACTTCTAATTTTTTCAAATAACTGGGATATAAACTCAAAACTGTTGTAAATATTGAATATTTTTCGAGTATAATTTTTATAGTAAAATTTAGATATTATCAAATGTTTTAGAAAATTAAAAATTACATACAAGATCTTTACATATACCTATACATACACATATATAAAATATTTTTTTGATCAGAATATACACAATATATACATACATATATATTAGGCAATTTGCATGCGGGACAACAAAGCATGCATGTCTGTCATTCTATAAAGCAAAGATGAGATGAATCATGCTAATCCTTTTAGCCTATATACAACAACAACTATAACATATCCAGTGTCTCAAAGGCTCCCACTTAAACCGGGTCTAGGGTTGGATGTATGTAGCCTTACCCCTTCAGGATATAACCCTGCCGAGAGGTTATTTTCGATGAACCCTAACCTCCTAACCCATATATATATATATATATATATATATATATATATATATATATACAGAAGGACATGGTGAATAAGAGGAGCAGTAAGAGATAAAAGAAAAATATCAAATTGAGAATGTAACTGTAAGAAGAACGTGAGAAATATTTGAAAAGAAGGAAAATATTTTCTAGTCTCTAAGTTTTAGAATAAAATACTTGTTAAATATATTTGAGTTTGTATTTTTATTCTAATCCTGTTGGGTATAATATATCCCTAATTTTATAACCAAAAAACTAAAAACAAGTAAAATCACACAAAAAAGCGAACAAAGAAACGAGAAAAGTGGAAAGAAAACAAAGAGAGTTGAAAGCAAGATCAAGAGGCATTGTATCATTACTTAGCTATTAGGAAACACACACATTATGTGGTCCAGACAAATGTGCCTACGTCCACGAGGTTTTAAGGATAGTTCCTTCTTTTTCTCTACCCCATCTGAAAGAATATGAATGAGGAAAATATTTGTTACCCCTAGAATAGAAGCTCTGTCGTATATTTAAAGGCATGTAGACTACATATAAGGTAGGCCCAGTGAGCCTAACATATACAATCATAACCGACTATATACATTATACTCTAACACCATCTCCTTTATTCTCTCATAAGAATCTTCAATCATAGATATATATCTTGCTATCAAATCTCGTGCCATAAAGTACCCATGAGATTCCTTTGCGAAACGATCCATGGCGAAATTTGTTTCTTAAAATGAACATTAGAGAATCTCAAGATTTAATCCTATTCATCAAAAAGTTTCACTCTCCTTGAAAAAAAGCAAGGCGAGCATCCATGAAATCACATTTGAAGAATATAACTTGGCAATAAGAGTCATAGATACCAATAGATATTAAACGGAATTTAATACGTATTGTATTATTCAACTAACAACAATCCAGTGCCTCAATGAGCTCACGCACAGGCAGAGTCTGGGGGGGGTAGATGTACGCAGCCTTCCCCCTTCCAGGGGGCTACCCAGAAGGGAGGCTGTTTCTTAGGACCCCCAACCTGAAACACATGAAAATTTTGGTTGAAAGTTCGTTAACTTATAAAAGAAAAACATAATGATAATAACACGATAGCCGTAGCTACAACAGAACACATAGTAAATACTATAGTTCAATCAATAGTTTGAGAATTAAAATAACAAGTTCAGCTAAATATCAAATATGAGGTTTTAATTTAGTTGTAGATTGATTATTTTCAACTATCATCTATTTTTTAAATAAAAAATACGAATACAAGTAATAATACACCTATTATACAGATAACATTAAAAGAACACATATTTTAATATTTTTTAGTCCAAAAATTTACATATATTCAATAGAATACTCCAAAATAGCAGTGTATAAAGATGCAAAACATGCCCACTTTCCTTCTTTCACACCATTAATTAGATTATTTTATTAAATACATGTAACTTTTTAAACTAATTAATAAATTTAAAAATTAATATACTAAATTTTAGAATACTAATATATAATTTATCTCAATATTAACTTCAAAATATACCATTCTATCCAATGATAGAGTAGCTAGCTAGGCCAAATTTGAAAAAGTCACGTTATCCTTTGGTGCACGAAACGTCTATATGCATGCATATTTAAGTATTAAACCACCCTTTCTTGCTATCTTTGTTTTTCACTTAAATATATCCTATAAATAATATTAAAATACTAATTATCATAAAAAGTAATTATTTAATATTATTTTTATGTTATAGTTATTTTATAATAATAAGAAGGTACAATATTATTTTAAATAGGACCACTAACATTCGAAAAAGGGGAAGATGAACTATTAACTATGATCTTATATTTTGGTACAGATAGTCTAACCATTACAACAAATCCATCGTGTCATTTTTTTTTTCAATAAGTAGAGAGAGAACTCGCGATATAAAAACCGACATTTCACGACAGGAGACCCAAGAGACACATACAAACACCCGCAAAAAGCTACCTAAGAAGCAAACAATGAAAACTCCAAACAGAGAAACTTGCTTATATATTCAATACCAAAAACAAGTCACATAGTCAGACATTGTTCCAAAAAAACTTCTTAAAAAACTCCTTATGTAGATAAATAATGCCAGCAGTAGAAGCATATTAGATAAGTAATGTATATATACAACAACAACAGTCCCAATACTTTAAGGGTTTTCGCAAAAGCGGGGTCTGGGGAGATAAGTAGTATATATATATATTTATTTATTTATTTATTTTTTTTGATACTTTAATATGGTACATAATTTACACCCTTTTTTTTTTTTCTTTTTTTTCTTTTCAAAGATTCTTCCACCACCATCCTCAACTAACTCCATATATACAAAGCTTTATCCAAGTCAAGGGTGGCCGAACATTTCATACACTTTTTGCATTATTTTTTTGGTTACCCTTTTATTTTTTCTTCCTTATAACTAAAACCCATGTTTTAAATTTCTCTATAAGAAGAAGGGTGACCTTCATGAGAGCACTTGCACATAAAAAGAATTTCTTTGAGAGATTAAAAGTATTGGACATTATAATCTACCGAAAAATATGGCAACTTCCAAGATACACAGCATAACGACGCCGATAGTGAGCAAGATGTATTGCTCATCTACGACGACGCTTCTGGTGGTGAGGCGACGGCCACAGACGGTGGGCGGCGGAGGGTTTGTGGTGACAAATTGTGGGCAAAAAGTGGTGTTTAGGGTGGATGGGTGTGGGATTCTTGGCAAAAAGGGGGAGCTTATTGTTCGGAATGGTAATGGAGATGCTCTTCTCCTCATTCGTCAAAAGGTATGTATCTTTTTTTTTTTTTTTTTTTATAAATGGTACGAGGTCTCGTTGGGTTATACAGGGGAGTCAATCCTCTCCAAACCCGATAAATCCCCTCACCCCTAATAAAGCCTAGGTGGGTGATGTCTTCATGGTTGTTGTATTATGTGGTCCCTTTGCTGCATTTTGTTGCCCGGTTGGCTCAGCCCTTACTCTTGCAATTGTGCGTGTTTTATACCGCAACTTATATTTATCGAAAAAATGAAGGTGGATTCAATCCAAAGTTTTGGGTGACGTAGTTAAAGGAGTTTACTAGTTGAGTTAGCTGGTGCTTCGTCAAAAGGTGTGTATCTACCTAATGCATTGTCGTGTCTTAGAAGGACTATTATGAATCATGTGTACGTTCGAATTTCAAGGTATGTTATAACTCATTGTTAGCTATTCAATCACCTACCTATTTTCCATCCTTATAAACATCATTGTTAGAGTATGGAACGGTATATTGTAGCATCACCCATCAGCTTAAATTTTAGGATAGTTGGTTCCTTAACATAGTATTGGAGCCTTATTGACCTAGAGGTTACGAATTAGAATCCCAATAGCTTCACTCTCTACAGTAAAAACATTTCTAGGCTTCTGATCAAGTTTCACATTAAAAGCTTGAGCTGATTGCACTAGATCTATAATTGGTTTTATACTTTGACATGTCTCTCATACCAATGTCAATAAACCGACTATCTCAAAAGCTCAAACAAATGGATAGATATCATGAATGATTTTATACAGCAAATAAAACAATTATCTGAAAAGTTCAAGCCGATGAGTGGTAACTTATGAAACTGGGGGTGGTTGTGATTCAATCACGTGATCTCTTATATTAACACAGAGCTCTAATATCATGACATTAGACTAACTATCTCAAAAGTTTAAACTGATGGATAAATATCGTGAATGATTTTATACAGTATCATTGATAAAGTCTAAATCTTTGCTCTTTTTTTTTGTACATAAAATAGGGGGGAATGGTGCAAGCATTGAGCATTAACAAGCAGTGGAAAGGCTACACAATTGACTATGAAGGAGCTCAAAAGTTAGTGTTTTGCATGAAAGAACCAAATTCATGCTTTTCAAGGAACCATACAGTTAGGATCTCAGTTCATCCCAACACTACTTCTCACTGGGATTTTGAAGTTAACGGCTATTTTCCTGATAGAAATTGCACCATTGTTGACTCCCATGGCGACATCTCTGCCCAGGTTCGACTTCATTCGCTTTATTATTGATGTGGAATGAAAATGTAAAACTCGAATCGATCACGTCAAATTCGAAGAAAAACTTGAAATCCATCGAAGAGAAGAGAAGAGAAGACTAGGACTTGTATTTCGGTAATTCGAGAATGAGCCATACAACAAACCATAACGAGTATTTATTGGCAAATGAGAAATCCTAAAATGCAACATTATGAAGATACCCTAAAATACGAAATTATGAAAATGCCCTTGAACAATGTGAAAACATAAAAGTGGGCTGAAAACACGTTTAGAGGCCGAACTTAGAGAAAATAGGCAAGGCCAAAGGAGTTGGGGTTGCATAATTCAATATGATAACTTCATTTTGATTGGTTGCAGGCCACGTAACTCCTCATGGATCCAAACTTATGACCGTTTAAAGTTGCCCTAGCAAATTAGTGCTTCTGACCCACTTGTTTGGGTTTCTGCGCAGTCCAGCTATTCTAGAAATTCTTTTGCTATTCGTCATACATCAATTATTGTCAAGGAATCAATTTTTCCAAAAGCTTAAGTTAATAGATGAAGAACTAAGAATGGTTTTATACTCTAATGCCCCCTCACATGGAAGCCCATTAGGCTCAAAACATATATATCAATATTTAGAATATGGGCTATCGAGATTCAAACCCCTGATCTCTTGGTCAACAAGGCTCTAAAATTATGTTAAAGAACTAACCATTTCCCAAGCTTAAGCTCATGGGTGAAATTGAAGAATGATTTTATACTCTAACAATTATGTTATTTTCTTCACAAAATGTGGGGAGTTCTGTTGTGTTGTGTTTGTGTTTGTATTATAAAAGGTTCAAATAAAGGAGTCGTTCCGTTGATTAGATATTTCAATAACCTTGAATTTGTACCTGATCCGGTTAATAAGTGGGTAAACCACATTTAACTATACGGGTAGCTTTCTTTATTTACTTATTCACCAACCTAGATGTTAAATTTTACTGGACTTTTTAGGCCCGAATCACGAAGTTGGAACATAAGAAGTTCAAGTATAAGCACAAGTGAGGTTTCATTCGAAAATTAATTGGCATTAGGTGGAGTAAACCGGTAGGCTATAGGTTGGCCTTCTCTTTCACAACTCCAATGTAGGATTTAACTATACTCATATGTGGAGTCCGTAACACTACAAACGTACTACATCTAATCATATTTACTCTTTGACAATAAATTTTATGACAGATTGGGATAAAAGAAGAAATCGAGAAGGAGATGAGAAGCAAAGATGTGTACCACGTTGTGGTCAAACCCGGCATTGACCAAGCCTTTGTTTTTGGTGTCATTGCTGTCTTGGATTACATGCACCACGAGTCTACTAGGTGCTAATGTCAACTTTTGTATTGCGATCTTATCGCTAATTATTTCATATAAAACATTACTAATATTATTGTTAGGATATTTTTTATTAATGTCAAACAAATAACAAAGACTTTCAATATATATATATATTCTTGTATGTATTTTAGCATCTAATTAATTTGTTTCTACCTCAATTATTGAGGTATTGATTTGTTGTAATGTGTTCGATGTTATATAATAGCATATAATTTGTTACTATTTTCGAATAAGAGCAAATTATATTGCTCTAATACTATGTTTCTCTCATGCTTCCAGGCTAATATGCTTCCATAATGACACGCTTCTCAGGTTGGGGTTCCCGAGAAACAGCCTCCTTTCAGGATAGCACCTAAAGGAGGACGGCTGCGTACATCTACCCCCCTAGACCCTGCTTATACGGGAGCGCTTGTGGCATTAGGACTATTGTTGTTGTTGTTGTTTGAATAAGAGCAAATTATCTGTCTGGATTCTTCGTAGCATATGGATTATGTAATTTGAAATTAGATATTGATGAGTTTTAATTTAATATTTGATTATTGTTTGATTTGGCTGAGATTTGGATAAGATATGAGTTGATTTACCTAAATTAATTTGATTTGAATTGATATTGCAAATCTGAATATGTTTAGATAACTCTATTATAAAATGGGTTTAAGGGTTATGGTTGAAAAGAGAAGAATTTAGAGGAAAAACGTAAAGAGAGTATGAGGCCATCCTGGTAGGGAGAGAGATTGATGTTGAGAGATGTTTTTGATTGAGAGTTGTGTGAGAGTTTTTGTAACTTTCTTTTTTCAGAATTGGTGGCTTGTTATGCAGTAGTCACATTATGGGAGGATTGGTGACTTGCCGTGCAATATTATATTATAGGAGAGTTGGTGACTTACTGTATAATATAATATTAATTATTGTATATGGGGGTTTGAGTTTATGATTAGAGATTGTAATTGCTAAATTTTGTAGTGGATAAAACATGGTGACTCTAAACTGCTCCTAACAAGTTGACTCAAAAAGGGGCGCACAACTGCTAACTTGCTCTGATATAATGTCAAATTTCTACGAGTTTACTTAACCTAGGATATGAATTGTATATAGTGCACCTAAATATGAACCTAGGATATGAATTGTATATAGTGCACCTAAATATGAACTATCCTAAAACTAATTGATATTATACATCACATAAAATCTTCTAGTGAAAAAAGTGAAATCATAATTTTTTTGTTTTGTTAATTGGGGGATACCCTAAAAAAAATGCACGTAAGTGCTAAGGGGATCTGAGCAGAACAAAAAGAAAAAAAAAGCATCTACAAAAAGCAGGACGCATCTACAAATGGTAGGGCCTTAAAAACAAAAGAGCCTCTCCTCAAAAACAAGCCAAAAAACTCATAGCAAAAACCGAGCACTCCCTCTCATCCCTCGTAGAACTACACTACAACCCTGAAGAAGGACCATTGTCCTCCAAGTCTTGATGCAATCAAAGTTCCACACAATTTCATCTAGTGAGTACGGCAATTCTTCGCACCAAGCCCTTGTCCAAAAACCGATCTTCGTCTTAGTGCTCTGCAGAAGATCTCAGTCTCAGACCACTCAACATTCTCAAAGACGGTCTTGTTCCTCGAATTAGGGTCCGATCATCATAAATAATTGAAATGGTTGTATAGTAAATAACGTTGTTAAAAATATAAAATCAAAAATAAAATAATTCAAGAATATTGAATAAAACTTTAAACAAAATCACAAAAAAAATAATTTAAGAACATCTTGAATTAAACCAAGATAAGAACCAATAAATGAGATTTGGATCTAAAACTTTGCATAAACATATTGAGACTTTGATAAACAATATAAAAGAAAAAAGGCCAAATTATGGAAAGACCTCCTGAACTTTATAATTAAGCACAATACACTCTCTGTACTTTCAATTTTATAAAATAGCTCCTTGAACTTTACAAACACACCCCTTCACTTTAAATTTCATAGAATAAATCCCTGAACTTTATAATTAAACACAGTACACCCTTTACACTTTCAGTTTTACCCTTGAATTTTGTTATTGCAAAACTCACCCTCTGAACTTTGTTACTAAATATAAGACACCCTTTAGACAATAATAAATTTAAAATTTAAAAAATTTTGAAACAAAATATGAAAAATAATTTTTTAAAAAAAGTTTGAAAAAATATAATAATATTTTTAACTTTGATTTTTCAATATTTTAAACAATTATTTTTCAGAATTTCTTTTTAAATTTTGAATTTTGCACAATTTTTAATTTTTAATTTATTAATCTAATTTTAAAAAGATTATTATATTTTTCTTATAATATTTTATAAAAATTTAAAAAAATATTTTATTATATTCTAAATTTATAATAATATTATTATTATATTTTATTAAGAAATTATTTTGTGTAAAATTTATTATCTTATCTTTTTCTTAAAAATAAAAACTCCTATCTTTCGCATAAAAATTAGAAAATTTATATTTTTTATACAAAAGCAGAAAATTTATGATTTCAATTTGATAATTTTTTTCAATTTTTAAATTTATTAATTAATTTTTTCCAAGTTAAAAAATATTATTATAAAAATTTTTGTAAATTTTTTTTCCATAATTTGTTTTAAATTATTTTAATTTTAATTTTATTAATATCCAATAGGTGAGTTGCATTTATTAACAAAGTTCGGGGGGTTAGCTGTGTATATTTACAAAATTCAAGGGCTATTTTTTGAAATTGAAAGCATAGGAGTGTATTGTGTTTAATTTTAAAGTTTAGGGAGTGTGTTATGTGTGATAACAAAGTTTAAGGGGTTATTTTATGAAATTGAAAGTGCAGGGATGTGTTGTGCCTAATTGTAAAGTTCAGGGGGCTATTTTATGAAATTAAAAGTGTAGGAGAGTGTTGTGTTTATTTGTAAGGTTCAGGGGGTCTTTTCATAATTTGGCCAAGAAAAAATAACACTTAGAAAGAATAAGTATTAGAAACTTTGGATAGACATTTTTGTTTTGATCCAAAACTTGGATGATTATTATTGACAAAATCAAACCTATTTATAATACAATCATGAGAAAATAAAAAGACCAGAATAGTATGCTAGAATAATTACATGAAATTAAACACAACAAAAACTTGCCCTAGTCTTCGCCCTCCTCCATTATGACCGGTTATGGGAGAGAGAAAGCCGCCATAAATACGTCCTTGAATGTCTGCTTTGAATCATATGGTCAAAAGCACTAAATGCTATAATAACTAGGTAAATAAAGACTATACCTAGTATTAAAGGAATACACAGTAATATAGTATAAAAATACAAAACACAATAATACGACAATACTAAATGTCTTCAATTTCAAATGTACTGACTATTAGAGTATAAAATTAATCTTGGGCTTGCATCCATCAGCTTAAGCTTTTGTAAGAGTTGGTTCTTTGATATGATATCAGAGCCTTGTTGACTAAGAGGTTAATAGTTTGAATCCAAACAACCCCCACTTTCAATATTAATATAATTTAAGCACAAGATATGAGGTAGGTTTGGGCACTATGCACTCTTCTAGCCCAATGGCATTTGCTTGAGCAGGTATGTTAGAGTATAAAACCAATATTGGGCCTTTACAATCCATCTGTTTAAACTTTTGGGAGAGTTGGTTCCTTGATACTGACTTCTCAAAACATGTTGTTCTTCTTTTACATAGATTTTTATTTCTTTTATCAACCATAAGGGTAGACGTGAAATGGTTTTTTTGCCGATAATTAGTGACAGAGTCGTGATACAAAGCAGGCAACTCGAACAAACGAGTCCTAAGTCAATCCGTATATAGACGGGGATAAAACAACAGAAACAATACAAATATGAATACAAGCAAAAACAGGCAAACACTAAGAACTTCAAATACCATTAAAGCGAATTCAGAAACATGACAAACCAAAACACAAAAATATAGGATAGCTACGCCCATAATCTCCCGAAGTAAGTTGCTCAATTATAAGCAGATTAAAACTTTCAAAGCCCGATCCTAGTCTTTTTCCCGTCTCTCACACAAAACAAAGCAATACTTCATCAATTATTGAACATAAAACAAGAAGTAGAAGTGTCAGTTTCATCACAAGACTAGCTAAGATACAAAATGCAACTTCGCTTTCTTACCTTCATCTTCATCTTCCCCAGATGTGTCACAATCTTTGAAATTTTCTGTTTCACTTGTCCAAATTCATTTATCATTATATTTTGATGCGGAACAGAAACATAGTGTTTGAATTGAGCATGCTAAATTTAAATTCGAAGAATAAATTCGGAATCCACCGAAAAAAAAGAGAAACTAGGGTTTCTTGTATTGAGTAACTGGAGAATGAGAATTACAACAAGCTATAGCGACTATTTATAGGTATAATAAAAAAACCCTAAAATGAGTATTTATAAAAACGGCACTAAAAATGCAAAATTACAAAAATGCCACTAAAATATCTAGAAAAGATAAAGTGGCCTAAAAACACATTTAGAGGCCAAATATAGGAAAAATATGTCGAAAAATCATAAGCTTATATAATGAATAATTAAAACTCGGGATACCTAAGTAATAGTTTCGTTAACTCTTTAGCGTTGTTGAAGACAAAGGCCAAAGTGGGGCCACACGTAAGAAAAAGAAGTATTGCAAGAAGAAGTTAGCTCGTGCTTTGGCCTCTATTAGAGCTTGGTTGATATAAAGTTTCTACGCATGCAATTCCTGAGGCATAATGATGGCAGCAAACGACTCCAGAAATGCCTAAAATTATCCAGGGAGTTTATAGAGCAACCGGTTCAACAAAAACTCCTACGGTCATGTCAGAAGTAATAATAGCATGTCGTGCTCTTGTATTGGGGTGTATGCTTTTGGGATTGAGTGTTACTACTTTTTGTATGGGTCAAGGTGCTGGGCGTTTGGTGGTGGATGTTGTTTCGTTACTATGCTTTGCACTATTTGTATGAAAGAATGAGAAGCACACATAATTCAGTGGCCCTCTCGTATATTTATAGATATATAAATGGGCTTACATCATATACAAGGAAGGCCTATTGGGCTCAGTAACATACAATAATAAGGCCTATACAATATAGTCTAACATCTCTCCTTAACCGAAGCAGGAGGTAGCCGAATGCGAAGGTTGGACTTAAAAATCAGGAAAAGAGCGCGCAGAAGACTCTTTGTGAAGATATCGGTAATCTGTTGTGAGGAAGGAATATGAAAAACTCGAACAAGACCCATTTGAACATGCTCGCGAACAAAATGGATGTCAATCTCGATATGCTTCGTGCGAATATGCTGGACGGGGTTGGTAGACAAGTACATGACAGAAACATTGTCATAATAGACTAAAGTAGCCCATGGAAGAAGAAGACTGAGCTCACTAAGGAGAGAACTACAACAAAACTGACCATATGTAACAAACAAAAAGCGTTGCCTTAGGCTGTAAAAGTGTTACCTTAGATCTTATGTAACACTTTTTTTTCCGTTACGTTACGGGTGTGTTACATTAGCCTAATGTAACAGTTTTTTAGCCTAATGTAACAGTTTTTAATAGTATTTCCATAGGCATATATCTAATGTAACACTTTCTCAAAACCATTAGGCAACAATTAAATGAGACTTGTTGTAACAGTTTTTGATCTAATGTAACGCTTTTATTAAGGATCATATAGAACTTTTTTCCCCCTAATGTAACACTTTTATAAGTCTTAAGTAACGGTCTTCTGAAACCTAGCATAACAATTTTTTATTGACGTATAGTCATTTATATTAAAGCCATGATAGGTGAAAGATCTGACTAGTGCAACAGTTATAAGCTCAATACAAGCATTTTGTTGCAGAACTAATGTATTGTATCCATCTCGATAAAGTATCCAACTTGCAAACGCAAACAAAACATATCTTTGAAATGCACAATAATAATCCATATCCATACATGAAAAGATCCGAAATGTGAAGTGTTTCACATTTACAATGAGAATCCATATACATACAAATTAAGTCTCCACAATGTAAATACTAAAAATACCACAAAATCTTATCAAATTTAACCTTAAGCTTGATAACATTGTCGAACACCTTTGAACAAAACAAACTTAACAACTCCTTACGCACCCCTTGATGAAACATCATCCCCCTACAAGAAAGCAAAAAACAAATGAGAATCATGCAAAGTTAACATAAAAACACATAGGACATAAGGCACACTTATTACAAATTAATTAGAACTACATGTATCAAAAATCTACTCATAAACAAACTACTTATATTATATCTACTAAAACAACTATAAAATTAGTCACATTCTTATAACATATTCAGTAGTTACATCAAATAGAGTAAGAAACAATATCATAAATAAGCAAAATGAGTAAGTAGTTACTATGCTAGCTAACAAAAAGATACCAAAATATTTTTAGTACGTTAACCATGTTTCCAATTTCATTCCAAAAACATTTCTCTAAAATATTGATTAAGAGAAATAAAAAAAACTATACCTATTTAGACGGCAAAAGTTGATTTTTGGTATTGATAGAAGATGCAAGCATTCGATCTGCAGAAGTTAATTGTCTGAGATGTCACAGAGACGTAGCATTCTCAAAAAGGATGCCAAAGGATGGCCACTCCATATAAACCTTTAAGGATTAGACAAGAGGAATACAGTCTATAATAGAATATCATGCTACAAACATGGCAAATTCGTTAATGCTCTCAAAAGAATGCACGCTTTCCCATAAAGATGGAACTCGATATCAAGAGTGCAATAAGATATTAACACATCTAAAAGAATGATGCATCGATACTAAATTGCCTCAACACCCCCAAGATACCTAATAGATAAGCGTAGTATCTCAATCATTAGCAATTAATACTAAGCATTAACTTTAAAAAGACAGAATCTCTTAACATCGAAAACCAGAAGACCACAATCCAATAACAACATGATTAAATGTCATAAACAAGGAATATTAATAAAACAAGCAATGCCAATCCTTCTTGTAACTACCATATCATGTGAAGTCAAATTCCAAGAGCAGAAAGTCACATCTACATTTCATTCAAGAAAGGAATTCAACAAGAAGTAACGGGAATGTGGAACATCTAGTGGAGTATGGTTCCCTACAACAATAACAACCAAAAAAAAAAACCCTATTGCCTCAAGGGCTCTCTCCCAAAACAGGGTTTGGGCAATAAGTACTTCATTTGGCAATAAGTAAACCATGAAGTCATTCATGAAGCACAATAGATATCACAGGAGCCCAAATCACTTAGATGAACTCTAAATAACTATTCATCCAAAAAAGGAACCTCAACTATGGGAAATAAAATGTAAGAAAGAAGTAACTTGAGCACTAAGAACTTCGGTACCAACAAGCATGCCAAGATATTAGAATATCCAAAACAACAGCATAGTACTTATAGTCGTAACGTGCTTGATTTCCTCCAACCAATAAGGTTCATAATAGACAATCAATTATCATCAACAAAAATGGCATCAAGTTTTCTATTGCAATACGAGAATTAATAGCACAATAAGCATCATAATCATGCCAAACACTTCATCAATTTTGCAAATAATACGTTCAAAAGTGGGGCACTTACATCTTGGTAGCTTTTCAACTGGGCATCTAGCTTTGGCCTCCAATTCTGCAAATCCTATATCATAGAACAAGCACCCCCAGCTAAACAAATAAATCCCAAATTTAACATAAAACAAGAATGACACATGTCAAGATTGCACACACAAGAGGAGATTGAGAGAATGGTAACTTGCTTATATATTATAGTTTCAAATTAACTGTTGTACATAAAACCAGTTATTACAAGCAAACGAAAAGAAACACCAAGTTTGCATCAATGTTTAGAGTCCACGTTTTTGTAGAAGAGTAGCCCAAACACCTTGAGAGTCTATGTTAAAATACACCATTTACATTGCACTTGTTTGCATTAATGTCTCTTGTAAGTGTATGCCTATATCAGGTTTACAGCCCCAACATAAAACGGAAAAATAACATTCATTACCTCAATAAAAACAGGTCTCTTTGTTATATCAACTAATGAGTGCTTTTTTCTTTTTTCTCCTTGAATGCCCTTAACCTATGTTTTCTCTATTTTCCTTGGACAACATTGAATATGTTTGCTTCAACTCTCTTATAGTATGATAAAAGCAAATTCTAGTGATGGATCCATCAATTGAAGGGGGCTCTTTTGTCCAGAGACCCTTTGAGTCATATTTTTCCCTTAGCAGCATTTGTCATTTGCACTTTTTCTTGTCTTCCTTTCAGTTATCAATAATGTGCTTAATATGCTACATGTACTTTGGTATATTTCTTGATTATTCAATGTTAAGATTCCTCACTTGATGCATAAGTTTTCTACTCTGATCCTTTTCAATGTCTGCGTAGAATCTTTCTCAGTTGCAATCAAAAGATGGTCAATGCTAAATAGAATTAGATTTATCACCCAACAACTATCTCCATTGGTCATTTTCATCATATCATTGTCTTTTAATTCTTTGCCGTTAAAAGCATTTCAACATTCTATTTCATCCCTTCTTCATTTGACAAGATATGGGATATGAAACATAATACACCTCTTCATAAAATGATTCAGAGAATAGCTTGGTATCAACAATTCAGAGATGAGAACTTACTTTAAAGGATCCTGAAAATCAAAAAACTTAAAAGAGCTTATAAGGTTCATAACTCTTTCAAAGTTTGTTAAATATGATAGCATCCCTCTCTTAACTACTTATAAGGCCTCAAATCTTTCTCAACCATTTGATAACACCCTAGTTTAGCTTTAGAGTATTCAATCTCTCAAAAATCTTTACCTAGTGGTTGACAATCTACTATGGAGTTGTTTTACAAATAAGCTATCAGAATAGAATTTAACCTGTGAAGTTTAATTCAAACTTCATATAAGTTCGAACATTGCTCCAACAATTATGAAATTAACAACTAGCCAAGCAAGGTTCTAGCTTAACTAACTACATTACATGCCATAAACTTAACACACTACTACATAGGTCAAGTACGTTCAAATAACTGAAATCCATAACAGAAATTCACAACCAATAGATATAAGCTTACCACAAAAGGAGAAAAGGGCAACCTTAAGAGGTCAGCACCATGTTGGTTTTGTACTTTTGGAAACTATTTTAACTTAAATTAGCAAAAATAAAGAGTAACTTATACAAAATTGTGAAATTAGTTAATTAGGGTTTATTTTCACAAAAGAAGAAATCAGTTGATCTCAAGAGTGGCAAATAAGGTCTAGGGTTCCCATTTTTGACCTAAAACAGTGTCTAAGGTTCAATTTTAAGATATAAACAACATCAATATGAAAAATCAACAAAAATCAAAGAAAAAATTAACAAAAAAGTGAACGAAAAACGAGAGGGAGAGATGCCAACAGAGAGATAGGGTCGTGAGCGAGCGGCAACAGAGGACGGGTGGCGAGGGCAACGGCGACCGTGGCGGGGCGGGGAGCAGCGACGAGGCAGTGACGGTGACGGGGCCGTCAAGCTGAGTTTGAGTCAGAGAGAGAGTGAAGATGAACGAAGAGAGGGGAAGAGGAGGAGTGGGTTTGCTGAATAGTAACTTTTTTTTTTTTTTTTAAATTACTTGACCCCCAATATTTTGGGGAAATTTTTAGTCAAAATTAGCTATAATTTTTACGAACAAATTAAATTTGAATAAAATCAAATTTTTTGATAAAATTTCGCTAAGTTATATTAATATTTTAAAATTTGATATATTAATTTTTTAGTCTATAATTATTGTTAAATATTATTTTAGTTCAAAATAAAACATATTTAGTAAAATAATCTAAATAATAATATAATAATATTATTTTAGTTCGAAGTGAGGATGAGTTATGTATATCTATAGTATCCCAAATATGGTGTCGTTTCAATTTCTTGTTTAGGGATTAAATTTTGGGTTGTGGATTGAAGTTTGATGTATTTGGGTCGGGATTTTTCTTTGATTTTCTTTAGTACGCTGTATTTTGAGATTCAGTTTTGAGCAATATATCAGTCCTTGCCATTTGGGAAAAAAATATTATATAAAACTGTAATATAAGCAATAAAATTATAGGTCGTGCATATGATGAAGGTAGTTATAGTAAGAGGATAGTGAGTTTACTAATAGAAAACGTCAATTTTGTACGCCTAGTCATTGTAATTTTAACTGTTTTATTAAATATATGTAGCTTTTGAACAAAAATACTATTTCACAAATTTTGTGTACAATAATTAATACACAAAATCTCACAACATTGTTATGTAATTTTCCCTTAAAATTTAATCTTAAAACTATTTGGTTCTCATGTATCAAAACATAAATTTATTTAAAAAAAGAGAAAGTTTTAGGTAACAGATTTAAAGTATTACAAAACACAACAAATGTAACACTTCATAAAAAGTGTTGCCTATAATATGGCTTATGCAACAATTTTTTAGAATGTTACATTAGGTACCAAGCAAATATAACAGTTTTTCTAAAGCGTTACATTAGATACTAAACAAATGTAACAATAAAAAAAGTGTTATCTAAACACTACCTATCGTAACCACAAATGTTACAATTTAAGTGTTACCTTAGGTCACTTTTGTTAACATTCGGAGACGGCGTTGGAGACTGCACGATACTCAGCCTTAGCACTAGAACGAGAGATGGTGGGCTGTCACTTGGAGGACCAGGAGATAATGTTCCCGCTGAGAAACATAGAAACCAGATGTAAAACGACGAGTGTCAGGGCATCCAGCCCAATCATGCCAATTGCAATATAAGCATGAATTAACTAATATTAAGAGGGGCAATCTTTCCATGTTAGCATTTCTCACAAAAATTAAGTCACTGGCTGATAATCTCAGATCTGTACATGCCTCTGTCTCCGATGTTGATATGGTTTTAGCTGCTGTGGATGGTCTCTTTGATGATAAAGATTTCCATATTGTTTGTACCTCTATTACATCTAGAGCCCCTTTTCCATCATTTATTGAGGCCAAGTCTATGTTAATGAACGAAGAATCTTGTCGTAAGAATGCTAACACAAGTACCCCCGCCCTTTTCCTGGCTACTAGGACCACTGAGGTGGCCCAGCCGCCGCCAACGGGGCAAGCCGTAACCCAACCGCAGCAGCAGCCGCAGGTGGTTGCCTCGGAGCAGGCCGCTGTGCTTCCAGCTCATCAGACTTCACATGCTCCTGGCTATGAAAATCAGTTTGGTAATGGTCGTGGAAATGGCCGTGGTTGTGGGGGTCGAGGTAATGGCCGAGGTCGTGGTCGTAATGGTCGTGGTTATGGTAATTTATGGATGCAGAACACATGGGGTCAAAATTACAGGGGGATGCCGTGGCCCATGCCTCCTTTTTACATGCCATATCTGCCACCTCATACAAGTTCTGCTCCTCAGGGTGGTAATGTACCTTCTTATCCACATTTTCATCCAGCAAATAATGCTTATACCACTGGCTATGGCTTTTACCCAGGTTTCGATGCAAGTCAGTTTCCCCTATAGCCTTGTTCCACCCCTATTCCTGACTCCTCTTGGATCATGGATAGCGGGGCTTCATCTCACATGACAAATAACCTAGGTATCCTAACATCTCTGTCTCCATATAATGGTTTTGACAAAATTTTAGTGGGTAATGGTGCATCTCTTCCTATTGCGGGCATTGGGTCATGTTTTCTCTCCACTCCTGGAGGTCGTTTTATTTTAAATAAAGTACTATTCGTTTCCGGTCTCTCCAAAAATTTACTTTCTGTCCGTCAATTTTGTTCTGACAATAATTGTCTTCTTGAATTTGACTATTTTGGTTTTTCTGTCAAGGATCCTAAATCAAAGTCTACCGTCATCTGCTGTGTCAGTCCGGGGCCTCTCTTTACAGTACCAGGATCCTCCTCTATCCATACATCATTTGTTGCGTCTCAAGTCTCCTCTTCTCTTTGGCACCGTCGCTTGGGTCATCCAGGAGAACCAGTTTTATCTTCTTTAGTTAAGCAAAAATTTATGTCCTATTCTAGTTCTTCAGAGTCCAGTCTGTGTCATGCTTGCCAACTAGGTAAGTATAGTCGTTTACCTTTTCAAAAGTCTGTTACCAATACTACGCGTCCTTTTAATATTGTTCATTCTGATGTATGGACATCCCCTATTACCAGTTTCAGTGGTTTTAAGTATTATTGTTATTTTTGGATAATTATTCTCATTTTGTACGGATATACCCTATGCGTACCAAATCTGAAGTTTTTGACCTGTTCGTTCAGTTTTGCAATCTTGTGTTGAATCAATTTGGTGTGAAAATTAAACACTTTCAATGTGATAATGGTACTGAATATATCAACCGTGATTTTAATGGTCTTTTTATGTAAAGGGGCATTCTCAGTAGGGTCTCTTGCCCTCATACCTCCCAACAAAATGGGAAAGCTGAACGCATACATCGTACTATTGGTAACATGATGCGTTCCCTCTTTTTTCAAGCTTGTATGTCGTTGGAATTTTGGGTTGAATCAGTTTCTGTTGCAGCACATATTATCAACCTCCTGCCATCCACTTCTATTAAGAAAAAATTCCCTTTCAATGTTTATATAAAAAGAAAGTTGATTATGGTCACCTTCGAGTTTTTGTTTGTGCATGCTATCCGAATTTGAGTGCAACTACATCCCACAAGCTAGCGCTGCGCTCCACTTTATGTGTTTTCCTAGGCTATCCACCGAGTCACAAAGGTTATAAATGTTTGGACCTTTTTACTAACAAAATTATTATTTCGAGGCATGTTGTTTTTAATGAAGCAGATTTCCATTTTGCACGTTTGGGCAATTTTTCTCAAACCACAATGAGCTGGCCTCACCAAGTCTTTTGCCCGCCGCTTATGACATCTCCGTTGGCCGGTGCACCACCACCAATGCCGCCGGCAACCGCAGTGCCCGTGCTGCACCAGCAGGGCCGCCCCTGCCACCACCTGTCCCTGCTGCGGTGGTTCCTCCAGCGCCACCCGAGGCGTTGGCGCCTCCTCCTGACCGGCCTCTGGGTTCTTCTGCTTCCTCTATACATCCCATGTTGACTCATGCTCGGGCTAGTATTGTTAAACCTCTTCTCAAACCTTCTATGGTTGGTCATAACTCATTGCCCAAGGTACCATTTTCTTATAAACAGGCTCTCACTGATGAAAATTGGAAGACAGCAATGCTCGATGAATTTAATGCCCTCATTCGCAATAAGACATGGGATCTTGTTCCTCTGCCCCCTCATGGTAACATTGTTGGTTCCAAGTGGGTTTTTCACATAAAACAAACAACTACAGGTCAGGTTGAAAGGTATAAAGCTCGGTTAATTGCTCAGGGATTTACAAAGAGGTATGGCATAGACTACGGTGAAACTTTCAGTCCTATTGTTAAACCTGCTACTGTTCGTACGGTCTTAACTATTGCTACTTCTCAACACTGGCCTATTCATCAACTCGATGTTAAAAATGCATTTCTTAATGGCACACTTAATGAAGAGGTCTACATGATGCAATCGCCAGGTTTCATCAGCTCACAATATCCTGATCATGTCTGTAAGCTTAACAAGTCCCTTTATGGTCTCAAGCAGGCTCCTCGTGCCTGGTACACTCATTTTGCTACCTTTTTACAAAGGTTGGGCTTCCGTAGCTGTAAGTTTGATTCTTCTTTATTTGTCTTACCTCGTGAACATGACATGGTTATATTACTGGTATATGTTGATGATATAGTTCTCATTGCCTCTTCTCATGCGCTCCTTCACGATATACTTCATTCTCTTCTATCTGAGTTTGACATGACCGACTTGGGGCGCCTCAATTACTTTCTCGGCATCTCAGTATCTCGCTTATCTACAGGGTTATTCTTGTCTCTATCTAAGTATGCACATGATCTCCTTGATCGGACCAACATGCTCTCTTACAAGCCTGTTGCCACACCTACAGATTCCAAGTCCAAGCATTCTTTGGAGGACGGCGACCCCATGACTGATCCCACCTTATACAGGTCCATTGTTGGTGCTCTTCAATATCTCACTTTTACTCGTCCTGACATTTCTTATGCAGTTCAGCAGGTCTGTCTGTTTATGCATACTCCACGCACGTCGCATTGGATGGCTGTTAAGCGCATCCTTCGGTATATTAAGGGCACTATTGATCATGGTTTGACTATCTCCCCAACTCGTTTGGACCAACTTGTGGCTTACTCGGATACTGATTGGGCTGGATGCTCTGATACCATTAAAGAATGAGAAGCACACATAATTCAGTGGCCCTCTTGTATATTTATAGATTTACAAATGGGCTTACAACATATACAAGGAAGGCTCATTGGGCTCAGTAACATATAATAATAAGGCCTATACAATATAGTCTAACATTATAGAGGTGTATTTTTTTTTTTTTTTTTTCCGGATAATTATTTATAGAGGTGTATCTTATCATTTTTCCCTTTATCCACACTTTAGTTGTGGCTTTCGGGTCTCCTTGCTAGATGCCCACATTTGCATCGTGAGTTTGCCCATGCTACAACGACAATGACAAAAACAACAATCCCAATGCAACAAGGGCTCTTCCCAAAGCAGGTTTTGAAAGGTGAGATATACGCAGCCTTACCCCCTCAGAGTTGTCAAGGAATCATTTGTTCCAAAAGTTTAAGATAATGAGTGAAGACCCATAAATAGTTTTATACTAACATGCCCCTCACGCGAATGCCAATTGGGCTTGAAACGTGGATATTGCATAGACGCACCTCATACCTTGTGCTTAAATTACGTTGTTATTGAAATTGGGGGCTGTTAGGATTATAACATCTGACCTCTTGATCAACAGGATTCTGATACCATATCAAGGAACCATTTGTTTTTGGGATAGAAGGTTCTATGACAAGAGTGCTACCATAAAGAGCGGCTGTATCCAAGAGCCTCGAACTCTAAAAAGTAAAAAAAAAAAAGCAAATGAAACAATAAAGCACAAACCAATAATAAAACACGCAAGTAACAAGTAACAATAGCTAACATATAGATCTGAGACGCTAGGGACGAGCATCTCAATCATAAAAACCGATAAGTGTATAAGATGGATTGTGTACGTGTAACTAGGGCCGGACATAATCCCAAACAACCACAAGCACCTGCTTGGGGCCCCCGAAATTTAAGGGTCTCAAATTTTAGAGGATTTTATTTTTAGAGTCTTAGCTATTAATATTAATAAGTTTTAATATTATAATTTTTAAATTTTATTATATATAAATGGTCCCATCTAAAATGTGCGTTTGAGACCTCAAAAATATCACGACCGGCCCTGCATATAAGATTGGCTCAAAACCGTTCATGCCTTATCCTTTGCACCACTACCCAACACACAAAAAATAAGAGAGAGAAATAGAGGCCTAGTAGAGTTTATGAAATAATAAAATAAAAAATGGAGCCAAGAAATTATAAGGTGACATGTTTGATGTTCATGGTGGGATGCTTGGTGGCTTTCATTCTTCAAATCTATTTCTTCTCTCCCATCTCTGATCCTGATCTTCTTTCTTTGCCTTCTTCTTCGTCTTCGTTTCTTCCCGAAAACAACCATTTACAGGTATGTATGTATGTACGTACGTAAATATGTATGTTGGTGTGATCGGGACTCTAAGTAACTGTAACAGTTAGTCGCACAATTGTCGGTTTGTTGAAGGGTCGTTTTGAAAGTTAGTTAGTGCTTGCTTTGTACAGTTTGTTTCGCCTTTGGAGAAAGCAGAAAATAGGTTTAAGAATGGTTTACTATTTTCAATTTTCAGTCAAGTTTAGAGAAAATTGATAACAAAAGCCACGAATAGCAGCGATAATTTCTAAATATGGTTTCTTGGTTCTTAAAAAACCAAAAATCGTAAATGAAGCCGATACCTATTAGGCCTATACTCTCAGTTTTTTCCTACCATATTTTGCATTTTGTAATTCAAAAAATGACGACCTATACTTATATAATAGCTGATCTTACAACATAAAATGGATTATTCGGAAAAAGAAAATCTTTATTAAGAATTTCTACAATCGTATAGCTTCAAAGGGCGAAAATTATTTTAGAACAGAGATATAAAAATTATAATATAGCAAAAATTGTTAAATTTTATCAGGCCTATTTTTCGATAATTAAGCTTAATATCATAGAGAGAGTCTCTACAATATAAACAAAGCAAAAGAAAGAAATAAAATAACATCTCAAGAAGAAAAAGCCACAAGTTGGAAGTGCAACATGGGCAAAGCAAAGTATTGTATGCCCGGGTTTGCCCATGGTCCGCGACATGGACCACTGCTAAAAGGGAGTTTGAGGAGTATTCGAAAAGAGCAATCTGAAACAGGAACCAATCTGAAAAGATGATAGTCTAGGTGACGCCAGAAATAACTAATCTTTGTCTTGATCTGTGAATGGAATTGCTAATCAATCCACGTGGCTCCTCCATGTAGTGGTGAATGGCTACGTCAATAAGACCAACTATCGCTTGAAATCAAGTGATGATCCTTAATTTTATAGGCTCAATGATCCGCGGCATTTGGGGGTAGAGTTCTGAAAAATGTAGTTCTCCTTGATTCCCAAATTGCATTGAAGACGGCGAAGAATGTCATGATTCAAGCTGTCTTGGTTGTGTTAGAAAAAATAGTAGTAAAATAGTAAAAACACTTATGTAAAATTGTTGTAGAAATAGGCAGCAAAAATATCTAAAAAACAATACTCAAAATAAAACCGAAAGTGCGAGAAAGAGGCTAGACTATTGAAGAGCAATTAGAAAATCCAATGAAAAGAAGAGAGAAATTAGAAAGATCTCACAAAAGATGATATCGCGTCGTGGTAAATGCCACTGTCCTAAAAGACGATTTCGCCGCTGCTCCGGTGCATATAGTATAATCGGCAGCCGTCCTCCAGGATTAACGCGATCCAACTCTTAACGTGCACTCGTTAATTGCCGGGTAGGAGTACCTTGAACTTTGCCCGAAATTTGAGGAGAGAGAGAAGCAAAAGAAATAGGTATTCTTGTCAACCCGAATTCTACCTAGTATCGAACAACTCAAAAGGAAGGTCGTTTTTTTTCTTGAAACATTATTGTCGGACATTGGGATATGACTGCGAGATGATCATCAGCAACATGTACACCCTTATCTTAGTGCGGTAACAGCCCTTGCGAAGTGAAAAACTTCGTCAATTAAATTAAATTGAAATATGAAGCAAAGGTGGGTGGCTGTGAGAAAATGGGTATTTGAAATTCTGAGGAGAGAGAGTGCAGGGGTTTTTTTTTTGGGTTATAATTTTTTTTTGAGATTGACCTAAGACAAGGATGAGGTCACACAGTTTTTAAAGCTTGCATCCAACGGCTATAATTTTTTAACGATAAAAAATTGCCTGGAGTTAATGAATTGTAACACCTAAATTATAATTAGGTATGAATCTCCAAGGGCTAGTAACGGCAACAAGTATTAAGATCGGTGCAATGAATTCTAACGGCTATAAACGGCTACAAGAATAAATTCCAACAACCATATTTTTAATTAACTCTAACAGTCATATTTAATGACATTAAATGGCTACGGGTAATCGGCTAGGAACGGGTCTTGGAAAATTATTCCCCATAAAATAAATACACCTGTTAAGAAAAAGATCACCCACAAAATTTTTTAATGTGGGATACATTTCCCCCATAAAACTAAAGGTTAGCTTGTATCATTTTTACAACAGGTTGAACCGTTAAGGAATGAAAATTGCCATTACTGGAACAAATCTTTGAGATTGTTTGGGTAAATGATTGTTATCCCCCACCATCGCATTATAGCATTTCAGAGATTCCAAGATAACCTGCAAGTAAGAAACAGATGCTTGCACGATTCAACGTTATTTGAGCATAAAGGGCAAAAATTTTCGTTAGCGTCAAGAATCCCAATTCTCGCTAATCTCTCTTTTGTGTTTAGCCTCTCTAGAAGAGCCAACCACACCAATAACTCTATCTTGGGGGGATTTTGCCGGGCTTTTTAGGTTCGACCCACAGAGTTGGAACTTACGAGGTCCACTAGGCTTATAAGTCAGTCTTTTCTTTGCTACAATTTTCACGTCGGATTTACATTTGACTCATATGCGGATTTTTTAACAAAAATCATAAAAGTTTCATAACCCATTAAGTAATTATTGTTTCATTTAATTTGTTTTGATTAGAAAGTGATAAAACTTGGAGAAGGAGTGTTAAGAAACCCAGAGGATGTGTGTTTTGACAAAGATGGCATACTCTATACATGTACTCATGATGGTTGGATTAGAAGACTACACAAAAATGGAACTTGGGAGGATTGGAAATGGATTAATAGCACCACTTTGCTAGGCCTAACGGCTACAAAATCCGGGGACATTATCATTTGTGACACCGTACAGGTATCGATTATCGTAGTTGGCATCGTCTTGATCGTTTTTTTTTTTTGTATGTTAGCGTAGTCAAAGATGAACTCTTGAGGTTGTTTATTTCTGGCTTGCTTGGTGTCTTGTGTTGGGCTACTTGTGTGGAGCCTATATTTGTATTGTCATGAGCCAAGTGTATGGAATGGAGGACCAGGTTGATGATCCACGCGGGTCTAGGGGCTAAGCCCCCAGGATTATAGGTTCTTCACCTAGCATACTTAAACTTTTAAGATAATTGATTAATTATTGATTCATTTATCAGGTACTAATGCATTAGATCCCATTAGAATTTCAAAGTTAAGTGTGTCTAGGTAGGAGCCCTTGAGAGACTGAGTTTGTTGTTGTTGTTGATTACGATACAATTAACTTGTTATCTGTTTCTTTGTTTTCTGTAGGGTTTGTTTAAGGTTAATGAAGAGGGTGTCACACACATACTCTCATATGCAAATGGTTCCAGAATATGGTAATACAATGGTTATAATTCATGTTAGAATATAGGATTATTTACGTTTTAGTATCTCGACGTTTTTAAAAATAATAAAAGGACCTGACCTTTTTGAATTAATAAAAAAACCCCTAAATTTTTGTCGTATTAATATAAAGGTCCCTATAATTTTGAAGTAATAATAAAAAGTTCACTACCTGGTGTGATAATATCATTTTCTATCGATAGAGCTGATGCAACAACTAATCTTTTATTAATGCTGTAGTAAAATAATAAAATACCCTTCAATAACTACATTTTTGAACAAATTAAGCGAAACAGATATTAACTAATAGAGAGTTAAAAACGTTATTGATTAAAAAAATACACTTTTAGAGTTGGTTTTCTGATCAGTTTTAAATGACTTTATATAGAATGACCCTAAATAATATGCCTTTCTTGATATTTTTTTTTTTCCAAATATTATAATGTGGGTCGATCTGGGTTGACTCAGGTTTGCCGATGATGTGATAGAGGGAGAAGATGGGAGCTTGTATTTCAGCATAGCAAGCACCAAGTTCGGGGCCCATAATTGGTACCTTGACATGCTAGAAGTCAAGCCCCATGGCCAACTTCTTAAGTACAATCCTTTGTCAAACGAAACATCCATTGTCCTTGACGATTTGGGCTTCACCAACGGAGTTGCCATCTCCATGGACCAAACCTATCTTCTCGTTTGTGAGACTTGGAAGTGTGTTCTCCTTCTTTATTCCTATATCTAAAGTTATGTGCTCTTTTTCTTTGTTGGGTGTTTTGGATTCTACATGTGAGTCTAATAAGAAATCGTCTCACTTGTAAGACCGATTGGCTACTCCACTATAGGCTTGTAGCTACTGTCAATTGGTTTTAGGATTGAACCGGAACTTTTACATGGACTACATATACATATATGCTAACTTTACAAGTCAAGTCTATGACCCGGTGATGTTGCTGGGTCTATGTCATTTCAAGAGATATTAGGTCTAGGTGCAGCTAAAAAACTGTTAGGATAGGCTAGCATTTTTATACCCAGATGATGTGAATACTTGACACACTCGCATCAAATGCAACGGACATTGGAGTTTAACAACAATGACGAGACGACAAGACGTGTTATTAGAGTTTAACAAAGACATGATTCGTAATAAAAAGTATTGGTGTACTTTATCCTAGAAGAACCCAAAAAAAAGAAGCACCCCAAGTCTTATAAAGTATGACAAAAAGTTAAGCAAACTTACATTGTTATGATCATAACGAAACCGGGCAAATAAGTCAAAGCCATGCGATAAATGCCTCATTTGATATGCTGGAAGTAAACGTGGTAAGTAAAAGTTCATGAAAAATATAGATTTTAACTCTTATTTGGTTTTCAATTCTTTCAAAACATAGAAAGTAAATTACATAACTCTTCTTAGGTAAGTTTTAATTCCTTTGTTCTTAACTAACCTCCACAAAGAAGTTTTGTTTCTCACCCTGACAAGCAAACATTGTTTACTTACTTCCTAGAAAGTTGACACAAGAATTGAATTCTCCAGGAATACAACTTCCCATTGAAACTCAATTCATGTGGCGATCAAACGAGGTCAAATTATAGTAAATAGTAAATGCAAAGTGAATTTTGATCTCTTTATGCAATTTTCTTGCACTTTTTTTAGGTTTAGATGCCTCAAGTATTGGCTAACGGGCGATCGAAAAGGAAAAACGGAGGTGTTTATCGACAATCTACCCGGTGGACCCGATAACATAAATCTTGCCCCTGATGGTTCTTTTTGGATTGCATTGATCCAGGTACATATGTCTCTGTTAAATTTCAACTCTCAAAATTGGAACATACGAGGTTCACATAGGAGCCCAAGCGGAGTTATATCCTAAAACCAATTAGCATTAGGTGGAGTAGCCCACTAGGCTTATAAATTAATCTCTTTATTCTCACAACTCCTATGCGGAATTCTAATTACTAGGCTCATATGTGGATTCTCAACAGCCTCAGTACATCTTTTATTTTTCGTTAAATCATGTTAAGAAATTAACTATGTTAAAGATTAAGAGCTCGTCTTTTCGAGTTGCTTGTTTGTATCTCGACTATGCCGCTATGAGGTGCGCCGATGTTGCCAGGATACTGATTGACACCTGTTTCACAACCTACATTCATTAGTTAGTCCAGGTTCAGTTTAGTGGGGAATCCCGCCTGGTCCTCGTTAAAGAAGGCAGCTCTGTTTTGATCCCTAATTATTCTCCCAGTGTTGTTGCCCGTGCGGCCTCGAACAGATTGGCTAGAGAGCAGGCGTCCTTTTCGACACAATTCCAACCAGAAAGTCAGTGCAACGCTGTAGCTCGACATACTTCATGGGTCCGACCCTCCTTGGAGCAGATCACAATTTCCTCGAGTGCTTATGAGGTGCCTGAAACTTCTATCCCTTGGTCTACAAATGAAGGACGGGGGGTTACTTCAATGCCGTTCAATCAGATTTCCTTCCACCTCAATGGTCAGATCATTGGTAAATGGGCATTGGAATGCTCTTATCCCTTTGTGACACGGCAGCCTTGCCTTCTTCAGCCTTTGACCCATCCTCCGAGTTTACTTCCGTGGGTGGAGGAAGATGTCAATAGAGGGTCTAGGGAATACAGTCGGGCACATACTTCTCTTCCTCTTCCTTCTCCTCAACGTGGCGATCTTATTCTTGTTCAGGAAGTGTGTGGAAACCAACATTTGCCTCCTTTGATCCAGGGGGTGGAGGGTGACATCGCCAGTCATGCGCACTCATTGCATCTTCAGAATGTAACTTAAGATCCCGCCAGTGAAGATAACTTTGGATCCTCAGGACCTGTGTTTCCTCCATGTTTTGAGTCCTTTGCTTTAAACAGGTCAGAGAATTATATGGAGAGACCTAATGGAGTTGGAAAGCGAAAAGGAAAAGGAGTGATGACAAAAAGGGAGAGGAAAGCGTTGAAACACAAGAAAAAAGTGAATGAAAAGCGGAAGCTTCAGGAGTTCCTGAAAAGATATGTCGCCTAGGAACAACACGCTGGAAAAGACCAAGGCCTTAAACAAGCAGAAAAAGGGGAATGAGCGAAATGCGGAAGATCGTCAAAGACAGTCGGGAAGAAGAAAAAACGGAATAGGGGAAATACGTATGACAAGATCTCGGAAGCGAAGTATGACGAGATGATTATGCAAGCGGAGCGGACTATTGAGATGGGAAAATTAGGAGGGTTCAATTTTGATGGCTTCGACCCACCTAGGGTGGCAAAGCTGCTTGCTAACTGAGGTGGTTGATTTGGGGTTGTGGTTTCAGTCCAGCTCCTGGTTCCCATGTTTTTTCTTCAGTTGAGTTCCAGCATGGTGATCTTTTGGGTGGCTCTGCTTCAGCTTCTTCCGTTGTCCTGTCTTTTGTGTTTTTTTGTCTTTTGTTTTTTATCCCCTTCTCCTGTTTTGGTGGTCGTGGTTTGTTCTGCTTTTTGGGTTGGTTGCTCCTGTTTCTTGTTGTTGTCTCCCGGTTTTTCTTTTGGGTCTGTTCTGTAAGTCTCCCGGTTTCGGGATTTCTAGGGGCTCGTTTTGCCGAGTTCCCTGTTTTGTTGTGGTTTTGCCGCTAATTACCAAAAAAAAATGAAAACTAAGAGAAAAATGTTACTCTATACATCACTTTAAAAAACCGAAAATGCTTCTCAACCATACCCAAACCATCCTTTTTTTCCGGTGAATCAATTTCAGTTCATATCGAGTTTAAATTACTAAACTATCTTTTCTAACCCCAGTTTTTCAAATCGTGTTTTGATCCGTTAATCTATTGAAAATTGTCTCGTCGATTATGATTGCAGTTGACAAGAAACGGGCTGGAGTTTGTGCACACATCGAAGGTAACAAAACACATAGTGGCGATGTTCCCCAAGTTAACCGAGTTAGTGAGAGGCACAAACAAGAAAGCCACGGTTGTGAATGTGGATCCCGACGGTCATATAATAAGGAGATTTGACGACCCAGAAGGCAAGGTCATGTCCTTCGTCACATCTGCTGTCGAGCATGAGGATCACCTTTATTTGGGAAGCCTTAATTCCAACTTTGTTGGAAAGCTCCCATTGAAATAAAAGTGGCGTTATTGATACTTGGTTTATATATCTAATCTGTCTATGTAATATATAAGAAAATTTATTAGATCTTGTAAAAGTAATTATTTAGCTGTACGACACGATAATTAAGTTTCTCGGCCATTGTGGCTTACAGTACACGGTGATGTTTGTTTTGCAATTTTACTCGAGTACTTTTGGAATGTGTATAGAGATACATATCGATGTACAAAGGATAAATAGTCAGTATGTAACATATAGAGTGATACAGAGTAAAGTCATGTATGTGTGATTGAAGATTAGAATTTATCATTTAGGTATTATGAAATTTAAACATCTATTATTTAAGTATTCTGATATTTTAATATATATATATATATATATATATATAATGAGTTGTTCTAAAGTTTGAATATTTTATCACATAAGTATCCTACGGCAAGACCTCATAATTTCCATCAAAATTCGGCCAATTTCTCGAGAAAATGTTGATGTGATACATAATTATGTTACACTGTGAAAATATGGTGAAATTGATTAGATTTTGATAAAAATTCGCCGGATTTAGGCATATGGTATGTTATTATATATTGAAATATTAAGGTACTTAGATGATAATTCTGTTAGTGAAATTCGTGTATAATACACGTATTGGATACGTATCCGTACTATCCCATTTAATAAGAGCGTTTACGTATCATTGTTAATAATACACATTCTATATATTGCTAAAGTTATCACTTTTAACTCATAAATTATTGATCGTATCTTATCATTTATTACACGTGTTGCGTTTTTGTCACCTCTGTTATAACTAATATTATTCCTTACCTTTATAAATTAACGAACTGTTGACCAACGTTTTTATGTATATAGCCGAATAATACACGTCCATAATTGATCCCATTTAATTCTCATACGGTGTTTTCCTAACAGACAGTGATAAATGTTCAAACCTTAAATTCTTAAATAAAAATTTTATAAGGATAATATTAGTAATAGAAAAAATTATTATTATTAAAATAAAATCATAATTTTATAAATAATTTTATAATTCTTATTATTTATAAATTACATCATTACTCTAATAATAATAATTTTATCCCTTTTTAAAGTGTAAATAACGCAGTTGGGAATGTCAAATTACAACATTTGGGTTCGTCTCTCGTTCTCAAAAGCCCTTTTCTCTCTCCGAATTCGCGGCAAAATCGCTCCTTCTTCAGCCGTGAGATCACCTCTCTCTCTCTCTCTCTCTCTCTGCTCTGGTAATCTCTTGCACTTCATCGACGCTTCTTCTTTACATTGTGTACTTCGATTGCAATGGAAAATTTTTCTAAATTTTTGTTTTTTTGGTTAACAAAGTAGTTTGATTTTATGAATTTGTTCGGATTTATGGTTGTTCAAGTTGAATTTAGAGTGATATATAGAATGTGAGATTACATGAATGAGATTGCTATGAAATTGAGTTGCACAGTTGGTTTAATGTTTTTAAGTGTGTTCAAATTGATCCGTCGGTTTTTTTTTTGTCGTTAAAAATGATTCCTGATGTTTGTAACTCTGTTCAAGTTAGTTTCTCATCTTTTCTTTAGTTCAAAATGTTGCCTAATGTTTGGAACTTATTCAAATTAGTCCTTATCTTTTCTTTTGTTCAAAATGTCTTTAGTGTTTTATTTTATAGCAAAATTAGTCCCTCACATGATGATCAAAATTAGAGAAAAATTAAAAAGATGATTAATTTTATCATAAAATAAGCATTAAGGATCATTTTGGACATATGAAAAGACAAGGGATT
Organism: Simmondsia chinensis; assembly: GCA_018398585.1. Classification (NCBI taxonomy): domain Eukaryota; kingdom Viridiplantae; phylum Streptophyta; class Magnoliopsida; order Caryophyllales; family Simmondsiaceae; genus Simmondsia; species Simmondsia chinensis. The sequence continues at coordinate 23,502,993 of JAGTTD010000017.1, read as the reverse complement.
AATTTGAACAAAGTTACTAATATTAGGGATCATTTTAAACAAAAGAAAAGATGATGGATCAATTTGAACAAATTTAAAAACACAAGAGACCAACTGTGTAATAACTCGCTTTCCTTGCAATTGATGTTATTTCCCATCATTAGTGAATCATTAGAGTATGTCATGGGCTCGTTTATTTAATTTTGTATTTTAGTTTGCCCTTCAGTTTGGGTTGGTAGTGCTGCAATTCTGAACTTTTCATGTCAAAATTGGTAAAATGTTATGCTGGGCCATTGAATGTGGTTGCTTTTGTGTTTGTTTTGACAAGTTTGACACATTTTCCTCACCATTATTGTCATTATGGCTCCATTTGGTTGGAGAGAGTGATATTTCTTTAGAAAAAAGTATTTTTTTCTTAATTGTTTTCTATCTTTTTTCTTCCAAATTTGTTTTGTTTAATTTAGGGCCTATTTGATATCGGTTCTTTGTTTGCAGTTTGGTTTTTGAGAAACAAAAAAACCCAATTTTGAAAGGGATTTTCTTATTTTTTTGGTTTTTGGTTTTTATTTTGACCTCAACATAGGTAAAAACTAAAAATAAAGAATCAAAAATTAGAAAAATCATTTTCAAAATCTAGTTTTAGTTTATTAGAAACCAAAAGGTGCATATATAAACAATACCACACAGGCGCTTAGGAAGCCAATTTTATTATATAACTTTGCATGTAGTTTTCAGTCTAGTATATTTGAAGTTGATCTGCAATGAGACGAATATGAGGTTTGTGGTGGGTTTGGGAGAGTGATGCAATGGAAATGATTTGACCTCTCCACTAGAGAGAATTTATCTCATAGAGCCGTTTTCTCATCAAATTGTTTTTGCTATTCATTCATGTAAGGAAGTAACGGAAATAACAAGCTAGAGCTACATTAGGCCAAATATGATACACAAGTACATTGTTCCCAATTGCCTGCTTGATCGGAAAAAAAGGAGGCTTTTAGGTAATTCTAATGAGCTATGAATGCCTTTTGAGATTTGAATTATCTGTATTTGGCATGTAGTTTTGAAATGAGGAGGATGATGAAGCTTTGAGGAAGAAAGAAAAATAGAACAAGAAGTAAGACACTATCTCTTTGAACCTTTGAGCAGGATGATTGATTATTCACCAAAACGATACTGTGCTTACAACAAATTTGAAGTAATTATGATGCTTGGTATTGTTTCTGTGGGTTCTCTTAATCGGAGAAATACATTAGTCAGTTGACCTTTTTGTAATTTGTCCCTGCTGTTTTCATAATTCGTTTTCCCTGATATTTTGTTGATGCATTGCAGATTTTGTGCTATATCATGTAGGTGATATGTATAGTGATTGCCAAGTGCTGTGAAAGTGAATTGAAGTGACAGGCAGCCAAACGCTTCATTGCTGATAGATCAACCACACTATTACACTTTCATGAGTTGGGAGTTGCATCGCGAAGGAAAGTACTTGTATTTATATCTCTATAGTTGTATCTTCTCCTTTTCACTTAATTTTCTAGAGGTGAATGATTGAAGGCTGGAGAGTTCTGTGTAAAGATGAAAAAATCCCCATTACCTTTGAAAAACATATGTGGGACTGAAAAGCAGACCTGTAGAAAAGAAGCCCTTGTGAAAATTCTAAGATGGCATTTTGGGCATGCTGAATTTCGGGGCAAGCAGTTGGAAGCAATTGAAGCTGTTCTATCAGGTTCCTCTTCCATCTCTTTTCTCTCTTTTGTTTCCTTTTTCTTGGTGGGAGCGGTAACTTATCTATTGAGGTTTCATTGGCACTAGATCTGTGAGGATGTACCATTCGATTTGATGTCTTTTGTTGGGTTTGATGATCAATGATCATTGTTCTTTGCAGGACGAGACTGTTTTTGTCTCATGGCCACGGGAGGAGGAAAATCCATGTGTTATCAGATACCTGCATTAGCAAAGAAAGGAATTGTTCTTGTTGTTTGCCCTTTGATAGGTGAATGTCATTTGTCTTGCTTAGTAAATATCATTGCTGGGAGAAACTTATACTACATGCGATTTATGGTTGTTTTTGACTTGCTAGGACTCAAATTCATTACTTGCAATTTTGATTCACAGCTTTGATGGTATGGCATTCATTTTCGTGCTGTAGCTTGATTTTTATTATTTATTTATTGTTCCTATTCATTTGTTGATGAGATCTCCGTCGTTCAGGAAAACCAAGTGACAGCATTGAGGGAGAAAGGTATTGCTGCCGAGTTTCTTTCCTCCACTCAGACAACCCATGCGAGAGAGAAGGTGAGTCTTCAAACAAATTGTAGAATCCTATTAGCCAAGTGTGGGTCTAAACTAGGATTCCAATGATAACACCATCAAATAAAAGTCAAAATTGGCAGATTTACATTCCTTTCCAGTTTCCACTCTATTAATATTTTAGAAGGAGTTATTATGGATATGAACGTAATCATATATGAATTTTTTATAAATCAACAGACTTTTAACTGAATTTTTATGTATAGAGCTGAATAATACACGAACGTATTAAATTCTATTGGTTTCCTTCCATATTTTACTAACTATGGTTACGATTTGTCATTATGTAATGATACTTTTGTATGGCCTTTTGGATGCATGCATATTGTATATATTAACACTATTATGAATGTATTCTTATGTAAAAACCTATTAAATGGATACAAATCAATGATTTTATGGCTACTTATTCTTTTTCTTTTTGCAAACATAGGACTTAAAAGGGGCAACTTTATGTTCTATCAAAGGCCTGTTATTCATGTACCATACATAAAGATGCATCTCTTGATATTTGCTTTCTCTCTTGACCCGCAATCCCTTTTTCATCTTCGTGACGTTTTTCCTGGGGTTTCTAGATATACGAGGACATTGAATCTGGAAAACCTTCACTGAAGCTGCTGTATGTAACTCCGGAACTTATAGCTACTCCAGGTTTCAGCACAAAGTTGTCGAAGATTCATGCTAGAGGGTTGTTGCAGCTAATTGCCATAGACGAGGTACACAGTGCTTTTTGTTGATCTTCTACCATGGTGATATTCAATATGCTTCAGAGGAATGTTGATACTGTGTTTTTGTGTTCCGTATCTATTGTCAAACTCCAGGCACACTGCATTTCAACATGGGGTCATGACTTCAGGTTTGGTTCATTTATTCCTGACACTTGAAGCCAGTTATTTACTTTGCGTGCAATTTATGTACAAATTCTGATTTGACTATTTTAGGGTCACTAACAGAACTTTATTATGCGATTTGCTACTCTTTTCTCAATCAAGGTCGGCCCCCCCCCCCCCCCCCCCCCCCCCCCCCGGTCTTTCTCCCACTCTTGTGTGTTAAATTGCAACAAAATAAGGAAGTGAGCACCACTGATGTGGGTTATGGTTGGACTTATATGTATGATGAGCGTCATTTGTGCTCGATGTTGGTAATTTTTAAGGCATTATTTCCTCTCAATGTCTTCAAGGATACCTTTGTTCAAATTTTTGTTCATTTTTGTAATATATTAGAAAACCGCTACTTTGACACTTTTTTTTTTTTTTTTTTTTTTTCCGAGTTCCAACTTAATCTGGTTTAAATGATTTTTCTCTTGTAAAGTTGAGTACCTTGGGGGGCTGAAGACAACGGAAAAGAATTTTGAGTGCTGCTGGTTTTAAACTTTGAGCAATCTCTCCTCTTGTTCATTATCTGTTTCTATTTATGACCACTTCCTGGATCCTATGACGTGTCTACAACCCTATCAACAAAATATTAACATGATATGGGTTTTTGGAGGAGTTTTATGGAAGCAATAATCTCGGTGTTTGTTAATTTTGCTTCCACTAATATGACTTTGTATGGAAGCAGTAATCTTCATCAATACCGCAGGCTTCATGCACCAAAACTTTTTATCTATGATGTTAACAATACATTTTCTTGGTTGATTAATACAGGCCTAGCTACCGAAAACTTTCAACTTTGAGAAACCGCCTTCCGGATGTTCCAATTTTGGCCTTGACAGCAACTGCTGCGCCTAAGTGAGTTCCAGTTTCACCTTGAATAGTATAGCATAGTGTGCTTTGATGATTGTTTTCCTTTGAGGAATTGACGTTGATTAATTCTGCCAAAAATGCTAAGTTTAAGAGTGGAGATAGTTATGCATGCACTGCGCTATAGTATGGCTTATGCCATGCAATTCATTATATCTGGTGCTTTAGTTGAAGATTTACTTTCTCGGTTGGTCCTTCATCCTTTTCTGTTCAAAATAGGCCCCCATGTTTTATTTTATGACCAAATTTGTCCCTTATCATGTGACCAATACTAGGTGAAGATGAGGGACCAAATTTATCATAAAATAGAACATGATGGACCATTTTAAATTTAAAAAAAAATAAAAATTAAGGGACCAATTTGAACAAAACTTACAAACATTTGGGACCAACAGAGTAAGTAACTCTATATCTGGTTTGGGCGGTTTTGATTAGTAAAATATGATAGGTACACATTATCTAACAAGGGACAGCCGTCCCGTGGTTCTTGTAATGGATGCCGTTATGTTTCTTAATCAGAAAATGTATGATTTTCAGTACACACTGCGTGTAAATAAACAAAGTTTGTGAGTTCTCCTTATCGTGTACCTAATGTATATATCAATAAACTTTCTATGCATTATGAGACAATTTTATCCTTTATAATCTATAGTCCGCCAATCTTTGTTGAAACTTGGATTTTTATAATGAAACAGAGTTGGAGTATAAGACTGTAAAAAGATGTTACTGCTTCTTTTAGTTTCCAATCTGGACATATTATGGTGGTAGGAAATGAATTACAATATTGTTGTGATATCTATCCATTTGCTTTTTACATGTCACGATTCAGGAGATATAAATTGCAGTGGCCTTTTCTTGTGCTACTGAGCTTCAATTAGAATAACTACTTCTACAATTACTTTGTGTTGCAGAGTTCAGAGGGATGTGATCCAGTCCTTAAGCTTGCAAAATCCTTTGGTCCTAAAATCATCCTTTAATCGCCCTAACATATATTATGAAGGTGAGCTCTGCTGAGCCCGATCTGATGTATGTAGTCTCCCCATGTCACCCTTCTCAGTCTTCCTGTAACTAGTAGAATTTTATTTGTTAAGGACTTGTTTGATATCATTTTTTGTTTACATTTTTTGGTATTGAAAGTAAAATCTAGTTTTTGGAAACAGTTTTTTGGATTTTTGGTTTTATGTTTTCAATTTTCACTCAAACTAGACAAAACTAAAAACAGGAATCCAAAAAATAAAATAAAAATCATTTTCAAAATATTGTTTTTAGTTTATAAAAATCTAAAAAAAGGATACTAGACAAGTCATGAGCAATCAAATTATTACTGGAAGACTATTTACTTTCTCATGGTTATACTTTGGCAAGAAAAAATATAGACAGGAAATTAAAGCATCTGTCAATGTGATTGAAAATAAACTAAAAGATATTAGTCATCTAGTGGCTAGTCCTGGGAAAATACTTATATAATTCCACATTTGATAAGTTGTAAGTTCTAATGAGTAGGCTTCATTTTTCTTTAAGTATATGTGGTAGAGTTCATGGTTGCTGCTGAGTATCAACTCATAAGCTCAGAACCTATCAGTTTCCGGTGATACTAGAGTCCACATTTATGTTTGATTCATCATTAAGTTCCTATGTTTACAATAGAATACCTCGGCTTCTCATCCATGTGCTTGAAATCCTATCTGTTCCACCAGAGTCAATGGTAAGTTCCATGCATCAGGACTATTTGAGAAAACAACTGAACTATTATATGAATTCAAATACCATAAGGAAATAGTATTCAAAATGATCGTGCTATTGAGAAGATCTTATGAGTAGTAGGTGAAAAAAACAAAAGTACCATGCTTTGCCGAAATTATCTCCTGAATTTTACAAGCTGAGGCATTCCCCCTTGAGACAGTATAGGAGACTCAACCCAATCATCATCGTGTAGTTGTAATCATTTGAAAGTTGCATTAGGCACTAAAATACATTGTTCATTGACTTGCCTATGCTTCTAATATCCAGTGCGATACAAGGATCTTCTGGACAACCCATATGCTGATTTATGTAGCATGATCAAATCCTGTGGAAATGTCTGTGCAATTGTTTACTGCCTTGAAAGGGCAACTTGTGATGCGCTGGCTGCCCATTTGTCAAAAAATGGTTTATCTTGTGCTGGTATTATGCCCCTCACCTGCTCTCGTTTGTTCTTCAACTTCAGTTCAGTCATTGATGTGATTAAGCTGAGATTATTTTCTTTGTGGTGCTTTCTTCAGCTTATCACGCAGGTTTGAATAATAAGTTACGCACCTCTGTCTTAGATGACTGGATTTCATCCAAGACACAAATTGTTGTCGCCACAGTAGCCTTTGGGTATGCTGGCTGTAAAGCTTTATATAATTATGATGATTATGCAATTTTTTGTTTATATAATTAATACACAACTTTTATTTGGGACTATGACTGTGGACAACGTGATGTTTGATCAGTTTCATTGCTACAATACTTTCCTACGTCCAAAATATGAGATTATGGGTTTTGGAAATATATTTTTCTTATATTATCAACTATCAAATCTTATGCATTCCCGTTGGGATCTGCTTGAGATGCTTAATTCAAAAACGAGTATGCATGTAAGAAGTAGCATTTCTGCACCTTTGCCCATATTCTCATCTAGAACTGCATACTTTGCTTTAAACTTTGTTTCAAGATTTTATATCTCATGTGAAGTATGAACTGCTTTTATGTGCTGCGCCTTTGGTGGAGGGTTGCTGATGCACCAACAGAAATTGAGCTGATATTCGTTCATTCAGGATGGTATGCAAGAGTTCCTTTGAATTGTACTTAGCTAGAGGAAATTCGATATGTTTTTGGCAAATGTTTGTTATGAAGTCATGTAATTGATGCTTCTATGTTCAAATATTCAGGGCATAGACAGAAAGGATGTCCGAGTAGTTTGCCACTTTAACATCCCTAAGTCGATGGAGTCATTTTATCAGGAGTCAGGAAGAGCTGGGCGTGATCAACTGCCATCTCGGAGTGTGCTGTATTATGGAATTGATGATCGGAAAAGAATGGTTAGATTGCTTTCCACTGGATCCTTTGTGTTTGTCTACTGATTCAGGGGATTAGAGTTTTATATTTATATGTTTGGCCAAGCTGTAAAAACTTAGTTTTTTCAGCACTTTTTTGCATAAGCAGCAGCAATTACAAGAGCAACAACAACAAAAACAAACCCAGTGCCTTAGAAGGCTCTCACCAAGGCAGGGTCTGGGGAGGGTGAGATGTACGCATCCTGACCCCTCCAGGGTGTTATCCTAAAGGGAGGCTGTTTCCAAAAGGCCCCCAACCCTAAAAAGCAAAAGCACTTTTATGCATAAGCATTTTTGTAAAAAGTGCTATTGGTAGGGTATTATTACCTGAATAAATTTTAGTTTTTCCTTTTGCTTTATTGAAAAACGCTTTTCTTTCCATGCCAAACACTTTCAAAATGTAAAAAGTGCTTTTTCCGGGGGGAAAGAAGTTTGGACAAATAGTCACTAAGAATAAAATACTGACAGGAATACATTCTGAGTGCTGCTAAAGGCAAGAAGTCAGAATCATCAAGCTCAGAAGATGTGTCATCAAGAAAGTCGCTTGATGATTTCAAGCAGGTGATTTTATTCTTTTTTTAACATTCAGGCAAACTGCTTTGACCTTTTGAGTCCCCTAGACATGGATTCCTGTATGCGTGCAGATAGCTGAATATTGTGAAGGGTCTGGTTGCCGTAGGAAAAAGATTCTGGAGAGCTTCGGGGAGCAGGTTATCATTTCCGTGCTTTTATGGTCATTTCAGCTCCGTTTGTTTTGACGGAAAAGATTTTTCTATTTTTCTTACATAATTTCATAATAACAACTACAATTGTAGAAGATGTTTTCCTCTATTGAGGGGAAATTGACTTCCCCTCAATGAAAGGGGAAAACGTTTTCCTACATGGATAAGAAAATAGTTTATATAATAATCTCACATCATATATTTTATTTTAACTTCAACCATACCAAGCGTGAACCCCATACAAATTTATAGAATGAAATCATTTTCTTTAGCCAGAAAGACAAGCTTTTAAGAAAAAATATTTTCGACTAAAAATATTTTGTGAAGAAAGATCTTCACAGGAGAATATTCCTTTGAACAAGGCAGACCCTATGTGTACTCTTAATCTGTATAGATGCTTACCTTCTTCCCTTGTCCTCTTTTGTTCTTTCTTCAATTACAGGCACCTGCGACCCTTTGTAGAAAAACATGTGATGCATGCAAACAACCGACTTTAGTGGCCAAGCGTCTGGAGGAGCTTACTGCATACGTGACTCAAAAGAAAACTTGGTTGCCGCGGATTTTAATGGACAGGTAATCTTTTCAGATTTCATATCGATACCAGAGTCAGTGAAGTACTGGTGACAATTTTTTAGGGTGCCGCAGGATAATATCTGTGCGCATTTTCCCATGCCCCTCCAAGGGGCAAATTCATTTTATTCTTTGCCCCACTCTTTTTTGTTGTTTTTGCATGTGTAGGATCTCATAATTTGTGGCATGTGTTTCCGAGGTTCTTAAGAATATGGGGGTTATTTTTTTGGGGGTGGGTGGTTGGGGCGTGGTTGACATTAAAAAATGCTTGACAACTCTCTTATGAATAAAGCATACATAAAGATAAGTGCAGGTGTTTATCATCGGATGTATCAAGGTTAGGATTCTCACATAGGAAGGAAATTCACTATAACGGCTCCTTTTACGCGTGCAATGATGCAAGGATTGGATGTGGTCAGAGATACATTATTTGGCAATCTCTTTGAATAGTGCTTTATATTGATCTAATTTGCTCAAGGGTTTGCAGATAGGGTACTGTTGTGAGGATATTTTCTGAAAATCAGCTATAAGACCACGACTCCCTAAGTTTCAGCTAAGAAAAATCTTGAATAATACCTGAATATTATTTGTAAGAAAAATCTTTTTAAGCCATTCTACTGAATCAGATCTATGCCTTGCACTAGTTGGATGTCTAAGAGAAATCTCATCTCGTACTTGAATCTCATTTGTAAGATGTGGAGTGAAGTAGACATGAAAGTACTTGAATGAAGGTTGTAATAGAATCTTATGGCTCTTCAGCTGTTGAGAACTTCACATGTGAATATGGTTAGAATGCTCCATATTGGAGTTGTGAGAGAAAAGAGATTAATATATAAGCCTAGTGAGCTAACCCATATAATGCCAATTGATTTTAAGATGAAACCTCACTTGCGCTTATATGTAGACCTCATATATGCCAATACAATGGGTTAGGCCAAGATCAGTGAAATTTCCACTAGCCATCAGAGAATGATCCCCTAAATGTATAATGTTAGGCAAAATATCCAAGATTCGATTTAGATACAAAAACAAGATCTGAACTTAAAATAAGAAGATAGGGATGAAGAGAAATAAGGACACTGAGATTTATGTAGAACAGCCTCAAATGAGGAAAAATGATAGCCGGAGGTGGAAAGCTTAAATAGATCTGGAAATGGAGGTTACATGAAGATTTTTTTTTCCCTGCTCAAAGAGGCAGATCTCATCGGCACCCTCTCTGTCTAGGCAAAAGCCTTACAGCGAAACATATATAGTAAGGACAAGATAGCAAACCCTAGAAAATGACGGGTCTTGACCCGGCCCCAAGCATAAGGCCCCGGGACCTTAACCCAACACTAACCTCTGCTTCTAAATACAGACAAAAAAATTTCGAGACACAATGTAACATATAATGGCTTCAATTAGGCAGCATTTCATCGTCCTATAATAATCAGATATGGAAGGCCGTTTTCAAGTCTTCACCTGCATTTTCTTGCTTGGGTGTTTCTTTCTTTTATCTAATAATTCTTAAAGGCTTATCATGTTATCAATATGCATGTCATCCATGTTGATTTATTGGAAATGAAGACCTTATTCTTTCTAGTACGGAAAGAAGCATATTTAGATGTTCTCGTCAGCATCATGTGCTATTAATGCTAATTCGCAGTAGGTCCTTTTTTTTTTTTTTTTTTTTTCCAGTTTCTCAGATATGGGAGATGGAGAGATGATCAGTGAATTTTGGAATCGCGAGGATGATGAATCGTTTCATTCAGAAGAAGAAATATCCAATTCTGATGGTATGCACCTTACCTGTATTTAATATGTTTCTAGGAATCAGTGAGATTAATCTTCAGAGGGAGCATATGTTTGTCTATTCATGTAATTGTTAGGGCCGGTGAAGAGCTTAAGTAGCGCAAGCGGCTGCTTGGGGCCCTATCTTTAATTTTTTACACACCTAAATTTCTATTTTGTATTTTCTTCGGTCAAGATTTATATTGCTAAAGAAAATACTTGTATATGCGAAGGGCCCCTTTCAAAATGTATACTTTGGGTCCAAAAACTTTCAGGACAAGCCCTGGTAATCGTTGGACTGCTGCAGCCTTTGAAACAGCTACGCTCTTTCGATTTTGCATTTCCATCTCTTGAGGATCCTCAATTAATCGAGGCTGTGGTTACTAGGTGAAGATAAAGTGTCGCGAAGCCTAGCTACTTCAAGCTTGCAATCAAAACCTCGGCTAACTGAGAAGATTAATATCCTGGAGCGAATGGAAGAGAAATACTATCAGAACAAAAGCTCTGAAAAACAGGTTCATTTGAATACTTCTTATTAGCTTCGTCCGGCATATTTGAAGCATTGTAGCTGTAAAATAATTCAGATATCTTGTAAACTTTCCTCAGAATTGCTATGAGACATTTTAGACATCATTGTACGCACAAACCCACCCCCCCCCCCCCGCATCCCCCCCCAAAAAAAAAAAAACAAAAAAAGACCCCTGAGAGCCTGTTATCGAGATGCATCTGATGACTGCTAGTCACTGAATCAAATTACAGTTCGGGATCGTGGTATTACGAAGCAGGTATCACGAACACTAACGGGTTTTGGTAATTGCATTTTTGTTTTAAGGAAATATAAGTGGGGTTTAAGCTTTACGTGCAATAATGTAATCATTAGACTTTTACACCGATGTATAGTTTACTAAATGAGATATTAAATACATACATTATGAAAGGCTTTTAATGGTAACGCTCAAGTTATATAACAGCAATTGTGTTATGTAACGGCTTTTATTTTATTCTATGGTTCTTTTTGTTAGTGTTGTATGGATATGCATATTAGTGCTCGTAATGATGCGTCAAGTGGAATCTGTGGCAGAGTGGTAAAACAGACAAGAATTCCATATCTGGCATGCTCAGAGAATCAAGCAAGCAAAGATTGTCGAACACTCTGTCGCAAGCTCAACAACGTCTTGGCGCTTTACCGTAAGAAATTTTGCCCCTAAAATAAGATGATTCGTCTTTGCTTATCCTGTTCTTTTTTCATGTTATCAAGCGTTTTTCCTGTTGCCATCTGTAAATTCCATGTTGTAGCTTTATCGCAATACTTGGTCGCCTATTGCAAACATTACATGACACAGCGTGGCTGTCACAGCTATTGAATAATCTGATCATCTACGTTGTTTTTTGATTCCGTGAATTATATTTCTGTAAAACATATGAAAAAATCCTGTAAGACATATTGAATAACATTTCATCTAAGTAAATTTGTTTTTAAGTCTCAGATTTTTCTTTCAATGCATACCATGGTAGCACCTTCTTCTCTCTTTCCTCCATTTGTATGTTTTAGTTTGGATTATGCATTATGCATTTTTATTTTCATATATACCGCTTGTAAACTTTATTTTAATTGACAAAATAATTATTTTATTTATTTATTACTAACTACGGATGCGCATGATTAAATTTCTGTATCCACCACTGCTTCATCTTTCTGTATACATTGCTTTACTGTTGTGAACATTTCAACAATAACCAAGAGAGAAGTATTTGTGAAAATTTATTGGGCCTTGGGCATGACCGATGGAGTTGGAATGTATGAGTTCCACCTATACACCCAAGTAGAATTCCATCCCATAACGAATTGACATTAGGTAGAGTAAACTACTAGGTTTTATGTTGATCTCTTCTCCGTTACAACTCCGATATGTGACAGTTTAACTATACTTATATGTGAATTGCTTAACAATATCGTTTCTTCAAAAGGCATACTTCTTTGGAATGTAGCTGACTACTATCTTCTCGCCCCTGCCTTTCAGGTTCGACCTAGAATCATCAGTCGCTTCCCTAGAAAACGACTGCTACAAGAAATATGGGAAGAGCGGGAAATCATTTTACATCTCACAGGTGGCGAGCACTGTGAGATGGTTATCAAGTGCGAGTTTGTCAGATATCACCGATAAGCTTGGCTCCACCAGCACCTCCGCTAGAGAAAAGGAGTTTCCAGAGTGCAGCTCCACCCCAAAATCAACTGACCCAGCAGAACCAGAAAAGTGCAGTGTCGACGGAAATGCTGGGTTCGATCAACGTCCAACTATTGAGCCAAATCAAAGTAGTTCTCGGGAAATGGCGCTGCCTTCCATCCCGTCATTCGCTGACTTTGTTAAGAGCAGGAAAGCGAAGGAAAACGAATCTAATGATCGTTTAATGTCGAAAAGGAGCGGCACGGAAAGTGGTGCAAAGGCCACGGACAAGAGGATGAGAATGGGTTAGTGCTAGATTTCCTCCCTTTCAAGTTGTCCAAGTTAATCACTGCTTCGTAGAGACAAATAGAATAATTGATTGGATCGTAAAATTTTGAGAGACTATATCTTTTGTGGTTCGTCGATCTATTCTTTTTTTGACCTTTTGATGAATGATGATATCTTAGGTAGTTCCTTTCCTCCTTTTGATTCCATGTTGCTTCGCTAAATGTTGGCTTGGTGATTTCTTGTATACTGATAGATTTTCGATGTAATATGATTCATTCATTGATGGCTGGCCTTAGTTTAAATATCAGTAAAGTTGTTCCATTATGACTTGAAGGCCATGGATATAAATATCGGAACAATCTATGAACAGGAGTGGGAGTAAGGGGCGCGTAGACGCTCACGAATCTAACTTTGATGAGAGCTTGTGCGATGATCATATTGCCACTTGTTGCTTCTTTCTGATGTGGTTGCTGGTGGCGCGTCTTTTTAGTTAATGAGACGATGGTTCCGTTGTAGAACACTAGCAAGGTTGAGGCTTTAGGATAAGCTATAGTATAATTGAATCCGCACCCTGTGCAATTACTGGCCAAGAGTGAAGGCAATGTGCTTCCTTTAAGTTTGTTTGACAACTTTCTCAACTGAGGGGACAGATTATAATCACACTAACTTTCCATGGATTTTTTTTCAATTGATTGTTTAGGTGTTATGAGATTTGACAATTTATTACTAAGGTAATATGTTATTTTAATATATACAGTGAGGTTTCGAAGCTCTGGTCTCTGGGTACTCTTCGCCCAAATAAGGTGAATTTTTATGGGAATAATGATGCACTTTGACCGAATGTTGATGTGCATGTGATTAATAATGTGTCTTGTTAGCATTTTGGGCTAAAAATTTGCGGAATTTCCACAAGAAGTTATTGGACTTGAGCAAAGGGTATCTACTTACAATCAAAATCGCGTTTCATTTTGTTATTTCCTAGTGAAAATGCCACTGGTTTTGAACGAGTATCCCTGTCTATTATAGTGCCGAGGTAGAATTTTCCGTAGAAAGTTTTCAAATTTCAATAAAAATACCTAAGAGATAAAAACTTTGTACCTTGGGTGCCTAAATGATAAAAGATGATGGCCTAGATACCTCGGTAATGAATTTCCTTTTTTGTGATTGTTGTATTTTGAACTTCAATTTAATTTTTTGTTGAATAATGTTACAAAGTATTATATTTGAGTAAAATATACTTTTCGTACATTTGTACTGATTTAACCTTAACTGATCTTAACTAAGAGATCAAAAACCCAAAAAATGGCTCAATTGAGAGTGACTTGAATCTAAGTAACTAGAAAATGCTTCAGTTCTTATTCGTAAGTCACAACTAACTTCAAATGTATGGAATCTTATAGTTCAAATCAATATTGGATGACACTCCAAATATATTAATGTATAAAGAAATTATAAATTAAAGTACAATCAATCTTAACATTGATAAAGTAAGGTATGGCGTACTAACACAATACCAACATCAGACGAAAGTACTTGGCATCATGATCAAAAAATCTCATGAAGCAAGTCAATTTTAAAATAATTCAATTCTAAATCAACTTGAACATTACCCGATCTACCAATACACTTCTTAAATCTAGTAGTCTATGAGCAATGCTATTAAAATTACACTAACAAGTACTACATTGATATACTAAATAAACGTGAAATGAAACTATTAATTAACAAAAAATAACTATTTAATATTACATTTTACAATATAATAAATTCTACCATATTATTTAGTAGATAAATTTATTATATTATAACATATTTGACATCTTTTTCTATTTACATATTTAAAAACTCAAGTTTGAAAACAATATTTTTTTTGTTAGTTTAATTCAAAAAAATTATATATATACATATATTTCGAAAGTTTGATTTTTAATTTCTTAAAAATAAAAATTTAAATTTAAAAAAATCAAACAAATCCTTAAAAAAATTTTGTCCCCAATTTTTTATCGTTAAAAAGGTCCTTACTTTGATAGATATAGCATTTTCCTACTGCCTTGTGCATAAAGCCATCTTCCTTCATTTGAGTTCATAACTCAAAACCCTTATTATTGTTCTTCAATCTCCACTCAAAACACAAAAATCTCTCGAAAAATTTGAAGGAAAAATGAGCAGAGGAAGTGGAGCAGGCTACGATCGTCACATTACGATCTTCTCCCCTGAAGGTCGTCTCTTTCAAGTCGGTATGTTTCAATCTAAACCCCTCAGATCTGTTCCCTTTTTTCTATCATTTCTAGGGTTTTTTTTTTCTTTCGAATTTGGTGTTCAATTTTTGTCATGGAGCCAACTTTCTCACAAGCTTAAGCTGATAGATGATGGGTCAAGAGTAGTTTTGTACTTTAACATGTCCTCTCAGGCGAATACCGATTTCGCTTGGAGTGTGGATATTGCACGGGCTCATCTCATGACTTGTGTTTAAATTATGTTCATATTGAAAGTTGGGGCTATTGGGATTAAAACTCGTGATTTGTTAGTCTACAATGTTTTGATCCTATGTCAAGGAGACAACTTTCCCGAAAGTTTAAGTTAATGGGTGAAGGCTCATGATTGTCTTTATACTTTAACGTGCCCCTCATACGAGTACCAGTTGGGATTGAGGGGTGGATGTTGCACAGGGTCATCTCATAGCTTGTGCTTAAATTAGGTTAATATTGAAAGTGAGGGTTATTGGAATTTGAACCCGTGACCTCTTGTTAGTTTTGATATCATGTTGAGGAGCCAATTTTCCCAAAAGCTTTAGTTAATGGTTGAAGGCTTGAGAATGGTTATAAACTTTACCCTCTCACGTGAATACCAATTGGTTTGAAGCGTGGAAATTGCACCTGCTTACCTCATACTTTGTGCTTAAATTATGTTAGTATTAAACGTGTGAGCTAGTGAGATTTGAACTCGTCATCTCTTAGTTAACAAGGTTCTAATACCATGTCAAGGAGCCAATTTTTCCAAAAGTTTATATAGGTGAAGGCCTAGGAATGGGTTCATACCTTAACCACTTTTTTCATTTGGATTTGGAATTATTGGAACAGAGTATGCATTCAAGGCTGTGAAGGCCGCTGGGATTACTTCGATTGGTGTCCGTGGAAAG
The DNA here is from genome assembly GCA_018398585.1 of Simmondsia chinensis. Classification (NCBI taxonomy): domain Eukaryota; kingdom Viridiplantae; phylum Streptophyta; class Magnoliopsida; order Caryophyllales; family Simmondsiaceae; genus Simmondsia; species Simmondsia chinensis. The sequence continues at coordinate 23,487,234 of JAGTTD010000017.1, read as the reverse complement.
GATTCAGTTTGTGTGGTCACCCAGAAGAAAGTCCCTGTAAGATATTGCCTTTTTCCCTTTATTTTTGAATTTCAGTGCTGGTAAGTTGTGAGAAATGCATGCTAATGCTTGATTTAGGGCTAATTGTTTGTGTTGATATTGGAATGAACAGGACAAGCTTTTGGATCAAACCAGTGTCACACACCTATTCCCGATCACTAAGTACCTTGGACTATTAGCCACAGGAATGACAGGTTTGTCTAATGACATCTTAACTTGAGAATTTGTTGGAGAACTTGTTTGAACAGCTTTCCATTGCATATGGTAGTTGAATTGTAAAAAAGTGTTTGAGGATTAATATGCTCTAAGCCTAAATTGTGATTGTGAACTGCACTTCGACTTAGGTTCCTGCTGTGAAATTGAGAATTAATGCTGGAACTATGTATTTTTGTGTTTCATGAAGTTCGTTGTGTAAATCAAATGTGTTGGGTAAAGATTGGGAGGAAATGGAACGAGTATTGTGAGTGGGAAAGTGGTCTTACTACCACAATCCACTGAGATTCAGCCATCGCTTCGATTCATAAAAAAGGGAATGGGATGGTTAAATGTAAATTTAGCAAGTGCGGGTAGTTCCACTCCCCGTGTTTGGATATTATGAGAGGGGTGATGCAATTATGTTTGTCTGGATAGAAGGGCAGGAGTCCTTAGAACATTTGGTTGATTTTCCCCTCCCCTTCTTTAGATTCAAACTTGATGAGAATAAAAATGACCCATTGGGGGAAGAATTTTCTTCCAACAATGACAAAAATAACAAACCCAGTGCCTTGAAGGCTCTTGCCAAGGCATGGTCTAAAGGCTGAAATTTACGCAACCTTACCTTGTAGGGTACTACTCTGAAGGGAGGCTATTTCCGAGGACCCCTAACCCAAAGAATTTTCCTCCCTTGACCATAGAAAAAATGCCAAACATGAGAAGAGGGGAAAGTCATGCCCGTCCACTATACAAACAGAAGAATTTCGCCGTCGCTTCTTTTGCCGTACCCTCTATCTCTTCTCAAATACAAACCAGCTGTAAAAAATGCATTATCGAAGAGGAAAACATGACAATATTGTCGTAATTAGGAGATCTTTGTGTCTTGGTGACTAGGGTAGCTTGGCTTGTGAGGCACCTACTTGCTCTTTCTTCATCATAGTTACTTGTGGTTAAGATGGTATTGTTGATTGATGTACAAGAAACGCAGTGTACCAATGTCAATCTCTTAGTATTAAAGTCAATTTGTTGTTGATGCTAATGGTAGGGTTTAACAGTTTCACTCAAACTGTTTTTCATTTATGTTTTAAGTATTTCTCGAGCACTTTGTAGTGTGTGCATTAACTTGCCCTCTTTCACACGCCAGCTGATGCGAGGACTTTGGTCCAACAAGCTAGGAATGAAGCAGCTGAGTTTCGTCACAGATATGGATATGAAATGCCGGTGGATGTCTTGGCCAGATGGTACATTTACTTTCTTATGTCTTGATTGCTGATGTCTCCTTTGTTTTCGGGGCTTTGTGAAGTCCCTTGGACATAAGTACCTTGGACATAAGTAGGGAAAAGGAAGAAAAAGAAAAGAACAGCAAATTGTTTGCAGGGAACACAAAATTTGGCTTCATTTGCTTTGGTTCAGTACCCTTCGGAAACAACCTGCCTTTAGGCACCTTGTAGGGGTAAGACTGCATACATCTCACCCTCCTCAAGTTCAGCCGTGGCGGGAACATTTCAAGCACTGGGGTATTTTGTTGTTGTTGTTACTTTGCTTTAGCACTTCATAGTATTTATGCTATGAATTTGATGCAAGGAACACAAAATTCATAGGAAATCTTTTTGGGCATGGCATTGTTTGCCGTAAACTGTTTACTATTTCTTGTCCGTCGCATCGAGAAACCTATTCTTTTTCTTCGTTTATTGCTTCTTTTGTCCATCATCTTTCTATTATTTTTGTATTTTTTGGCGTGTTTGAAGTTGTGTATACATGTATAAAGTTGCTCCAAGTCTTTCTCCTGAATTGTGTATCCTATTTTCCGCTGTCGCATTCTGTGCTTAGGCAAGCAACAACCTAGGGACTTTGACACCACAGCTTCTTCATCTACCACATGTTTGGTCGGAGAGTTTATTTTCTATGTTGTGCTACTGTTAACTCTTGTGCATTTGCGTTAGAAATGAAGGGGTTATAGATTTGTGTGATATTGAACATACATGATGTTGTCAGCTTATATCTTTTTTACACATATAGGATTGCAGATAAGTCCCAAGTTTATACCCAGCATGCATATATGAGGCCTCTTGGAGTAGGTTCGTCTTTATTCCTTATGTAAAATGAATAATGTTGATTTTATTCTAGTGTTCAGTTAAAATTTATGCTCCCATATCTCTGTGTTTTTCCGTTTTATAGTTGCTATGATTTTGGGAATCGATGAAGAGAAGGGACCTCAACTTTTCAAGTGTGACCCAGCTGGACATTTTTATGGCCATAAGGTACTATTTGGAATGTCCCTTTCTGTAATAATTATTTCCATTCTTTTGAGTTTCTGAATGATATATGTCATACATGATTTTTGCTCGTTGTTTGCGCTACGGGTATAGATGGGCCAAATTAGATCTCATGAACTTTGAAGTTGGCTCCTTGTATATCTTGAAAGGCTTGGCTTGTTTTGCCAAGCCCAAGATTGAAGTTTAGGATCGATGGCTCACAAACCTAAAGAATGAGACAATCTTGAGCTAAATCATGAATTAAGATGAGTCAGGTTCGAGCCAATGACAAAGACTTAGCCTAAAAGAGCTGAGAACTTGAGCTTGCTGAGCCGGATTCTAGCTAAACTTAGGTGACCTGAGCTTCTGCTCGTGATGAGTTGCGCATATGCTGAGCAAAATGCTGATGAGTTGGACCGTAGGTTGATTCATTGACATCCCTAGCTTAAACCCTTTTTCCTTTGCCATCTTGTTTGTTGTGAAGTGCTCAAATCTGTTCCGTTGCTTCTCTTGAAACTGAAATTTCTTTGATGGATGCCACTCACTTGTGCAAGCATTCTAATCTTGTAGAGTGCTTATTCTCCTGATGAACCTTGTCGTTGTCATTATTACAAAAGCAAAGGCACATAATGACTTACCTGACAAACATCTTATTAAAAAGACAAGGAAAAAAAAAGTTTACTTGGAGACAGATCGTGTCTCAACTGGCCTTCTTGTAAAGGTATGATTTAATGTCTAATAAAAATAAAGTTGGTGGACCGTACTTTATATTACGGAAAAAGTAAATAGATTTTAATTTAACTAAATAATTTTATTTGCTGAACTAATATATTAAAGGGCAAAATATATTAGGACTCCCTGAACTTTACAATTAATTATAACACACCCTCTGCACTTTTAATTTTGAAAAATAGTCCCATAAACTTTGTAATTAAACACAACATACCCCTTGCTTTCAATTCCAAAAAATAGCCTCCTAAACTTTACAAATTAACACAATACACCCCTTGCACTTTCAAGTTCACAAAATAACCCCTTGAACTTTGTTATTACATACAACTCACCCCCGAACTTTATTACTAAACACAACTCATTCCTTAGACATCAATAAATTTAAATTTTTTAAAATGTACGAAATTTAAAAAATTACAACAAATTATGAAAAAAAAATTGAAATTTTTTTGAAAAAATATAAAATATTTTTAATTTTAATAAAAATTAGAATAATAAATTTAAAATAAAAAAATCTATCAAATTAAAAATCAGAGATTTTCTAATTTTATTCAAAAGGTAGAAAATTATGTTTTTAAACAAAAGATATGAGTTTTATATTTCTAGATAAAAGATAAGAGAATTTTTGATATTTACAAAAAATAATTATTTTAATTAGTATAGTAAAAATATTATAAATTTAGAAGATAATTAAATATTTTTGGGAAAAATATAGTAAGATCTTGAATTTTGCAATTAATCACAACACACCTCTTACACTTTCAGTTTTAAAAAATTGCCCCCCTGAACTTTGCAAATTAACATAACACACCCCCTGCACTTTTCAAGTTCATAAAATAGCTCTTTGAACTTTGTTATTACACACAATTCACCCCGAACTTTATTACTGAACACAACTCATCCTTTAGACATTAATAAGTTTAAAATTTTAAAAATATACAAAATTTTAAAAATTAAAACAAATTATGAAAAAAAAATTGGAAAAATTTAAAAATATATGAGAATATTTTTATACTTCAATAAAAATTAGAATAATAAATTCAAAATAAAAAAAATCTATCAAATTAAAAGTTAGGGATTTTCTAGTTTTATACAAAATGTAAGAATTTATGTTTTTAGACGAAAGGTAAGAGTTTTGTATCAAATTAAAAATCAGGGATTTTTTAGTTTTATACAAAAGATAGAAAATTATGTTTTTAGATGAAAGGTATGAGTCTCATATTTCTAGGTAAAAGATAAGAGGATTTTTTGATATTTACAAAAAATAAATTATTTTAATTAATATAGTAAAAATATTATAAATTTAGAAGGTAATTAAATATTTTCTTAGATTTTCATTAAAAATACTATAAGAGGAAATATAATAATTTTTTTAAAAAAATAAATTCTAAAATCATATTAAAAATTTAAAACTAAAAAAATATACGAAATTAAAAATTTGAAAATAAATACTGAATTTTTTTTTTGTAAAAGTATTAAAAAATAAAATTTTAAATTATTATTATATTTTTTCATACTTTTCCTAAAAACGTCTTTCATAATTTATTCACAATTTTTAATTTCATACTTATTTAGAAATTTATAAATGTCTAAGAGGTGTGTTATGTTTAGTAACAAAGTTTGGGGGATGACTTGTGTGTAATAACAAAGTTCAAGGGGCTATTTTATGAAATTGAAAGTGCATGGGGTGTGTTGTTAATTTGCAAAGTTCAGAGGGCGACTTTTTGAAATTGAAAGTGCAGGGATGTGTTGTGTTTAATTATAAAGTTCAAGGGGCTAGTTTTCAAAGTTGAAAGTGTAGGGGGTGTGTTGTGATTAATTACAAAGTTCAGGGGTCTTACTATATCTTGCCTTTTAAAATAAAAATAAGAGGTCCAAAATAAAGAGGTCCAAACATATGAATATATTGACAATTATTGGATAAAATGGTAATTTTATTTCTCATCGGCTAGCTTTTGAGAGTAGAAAGTAACTTCTCTTAACTTTTCAAACGCTAGCTTTTTTGCCCTCAAATGTTGAAGCTAAATGCTAAAAGATTACCTAAATGCTAACCATAAAAATTGTTACTAGTCAAACAGCTAAACGGTAACTAAAAAGAATGGTTACTAAACCAAAATATCTAGCTATTTGACTGATTAAACAGCTAAATGTTACTAAAAAGCTAACGAAAAGCTAATGCCAAACCCAGCCTGGGAAAATCCGACTCAGTTGGTTTTGAACTTAATGCAATGCTCTTAATCTCTAACAAGTTTCTTCGGAATCCACAAATATGCAGCATTATCTGCGTTTTAGACTCTACATCATGCTATTTTCTTCATCAGCAAAGTAGAAATAAAAGAAGTGCAAAATTATGTCTAAATTTGTTTCTAGAGAAGGCATGGACACCTGAAGCCTGAGCTTGTAGCTATACAAAATGTGACAATCAAAGGGATAATGCCTGCTACAAATTTGCATTATATAGTGGCTTGAATCTATAGTGTGAGCTATTCGCTCTTCTTGGTCATATGTGGGTTCGTCTAGAATCAGTTGAGAGTGCCGTTTTAATTAAGTTCTATGGCATATGAGGAGGAAAGACGTTCTAATGGTATTCTCGACGGCTTAGATTGCGATCTTTTTGGTGTATTTGCATGGAACTGCTAGGATTTTCAATGACCACTTTATCAATTTCTTAGGGGATAAGGTGGTCCTTTTAGGACCTTTTTAGAATTAGAATTTTGGGAGCTTCCCAAACATAGCAGTGGTAGATGTGCAGAGGGATTTGAGGGTGTTGTTTATTAGTTTTGGGTTTTATTTGGTGACTGAAGACATCTTTTTCTTAGGTCTTTGTTCATTCTCTCTCTTAACAATACTTTTGTTTCCGATAAAAAAAAACGCTTGCTACAAATTCAGAATATATCATTTTTCTTGATGCACTGCAACGGCAGCAAGCTTTTGAAATTCATTCTTCCGCAGCTTTTTCAGCGTATGCCTGTCAAGAGCTTACTTTGATTGCATGCTTTCCTTTGTGGCAGGCTACAAGTGCTGGATCAAAGGAACAAGAAGCTATTAACTTTTTGGAGAAGAAGATGAAAAATGATCCCGCCTTTTCTTATGACGAAACCGTGCAGGTAACCATTGTCTGGTTTATTTATTGCTTTTGTCCTTCTTTGAGGAGAGAATCTTCTTTAGAGAAACCTCAACTCTCTGCTGGCATGTCATGTTATGTATTTATGTGAATATTAATGTATCTATAAAACTTCAACGGGCCTTAGGCCAACCCATAGACTTGGTGTATATGAGGTACACGTATAAGTCCAAGTGGGGTTTCATTTCAAAACCAATTGGCATTAAGTGTAGTCCACTAGGTTAAATGTTGATATCTTCTCTCTCACAACTCCAATTTGAGGCAATCTATAGATTCTATACTCACATGTAAAGTTCTCAGTATAATATTCTTGAGCTTTGTCAGTTGGTGCTATAATGGCAAGTTCTTGAAGGGCAATTATAGTCACAGGACAAAATGATACTTTAAATGCTCCCTTGCCTCTCGGCCACAGTCTAGGAAGATGAGTTGGAGTTCCTAATATTCCTTCTTTTCCCCTTTGTGCTGGTTAAGCTGCAGATGCTACTCAGAAAGTGCTTGATCCACGGATATCTCATGAACTGATTGGTGGATAATTTTGTTGGATCAATTCATGATTGTTCAAGACTCGCTAGAGCTCACTTCGTATTATAAAGATATTAGCGTTCCATTTGTTTCAACAGAAAACACTTTCTTCTCGAAAATTTTTCTTCTATCTTCATTGATAAATATATTTTTTTTCAAAAATTTCTATTTGTTTAGTTGAAGAAAATAATTTATTATCCATGTTTATGTAGAATTCATGCTTGATCAAGTTTAGGTTGAAGTAAGATATAGGACGGGACATTAGGATAGAAAATGTTTCGCTTTCATGAAGGAAAGTGACATTCTTTCTTCTTGATAGAACTTGACTTCCTCTCTATTAAGTTAGAACTTTTAAACATTAAACCAAGGATTGCTACTCTTTTGTAAAATAAAACTATAAAAACGTGACGGAAAGTGTTTTCCATCAAAACAAAGCCAGCCTAGATTCAAGTGTTAAAAACATGTTCTGGGTCATCACGAGCGTATAATAATGTAGTGTTACTTGTTTAACTATGTTCATTTGATACCTCTGGTGCATTTATTATATATCAATAAGACTGTTTCCGCTGCAAAATGATGTGTCAGCTCAAGAGTATCATCGTTATGTGCATTAATACTTGATTGTTGATGCTACTTGCAGACAGCAATTTCTGCCCTACAATCTGTTTTACAAGAGGATTTCAAGGCCACCGAGATTGAGGTACCGAGTTTTTGTTAACGGTGACTTATTGCGATTGCATTGTTCTTCTTGATTTCTTGGATGCTGTCCAGCATGATATCCGATTAGTGATGCCACTTCAACATTTATTGTGCCCTGTTCGTCCGTTTTCCTTGTGCTTTCTGTTATCCCCTTCATGTTGGGTTTTGTGGGTAGTATGTTCTCTGTGTTACAAGTCCAGTTGAAACTGCCAATAAGACCTTGGTTCAGTGGTAAGCATATGGGGGCACCCTGAAGACAGACATGATAATTATATGAAATTCGACTCTAGGGTTCTTGGTCTCCATAAAGGTTTAGGCCACACAATCCCAGTTATTGTATATAGGGGTGTATGAGCCGAGTGTGAGCTTGTCTAGCTCGAGGCTTGGCTCGTCTACATTTAGCTCAACTTGGGCTTGGCTCAAAGCTCGTGAGCTTGTGAACGGTAAGCTCGAGATCCACTCTTCATAGGCTTAGGTTTGAATCCACTCCGCTCGAACCCAACTTGGCGAGTTCCAAATGAAGCTTGGTTTAATTAGGAATCTTTGAGTTCAATCTATGCTCATTTAGGCTTCAGTTCATTTAGGCTTAATTACGATTGATTGGGCATGTTTAAGCTAATAAATTGTGTTAACAGGCTCGTCTAGGCTTGTTAGTCCTGCGTGCTCGAGGTTCGCAGTTGACCTTTCCTAGCTAGCCAGCTCGAATCATTTACGCTCCTAATTGTATTCTCACTTGATTTGTCTTGACCATGAAAGTGTAAACAAAAACATACTAAAATTTTAACGGTTTTTCAGGTGGGAGTAGTGAGGGCAGAGAACCCAGTTTTCAGTGTACTTTCAACCGAGGAGATCGACGAGCACTTGACCGCTATCAGTGAACGTGATTGATCATAGCTTCTCATTTAATCTCGATTTTTACTTACTGTTGCTCGTGTTTCGATTTACATCAATTTACTAGAAGGGAATCTAAAGGTGTCGTCGCCTTTTCACTCCTGGGTGTTGGCCTGAATTGTCTTCAGCTTTGAGTGTGATGTATGACTGAAAATTTGGTCGGAATCAGATGAAAAATTGGATCTTTTTTAGGCTTTAATGGGTCATTATTGACAGATCTAAAAGGAGAAAAATGGTGGGCAAAAGGGCGAGTTTGAAATTAACAAGGATATTATGAGGGCTGCAAAGCCAGAGATGCATGTGAAACAACTACCACCGTCCAGTGTCTCAAAAAGGTTTTTGCCAATGCTGGGCTTAATATGGTAATACGCAGTCTTATCTCCATAGGGTGTTACTTTGCAGAGGTTGTGAAACAATTACCACCGTCCAGTGTCTCAAAAAGGTTTTTGCCAATGTTGGGCTTAATATGGTAATACGCAGTCTTATCTCTATACGGTGTTACTTTGCAGAGGTTGTTTTAAAAGGGGTTACCAACCTTAAAGAGAACTATATTCGGGATGCATGTGAAAGTTTGGATAAAATACCTTAAAAAATCAAAAAATGCGTAGGAGTCGTGGGAAAGTTTAATAGCTCAGTTTTCTAATAGCTCAGTTTTCTAATTGGAGAAGGTGGAAGAATAATTTTCTTATTCCTTTGAAAAAATTAGGAATATATTTACAATTGTTTTCTAGAACTTTCCGCTCGTGTTTTCCATGGGTCGTTCTCATTCCTAGTTTCAATTTTCTGCTCTCTACTCTTTCACATCCTATGGCTTATACGTAGATTTTACATATATCATCTCCGCAAGTCTAGATTTTACATATATCATCTCCGCAAGTCTGTCATTAAGGCTCGGTAAAATGTTATAGCACGACGACGGGTCAAGTAATGGACCTTTTAATAAAAAATGAAGCCTTATGTATTACTTTCATGTAATTTCAATTTAATACGTTGTTTCACCCACCCAACGTTTAAAAAAGCGAGTCGTTGCTGTCATGGTTCGCAGTATGTGACGTGCATTGAGTGGGACATGCTTTGAACTGGGAATCATACCAAACCCAACGGTAAGATTTTGAACAAATTATTATTATTATTATTTTTTATGAGATATTATTATGTAATGTTTTTACTATTCAAACCGTAAAAGTAACCAGTTTTTTCTTTATCGTCACGACTTTTATGAAACTTTTTTCTATGGTTATTTATGGCAGATGTTCTATTACTTTGGCTATTATATCAGTTTAGTTCTTACACTTTTAATTGGGTCTATCTAGTCTCGACGATTGATGTTTGTATTAATTTGGTCCTTATAGTAAATTTTAGGGCTATTTAAGCCAAAAGTTCCTGTACTTTATTTATTGTGTTAATTTAATCTCTGTATAATTTAAAATGTGTCAATTTGGTCTTTAAAAAAAAATTTATGTTAAGTTTTTAATGTAGTTTTTGGTCATAAATTGGGTTAAATTGAGTCAAAGGATTAATTTATAATAAGTTATCTGCATCTAATATAATTTTGCCATTTAAAATTATGTCATTAACTTAACTTAAATTTGACCAAATGACTAAATTGACACATTTTAAATTACTCAGGGATTAAATTGACACAATTAAAAGTACAAGGACCAAATTGATACAATGAACAAAGTACATGGACCTATGGCGTAAATAACCCTAAATTTTATGTTAACTTGTTAGTAAAAATTTTAATTGTATGGCCATAAATTGAGTTAATAGGTGGATTTATAGTGTGTTACTTACAACTAAATATGATTCTGCCGTTAAAAATTGTTGTGGTAGCTTAATTTGCATTTGACAAAAGAACTAATTTAACACAATATAAATTGTAGAGGGATTAAGTAGACACAATTAAATTAATGTATATAGACTAAATTGATATAATAAAAAAAGTGCATAAATCTTTGATATAAATAACCCCATTTTTTGGTAAGAAAGGAGCGTGAGAGCTACTTTCTAGAAAAGGCATGCCTTAATGCATCAGACATAATAATAAAGGTTTGATCTGGATTGAGTTCAAGAAACAAATGGGAGATATAGCCACCATTATGACCCTGCTTCGCAACCAAGTTAGCTATCAAATTAGGCTCCTTATAGCAGTGGTTAAAAGTATTTACATTTTCCGTGTGAGCTGTCCTTCACATGTCTTAGAAAACGTTTTGGATCTGCCAAGGAGAACTCGAGTTCCCCTTTTGCAGAAAACTGTATAGTTAGTTAACCATCTTTTATTAGTGTTAATTTATTTTTTTGTTAATAAATCATGTGTCGTGCCAACTCGTTTTAGATACCAAGTATAACATGTTAGAAAAATTCAGAAAAATATTTGCAAAAACCTTGCAACCGGGTATCCAAAAGATCTCAGGTGTTGAGGCGTGTAATCATTTTCCTTAAGGCTTATTTCGGTATATGAAATATCCTCAGGGATACAACAACTACCAAATATGGAGTGAAAATGTGTATGGGGAGAGATTGATAAAGATGACTAGAGATTGGCTTGATCAAACACAACACACCATTGAAAACTCACACAAGAACATTTGACGAAGTTCTTCAATTTTCTCTCTTATCATTTTCTCTACAAATTCATGTACATTTTTTCATCACAAGAGTGAGGGTATATATCTGTATATAATGTCAGAGAGACGTCCCAAATGAAGAGCCATAAACATATAAAAGAACCGGGAAGAAACCGCGCAGAAAACAGTCAAAACCGACCTGTGTGTAGACGCACAGGTCGACACACAGGTTTCACTCGTGCGCTACTGTAATGGGCTGTGTGTCGACACACGGGCCATGTGTGTCGACACACAGCTGTCTCTCCTGTGTTCTGTAGGATTTTGTGTCGACACACATGGCCCATGTGTCGACACACACCCCCAACAAGCTCTAATCATTCAAACAAGTATCGGGACAACCTCAAATACATCTTATACATATATATACAACATTTAACACATTTATATACACATTTATCAACACATATTTTGAAAATACACTAACAATCCCCCACTATTTTCAAAATACAACCAATCTCTCTATTACATCTCGAATAAAGGACGCCATGTCGTGCATCAACAGGGGTGTCTCCCTATTGAACCCTTGGCTAGTGAAAGGACCATATAGTTAATCGGATCGAAAATGGTAGACCAAGCTTTGAACCATACAACCCATTTGACTAACCGACTATCCAATCACGCACTAGGTGTACTCCCCGTACACACCCTACACCTCCCAGATCGACACATTTGTGGCCTTGTGTCCTATACCTTTCGTGAGTGTTTCAGGGCCAAACCCTTAGTCAAAAATCACCCCTTTGAAGCGGCCAAACTTCAACACACACTAAGGTGGACCTCATTGATCATGTCCCTGCGACGTGACATTCAATAAGTTCTAGAACCAGGTCCATTAAGAGCAAATGCTCATCCTTTTAGTATCTCTAACGCAGGTACCAAGCACATCACACTTGGGATGGTAATTTTCAATGTGTGCTTGCAGTCACACAGATGACAAGTCTCTCTCATTGAACCCGAGACCTAGCGTCATACTAGGGGTCGAGTTGAGGGCCTATCATGGGCGACTAAAAATGACAGGTTTCACACCATTCCCTTCACTTGTTTTCAGAACCAAATCTCTAGCTAGGCCTTTTGTAAACGGATCCGCTAGATTCTGACTGGTCCTCACGAAGTCCACGGTGATGACACCCTCTCGAATGAGGTGTCTCACCATACTATGTCTTACACCAATGTGTCTGGACTTCCCATTGTACACCTCGCTATACACTTTAGACAGCGTAGCCTGACTATCACAATATATAGAAATCGGTGAGATCGACTTAGGCCACAAAGGTATCTCATACAAGAGATCCTTTAACCACTCGGCTTCTTTAACCGCAGACGTGAGAGCTATAAACTCTGCTACCATTGTTGAATAAGTTATGAGAGACTGTTTCTTGGAACCCTAAGAAACCGCACCCCCACCAAGTAGGAATACCCACCCACTAGTGGATGTATGATCCTCCACATCGAAGATCCAACTTGCATCATAGTATCCCTCCAAAATTGGAGGATACCCTACATAAGAAAGACCATAACTCGTGGTCTTCTTTAGGTACTTTAGCACACGTTCCACAGCTTTCCAATGGCTATTACTAGGATTGCTAGTATATCTACTCAGCTTTCCAATATTAAATGCTATATCTGGCCTTGTGCTCGTCATGGCATACATAAGACTGCCAATGATTTGGGCATATCTCAGTTGTGACACTGGAGCACCCTCATTCGGTACTAGTTTCACACTAGGATCCAACGGAACGGACGTCGGTGCACGATCATCAAAGTGGAACCTTTTCAAGACTTTTTCAACGTAGTGAGACTGTGTCAAGGAAATGGAATCACCATTCCGTACAATTCTAATACCGAGGATCACCTTCGCCTCACCCATGTCTTTCATAGCAAAGTTTTCAGAGAGAAATTGTTTTGTCCTCTCTACTTGTTCCACATCAGTACCGAATATCAGCATATCATCGACATACAAACATATAATGACCCCTTTGCCATTATCAAACTTGCTATAGACACATTTATCCGATTCGTGTATAACGAATTCGTTGTTTAGAACAACTTGGTCAAATTTCTGGTGCCATTGCTTCGGGGCTTGCTTCAACCTATACAGAGAACGTATGAGTCTACATACTTTTCTCCCTTGGCCCGGAACAACAAAACCTTCCGGCTGTTCCATGTACACTTCCTCCTCTAGCTCACCATTCAAGAAGGCCGTTTTGACATCCATTTGGTGTATCACTAGTTTATAAATGGAAGCAAGGGCAATCAATACCCTTATTGTCGATATCCTTGCCACGGGGGCATACGTGTCAAAATAGTCCAACCCATGCTTCTGGGTGAACCCTTTAGCCACCAATCGGGCTTTGAACTTGTCAATCGTTCCATCGACTTTCATCTTCTTTTTGAAGATCCACTTACACCCGATGGACTTACTTCCTCGTGGAAGGTCCACAAGGATCCAGGTATTATTACCTAAGATGGAATCCATCTCATCATTTACAGTCTCTTTCCAAAACGAGGCATCATGAGACCTCATCGCCTCATTAAATGTCATGGGATCAGCTTCCATGACACAACAATATGGAACCACTCAGTCCACATCGTTCCTCGAACCTTCTACCAAATACGTGTAGAAGTCCGAACCGAAGGATTTCTCCTTCCTTGCTCTCTTACTCCTTCGGAGTTCTAGAGCACTATCAGGGACATTCTCCCTCTCATGACGGACAACATCATCAGACACTTGCGTGTCAATCTCAACTGGTACATAATCCCTCGGTCTAGGGATAGAAGTAAATGATTCTCATCAAATATTGCATCTCTCTATTCTATTATCGTATTCACGTTGATATAATCATTAGGTTCGACAACATAGAACCGATATGCCTTACTATGAGACGCATAACCCATAAAGATGCAATCAACGCCTTTTTCACCTAATTTTTTCCGTTTAGGTTCAGGGACTCTAACAACTGCCCTACACCCCCACACTTTTAGGTAATTTAAATTAGGGGCTCGTTTGTTCCACAACTCATATGGGGTTATTTTATTTCTCTTGTTCGGAACTCTATTTAATATATGACAGGCCGTTAACATAGCCTCACCCCAAAATCCATCGCTGAGACCGGAATAAGATAACATGGAATTAACCATCTCAGTTAGAGTCCGGTTTTTCCTCTCAGCCACGCCATTTTGTTGTGGCGCATAAGGTGCAGTTATTTCATGTATTATTCCCGTGGATTTAAAATATTTAGGATCGTAGTACTCTCCACCACGATCCGACCTTAAGCGTTTGAGGAAGGTTTCACAGTATAACTCAGATTCTGCTTTATATGCTTTAAATCTATCAAGCAAGTCGTTTTTGTTACTTATCAAATATACATAACAAAATCTTGAACAATCGTCGATAAATGTAACAAAGTAATTCTTTCCACCTAAACTCGGTGTGCGCTTGAAATCACATAAATTACTATGTACTAGGTCAAGTAGATTAGTCTCTCTTTGCACTGACGGAAATGGTAATTTCGTTATCTTAGTTAGCATGCACGTTTTGCATTTGTCATCAACTTTATCTATGTGAGGAATCAACAAAGAATTAACCATTTCATGTAATCTACAAAAATTCACATGACCTAGTCTATGATGCCATAAAAACGACGAATCAAGCATATAAACAGAATCTGTAATTTTATTATTGATATTCATTTTAAACATTCCGTTACATAGGTACCCCTTGCCAACAAATACACCACCCTTTGACAATATGAACTTGTCGGCCTCGAAGACCAACTTGAACCCAAATCTCTTTAACAAGCCACCGGACACGAGGTTCTTCTTAACGTCAGGAGCGAAGCGTACATCGGTTAAAGTAAGGGTTTTTCTAGATGTGAAAAGTAAATCAACTTTTCCCTTCCCTTTAACGGGTACCAATTCCCCATTTCCCATGAACAACTCAGTTCCATTGTCCATGGGCTCAAAAGTTATGAAGAACCCCCTGTCCTTACATACATGTCTCGTGGCCCCCTAGACAATCTACCAAGAGTTATCACTCTCGACTAGATTGACTTCCGATATCATCGCCACGAACCTCTAGTTTGAATTTTTGGTGCGATGATCAAACCCCTTGCCTTTATTCTTTTTAAGGCGATAACAATCTTTACGCATATGACCGGGCTTCTGACACTCCCAACAGACCACTTTCGGCCTCTTGTCATGCTTCTTCTTTTGGAAGTGTCCGGTTCTCTTGGGTCCCTTACTCGATTGGCCTTCTTCAGTGACGCTGATTTTACCAACATCACTAGGGCGGTCTTTGTTGTCATCCTGTACCCTGTAACCTTCCTCAACACGCAAATGGTTAGCCAGTTCCTCAATTGACATATCCTCCTTCTTGTGTTTTAGACTTTTCTTTACATCTTTCCAAGAGGGAGGAAGTTTGTCAATTAAGGAAGAAACAACAATTATATCGTCCATGTTCATGTTGTGTTGTTTAAAAGTATTTAATATTCATTCAATCTCATGGAATTGTTTCATGACAGGATGATCATCAACCATCTTATAATTGTTAAATTGACTAACTAGGAATTTTTTGCTTGTAGCATCCTGGGCCATGTATCGCACCTCAAGTGCGTCCCAAAGTTCCTTTGCGGTCCCCATGTTAGAGTAAATGTCAAACAAGGCATCAGTCATACCATTCAAAATATGCCCTCTGCAAATATAGTCGTCATTCTCCCACTTCAATCTGGCCCTCTGTTCGGCCAGCGTTTCTTCCTCCTCGGTGATGGGTAATGGGCATGGTGTATTCAGGACATACACCACATTCAGCGTCGTGATGAGGAAGTGCATCTTCCTCTGCCATTGGCGAAAATTCCCGCCATCAAATCGGTCCAATTTCACAAAATTGGCTGTCATTTCCCTTAGTGATGAAGCCATAACCCAAACCAGGAATAAAGCCTTAAGATTGTTAGAAAAATTCAGAAAAATACTTGCAAAAACCTTGCAACCGGGTATCCAAAAGATCTCAGGTGTTGAGGAGTGTAATCACTTTCCTTAAGGCTTATTTCGGTATACGAAATATCCTCGGGGATACAACAACTACCAAATATGGAGTGAAAATGTATATGGGGAGAGATTGATAAAGATGACTAGAGATTGGCTTGATCAAACACAACACACCATTGAAAACTCACACAAGAACACAAGAACTTTTGACGAAGTTCTTCAATTTCTCTCTTATCATTTTCTCTACAAATTCATGTACATTTTTTCATCACAAGAGTGGGGGTATATATCTGTATATAATGTCAGAGAGACGTCTCAAACGAAGAGCCATAAACATATAAAAGAACCGGGAAGAAACCGCACAGAAAACCTTCAAAACCGACCTGTGTGTCGACACACAGGTCGACACACGGGCTTTCTGTAAACCTGTGTGTCGACACACAGGTTTCACTCGTGCGCTACTGTAATGGGCTGTGTGTCGACACACGGGCCATGTGTGTCGACACACAGCTGTCTCCCCTGCGTTCTGTAGGATTTTGTGTCGACACACACCCCCAACAAGCTCTAATTATTCAAGCAAGTATCGGGACAACCTCAAATACATCTTATACATATATATACAACATTTAACACATTTATATACACATTTATCAATACATATTTTGAAAATACACTAACATAACATCAGTCGAATTTTGGAAAATTTTAAATGAAAAATGAAAGTTGAGCTAGACCGACAAATATACAGAAATAATCAAGAACTTGAGGTATTTAATTCAGCCCAAGTGACACTGATAGACAATGTTATTTCAAACCATTGATGTTATTTATAGAAATGACATGTTTTGAATTATAAGTGAGTAATAGAGTAAATTTCTGTAATAATATAAATTAACTGGCTTCTATATAGTTGGTTGTCGTATGGACCGGGTTTACCGAGCAACTTGCTTCCTCGCTAGCAAAAAAATAATATAATTATTAACTTATAAAAATTAATACAATTATTTTATAATAATTAAATAATATTGTCGTAATATAATAAATTTCAATTTACATGACGTTAGATAATAAATTAATAATAGCCCACGCCACTCAGCTCTACCTGAAACCGCCCTCCCCTAGTTTTGTTGTATTGTTGTCGTAATAAATAATAAATAATTACGCCGTTATTATCTTCAATTTTTGTATTTTTTTTGTCAGGTTTTATGTATTAATTATTTATTCTTATGAAATAATATTTTAATTTTAAAGTTTTATATATATTTAATAAAATAGTCTAAATAGTAGTATGTGCATAACAATATAAAATAGGCCTTCCATTCAACTCTTGTTCATTAGCAATGTCACGACATTACAGTTCACGTGCCGAATGAAGGAAATAGCAAGCAATAGTGGGTTTATTGACACATAACAGCAAGCTTTACACCCTTATAATCTCATTTGGACTATTTTATATTCATGCAACATTTAGATTAAAAATGTATTTCATAAATTTATAAACTAAAAAGTTAATACACCAAATATCCAAATATATATATGACTTGTATGATATAGTGGGAGATGAGAGGGTAAATTATGCGCCACAGATTTGATTAAAGTGAGAGAGAGTGATGCTAAATAGGAGGAAGATGATATCAGCAAGTGGTCCTAAATGTTTTTACTTTCATTATCTTATAAGAGTTATGCCCATATATATATATGATTTTTCTAACATGTGTCAAATTAGTACATATTAAGGTATATTAATTATAAGGATATTTATATTAAAAGTCCCTGTATTTTTTTTATTATGTTAATTTAGTCATTGTATTTTTAATTGTGTCAATTTAATCCCTATGAAATTCAAAATGTGTCAATTTGGTCCTGAGAAAAAAAAATATATTACGTTTTTAATCAAATTTTCAATAATTTGGCTGCAAAATAGGTTAAATTGAGTAAATAGATGAATTTATAATAAGTTACTTATGTCTAACATAATTTTACTGTTCAAAATTACGTAATTAACTTAACTTAAATTTGATCAAAGGACTAAATTGATACATTTTAAATTGTACAGGAATTAAATCGACACAACTAAAAGTACAAGAACTAAATTAACAAAATAGATAAAGTATATAAACCTTTGACATAAATAACCCTTACTTATGTTTAATTATTCTCCTTTTTTTTGGTGAATTAATCCAATGTTATGAAATAATTGTATCACAATTAATAAATAATAATTTAATCAGATAATATTATATATAATATATAAATTATAATAATATTCTTTTAATTATCACTCTTATATTAATCAATAGAGTAAAAAAAAATAAATTCTACAACAACAAATAAAACATAAAAATAAATTATACAATAATAAATAAAATATAATTAATACATGATATAAAGACCCTTTATTATATAGTTAAACAGTTACGTAGATCTTTTTGCTATGGCATTGCTTTTGAAGTAAATAATTGCCTGGATCTCCTCCTTCCTCTCTCTCTCTCTCTCTCCGCGCGCGCGCACACACACACACACAAACAGTGTGGTGTCATTGTGTCGTAGAGAATCCCCAGGCTATCTTCCTGTATACATTTGCTTTCTGTCGGTTATCTCCAAGATCCTTCTGAATTTCACCTTTTTCTTCTTCACAGTTTTCCCCCAGATCCGAGTTTTTTGATTCATTTAGTTCCAATTTTTCAGGTCAGTTCATCGCTTATTATCTTGATTACTTTGTTTTAATGTATGATTCTGTTTCTGCTCTGCAGTGCAATTATTGTTGTTGTCGTTGTTGTTGTAGTATTGGACCTACTTTTTTTGAAATGATTGATTTGTTGAGATGATATCGGAATCTTACTGGTTAAGGAATTAACAATTCCAAAAGCTTGAGTTGAGGTGAAGGTTCAAGAATGGTAACATGTCGATGCTCGGATTTGAAGCGTGGATAATGCACAGGTCTATCTGTATCTTAAACTTAAATTATGTTAATATTGAAACTGAGGGGTTCCTGGGATTCAAACTTGTGAAATCTTGGTCAACAAGAATTTGATGTCATGTTAATGATCGAATATCCCAAACGGTTAGGCTGACGAGTGAATATCTATGAATGGTTTTATACTCTAAAAGTACTGTTTAAAAGATCGTGAGTTTAAATTCTAACAACGTTCACTTTTTAGTTAATATAATTTTAGTATGATATAGGAGAAGAGATTGAATTTTTTGCGCTAGGATCCTCTCCAATGGATGTTGGATCCAATAGGACAGGAGAAAGTGAGGGGCGCGATTGAAGAAGACTCACATGTGAGAGTGAGTGTAAAAGGACTCCATATGTAAATCTAGTTGAATCTCACACGGAATTGTAAGAGAGAAAATATCAAAATATAAATTTTGTGAGTTACTTCACCTAATGTCAATTAGTTTTAGGATAAAATTTTACTTGGGCTTATATATGGACTTCATATATGCTAGCTTTGTGTGTTGGGCCTAAAGGCCTAGTGAAATTCAACAGTGAGCTTTTACACTTCACAAATCAAGCTCAATGGAATTTGAGGACATGTTAAGAGTATAAAACGATGATTAACAAATAGCAGCATCCATGAAAAACGTTGATGATGACGATGACGATCACATTATTGATGCAATGATGTTTTAATGTCAGTGACACCGTTTTAGTTGATTCAATTCAATTACCGGTTTTTTTGGTGTTTCTTCGAATGATCTATTACGTAATTATGCAAAATTTTCTTAGTTTATATAGTCTATCGTTTTCATTGTTCCTATTTCCTCTTTTGGGCTTTTGGAGGTTTAATGGAGCAATTATTCACAATTGCTTGTTTCTCATTCTAGAGAGAGTTGGTTGGTGAATTTTGCTGCAATATAAGCCCCAGGAGGAGATCTAAACTAGCTGAACTCTGAAAAAATCTTTCGTAAGAGTATGAGTTTAGTATTATTATCATTGCTTTTTTGATAGTTAGTATGATTGTGATTGTTTAATCACATTTTGGTTTAGAAAGTCATTGTTTAATCATAGTTGCACAACACAATGAGGACCTTTTCTCGTACATTGTAGTGCATTAGCAATGTCTTGTCCCTTGTTTTATACTAGTTGGAAATAAAATTTGATGGCATTTGTTCCTGGCCAGTTCGGTATCGTATTTTGTTTGCAGTTTGTGGTTTTTAGAAACTAAAAATGGTTTGGAAATGATTTTTGTTTACATTTTGTTTCCTATTTTCAGTTGTCAATCAATCTAGAAGGAAACTGAAAACAAAAGCTCAATATAAGAAAAAGAGAATCGTTTCTAATAGCTTTTAGTTTCTATGAAACAAAAAAGTGTAATAAATATGCCCTCGGTTGCTAAACTATATTTAATAACAAGAATTTTGTTCGAGTGTTTTAATGCTTAACATCCTCATTTTCAGAGTTTGAAGCCTTTAAGCTAAGGGCGTCAATGCGTGGTGATTGATTTTGTACAATTCCAAGTAAGCGGGAGAAGGATGAAAGGAGGGCTTTGGGGTCTGAGGAGCACTAAGCTCTCTTTCGTCGTCATTGTTCTTATTTGCACAACCATTGTCATGTGGGCATGGGAGAAAGCTCCTTTTCTTGTTGCTTTACTCCCGCCGGAGAGCCCATTGGTTCAAATTACTCCAGGTTTGCTTCTCTGACCGATCTTGTTTCGTTGTTGCCTTTGTAATATATTTGTCTTTCCTCATATTTCTGTCATCAACGATCTGTAGATTAGTGTGGAAGTGCTGCTGCAGAAGCTGAATCAAAGCTTTTGCAGCACGTGCATCTCAAACCAGCTTTTATATCATTAGACAGAGTACTTAAAGAAAGTATTGCTAGAACCTGGACTTGTGTTCATGGATGTATAGAAAAGCTGCACAAAATTGTGATGTAGGAGAAGAAAGTGAAACAGAGATATGACAAGTTTGGTCGATATAGAACTTTCTTTATATTTTAGATAGGTTAACAACAATAACAATAATAGCCCAATGCCTCAAAAAGGCTCCCGTCAAGGCAGGGTTTGGGGAGGGTAAGATGTAAGCAGCCTTACCCCTATAAGGTGTTATCCTATTGAGAGACTGTTTCCGAATTATTTTAGATAGGTCAATTGACGTAAAATTCATTACAAAAATTTAGCAATTGGATGTGAAAAAGCAGTCTGATGATCTTAGAAGTCTCAAGTAAGTCGATTGAGTTTTGGGCTTGTATACCTGTCATATGAACATGAACTTTGCACCTGATTCTATTTTGTTCTGTCAAGAAATAAGATAGTTGAAGGACAGAGTAGGATGCCAGAACCAATTCGTTTCCAGTGTTGGATTTCCTCCTTTTAATCGTAGATAATGCTACAGAAAATAAAATATTTGGACTGGAGAATTGCTTTTAAGTTACTCAATGTTATGGAAAACACTGTTTTTATTTTAAACTAAGGTTGCTTCAACTTCATCTTGTCTCTCGCCTCATTTCTTTATGTTCCTAATATACCTAACTTCAGTACTTGGTTTTGCATAGTTCATGTTGAAAACATTCTAGGAACGACGAGGGATTTATTTCTACAGTGGCCGCAAATATCAATAATATACAACTCTCAACGTCCATTACTAGATTTAGTTCTAAGCTACTTAAGTACATAGTGTTCCTACATATTGTAGGCTACATAGAATTCCAAGAATAGGAGTGAAAAACTAGATTGCTTCAATAAGTTATAGGGAGTTTAATTATAAAAAACAGCTCTAGAAAGTTTTGGATATATCTATTTGGGTGTTTTACATTGGCGTTAAAAGATAAATTGACTGAAAAACATTGCGTTCACTGCTTTGACTTCCAAAAACATTCCCAGGACTGGTGCTTAGCTAAAAGAGTACTCTAGCCTTGCTATTAGACTTTCTATGCTGTATGTGTCCAAATATATGCCAGCAAACAAAAGTCAAGTACTTGCTGTAGGCCTAAGAAACACAGTTGGAAATGCTATAGTGACTGTCCATGAATATATTTGCGTCACAGGATCCATGTAGATGATCTGAGTTGAGTGACGTTTGATTTTGTTTGATGATTTTCTCAAGTCTTGTGTCATTCTTGTCCAACATTATCCAGTTGCTTGAAGTTCTCTATTAGATAGATTGAAAATTATCCATCATCAGTTCCAATAGGTGAACCAACCAACATAATTGCAATTACAAGCCCCAATTCTTGTTCCAAGCTGAATTCCATGCTCACCAAATCGGGCCTGAGAGAATTTCTATTGAACTTCAAAGTGTGAATCTTTTATAATGTGTGTAACTTTTCTTCCCATGATATTCTCTTTTGGCTAATTGTTCACTATTGTTATTGTAGATATTTTTATTGGATCTCCCCTGACATCGGCAACTTCAGAATCAAATATGCATGCTGGCAGTGACTTGCCTGCTTTTGCCAGAAATGGGACATTGGATTCACATCGAGAACATAGTGTTGACATGCTAGTCCAAAAGGATTCAGGAAAAGATTTTGAGGTAAAAGACAAGAAAGGTAAGACGGAACTTATATCATGCAACTAGTTAAACAAATCAATGCATAATAATGCTGTGTTTTTGTCTTCGGTTGTAAGAGCATTGAAATTTTCTTTAGGGTCTCATTTTTTAAGATGTGGCAAGCATTAACTTTCCGACCCTAGCTTGGAAGTTTGTTTTTTTTGGTAAGTCCTTTTGTAGCCAGAGTTTGAACCTCATCAGCCCCTTCCCCATGCCTTAGATTATTCTTTTCATAAAAATGGCTCCTATGACCTTTCCTTATCTGTTTTGAAAAGGAATGAAATTTTACCTTAGGATCTGATGTATGTTGACCCAACCTTATTCATACCTACTTGCCCTAGAATGAGGACTATGATAATCAAAATGCTGTTTCTCCAAGGGTTAATTAGTTGTATGAATTGACTATTTCTGCTCAAGGTTTTCCCTAGGTTGGTTAGAGCTGAACATTTATTGTTATTTTCATACAAAGTTTCTCCTTCCTTATGCTTGGTGGAAAACTCACATTTGTATACGTCAGTCTCCCAACATAAAGACGGAAAGATCTCATCATCAGAAAATGATGATGTGGATGCATTAGCACAGAGCAGGAAGGACAGAGCAAATTCAACTGCTCAACCAGATAAGCAAGGCAAGATATTATTTCAAGTTTGCAAGAACTACTGAATTACAAGCTTATATGTGATGGAGTACTAAAAGGGTATTCTATAGGTGCTATAACTGTAATATAGTGACGTTCAGGCATTTTCTGTTTTCCTTCATCTCTCCTCTCTTTCTTTCATCCCCTATGTTGCCTTCCAGTACGGTATTTAGGAGAGAAAATCTGGAGCTAGCTTACTGTGCTACCAAGAAACGAACGAAAAAGTTTATCAGGATCAAATTTTTAAATTTAGAGTAGCCGACATTTTAACTTCATATGATTCCCCAGCTTACATGCTGTGTGCAATTTGTTGTGTGGTGTCTCGAAACTTTTTATCTGGATTTAATAGCAGAGATTTGTGGTAGAGCAGAGGGAGCAGGTCCTTTGGGACCTTATATAATGGTTTCGAGTTAGTATATCTGTATATTTGTAGGGTTTCCCTACATTCCTCTCTCTATATATTGCTTTTTAGGGCTTTTGATCAGATATAGAGTGGATGAGCTGCTTGTAACCTCCTGAATCAGGTCTAATGAAGCTTTCTACTTCCAGTCGTGGTTTTCCCCTCATTTGAGGATATTCCACATAAATCTCGGTGTCTTTGTTTCTCTTTGTCCGCTCTCTTCTCATTTTAAGTTCAGATCTTGTTTTGATATCTAAATCAAACCCAATTCTTGGGGTATTTTTCTTAACACAATGCTACGAGATTAATTACAAACCATTGGAGCTTACAGATAAAATGAGAAACATGGTAAATGTTCAGGCTTTGGAGCTGTACGTCTAGTTTTGTTTCACTCTTAACTTTGGAATTTAACTCGTGGTTGATTATATAGTCATTACACTTTATCGCGTTCTGCAGAAATTTCCTCCTCTAAGAATGGAAAGCACTCTAAACTAAAAAAAGAAAAGTCAAATTCGTCACCGCCAGCAAGTGCAAGCGTGAGTTCTACTGTCAGCAGGAACTACAATAGGAATCTGACAAAACAAGACGATAAACAAAGTAAGGCATTGACATCTACTGCTACTTTGTTTGAAACTTGGAGTGTAGTTAGCATGTTGGACTATTCTTTTTTCCTTTGGGTCTGTTAGGTATCAAAAGTGATGATCTCCCTAGAAACCATATTTATAATAACAACTGACCTAGTGCCTCAAGGGCTCCCGCATATGCGGGGTCGGGGGAGGGAGATGGATGTACGCAGCCTTACCCCTTCAAAGTGTTATCCCAAAGGGCCTAACAACCATATTCATAGTTGGAATATTGAGGCTTTTGATGGTGATGCTTGAGCTTCTTATGGTTGTGAGTGTAAAGATCTATAAATTGGATGTTCTTGTACCTGGTACGGTAGGGGAAAGCAAGAAGAAGAAAAATAGTGAGAGTTAGAGCGTCAGCGAAACACTGTTGTGTACCTTGGTTTAAATAGTGAATTTCGTTGTTTTCCCTCCTTGGACGTAGGCTTTGGCCGAACTAGGCAAATTCCAGTGTCTCAATTTTCCTCCTATTCCCTTTATTTATGTTTGCTATTTCGATTTAGGATTTGGTGTTTGTGGGTGGTCTTAATAAGATCGTCCCACTAGCCACTTGCTTGGCCTGCAAGTTCCTTGTTCCCGGGGATTACTATCACTCTTATCCAGCAAACGTTCTTTCTGGATCCCTGGCCTTGAATTTGAAGTAACAACAAGAAAACAGAGCAATTCAGGCTACATTTGGTTCCAAAGAGAACATTTTCCTTATGAAAAGTTTTCTTTACAAAATATTTTCGATCAAAATATGTCTTTCTAGTTAGAGAAAATGGTCTTATTTTATAAATTTGAGTTGAGTTCATGCTTGACAAGCTAAGGCTGAAGTGAGGCATATGATATGAGATACTACAGAAAATGTTTTCCCTTTCATTAGGGAAAGTCGATAAAAAATAATAGAACTAAGGAAAACTTTTACCACATTTGTAGTTGCTACTACGACTTTATTCAAAGAAATATTTTCCGTCAAAACGAATGGAGCCTCAATCTAGTGAACTAGTTGGTTCTGTTGGGAAGTGGCATTTTGTGATTTTGCTGCATTGATTCGGCAGATTGATGTATGTTTGGTGTTTTATACTGATTCCGGGTGAATGTATCCCTGAACCAATTCCTCGGTGATAATATTCTCATGTAGGTAATGTTTGGCCTTTTTTTTTTTTTTTTTTGAGAAAAGGTACTTTTTTTCTAAAAATGGGCACTGATTTCAAATTTGAAGGTATTTAGTTTGGAAAGGAAAGTTCAAAGAAAAGTTTTTTTAAATTGAAGTAGAAGTTTTTTTTTTCCTTTGAAGTAGAATCAGGAACATAGTGTTTTTCCTTCGAAGTAGAAACGAAAATTATTTAGTCAAAAATATCTTTATTGTAAGAATTTTTATGAAAGTACTTCTGCAGAATGTACTTCTAAAAAAAGAGTTATTTTTCACAACTGGGTCAAATAGTCCCTTAGTTACTGCTTCTTTATATTTCTGATTCTTAAGGGAACACGGGATCCATTTGTTAATTTTGATATGTTCCATCTATTGCATCTTTCTTACTTGTCTTACCTATTTCTTAGAGTGCCATTACACCAAAGGACATTGGGTTGCGGATAATAGTAGGCCTTTCTACTCTGGTGCTGCTTGCAAGCAGTGGCTCTCAGAAATGTGGGCCTGCAAACTGAACCAGCGCACCGATTTTTCATATGAGAAGTTCCGTTGGCAGCCAAAAGATTGTCAAATGGAAGAATTTGAGGCTTCCAAATTTTTGAAGAGGTAATGTTCTTTTTTCAAGATATAATTAATTACTTCGAAACGAATATTACTATAATTTTTTTATGCCGTAAGAAAAGAGCATTAGAGACATCTCCAAGAAATGGCCCGCCCTAATGCTTAGCCATACAGTAAAGCCCAAATCTGGGCTAGGTTGAGAAATCAGATGGGTCACAGAACTGACATTCTGGCCCTACGTTGCAACCGAGTTAGCTGCTGAATTGTCTTCCCTAAAGATGTTTCTGTAGTTGTATGCTGATCTAGGAGTGTGATTTTACTAAAGCCAGCATTTGCAATGTGGGCCCTTAAATTGATACATCTTGATTATGTAAACATCTGAACAAATTGGTTTTTCATGTTTACTATGAATTGCTAGGAATTGTACTACTCCCTTTTGGAAACTACTTTAAGAAGTGCCATTTCAGCATCTTTTGTTTTCGTCACCACTTGGTTTTGTACAATGGTAAAACAGTACGAGGTTGAGGACCCGGGATAAAAGGCTCTAGGTTTAAATCACCAACCTTGCTTACCCATCAAAAAAGTAAAAAAAGGAAAAACTCCCATTTGTTAGCAATGTTCGAGCTGTCGCAGAAAAGCGATATTGCGAACATTATATACTGGCTCGTCATATTTGTGTTGGGGTTTTTAGGGAATGTAAGTTATTTTTAAGTCTTATGTTGATGGAAATGTCAATGAAAAGCTTTACATTCATCAACATTCTCCCTTAATATTTTAACAAATTACATATATGGAAATATTACAACAATAACAACAACAATAACGACAACCCAGTGCCTCAAAGAGGCTCCCACCTAGTCAGGGTTTGGGAGGGTAAGATGTACAAAGCCTTATTGCTTTACCCCAACAAGGCGCTACCCTAAATGAAAGTTGTTTCCGAAGGGCTCCGACCCTAAAAAGAATCCTACCCCATCAAATGAATCAAATAACATATCTAAGAGTGTATTTTACTAAATAAGCTATAAATCATATGTATGAAGATAATCACAAAATTGCTCTCTCTCAACGACCAATTGTGTAACTACTAGCTCAATAGAACTGGGTTTCATGTTTCTAGCTTAACCGAAGTATAACTAATAATAAAGCACAGTGATAACAACCTTAAGATTGTGTACATCTCACCCTCTCCAGACCCTGTCTTGGTGGGAGCCTCTTCGAGGCTCGGGGTTTGTTGGTGGTGGTGGTGGTGTGATAAAGCACAGTGACATACTTTTGTCTAGGTAATCACAACCACCTATTAGGAATAGACCTGATTCTCATGTCGTCACGTCCATGCATATTATTTATATCCTTTTTGCTGTCTTACTGTCTTCAATCAATTTGCCTCTCAAACATTAAAACACGAGAATCTCTGCTTATGGGATTTGCATTCCAGGATGCAGGACAAAACCCTGGCATTCATTGGGGATTCGCTAGCACGACAACAATTCCAGTCACTAATGTGCATGATCACTGGCGGCAAATGGAGACCCGACGTCATCAATGTCGGCTGGGAGTTCGGTCTCGTCAAGGCCCGTGGCGCCAACCGCCCTGACGGCTGGGCTTACCGTTTCCCCACCACCAACACTACCATCCTCTTTTACTGGTCAGCCTGTCTCTGTGACCTCCAGCCACTCAACAAGAAAAACTCAACCTCTGAAATCGCCATGCACCTCGATAGACCGCCATCGTTCTTGCAACGCTACCTAAACAAGTTCCAAGTCATTGTCTTTAACACTGGTCATCACTGGAACCGTGGAAAATTCAATGCCAATCGTTGGATCATGTACGTTGGAGGTGTGCCTAATACCAACAAAAAGATCACGGAGATTCCTGGGGCGAAGAATCTCACGATTCACAGTATCGTCAAGTGGGCAGACGACAGAATCTCAGAGCGTCCGAATTTGAAAGTTTTTTTCCGTTCTATATCACCTAGGCATTTTTCCAATGGCGATTGGAATACTGGTGGGACATGTGATAATCCTAATCCTTTGTCTAAAGGAAAGGAAGTTTTGAAAGATCGGTCTAGTGACCAAGTTGCTGAGATGGCAGTGAAAGGGACCAAAGTGGTGTTCTTGGATATAACGGCATTGTCAGAGCTTAGAGACGAGGGACATATATCGCGGTATACTATTAGACCTACACCCGGTATGGAAGATTGTCTCCATTGGTGTTTACCTGGGATTCCTGATACATGGAACGAAATAATGTTTGCACAGTTATAGGCTTGCGAGTTGAGATTGACTTACACAGAAAATTCGAGGTCATACGAGGGTGATATTGAGTAGGATAATGTTATTATCAGAGCAACTTAGACGAGGCCATACGAGATACATCATTATCCTGGCATAAACACTTGTTCTGCTGGTGACAACAACTCTAATATCATGGAAATGTATCATACAACTGTGTTTGTGTAACCCAGTCATAAAAGTTGGTTGATAGTGCCGCTTCTGTGTTTTGAGTCAGAGGCTAGCAAGGAGGAACTACTCTGCTAAGCTATTACTCCCAAGTCTGGAGAAGATCAGGTATTGTGCACAATACTGTTATTGTATCGTATCTCTTTCTACTTATGAGAGATTTGAATCCGGACCCAGGTGCGCGACGTATAAATTCATCCATATATTTTACCATTGAGTTAAGCTTTACATTAAAATTTTACCAGATACCATGAGAAAATCATTCTTTTAAGTTGCTAGAGATTATTGAGGGGAGGAGAGAGTTTGTGATACAATCAAGCATTAAATTGAATTTAATGGAATAGTTGCACAAAAGATGTATATCTACTTGAATTTATCTTTTCGTATTGTTAAAAGACTCCATATGTGAATCTAATAGAATCCCACATTAGAGTTGTAAGAGAAAATTGGTCGATATATAAGTCTAAGGGGTTATTCCACCTATCGTCAATTGATTTAGGATGGAATCCCACTTGAGTTTATATGTCGATTTCATATATACCAGTTCCGTGGGTCTGGCATAAAAGGCTGGGGGGATTTTAACGCATATTGTATGAGTTTTTTTTTGGCTTTCATACATATATACACACTTTTTTGAGATTTACCAGCGTCTCTATTTGAGATGAAAAATTTTATCTGACATGTTAAATTGAAGTTTGAACTTTATGATTGGTAGATTGGAAGTTCAAAATATGAATTATGCATCAGTACAATCAATTCTGAAGCAGCCTATCTATAAAGTAACACTCTGTAAGGATAAGGCTAGATCAAAAATTTTATATGACATGTTGGGGATAAGGTAGCACTCTGTATTATCTGACATGTTAAATTGAAGATTTAGCTTTATGATGTGGTAGATTGAAAGTTCAAAACATGTATTATGCATCAGTACTATCAATTATGAAACTTCTCTACAAGGTAGTACTACGTAGAAATAAGGCTGTGTACAAATCTCGCCTTGGCTGGAGCCTCTTGAGACCCTGGGTGGTGGTTGTTCCATCAATACTGCCAAATTTGTTCATTTGGTTGATTGAATTCACTCAATCACACAACCTTATGATCCACTCCAATCATTTTCGATTAATCGATTTATTTGTTTCTGGTTAATCTATGCTAAAATAGCGGTTTCAATTTCAAGGGGGAAATATGGTACTGTCTAATCCATACCCTTTTATGTTGAACAAAAATGATACTTAGATTTGAGAATTACGAGATTTAAAGTCAATTCTTAATATGATTCTGATACTATGTTAAAATATACACGACATTGAATTTTAGGATGGTGAATCTCTCTGAAATATTTAAAGATTACTGTTCTTGTTTATAATGCCAAATTGATTGCGAGAACAATAATTACCATTCAAAAATGATGTTTTGAGGCCAAGAGAGATTGGAGGTTTATGAGTCGGTTATATGCTTCAGAAAAATGCAGAATTAGTTAAACGGTGGTGGAGATTCTCAGATGATTTTTAGGTTTAGTGGAAGAAAAGTTATTTCAAGCATTTAGAGTTTTGGCCCGTGCGTCCTGTTTAGTCAGCTCTATGGCGTAAATAAAGCAGCTGCTTGGCATGAAATATCGGAAAGCGTGAAAAAAAAGGGCTAGAATGGTTAACATCAATCGTAGCAATGTAGACTTTAAAAGACTAATTTATCATATTATCACAATTTTAAAAAAAAATTTGGTAAAATATTATATTTTTAAAAATATTTAGCAAACTATTATATTTTACTATAGCATACCGGGTACGCGATGTCCCGTGCATTATGCAACAGTGAACAGTTTTTTTTAAAATTTTTATTTTCAGTTTTACATCTTTAAAATTTAAAAAAAAATTAATAAAATTTTTTTTTAATTTTATAATTTAAATCACTAAATATATATATTTTTATTTTTAATTACGGGTCTGGGAAGTCCTCACCCTCAGGTTGGGGGCACTAGGAAACAGCCTCTTCAGGTTAACATCCTGAAGGGGGAGACTGTGTATATCCGTCCCCCTAGATCCTGCGTAAACAATTATTTCATATAGTTTAAATTATATATGAATTTTTAAAATATATTTTATAAACTATATGAAATAATTTTTTAGTTTTTGAGTTACATATATCTAATAAAATAGTTCAAATAATAATGTACAAATGAGTAAACTCGTGATTTTTTATTGGAAACATCAACATCTCTTCATTTAAATGTGTCCTTCATATAGTTTATAAAATATATTTTAAAAATTTATATATAATTTGAACTATATGAAATAATTGTTTACGCAGAGTCGGGGGGGGGGGGGACAGATGTACGCAGCCTCCCCCCTTCAGAGTGTTAACCTGAAGAGAGGATGTTTTCCAGTGCCCCCAACCTGAGGGTGAGAACTTCCTATACCCATAATTAAAAATAAAAATATATGTATTTAGTGATTTAAATTATAAAATTAAATTTAAAAATAATTTAAATGAAAAAGAAATTTTATTATTATTTTTTTTAAATTTTAAAGCTGTAAAACCAAAAAAAAAAAATTGTTCACTGTTGCAAGCCGTATGGGACGGCGTGCAACAGTGCCGACCTTGCACGACGTCCCGTACATCATGCACCCAGTGTGCTATAGTAAAATGTGATAGTTTACTAAATATTTTTAAAAATATAATATTTTGTTAAAAATTTTTTTAAATTGTGATAATATGCTAAAAAAGTCATTTTAAAAGCATCACTAAAAGCGCATGTATGGTGGCGGGAAATGGGTTGAAGATAAGTTTTGGACTGATTAGGTTGATGGTACCCCCTTTTTTTTTTTTTTTTTTTTTGGAACACCACAAAGCCCGCAGGTCAAAATTATATTCCACGTACGTCCAAAGAAACAACATCAATCAAGGGAGGGGGGACAGTGTTCCACCAGTCATAATTACATTTGCCAGAGAAGTGACCCTTAGCAACAAAATGGGCCACCCTATTACATAATCTAGGACACCAAACAAAGAATGAAACTGTAAAATGAATAACAAAACATGAAATATGATCGACGATAGCATGGATCTCCCACGGGCATGAACCTCGATAAGAAAGAGCATCAATGAGAATTTGCTATCACATTCGAAGACGATGCGGCGCCAACCTTGAGACTGAACGTAGCAACAGGCCGCCCTTAGAGCGAGGGCTACCGCGACAAGAGGGGAAGACGCCTGGAAGGAACCGCACCAACCCCCCATCAACCCACCTGAAGAATCTCTAGCAACCACAGCAACCGCCGCCATGATATCCTTAGATTTCCATGCACCATCGGAGTTGACCTTAACAAACCCGTCCTAAGGCCGAGACCACTGAACCGGAGTCGAAGGACCAACCCAACCGTGCAAAGCCGGGGAAGACGGAAGGTCAAGAATCTCCATTGATCCTCGCAAAGCATCTTGAGCAATCCTATAAGGTTCCTTGGATAGGCCTTGAAAAACAAAAGAATACATGTTCTTCCAAAGTTTCCAACAAAGAAAAGCAGCAAAACTAAGCCTTTTTTTACATAAGGATAAGTCGTTACAAAGATGATCCCACCACCAACAAAAACCCCCAAAACCTTCACTTTGAAAACGAAAATCGAACATAGAACCAAACCAAGCCGCCCTAGCTGGGGGACAGAAAAAAAGAATATGATCAATAGATTCAGGATCCTCCCCACAACGAGCGCAAGCGGAAGGGCCATAAATTCTTCCTTTTCTAAGATTTTCCAGAGAAGCAAGAGCATTGTTATAGGCTCTCCACATAAAGTGATGGATTTTAGGAGTGGCATGTAAGGACCAAATGGTAGTAAGAGATCGAGCAGATGGAGGCGTGGACGTTGAAGGGGTAACCCGAGGAGGAGCACCCCCTCTAATGTTCCTGCACCAAAAGTTGTACTCCGAGCGCACAGAGAAAACCCCGGATGAGTCAAAGTGCCAAACAAAATGATCCAAGCCTCCCGGCCTCCCAATCGGAATGAGGGAGACACGGTCAGCATCTAGATGACCGAGCCAACGACGAATGAGAGGTAGATTCCATCTTCGAGCTTCCGGAATCATGAGTTGATCAACCGAGACCAAAGGGCAGCCCTCCGGTCGCGGGACCGACACGGTGAAGTCCGGAGACGAAGGGACCCACTTATCATTCCAAATATTAATCAAAGAGCCACTAAGGACGTTCCAACGAGCTCCTTGAAGGAGAAAGTCACGACCCTCGGCCAAACTTCTCCACCCCCAAGATGGGTTGCAACCCAACTTAGCCTTGGGGAAGGAGCAATTGTGATAATAAATCCCCTTGAGGATACGGACCCAAAAAGCATTAGGATTTTGGTCAGCTCTCCACGCTTGGTTGGCGAGCATAGAAATGTTAACCCCTTCCATGTCTCTGAAACCGATACCCCCTTGAACCTTAGGAATTGAAATTTTATCCCAACTAACCCAATGAATTCCTTTGTCTTCCAAAGATCCCCCCTTCCACCAAAAACGAGCAAAGAGGGCATTGATTTTACGAACAAAATTGACCGGAATTTTGAAGCAATGCATGACATAAGAAGGGAAGGCAGCAAGGACTGATTTGATGAGGATTTCTCTCCCCCCCTGAGAAAGCATTTTGGCTTGCCAACCCTGGATCTTGTTGCGAATACGATCGGAGAGAAAACAAAGTGCACTTTTTTTCGAGCGACCCCACAGAACTTGGAGGCCCAGATAGCGGTCCTCCTCCCTCATCAACCGAACTCCCAAGAGGAGCAGCAACTCCTCCTTGGTTTGGGTAGATGTGTTAGAGGAAAAGAAAGCCTGAGACTTCTCGAAGTTAACAGATTGACCAGAAGCCTCGCAAAAACAAGAAATAATGTCCTTGACACTTTCGCCCCCTTTTTTGGAGGCTTTGAAGAAGAGAAGGCAGTCGTCGGCGAATAGGAGGTGAGAGATAAAAGGACGGGTCCTTTTAATGCGGAGACCCTTCCAATCCCCCTGAAGAGACGCCTTGTCGATAAGAGAAGAGAGACAGTCCATTATCAGCAGGAAAAGAAAAGGGGAAAGGGGGTCCCCTTGACGAAGTCCCCTTTTCAAGGGGATAGGGTTAAGCCTCTTCCCATTAAGAACTGGTGAAGCTTGAGCTGACGAAACGCAGTTCATGACTCGACTGACAAAATTACCGTGAAAGCCTCTTTTGAGAAGTAATCGTTCCAGAAAGGACCAATCAACTTGATCATAAGCTTTTGATAGGTCGAGCTTAAGAGCCATGATAGCCGCACTGCCTTTTCTTCTATTTTTTAGCACGTGGAATGCCTCATGGGCAACAAAAATGTTGTCCTGAATTTGTCTTCCTTTAATAAAAGCCGCCTGAACCGGATCAATGAGGTCGTCCATGAGAGGACGGAGTCTATTAGCCAAAATTTTTGAAATAATTTTGTAACTAAAGTTGCAAAGGCTAATAGGCCGAAATTGGTTAAGATTTTCCGGTTGAGGGACTTTAGGAATCATTACAATATTAGTAAAATTAAAAGAAGAGAGAAGGTTTCCACTTTCAAAAAAATCCCGAACCGCCCCCAAAACATCGTGAGAAACATCATCCCAAAAACTCGAAAAAAAGATACCTGGGAAGCCATCAGGTCCCGGAGCTTTGAGCCCTCCAAGCTGGAAAACAGCCGCTTTAATCTCCTCGCTACTGACCGGGCATAACAGGCTGTCGTTCATGACGCTGGTGACTGTCGGCAAGACGCTGTCCAGCATCTCTTCAGCGCGTGAGGTGCTGTGATGTTTGTACAAATCCGCAAAGTGGTTTTGGACCATGGATTCAATCAAAGGAGGATCATCAACCCACTCCCTTTCCTTGTCTTTCAGCCTAACAATGGTGTTGGCTTTCTTTCTTTGCGAAGCAGAGGCATGAAAAAAGCGAGTATTTCTATCCCCAAAAGAAAGCCAATTAATTATTGCTCGTTGGTGCTAGAATCTTTCTTCAGCTTCCCAAATGGTCTTAAGTTCGGAAATCAATCTCTCTTCTTCCTCTCTGTCTTTTGTCGTCGAAACTGTGCTTTGG
Source organism: Simmondsia chinensis (assembly GCA_018398585.1). Classification (NCBI taxonomy): domain Eukaryota; kingdom Viridiplantae; phylum Streptophyta; class Magnoliopsida; order Caryophyllales; family Simmondsiaceae; genus Simmondsia; species Simmondsia chinensis. The sequence goes on along the minus strand of JAGTTD010000017.1, from coordinate 23,452,799 downwards.
ATAAGGGTGAGTTTTTCCATGGCTTCGTTAATCTTTCTTTTCCTCTCCCCGGTTTGGTCAATGCTCCACTTTTTCAGCTCCTTGCGGTAATGAAGAAGTTTTTTATTGAAAGTGAACATACGGGTTCCCTCCACTTGAACCCCCCACCCTTTCCTGACCACCCTACCGATATCCTCTTCCAGGAGCCACTTAGATTCGAATTTGAAGTCCCTAGGCATCTTTGGCTTGTCAGAACGAAGAATAACAATAAAAGGAGAATGATCAGATCCTACCGCAGGCGAGAGAATGACTTGCGCACTTGGAAACATTGTTGCCACTCGTAATTTGCAACTGCTTTATCAATACATTCTTTGATGTTGAACTCATCATCTTGTTTATTTGTCCACGAAAATTGGCATCCATTCGAGGGAAGTTCCATAAGGTCACATGAGTCCAGAAAATCGTGGATCCATGCAGGATGTATGTCACAAACCTGGGACCCCGACAGTTTATCCGAAGCTGAAGAAATCTTGTTAAAGTCCCCTGAAACCATTATCGGGAGGCCTGGACAGTAACAAACAGCAACGAAATCAGTCCAAAAGCGAGCCCTACGATGTCTGACTGGTTCCCCATACACAAAGAAATGATGCCACTTTCGATCGGTGCTGATTTCCTCAATATCCGCAGAGATGAACCTATTCGATTAAGCTAAAATAGACACCACCACCTCATCCGTCCACCACAGAGCAAGGCCACCCGATAAACCAACGGGTTCGATCATGTGCGAAGAAACAAAACCCATACTCCTACTTCTATGCCGCATAAAGTTATATTTTTGTTTAGTTTCAGAAAGAAAGATAATAGCTGGCCTATACTTCATAATGTGCTCCCTTAGAGCCTGAATTGTCAAGGATTGGCCCAATCCCCAACAATTCCAACATAGGATACTCATAGCCCCCGAGGCGATTGTTCTGGGACAACCGCCGCAAACCCAAATCCCGGTGTTGATGGAACTTCCTCATCCTGGATTTCTTGAAGAACAAAATCAGTGTGACCAGCCCTTGAATTAGGACCCTCATTTGAAATTCTGATTCCCCTTGTCGCGCTATTGTTTTTTCTTCCCATTCTCTTTATTCCTCTCAGATTGGAAGGCCCGGATCTCCCCAAAAGAGTGCTGCGAACTCTCGAAACTGGCGATAAAACCCTTGAAACCAAACCCTGTTCCTCAAAAATGTTGTTCAAAACGTCCGAGTTATCGTTAAGGATAGATGGGTGGATTTTCCAGTTACCTCTGTCATCTTCCTGAACCATTTTCACGACCATATCCTGCAGAATAACCTTGGCTCTTTTCCCCCTCAGTTCACAACCGTGACCTTCATCAGCTTGTCTCTTCCCTTTCCTGGAGTGAGCGCCTACTATGTCATTATTTAACAGCAAAGAGCTATCCATCCCCCCTATCTCCTCACAATTTGAATTTTGTAGGGCTTTGAGGGTTGTAGTTAACCAATTCCCATCAACAACAGCTTCGGTATTTGCTTCCGGTGGATTAGTTAGGTTGTGCTCAGCACTACTTGATGGTCCCAACTTAATCTTGCCGGAAGAAAATTCCTTAGCTCTCAGAGAACTTCCGTAAAGAGGGTTTCTTTTAGGAAAATCAAAAACAGGACATGTATTCATAACATGGCCAATTCTACCACAGGAACAACAGAAATCACCCAATCTTTTATATTTGAAGTGAACCCATTTCTCTTCTTTCCCGGTCTGCTTGAGAACGAAGCCGGGTTTAAGCGGTTTTGATAAATCGATTTGAACACACAATCTGATGAATTTGGACCAAAGGGTGTGCTTATTGTCTTCCATATCAATAGTGATGATTTTATTAAAGAAAGTACCAATTTTTGAAGCATTTTCGAAAGTCATCATATTAAGAGAAATACCATGAGCTTGCATCCAAAAATCAGTGGCGAGAAAATTAATCTTATCGAAGGAGACATCCCCAGGCCAATCTTTGATGACCATTAGGGCATCATTGATGGACCAGGGGGTACCTTTACAGACCCTGTTACGGTCTTGTTTCTTTTCGAAAACAAACAAGTAGATATTTGGGTTAAGTTCATGGATTTCAAGATTACCATTGATTTGCCAAGCCTTTCCCAGAATAGCACGAATTGGGCCAAACTCGATGATCTTTTCAGCCATAATCTTGCCCACTAAAGTGCGGTCCCTGAGGGCTTGGTTAAATCCTTCGTCTTCTCCCGATTCCAGAGAGTCAAAACCAACGTTGAGGAGATCAAGTCGGCTTTTTGCATTGTTATTTGAGGGAATTTCCAGATGCTGAGAATCAAAGAAAAAATCAGGAGAAGGAGAAGTGGAGGTAAGAGATGTGGCCAGATCTCTCCTGCTCGCTTCTTAAATAAGTGCAGATGAAAGACATTCCTTCTTCTTAGTAGGTGGAGACTTGAAGGCTCCATTGAATTCGTTTCAACGCCCCTTATTTCAAAAAGAGCTTTCGGAAAGGGGGAGAAGATTGAAGAGAAAATCTTGGTCAAAATCTTGGCAGAGGAAAAGCGAGCCGTAGGGAAATTAAAGAAGGGAGAAACAAAGTAAAAGAGGTTGTTGAGGGGGGAGAAAATGATAAAGAGAGAGGGAACCGGAAACCGGCAGCCGTTGCCGGCACTGGAGTGGAACTGGGGGGAGGGTATGAAACCCTAGAAAATCGCCACAGGTACCTTGGGCGAACTATCCAAAACACACATTTGACTTAGGTTGATGGTACCTTACAACTACAATCACTAAGATTATTTTTTTAAATAACAATCCAAACCCAAAGTTGACCGGACTCGAGCTTAACCCAACTCGATTCAGATGGTACCCAAACCTAAACTGATCCAACTTGAGTGGTTTGCCAGGTCTAGTTACAAGACCACTTGGGGCGTCTATGTTTTTAAGAAAAGGGAAAAAAAATACTGAAATGGGCCACCTGGGCCTCGTTTCTTTAGAGTAAAAACGGGACCTATTGGGTCCAATTAAAAAATACGCGTATAATTTGAGTATAAAATACATATTGGTATTTTTATATTTTAAAAAATATTGATAAATACGGTAAAATATGTGTTTTTTATGTTAGTTGTATAATAAGCTTTTTATATCACGTATTTGAATTTTTGCCGAATAAAAAGAAAAAGATTAGTTAAAATTAATAATACTTACAGTTAAATTAAATATCCATATTTCATACTTTACAAAATTTGTCACTTTTACTTTCAAATTATTGACTTATATATTACCTTTTACCATATTGTTTCTTACTGCTGCTATTATAGGTAATATCATCAAATAAAATTTAAAATTTACAAAATTATGTTCATTTTCATTCTATAATTATTTGAGAAGAATTTGTTATAGACATTATTTTAAGCGTATATAAAATTTTTTATAAGTGAACAAACGTTTGATTGATTTTTTTATATATAGAACCAATAATACACGAATGTATTAAATTACGTTTTAATTCCGTTACCATATTTTAATTGGGGACTTGTGGGTTAAAAGGAAAACAAAAACACTATGTATGCCATACGTCGTCCAAATTGACAACAACATCTAAAGGAGGTAGGGCCGGTTCTAACAGTTTCGAAATCTTAAGCGAATGCTTTAAATAGGCATTTATATATAATAATTTTAACAATATACTAATATAACAAAGTATAAAATTTTAATCAATAAATTTAATATAAACAATTGAGACTCTAAAAATATAACTCTTCAAATTTGGGATCCCAAGCGATGATTTGGACCACTCAGGATTATTTCCAATTGTGATGCGAACCTCAATATTTATATTCCCATGACATGCATTAGTACTAGCGTGAAAATTATGAAACATGTCACTTTTGGTGGGTTTTTTTTTTTTTTTTTTTTTTTTTTGACATTGAGATCATTATGTTTGCTGGTGTAAACTCCCAAAAGTACCGGGTAACCAAACATTGTTGGATCAAATATTTGCAATTCGCAAGTAACGGGTATCAAATCGATCTACAGGTTTCTAGGCGTGATGTCACTTTCCTTAAGACTTATTTCAGCCCATAAAATAGTCTCGGGGATACAACGATAACCTAATGTCAATAAAGTGAGCGTATGTAAAGGAAGATAAGGAGAGATGTATGAGAATGACGTTTTTCAAGAACAATGAACAAATTCTTTCAAATCAATTGATTCTTCTATTATCAAAGACATTAGGGGAATATATATATAAGACTTTGTGAAAGAAGACGTCCCAATTTATGCCTCAAAGAAAAGGCACGAAAGGGCGGTAGTTAACGCGCGAAAATCGGATGAAAACTGCACCTGTGTGTCGACACACAGTTCTGCAGAGATGGTTTTGTTGATATGTGTGTCGACACACGGGCCGTGTGTGTCGACACACACCTCTGCAGCCCTGTTCTGTAAGAATGTGTGTCGACACACATGAAAACACATCGAACAAACTTCGGGACCAACTTTAAACGCTTTATTTACAATTCTTATAGCATTATTTTGAAAATACAGTAACAATGTTTGTGTGTTTCGTACAAGGAACCAACAACTACAAAACCATGTGCGATCGGATTGATAGCGAAAAAGGCTATCATGTCGTGAAGACCCTTATGGGCGGAGAGTCTTGCGGCGTATGAGGACGTTAGAGAGAATCCGAGGACAGGTTAACGCAGATTCAATCTTCTATTATAGCCCCTGCCATTTGTTCTTGCCGTGCAGACTCAAAATTCTATTAGCTCTTTTATATGACAATTTTGTTTGCTCTATGAAGAAATTTTTGTCTGCAATTCATGTATAAAATTAAAATAAGCTTACTATACAAATGCAATAATAAACCTTAGTATCCATGATATAAAAATTTTTCCAACTAGAAAATGTGTTACATCCTTCAACTTTCGCAAATTCGTCAACTAAAATGTATTACAAGTAAGTAGATGAGCTTTGTTATCTAACACCAACTTGATTATGTCATTTATTGTTGTAAATACATAATTGCAATCACCTTAACTTATGAAGACTTGTCTTTAAAACGAGCTTACCTCTCAACAACTCGGTTCTAAGCCCGGTTTCCCTCAACAACCTCGGTTCTAAGATGCTATTCCTTCACCGTGGCTTCAACTTCTGAGTTGTGTAACGAGGTTAGCTCCTCATTGAGCTATACGTCGCTCTATTTCTTCTGGAGGCATAGATTATATATGTATTATCTCCTAATCGCTGGAAGGGTGCCAGTTCTCATCCCCTTTGGTGGCCTAACCGAGGTCCAATTATGATCGTATATGCTTTTGGAATTGAAAGCGTTACTGACGCCATACTTCTCCGGCTGCACACCTCTTGTTGGAGTGTCATATGCCACCTCTGTATAGTCATCCACCTAAGTAACTATAATCAATAACGTCAATAACATAATAATTAACTATAAATCTCGATACAAACACCGGCATAGCCATTGCAGTGGAGCCCGAGAGATCTAAAAAAGCAGGGACAAGAGAAACATGGTACAATAACATAACCCAAAAAGACTTATGACGCTTACACCCGCACCACCTCCTAAAGCACTCACTGTTTCTAACAACCCTGCCTATGGACGACAACAACAACAACAGACCCAATGCCTCAAGGGCTTCCGCATAAGTGATGAGGTCTGAGAGGGGTGGATGTACGCAGCCTTACCTGTTCAGGGTGCAACCCTGCCGAAAGGCTGTTTTCGAGGACCCCCAACCTTATAGGGTTGGCAACACGAGGACTTCTCAGGAGGTCTTCATCCTGGTACTGCTTTCGCCTAAGCACGCTTAACTTCGGAGTTCAAATGGGATCCGATGCCTTTGTGCTTGGTAAATGAACCTTACCTATGTATATGGAGTTGAGTCAATACCACTTCTGGACCCATACACTAGCTTGTACTATCTTCAGTTTCATAAGGTCTTGACCTCTTTATCTTTTCAGTTTCACATAAAATCACAATTTGAATATTACTAGTTAATGCAACATATTGTTGTGTAAAGAACGCACAAATAGGATTTGTTGCATGAAGTTCTAAACCCAGCTTTTGATCAAGCAAAATCCGTATCAAAATGATTTTGTCTTTTTATCAATATTTAGCGAAAAGATCGCAATATAAAAACTGGAACCCGAAAAGTAGGACCGGAAAGACCACACCGAAGTGGGAAAAGCACAAAATAAAACAAACGAGTACAAGTACAGGAACCATAGCCAAAAAAAAAAAAAAAGAAAAGAAACCCCATCAAAAAGAGTACAGAGCAGTTAGCATTACAACAACAACAAACCCAATATTTCAAGGGCTCAAGTCCGGGAAGGGTCTTGGGGCAGGGGGTGAGATGTACGTGACTTTATCCCTTCAAAGTGCTACCTTAAACAGAGGTTATGTCCGTGACTGAGCAGCTAGCACTATCCTACAAAAACTAGAAAATGCAGCTACAGGAGAGATCAAGTACGGCAAGACCGATTTGATTCAATTTCCCACCATAACGCTCATTAGCTTACTTTGCTGGCTTCCAACTCTTAATACATTCAGTATACCTTGAGATTTCCTTTGGAGAGTACGGAAGTTGTTGAAAATAACTAGTTTAATATGTATTTTATTTATATATCTCTTTTATATTTTATTTGTGTATACATATAATAGTCCTAATAGTAAAACTAGTAGTAGACAAGATCCACATTTCTAGTGCTGGTAGTAAAGACTAGAAGTAGAGACAAGATCCACATTTCTAACTCTAAATCTATATTTCTAGCCTAGAATTTATTAGTTTATTTGTACTATAAATTAGTTGATTTTCATGAATGCAAATATCAAGCTTATTCACACCAAGCTTTTAGCATAAACCCAGTTCTCATCTTAATATTCCACGAGATATCATCCTCACACCACTAAACTTCCTCAAAGACCATTTTGTTTCTATCGGTTCAATTGACCTGTATAACCACAATAAACATTGTGATCCAAACCTTTTTCTGAAACTTTTCCCCAACATCAACTCGAAAGCCATTGATCAAAGTAACCTAAGTGAAAGTCCACGACTTCAAAAACCTACACCTGAATAGAGATCCACGTTCGTCTTATTTGGCAATGATCCAATGCTGAGCACGATTTAAGCTCATCACACCTAGAGTACACCCACTCACCCCATTCTTCAATACTTTTATCTCGTTTAGATGAGATTTGAATCACCCCGTATCTCTCACCACAATATCGTTGGCTTCTGCTGCCGGTGGTGGGTTCAACTGTAATACGAATTATTATTTTTCTATAGAGAACTGAAGCCAGTAGGATCAATTATAATATAAATTCTTATTTTTCTGACATTTATTTCTTATATCACTTATAACTATACAATACAATTAAATGGAGTTTAATATTCAATGTGGGCAATTGTTCACTCTCACTCGTACGTGGCTCTGCAACTGCTAATGATTAGACATATGATAGAGTAGAACTAATTAATAAATTTAGTCTAGTATGATAAATTGCGAAATTCAAAGTACAAGTTATATCTAATAATTAGCTCTAGAAAATTAATGTCGTAGTTAATTAACTGTATAAAACACAATCAAGGTGAGTACTTAAACATTGCGTTACTATTCTGTCCATGCAAATCAAATGACAAACAATCAATTTACATAATGGTGAATCACGGTAATACAAATGGTCACCTCCAACAAATGAAAGAATTGAATACAATCAAACCTATAAATCAGCATTGTTGCCACTGAAGAAGAGAATCACGAACTCCTGTACCAATTTAGGGCTATTGTGATCACCTGCGCCAATTTTGAACTAGAATGGGAAACTGTCTGTTACAAATCCAAATCAACCGACCAACAAATCAATCAAATTAATCAACAAATCCAAATTGATGTTTTGAGGCACTCTGATTATATGGAGATTATAGTTTCTTGAGCTATGGACATCGCCCTTTTTTTTCATTTTCATTTTCTTTTTTAGTTTAAAAATTGGCTGATATGTACCTAAATGGACAGGGCCACACATAGCCCAAATGGCAGCCCAGCCTATTCGGATCCAATGAGGTCTGGGACCCGTTCCAAGGTGCGGATATGATATTGGGCCTACAAGCCCAAGCGATGACATCCTCTACCAAGGCCGGGAGAAAGCCAACATCAAGTTGGGCCAAGAACAGCCCACTGCTGAGGCCCAGGAGAGAGACAACATTATGGGCCAAAAAACAATTGAGGGTATTGCTGCTGTGGGCCAGAGAAGGCCATGCGAGCACAATGAGGCCCTACCTCCTCAATATGCGTCAGACTACGTGAGGCCTTAGCTACTTCGTAAACAGTAGGCGTTTTATTTAGTTAGTTTTAGTCTATTTCGTTTTAGTTCGTAGCATTGGCCAATTTTCCCTGTTTATGTGGCAAAGGCACTCATTGGGCGTATTATTTTGGAAATTTCAATTTTCGCATACTATTTAGAGAATTTCGAGTTTTAGCATTGCTATTTTAAAAAATAAAAATGGCAAAAGTACTATTTTGAAAAATTATAAAACTTAGAGCCTATTCATAAGCAACTAAACTAAGAATAATCCTAATTAAACTCTAAAACCTGTAAATAAAATAATAATAAATATTATGTCTCTTATAAACCCTAACCATAATTAAGTAAAACTAAACCCTAATTAAAATCGAAAAGTAGCCCAGCAACCACATCTGGCCCGTGTCTGGCTAACTCCGTGGGCCTGAGCACCCCAACGGGCCATGGGTATCTCCCATGGGCTGCGCGGGCCTTTGCGGCCCAGAAATTTATATTCAGTAAAGAAATATTTTGCATATTCGAAAATTTATCACTTTTATGCTCTAAGGTTTGATCTTCTATTACCTATATCTCGTCGATGTTTAATGTTAATGAGACGTCTGAAGATTAAGTTTATTGCATTCAACCATTTGTGTCCACTATTTTGCCCATATGCGGTCTAAGGAGTTGAATCCGGAAACACATAGGAAAACGAATGATCTTGGCATTTCTGTTTCCCATCTCGTATTTCTTTTTTCTTCACTATCAATTGCTAGGTTTTTTTCTTATGGCTCTTCCATATCATAGTTCTCGTATACACTAGTACTACAGTCATCACGTTAGTCTTAAAGGTCATTATCAGTGAGCCAGTGTTTACTATATTAAAGCGAATTTGACTATGAAGCATGTTATTACACAATAGAATATCCTCTATTTTGAATCCAAGAACTATAAGGTAATAAATAATAGGATATGAGATTTTAAACATACAATGATTGGATATTGTGTAGTTGCTACAATTTGTCTATGGTTCTCCAATATCGTAGTCCTCGTATGCACTAGTACCAGTCATCAAGTTAGTCTTAATGGTCATTGTCAGTGAGCCCGTGTTTTATGGGTATTGAAGCGAACTTGGGAGCGAATTAAATTCATCTCTTGATTGGGTCTTCATTCTTGAAATCACTAAATTAAGGATCATAACTTGGTTTCGAGTAGTACTTGAACACTCCGACATCTCCCTCTGCTACTCTTTCGGGGCACCCAAGAATATTGATTGCCTCGATCAATTCCAGATCTAGTTTAATAGTAACAATTAAGCTTGCAGACCTCCTTACAAAGCTGAGCTTCTTTATAGGCCTAGCTTTATATATCTTGATGTCCAATTCAACATTGGGATCCATTTTTTTGATAATTAGTGACACAGTCGCAATATATAACAAACAACTCGAAACAAAGTGAGGCCTAGGGTAGCCCGTATGCATTAGAACCTTAAGTTATAATTCGAAACATGTAATTTGAAATTATGCATCTTGTATTTATTGGAGACCAATTCCTCACTCTTAATTATTAAAAAAAAAAAAAAATGAAGATGAAAGTATTTTTAAAATTGAATTAAAAAACTAATGACATTTTTTTTTATAGTTTAATATGTTATCTTTTAATTATATATATCTTTTTATATGGTGTCATATTGATAGGCTCAATAGAGAAGAATAGAGATTTAGATTGAATTAAAGAAGAAGAAGTGAAGAAGAGAAGTAGAGAAGAGAGAAGAAGTATTATTTCATATTTTGGATGCCTCACAATACAAGATTTGAGCTCCCTTTATACAAGATTTAATATTGAAGGGGAAAGATTGCATACATACGCCTCAAAACCCTGATTAGACGGGAGCCCTTAGGGTACTGAGAATGTTGAATGTTGGACCCGAGGTGTACCTAAAAATATGACCAAGTTTAAAATCACTATAATATTTTAAAACATCAGAATACATAAATAAAATAAGTAAATGTTGGAAGCACTTTCATGCAATTTATTTGATTATTTCCTGATTTTGGTAACAAAGAGGATAAGGAGCATATATTAAATATTTTTTATGATAGTAATTATTATATCATAAGTGATTCTGTAAATCTAAATCACACACATGCTGTACCTTGTCACTGCCAAATATTTTTGAAAATTATTGTACATGTGGCATAACTGTACTGTTAAAAAATATATACTGTTAAAAAAATTATTCTAACAAACTAATTTATTTTGCTCAATTTTATAGGTATAAAATATAAATAGTTCTTTTTATCCTAGGCTCTTAACATTTGTTCAAGCCTCAAAGAAAAAAATTAATAAAAAGTACAAATTTGAGCTCTTTTTTTGGTTGACAGGAAGCTAACAAAATGCGTTAAGTAATAATTACTTATCAATTTTCAATTCTTTCATAACGTAGAAGGTAATTTACTTTGTGCCACTAGATAGGTTTTTTTTTTTTTTTTTTTTTGATAATTGACCCATCATTGGGATTTTATTGATAAGAACTGAAAGGTACAAATTTCAGGCTCACGTCAAGAGATTCTAAGCATACACCACGGACACCAAAACACCAAAACCCCCAAAAACACCAAAAAAAATACAAAACACCAGCGGGAAACTCGAAGAACACCAATACACCAAAAAACACGCCATAACACCAATCACGAATATGTAATGCGGAACAATCTCAAGACACAAAGGAGAAATAAATTGTACCAATCAATTTCAAATGAAGACAGCAACCAGATAAGTTTTATTTCCTATTCTGACAACCAAACATCTTTTCTTCACTTCCTAGGAAGTTGGCATATGAATGGGATTCCCGAAAACTATGACTTTCCATGGAAATTCAATTTCGAGGTCTAAATATAAACGATTCTTTTTTTTTTTTTGGGACAAATATTCATTTTGATAACAGTGACTATACTGAGACATTTATTTTTATTAAATATTTATATATTCAGGTGATCACATGAATTACATGCAAGCCGTAGCGTTCTTTGTGATCACATTATAATGCCATTTTAAATCTTAGATATATTAGAAACTAAAATTATATTTTAAAATGATTTTTTTTGGTTATCTCAAGAAAATACTGAAAATAAAAAGTTAAAATAAGATAAGTTACTATTAACTTGAATTTTAGTTTCTAAAAAGCTAAAAAAATGTAAATATATATATACAGTAGCACTAAGTTAATTGGGAGCGAATGGATTTAAACTCGGGCTTTTTATCGTAGCATCTTAATTATCATAATAATTTTATTACACTAAAGGTTCATGTACTTTTTTCATTGTATCAATATAATTCTTGTACTTTTAGTTATTTTAATCTGGTTCCTCTACAATTTATATTCTGTCAATCTAGTCCTTTGGTCTTTCAAGTTAAGTTAGTGAAATAATTTTTAACTGTATAATCATATAAGATGCAAATAACCCACTATAAATCCCTCCATTGACTCAATTTAACCAAATACATGACCGAACTATTATAGCAAGTGTGTTTTTTCCCCAAAAGTAACACTTTTTTAAAATTTTAACTGATACTTCTTTCTTAAAGTATTAATAGAAGCAAAAACTGAGAACTTTTCATACAAAAATTACCTCTTGACAATAGTACCTTATACTAAATATTTCTATAAAAGTACTTTTGAAAAAAATTGTTCTTATTTATGTTGGCTGAGGTCTCGTTTTTGCGAGTGTACTTGTTTTGTATTGCTTTGTTGCACCTTGCTTATCGAAAAAAAGTACTTCCGAATAAAAAAGTGTTTTCAATTTTTGGTCAAACAAGCAAGCAAGTTGACAATAGGACTAGGACTAATATTAGTATAAACAATAAATAAAATTAATAAAGCAGAAATTAAAAATTCTTCATTTATTGATAAAATTTATACTTGATGAACCCCCAGCCAAATATCATTATTGTGGCCCATTGCATCAACCTACCTACTATTCTTGGACTTGTTCAAATTAAGAAAAGCAACAAAGCAATATTTTCAGTATCCCAGGAGCTCCTGCCTAAGTAGGGTATGAGAGGGCTGGATGTACACAGCCTCCCCCCTTCAGAGGTTGTTTCCGAGTACCCTCAACCTGAGAGGTGAGGACTTTCCAGGAGGTCACCCATTCTGGTACTACTTTCGCCCAAGCACGCTTAACTTCGAAGTTCAAATTAAGAAAAGGATTTGGAAAAAGATAACATGAAATCTAATATTGCAATTTGTTATATATAGAGAGAGAGAAAATTTTTTTTTTTTTTTTGCTATAATTAAAGGGATGACTCTCAGCATAAAATCGGTGCACCCACTGAAGAGGAGCTTGAGAAAGCTCACGAGAAACTAACCAACGAACCCCAAAAACCCCTAGATATTTACCATTACGCCAACCCCTAAAGTACATCATATCCCAAAAAACTGGGACGTCTATACGTAAATCAACTCCTAAAACATGAAAAGTCAAATCCGTCACACCTATAACCCTAAAAGGGAGCACGTGCAAGATAGAACAAAAGAGATAAAAATAGTATCACATATATATCTTTAATATCTTATTCTAAAAATATTTTTCACGTCACAATTAGTCATTGTTTTATAATAATTATGAGGAAAATAATTCTCGGAAGATTATGTGAGATAATTTTTCAAAGATACAACAGTTAACGACACAAATAAAAAGAAAGAAAAATTAAAATCTTTAGAATAAAACCATCCGACTTTATCTATAATCCGTAACTAAAGTTGCTGCCTAAAAATAGAACGTTACAATCAATCATACAACTCTAACGCACTATACGATATATAGTTATTAATTATGCTAAATTGAAACTATAGGGGCATTAATGGGGGTTATGATCACAATATTTTAAAGTGCAATCGTACCCCCAATATTAATATATTAATATTTTAAAGTGCAATCATATACCCAATATTCTAATTAAATACACAATTTATAAATATTTTTTGTGGTTAATTTGTGGGTCCATATCAAAATATCATAATCTTATGCAAAAATGAACACTGTGAATAAGGCAGGAAGGATAGTATCCAATTCGATTCATTTCTAAATTTCAGTTAAATTATGGAAAAAATCTCGATTTAAAAGTTCGTTATTTTTACCATCCACTTATACACGGCTTCAAGTTTTATTTCTGTATAATCTTTACTATATATGACAAGTCTTTTCTTTTTCACGCTTTAATTCACATATTTAATTGTATATGCTAATCAATTTACTGTGCAGTTTTGGCATCAGCAAAGTTACCAATTGGAACAAAGTTATTGAAGTCATTACTACGATGACTTGCAAGTATTCTTATTTAAATAAATTCACATGCAGTTTGGGCATCGGCAAAGATGCCTACATCGAAGTCATTGAATTGGTTACGGCTAAAGAAGAGATAGTCACAAACAATCAAGAAATTTCAAGTGGAGATGAGGCGGTCACAATAGGAAAACGACCAGTAAAGGCATGTGCGGAACTTTTCGAGGACTGCTTTAGAGTACCATGTTGCACTGGAATTGTTGCTGTTATTGTATTTAATACCAATAAAACTTATATTTTTAATATTTAAAAACATAAATTATATTATATTATTAAATAGTTTCGCTTAGTATTATAATATATCTTTTGGCACTTAAATTTGTAATATATATATGTATATGTAATTTATGTTTTTAAATATTAAAAATATAAATTTTATGGGTATTAAATATTAAATTTAATTTTATATATATATAAAGTATAATATTATACATAAAAATTAGTGAATAGAATCATAAAATTGGAACATTCAAGCCACACTCACTTCTTGAAAATCAAATCTCTTGTCGCGTGATGGATGCTTAACTCTTATTCAATTTGTCATCGCCAATCTCCCACTTTATTCTTTGTATGTTTTTAAGATGCCTTCCAAAGTTGCTAAGAAAATCATACAACGTAAACAAGACTTTTTTAGAATGGTTCAACGAACTCTAGAAACCTTGCACTAGTGAAGTGGATAAAATTGCCTAAGGACTAGGAAGGTCTGACTATCTTAAACCGTTGCATCAAGAATCAGGCACTTCTGTTTAAATGGTGGTAGCGTCGATGTCAATGACTTTCCCTTGGAAAAGAGTAACCCAAGTCAAATACCGATAAACCGAACACTTTTCCTTTTTTTACCCACTGCTAGAGAATTAGGTTTGCCAAGGGACGTTCATGCCACACATAACTCCTATACCCCTATCAGCTCTATCATATTCTTAGAAAGTTTCTCAAAGAGGCGCCCGCCTATGCATTACAGGGTGCTATCTTATAAAGAGACAAACAAAAATGATACCCTATATAATTATTGGGGTTATTTATATTTTAGTACCCCAACGTTTTTAGAAATAATAAAAAGGACTCTGACCTTTCTGAATTAATAAAAAGGCTTCTGAGTTTTTATCGTATTAATAAAAAGGTCCCGAAATTTTTGTTCTATTAATAAAAATGTCACAATCCTTCGTGATAATGTTATTTTCTATTGATGAAGCTGAAGTGACAACTACTTTTTAATTAATGTTACTATAAAATGACAAAAATCACCTTCAATAACCATATTTTTAAGACAAATTAAGCGAAAATAGATAGTAACATCTAGAATTTTGTGTTAATAACGTAAGAATAAGAGTATTGAGGGGTTCTTTCGTCATTAAATTGTAACATTAACAAAAAACAAGTTGCCACGTCAGCTTTATTGATGAAAAATGACGTAATCACGCTGGAGATGTGCTTTTTTTATTAATACGATAAAAACTTAGAGGCTTTGTTATTAATTCCAAAAGGTCAAGTTCATTTTTATTATTTCTAAAAATGCTGGAATACTTAAATATAAATAACCCCTAATTATTGGTCCCCTACCTTATCCCCCATACGTGAAAATGAGCACTATAAATGGGTAAGGAGGACATTGCCATACTGCCCAACTCAACCCTATGGCTTTTAAGTTTGTTTTCTTGACGGTCCTCTTATTCACTGTATCAGGTTTCATTCTCTATATTATGAGTTCTTTTCGTTTTTTATGTTTCTGTTGATATATTGAACTGTAAATATGTTAAATAATTTTGCATGTAGTTTTGGCATCGGCAAGGATGCCAGTCGGAACCAAAGTCATTGAATTGGCTACGGCTAACGGAGAGGCAGTTACGGGTATGAGTCAAGGATTTTCAAGCGGAGTATCAGCGGTCACAGAAGGAAACATACCACAACAAAATTGTGCAAAAATTTTGGAGGACTGTTTTCATACACCTTGTTGCCCCGGACTTTATTGTGACGTGCACGACAGAGCGGTGTGCCTTGCATAGTAACTAAACAAAGTGCGTCTCCTATAGATGTCCTGTTGAGTCGTTGGTTACTATGTAATCGCTTGGGAATAAATTTTTATAAGGTACTTTATTTTCTCGCTTTGATTTTTTGACTAGTATTTATGTCAAACTATTTATATTTTAAATAAAGGAAAATATTTATAAAGACCTGCGAACTATCGGTTAAAATCAATGTGATCCCGCCAACTTTTAATTTCATCAACAGAAATCCACCAAATCCAAAACGGAGATAGAAAAAGAAAGGAATAGGAGGTGAAGAACTATATTCTCTGCAGATTGATGAATGGATCACATCCGAGTTGACACAATTTAAATAACATAGGCCAAAAATTACGTTTCCTTGTAAATCTCTATTTTTTTGGTTCACTAAAAAATAATGAATCTAGAAAGCACCAAAACCCAAAAAAGATTGTTTGTAAAACCATACTTTTAGTATTTTAAATATTAAAAATTGTTAAAAAAAAAAAAAATCCGCACGGGCGCCAAACTAGCAACAAAACCATGAGTTAATCAGCATTTCTGGGCTTCAAGCACTCTTTGCCTGTTTTAGCATTTTCATACATCACTATATGGAGAACTCCTATAGATTGATCTCCATATGTACCCCTAAGGGTGGCCAACGGGCCGGGCCTCGGGCCTGATTTTTTCAGGGGCCTGGGCCGGGCCTGGCCCCCAAAAGAGCCAACAGCTCTTTTTTTACCCAAAAAAAAAAAAAAATTATATATTTTTTTCTATAAATACTTAAACCTCCCCAACTCATTTTCTCACAAAATCTTCAATTCTCTCTTCTCTTTCTATACATTCATCATCTCCCATCTTCTCTAATTTGCTAATTGCAAAATTGTGCTCTAAAGTTCGAAGTTCGTAAAGTATTTGGCTGAAGTGTGAATTTCATTGTTCTCTCGTTTCGATAATTTTAGTATCGTAATTTTTTTTGATTCGCATTTTTAGTTATTTAATTTGCATTACTACGTACATTTTATAAATAATAATCATTTATACTAATATGGCACACAACTCTTCATCATCATCTGGAGCCGGTCGTGTTAGTTCTAGCTCTTCTCGGCCACCCAGAATCCCTAAAAGGACTAGAATGGTCTTACTTGATACTGAAGAACGAGCTTTTATACAACCAGACCCAACACCCCAATACACTGATAATAGCATAGATTATAACTTTTCACAACCACAAGATTATCATGAGTCAGGTAGTGGTGGGGTTGGAGACTCACAAACTGATGAGGAACCCACCCCCACCACCGAAGCCTAGCCTGAAACTAGTACCTTAACTAGTAGACGAACAACTAGTGGGGTATGGAAGCACTTTATCCTTAATAAGACAACTAATAAAGCAACCTGTAAATTATGTGACCCACCTAAGAATTTTAGCCACCTAAGAATTAGGGCAAAGCTGTCGCCGTCGAGCTTGGAGATGTCCGTGTACTTGAAGGATTGATTGCTAGCTGAGGCAAGAGATCAACAGAGAATGAAGCTGGATTCATCGAGCGATGAAGAAGACGACCGCACAACTGATACGTCAAATGATGGCGTAGAAACCCCCCGATATAACTGATATCAAGATTCAAGACTTTTGTATGTTAATTATTTACTTTCAAATATTTACGTCAAAAGATGACCGCACACTCCATATGTCAAACTT
Source organism: Simmondsia chinensis (assembly GCA_018398585.1). NCBI lineage: Eukaryota > Viridiplantae > Streptophyta > Magnoliopsida > Caryophyllales > Simmondsiaceae > Simmondsia > Simmondsia chinensis. The sequence goes on along the minus strand of JAGTTD010000017.1, from coordinate 23,435,492 downwards.
TATATTTTTTGATAAATAAATTTGTATTTTTAAATATTAGGTCCCAACTTTTTAGTTGTATTTGATACGTTATTTATTTACTGATATTTTTTTGATAATTACTTATTGTATATTTTATTTTATTTATTACATATATTTAGTATTATTTTTTTTGAACATATATACTTGAAAAAAAAAATATATTTGTATCTCATATTATTTATCAATGAATTACAATAATTTTAGTACAAAACGACTATTTATTTTTTAAATTTTTTTTAATTTAGTTAAAAAGGCGGGCCGACCCGCCCGCAGTGTAGCTGGCCCGGGCCTGGTCCCGGGCCGGTCCCGGCCCTGGAGGCCCTCGGGCCCGACCTGGTCAGGCCCAGTTCTCTAGCGGGCCCGGTCCGACCTGGCCCATGGCCACCACTATGTACCCCGCATTTAGATTCAGGATGTTTCATCAGATTGCTCACCTAGAAAACGTCACCATATAAATAAACGGCCATTCCGTGGGTAATTTCTTTATTAACTTGGTTAGATAAAGGTTGAGGGTCTCTAACCTATTTAATAAATGTTAAATTTCATCGGGCCTTTAGGCCCAACCCACGCAGTTGGAACTTACGAGATCCACATATAAGCCCAAGTGGGGTTCCATCCTAAAACCAATTGGCGATAGGTGGAGTAACCTACTAGGCTTATAAGGTAATCTTTTTTTTCTCTCAACTCCGATGTGGAATTCCACAAGACTCACATGTGGAGTCTTCAACACTCCCCCTCGCATGTGAGTCTGTGACAAACGTACCCCTCGCCTTCTCCCATCCAATTGGATCGAACATACTGGAGAGGACCTTGGCGCACCAAACATAAATGCACCTTCTCTTCATGAGGACAAGGTGCGACAAAAGCGAGATCGGGATCAACAACCCGCTCTGATACCATGTTAAATTTCATCGGGCCTTTAGGCCCAACCCACGCAGTTGGAACTTACGAGATCCACATATAAGCCCAAGTGGGGTTCCATCCTAAAACCAATTGGCGATAGGTGGAGTAACCCACTAGGCTTATAAGGTAATCTTTTCTTTCTCTCAACTCCGATGTGGGATTCCACAAGACTCACATGTGGAGTCTTCAACACTCCCCCTCGCATGTGAGTCTATGACAAACGTACCCCTCGCCTTCTCCCATCCAATTGGATCGAACATACTGGAGAGGACCTTGGCGCACCAAACATAAATGCAGCTTCTCTTCATGAGGACAAGGTGCGACAAACGCGAGATCGGGATCAACAACCCGCTCTGATACCATGTTAAATTTCATCGGGCCTTTAGGCCCAACCCACGCTGTTGGAACTTACGAGATCCACATATAAGCCCAAGTGGGGTTCCATCCTAAAACCAATTGGCGATAGGTGGAGTAACCCACTAGGCTTATAAGGTAATCTTTTCTTTCTCTCAACTCCGATGTGGGATTCCACAAGACTCACATGTGGAGTCTTCAATGAAGAAAAATAAGAATGAAAATTACTAGAAACAATATTGGGAGAATTGAATTGGATAAATCTCATTAACAAAACAACCTCCTACTTATATTAATTCTAAGGACAAGTGAAGAGACTACTAGCAAAGGAAATCCTAAGCTAGTTAATTACATGAATAATGAAAGTAAATAAAGAAATAAAGGCAAAGCAAAACTCCCCCTCTCCCTCTTGATGAGCTTGGGCCGGTTACCATGGGGTAGTAATAGGGGCAATTTAATTGTTGTCTATCCTAGTAAATATGTTGAATACTAAGTACAATACTAAATACAAGAAAATACAAGTAAAATACTATGAAATAATTTCAACACTTCCCCTCAAGTTGGAGCATATAAATTTACAATGCCCAACTTAAAAAGGAGAGAAGAAAAGGATGGAAAAGAAAGCCCTTTAGTGAAGATATCAGCCACTTGTCCTGATGACCGCACGAATGAAGTCGAGATTTCTTTGGTCATAAACTTCTCTCGAACAAAATGACAGCCGATCTCTATATGTTTGGTCCTTTCGTGGAAAACTGGATTCGAGGCTATGTGAAGTGCCACTTGATTGTCACAGAATAAAATGGCGGGCTTTTCAACATCAACTGCAAGATCGATAAGTAAACGTCTCAACCAAACCAGTTCGCTAGTAACAATGGCCGTTGCACGGTATTCTGCTTCGGCAGAGGAATGGGAAACAACTGATTGTTTCTTAGAGCGCCATGATATGGGAGCTCCTCCCAAGAAAACAACGAACCCTGTAGTAGAACGTCTGCTAGTAGGACAACCTGCCCAATCAGCATCACAATATGCACGAATGTTAAAATCAGTGTCATGTGGAAGGAAAATTCCTTGACCCGGTGTCCCCTTGATATATCGAAGTACTCGAAAGGCGGCTTCGAGATGCGGAACCCGAGGATTATGCATAAACTGACTAAGTATGCTAACGGCATAACAAATGTCATGACGGGTAATGATGAGATAAAGAAGTCTCCCTACGAGTCTTCTATATTGACCGGGATCCTTAACTAACTCCCCCTCTTCATCACTCAAATGGTGATTTTGAACAATTGGTGTAGTAACCGGTTTCCCACCTATTAGCCTGGTTTCACTCAAGATGTCGAGTGCATACTTTCGTTGACTCAAAATTAACCCCTTTGGAGAGCGTGCCACCTCTATCCCAAGGAAATACTTGACAGAACCCAAATCCTTAATGCCAAAAGAGACATTAAGGTTTGACTTTACCTCTTCAATATGACTCAAATTATTCCCGGTAATTACAACATCATCAACATACACTAGGATAGCAGTATATACAGTCCCCTTGGTATAAGTGAAAAGCGAATAATCGGACTTAGATTGGACAAAACCCATTTCAGTAAGCGAGTTAGTGAATTTCTGATTCCAATTACGTGAGGCTTGTTTTAAACCATATAGCGATTTTCGTAAACGACAAACTTTACCGGCATATTGTCTTTCAAAACCTTGCGGTAATTTCATGTAAACCTCCTCATCGAGGTCACCATGAAGGAATGCATTAGTCACATCTAATTGGTGTGTTATCCAATTCCTTGCTGCCGCAACTGCAAGTACACAACGAACGGTAACCAATTTAGCAACGGGAGCAAAAGTATCATGATAATTTATGCCCTCTACCTGGGTATAACCTTTGGCAACTAGCCTTGCCTTATACCTCTCAATGCTTCCGTCAGATTTGTATTTGATTTTATAGACCCATTTCGAGTCTATTGCTCGCTTTCCCCGGGGGCAATTCCTCTAATGTCCACGTCTTGTTTCGTTCTAACGCCGAAATCTCCTTTTCCATTGCTTCTCTCCAATAAGGTGACTCAACCGCCTGTGCAAAGTTCTTTGGCTCATCACACGATGTGATGGCTTGTAGCAAATTAGCGTGTGAGTTAGTAAATTGTGCATTAGAAACATAATTTGAAATAGGATAAACAGTACCTGAGTTAGCCGATGAAGGGGTATCACGAGACTGGGCTATAGAAGGTGGAACATCAACCACATAAACTCGATATTTTGTAGGCATGGTACGAACACGGATCGGCCCCCCCCGCTTCACCAACCACATCCTCCCTCTCCCTTGGCTGACCGAGCACTGTTCGGTCACTGTTCTGTTCGGTCAGGCTCTGCAGCACTGTCAGGTGACGGTGCTGCTGGACCCCTTACGAGCTCCATGCTCCGTCTTTGTGCCACACCCCCCTTGTCAATGTAACGTATAAAATCAAACACACCGTCATGTGACCCTTTGTCTTTCATCTCTTCAACAAATGGGAAGACATTTTTGTGAAAAATTACATCACGTGAAATTACAATCTTTTTGTTGTCTAAGTCATACACTTTGTACCCCTTTTTGCCATGAGGATAACCAACAAAAACACCACGAATCGCTCGACTTCCGAACTTATCTTTGCTACGATCCTTATTATGAACATAACATAAGGAACCAAAAACAGGTAAATGTGCATATGAGGGAATTTTACCAAGTAGTACTTCATATGGGCTCTTGTTTTGTAGACGGGGAGTGGGCATGAGATTGATAAGATAGGCCGCTGTCAACACGCATTCTCCCCAAAATTGAACAGGAAGACCTGCTTCAAATCTAAGGGCTCGAGCCACTTCGAGAAGATGACGATACTTTCTCTCCGCTACCCCATTCTGTTGAGCTGTATCATTGCAAGAATTTTGCACTTGTATGCCCCTTCCTGCATAAAAATCAAGTAATGGTCTAAAAAGAAACTCCGCACCATTATCACTACGAACTTGCTTAACCCGCGAATTGTACTGAGTTTGTACCATTTCACAAAAATTCATGAGTAAATTGTGTGACTGAGACTTGTCACGCATCAAATAGATCCAGGTACATCTACTATAATCATCAACGATAGTGAGAAAAAAAACGAGCTCCTATCATTGACAATGTTCGGTATGGGCCCCAAATGTCAACATGAAGCAAATCAAAACAAGCAACAGATCTATTAACAGAAATTGGGAAAGGCAACCAAGTTTGTTTAGCTTGATGACACGAGTCACAAACATTATCCAAAACAACACCAATGTTCAAACCGTAAAGACTAGACAATTTATTAAACGGAACATGACCCAACCGACGATGCCACAATATTCCGTTATTAGCACTCCCAACAACTTGAGCGGACTTCGGAACAACAGCGCTTTCCATCATGTATGGCCCATCTCGTTCTTTACCCGCTCCAATCAGCCTCCTCGATGGTAGGTCCTGTATCACACAAAATGTTTTGAAAAATGTTAATGCACAATTTATATCTCTAGTTAACTTGCTCACTGATAGCAAATTGCAACGAAAACCCGGAATTTGTAACCATGAAGAAAAATAAGAATGAATCAAACTGATACCACATGGTGACGGTGTATATATTAATCCCTCTTCGGCCAACTGGTTTGAGCTAGCAAGGTTTTGGTTTTGTGAAGATGTGTATTGCCTTCACGCCAGTAGCCTCTGTTTTGAGTTAGCAAAGTCCTCATTCCAATTTTGCTATATATATATTAATCAAAATTTTCACGCTAAGTCTGTTTTGGCTTTCTTCACGATCATATTTCTTTCTGCAAGATTATTTGTTTTGGTTCTGGCAATTGGCAGAGAGCTTCACTCACTGTTTGTCTTGGATTTTCGGGATTAATATTCCATCTTTATTCTGAGGTTTATCTGTAAGAGCCTGGCAGCTAAGGTTCTACTTTTCTCTATCTTTATTTGTGTTTTTTTGGATATAAGTGTTAACCATGTCTAACACTCCTTTTGATGAAGACTCAGTAGTGGTTCCCACCACAGGGGGAGTGATTATTTCTCATCTTTTGGATTACCCGGAGATGAATTTTGTGCCCAGTGTTGGGACATCAAGTTTAAATTCGACAGGTCAAATTTCAGCTTGTGGTAATTCTTGGATAATTGATACAGGAGCCACAGATCACATGGCCTCGTGTTTATCTATTATGTTTGATGTTGTGGAGAATAGAAAGATTGGTCCTGTTAAATTGCCAAATGGGACTAGTTTGATTGTCACCCATGTTGGGAAAGTTCAAATATCAGAAAATCTCGTCTTATATAATGTTTTGTACGTGCCTGGTTTTCGTTATAATCTAATGTCCGTGAGTAAATTAACTCAAAATGGAAATTGTGCGTTGACATTTTATCCTCATTTTTGCTACATACAGGATTTACGCTCGAGGAAGCTGATTGGAGCGGGTAGGCAAAGGGATGGGCTATATCTTTTGACGACGCAATCAGTGCATTCCGTAGCCTTCTCGATTCAGATTAAAAACAAAGCTGTTTTGTGGCATCACCGCTTGGGCCACGTTCCTTTTCCTAGATTGTCGTTATTTCCGCTCTTGGATATTGAGAAAACGGATTTTATTTGTGATACTTGCCATTGTGCCAAGCAAGCACATTTGCCATTTCCCTTGTCAGTTACAAAAACTCGTGTTTGTTTTGAGATTATTCATTGTGACATTTGGGGTCCCTATCGTGTTGAGTCTTTAACTGGAGCTCGGTATTTTCTTACAATTGTTGATGATTTTAGTCTGTACGTGGGTATATTTGATGAGGGAGAAATCCCAAACTCACCAACTTCTTATGAATTTTTGTCGTATGGTTGGGACCCAGTTTGGTTTTCAGGTGAAGCAAGTAAGGAGTGATAATGGGCAGGAATTCAAGTATGGGCCGTTGTTATAATTCTATGCTCAACATGGGATTCAAACTCAAACCTCTTTAACCGGAACACCACAACAAAACGGCATAGTTGAACGAAAACACAAGCATTTGCTAGAAGTTGGACGAGCCCTTCGTATCCAAGCCGGCTTGCCTAAGAAATTTTGTGGTGAGTGTGTCTTGACGGCTGCTTACATCATTAATTTAACCCCTTCCGTTGTGTTGAAAAATAAGAGCCCTTATGAAATTTTGATAGGGAAACAACCTATTTATGATCATTTGCGAGTTTTTGGTTGTTTATGTTATTATCACACCAAGACTAGTGATAAATTTGAAAGTCGGGCCTCACCTGGAATTTTTGTTGGATATCCTCATGGTCAGAAGGGATATAAGATTTTTAGTCTTGAAGATAAGAAAATTGTCGTGTCACGAGATGTGCGGTTTTATGAGGACGTTTTTCCCTTTATAATGACAAGTAAAAATCAAGAAAATCATTTTGATGAATCAAATAAAGAGATACGAACGGATTTTGTATATGATGATGAACCGGTTCATGTAGAACTGATCCCAACAGCAGCGGCCGAACTGACCGGTTCACTGCAAATAGAACGGGCCAGTCCAGCAGTACCAACCAGCAATGAGCTGGTCGGTCCAAATCCGAACAATCCGAAGAGTCTAGTCCTGAGCTGGGTTCTGAAGTTGTGACAAGAAGAAGCACTCGTATACGTTCCATACCGGTTAAATATCAAGACTATATTTATGATCTTCCATCATCAATAGCCCATCCTCTTAGCTCCGATCCTTCAGCTAACTCGGGTATCCTCTATCCTATTTCAAACTTTGTTTCTAATGCACAATTTTCTGACGCTCATGTGACTGTTTTAAATGCCATCACTTCTTGTGATGAGCCGAAAAATTTTCAACAGGCAGTTTAGTATAAACATTGGAGGGATGCCATGGAGAAGGAGATTGAGGCCTTAGAACGTAATAATACTTGGACATTGGAGAGGTTACCGGATGGCAAGAAGGCTATTGATTCTAAATGGGTGTATAAAGTCAAATACAAATCAGATGGGACGATAGAGCGCTACAAGGCTCGGTTGGTAGCCAAAGGGTATACACAAGTGGAAGGTATAGATTATCATGACACTTTTGCTCCTGTAGCTAAATTAGTAACTGTTCGATGTGTCCTAGGTGTTGCTGTTGCTAGGAATTGGATTATTCACCAATTGGATGTCAATAACGCATTTTTACATGGAGACCTTGATGAAGACGTTTATATGAAACTTCCTTTAGGTTTTGAACGGAAAAATGAGGGCAAAGTATGTCGTCTTCGTAAGTCCCTCTATGGTTTAAAACAAGCATCTCGTAATTGGAATCGGAAGTTCACTTCTACTTTAATTGGTATCGGATTTTGTCAATCCAAGACAGATTACTCACTTTTTACTTATTTCCGTGATGAGATTTTTACGGCAGTCCTAATTTACGTGGATGATGTGATTATTACTAGTAATAACAAAGAGCATATTTCCCAAGTAAAAGAAGTTTTGAATACATCTTTTGGAATTAAAGACCTAGGGGCAGTAAAATACTTTTTAGGGATCGAGGTGGCTCGGTCATCGAAGGGGGTTGTGTTAAGTCAACGGAAATATGTCTTGGATATTCTTAATGAGGTTGGAATGCTTGGAGCTAAACCAGTTTCAACTCCTATTGTTCAAAATCATGGTTTGGCCAATGGTGTAGGTGATGTTTTTGAGGACTCGGGACGATATAGGCGGTTAGTTGGTCGATTGTTATATCTTACTATTACACGACCTGATATTTGCTATGCCGTTGGGGGTTCTGAGTCAGTTCATGCATGACCCTCGTCAACCTCATTTTGAGGCTATTACTAGGGTTCTTCGTTACTTGAAGGGTTCTCCAGGTCAAGGGGTATTTTTGCCTTCTGATAGTGATATGAAGCTTTGGGGTTTTTGTGATGCTGATTGGACCGGGTGTTCTACCACTAGATGATCTACCACAAGATATGTTGTGTTTTTAGGATAGGCACTGGTTTCATGGCGTTCTAAGAAGCAAGCTGTCGTTTCTCGTTCCTCAGCTGAAGCAGAATATCGTTCTATGGCGACTATTACTAGTGAGATTGTGTGGTTGAGACGTTTATTGTCCGATTTATTAGTTGATACTAACAATCCCACTATGTTGTTTTGTGATAATCAAGCAGCACTTCATATAGCATCTAACCTGGTTTTTCATGAAAGAACAAAGCATATCGAGATTGATTGTCATTTTGTTCAAGAAAAATTGCTTGCAAAGGAGATTGCTACTTCCTTTGTTCATTCCACGGATCAAGTTGCCGATGTGTTCACTAAAGCCTTGGCGAGCGCTAGCTATTTAGCTCTTCTTCGCAAGTTGGGTATGATAAACCTTCATGCTCTAACTTGATGGAGAGTGTTAAAATATCTAGTTTTAATGTATTTTGTATGTATTTTAGTTGTGTATATACTCTATATTTATGTATTTTTACATTAATAGGGTAGCATTTAGTGCACTAGGCATTTAGTTACATAGTTAATTTTCTCCCATCTTTTCTTCTATTTCTACCGGCCATTGATGATGGTTTTAGGTAAAGTTTTATTGTTTTGTAACTTGCAAGAGAAGGTCATGAGTTGTGACCCTTCATTAGGTATTTTGTTAGTATAAATTTGTTAGTAGTTGTATTGTTTTAAAAAGACATACTAATAAAACAAAGAGAAAACAATTCTTGATATTTTGTATTGTTTTAAATTTTTTCAATAAAAGGGTCAAATTTGGATTGTCCCCTTTAGTAAAACCCGTTGTATAAACATGAACATAAAAACGACAAAATACAACACATTTGCCGACCTATACGTTGTCACAACGTTGTATCTTGTTATTTTCCATTTTGTGTGTGTCTTGCGGGTCTCTTTGTGAGATGCCGGTTTTTGTTCCACGAGTTTTGCCTCGCTAATTATCAAAAAAAAAAAATGTTCATCCACCTTATAGAAAAGCAATGAACCTGTTTTGTATGATTTTCCTTGTTACAATTTTTGGTTTTCAAGAAAATCAAAGCTAAGTTTTAGAAACTCATTTTTCTAGTTTTTTTATTTCTTTGACTTCAATTTTTTTTATTTTTTTTAAGTTTAAGTAAATATAATAAAAATAATTTTTGAAACCTACTATTATTCCTTCTTTGGTCCTCGTCTCCTTATAGGTGTCCTAGGCGTCACTTTGGTCGAGTGGCCGATCTTGTATCGTGACCTTGTCGCTACTTATAAAAAAAAAAGATCTGTATCTTTTTATAATGAAGTGTTTGGTTGTGCAGTGCAGAAAGATCTTTAATAAAATGTTTTGATACAAGTTTTAAAAAGTAACTTATCTATTATAATCATAAAAATAATTTAATAATATAAATAAAATAATAATAGTAGGCGAAAGAGAATCATAATAATAGTTGAATGGTAGTAGAAAGTGGTGAGTGTAGCGACCTATGAGCGTAAAAGGAGTGGTTGTAGGTGGGATGATGATAACAAGTAAAAGTAGGTAATGATGGTAAAAATTTAATGTTAATATAGTCACTACAAGAAAAATGGTTTTTTGTGGGGAAAATTTTTGCCACAAAAAATCCAAAATTTGCTACAAAACCTTTTTGTGGCGAATTTTTTGCTCGCCACAATGTCACCATATTAACCGCGTCACAAAAGCATTTTGCGGTGACTTTTTTGTTTGCTACAGAAGATGCGACTTTTGTTTTGGCACAAGATATCTAGCTTTTGGTGGCAAGAATAATTTGCCACAAGAACTGTATTTCTGTGGCTAAAATTATTTACCATAATATAATCATGATTATTGTGGCAAAAAATTTCCCCACAAAAATGCATAATTCTATGGCAATTTTATTTTTGTCATTGTATGCATGGCAATTGCTGTGACAACTTTTGGAGCCACAAAAAGTAAGGATTCTATGACGAATTCATATCCAAATACAATTTGTTTCAAACAAAAAGAAAAAAGATTGTATAAATTCAGACTGATCTATGAATAATTTTGCATACAACGACAACAACAACAATAGTTCCAGTGCCACAATAGCTCCCGCGATAAGCAGGATCTGAAGGGTGGGTGTATGCAGCCTTCCCCCTTCAGGGTGGAAGAGAGGCTGTTTTCGAGGACCCTCAACCTGAGAAGCATGTCGTTATAATAGCCTGGCATCCTGTAAGCATGAAAACAGCAAAACATAAGAGCAAGTCATGTTGGAAAATATGACGTATACAACGACAATACCACGTATAACAACGTGTAAATTACTGCGTAAAATACTGTTGTAAATTACCAAAAAATAACCATAAATTACAGTATAAATATCCAAAAAATACTGCTGGAAATTTGAGTAAAATAGCCGAACAAGTGCAGTAAAATAACCAAAAAAGTACTGTAAATTAAACAGTGAAATTATATGAAAATTAGAGTTAAATCTCGGTACAACGCAGTAAAAAATTCCAGTAAATTTGTATCGAAAAAACCGCAACAGAATAAATGAACACGACAATCAAATAATACCGAAAGAGGGAGAGTAGATTAGAAAATACCGGAAATACTGTGCAGTGGGAAATACCACTGTCCTAAAAGACGATTTCGCTTCTGCTTCGGTGCAAACAGACGAGTAGGCGGCCGTCCTCCAGGATTTACACGATCCGACCTTTAACGTGCATTCGTTAATTTCCGGTTAGGAACGCCTTGAACTTTGCCCAGAAATTGAAGAGAATAAAAGATGAGACGGGAGCGAGAGAGAAGAGAATTGGTTGCTATATATTTCGATGTACCCTTGAAAGCATATTTATAGGGTGCCTAAACCGGGTCCAACGGCTAGTCTCGTTGTAAATGCAGCGAATGAAAACGGTAAATTAAATGCTGTAATTGTGTTTTAATGGCAATGAATGAGGGCGTTTGGAATCTGGCAACGGTGACTTGTTTATCGTAATTTTTTTGTAAAATAAATATACCCGGTGATAAAAGCTCACCCTCGCCCGAGCACGGCACGGCACGGCACGGCACGGCACGGCACGGCGGGCGGCCCGCGTGTGTGGTTCCCACCACTCCTTCACCCAAGGCTTAATTCAAATGGGTTAGATGAAAGTACCCTTATAAGCTCTTCTTGTCCCCCTTAAATTATCTATGTGGGATAGAGCCCACTTGGTGCATTTACATAGTTTGATGTATTTTTTCACAATATTTAAGATTAGCTTGTATCATTTTTCCAACAGGTCATAGCATAAAGTAAGCATACGCCGCACAGCTCCCCAGAAGGCAACTAAAGGCAAAATAGGCAAGTAAATAGCTAAGCAAATAAGTGCGCTACATAACAAAAGGAATTTTCCTATGAAAAAAATTAAAAGCTCCAAAAGCTTTACATAAATGCAATGTCAATTCTATATATATTGTACAAAAAAGCAATTTTCCTACAACAAATTCAAAGCTCACGAGGCTTTACCTCCATTTGAAGTTTCATTCAACATTGATATCTGAACTTTCATTAGGAAAAAGCAACAAATAAAAAGACTCAAAAACATGGTAGAAATAATAAGGCCATTCGATTTCATGACAACAAACCACAGCTTAAGAGGGTACTAACACGCAAGCAATGAATTCCATTAGAACTTCGAAGTTAAGCGTCTTGGACGAGAGTAGTACCAAGATAGGTGATCTTCTGGGAAGTCATCATGCACTCCTCAGGTTGGGGGTTCTCAGAAACAAAGCAGGAGCTCTTGGGGTATTGAGAATGTTGCTAGAATACATAAATAAAATAAGTAAATGTTCGAAGCACTTTCATGCAATTTATTTGATTATTTCCTGATTTTGGTAACAAAGAAGATGAGGAGCATATATTAAATATCTTTCATTATAGAAATTATTATGTCATATGTGATTCTGTAAATCTAAATCGCACACATGCTGTAGCTTGTCACTGCCAGGGCCGGTCCTAATATTTTTGGGGTTCCAAGCAAAATTTTTAAATGAGGCCTTTATATATACAATATTTTTCTTAAAATCTATTAATATTAACAATTTTTAAAATTTTGGGGTCTTAAAAATTTGGGAGCCCCAAGCGGTTACTTGGGTGGCTTGGCTTTATGTCCGGCCTGGTCACTGCCAACTATTTCCCAAAATTATTGTGCATGTGACATGATTGTACTGTTAAAAAATATGTACCATTAAAAAATTATTCTAACGAACCGATTTATTTTGCTCAATTTTATAGGTATAAAATACAAATAGTTCTTTTTATCTAGGCTCTTAACATTTGTTCAAGCCTCGTTTGATATGTTGAAAATAAATACAGAAAGAAAAAATTAATGGAAAGTATAAATTTGAATTCTTTTTCTGGTTGACAGGAAGTTAACAAAATGCGTCTAGTAATAATTATTTGACAATTTTCAATTCTTTCATAACGTAGAAAGTAACTTACCTAGTGTCCCAGATAAATTCTATTTCTCATTCTGACAATCAAACATCTTTTCTTCACTTCCTAGGAAGTTGGCACATAAATGGGATTCCTGAAAATTATAACTTCTCATAGGCTTAAGTTAAGAGGACGCTACATGGCCGTACTACGATAAATCCCCTCATCATAGTATGAAGCCCAAAATCTTTTGATTAAAATTTCTCAAAATTCCATAAATTTTGCCAACATATATGACCTCAAGTCCAAATACATCGATACTAACATTTTAAAACTAATAGTGCGGAAGCTCAAGTTACAATATCTCAAACAGTCTATAATATCCCACCACAAAACTATCAAATAATTAAACTACAAAAAAAATAGACTAAATTCCAAAACAGAGTCACTGCATCATCCTCAATCCTCTAGAATTTGCCACCGGCTACTAATCTAAAAGATAAATTAATAGGGTGAGCAAACAACGGCTCAGCAAGTATACCATACACCCTACCCAGATCAAGCATATTATTTAAAATGAATAAAACTCCAACCAAGGCAAGTAAAATTAATTTATCTTTAGAAATCATGTTGAGGTAGCACCAAACCTCTACTTTATAATTTAACTTATTTCACAAGAGCTCATTTTGGTAAAACTCACAAACGAAACGAAAACTACGACCGGTATTATTTCCGCGACAGGGTCACAATCGACGTTCACATTTCACAAATTCGAACCGGTTCTAAGTCGACAGATCTGTTAGGTTTATGTCTCAAAATTACTTGGCGCATTAAGAAGAAGGACCGTGAAGACCTCGATCGATCGGGTGGAGCTCGATCGGTCGGGAATGTTACCTAAAATAGGGACGCATCCAAAGAGGCAGCCGATCGATCGGGAATCAAGGTTATCGCGCATCTATAAATACGGACGTGGATACGTCATATTTTTCATCCAAGTCAAAAGAGAGGCTTTTCTTTTGCGGCGCCGCAGCCAAGAATATTGAGTGTGTGAGAGAATCATTGTAATTCGTCTTTTTCTTTTGTTCAATAATAAAAGCTCCAATCTTCGCCCGTGGTTTTCTCCCCTTTCTATTGTAAAGGGGTTTCCACGTAAATCGTTGTGTCTATTGTTTCGTTTCTCTTTTAGTCCGATTGTTTCTCATTATTGTCGTGGTATTTGATTCGATTGAGATCCGAGTATATTGTTTATTTCCGCACAAATTGGTATCAGAGCTTGGTTCTTCGAATTGATACAATGGCATCAGGTATTAAAACCGAGGTTGAGAAATTCAATGGTCAGGGAAGCTTTAGCTTATGGCAAGTCTGTGTGAAAGGACTCCTGACTTAGAACGGCTTGAAGAAAGCACTGGAGGGGAAAGAGAAGAAACCAGAAACGTTGACCGAGGTACAATGGGAAGAGTTGGATGAGAAGGCTCTCACGGCTATACAGATGTGTTTGGCTGACGATGTTTTGTCAGAGGTATTGGAGATTAAAACCGCACAGGAGTTATGGGAGAAATTGTTAGACATGTTTTGCCACAAGTCAGTCTCCAACAAACTCGCAGTGAAACGACGGTTGTACACTTTTCGTATGTCAGAAGGTATATCTCTTAAAAACCATCTTAGCGAATTTACCTCAATTATTCATGAATTAAAGGCTTTGGATGATGTCCCTAAGGACGAGGATCAAGCTATAATATTACTGTGTTCGCTTTCAAATGCGTATAAGGGCTTCGTAGAAAGCATGATATACAGGGGTAGGCCAACTATTAATGTTGATGAAGTAAAAAGAAACCTAGTGAGTAAAAAACGGGTAGATAAGGAATTATCTGACTCGGTGAATGACTCGGGTAGTGGCTTATATGTGAGAGGTCGATCAGAACATAGGGGACCCAATGGTGGGAATAAGTCTAGGTCCAAATCTAGACATAAGAACCTGTCATGTCACTATTGTCACAAAAAGGGGCACATAAAGAAAGATTGTTACAGATATAAGAATAAATTAAAAGAGGGTAACAGGGGTGACCAGGGTTAAGACAAGTCTGTTGAGGCTAGTGTTGTAGAGGAAGATAGTGAAGGGGAATTTCTATTAGTTGCTGATTCTCAGTCCAGGTCCATAGATAAGTGAGTCATGGATTCGGGTTGTTTGTTTCATGTTACACCAAACAGAGACTGGTTCTCCACATATAAGTCTATACAAGGTGGGGTTGTCTTGATGGGTAATGATGCTGCTTGTAAGGTAGTGGGTGTTGGAACAGTCCGTGTGAGAATGCATGATGGAACTATTAGAACCTTGAGTGATGTTCGTCACGTCCCGGATTTGAAAAAGAACTTGATTTCTCTAGGTACCCTTGAGTCTAATGGGTACAAGTACACTGCTGAAGGTGGAGTCATGCGGGTCAGTAAGGGTGCATTAATTGTGATGAAAGGAAATAGGGTTGGTACTTTGTATGAGCTTGCAGGTACAACCGTGACAGGTGCAGTTGCTGGTTCCACATCTGCTATGACAGATGCAGAGATCACAAGACTATGGCACATGAGAATGGGTCATATTGGTGACAAGGCATTGTCTGAGCTGAGTAAGAGGGGACTTCTTTGTGGTCATTCAACAGGACTGATGGAATTCTGTGAGCACTGTATTTATGGGAAGCAAAAGAGAGTCAGCTTCAAGGCAGCAATGCATCAGACCAAAGGAACGTTAGACTACATACATTTTGATCTGTGGGGACCTTCCAGAGTGGCTTCTAAAGGTGGGTCCAGGTATCTTGTAACGTTCACTGATGGCTACTCACGTAAAGTTTGGGTCTATTTTCTTAAGCAGAAAAATGAAGTGTATGATATCTTCAAGAAGTGGAAAATTCTGCTTGAAAAACAGACAGGGAAGCCGATCAAGAGGTTGAGGACTGATAATGGTCTTGAGTTTGTCGAAGGGGACTTCACTAAATTTTGTAAAGATCAAGGTATAGTCAGACACAGGACATGTACAGGTCGACCTCAGCAGAATGGAGTGGCTGAAAGGTTAAACAGGACGTTACTTGAGAAGGCTCGTTGTATGCTTTCAAATGTAGGTTTAAAGAGAGAATGGTGGGCAGAAGCAATTAGCATGGCTTGCTACCTTGTGAACAAGACACCACATTCTTCATTACAGATGAAGACTCCTGAAGAGGTATGGTCTGGTTCAACTTCTGATTATTCTCAGATCAAAGTTTTTAGTTATCCTGCATATGCATATGTTAATGATGGAAAGCCTAGGGCCAAGAAGTGCATTTTTCTTGGTTATACGTCAGGTGTGAAGGGATATAGATTGTGGGATCCATGTGTTCAGAAGTTTCTGACTAGTAGAGATGTTACTTTCGATGAGTCTGCTCTACTTAATCCGCCACACACACCCTCCATTGACAGAGATACAGTTCAGGTTGAGACACCTGATGATACAGTCAGATCAGCAGATTGTTTAGCTTGAGAGTATTCCAGCACCTCAGCTACGGGTTTCTAATGTTGTTACTGATAATGCAGAAACAGGTCAGCAGGTGGAGAATATTACTATAGCTGGTGGTAGACCGAGGCAACAGATCAGGCCTCCTGAGAGATATGGGTATGAGGAGATGATTGCCTATGCCCTCTCTACTGCTGAAACATTAGATGACAGTGAGCCGACTTCGTATACAGAGGCTGTATCGAGATCAGATGCCGAGAAGTGGCTTGTTGCTATGAATGAGGAGATGCAGTCTCTTCATAAGAATCAGACTTGGAAACTGGTGAAGCCTCCTACACGGAAAAGACTGGTTGGATGCAAATGGGTCTTCAAGAGAAAAAAAGGGCATTCCTGGAGTGGAAGATGCGAGGTACAAGGCACGTTTGGTAGCTAAAGGCTACAGTCAGGTACAAGGTGTTGATTTTCATGATATTTTCTCACCTGTAGTTAGACACACTTCGATATGTGCATTATTGTCTTTGGTTGCCATGCATGATTTTGAACTTGAACAATTGGATGTCAAAACTGCATTCTTGCATGGTGAATTAGAAGAGAGTATCTTTATGCATCAGCCCGAGGGTTTTGTTGTTGAAGGAAAAGAAGATCATGTGTGTTTGCTTAGACGGTCTTTATATGGTTTAAAGCAATCTCCTAGACAGTGGTATAGGAGATTTGATCAATTCATAACAAGTCATGATTACATCAGGAGTAAGTACGAAAGTTGTGTTACTTCAGAAAGACAGATTCAGGCTTTGTTTATTTGCTTTTGTACGTTGATGATATGTTGATTGCAGCACGAGCTATGAAAGATGTCAATGATTTGAAATCAATGCTGAAGAGTGAATTTGAGATGAAGGATCTTGGAGCAGCTAAAAAGATATTAGGCATGGAAATTCATAGAGACCGAGAAGCTGAAAAATTATACTTGTCTCAGGAGAAGTATATTGAGAAGGTGTTAGATAGGTTTCATATGAAGGATGCTAACCCGGTTAGCATGCCCTTAGCAGCTCATTTCAGACTCTCAGCGTTAGATTCGCCTCAGACTGAGGAGGACGTCAGGTACATGTCTCAGATTCCTTATTCTAGTGCAGTGGGCAGTATTATGTATGCGATGGCCTCTACGCGTCCAGGTATTGCTTTTGCTGTGAGCAGAGTTAGTAGGTACATGGAGAATCCGGGCAGAGAACATTGGCATGCAGTAAAGTGGATTCTCAGGTATCTTCGTGGAACCTCTGATTTGTGTTTGGAATATAGGAAAAGTAAGTGCTGTTTAGTTGGGTATTTAGATTCTGACTATGGTGGAGACCTTGATAAAAGGAAGTCCACTTCAGGGTATGTGTTTTGTTTAGGTGACACAGCTATCAGTTGGAAAGCGTGTTTGCAGCTTGTTACAGCACAATCTACTACCGAGGCCGAGTACATGGCAGTAATAGAAGCGTTCAAAGAAGCCGTCTGGTTGAGAGGATTGATCAGTGAAATCAGTGTCGAGCAGGGGACAGTTAGAGGATACTGTGATTGTCAGTCCGCTATTCACCTAGCGAAAGATCAGATGACTCATCATGACCGAACGAAACATATTGATGTGAAGCATCACTTTATCAGAGATCTGATTGACGAGCGGAAGGTGGATTTGAGGAAGATTGGGACTGAAGATAACCCAGCTGACATGTTCACAAAAGCTCTACCAGGAAGCAAGTTCGAGCATTGCTCGAATTTGGTGGGTCTTTTAGTTTGATGTATGTTAGCCTCGGTTGAGGGGGCGTTTTGTGGAGAAGGTAGAGTTGTTTTATTGTTGATGTTGATTTTGAGCCAAGGTGGAGATTTGTTAGGTTTATGTCTCAAAATTACTTGGCGCATTAAGAAGAAGGACCATGAAGACCCCGATCGATCGGGTGGAGCTCGATCGGTCGGGAATGTTACGTAAAATAGGGAAGCATCCAGAGAGGCGGCCGATCGATCGGGAATCAAGGTTATCGGGCATCTATAAATATGGACGTGGGTACGTCATATTTTTCAACCAAGTCAAAAGAGAGGCTTTCCCTTTGCGGCGCCGCAGCCAAGAATATTGAGTGTGTGAGAGAATCATTGTAATTCGTCTTCTTCTTTTGTTCAATAATAAAAGCTTCGATCTTCGCCCGTGGTTTTCTCCCCTTTCGATTGTAAAGGGGTTTCCACGTAAATCACTGTGTCTATTGTTTCGTTTCTCTTTTTGTCCGATTGTTTCTCATTATTGTCGTGGTATTTGATTCGATTGAGATCCGAGTATATTGTTTATTTCCGCACAAGATCCAATAGGATCAAACATAGATCTATGTGCCGATATTATTCCCGTGACAGGGTCACAGATCGACTTTCACATTTCACATTTCGCATTCTATCGTCGATAAACCCCGGAGGGTCAACGTAATTATCTGTAAGCTCTTCCCATAAAATCTTTTGATTCAAATAGTAAGTTCACAGTAGTTTCTTTTGCATACTCACAAGTATAATTCCTTTCAAGATTCACTTGTTTAAACATCAATTCAGCGTATAAATCAATACAATTCAAACTACATTTTAACACATCAAACAATAGGAGGAATCACATATTTAAACAACAAATCAACGTATAAATCGGTACATATTAAATCAAAAGAGTAGAAATCACGCAATTAACCAAATATATATGTCTGAACCTATATTAACAAACTAATAAACTATTCAAATATAAGTCTCACATATCAAACCCTTGAAAATCAGATTTGTCGTATTTATAAACAAGTAGGGGGAGTGGTATACTTACCTTTACTAGCGTTTAATCCAAAAGTCGAACTCCTATTATGGGTCAACCTCGAATCCTATCAAGCGAGAACCGAAATTTAGGATTTGACGAGAGAAAACGTGAGAGCGAAAGGGGAATAGAGAGAGATGCTGGGAGGCGAGAGAGAAGTAGAGGGAGAAGAAGGGAGGCGAGAGAGGCGTGAGATGTGAGGGTTTCTGGGGGGTTTGTCACAGGGCTTTTACGCCCTTTTTTCTTTTTTTTTCCTTTTATTTATTTATTTATTTTTTTCCTCTTTACATATATATATATACACACCTTTACCTATTTTAATCACTTCAGTATTACTAATGGACCCCTTTCTGATAATTAATTTATTAATTTATTTATAATCCAATCGAAATAATTGCGAATTTTAATTGTATTATAATACCTAGCCTAATTTAATTAGACTGGGTATTACATCCTCACCCCCTTAAGCAAAAGTTTCATCCTCGAAACTCACCTTCGTTTTCGAATAATTCTGGGTATTTGCTTCTCATCTCTTCTTCGATCTCCCATGTTGCTTCTCTAGGAGTATGATTACTACATTGAATTTTGACATATGGGATCACTCTATGCCTCAACCTTTGTTCCTTTCGGTCGACTATGCGAATTGGATGCTCTACATAAGTCAAATCTTCTCGCACTTGCAACGGTTCATACCGTATCACGTGGCAGGGATCCGAGATATACTTCCTCAATTGAGAAACATGAAATACATTATGTATTCTGGACAGTTCCGGTGGTAAAGCTACTTTATAAGCCACGTCTCCAACTTTCGCCAAAATTTCAAATGGACTTACAAAACGCGGACTTAATTTACCCCCTTTTCCAAATCTCATCACGCCCCTAGTTGGAGATACCTTCAGATACACATGTTCACCTACTAAAAACTCCAACGGTCTTCTTCGTTTGTCAGCCCAACTCTTTTGCCTATCTTGGCTTATCTTCATTCTCTCTCTGATTAGCTTGACCTTCTCTTCAGCATCTTGTACAATCTCGGGACCTAACAGTTTTCTTTCTCCTACGTCATTCCAAAACAAAGGGGTTCTGCATCTCCGCCCATATAAAGCTTCATATGGTGCCATCCCAATACTAGAATGGCAACTGTTGTTATAGGAAAATTCTATCAAACTTATGTAGTTATCCCAACTACCTCTAAGGTCTATAACACAGGCACGCAGCATGTCCTCTAATGTCTCAATAGTCCTCTCGGTCTGCCCATCTATCCGAGGATGATAAGCGGTACTCAAACTCAATTTAGTCCCCAAAGCTTTCTATAGACTCTCCCAAAATCTAGACACAAACCTTGGGTCTCTGTCAGAAACAATTTCACTTGGCACACTATGCAACCGCAGCATAACATCAATGTATAATTCTGCCAACTTATCTAATGGAGTACCAAACCTAATAGGAAGAAAATGTGCACTCTTCGTAAGTCTATCCACAATGACCCAAATTGCATCATTCTTCCTAACTGTTCTCGGTAGGCCAACAACAAAATCCATGGAAATTCGATCCCACTTCCATTCAGGCACTTCTAAGGACTGTAGCAATCCACCAGGCTTTTGGTGCTCGGCCTTTACTTGTTGACAGATCAAGCACTTAGCCACAAACTCAGTAATATCTCGCTTCATGTCTCTCCACCAGAAGCAGCTTTTCATGTCTCGATACATCTTCGTGCCTCCAGGATGTACCGAAAAGCAGGAACTATGTGCTTCTCTCATGATATCCCTCTTAATTGCTGGGTCATCAGGTACACATAATCTATCTCCAAAGCACAATACTCCATTCTCATGCAGCAGAAAGTTGAAGATTTCCCATTGGTCATCTTACTTTTCATCTTTATAAAAAACGGGGCATGTTGCTGCGCATTCTTGATCTTTTCTAACAATGGCGGTTGTGCAACCAGATAAGCTAACACATTATCCTTTCTATCACGAATGCGCGCTTCAATTTGCATTTCCTCCATGTCTTTAAGTAGCTTAGGCTGAGACGTGATCAAGGCAGCTAAGTTGCCCACTGACTTCCTGCTCAATGCATCTACAACTACATTTGCTTTTCCAGGATGGTAATTAATGGTCACATCATAATCCTTAATCAATTCCAACCATCTCCTCTGCCTCAAGTTCAACTCTTTTTGTGTAAACAGATATTTCAAGCTTTTGTGGTCTGTAAAAATCTGGCAAGATCCACCATAGATGTAATGTCTCCAAATCTTCAAAGCAAATATCATTGCTGCCAACTCTAGGTCGTGTGTTGGATAATTCATTTCATGAGGCTTTAATTGTCGGGACGCATAGGCTATCACCTTCTCATTCTGCATTAGCACACAACCTAGCCCTTTCTTTGAAGCGTCACTGTAAATGACAAAGTTACCCTCATCAGTAGGTAATGCAAGTATAGGGGCAGACACTAACCTCCTTTTGAGCTCCTGAAAGCTTCTTTCACACTCATCTGTCCACACGAACTTCACTCCTTTTTGTGTCAATCGGGTGAGAGGAAGTACAATTTGCGAAAATCCCTCAATGAATCTTCTATAGTAACTAGCCAGTCCCAAGAAGCTTCTAATCTCTGTTGCAGTTGTGGGCAGATTCCACTCCAATACCGCTTCAACCTTTCTCGGGTCCACTGAGATCCCATCTTTGGATATCACATGGCCTAAGAATGCCACTCTGTCAAGCCAAAATTCACACTTACTCAACTTGGCATACAACCGGTGCTCATGCAAGGTTTGCAATGCCGGTTACTTGGGTGGCTTGGCTTTATGTCTGACCCTGGTCACTGCCAACTATTTCCCAAAATTATTGTGCATGTGACATGATTATACTGTTAAAAAATATGTACCATTAAAAAATTATTCTAACGAACCAATTTATTTTGCTCAATTTTATAGGTATAAAATACAAATAGTTCTTTTTATCTAGGCTCTTAACATTTGTTCAAGCCTCGTTTGATATGTAGAAAATAAATACAGAAAGAAAAAATTAATGGAAAGTATAAATTTGAATTCTTTTTCTGGTTGACAGGAAGTTAACAAAATGCGTCCAGTAATAATTATTTGACAATTTTCAATTCTTTCAGTAACTTACCTAGTGTCCCTAGATAAATTCTATTTCTCATTTTGACAATCAAACATCTTTTCTTCACTTCCTAGAAAGTTGGCACATAAATGGGATTCCTGAAAATTATAACTTCTCATAGAAATTCAATTTCGAGATCTAAATATGAACAATTCTTTTTTTTTTTTTTTTTGGGACAATACTCATTTTGATAACAGTGACTATACTGATGACATTTATTTTTATTAAATTTTTATATATTCAGGTGATCACATGAATTACATGCAAGCCGTGGCTTTCTTTGTGATCACATTATAATGCCATTTTAAATCTTAGATATATTAGAAACTAAAATTATATTTTAAAATGATTTTTTTTGGTTATCTCAAGAAAATACTGAAAATAAAAAGTTAAAATAAGATAAATTACTATTAACTTGAATTTTAGTTTCTAAAAAGCTAAAAAATGTTATAAAAAAAAAATATTGATACCACAATGGCACTAAGTTAATTGGGAGCGAATGGATTTAAACTCGGGCTTTTTATTGTAGCATCTTAATTATCATAATAATTTTATTACCCTAAAGGTTTCATGTACTTTTTTCATTGCATTGATATAGTTATTGTACTTTTAGTTGTTTTAATCTGGTTCCTCTGTAATTTATATTCTGTCAATCTAGTCCTTTGCCCTTGAAGTTAAGTTATTGAAGTAATTTTTAATGTTACAATCATATTAGAAGTAAATAACCCACTGTAAATTTACCCGTTGACTCAATTTAACCAAATACATGACCAAACTATTGCAGCAAGTGTTTTTTTCCCTCAAAAATAACACTTCTTTTAAAATTTTAACTTATGCTTCTTTCTTAACGTATAAATAGATGCAAAAAACTAAAAACTTTTCATGTAAAAATTACCTCTTGACAATAGTAACTTATACAAAATATTTCTATAACAGTACTTTTGAAAAAAAGTTGTTCTTATTTATGTTGGCTCGGGTCTTATTTTTACAAGTGTGCTTGTTTTGTATTGCATTGTTGCACACTGCTTGTGAAAAAAAAGTACTTCAGAATAAAATAAGTGTCTTCAATTTTTGGTGAAACAAGCAAGAAAGTTGATAATGAGACAGCGACTAATATTAGTATAAATAATAAATAAAATTAATAAGACAGAAATTAAATTGCTTGTTTATATTGTAGAGACTCTCTTTATAATATTAAGCTTAACTATTAGAAAAAGGACAAAAATTAAAAATTCTCTAATTATTGATAAAATTTATACTTGATGAACTCCCAGCCAAATTTCATTTTTGTGGCCCATTCTTCAATTAAGAAAAGGATGTAGAAAAAGATAACATGAAATCTAAGATTGCAATTTGTTATATTTAGAGAGAGTTGATTTTTTTTTTTTAAGGCTATAATTAAAGAGATGACTCTCAGCAAAAAATTGGTACACCTATTGAAGCGGAGCTTGAGAAAGCTCACAAGAACAGGGGGGGGGGAAAAAAAAAAAAAACGAACTCCAAAAACCCTGGACGTTTACCATTACCCCAACCCCTGAAGTACATTATATCCCAAAAAACCTAAACGTCTATACCTAAATCAACTCTTGAAACATGAAAATTCAAATCAGTCACACCTATACCCTTAAAGGGAGCATGTGTAAGATAGAATAAAAGAGATAGAAATAGTACAATAACAATAACAGATCCAGTGCTTCAAGGGCTTCCGCCCCCTTCAGGGTGTAACCCTGCCGAGAGACTGTTTCCGAGGACCCCCAACCTCATAGAGTTGGCAACACAAGGACTTCCCAGGAGGTCATCCATCCTGATACTATTCTCGCCCAAACACGATTAACTTCGGAGTTCTAATAGAATCCGGTGCATTAGTGCCTGATAAATGAATCATATATAAAAGAGATAGAAATAGTATCACATATATATCTTTAATATCTTATTTTTAAAAATATTTTTTCACATCACAATTAATCATTTTCTTATAATAATTTTGAGGAAGAGAATTCTAGGAAGATTATGTGAGATAATCTTCCAAAGGTACAACAGTCGATGACACAAATTAAAAAAAAAAAAAAAAAGAGAAATTAAAATCCTTAGAATAAAATCATCCGACTTTATCTATGATATGTAACTGAAGTTGCTGCCTAGAAAGACAACGTCACAATCAAAATCATACAACGACTCCAATGCACTATATAATGTATAGTTATTAATTATGCTAAGTTGAAACTATAGAGGCATTAATGAGGGTTATGATCACAATATTTTAAAGTGCAATCATTTACCCAATAATATTAGTATAAGGCAAATGATAAACAATACTCCGACGGCGTAGTTTAAGGGGTTATTACTTGTCCTTTTTGTTTTCATATAAATATTAGAATTATTTTATTATATATATTTTTTTTATTTTATTACATATATTATATATCCTAATTAAAATCTTTTTTTAACTATACTTTCTCTTTCTCTCTATTTAATAATATATTTAAGATAATTAATGCTCATTATTCGTCGCCCCAAGGGCGATAAATAGTGGGATGGTTAATATAATTAGCCACATTAATTTATAAATTCAAATTAAATACCCAATTTATAAATATTTTTGTGTGGTTAATTTATAATTTGTGGGTCCATAATGCAAGAATGAACACTATAAATAACGAAGGCCATAGAATCCAACTCACACACCTCCAAATTTAATTTATATCATGGAAAAAGTCGCAATGACTTACAAGTTCGTTATCTTTACTGTCCTCTTATTTACGGCTTCAGGTTTTATTTTTGTATAATTCTTATTATTTACAACGAGCCTTTTTTTTTCACGCTTTAATTCACATATTTAATTGTATATGTTAATCAATTTTGTGTGCAGTTTTGGCATCAGCAAGGTTACCAGCTGGAAACAAAGTCATTGAAGTGGTTACTACTAAAGAAGTGATTATGGATGTGACACCAAAAATCTCGAATAGAGATGTTGCAGCTGCAATAAGAAAAGGACCCCTGAAAGCTTGTGCCAACGAAGGTGAGAACTGTTGGAGAGTACCCTGCTGCGGTGATCTTTATTGTTCCGTGGGACTATATAATTCAGTGTGCGTTGATATAAGTGATTCGCAAAAACAATCATGTCGTATTTTTAGTCACTGAAAAAGGTGCATAAGGTAATGTACAGTTGTAATATGTTAAATAAGTACAAGGGAATGCACCCATAAAGTGCTAGGATAGCGCTCGTCTACGTATTATTCTCCTGTTACAGTGTTTGTCGCTATGTAATCTCGTATCTGAGTGAATAAATTTATATATGGTGTTTTCTTACTTTTCTTTTTCCTTTGATGTCGTACCTATAAAAATTAGTTTTTGTTCGTATTGAATAGTTTTTGTTCGTATTGAATGTTTTATTCCAAGAATATATCAGACCCAAGTATCAAGTTACTTCGAGGGACCTCATACATCTTATTTGTGAAGTAAACTTTGGTTGCTTATGCTTCTGGTCACGACTATTCGAATCATTAAAAATTTTATTAAAAACTTAATATAAATAGAGATGAATTGATGCAATATAAATAGTAGAGGGACTAAATTGACATAATTGAAAGTACAAGAACCAATTGACACTACTGATAAAGTACATGGACTATTGACGTAAATAACCCTTTATTTTATTAAAAATTGATCTCTTATCTTTTTAATTTTTACCTAATTTTGGTCACAATATGGTGGACTAATTTTGTTAAAAAAAACAAAATATAAGGGATCATTTTGAACAAAAAAAGGTGAAAGACTGATTTGAATAAATTTAAAAAGTTGACAGATCAATTTGAATAAATTTATAAAAATGAGGGACTAATTTAAACAAAAAAAGAAAGCTGATGGATTAAATTAAACAAATTTAAAAAGATAAGGGACTAATGGTGTAAATAAATCTAGATTTCTATATGGTGCTTTATTTTGTTTCTTTGGCTTTTGGAGTTGTAGTTAGGGATGACAATGCCCGCCACCCAAATTCATACTCATACCCGCCTTAACGGGTACAAATCCATACCCATATCTGCTCCATTACCCATGGATATCGAATAGTTATTCATTGCCCACTTCATACCCGCCCTAATATGAGTAAAAAAAAAAACGATTATCCAAACATGCCCGTATTAATTATTTAATACTATTTGTGAAAATTCAATTATATAGTTTTTATAATCGTGATAACTAATTTAAGTAATTGAATTTAAGCATGTATTTTTTATTTGAAAGTTAATTAAGTATAAAAGCTGGTATAGAGCGTATGAGGTAGGGCGAGGCGAGTACAACACTATATTCGTACCTTCCCCATATGGGGCAGGTACCCGTACGCACTACCCACCTCATTTATATCCATATTTTTTCGACAAGTAGTGAAGAATCGTAGTATACCTATATTCGTACCTTCCCCATGCTCGTGTTGGGTATGGGGGCGGATACCTCATTGATTCGTGCAAGATGACCTTATGTTTTTTTTCAATAGATAGTGAAAAATCATAGTATAAAACTCGACATTTTGCACATGCGAGACCTGAACCACAACAGAGGTAATTTATTGATTGGTAAGTTAGTAGGAAGAAAGATTAAAAAAAAAAAAAAAAAAAAGCAAATTAGGGACATATGAATTCTTTTTAGCGTTATACTTGCTAAGTTAAAAAAAGTAATTACTACTATGAATAAGTTTTTTGGGACCAAATTAGTAAAAGAATTAATGTTTTAATACTGCGTGGTAGAGTATGAACCCCACTTGCCGCCTTTCAAATGGGGAAGAATTAAGTTAATTTTAAAACACCAAACTATTGTGAATTGTTTTAGCACTATACTCATTGAAATAGCCTGGGAGACACAATGATAACCAACACACAATATGAGAATGCGCCTATAAAGGATTGATTTCCGAAATGGAAAGATTAGATAATTATATAACTTTCACAAGTAAACTTTTATAGTGCCTTAAACACATTTGGTAGGGGCTGTTTACAGATTAGTAAGCATCCTTTGGGAAGAGACACAGCCTTTCAAAAAAAGCCAAAAATCCTTTCCCAATCTCCCTCAAAACTGTGCAAAGTAACTACTAAAACCGTCATGTGTGTCAACATACAACCCTTGGTTTAAAATCATGTTACGCAATATTAACAAACTCTGTACTTTCCATGATTTTCTAATTCCTATGTTTACTTCCTACATTACAAATGAAGCCTCACATAATCTAATGATAATGTGCCAAATTGTTGTACATTCGAATTAATATCCAGTTTAAATGAAGCCCTACTCCAAACTTGCAAAAAGCTTAACCATGGCCACATCATCACCATCATATGCCAAACCAAGCCTTTTCCCAAACTCCCACCTACGTTTCGCATCAAAAAGCTTACCAACATCATTGGCATTATTTGCCTTCCTTACCAACATCCCCATTTTTTTTGTTTCTAAGAGCGTTGGGTCAGTTTTTTCGCACTGCTTCCTAGAGACATATCTTCTATGAATTCCTATCAGTCCCGCTTCACTTGTTGTTTCATCTTACACTTTTGAGCTCTTCGGCTCTTCTTGAATGACACAAAACTTGTAGCCTGATAGCCCGCCGCCTTCTTCCTTATCTGCTTTCCTGTCTCACTAGACTCAGCAACATGCAACATAGCTACCAGAGGCTATTCAAAATCTAGCAGGTATTCGGATCCTGAAGATTCAAAATTAATATTACTACCTGCTTCCGGGACCTAGTCAGTGGGAATATATATAGGACCTTGGGTCCTTGCCAAGTCACCAAGGCCGACGTCGTTCCAGGGTAGAGCGAGAAGAGTTTGAGAAGCCAGAATTGGAAGTTGTGGATTTGACTAGAGAAAGGTAGATAGAATGGCCAAGCGTAGGCATAAAAGATCTGAGATCCATCTACCGATCACCTGACCACTAATGTGAATGTCAAACTAGCCCCTGTCATGCTTCACACACCTTATGATATTTGTGGCCAAACTTGAATTTGGATCCAAAGTTACCTAACAATCACCCAAGCCAACCAACGGGTGCTCATGCATGGGTGGACCAACTGAAGGGCGTGATTCCTAAGTGGAGTACGCTGTTTTGACAATACCATATTGAGGAGGTGAGGCCATCTCCCTGGAAAGCCTGATAGAAAGGGCGAGGGTGATTGCCTCTGGGGAGCAATTAGGGATCAATTTAAAGTTAGCCTCTTTGACAATAACCATGCGAGTTCCCCTATTGAGCTGTACTTGTCACGGTTCGTTGTGCTCCCCTATACCAAGCCTGTCTCTCTCAGTGCTTATATAACTTTGTAGTGCCTATTTGTTGTTTTCTTGTTTTCTTGAGTTTATATTTTATGTTTCTTTTTCCGATCTTATTCTGGTTTTCTCAGGCCTCGCTTGTTTGAGTCTCCTGTTATGCATTGCTACTTTGTCGACAATTATCGGAAAAAAATCCAATCTATACACATAAAATTAAAAATGCCAATGGCCTATTTGGTATAGTTTTTTTTTGCAGTTTTTGATTTTGATAAAAAGAAATGTCTTCAAAATCTAATTTTTAATTTCTCGAATCAAAACCATAGACAAAAAAGATACCATCCTTTTTTTCGGTAATTAGAGAGATAATTCTCAGTACAAAATCGTCACAACCACCAAAATAGAGCCTGCAAAAACCCACAAGAGCCCGAAAAAATACGGACAAAACAAGACCAAACAAAATATACCATACATTATAAGTGGGCCATATCCCTTATCCCCGTATGTGACACGTCAATTGATTTTGGGATAGAACCTTCTTTGATGTGTATCATTAACCTCCATCATGCAATTGCCAAAAGGGGGTAGCTCTTCCAGGTCGTCAATAGCGATGATATTTTAAAAAAAGTAACATATTCAGTGCCTCAAGTGCCTCAATAACGATGATATTTTATGTACTAAAAAAAAAAAAACACTATATTCCTCTTATTCACTGCATTAGGTTTCATTCTTTATATATCCTGTACTGTGCAATAAGTCTTTTCAGTTTTACATTTTGAAAATGAACACTATAATTTACAAATTGAAATTTGCATTTAAAATAAATTGTAAATCCCAAAAAAGTTTATAAATAATTCTAAAAAATAATTATTGCATTAAACATTTTTTTTAATTGTTTTGTCAACAAAAATTGATGAGTATTAAAGGACTTTTTGTTTTCATGCAATTTATTGTATATCTTGTAATTTCGGCACAATGAAGATAGGGAGCATATATTATATTATTTTATATCATGTGTGATTGGGTGAATCCAAATCACACACGTCACTGCATGCTCCATGCACGCTCTGCCAAATTTCATTATTGCCTCATTTCGTCAACACACATATACCGGACAATTGGGTCGGGTCAGGTTGGGTTTGGATTAGGTGAAAGTCACATCGAGTCTATCTTAAATTGGGTCAAAATTGGGCCAAGTCAGGACTGGGTCAGGTTGTCCTCGGATTCAGGTTGACATCAGGTATGATTAATCTGAGGTTGGGTCTAGGTAACATCGGGTAGGGTATCTTTGGGTCATATTTATTCAAACTTGAAAATTAATTATAACTAGAACTACAAAACGAAATAACTATAATTAGCATTTTATTCAAATGCTATGATAATTGGATTTCTATTCAGATCATATCCGAATATAGGGCAAGTCTAGTTCGTATCTCGGGTCATCATGGGTTAGGTTATCTAGGGTTTTGGGTTAGCTCGGGTCGGGTTAAGTTAGGGTCAGGTCCAATTCCAGTCAGTTCATTTTTGGATTAGGGTCCTGATAAATTTTAAATTTTTAGGGTTAAGGTCGGGGCAGTTAGCGGGTCATCGGGTCGAGTCACAATTTTCCAGCTCTAAACACACCTACGGATACACAATGATCCAAGGTTAGAGCTCCGTTTGTTTTGATAGAAAAGTAAAATCTAGGAATTGATTTTTCTTCGAAAAACGTTTTCCAAGGAAATATAAATTCCGAGTGGCCTTTTCCGTTGTTTGTTTCAAAGGAAAACTTAATTCCCCATTGTGATGTTTTCATGTATGTTTTAAAAAAATATTTTTCACTAGTTATTTTATATCTTTTTATAGGACAACATAAATAATAATAATAATAATACAACATATATGAAGTAACAAAATAAAAAGTTAACTATCAAAGCTGTATAAATTAAGAAAATTATTTCTTAGGTATTCTAAAATTTGAGCAATTATCATCTAAATACTCTGTCATTTTATTATATATAATGAGATGTCAAGAGATAAGAAATTTTATTACTTATGTATATACTGTGTTAAAATCTAGTGAATTTTTATTAAAATTCGGCTGCCAAAAAACTGATGTGGTATAAATATCATATTATTAAAAGTTTGTCCACGTTCTAACAAAATTTATGTATATATTATCAAAAAATGTGTCATGTTAACATTTTCGAACTAAAGAAATTATTGCATTATAATATAAGATACACATAAATTGCTATTTTTATTTAAAATATACTAAATTTTGGCAAAAGATACCTTATTTATGAGAAAATTTTTAAATTTCAGGGTAAATCGATGTGTATTACTAAAATATCACAATACCTATATAATAAATGCTAAAATATTACCTAAATAATTTTCTTGTATAATATTATATAACAATTCAACTTAATTAAAGTTGTTCTGTTGCAATAATAAAGTAATATCCAAGTCGCTTTTAATTATTCAGTCTAATTCTTGTCCGATGCTGACGTTAAATGTCTATAGTGCAGTCTGGTTTATTTTGATTCGATCTCAATTTGCATAATGATAACTGCGAAGGTTTTTGAGCCACTTAGAATCACGACTTCCCCCATTTTGAAAGGGAAGTCATTTTCCCTCATTTGAGGGTCGGAAAACCTTTTCCTTGAGCTAAGCACGTGCCAAACAAAGGAATGTGGTTTTCCCTCGAAACAAACGGAATCCAGATATTGAAAAAATAATTATATATTATGTAATCATTTTTTAGTAAAACTTTATTGGACTGGAACAGTAGATCTTTTGGTAATAAGATTTTTAAATTTTAAAATATTTTATTTTATTTTATATATTATTTTATATATTAAAATATTAGAATATTTATTATTAAAAACTAAATGTTAATAATCTATGTGAAAAATTGATTGGTCATGAAGAGATGAGAATATGCTTTTTATCATAGGCTCTTACCATTTTTAGTATTATAGATTAAATATTTAAAATTAAAATAAATTATTAGAAAAAGTATTTTTAAATTTTTTTTGTGACAAAAGGCTGTAATAGTGTGTCAAACTTTTAATTATTTTACAAATTCAGAGATGAAGGATAATCTCGTAATTTACAAAATATATTATTTAATATAATTTGATTAAATTAAGTTATACTTGTTGCTTTGATGTATTTGTATCCAAAACATAACATTTTATTGGACATAATTAACGGTATTAGCATTAGTTATGATATTAAAATTTTTTTGATGATTTTAAGTGTAACTGTAAAAAATTAAATAAGTTAGATAATTTTCTGAAGCAAATAATGGGAATCTTCAGGAGATATACATTGCCCTCTTCGTGCCTATCAAATCAGTATAAAAATTTATAAAGACCTTTTTTACCTCATCTAGTAGATCAAATATGGTATCTTTACTATTGAAAATTGTCCAAATAGCATTTTGTTTCCCTCATGCTTCAATCCAAGAGTAGAAGAAGGATGAACTCAAATCAGATAAATTCATGTGTTAAATTTTAGCTCGCTGCTGGAGGCATTCTAGTTCAACTTCACCTAATTGCATCAATGCCCAACGAGCAGCTCGAATTTGTCTCGATAAAGATCCCCCGCTCTTTGATATCCTCTCTTTCTTGTAATGCAAATAAATTCTCTCTAGCGGCCTTTGCCTTAGCCACGATACCCCCAGGAAATCCGTTTTGAAACTGTTTTAGTGCTTTTTTAACTAATTTGAGCTTTGTCTGAACTACATATTGCAGGGTCCCATTAATTGGGCTACTCCACACTAAGCTGACTAACTCCATAAAGTCATTCATCTAGCATAACCAGTCAGCCATTTTGAAAGGATGAACAAACTTACCCTGCATTTCTTTCCCTCTAATAACAAGAAATGCCCGAAGAGCAATTGCTCTGTAAACATAACAATTCGGAGTCGAACCTCTCATGCCAAACAATATTCCTAACCCGCTCTATCACTGCGGGAGCGGATACATTGATCCCGTTAATTTGACCATGTGAAGAAACTTCCAATGCGACATAAATCATTTAGCCCCAGTTGTTCAAGACAATTGCTCATATCTCGTGTGTGAAAGAGAAACAACTCCCCCTTCTCGATCTTCAGTCCAAGAAAGCCCCTCAAGTACTATAAGTGAAGCGGGAAGAGAGCGTTGCCATATTGCCCAAGTCATCCTTCTCTAAATCTCAATTACATTACGTCGAGCCTATACATAGTGAAATTGTAAATATGCTAAACAAATCCACAGGAAGTTTGGGCATCGGCAAGGGTGCCTACTAGAATCAAAGTCATTGAATTGGTTACGGCAAAAGAAGAGGTAGTCACAGACAGCCAAGGAATTTCAAGTGGAGATGTGGCGGTCACAATAGGAAAACAACCTCTAAAAGCATGTGCGGAACTTTTTGAGGACTACTTCAGAGTACCATGTTGCGTAGGGCTTTCTTGTTCCATTGCCCAAAGAGCAATATGCGTTTATTAACTTCATCATGAGTGGCTATAAATGGAGTATTTTAGGCGTTTTCCTTTCCCCAGGAGTTGGTGTAGGTGTGTTTTTAGACGTCTTTTGATTTTTAAGTCTTTTTGTTTTGCTTTTTTTCCTGCTCTTACGGTCTTTCTAGGGTCCCGCTTCGGTGGGTGCATTGGTTTGTGTTGAAAAAAAGCTATAAAAGGAGTATAATGCAATGTACTATTCTAATCACTCCAACAAGCACTACTTCGCACTCCGATCTTAAGAGCAGTGCTTGTTGAGATTGGGATAACGTTCCTCTAAGTGTTATTACTATCTTTTCTTGTTGTTGGGGACAGTATAATCTCTTATAAATAAATTTCTATGTGGTACTTTATTTCTCTAAACTTTGGAGTCGTGGTTATATAGAATAATTTTTTTTTTTTTTTTTTTTTTTTTTTTTTTTTTTTTTTTTTGGCTTTTATAGAGTTGCAACTTACATTTTAAGTAGATATTATTCATAAATTGTCACTACCCTAATAAAAAAGAAAACCTTTATTATTGTCATTTAACTCTTGAAGTGCATTATACAACTCCTCAACACATACCAAAGTATAAGGCAAACAAATAAAGAAGAAATAGAGCTACGTCTCGTACACAATTCAACAACACACTGATAGAAGCTGAATACCCCAAGCAACATATATATAACTATTTTCGGCATAAATTTAATGAATTATGATAAAAATTCACTATATTCAAGTGGGCAACATGTACATAATGCCAAACCTTTGTGTCATCTTACCATATTCTATCAGAAAATCACCATATTCTCATGAATGATATTATATATTTCTAGAATCGTGTTTTAAATTACAATTTATCTTTATACACTATACAACCAAATGGCTTACTTCAAAAACAACAAGAAATCCAGTGCCACAAGGGCTTTCACCAATGCAGGGTCTGAGAGGGTGAGATGTATGCAGCCTTACCTTTTTAAAGTGCTACCCTAAACAGAAGCTATGTCCAAGAACCGAATAGCTTACTTCAAAAACATACAAATTCTGTACGAACATATATTATTAAAACAAACTAACTAAAAAAGGATAAGTTAAAATAAGATGAAACAAATGTTGATGTATTTTCGAATTATGTAATGAAATTTGTGAATGAAGTAGATTGATATATTTTGATGTGTGTTGGGATGTGTGTCAACACACATTCTTACAGAAACAGGGATGCAGAGGTGTGTGTCGACACACAGGGCCCGTGTGTCGACACACAGATCAACAGAACCGAGTCTGCAGAACTGTGTGTCGACACACAGGGAGAATTTTTCCCAATTTTCGCGCGATAACTTCCCTAGTTTTGCACCCTTTTTTGGGATATGTTTTGGGACGTCTTCTTTCACTTTATCTATTATATATTCCCCATCAATTTGATTGATGAAGGATGATGAAAAAGTGTCTTTGCATTTGAAAAACGGCCATTCTCTTACATCTCCATATATCTCCCTTTACATACTTTCACTTCACTTTACTTGGTTATCTTTGTATCCCCGAGATTATTTCACACACTGAAATAAATCTTAAGGAAAGTGACTTCACGCCTCGAAACCTGAAGATCGAATAATTACCCGTTTTTCTTGATTTTACAAGTGTTTACACCAACATCAAACGCATCGTACTCGTCATCCTGGTAAGAGTGGGATTGGGAAAAAGTTTATATATATATATTATAGAGAAGTTTTCCCACCCCAAAACACTCCAAACCCCATTTTCAATAATTTTAGATGATATCTTTTAAACTTTTATGAAAAAAGGAAAAAAAAACAAAAATAAGTCATAAAACTCATAAATATCCCATCAAAAAAAGGAATAGAAGTAATATAATTTACAATTGTCAAATAAAGCGGCTTGAATATCTCAAATCGGGTCAAACACAAGTTGTAACGGGTCATGAGACAAAGGGCGGCTCCAGCATTTTTAATGAACATTTTACTTCTCTACATATCTTATAAATTGATTCAAGGAATAACCTTAGGCATTTTCATAAATAATTGTTAACTCAAGCGTTACAGAAACGAGAAACACATATGTATTATCCTCGCTTTATAGTTTGGTTGCATAACATGCATGTATATTAAGCAATATTTCAACAATAAAAAGCGAATTCGATTTATTAGCTTTTCAAGTCAACAACTACAAAATACTATATAAAATAAAGACAACCCGTGCATTGCATGGAAAAAATCTAGTTATTAAATTATTGCATGTGATATTATGACAATGAGAACCACATGCCGGGTGTAGCTCATTCATTGCTTAAAGAGAGTCAACAAGTTTAGGCCTGGCCGGTCCTAACAATTTCAGGATTTTAACTAAATATTTTAAGTGAGGTTCTTTTTTATATAATAATATTTTTTTAATAATAACAAATTATAAAAATTTTAGTAGGAATTTTTTTACTAAAAATCATCTAAACACTTTGTTTTTCGTACACCAAATTACCCACACCACTATAAACAATAGGGTCAACCACAGCCGATCTTAAAAACCTCCTCCCACTTGTTGCGCCATCCATGCTTTGTACATTCAAATTGAGAATCCAAATTTATGTACAGGTAACTCTTCCTATGTTAAAGGCCTGTGTGGCGTGACTCTGTATTTACGGTTTTAGAGACTTTTGAGAAACAAAAAAATTAAATTTTGAAAAAGATTTTTCTATTTTAATTTTTCTTTCAAAATCTAGTTCAAACTAAAAATTAAAAAAAAAATATTTTTGAAAACTAATTTTTTAATTTCTCAAATTGAAACTTCAAACAAAAAGAATCGCACCATACATAATTATTGAGTCCCATACCTTCAAAATGAGCACCATAAAAATGGGTAGGAGGAGAGAAATTACATTAAATCGAGCATATACCATGGGGAAAATCCTAATGACTCTTAAATTCGTTATCTTGACCGTCCTCTTATTCACTGCATCAGATTTCGTACTCTATATATCTTTTCATTATACGATGAGTTTTTCTTTTCATTTTCATGTTTTTGTTTACGTATTTAGTCCTCGGAAACAGCCTCTCGTCAGAGTATCACCCTGAAAGGGTAAGGCTGCGTACATCACACCACACCCCTCCCAGACCCTGTTTAGGTGGGAGCCCTTGAGACACTGGGTATATAATATTGTTGTTGTTGTTTTGCTTACCTGTTCAATCGTAAATATGTAACATAATTTTATGTGCAGTTATGGCATCATCAAGGATGTCAGTCGGAACTAAAGTTATTGAATTGGTGACATCTAACGAAGAGGCGATTACGGACATGAGTCAAGCGAAGACGGGGGCCAGTCACAGAAGCAAAAGGACGAGTACAAAATTGTGAGAAACAGTTCGAGGACTGCTTCCTCGTTGTGATGTATACCATAGAGCGTTGTGCATTTAACTGCACTACGAGTATCTAAAAGAGGTGTGTGGTTTAATGTAATATTATCCTACGACGTTAAATAAGTGGAAGCTTATGCATATTCCCCTTAATGACGTTGCAGGTTACCATGTAATATAATAGCTATCCGTTGCCTTATTTTATTTATTTGATTCTTGGAGTAGTAGTTATGTCAATATAGAGTTGCTGCTTGTATTTTAAATAAAATATCATTCTGCCGCCGTCGTTAATAAAAATAAAATAAAATGATTTGCCATTGCAAAAATAAAATAAAATAAATGAAAATGTGAGTTATTTATAGTTTAGTACCATGACCTTTGTGAAACTAATAAAAAAATCCTTGACCTTTTTATTTATTTTTAAGGAACCTTAGGTTTTTATTCGCAATAATAAATAGGATCTCTCCGTGGAAAGACGAAATTGCACCTTATCAAAACGAGGCCATTTTGGAGCCTAACTAACATTGAAGTGTGACATCATAATTATTCTTATGTTTCCAAGGACAAATAAACGCAGCAGTTGGTCGGTAAAATAATTAAAACGGCATTCTTTTATAACATTTTTAAAATGCCTGCAAGGAGTTTAATGGGTATTTTCATTAATATGTCTTACTGGTATTTAAAGTAATATGTCACGCTATGTTTTCCCATAATATGAACTCATCTTGCTAAATAGAGTTCTTATTTATTAATACGAAGAAATTGAACAGTATCTAAAAATATATATCAAAAAGGTTAATGGCCTTTATATTATTTCTACAAACGTAGAGATATCTAGATGTAAATAGCTTTAAATATTTTTTATAAGATAATAGCAAGTAGTTATTTTTATAAATTAATATATTTCTATTTATATATAGAGTAATGTTATTGTAGGGCAAAATTGTTATTGTTAGAATAAGATCGTAATTTTTAAGGTAATCTTGTGGCTCTTATTATTTGTAACTTACGTCATTATTTTAATAATAACAACTTGTATTCCGACAATAACAACTCTTCGCCGGTCCCATTTCCTGTCCCACCTGGTGCCTGTACGTTTCTCGAGTGGTTGTTTTATTTTATATTTTTTGTTATTTATGCTGTTTTTTTTTTGCCCCAATCCAGACAAAACATCCCTGTGTCAGCACATCTCCTATTCCAATATCAATTTTGACCTCAGGACTAGTCTAATAGATCTGGTTGTGTTTTCGTTGATGTGAACCACCTTCTTCGCCTTTGTCTCACTGATAATGTAATTCCTCAAGAGGCTTCCAGACCTCTTCACCCTCCAATCTGGATTTTCCTTCCCCTTCCTTGTGTTGTTGGTTCGGTACCTTTCTTGTCCAGTCTCATGCCTGGTACCATGCTAGCAATGTGGGGGAGGGGGGAATTTCCTCTCTTATTTTCCACCCTTTTGAGGTTGTTGCTCGTTGTTGGGAGGTGTGGCTGTGTGTGTCTCTGCTTTGAATCCAACTGGTGCCTTACTAGTTTTTGGTCCTCTCCTGTTTGTGTGATGTTGTCCCAGTTTTCTGTGTTGCCTATGGTGTTTGATTTTTCCTGTTTTGATCTGGAATTTTGTACCTACATTACAGCCACCGCTTGGTGGGTCAGATTCCTTTTTTGGAATGCCGTGCTCTGTAAGGCGCTTTTTGCCACTTATCAAAAAAAAACATAAAACATAAAAACATATTATACTTTTATTCAAAAACAATTTTCTTTTCAGATCATAACTCATTAAATGGTAAAAGTTTGTGCTAAAACAATACTTTTATTTCCTTTTTTTTTTCTTTTTTTTTGATAATTGGCGACATAGTCGCGAACAAAGTAGGACACTCGACCAAGCGAGACCTGAGTCCACCCGTAAAAGAACGGGGACCAAAAGAGATAATAGAAACAACAAAAAAAAGGAAGACAAATAAAAACAGGCAAAATACTTTTATTTCCTGAAAAGATGTTAGCGAATGGGGGCACTGGGAAACAGCCTCTCTTCAGGTTAACATCCTGAAGGGGGAAAGCTGCGTACATCCGTCCCCCAGACCCTGTGTAGGCAGGAGCCCTTGAGACATTGGGTATGTTCCATGTTAGCGTAACAACTCTTATGATCTTATAAAAATAATATAAATTTTCAAAATATGTTGTCCACAAAGATTTCATAATAAATTTAATTTCTTAAATTTTCAACCACTATGAAATAATTTTGTATCTAACAAAAGTATTAAAATTCTTGTAATTGTCACAATTTACATCCACCATTATTAGAAGTAAAATTACCTAAGAGGGTATCAACATGCAAACACCGGATTCCATTAGAACTCCGAAGTCAAGCGTGCTTGGATGAAAGTAGTACCAAAATGGGTGACCTCCTAGGAAGTTCTCGTGTTGCATCCTTTAGGTTGGGGGTAATAGGAAACAGCCTCTCTACCCTGAAGTGGGAAGGCTGCGTACATCCACCACCCAGGCCATGCTTTGGTGGGAGCCTTTAAGGTACTGAAAATGTTATTATTAGGAGTAGAATTATCTCCCAGCGTCCTTCATCCTATTCTATGATCATAAGAAGATAATTGCCGATTTAATGTAAATTACATTTCTCTATTAGTTTAACCAAAAAAATAAAATAAAATGGTATTAGTGTTTTATATTAATTTCATGGTCCTTTGTTTTATTTTTGTTATAAATATGGAAATTAGAGGTGGCAATCGGGGCATTTGGGTCGGGTTTGGCTGAACCCACTCAGGTTTGGATCATTTTGGGCTTATAATAAACTTGGGTTAGGTCAACTCAACCCATTCAAGGTCGGGTCACTTTCAGGTTTTACCTATACTCGGGTAGGGTTGGGTCTGGGTCAAGTTATTTCGGGTCACAGCTTCAAGCTGTTCAAAAGCTCAACCATTAGGCTTTCTGTTGACAGAAGCAGAAGAGATATTTTTTTTCAGTCATTAGCGACAACATCTGCAATATACAATATGCGCACCTGTAAGAATGAGGTTTGAGCGTACATGTAGAGAAACGTATTAAGACAAAGTACTAATATAGTAACAAATCTCAATTAGGGGTGTAAATGAGCTAAGCCAGCTCAACTTAAAACTCGAAAGGCTCGGCTCGACATTTAGTTTATTGAGTGAGCTTGAGCCTAATGAAACTCGAGCTCGTAGACTCGCGAGCCTAAACGAGCCAAAGCAAGTCTTTCTTAATATAATATATTTGATTAAATATGCACAATGAAGCCAAATTTGAGCCTAAATTAGCGGTCCTGAGTTTGAACTAGCCCAAATGAACCTAGATTGAGCTTAAATGATCCAAAATATTGCAAGCTTAATTTGAAGCGTGTTCAGCTTAGATTGAGCTGAGCCGAACCCGGGCTTAAATTGAGCCGAGATCAAGCTTGAACTTTTTGAGCTCGGCATGCTTCAAGCCAAACTTAATGCAAATAAGCTAAGCCTCGAGCCAGCCAGACTCGGGCTCGGCTTGGCTCGAATACACCCATAATCTCAGTGATAAAGAAAATGGTTGTTTATATATAAGTTCCCACACTTTGACCATTATATAAATTGGTTCATTACTTTAAATTATATTAGTTCAGTTCAGATAGAATTATTTTGGTGACAATATATTTATTGTCAAGTCATGGGCGGGTTTAAAAAGATCAAAGGATGGGTATGTACAGGGTCAATTGTACCTAATATAAAGAACCACTAAAAATTACATCATTAACTTAACTTTAAGATTAATATAATGCTAGATTGACATAATATAATTATAATAAGTTATATTTTTACAACTAAAAATAAATGACTAAATTAACACAATGAATAAAGTATAAAACCTTTAGTATAAATAAATAATTATGATATTTTCCACTTAAGCCCCCTTATAATTTGGTGGGCTTTTGATCATAAGCCCAAAGCCAAAAGGGCCCAAATAATGCAGTACTCCTTACGGTCTTACACCTTTTTTTTTTTTCAATTCAAAGGGAAATAGTTTTTATTACAAAATTTTATTTTTAAAATATTTTTAATCAAAAATAGTTTTTGATACAAAATTGTATTTATAACTACAGATAATAATTTATTTTATAAATTTGTATGAAATTCAAACTTAGAAAAGGGCGCAATTACCTTAATAAAAAAAATATATTTTCATATTTCCTTAAAAAAAATATTTTTATTGCAGCAATTATAGTTATAACAATTAATCCAAAAGTAACCCAATTGTATGCCAATATACCAAAAGATAACCCAACTAGATTTTCTAACAAAAAAATAACACAATTCTAACTTTTATACCAAAAATAGTCCAGCTCTAAGTTTTCTACCAAAAAATAATCAAATTATAAAATTAATCTAAAAATAATCCAACTCTAAAAATTTAATTTAAAAAATATTGAATTGTGATGCTCTGACAATATATTTTTCTTCTACGCATTTTTTGTTTGGTTTGTTCTCTGTTGGTGGTCTCATTTAGTAAACGAGCTGAATAAGCAAGATATGCGGCTCAGTTAGCAACATCAAGCCAGTTCCATTTAGTTAACAAGTCGAGCCGAGCCGATCAAGCTGTGATTCAGCTCAGCTCATTTACGGCCCTAATTCTCTGGTTGTATTTCTCGGTTGTTTTGCTTGTTCTTTGCCCCATAATATTTCTTTTTTATGAGATTGTATTCAATTATCGGAAAAACATATTTTTAGTTTGGTTAAGTGGGAAACGAAATCAATCCAAACCAAAAATACATAGAAAAAATATATTATCGGAGCATCATACCACATACCATACTTATCCATCAATTCATTATATTTTAAAATTAATTTTAGAATTTGGTTATTTTTGGTAGAAAAGTTAGAGTTGGATTATTTTTTGCTTCGAAATTAAAGTTCAGTTCTTTTTTGGTAGAAAAGTTAGAGTTGGATTATTTTTTAGTTAAAAAATAGAGTTGAATTATTTTTTGGTATATTGACATATAATTAGGTTATATTTAGATTAATTATTATTGTAACTATATAATTATGCAAAAAATAAAAATAGGACGAAAAAGGTTTTTCTTGGGGTGAAACAGTGCCCTAGTCATGGGTCCAACTATAGACTAACGGTTGAATTTGGCCAGTACAAGTACCTTAGGGCAGGCTCAGTATCATAAAGTATTTTCAGTTATTAAATTTAAAGAAACTAAAAAATAGCATTAAAATTTACTTCTTTGGGTTTTAGTTTTCTATTTTAGTTAAGGTTTTAGCAGAAAAAAAATTCATTTCCATGACAACCAATTGGGTTTGATGATTGATAAACGATGGTTGAAAATTTGGTTTGATGTAGTCGAGAAATCGCAGAAGAAAGATGTATGTCTGTTAAGAAGAACTTAGATTGAGATCTATGGTATTTTGGTATATGCTCGGTGGAAATAAAACTTTCTTTCAGATACTAGATCAATGGGTTGATGTGATTAGTTTGGACCAGCAAGCAAGAAGGGTTCGTCCATAGCTATTGCTCGGATGCATATTGATATGACACAGATGAAAACTATAGAAGAATAAATCATTCTACGAATTGGGTTTGATAACATTGGCCTTCCTCTGATTTTTCAAATTGTCACAGCAATGATGAATTAAGGCAGAAAAACTCTTAACTTAGATCTCCTGAGAAAGAACATAAAAGAAAAAATAAAAATATCAATCTTATACAAGGAAAAAACTAACTGATTTGGCTGGTTACAAGCTTATTTATGGGCACTACTCGTAATTGGAATACAATACAAGTCCTGTTCTAAAAATAAAGAGGAAAAGGGCACATCGGTACTATTAAGACTATAGCTAACGTAAGGAAAACGTGCCTAATTATATATGATTCCTAGTATGACTCTGATTTCTGCTTCTAAAAGTCCAGCCCCTCATCTATTCTCCATGCTTTTACTTACCAAACTCTCCGTGTATTTAATCAGGGAAAACATAACCCACGTTAGTATTAGCTTAATTGGTAAATCATTATACTGCTATTGTGACTTTATGCATGGCCTGAAATTTTGCACACACAAGTATATAGCGAGACCCGAACCTCTACGTAGAGATCATTTAAGAATACATTGATTTACGAAGTAAGCTCACATCAACTTGTGTGTTTATCTCTGCTTTTTTATATAAGAAAATGCAAAATTAAACGTGTAGCTCAATGGAAAATTAATGGTGTCAGTGTAGATGTTTGATTGAAAAAACTTAAATTTTTGAAGGTGGGTTTTTTGAAAAATTATGGTAGTTAAGTGAGAAATGACAACTTTTAGATGTGAGATGTTATAAAAAAGAAATCCTTTAAATAATTTTAGGGTCATTTACTTTTTATTACATTCCGAACCTTTTCAATTTATTTTTTTGCGTATCTTAACTTTTATATGTATTAATAATTATGTACCTTCTCCGACAAAACCTAATGTCAAAACTTGAAACAACAAAATTGCCCATGACAAATACAACATCATATTGAAGCCTTGTGGCTTGGAGAAGACAATGATTGTTTATTGGGGATTTGGAGAAGCAGATGACGGAGGGCTTTTTATATGGATCAAGTATACACTGCCGTTTTGTTGGAAAATGCTTCAAAGCGATATGTTTCATTCTCCTCGGTAATAGCCATGGCACCAATCTTCAGTGTCAAACTTCATTACGACATTGTATTGTCATGGTAGTCTTTTCAAGTTTCCCATTAGAACTCCGAAATTAAGTGTGCTTGGGCGAGAGTAGTATCAGGATGGGCGACCTCCTAGGAAGTCCTCGTGCTGTCAACCCTATGAGGTTGGGGGTCCTCGGAAACAGCTTCTCGATAGAGTTACACCCTAAAGGAGTAAGGTTGTGTATATTGACCCCTTCCAGACCCTGCTTATGCGAGAGCCCTTGTGACACTGGGTCTATTATTGTCGTTGTTGTAGTCTTTTCAAGTCTCCAATGTTGGATTTCGCTGAAGAGGATATCTAATTTTTAATACATTCAAAATTTAATATAGTAAAAAAATAAATGAAAAAAAAGTTGAGCCTTTTTGTTATTATTTTCATAAATATAAAATATTAAAAAATAAATGACCATAATTTTTAACCATGATATGAATTGTGACGTTTGGGGAAACATTATTGAGCTGATGTAACCCAAACTAAAAGTTGTGACCCACTTCCTTATCGTTATTATCTGACATGAGACTGTGCTTTATCTAGACATTTATTTACATCGTGTGCTTTATCTAGACATTTATACCAAAGAGTACACTAACACGCCATCATCGGATCCTATTAGAACTTCGAAGTTAAACGTGCTTGGACGAGAGTAGTATCAGGATGGATGACCTCCTGGGAAGTCCTCACCCTCAGGTTGGGGGTATTAGAAAACAACCTCTCTTCAGGTTAATACCCTAAAGAGGGAAGGCTGCGTACATCCGTCCCCCCAGACCCTGCGTAGGAGGGAGCCCTTAAGGCACTAGGTATGTTTTTTTTTTTTATTAAAGTTAATAACTTAGACTTTCTTAATTTAGATCAATGGTAATTATATAGACAGAGTTATTATTATTAGAGCAAATATTGTTATTAACAAAGCAATCATATAACTTATAAATAATGAGAGCCACAAAATTTGGTTTGAAAATTATAATCTTACTCTGATAAAAACAGTTTTAACCCTAACAATAGCATTACCGTATATATATTCTTACATTTTAAGAAGTATTTGATGTATCCGGAAAAAAAAAATTTATATTCTAAAAATAGTTTTTGTATTTTTGGTTTATATTTTTACTTTATTAAAATTAGAAAAAATAACAACCATAAGTTAGAACTTGAAAATTTGTTTTCAAATATTTTCTTTTAGTTCGGAAAAATTAAAAA
Source organism: Simmondsia chinensis (assembly GCA_018398585.1). Taxonomy (NCBI): domain Eukaryota; kingdom Viridiplantae; phylum Streptophyta; class Magnoliopsida; order Caryophyllales; family Simmondsiaceae; genus Simmondsia; species Simmondsia chinensis. The sequence continues at coordinate 23,391,521 of JAGTTD010000017.1, read as the reverse complement.
TTAAGAAAAATGACACCATACATCCCTTAATTATCCATTTTTCAAAGCATACCATGAGAATATATTACAAATGTGATTTATCTTCGACGTCGGTCAAAATTTAAGTATTTATCACTTAGATATTATATATGATACTTCAATGAAATATGTCATTTAGATTCATCAAATTTTATCATTTAGGTACTTTACACCAAAATTTAGTATTTTTTGGCAAAATCCAACACATTTTACCAAAAAGTTTACATAAGTGTTTTCAGAAAAAAAGCTGATACAATAAGAAATTATTGGATTTTAAGGAAGATATGTATATATGTTACTGAAATCATATATCGAGTAGGCATTTTTCAAATAAAAGAATCATAGATTATAATTGAATACCAAATAGGGTACCAACACGCAAGTATTGCATCTCATTAGAACTCCGAAGTTAAGCGTGCTTGGACAAGAGTAGTACCAGAATGGGTTATCTCCTGAGAAATCCTCACCTCTCAGGTTGGGGGTACTTGGAATCCTGAAGGTGGAAAGCTACGTACATTCACCCTTAGATCCTTGGAGCACTGAAAATGTTACTATAGATTATAATTGAATATACTTGATATTGTTGGAATTGGTCTTTTGAATTAGTAGCCCCTTGGAAGGGGAAGACTGCGTATATCTACCCCCAGACCTTGCTTATACGGGAGCCCTTGAAGATACTGGATTTGTTGTTGTTGTTGTTGTTGTTGTTATTGTTGTCGTAGTCAATATTTTTTAAAAATGAATTAATTAGGTTTTGACTGAGAGTAAATAATTTATAAAATTTTCAAAATTTTGGGATTAATATATAACAAAATTTTTAAACATAGTAATATTTTATTATATATATTAAAATATTATGATATTTACATAATAAATATTTAAATTTTAGGATAACTAAATAATAAATTGTAGATTTAAAAAACAACTTTATGTAGTAACGAAGAAAGACGTTTAGTGGGTATTATTTATGTTTCTTTTTTATCAAAAAAATTTTTTTTTTTTTTGGATCAAAGGGTATTATTTATGTTTCAACGTGTATAAAATCCTGCATTCATTAATTTGAAATATGATATATTACTATTAATGCATATATTTAATAACATAATAAATATATGTCCACTAAATATTTTCTTATGATTATAAGAACTACGGCTTAATATTAAAAATAAAAATACAAAGGATTAGAAATATAAAATTATAAATTTAGAAAATTATTATTATTATAACAAAAATTATTATTACTAGAGTAATAATATAACTTAAAAATAGTGAGAGCAATAACATTATATTAAATACAATCTTACTATGATAATAATAATTTTATCTTGAAAATAAAATTATGCTAAATTGTTATTATATTTAAATACACATAAATAGATAAATTAATATTAAAAATTAGAGAAATCTTAATTGACAAGTCATTTTCCATAATAAAATAACATTAAATTTCATGAAGAGAGAAGACTTGCCGACGTGCTTAACACACTGTGCCTGCCCATCCATTTAAGTGTTCACATGCCAACGCCACCGTTTTAACTTCAAGCATTACTTTTTTGTATTTATTTTGGAAGAATTAGTATGAATAAAAGTTATTAGGATTATTTATATTTTAGTATTTTAATATTTTTAAAAATAATAAAATAAATTTTTATCTTTTTAAATTATTAAAAAGGCTCTTATTTTTTTTTGTATTAATAAAGAGACCCCTTACGAGCGTGATGACATCATTTTTCATTGACAAAATTGACGTGACAATTGCTTTTTATTAAAGCTGTAAAAAAAATCTAAAATACACTTCAACACTTTTATTCTCACTTTATAAGCACGAAATTTGATATGTTGTATTATTTAAAAGCTATTTATTTTTGCTTAATTTATTTCAAAATATGATTATTATAGAATACTTTTGTCATTTTATTATAGTATTAATAAAACCATAGATATTATGTCAGCTTTTTCAACTAAAAACAACATTATCATGTCGAAGATGGAACTTTTGTGACAAAAATTTAGGAATCTTTTTATTAATATGACAAAAACTAAGGAGCCTTTTTAATAATTTAAAAAGGTCACGGTTCTTTTTATTATTTCAAAAAATATCGAGGTACTAAAATATAAATAATCCAAATTATTATTATCAAAATAACAATGTAATTTATAAATTATGAGAGCTATTTTTTGAAAATTATGACATGTCACGAGCCTATTTGACATGTAAAGAATTAGAATTGAAGGAGAGATAGAAAGATAGAAAGAATTGGAGATAAGAATAGAGTAAGTTTGTATTAATAATTCTTGGAATAATGATTACAAGAGTTACATGCTACTTATACTAGGATTAGGCTAATACATCCATAATAACCTAAAAATCAATATTACTAATTGTGATCGTACTTCTGTGATAATCTTCCCATGACACACTATACGCCTTGTCCGATGACACTACCTTTGAACGTGACATAACCGGCGCCGTAACAGCCGTGCTCAATGTAATGAGATCATCACAATTGATCCACGTGCTTCCCATGCTCGGGTCCATGACATGATCTTATTATAACAATAATATTATTACTCTGACAATAACATTATATTTAATTTAAAGGGTTTGTCTATTAATGTGGACATGTTAAAGTTTATTAATTGCACCACATTCTAGCATTTTATTTGTAAATATAAAATAATAATAGTAATTAGATGATTTAGTAAAAAAGTGAATGAATACAAATGTAGATATTGATTTTATTGGTTACATAAACAAAAATTATTAATAAAATTATTAAATTAGTATCTAATATATCTAATATATCTAATATATAATTACTAAATTAAAGTTATTATTGTGCATAAGTTAATAATTTTAGGATGGTTTATAAACAGATTAATTTTACTAACATCATTGATATATCACTGTGCTGACTTGACATGTACTTAAAAGGTATATGGCACGTTAATTAATTACTCGTTTCTTTAATGATGAATCAACCCATTATTATACAAAATTAATCCTGCAAGTAGTACTTTTTCTTTTGACCAATATATATACAGTTAATTAAAAGCTATTACATATGATTCACCGAATTATCATAACGTTATTTGATATCACGGCATAAAGTAGGCAATCAAAGTTTTGAGTATATGTTAGATAAATTCTATATAAATAATTTTTGGCCAAAAAAAAACCTCTATATAAATAATTATTAAAAACGTTATTAAAAGAGTATTTTTATTAATTAAAAATCTTATGGAAGTAACAATAAGAAGGCATCTGTTTCATTTGAAATATCGTCTAGATATTATGTTTGATCACTTATATTAGTTACTTTAATATTATATATAAAATATCTATAATTTGATATAATATTTAAATCTTAAGATATCTTATAACATATACTAAAATATTATTATATTTATTTAATAAATTCAAAGAAAATACTTAAATGATACATATTTACTTTTTATATTAGTAATATAATTTATTTTCCTAGATCTTTAAGAATATGTCAAAAGGTATAGAGTTTGATTCCTCCTTGAACCCTTTCTTGAAAAATTCTTGACTGAACTAGCTTTTGTCATGTATGGGTCGTAGTACAGACTAAAATCTATCGGACAATTAAATTTTTTATTAGGAAAAAAAAAACTTCAAATCTAAAGCTTTTGACCTAAAAAAAGCAACATTTTCAGTATTTTAAGAGCTCCCGTCTAAGCAGGGTCTGAGGTGGATGTATGCGGCCTTTTCCCTTTAAAAGAAGGGAGACTGCTTTCGGGAACTCCCAATTTAGGGGTACTATACGAGGACTTCCTAGAAGATCACCTATATTAATACTACATTTGTTCAAACACGCTTAATTTTAAGGTTCTAATAGCACTCAATACTTATAAGTTGATACCTTTTTACATTTTGACCTAAAAAGGTTTTTTTTTTTTTTTTTTTAATCAGTACACAATTTTGCCCGCTCGAGTCTGCCACGTGGGATAGGAGGGCCACAACGATAACCTGCGCGCTGCCATTGTAACGTTAACTTAACGGTCACCACATCACTATTTACAAATTAAAAAAAAAATGAAAAAGCAAATTGCTTCGTTCATGCCAACTCCATTCCCCTCTGATTCCTTCTCCCAACTTTCTCTCACCTCTTTCTTCCCTTAATCGAAATTCTCCGCTCTCTAGGGTTTTTCCATTTCCCCCAATTTCAGCAATTTCAATTCCAATTTATTTGAATTGAGTTTAAGTTTCAATTTCAACTGACAATGTCGAAGGATTTCATGCTTGCGGTGGAGGACGGCTTAAAACTAGCAAAACGCATATACTTCGGGAAAGACCGGTCGGTAGCGCCGCCGCGACCTCCACCGCCGATGTCGAAGTCGCCAAGATCGTACCTTCCGACAGCGCCGATGGTGTACGCGGTGATCGCCGACCCGGCGATCGTGGATAACCCGGATATACCTAGCTACCAGCCTCACGTGTATGGCAGGTGCGATCCGCCGGCTTTGATTCCGCTTCATATGTTTGGTGTGTCGATGGAGGTGGATTGTTATATGGATACGGCGGTGATTAGGGTTTCTGGAACGTGGAGAGTTCATTGTGTGATGGGGAGTAAGAGTTGTGATTGTAAAATCGCTGTTCCTTTGGGCGAGCAGGTACTATAAAAGATTTGATTTTTGTTTCCAGTTGATTAATTTGTTAAGTAATTTCTAGGGTAAATTACGGTTTTGGTGTATTAATCCAGTCCAAAGACTTCGTAAAATAGTTTTTTAGTATTAAAAAACTATATTAATTAATAAAATAGTCTAGATGATGGTATAATAGGGTGTAAAAGTTGTCATTATTTGTTCCTAGGCCCACCTTTTCCTCACTATTCTGTCGTCCTACCTATATATGAACTATAATATTATGAAACTGCTGATAAAAAAGTTAAATGACAGGTTTATTTTACACTCTTATACATTATTATTTAGATTATTTTATTATATATATATAGTTTGATTAAAAATATTATTTGACAAAGTTTGTGACCTAAAAAATAAATACACCAAATCTGCGGGTATTAATTTTTTATTTACCCTTTTAGTTTTGATTTTTATTTCCAGTGATTAATTTGCTAATTAATTATAGGGTAAATTACACGTTAATACTGTGAGGATTGGTATATTTGTTTTTCAGACCACAAGCTTTGTTAAATAATTTTTTATTTCAAAAGTTACATATATTTAATAAAATAGTCCGAACAATGGTGTATAAGGGTGTCAAATAGGTCTCTTGTCCCTCTCTTTTCTTGATTAGCAGTGTCACCACACTGGGGTCGTGTGAGGGATGAGGGCAATAGCGAGGGGATGGTAGGTTTTAACAAATAATGGAAAGTTTTACATTATTTTACACTATAATTTAGATTATTTAATAATATATGTAACTTCTAAAAATTATTTCACAAAGTTTTACACCGTTAAAAAATTATTACAACAAATATGTAATTTACCCTATTTCTATTTGAATGGGGGTTATAGTAGGATTTGTAACTAGTCTGGAGACTTGTTGGTTATAGCTTGTCTTTTTTGTGGGAAATGCTATGTACAACGCTCTCTCTTTTTTCCTTCCCCGGTGTAAAGTTAGCATCTATACGGAGAGAATTTATGGCTTAGGTAATGAATCTAACGATAAAATTATTAAACATGTACCTTATTGTAGATCTGGTCAAAATCCAAGCAATGGAAGCAAAGTATTTTATATTTTTTGATTCTTTATATGTTTTTCAATCCATGAAAGCAACAGTGGCGGACTTCCAGCTTAGGATTTATTGAATAAGTTTAAGAAGCATTCTTCCATATGGTAGAAGTAAGTTAATATTTTGTCCTAAACAAGAAGTTAACATAGGATATACTAGTGAAGTGGACGTATAGTACAACAACAACAACAACAGACCCAATGCCTCAAGGGCTCCCGCATATGTAGGGTCGGGGGGAGGATGTACACAGCCTTAAAAGGAGGCTGTGTCTGAAGACCCCCAACCTGGGAAGCATAAAAACAACAACACATAGAAAGCATAAAGCATGAAGCAAGTGGACATATAGTGAGAAGACTAACCTTGGGATGGAGGGTTGAACTGGGGTGTGCTTTTTCACTAACCTGGAGATAAGTTAAAGGCCACAGGTTGCGTACAGATAACACATTTATGTTAGGCTTCTAGGATTATCCAGTTCCAGTATGTTGTCTCGATTTGCAGTCATCATGCACACCAAAACAATTGCGTTGGCTAATTGGGTTTATTATTAAGTAATTAAAGAATGGAAAATCAATGAAGTATCTGATTATTGGACGTAATGAAGCGTTTTAGTTGTGAAGAACATGCTAAGAAATAAATTGATGATTTAAGCATAATGGTTACTTCCTATAAAATTTAAATCGTGAAGTTAAAGTTAATATCTTGATTCCTATATGTAATCAACAAGAGAAGTCCATGTTGCCATGTGGCTCGAAGTTTGGTCATTTGCCAGTTATTGTGGAGTCTCGAAAGACCACTTCTACTGATCCATGGACTTATAAAAATGGCATAAAGATTCTTATCAAAAAATAAAATAATAATAAAATGGCATAAACATTAGGACTTTACAAGTGATATTTGATTAGAATACCAATTTATTGAGATTTTGGTTCCTCAGGGGACTCATTCGGAACAAATAACCCGTAGAGAACTTTATTTGTTACCATAGTTGAGGCTCTAGGATAAAAAATCTTAAGCATTAATCCTCACCCCTCTTACCTACTTAAAAAAGGAAAACGATGCTTGTACCAGAATTTTCATAAGAACATCTTTTTCCATGGAATTTGAATTGCAATATTCTTGAGTCTGAAAAGATCATTTGTACTGATACTTATACAGTACTTAAAAATGGCATAAAGATTCTTATCAAAATTGAAGGCATGAAGATTAGGACCTTGCGAGTGGGTATTTGATTAGAATACTGATTTGTTGCAGTTTTGGTTCCTCAAAGGACTCATTTGAAACAAATAAATTTCAGAGGACTTTATTTGTTACCATGGCTGAGGCCCTAGGACGAGAGGTCCTATGTTCAAATCCGAAACTTCGCTTACCTTCCAGGGAAAAAAGTAAACTATGTATTTACCGAATTTTTCATAATATCATCTTCTCTATGAAATTTAAATTGGCAATGTTCTTGATCCATTGGAACTCAATCTTGGTCAATGGCATTATGACATGTTTTCTTCATCTTGGTCTTTGTACAATCAAGAATTTCAGAGTCTCCTAACTCATGAGATATGTGCATGATGATATCCGAAATGGTCAAATCTGGCTAGTTTCTGGCCTTGTATTTCTTGGTGGAGTTTGTTTTACATGCAAGTGTATTATTATGTACAATACTGATCTCTTTAACCTTTTAGTCACTTTTTTTGTTTTCAGTAGCTTAGTTAAACCTATTGGATGCAGTATAATACATAATAGTTTCATATTTCCATCATGCTTTCTTGTGTGAATCACTTTATTTATCTTTGTTCATTTCATTTATTTCATGGGCGGTGTGTGGTTCTTTCAGGAACTTTTATTTCCTTGTTTTCCTTCGTCTAAATTTATAGAGACATCTTTGGCTCCTCCCTCTTTACACATCTATCGTTTCTCTACCATCTAATTGATCCATCCTTTTGTTCTGAAATAATATATTACTTGGCTAACAGGGTTCAATTCTAGGTGTCGGTGTTGACATTCTTAGAAAATCATATCACACTGAACTTGTTGCCATGGAAGATGGAAAGGACGGGGAAAAGGTTGTAGGAGTTGATGATGGAGGATATTTGAAGCCCAACATTTTCACCATGACAATCCCACAGGTTAGCACTTGTGTGTTCTCACTAATTTTTGAACCATCAACTTTTTACTTGTTTTTGACAAAATAAATCTCTGTGGTTGAATCCTTAAGGTTGATGGAGGGAGCAATCTTTCGATCAAAATTAGCTGGTCACAGAAGTTAGTGTATCATAATGGGGAGTTCTCGTTATGCGTACCATTCAGCTTTCCAGAATATGTAACTCCTGCTGGAAAAAAGATACCAAAAAGGGAAAAAATACAGATGAGGGTCCTTTCAGGGGATACCACTGAAGTCTCGTGGAAGGCCGCTAGTCACTCTTTTAGGGTACTTTTTCCAACTAAATTACGTATGACTTCCATGATGAAATGGACTGTTCTTGATGATGATCTCTCAAATTTTCAGGAACAAAAACGACAAGTGGGATATTTGAGTCTCTTATATGAGGCAGATGTCCTCGCTTGGTCAACTGCAGATCTTAGCTTTTCATATGCTGTAAGATTCCCATCCATATCTCCGCTGAGTATGTCCTAAATCTGTTGCAACCACAATTTGATGCGTCTCCCTACACAATTGGAAGAATCATTTTGTGGTATGTACATATTCTCGGAAACAAACATTTATGGTGCTAATCTCATATAATGTTTGTGCTGCTCTCCAGATTCCCGCCACTCATATTTCTGGCAGTGTGCTTTTGCAATCTCCATCTGTTGATGATATTGATCAAAGAGAGATGTTTTATATACATATTCTCCCGGGGAGTCAGCAGCACAAGAAGGTTTGCTCTCAAACCTTTTTTTTCACCGTAGGAGTTTGTTTTTTGCGGTTAAAAAAAAACCTTCCACCTTGTAAATTTAGTGCTTTTCATTAGACCGTCCATTCTGTGTCAACTTTAAGAAACTGCCTAAGTATGTCCTTTGCAATGTCACGCAAGCACCCAAATCATTGTCAAGTGACTAACTTAAAAGCCACTCCTTTCTCTCACCTTATGGCCTGAGAATCTGATAACCTTTTTCTTAATTTTGTTTATTACTTCAAATCTTCATATAGTTGATTGAATAAAGCATTGAAAAAAAAACCATAGGCTAAAATGAATATCTAATCCTCAATTAAGTACCAAATAAGTATGCATGTCTGCAAAAACAGAGTATGTTTTGTGACGTTATTGCCCCGTGTTTTCATAGTCATTTTTTGATAGTTGTAATGATTACAGTACTTGGGTGCAACGTTCAAAAAGACAAACTTATCTAGGTGTGTTTTTGAAAAATTGAGCAAGATTTTTCTGAGATTATTAACTTTGGGAGATGATCCTCTGTCAGAAAAAAGAGCCATTTCTTTTATGGCTGAAATGCTCAGAAGCAGCCTTTATGTCAGTTACTGTTAGTTTGGTGAATAATGGCTGTCTAATGTGGACATGATCTCAATTCGGACCAGAAGCTATTTAATTTCATGTTTCTATAAAATTCCAGGAAAATATTGAATTCTATGCTAGTTCTGTTATTTTAATATTTGAGGACATCTTGTCGTTTACTCTTTACATTCTTGCTTTCTTAATAATATTTCTCCTTTTGATAAAAAAATTGAATCTGTTGCTAGTACTTTGTTTAAGCATCAATAATAATAGAAAAATGGGGGGACATTGCAGCTGGTTAGAGGTTGGGGCATTTTATTATTCCCATAGCACATGAGGTTTAGTTGTGCTTTATTCAACAAAATTGCAGTTACATTGAAATAGTGTGCTTAGTTTTAGGTAAGATAATAGAGTTATCCTAGTAACCGTAGAAAAACGTCGTCAAACGAAACAATTAAAGAGATACTTGAACAAAACAACTTAAAACTCAAAACAAGACTGGAATAAAATTGGATGAAAATTGGATGATATTAACATTACTAGAAGCCCATATTTATGGTATAAGACAAGTGAATGGAAAGTCTTCTACCTACTACAAGATGCCTAGGATACTAAGAATACAGAGCAATTAACTTGGTGATTGAGAATTTGAGGGGGTAAGGTTATGGAGGCAGAGGAAAGGCCACCATAAAGCCTAATGACTATTGTATTAATGTCCTAATAAATATCCTACTAAATACAAAAACTAATAAAAAAATACATATAAACAAGATATAATATTTACATATTTCAACAGTAAATGTTTGCCTTCAATACCAGATGAAGACCGACTGCAAGTTGCAGAATTTTTTTTTTTTTTTTTTTTCCCCGACAACCCATTTCTCTTCTCTTTGCATCATTTTATCACTGTAATTTTATGATAACAAGTACTGGTTGATTTGCTAGGTTTTTGCAAGGAAGCTAGTGTATGTTATTGATATCAGTAGTAGTATGCAAGGGAAGCCACTTGAAGCTACCAAGGATGCTCTATGTGCAGCTATCTCAGAGCTTAATCCGGAAGACACATTTAACATAATAGCTTTTAACGGCAAGACTTTTCAGTTTTCGTCATCATTGGAATCTGCCTCCAAGGATTCAGTTGAAAAGGCGAAAGACTGGATGCATACTAACTTCATCCCAGGGAATGATACAGACATCTTTCCTGCCTTGAACCAGGTTTCTTTCCTATTCATGTATATTTTGTGATACGAATTGCAAATTTGAAACAATAAGCTGTTGGAGTCCTTGCTAAATAACTGGTATAGATTGTAAGATTCAACCAGTAAACTATAATGCCATAAGCTCTTATCTTCTTTGTAGAATTTTATACCATTGGGACATTCTGAAATAAATACTTTAACCTCATGTTTCAGTATTTATCATCTCTACCCTAAAAATTGTTGATGATGAATTATTACCTTCAACAGAAACTCGAATCAGAAAGACAAAAGTAATGTTTGCGCCTTCTTTTTGTTATCTGCAAATAAAAAAAAAACAAAAAGATATGGTTCTCTCTTTCTCTCTCTTACCCCCACCCGACCTCCTCCACCCTGCCAGAGCCCTCCACTGCTTGTTTGCTATATTTGGTGCTTGAGGGTCAAAATTCCAGCCATGACATGAACTGATAGGAAAGCCAATGTCATTGTGCCTGAGAGAGAAATTACTAATATTATTCATATGGTGTTGGTTAAATCTTGAAAACAAATAGTTTAAAAAGTTAGTTGTGGTACCTTGAGTAATTTTTTTGTCATTAAAAGAATTACTTAGACTTGCAATAGACTTAATTCATATACACCTCCTCTTTCCTCAGGCAATAGAGATGTTATCAGATGCACAGGGTTCGTTGCCTATGATATTCCTGGTTACTGACGGGGCTGTCGAAGAAGAGAGATGTATATGTGATATAGCCAAGACTCGTCTATCAAATTGGAAACATTTATGTCCTCGGATCCATACCTTTGGGATTGGTAAGGATTACAAAATGCTCTGCAAATGCATTTAGACTCCCTATACTACTTTTTTGCCTGTAATCAAGAATATCTTTGCTGTAATCTTCTGTTACTAATTGATACACAAGGGAGTATATACAGTTTCTCTGGGTTGGAATCAGACGATGTCATCTGTCCTCCAGTGGTGTAGTCTAATCTGGATGATCCTTCTGATATGCACAATTTGACACCTTAGATATGTTCCATTTTGCTGTTTGCTCAATTTCTTAGAATCTCAAAGCTTATGTTGTCATGCTTTTCCCTATTGATTTATTGTCATTCTTTAATGTAAGAACATTTATTTATTTTAAACAGTTGTTTATTTTGATATCCATGTTGCCTTTATCTAGATGGGGACTTGTTTAGAAATCAAATTGTTTGGGTGTAATAAAACTAGTTATTGCCTGCTTAGGCTATTGATTTTTTCTTTGAAGGATTATCTTAAACATCGCTTCTTGCATCCAAAATTTCAGGCTCATTTTGTAATCATTATTTCTTGCGAATGCTGGCAATGATTGGGAGAGGCCATTATGATGCTGCATATGATACAGGTCAGCTTTCACTGTTCTTTGAATGCTCAAACGTTCTATTATCAAAGAAATTACAAGCCACCTGCTTTTCAAGATGAGTCTTGGGCACGTGTTACAATACTTTAGGTTTTCGAGTTTAGTTATGGAAATGAGCTTGCACCCGAATTGAATATATCATAATGTTTTGCGAGACGCCGCCTATATGGGCTTAACAACAACAATAACAAACCCAGTGCCTCCAAGGGCTCCCGCATAAGTAGGGTTGGGGGGTAGATGTACGCAGCCTTCCCCCTTCAGGGGGCTACCCTGAAGAGAGGCTGTTTCCGAGGACCCCCAACAAGAGAAGCTGGTGCCTATATGGGCTTAACCTTCCATCTATTTTGTTGGATCCCATTTCCCCACTTTAGCCAAGCAATTATAATGATATAGTTAGGCACTACAATATAAGTGCAGCCCCTTTCTCATGAAGTGTTCAGAATCTTGTAGTTGAGTACCCAACGTTTCGAACTTTTACTTAACTTGTTGTATTGTCATTTTTGCTCGTCGGTACATTTCTTATGTCCTGCTTTGGCTAAAATTTCTTGATGTAGCAGTTGGGTCACCACTTGATATATTAGCCTGCCACCGAAAATATGTCACTTATTTAAGGAAATCACGAGTTCTGTTTCTGCTTATTCTCATTCAACTTCTTGCGTTATATCTTATTTAATCATTTGATTTGTCCAGATTTTATTGAGCATCGTTTGTGGAAACTTTTCAGTAGAGCTTCTTCAACTATTATGGCAAATATAACGTTTGATGCGTTGAACGAACTTGATGAAGTTGAGGTATGCTTTTTTAATTTGTTTTCACTAATTGTTTTATGTAGATTGAACCACCTCTTCTTTAGAATGTATCTAGGATTTTGTTCCAGGCATTGTTTTTGTTTGCCATGCATTTTGGTGGTTTTAATACTCTGAGTTTCTGCTTAAGCATGGTTTTATCTTTGTGGCCTTGTGGTTTGATTCATGCGTTCGATTTCCATGTTTCTTCAATGACTCGGTGTGGTTTTTGCGTGACTGAAATAACAGGTGCTTCCTACCCATGTTCCAGATCTCTCATCTGAAAGCACACTAATTTTATCTGGTAGATATAGTGGGGAATTTCCCGATGTACTCAAAGCAAGAGGCATTTCTACCGGCCTGAAGAGCTGCGAGGTAGAATTGAAGGTCCAGAGGGCGAAGGATTTTCCACTTGACAAAGTAAGATTCCTGGTCACTTTTGTATTCATGCAACTATCTTATCCTTTTTAAAGCTCATCCTTGAGCAGTACTATCTGTATCTCCTGTCAAAAGGAAGCATGATTTTTCAAACTTCCGTATTTGAAAAGTTATGATCCCATGAGATATCTGAAGGATATTTGCATAGGCATCAAAATTAGTAGGGTTGAGCACGGAGTCAAGTTCAATGGGGGCTTAGGCAAGCCTTGCTATGTATCCAGTTTCTAGAGCCTACTAGAAGAATTTTGGCCCATTCTCACTTCCCTTTTTTTTTTTTTTTTTGGTGTATGTAGACATAAAATAGTCGACTGACCAGTTAAAACATGAGTCGCATAGAAATCAGTTGCTTAAGATTGTCATTTCAGCTTCAGTACTTAGCTTCACTCTATGGGAGTTACCAAAGCATACATCTGAAGTACATCGTCGCTAATACCCGGAGAATAGTGTTCTTTCCTTTCAATATTTGTGATTGGCTGTATTTCATCTACAGATGTTAGCCTTGCAGCACATCAGCATGCACACAGCTCAGGCGTGGTTTTCACAAGACAAGCAGCTTGAACAGAAGGTATTTTTCTGTCTAAATATCTCATGTGAAACTCTGATATACAAAACTTGTTAAATTATAGTCTCTGAAGAGATTTCTGAATTGCATACTCAAGACTGGTCGTGTGTATCCGCCGGGATGTCTATACTCGAGACGAGTAACGAATTGTTGCATAACGGATTTTGAGTTAATTGTTAAGTTATTTGATCGCCATGATGTGTTAGGTAATATCCATGATGTCCAGTTTCGAGAACACTACAATCTTGAGCACAACGCAACTGCAAAATGCAATTTGATTCCATTTTCTTTTCTGTCAGCAAATTTGACACGTTGACATGGGTTCTTTGAACAATGTTACTGGTGCAACAAATTGGATGCGGATGGTTGGAAAAATTTTAAAGATCCTTCCAGGAGATCTAGTACTAGAAACCCTCATAATCAGGATAATTTTAGTTAGCAATGATAACGAATTGGTGCACCGAAGTTCAACGTTCAATTTTTTAAAAGTCCCCATGCTTTGTCTGTGCCTTAGCCTACTTTTCTCCAGATTATCACCTTTAATACTAAATGTGATGTGTTGTTAGGCGTGATGATTACTTATATGGTGGCCCTTTTTTGTAGTTTTCATTCACAAAAATAAATTCTTATCTGTTTTCTACAATTGGTAGGTTGCGAAAATGAGCATTCTGACTGGTATAGTTTCGGAATATACGCATATGATCTTATTGGAGACTGAAAAAAGCAAAAAACTTGCAGAAACAGGATCTGATGAGGTATGAGCTACTTTGTCCTATTTTCAGTATTGTGGTTTTTAATATAACTAGAAAAAAGGATAGAGGGATGCACAAAGGCTTCCACCAAAGTGGGATACAAGGAAGCATCGGATACACGTAATTTTACCACCCCCGGCAACTTTTTTAGACATACTGTTTACTCCTTTGGTACCTAATATTTTTAAGCCTGTTGAAATTGGTCCTTCATTTTCATTTTTTTGAAATAGTATCAAATGACAGAGTTGGTCCCTTTTTGGTGCCAACAGTATGTAAAAAATAAAAGATAAAGGACTTATTGTGAAACAAAACATGAATAACTATTTTAAGCCAAAAGAAGAGGAGGGATTGATGCGAACCAACTTAAAAAATTAGGGACTATTTTTAACAAAGAAAAGGTGGAGGACCAATTTAATACAAACTTACGAACATTAAGACCAACAGTGTAAATAAGTATTTTCTTCTTCAACTACTCTGCAATGTTGGACAAAAGTTTCCGCATCAAATAAGGACATTCAGATAGTAACATGACACGTGCCTGACTCTCTTAACCAAGTCAAGAAACTCTCCGTTATCACGAACACTAACTCTGGATTCTTCTATACACAACCAGAAACATCCATCCAGCAAAGGGAACTCGCCTAAGGAAGACCCAAAACCCCAAAGAATAAAAACATTCAAAACCCTGGGTGTTGGATTTGGAAACTTGAAGGCGACTGTCGAGAACACTCCTCCAGGTTCCGAGGAACAGGGACTTCCAGAAGCAGCAGAAATCATAGTAAAGGCGGCATCAAATTGCTGCGCAAAGCTCTTGGGATACTGCTGTTGTATGTGCTGCATTGAAACTTGCTCCAAGATGAACAACCAATGCGCCATCGTGTTGACGCAGCTGTGTACTGCGTTGGCGTGTTTCGGGTGCCTTGAATGCTGTACTGA
Source organism: Simmondsia chinensis (assembly GCA_018398585.1). Lineage (NCBI taxonomy): Eukaryota > Viridiplantae > Streptophyta > Magnoliopsida > Caryophyllales > Simmondsiaceae > Simmondsia > Simmondsia chinensis. The sequence continues at coordinate 23,376,271 of JAGTTD010000017.1, read as the reverse complement.
AATATGCTGTTCTGGACAAGATGGATCTTGATCTCTTAGAATCTTTATTTACTACGGTTCTTTTTTTATGTGTTATATATTAACAAAGAAACTGGAATTGTTCATATTGTTTTCAATTTTTGTTTTTTTTTTTTCCTTTTATCTTTTTTAAGTTTCCCAGGGTGCCTATTGGGTAATGGAATCATACATATTGTGTAGCTTGCATTATGTTTTGCGCGCATCAAAATTGTATAAATATTACGAGGGTTCAAGTTTCGGAAATGATCTCTACAAAAGTTGGGGAAGGTTACATGTGTTCACTCCTTTGCAACCCTCGTTTGGTGGGAATGCTTTGTATTGGGTTGTCCTTTCTTTTTAGGGTTAGAGGTCCTTTAGAAATCACCTCACTATAGGTAACATCCTGTAGGAATATCCTCTCTAGATTTTTGGCGAGAGCCTCTTTAAAGTACTAGGTTTTGCAATTTTATTTGAGCAATTTTATTCTTATTCTCACTATAATTTTCTTTCCTTACACATTTATCTAACTAGCAAACAAGGGTAATTTATTAATCTCTTTATCCTTACCCATTTTATTATGTACCCAAGTAAGAGTAGGATAACATTTTGCATTTGAGTTGAAAAAACTTAGCTTGAGCTTAACATATTTAAGCTGCTAGCAACATAATCTCCTATGCTAGGTTTAACTCGCTCAACCAAGCTCACAAAAAGCCAAGTCATTCGAACCAAGTCGACTCATTTACACCATACAAGCTTTGACTCCACATTTGAGCCCAATTTACCAGGTTGATAACTTCTAATAAAGTAAAGAGGAATATTTCCTTTTCTTTTTTTCTTTTTTTTTGTAACGAGGGATTGGGTTGTCCCAACCAATACTGGCCCATGAGAACAATCCACAAACCCTCATAAGCAGATAAGTCATGAGTATATCCTCAGTAAGAATCAAACTCCTGACCCCTGACCAATGACCGCATGGGCAGGAGACGTCACCAACTGAGACGCCCTCACGATGGGCGAGAAATATTTTCCTTCATTGAGAAAAACCCATATTCCGCGATAGTCTTCTGCCATGTCTCGCTTTAACCTCAACTTGGCCAAATGTAACCTTCGAAAATATTAAATAAAACAATTTCTTTTAGCTAGAAAGACACAGTGGATCAAACGGAGCCTTGAGTTTACAATGAGAATGTAACTCTCAGAAATCTCATTCTTAACAAGATTCCCATTTCAGCAAGTAACATTTTCACACTTGAATTCTAACCAGACAAATTCCAACATGAACTCAATACTGTCCATGTCCATTTTAGCATGTTCCATCAAACCGAAAACCCGAGCATTCTTCAAACACATGCGCCATAAAGTGTAAAACTCAATTTTCTCGGGGCCACCTACCGATCTCATCCACCGTTTTTCTGATCACCTCGGTGGATTTCGATGTGGGTATCGCCCTCCGAACTGTCATCTTCGATGTGTTCCTCTATCTTTACTTCAGACTCGAACTTTTCGTCTTCAGAATTCACTGATTTATGATGGAAGGTTTTCTGGACTTTTGTGACGCCTTTTTCTACGGGTTCAATTGCCTGATTTATCGTCAATTTGACATCTTCCACGACCTGCTTGCACGGAAATACCATATGAAACTATTGAAGCATTACATCTTTGGATTCGGAAAAGATTGTTATGTAATGTAATGGCAAAATTCACAGAGTTATGTGATCAACACAACACATAAAATCAAATAAAGTTTCGTGACAATTAAGGGCCTATTTGCCACTGTTTTCTATTTGCAGTTCTTTTTCTTTTTTCTAAAATCATAAACCATATTTTGGAAACAATATTTGGGAAATCGTACCGAATAAACACCCAACCCCACATTTAATCTTTTTCCAACCCCCATCTCCCTAAACCGACCCAAGTGGACAATTTTGCCCCTGCCATTATTTCCCTCCCATTTTCACTCTCTCTCCTCTGCAACACATCACTCTCTCCTCTGCAACACCTCTCTTTCTCCTCTTAAACCCATTTTCCCATACAGTCTCTATCATTTCCACCCATTGAGACCTTCCGGTTTCCAAGCCGTTGTGACCTTTGTTCCCATATCTTCCATTAGACCTGCTCTTCGCTCACTTCATCCTTGCTCTCGTTGTCACGTCCCTCGCCATCTGTTGCATTTCGTCGCCGCATCTTGTTCATCTAGGGTTTAATCACCATTTCCAAAAAGGTAACACCAATTTCGTTAGTGCGTGTTTGTTTTCTCTTGGTTGTTTGTTGGGGTTTTTGTCATGGTCATGACCCTTTTGTGTCCCTTGACATTGTCTAGATATCAAGCAGGTTGTCCGTGGTCCGTGTCGGGGTCGAGTGTCCAGCTGTCCCAGGTCGCTGCCCAGGTCTGAGCTGTCGCGTGCCTTGACAATGTCATGACAAGGTCTTGATCGCTGCCTTCCCGAGTCCCAGCACGCGCCCAGTCGCGCCAGTGCCGTGTCCCAGTGCCGTGCGCCGGTCTCGTGCCAGGCCGCGTCCCCAGCCTCCTTCCCAGGGCCGTGCCGCACCTAAGCCATGCCTAGGCGCGCCTTGCCAGCTGTACTAGCCGTTGGGGGTTAGGCGCTCCCCTTCTAGCCGTTGGGAGCTTAGGATTATTTTGTATTTTGGGCATAGGATGTAATTTTCTATAAATAGCTTGTATTCCAATTTTGTAATCATTCATTCAAGTCAAATAATAAAGATTACTACTTTTGTCATCTAATTTCTCTATTTTCTCATCTTCTCAATTCTATTTCTTTTCTCATCTCAACTCTCTTTCTTTCTTTCTCATCTAACTCTTTTCAAGATTTGGGCCGTGGACTCCATCTTGGGCCGTCACAATCTCAAGATTGTGACAGTTTTTTTGGGGTCTAGGGTTTTTTTGGGGGGTTTAGGGTTTTTTGGGGTTTAAGGTTTTGCTGTTATTGGTGTTGTAAGTAAAGGTTAGTGTATTTTGAGTGAGGTTTCCATACTGGCTTGGTTATTTGATTCCGTGGCTGATTTACTTTATTGTTCCTCATTATACCTGTGTTTTTCATATTTTATTTGTGGTGGTTGAATGTGTTTTTATTGATATTTGCCTATACGTTGTGTGGATTTTGGGGGTGGAAAGCAGATTTTGACGGTAAAGCATAAATGGTGTATGATAGTTGATACACGGCATGTGAGTGTTGAAAATGGATCACTATCATATGGTGTTGGTGTGTTAATAGTCATTAATGATGTATGATTAATCATACACCATTTATGATTAGTTTAAATGGTGTAATATCATTTCTTGTTAGTTGTTTCAAGTCATTAATGGTCTTAAACCAATCGTACACCTTGTATGATTGGTCTAAATGGTGTGAAATCAACTTGTTTTAGTGTGTTTTAAGTAAATAGTGGTGTGTGATCCATCATACAGTGCGTATGATGGGTTTTAAGGGTATAAAATCAACTTGTTTTAATGTGTTTTAAGTAGATACTGGTGTATGAACAATCATACACCGTGTATGATAGGTTTTAATGTGTTCTTACAAGGCCTTCTTCTTCTTCTTCCGAGGGCCCAAATAGGACAAGCAAACACGCAGGACACTGAGAATGGAGCTCGGGGATTCCAAAATGAGAGAAGAAGAATAAAGAACAGAGAATGAGAGATGAGAGAAGGAAGACAAACAGGCAGGAAGAGAAGGGAGGGCGAGAATGAAAAGCACATAGTTGACATAAAGTAAAAAAATTGTCCTTTTTGCATTAAATGAGGGGAGAGAAGGGGAGAGAGAGAGTGGACGTGGGGGGGGGGTAAAGTGAAAGGAGCAAAATTGTCCCAAATGGTTGGTTTAGGGAGAGAGGAGTTGGAAAAAGATTAAACTTGGGGTGGGGGCTCTAGTCCGTACGATTTCCACAATATTTTATGGTTTTCAGTTTCCTGTTTTTTGATTTTTTTCTTTTTTTGATTTTTTTTTTTTTTTTTTCTAGTTAGGTGGAAACTCAAAACAAAAAGCCAAAAGCACAAAAAAATCGTTTTTAAAACTTGATTTTTCGTTTCTCAGAAACCAAAAATTATAAACTAAGAAACGATACCAAATAGGACCTCAGTAACTAAGCTAGTGGTTAAACAATTGCAGCAACCTGCATGACACCAAACCTCCTTGAATTGTGATTTAATTCCACACCACGATACTTCACATCATGTCATTTGAGTTTGATGTCAATGACATGATTGGGATTTGATCCCATGGTTATACCTGCCCATGACAATTGAAGCCCACTAGATATTACCACCCCCTCTTTGCAACTTCGAAAACGTAACCTAAAGAGACCATGTTTTGAAAAAGTTCTAAAAATAAGACTGATTGCCATTGCCATAGTAAAAAATAATATTGCACCCAGTGATTTTAATGAACTTTCTTCAAGATGAAAAATATTTCTGGAATGTGTGTACAAATTGTATTTTAAATAACTTTTTATGTATTTAAGCTTTGCAATATCTTCATGTCCTATAATATAAAAATACTTGTTTGTTTATTTTTTAGTATAGACTCGTTTTTCCTAATGCTAGTCATCTTAATGTAAATTTGTATATAATATTAAGTATGCCATTTACAGCAAGTTCTCACCACTGCTCCCAGTAAAAAAGAAATTCATGAATCTGCCACTGGTTAGATCTTAAATAGTAAATGCATGAGGGTAGACCATAAGCATACCTGTTGGCCGCCCTCGAGAACGATGTCTTGGACGCTTTCAGTGATGCTTGTACCAGGGGCTTTGATCTCGGTTTCTGTCTTCTCTACCTCAGCAGGTTCCTTGCCTTCGCCTCCCTCCAGCTTCAGCCATGTCTTTTCAGTTTGAGTGGTGATCCTCCCTTGCTCAGAAACTGAAACATAATGATAGGGTTTTGCGGAGAACACGAAGGTATGTGCTATTGCCGCAATTGCCATCTGCAACGGTAGCAACAGCAACAGTCAGCCAGTAGCCAACATCTTTTTAACAAAAACATTAGTTTGTCTTTCTAACTAATACAATGATTTCTTTCTGTAAATTTATATAAGGTTCGTGCATAGCAAAGTTAAAAAAATAGCCCCGGGGACCAAATACACCACCCAGGATCAAATCCCACTACTAGGGGAAATACCCCCCATCCCTTCCTTAACAACTTAAAAAAAGAATGAGGTTCATGCTTCACCAAATTCAGATTGAATTGAAGCATATGACAAGTGAATACAACAAAAAACGTTTTCCCTCCAAAAAAGAAAATTTCTTCCTGTTTTGTTGAGGGGAAGTAAATTTCCCCACAATAGAGGAAAATATTTTTTATATTTTGTTGTTCTACCTCCCTTTTCACTGTTCCCCCTATTGTATTTTTTTTGTTTCCGTTGTCTCTTCGATTGATATAATTGTATGGACACTGCATATTTGCCTTTTAACATAATTCGTACTAATTATCAAAAAAAGCACAACTTTTACGTTACAACTGTTGTGACAACCAAGACCCTATATGTTACATCCACCCCCCTATTTCAGCAACTCTATGACCAAAACTGTGACTTAAAGCCAAGCATCTCAAACATGAAACTTCAATACTTAACAAGAAGCCGCTTACTTCTATGCATATGAGAAAATCCTGCAGTCCAGTCTGTATCTTTCCTTTCTTTGGAAGAAGACCGATAGCACACAAGAGCGCAATTCCTACACCTTGCCACCAGGTAGCGAACATGATAGCCTTGAAGCTAATGAACTTTGCAAGTGGCTTTATTGGTTTGAGTCTCTCATGAGTCACATTGTAAAACTGAACCAGACAATACAATGCCCACATCTGGCTGAAGTTCAACATGACCGTTATGTATGGATACCTGAAAATGAACTGGGGAGAGAATCAGGAAAAACAAGGAGAAATCCATCATCAAATATACTCTGAATCTTGCCAGATACTCCAAATTCTAACATATTTTTTAGGTCTTTATCACTGCCAGTGACCATCATTTACTCGCAATATAGGAAACTGCAACAACTCATATAAACCTCACCAGAAAACCTTAAAAGTGAAGAGAAGCCTAGGATTCCAATCTAGAATTGAAGAGATGAAAATATGCATTTGCTACAAAGTCACCTTGAATTCTACTTGCATAGCAAGTATAAAACCTTTGATCATTCAAGTTCATGCCCTAAGAATTTGAGCTGCCTCATTGCATACAGAATATAGCTTCTTGATTGTTAAACTAATGATGGTTTGTAACAAAACATAACATTTATTCTGCCTTATCAACATTTCCTAGTAGCTATGAAATCAATCAAAGTTCCAGCTGAAAGATCACAATGTCTTTCTGGTACACGTAATGGGGATGCACCGATGTAAAGAGTATGCTTCCATCGAAACTACATCTACGTACTTTCAGTGGTATTATACTCACCCATAATACCATTTGAACTCCCCGTCACCGTATACACCAAATAACTCCAACAAGAAAGCCAGGAATGCACAAAAAGTCTTCAAAATCATCTGTTCATAAGCCAATATTAGTATGGCGAATTCTATGTAGATCAACCTTGCAAAGGAGAGATTTATGACTCACATACTGCACAATACCAAATTTAATTATCGAGAAGAGCTCTTTTCCAAGGACACATGGCCGCAGAAAGAAGTTCCGTAATGACTTCAGATTTGACAATGTCTTCTCTTCTTCCCCCTCAAGTAGAGGTTTGTTGAGCACCTTTACAGACTCATCCTCCAGTAGTTTTAAGACTCTATGTTCCCCACCTGACATCAAACGCAATCTAATGAATGCCCACCAGCTCCCAAGAAAAAATACAGGAGCTTTTTAAATGCCCTCCATTTGATGAAATCGTATAAAGGCCATTTACATAACAAATTTTAAGCTAGCGTTATACTATTAGCCATTAGCTAGCAGTACATTTGTAATGACCTACCACTGAATTTTGTAGTTATACTTTTGAGTTTTATTGATCAAACTATATTGACTAAAGCATTTATATGTTAAGGACTATCAAAATGGGTATAAATTTAAGGACCTTATGGCTATTCATTCAAATTTTTGGGGGGGAAAAAAAAAAGCCTCAAGAAACAACTATGCTCCCTAATAGAACCTGAGGAGAGTGTCGCAACCTATCATGTAAAATGTGACGCCGCGATCACGTATCATAATTCTGATTCCATGATTTGTTTCATACAAGGAAACATAAATGGACAATCAAGGTCTTTATAAAGCACCAGGAAACTCTTCAAAACTGGGTAGACCTGCCTTGGTCAAAACTAGAGCTGGCACCCAACCTGATGACTCGAACCATAGGCTAGCCAAAACTAGAGCTAGCAAAATGTAACCCAACCTGATGACTTGAACCATTTGACCCGCACATTGAAGACACACTAACCCAAAAATTTTAAAATTTATTATGACACGAATCCGAAAATAAACCAACCTGAATTTGACCTGATCCGAGCAAACCCAAAACGCGAAATGACCTGACCAGAATTAGATCCGACCCGTGACGATCCAAGATCAAACCAAACTCGTCCTATAATGCAAAATGATCCAAATAGAAATCAAATTTATCATAAAATCTAAATAATATGCTAACCATGGATTCATGGTCATTTCATGTTATAGTTTTAGTTATGATTTTCAAAGCTGAATAAATATATTATCAAAATAACTTGATGGGTCAACCTAAAATCTGATGGAACCCAAGGATGACCCGACCTGAGCTTAACCTAGCCTGAGGTTGACTTGACCCAATGGCAACCCAACTTGAGACTCACCCAACCCAAGGTCCACCCAAACGCAAGGATGATCCGACCCGAGCCTGACCCGACCTAAGATAGACCCCACGTGACATTGACCTGAGTCGACCCGATTGCCAGCTCTAGTCAAAACCGGGATGTCAGAGATCACAGATAACAGAAAGCTTTTGAACTAGTTACAATCACATCCAAAGGCCAGATTTTTAAGGGCTCCTGTTTGAAACTTACCAAGGCAGGCAATTAGGTAGCTTCCGAAAGCATACAAGGCAAATGCCTCATAGCAATTTCTTAAAATGTCACAAGCAAGAGAGGTTCTTGGAATCGACAAGGATATAATCTGCAAACAATGGTGCCCTATTAGAACAATAGTAGAAATTGCTGCAAGTCTCTACAAATATTTTGTCATATGTGGTCATGTAGTGTCTCGCACCTCTCAATTTTTCTCCAAGTAGTTAATTATTCATCTTGTAAAGTGCGCATTGAAGGATGCATCAGTTAATTATATCAGATTTTAGAAAGGGGAAACACAAATAAAGAAACTAAATGCACTAGTCTTGAACGAACTGTAATGCAGGTCACCCTACTTTCCAGTGTGCAAAATCATTATTGCATAGCTGGAGATGGTGATCTCATGAGATCAGTTCTATCCAAATGACTGGCATCGATATCAATATAGTTTCTAATCCTTTTGAGGTTTTTTTTTTTTTTTTTTTCTTTTTCTCTTTTTTTGGAGTGGGACAACATTCCATCTATTGCTATTCTCTGTCATTCATTAAGGAAATAAATGAAACTATGAATCTTAAAAGACAAGTGGGTCCTTACAGACTCACAGGCATAGACGGGAACCATGAGAAGAACCCCAACAATCCATTTTTGCTCCTGAAAGGATAAACAATCTTTGTGAAAGAGACACCGGACACATTTAAATAGAGCAAGGAGTATATAATTTACCACATTTGCAACAAACTATCAGGTCCAAATTCTATGAATAAATCTGACAATTTGCAAATTGACATTTCGAGCTTGAAGAGCTATGTTATGCAAACTGCAAGAAAATGTCAAAAGCATCTTTCGACATAACATACTGTGCTGACATTTTGACTTCATACACATGTTTAATCTAGAAGGTTGAACAAGCCCCATAAGCCAACTAACTACCTTATGGCTATAGCATGTGGTTTATCACCATAGGAGGTCATAGAATCAATAGCGGAAGATCATTGTGTCCTGAAGCTGCTATCCGCAATCATGGAACATCATAAGCAGCTGTTTCTAAAAATTATCCCTCTAAAGCAGCCTAGCGTAAAAATCCAAGGGGGGGATACCACGAGAGAGCTAGATAGATAGATTGACACCATTAATTTTCAACAAATAATCAAACATCTTTTTCAAACATGTCTCCTGGTTAAGCAGTAGTAAACAGCTAACTTAATCCCAAGGACAATGAAGGAGGCTTAAAGATACATCACATGATTGTTTACTCTGTGCAATGAAAATTCAAGTTATGCCGATAGCTAAGCAGATTTTAGATTGACAAGTAGGAAAACAACTGACCGCAGGATTTGTGTATGATCTGAGATGTTGGAGGATCAAAAAAATGGAAAGCGCAACCGATAACAACGCAAAGCATCCAGCAATGATGACTGCTGGTTCACGGATATCTTTAGATGTGGCTCGATATGCAGAAAAGTTGATTGATGCCATATCACGCACATCTTCCACATTCACCTGGACAACCTGAAAAGACCATGGTTGTAACATATTTTTCAGTTTCTCCATAACTTAACTTGAGGAAAATACTAAGGAGGATATGCAAAGATATACAACAACAACAACAACAACAATATGTAAAATGTAAACATGCACATATACTCTGGCTATGATGTTCAAAAGCGTGCAGAGTTCCATCAACATACACATAATCCGTCATCTTTCACTGACTGAAAAGTTTCTATATTTGACTAAAGTTGAGGTCATTGTTCCTGCGACATCCTCTGTTTTTGCAAGATCATGAAGTTGCTCCAACCACTATATACATGTCCTTACAGTCATTTGGACCAAGAATCTGGATCCTTTAGATTTTGATGTGGCTTTGAAACATGTTCAGCTTCATCCTTTTTTCTTGGAGGAGGGATGAAAAGATGCTCCCAAAGTCAACGCAATGTCAAGCACATGGATCAAATCTGCGGCCTCAGATAAACGCTCACTCAAACATTCTTTGCTCACGGTACAGTACTTATTTGTTTCCAGCAATTGTCGTACTCAATTATAGGAAAGTAGGTTTCTCTGCAATATCCCATTGATAGAAATGAGATAATTAGATGAAGAACATACACAAACGCAGACAACCAGATATCCTCCTAAAGTTACAAGAATTGAGTAGAATCAAGAACACACAGCATATCAATCCCTACATAGGTTAATGAGCGATAGACCCATGAAACGACTGTTTGCAATGTGCACATAGGATCTAGATATTTCAGCTTATTTAGTAGCAATGAGCCTGCCAAAATAAAACCCTATTGCAAAAGATAGCCATAATGATTAAACTTGTCCCCTTGTATATGGAACACGCACTTCACTGCAAGTGAGGAAGCACTGCTATAAATGTCTAATATTACAGTCATATAGATATGTATATGTTGGGATAGGGATTGAAAGTTAGGATCTCTTATTCTACACCCTCAGCATGAGTCCTTTTCCCACTAAACTAAGGTGTCACTAGCAACAACTAGTTTAACCTGTTAGCCACAAAAGCTAGGAGGGAGCTTAGGTCTTGCAATCAGCTTATCTATAAACCCTAGTCCACGGTAACTATTGTAATCGTACATTGAATCATTGTCTATGTACAGGTCATGGCATCCTTATTGGGTACGCTCAAAAATCTACATCACACTCACATGAGCAAGCTAAAGTTAAGTAACCTTCTTTTTGATGTCTAAGTGCGATAATCTATCTATCAAAATCCTCTTTTCTCTCTGGTCTGAGCCAACGCCCATGGTCTGCTTTGATTTTTCTCGGACAGTACAGGTTCAAAACCAACTATCGCAAGTTTTTCTAACCATAAGCAAGGGAAATTATCAATTAAGTACCCCAAGGTTTGACCATTTATCACCTAGGTAACTCAACGTTTCCGATGGGATATCTTAATAATTTTATTATCTAGATATCTTCAAGCTATAAAATTTTGTCAATTAAATACATTTCTATAGAAATTTGATAAATTTTCACTGGAAATTGCTATAGTGAAATATGATTGTAACAATATAAATATTTTTGTTAGAACTTGATAATTTTTTGCAACAAAATGCTAACATGACATATAATTTTAACAACATATAGGTAGCTTATATCAGAATTTAGAGATTTTTACTGTAATACTCCCTTATTTTTTGCTAAAAACATTAACACAACTTATATTTTATTATCATAATCATGTACTATATTAGCATTTTCTATATAAATTTAGACGGATTTTTTTACAAAAGCTCATCAAGACATAAAGTGCCAAGGTGTTAAAAGAATTCAAACTTCATGATACCTTATTCTATATATTAAAACGTCAAGGTACCTCAGTGATAAATACTCAACTATCACATTACCAGCTGATAATTTCCCGTAAGTAATATCATAAACCTAAAATCTGCAACTTAAGCTTTTAAGATAATCAAATATCAAGGGTCAAGGTCCTTTTAACAAACAGGTCAGTAGCCCACAGGCCCCACACTTTCATAAAAGTATAAAACTACTTTATTATATTTATCCAATAGCTTAATTAGTTGCTTGGGGGAGAGATACACATCATAGGTAATCACAATCAACATCATTGTATCTCACTTGAGTGAATTTCACACAAACTGATAAATTTCAACATGAGATTCACATATTAGCCCAAGTAAACAGCTGGCATTGGGTAAAGTAATTTATTATAATTATATATTATTCTCTTCTATCTTACAACTCTAATATGAGATTCAACTAGACTCACAAGTAAAATCTTTAACATAAACCATCTGAGAACCATCCAATTAATCAAGAACCACAACAATCAAATAAACTAAAAACTATTAGAATTGACGAAAAACCAACAGACTTCAATACAACAATTCAAAAATTTGCAAGCAAAACCTAGCAATACTCTCAATCCCTCATCCTTCAAGCATTAGCAAAACTGCTATTCAAGTGAAATAGTTCTCGAACATAATACTTTAAAGGGTTATTTACGCCAAAGTACCTTTGTCCGTTGCGTCAATTTGGTCCCTCTACTTTTAATTGTGTCAATTGAGTCCCTCAACAATTCAAAATGTGTCAATTTAGTGATTTCATCAAATTTAAGTTAAGTTAATATCGTAATTTAGAACTGCAAAATTATGTTAGATACAAGCAACTTATTATAAATTCATCAATTTACTCAATTTAACCCAATTCGTAACCGACCCATTAAAAATTTTATTAAATATTTAACATAATTTTTTTTTCTAAGGACCAAATTGACACATTTTAAGTTATACAGAGATTAAATTAACACAATTAAAAATATAATAACCAAATTAATACAATTAACAAAATATAAAGACTTTTAGCGTAAGCAAACCTACTTGAAACTATAAAGCGAGAGATTCAGACCTTGGACAAAAGTTGGATTCAAAAATCAAACACTGAATGAATTTGCAGAAACCCTAAATTTGTAAAATAAGAAATCGGATAGAGAAGAACAGCAGTTATATGAATTCGCTCAGTTGTCGATGGGATTCAATATGGAGTTGCCACGTTGCTTTTGCTCCCTGCTATGCTCACACGTACCACGTCACTTAAATTCTTCGCAAAATTGCGTTTAAAATTTATCACTTCTTGTTTAATTTGCCGAATATTTTTATGCTATTTGAAAAGTTTTAAGTTATGCAATCTTAAATTTACAACAAATATTATCAAAAACTTCTTGGTGTAAGTAAAGTTTTATTATTATTTTCATAATTATATATGTATTATATTGTACCATATGATCATTTGTTATGATATCCATGCTCTGTTACAACAACAACAAATCAAGTGCCTTCAGGGCTTCGCCAAAGTAGATTCTGGAAGGGGTGGGATGTACACAACCTTACTCATTCATGGTGATATCACGATGAGAGACTGTTTTCGATAATCCATGCTTCGTTACACATATATTAAAGATGTGCAACACTATTAATCTTTGTTGTGATTTAATTTGTTAGAATTTTATATATAATACATGACATTATTCACTTCTACGTAATTTTGAGCCTTAAATGTTATTGTTATTTTAGTAATTTTCTTTAGAAAACTGCCTATCAAGATCCAAATTTTTTAATAAACCACTTTTAGCAAAGTTATCAGCAATTTCTTAAAAATTATTCTTTTTCTAGACAAGTTAAAAATTATGTACTACTTAGTTTTCCTGTATGATGCATGGACTGTTATTATTTTCTATAGGATAATATAGTTGTCAATCTATAAAATCTAATGGTCATTTTAATCGTATTTGATGTAAGAATTATGCATTACTGGACCATGTATTTGTCATGCCATTAAGAAGATATTTCAACTTCTAATTAAATGAGGTCATAACTCATGATAACTAAATTTCATAAATGTTAGAGATATTTCTTTTTTTATTTTTGTATTAGATTATTGGTAAGCCTTTAAATTATTAGAATTTGGGGATTGAAGGTGTTTTGCATTAACATAGAGGTTAGCATACATTTGGATTGTATATGCTAAGTTTTTCTCGTGCGATGCACCGATTATTTTTATTTTATATACTATTTGTAGTTATTGATTTGCAAAGTTAATAAATCGAATTTGCTTTCTATCATTGAAAATGTAGTTTACCATACGTGCATGTTATTCAATCAAACTATAAAGCAAAGGATAATACATATGTGTTTCCCGTTGCTGTCATGCTTGAATCAACAACTATTTCTGAAAATGCCTATGGTTGTTCCGTGAATCAATTTATAAGTTATGTAAAGAAATAAAATGTTCATTAAAAATGCCTGAGCCCTCCCTTTGTCCCGTGAACTATTACAATCGGTGTTGACCCGATTCGAGATATCCAAGCCACTTTATTTGACATTTGTAAATTATGTTAGTTCGATTCCTTTTTTTTTATGGGAGATTTATGAGTTTTATGACTTATTTTTGTGTAGAATTGTTAAAAATGGAGTTTGGAGAGTTTCAGAGAGGGGGAACTTCTCTATTATATATAGAGATAGAGAGAGAGGGAATCCTTATTTTATCCTTTCATCTCTCACCTTTTTACGTGGGTCATGTCAATATAGAAATGTGAGAGTGAGAGGGTAGATTTTGAGTTACTTATTTGGCTGCTAATATTATCATCTTCTGCCTGACATCATCCACTTTCCCCTCTTTAATCATGTATGTAGTTTTTTTTTTATAATTAGCGACATAGTCACAATACAAAATAGGCGACTCGAGCGAGCGAGGCCTAGGAGAACCCTAATAAATCGGGAAATAAAAACATGAAAATAGGAAAGCAGTGTAGAAACAAAAAACAAGCACAAAAGAACAACAACAGGCACCACGTGTCTAAAACAGCACTGAAAGCGATGGCCTCGGAGCACGGGAGACGACGAACCGACAGGGGACCTGGCCGAACACTGCCTTACTCCATCCTTGCAAAAAACTCAATCATATATATAGTGTAGAATTCACCATTTCACTCTCGTCCTCGTAAAAGTCATTTCATATATATATATATATATATATATATATATATATATATGAGCAACTTTTTTTTGTAAGATGTTAATTAGATTATTAATTTAATAATATTAAATATGTTATGATTTTTTAATCAGAGATGAAAGAGGAATGTTAGGATTCGATATGTGAAGTGGTGAATATAGTGCTGATATTGGGCCTTTTTTTATATGGGCTTTTTCCTATATATGGGCCTTCTGTTGCAAATATTGTAAAAAAATTATATGAAAGAAGCAAAAAGTTTTGTGATTGTGTTTATATATTGTTTGTAATTTTTTTTTTATAACATGTTATCAGTACGATGCTTTCTAAGGACTTTTATATACTTGATTGAGGTCATATTCTCATTTAACTTTATTTTTTTATAATAATAAGTCTTGCTGAGCCTGAATTTGTTATTCCTGATATATTTAACAAAAATAGTTTGCCATTGACTCTCAATAACGAGATTTATCTTGATGTTATGAATCTTAGAGAAGCAATTAAAAGGGTTAACACATCCTTCTAGACCATGGTGAAGCAATAATATTTATTCGGCAAAATAGCTGTTGCCCAAAATAAAAAAATATTACCCAAAATAGCTCATTTCAAAAAATAGTTCCCTAAATGGCCTCCACGTCAACACATTTTAAAATTTTATTTATTTTTTTTGTTTTGGGCTACTTGACACTTTAAACTTTTTTTATTTTTTATTTAATTTTTAATAAATTAGATATATTAATTATATTTTTATTATTATGTTATATTTAGCTTTATAATATACGTTTTAGTTAAATTATATATGGTATTTATAATAAAAAATTTCAATTAAGTTATTTGTTAAATATTAAATAATATCATCTATACTTAATTATTTGAATTTACTTGTTATTACAGTTATCTAATAATAGTCATTTATTTACATAATATTTAATATAAATTATTATCTTTATCACAGGGAGGGAGGTACCCCAAAACAAAAAAAAAAAATTTAAATTTTAAAATATGCTGACATGGAGGCCATTGGGTAAATATTTTTTAAAATGGGTCATTTTGGGTAATATTTTTCAGTTTTGGGCCATTTTTGGTAATGGCTCCATTATTTTCATGAAAGATTGAAAAGCAAATATCCTTACTGTAAAGGATCCTTTGTCCCTCAGATAAATTAAAAAGAAATATTTGATCATAAATAAAATCTATGATCCTCTCTAAAACTCACTACGAATGGATTCATATATAGTAGTAGGATTTTAAAACTTTCAATGGGTATAACTCCATAGTATTTAGAATTATCTCTTATATGAAATTATTGAGGAAGAATGTTACTTATGAGTATATCTTAGAAAAGACATATTCTATTTTTCATGCCTCGAATATGCTTCTACAGCAGCAATATCGAAAACAGAGGTTTTAAAAATATTCGAAGTTAATATTTTTGTCTTCTTGTTACTGAAACAATATAATGCTAATGAAAAATCATCAATCACAAACAAATAGGTTGGATCCATCCCTTAAGGTGAATGCTTCAGTATATGACAACTAGGGATGTGGTTGGAGTCATGGATGTAGACGTGGTTCATGTACATGGCTGTGGACGAGGTCATGGTTGCGATAATGATTGACACTATAGTATTCATAATGGACTAAAATTTAAAAAGTCTACAGACATCAAGGAGAATTATAGAACGAAAAATTAAAATCTCTCAAAAAAATTTATCAAAAGATATGAAAACATACTGCTACTGATGCAATATGAAAGATAAGGTCACACACCTATCGTATAGTTTTAAAAGAAAAAATGCAAATCCAAAACAAAACAACATGATAACGTCCAAGAAAATAATACTGGAAAGATAACAACTCAAACAATTTCATGGGATCTTTAATTTGTTAAGAGTTTCTTTTGAAAACTATTGATATTTTAAATTTGTTCTCCCTTTTATCATAATTTATATTGGAGAAATTATAGCCGTCACCGGATCCTATTAGAACTCCGAAGTTAAGCGTGCTTGGGCGAGAGCAGTACCAAGATGGGTGACTTCCTGGGAAGTCCTCGTCCTCAGATTGGAGGCACTCGGAAACAGCCTCTCTTCAGGTTAACACCCTGAAGGGGAAAGACTACATACATCCACCCTCCCCAGAACCTACATAAGTGGGAGCCCTCGAGGCACTGGATATGTTCCTTTACAACATGTGTATAATATAATATAATTTTATATTTGCACATATAACATAAAAGACTTACATATTAGTTGATATTATAATATAAAGTGTGTCACTCAAAGAGCATTTCAGTTAGTTTAGACATCTCGGTTATCGAAAAAGTGTCCACGGATCAAACTTATTTCGGAGCATGAAAAACGTAGGACCGGTCATGGTAATTGTTATGGAGGTTGCCAATCCCAAAACCTTAATTACTGACATGTCCTATTCCCATATGACCTCTCTTAATTTTTGTTAAGAAAACTTAAAGAAATCTAGTATGCTCTGATACCAATTTGTTAGGAATAAATCTTAATGCGGAAGCGTGGATCCTGGTAACTTGATTCGATTCAAATAATATGACTCACACAAAACGAGAAGTAAACAAATATGAAGAAAGAAAGAACAAAACAAGAACACACAATATTTACGTGGAAACCCTTCTACAATCGAGAGGGGAGAAAACCACGGGCGGAGATGGAAATTCTTTATTAACTGAACGGAAGAATTACAACGACACTTCCCAGAACGAGATATATGGAAGAATTACAATCAATCCCTCTGAACTCTCGTAGCACTCGAATATCTTGAAGGAATTACGAAATCACCTCTTTTTCTTAATGGCGGCTCACCTCACTTTGATTGGATCTGAATGGGAGAAATCTCTCACCTAAACCGAAAACCCTAAGCCCTTATTTATAGAAAATAATTAGGGCCGGCGCAACAAGGCTCCCGATCGATCGGCACTCAAAACTTCCGAAACACTCCGAATCTTTCCTTAAATCACCCGATCGATCGGCTTTCCCTCCCGATCGATCGGTGACCACACGGCAGTCCCATATAAAATAAAACAAGTAATTTGAGACATAACCTAACAATTTTTCTTATGATTACAACATGCGGGGCCAACAGAAATAGCCACCACCTGTGTCTTCTTTTGGCTCTTATATCTAATCGATACCTTTTTCTGTACGCTTCAAAGGATCATATCCTCATAATTTTTCTAAGAAAAAAAAGCCGCCACCAAAGGGAGTTCAACCAACTAGATTCTCACAGGACTCCTCAAATTGAGAAAGACCAAAAAAAGCCAAAATACTGAATAGAGAAAGGTCACGAGGGGTGTAAATAAGTGTACTATGTTATGGCTCTATCTGACAACCAACATTAGAGGGTAAATTAGTCGAGCCGAACCTAGCACTGAGGGTCGAGCATACTCGTCAACAGTTGCTTTTGCTAGGACTAGTTTTGGATTGAAACTTGCCCAACCCTGAAACTTTGGGCTTGGTTTTGCTCATCAAAAGCTCAAGCTCGTTTTTTATCAATTGAGCTCGAACCTTACTTGTACGTGCTAAGCTCGCTTTATTTAGGTATTAAGATTAAATCAAGCTCAAGTTCGACTCATTCAGACAAAGACTTAGCTCTAATTACACCCATTTAATTTACAACTCATATCAAGCTTTACTCATTTAGACTCATTAGGATTCATCAGTCCTTTGATCTCGAGATACATATAAAAGCAAAGTGAATTCGTGTGACGAAGGGTCTCAATAGTTACTGAAGCACGTATGCAATAGATCGTATGGACTTTCAATAGATCGAGTGCAAACAATAAAAGTTTGACTGATCGCACTAAAACTTGTTTGAAAAAATCCCAATTGATGCAAATGGTGTAGATACTCTATCCATAAACTATTTTATCAAGGATTATTTACATAAAAATTCTATATACTTTATCCACTACATCAATATAACCCTTTTACAATTTAATTTTGAATAAAATTAAAGTTGAGTTAAAAATTCAATCTTTAATGAGCAAGTTAAGTCGGATACAAATGATAAAAGACAAACCTACTCGGTAACCCGATTTAATCCCACCCGTGACTCGGACCATTAACTTCAATTTTATTCTGATAAAACTAACATAATATAAATATACGAAAAGTTAAAAAAACATTAATTAAATTAAACATGAAGATATATAGCATTAAAAAATAACACTTAATTTAATTAACAATAAAAGAGAGAGAGTGAGAGATCTGAAAAATGCGAACCGGAAGCGAATATACTCAAAGGCAGCGCAGCCTCTTGCACTCAATTTGTAAAGTTGGCCAATCATTTTTATCTACAATTTGAAACATTATGGTCAGCCTTTCTTTATCATAATAGTTATCAACTTATATTTTACTTATTCGATCTATCGGCTAACAACTCATAGCTATTATCTAATAATTAAAAACAACGGGAAACAACTAAT
Source organism: Simmondsia chinensis (assembly GCA_018398585.1). NCBI lineage: Eukaryota > Viridiplantae > Streptophyta > Magnoliopsida > Caryophyllales > Simmondsiaceae > Simmondsia > Simmondsia chinensis. Next base: position 23,357,333 of record JAGTTD010000017.1, on the reverse strand, counting down.
AATGCTCAGGTTAAGGCCTGTTTCGTCATATTGTTAAATGACCTAAAGTATGCTTCAACATTGTTATTTTTACTTTATAAGAACGAAATTTGAGATGTTGTATGATGTAGAAGCTATCTATTTTCGCTTAATTTATTCCAAAATATGATTATTAAAGGATATTTTTGTCATTTTACTACAACATTGATAAAAATGCAGCTATCACGTTAGCTCTGTCGACTAAAGTTGACATCATAATATTGAAGAGAAACCTTTTTATTAATGCGACAAAAAATTAGGAGCTTTTTTATTAATACGACAAAAACTCAGGGACGTTTTTAATAATTCAAAAAGGATAGGGTCTTTTTTATTATTTTTAAAAATATTAGGTATTATAATATAAATAACCGGAATATTTTTGTCCACCCAAAACACACAGTATACACCACAAAACACAAGTTGGGGGGCGTCAAACGTGGACCGCAGAACATAATACAAAAATGGGTTGCTGCTCCACATATCTCACTTGTACTCAAAAACCAACCTTTAGGATTGAGTTTGGCTCCTGGCTGTTACTCATTTTCATCCACATTATCTGTTAATGACTCTACATGTGAGTTTTGTTGGTGTATTTTCAAAATGTGTATTGATAAATATGTAAAACATTGTTTAATGTGTATGTGTATGAGATAGTCCCGGTATGTATTTAAGTGTTTAAAACATATGAGGGGTGCGTGTCGACACATGGGCCATGTGTGTCGACACACAATCCAACAGTACCACTGGGGAATAGGTGTGTGTTGACATACATGGCCAGTGTGTCGACACACATCCTTACAGAAGAGCACGACAGAATATTATGTGTCGACACACATCTTTACAGAAGAGCACGGCAGAATGTTGTGTGTCGACACACAATCCTGCAGTGAGCTGTGTGTCGACACACAAGTCAGATTTTCTGACAGTTCGCGCGGTTTTTTCCTCAAACGTTGGGGCCCTTTTTACTTGTTTTTAAAGGGACATCTCTTCTCATGTAATACATATATATTCCCCAGATTTTATTCTTGAAAAAGAGATTTGAAGAACAAAAAGATCATTGAGAAAAAGAATCTGAAGAACAACTACAAATGTTCTTGTGTTCTTGTGTGAAATTCAAGTGTTGGGTTTGTTAAGCTTAACCAATCTCTCTACGTCTTTGTCAATCTCTCCCTTTACACATCTTCACTCCATATTTGGTTGTTGTTATATCCCCGAGGATATTTCGTGTACCGAAATAAGCCTTAAGGAAAGTGATTACATAGCCTCAACACCTGAGATCTTCTGGTTACCCATTTGCAAGGATTTTGTAAGTATTTGTGAGATATACACTAACAAGTTTAGCTAAAATCTGATATTAAAATTGTAAGTGAGAAGAGATTAATATATAAGCTTAATTGATTACTTCACCTAATGCATATTAGTTTTTAGGATGGAACCTCATTTGAGCTTATATATAATCTCATGTATGCCGACTCTGTAAGTCGGGCTTGAAGGCCCGGTGAAATTAGCATTATACATAGGTAATGGTGTTGGTGCAATGGTTTGTCTCTTAATCCTTTAAATAAGAGGTTTTAGATTCAAAATTATTACCCCCTCGGTTTTGATATCTTTCCTCTCTACTTCTTGTTTCATTATGTTGCTTAATTCGTTTTGATATTCATTTGTGGGCATGTTTGAGGTTGGTTGGTACGTTCTTGAGATTGATCTAGCTAGATCTAGTATTTTGAAGTCTCGAAATTACTTTTCTAAATTCTGTTGGTTGTCTCGAATTTTATTTTTTTTGTTTTCAAGTTCGAATTTTGATTACTCATTGCTTTAATTTCCCAACAAAAAAAATATTAGATTTAGATAATTAGCCATACTTTCCTTAATTAGAAAAATAATATTTATTAATTGGATACAAATATTTTCCTAAATAAAATGAATGTGAACCTAACATTAAGAAAATACCAAGGGATCAAGAAGGAAGAAGAAGAAGAAGAAGAAGAGAGATCGGTCGGGGCTTGGTTAGAGTTCGATTTTGGGATTTTGGTTCCGTTACCTGTTTATCTTCTTTCCTTGGCATTCAGTTAGGATTTTCTCATCTTCTTTTTTGTTTTCTCCCTCAAAATCTATGTAAGACCTTTTAATTTCAGTCTCGATGCCCATCTATAGTCATCATCATCATCACAACCCAGTGCCTCAAGGGCTCCCGCTTGCACAAGGTCTGGGAGAGGTAGGATATACGCAACCTTACCTCATCAGGGTGATGCCCATCTATATATGATCTTAATACCTAAATTATTTATAGTGGAAAGACTACTCTGAAAATCGAGGCTTTTGGATGTAGGTTCCTTTAAGAGCCAAACCATGTATAGATTGTGTTTGTTCTTCTCCGATTTCACTTTTTTTCCAGTATTTTTCAGTGTTTTCGTTTTTGTCGTTGACAATTTGCTTTTATATATTGTTGTCGGATCCGAATTTTCAAGGGTTGCAAGTCAGATTATCGGACCCCAGAGCCTATCTATATATTAGTGATACTCGAGGGAAAATACTATGCACTCAATAATACGACAAAAATTAATTAAATTACAAAATATAATACCAATATAACACTTAATAATGTTATCTACACTATAAGTTAGCTATATTTTTTAGAAAAATATTACATATGCCTAATTTATGCATCCAACTTGATTATTCAGTGATATATCAAAATATAATTAAAATAACAAATCATATACAATTATTTTTTTCTTCTATAAATCAATAAATTTATTGTCAATGTCATTGTTATAGCAATATTTTTTTTTCGATAAATAGCACCGAAAATAACATCTAGTGTCTTGGTAATAACAACTTCTTAAATTTAGGTTAGTGATATTGTCAGGGCATTTTTTGTTAATGCCGGGGTAATAATAAAGACTTTTTTGGAAGATATGAGATCCACAGATAAGCCCGAGTAGGGTTTCGTCTTAAAACAAATTGGCAATAAATGGAGTAACCCACTAGGCTTATATTATGGTGTCTTTACTCTCACAACTCCTACGTGGGATTTACATTAGACTCACGTGTAGAGTCCTTAACCAAAAAAAAATAAAAAAATCAGAGCCAGTGCCTCAAGGGCTCCCACCTAAGCAGGGTCTGGGGGTGGATGTACGCAGTTTTACTCCTTCAGGGTGTAACCCTGCCGAGAGTTTGTTTTTTAAGACCCCTAACCTTGTAGGGTAGGGTTAGCGACACAAGGACTTCCCAGGAGGTCACCCATCCTGATACTACTCTCGTTCAAGCACGCTTAACTTTGGGATTCTTAACAACATATAATATTATATTTTTTTTGTTACTTATGGCAATGTTGATGGTAAAAAAATGAAGACATGGAGGGAGGCAGGTCCCAACAAATGGTGACGAGAGAGTGAGTACAATGGTATTAATAAATGGGATCCATAAATAAAAATGGAATCTTTTTTATTATTTTGCGAGACAATCGAGGTTGTACCATTGGAGATAACATTTTAAATATTTATTTATTTTATAAAAAATATTATTTTTTTATTTTATTATATCGCATTGAATATTTTTGATTCATATCACTGGATCGCTATATACTAAGTGCATATTTTAAGAGTCCATTTACCAGGTACTAATGCACCGGATCCTATTAGAGCTCTGAATTTAAGCGTGCTTGGGTGAGAGTAGTACCAGGATGGGTGACCTCCGGGGAAATCCTTGTGTTGCCAACCCTATAAGGTTGGAGGTCCTCGAAAATAGCATCTCAGCAAGGTTACACCCTGAAGCGGTAAGGCTGCGTACATCTACCCCTCCATGACCCGACTTATGCGGGAGCCCTTGAGGCACTGGAGCTGCTGTTGTTGTTGTTGTAAGTGCATATTTTAAATGATAAAATTTAGGGTTATTAATATCAAAAGTCTTCTTATTTTATTTATTGTGTTAATTTAGTTCATGTGTAATTGATATTGTGTCAATTTGATCCTTAGAATAAAATTTATGTAAAGTTGATAGTAAAATTTTTAATAATTTGGTCATAACTTGGGTTAAATTGAGTCAATATGTGGATTTGTCGTCGGTTACTTGTATCCACTGTGAGTTTGTTTACATCAATAATATAATTCAAATTTGACTAAAGGATTGAATTGACAGTGTTCAAAAAAGAATTGAATTGACATAATATAAATTATAGAGGAACTAAATTAACACAATTAAAAGTACAAGGGTTAAACTACCACAATGAAAAAATTATAGGGACTTTTGATTTAAATAACCTAAAATTTATTTTAACAATATAATACTAATACAAAAGATTATAAAAATTTTAGTTACAAAATTTATTAATATTAAAAATTGATGTTTTAAAAACGCAACTTCTAAAATTTGGGATTCTAAATTTTGGAGGCCCCCAAGCGGTTCTTTTGGTTATGTCTAACATTGTGCTTATTGATCAATCGTCTCTTTTTTTGAACAATCAAACCAAAAATATGTAATCAAATTCGGTTAATTTTTGGTAACACTTTCTTTATTTTCAAAAAGCCGTTCTATAACATGAAATTATTAATCAATATGAATGTACCTATTATAAAAAAAAATCTTGAATGTACATAAATAAATGGCCAAAAGATGTCTTTCTGGGATCTATTAAGACTCCACACATGAGACTAGTAATTAGAATCTCACATTGGAGTTGTGAGAGAAAAGAGATCACCTTATAAGCTTAGTGGGTTACTCCATCTATTGTTAATTGGTTTTGAAACAGAACCCCACTTGGGCTTATATATGGATCTTATGTGTTCTTATGTGTTCCAACTCTGTGTGTTGGGGAAAAACCCCAATGAAATTTAACAGGATCATTCTCCTTTTCGGACCCTTCTCTTTATTATTCGGGCTGATGTCTTAGGGGTTCCCTTTATGAGAGGGATGCCCAAGATTCTAGTACTTTTTAAAAAAATGGACAGAAATAGTTGAAAGAGGCATAATATAACTGAAAAGATTTAAAAAGTGTCTTCTGTTTACTACGTATACAAAAATGTTTTGTAACGGAACAAGAATAATAGTATGCTTTCGAAGAGAAAGTAAGAAGCGCGGTGGTACATTACTTTTCCAATTGCCACAATATCTCTTTTTTGGCCACTAATAGCATACCCGATGACCTTCTTAATTTTTCTATATACATCGAAACGTACGATCATTCTTGTTATGTTTCAAATCATTTTTATCATTTCTATATACATCGAAGGGGATAATCTCGTTGTCATTTGAACCATAACTAAAGAATTTAATTGTCGCTGGTAAATCAGGATCATTATGGAAGACACTTGGGATCTACTTCAGAGATTTACGGATGTTCGGATCTCGCATATTTTTCGCAAAGGCAATATGGTGGCAAATAGAATGGCAGCTCAGGGACCTAACCTAACGGTTAGTGAAGCTTTTCAACCCTTGAGTATCTATAGATTGATCGTTCTTGAATCGTTAGGTTGTTCTAGTAATGGATATATAGATAGCCTAGCGTTTTTTTTACCTTTAAAAAAAAAAGACGTGACGGTGACATGTAAGTTAATAATTGATAAATTGATGCTCTTTTCTCTGTCCTTTTTCAAAATATTTTGTTCTCTTTAGTCCCTTTTTAGCACATGTTGTACTTCTTGGTTCTCCTACAAAATCTGCTGTCTATTGGTTGTTTTCCGTAACATATTTCTCTTTATGTATATAAGATAAATATTATGTCATTGTAATTCTTTTCCAAAATATTATGCTATTTGAAGCAGGACTAGCCCTAGATTTTAGAAATTTAAAACAAGTTTTAATTATTGGACCCCTTTTTATGATAATAGAAGTATGCGAGACATCTCAAATACTTCATTTTATATTATTGTAAATTATAAAAAATCTTCTTATCTTTTGCTTCAAAAACAGAAAATCTCTCCTCACATATAAAAGTACTAACAAAACTCCCTCACTTTTAAAAATTTATCACTTAACCCCTATGAAACCTTTTTTAACTATTTTGCCCCTCAAAAGTGAGGGGCTTAAATGTTAATTTTATGTTTAGATGGGGGTTCTATATTACTAGGTAAAAATTAGAAAACTTTTATTTTTTAGTGATAGAATTAAGAGAATTTTATATATTTATAAAAATATAATTATTTTAATCAATTATAGTAATTATATTATAAGTTTAGAAGATAAAAATATTTCTAGAATTTTTATAAAAAAATATTATAAGATAAAATATAATATTTTTATTTATATTATAATATTACTACTATATAATTAATTAAAATAATAATTTTTAGAAATATAGAAATTTTGTTTTTTCTATAAATATAAAAAAAATTTATTTTTTCACAAATCATAAAATCCTTCCTAAAAATAAAATTAAATATTTAACTATTTTATTTTAAGGGGCAAAATGGTCAAAAAAATTATTTGGGGACAAAGTGACAATTTTTTAAAAGTGAAAGGGTTTAATGAGTAGTTTTATTTATGATGAGGGTTTTCTATTTGTGAAGCAAAAGTCAGGTAATTTTTCGTAATTTACCTTTTATATTATAATACTAGTTGATCTGTGAGTTTTGCACGCACACGCACTCACATCTATGTACTTATGTGTTATATTGTATATGTATGGTTTTTTTTCAATTATAAATAGTGATATGCAAAAAAAGAAACTAATAATATAAATTAATTTACAATAAAAGAATGATTGGTGAAATAATTAAGGCTTTTTATACCATCAAACATGAGGTCCTTTTTTTAGAAATAGGAGTTTTTTAGTTTATTTGAAAAATTTCCAAGAAAATTGAAAAGCTGTAAAATTTATTCAAAAGCCCAGTTTTTCTATTGGAGAAGTTGAAAAATATTTTTTTAATTTTCCTATTTTTTTGGAAATTTTAAAAAATAATATAGAACTATTTTTCAAAATTTTTCTGTGTTTCTCATGAGTTTTAATTTTTACTCTCTCTTATTCTCAATTTCATTCTCTTTCTCCACCGGCAATCCACCCTTCTCTTTTTCTTTCTCACATTCTTACTATCGAATTGCAAGATAAAGCTATAAGTTAATTGCAAATTATTACTATCTATCAAGCGAGTCCTTAGCACCATATTGGAGTGAACAGTATCACATAAATTATCTTCAAGGTTCGATAATGTATTAAAGAACCATGTGAGTTGACATTTGGAACGCTTAATCATTATATTTGTATTCTATTTCAACAATAAGTTAATCTTTCTCCTTTATTATATTAAGATTATGAGCAAACAATCTACACTTTAAAATTATGTATCAAAGTGGTATTTGTACTCGAGCTAATATCACACAACAATAACAATAAATCCAGTGCCTCCAAGGGCTCCCTCATAAGCAGGCTCTGGGGGGGTAGATGTATGCAGCCTTCCCCCTTCAGGGGCCTACCCTGAAGAGAAGCTGTTTCCGAGGACCCTCACCTGAGAAGCTGGTCCGCAGCATAGAGCATGTAACCTGGCAACAGGAGAGCATCAAAGTATGAGTAAGGCAAAACACACGGCAATCAACAAACTCAAAGCAGGCCACATCAACAGAAATCAAAAGATAAAATAAAGATAAGTAGGCAAGTAGCAACTCATGAGAGCAAGTATACAACATACGTGCGCCAAGAGGATGTCAAGGCCTAGCACTAGTAAGCTAGACTGCCCTACTCCAATTGGAGCATCTATTACCCCTATACTAGCCCTCCATTGGGCCCTATCTAAGGTCATATCTTCCCGAAGGTTTAGGTGGGCGAGGTCTTGTCGGATCGTCCCAGCCATCTCTTCTTTGGTCTGCCTCTTCCTCTCCTGCCTAGTTGTTCGGTCTCCTTCTAACATGTCCGAACCACCTCAAACGTTGCTCCCTCAATTTATCTTCAATAGAGGCTACGCCCAATCAAATATACTAGAATCAATCATTTTCAGGTCAACATCTAATTATCGGATCAAGTTCGGGCGTGATTATTGAGTTTTCAAATTTCTAAGTATTACTTATTCCTATAATTTTAGATATTCATAAAGTCGAGGATCATTAAAACTCGTTTTCCAGTTTTTCCATATTGGAAAAATCTTAGCAATTTTCACTCTTAAACATGTTTTCAAAATAAAAAATAAAAAATAATTTGAAAATAGAAAATAAAAATTATTTTATGTTTCCAAAAAGTGCTTTAAAGGGGGTAAATTTCACATTAGTACCTTTAGGTTTATTGTATTAATTTTTTAGCCCACAAACTTAGTGAAACAACTTTATAGTCTAAAAGTCACATATATTTAATAAAAAAAATCTAAAACGTTGCTGAAAAGATTGTAAAACTTGTTCTTATTTTCAATAACCCTCATAATCCCCATGCTATTCCCCTCCACAATCGGACCATAAAATGTAACACTCCTAACGAAGAGAAGAATTGGGTGAAGAGCCTATTTTTATTCCCTTACACACATCCCTTTGAATTATTTCTCTAAATACATGTAATTTTTGAACTAAAATTATTTTATATAAAAAAATTAATACACTTCAACTTAGGATACTGATATATAATTTATGATTTTTTTACTAAAAACCATATAAACTTTTAGGTGCGGTTTAAAAAAATTACCTAATTTTTTTAATTTTTAAACATCACACCTTAATTTAACTTTGTTAATATATGTTAGTTTGTGCTAAAGTGGCATTCTGCTGACAATATCAATTAGTTTTTATTGATATGACATTTAAACAATATTTTTTTGAAATATATAAATTAATTTTGAAATATTTAATTTTTATTTAAAACATTTAAAAATTATTTTAAATATAAATATCAGTGTTAACATCAAGGTGTAACATTGAAAAACTTTAGAAAGTAAAAGATGTGAATTGAAAAATTAGAAATCTAGATAGTTTTTTACAACCGCACTAAAATTTAAGTAATGTTCAATAAAATACCCTATTTGTTTTGGTTGTTCTTCTTGTAATTTTCTTAATTGTAGAATGATATATAGTATAGGATTTTTTTTAAATTAAAAACCACATAAATTTAGCTGCTCTCTAAAAAAAAAAACACTTAAATTTTCTAATTTTTTAATATCACAGTTAAACTTTTTAAAATTTTTTAATGTCACACCATAATTTGATGGCATTAATAATTATTAGTTTTTGTTGATGTAACATTTAAGAAATTTTTTCTATATTTAAAATATTTTAAGATTTGTAAAATTATTTTAAATGTAAATTTAAGTTCTTAAATTATTTTCTCTTTTTTGTGTTACACTAAGGCATGACATTAAAAAATTAGATAATTTAAATGATTTTCAAAATTGAATTTTAAATTTAGGTAATTTTTAATAAAAAATAGAGTTATTTACATCAAAGGTCCATATACTACAATTTATATTATGTCAATTTAGTTGTTTGGTCAAATAAGTTAAATTATTGATGTAATTTTTAGTAGGACAATCTGTTTGGGTTTTATATATCTCAGTTTGCTTGCCGATTGGGAAAAAAAAATCATGTTAAATGTAAGCAACCCACTCCAAATTCACTCATTAACTCAATTTAACCTAATCCATAGTTGAACCAATAAAAATTTGGGTTATTTATATTTTATTACCCTGACCTTTTTGGTAATTATAAAAAGGATCTTGGCGTTTTAGATTTATTAAAAAGAAAGCTGAGGTTTTATCGTATTAATAAAAAGGACTCTCTCCCGCCATCTGACGTCATTTTCTATCACCGGCGCTGATGTAGCAAGGTTATTTTAAAATTTGCTACAGTATATTTATCATATTACCACTCAACCAAAAAATTAAATAAACTCCCACCCCCTCCGCCAATTTTTTTTTAATTTAAAATTCTTCTTCTTTTTCTTCATCTTCTTTATTTTATTCATCTTTATTTATTTATCTTTTTTTTTTTAAAGGTCAAATATTTTACCTTTTTTATAAAATTCAATCATTAAAGGCTACTTTGAGCTTTTCAAAATATTGTTTAGGGTTATTTATATTTTACTACCCTGATATTTTTGGTAATTATAAAAAAATTTTGACATTTTAAAATTATTAAAAAGGATCCTGAGATTTTATTGTATTAATAAAAAGGACCTTTTTCAGCAAATAAGGAAAAATGACTTCCCTTTCACAACGGGAAAATCATAATTCTAAGTGGCCAAAAAACCTTTACGGTAATTATCATGCAATTTTAGATCAAATCGAAATAAACCAAATGGCCCCAAACCTTTCAAAATAACGTCAAATGGTTAGAGAGGGTCCTTTTTATTAATAAGATAAAATCACGGGGTCTTTTTTAATAATTTCACAACGTCAAGGTCCTTTTTATAATTACTAAAAAGGTCATGGTAGTAAAATATAAATAACCATATTTTTTATTATAATTTTTAAGCTTTATTTATTGTGGTAGATTAAAAATATTTTTTTTAAATATCATTTTTTTTTGCTCTTTTTTTTTATTTTTACTTTATATAAACCCATATTTTTTATTTAATTTAAATAACCTGTTATAAATTTTTTTTATTTTTTATTTTTAAACTAAAACGACATCGTTTTGGTAAGTGTGCAGAATCAAACCCAAAACGACGTCGTTTTGCTTACAGCCATTTTTGTTTTTTATTTCTATTTTTTTAAAAATCAAAACGACGTCATTTTGGTAAGTGTGCATAATCAGACCCAAAACGACATCGTTTTGCTTAAGGGAATGTACGTGTTTTTATTTTTCCAATGTCAAATGGCCGGAAATGGTCCTTTTTATTAATACGATAAAACCTCAGGGTTCTTTTTAATAATTCCAAAACATCAGGGTCCTTTTTATAATTATCAAAAATATTAGGGTAGTAAAATATAAATAACCCTAAAAATTTGATTAAAAATCTAACACAAATTTTATTCTAGGGACCAAATTGATACAATATGAATTATATAGGGACTAAATTGACAAAACTAAAAATACAAGGATTAAATTAACATTATTAGTAAAGTACATGGACCATTGTGTTAATAACCCAAAAAATAATATAATTTAGTCAAAACTACATTATAAAAGGGTATGTGTTGTTTACATTTTAGTACCCTGAAGTTTTTGAAAATAATAAGAAAAGATGACCTTTTTGAATGGATTTGGGCTCTCTAGCCAAAACGAATCCTATTTCAGCTATTACCTTCTCTATTACTATGTTCTCATACGCCGGAGTAGACGGTATCACGAAGAATGTACCACGTAGTGAGTAAGAGATCGTTAAGTAGGTGCGCCTTTATTAAAAAGGCTCCTAAGTTTTTGTCATATTAATAAAAAATACTTAAATTTTTATCGCATTAATAAAAAGGTCCATCTCTGACATGATAATATCATTTTTAGTCGATAAAGCTAACGTAACAGCTGTGGTTTTATTAATTCTACAGTAAAATGATAAAAGTCTCAGGCTGGGGGTCGTCGGAAACAACCTCTCTTCAAGGTAGCTCCCTAGAGGGGGAAGGCTGCGTACATATACCCCCCCAGACCCTGCTTTTGCGGGAGCCCTTGGAGGCACTGGGTTTGTTGTTGTTGTTGTTGTTGTTGTTGTTGTTGTTGAAAATGATAAAAGTATTCTATAATAACTATATTTTAAAACAAATTAAACGAAAATAGATAGCTTCTACATAATATAACATCTCGATTTCGTGCTTATAAAGTAAGAATAAAGGTATTGAAGTGTACGTTAGATTTTTTTTTTTATAGCATTAATAAAAAGCAATTGTCATGTCAGCTCTGTGATAAAAAATGACGTCATTACACTTGTGAGAGGCACGACAAAAATTTAAAGGCCTTTTTAATAATTTAAAAAGGTTAGTCTTTTTTTATTATTTTTAAAAATGCCGAGGAACTAAAATGTAAATAACCCTAAGCACCAACAACAACAACAGACCCCAAGGGCTCTTGCATAAGCGGGGTTTGGGAGGGGTGGATGTACGCAGCCTTAGCCCTAGAGGATGTAACCCTACCAAGAGACTATTTCCAAGGATCCCCAACCTTAGGTCACCCATCCTAACACTACTACGCTTAATTTTAGAGTTTTAATAAAATTTAATTATATTAGTATCTGATAAATTAACTCTATAAATAACCTTTGGAGTAAAAATAAGAAAATAACAAATGGAGTAACCAATTGCAAATTGAAAGGCATAAAAGACAGTACAGAAATTGGAAAAGAGGATCTACGAGTGGCATCTCCGAATCTCTCCCTCTCCGATTCTCAGCATCTCCCCCCCAACACCATTTGCATATATACCCCTCTCTCTCTCCTCCCCTCTTCTTCTTCCTCCATACCCACCAAGAAGAGAGAGAAAATATACAGAGAGAGAGAGATGAATGTGTTGGAGTCCTCTTCTCCCCTTCAATCCCTCCCTTTCCCCCTTTACCATCACCTTACTTTCTCTCTCTTTCCCAACCTCGTCGCCTGCGCCGCCTTCCTCGCCGCCGCCCTCACCTTCTGGCTCCGCCACCGTCCCCCTGCTACGACGTCGTTTCATCCCAACACCCCAGAGAAACAGCCTCAGGATGAGCCCCACGTGGACCAAAACGACGACGACCAACAAACGCGGCGTAATTCTACATCCTCCGCTTGTAGTACGACGTCGTTTAGTTTCTCAACCCCAGTTGGTGGGGCTGACGTGGGACAGACTAGGGGGAAGTTTGCGGTGTACTACTCGGAATCAGACCATGAGGAGGAGGAAGATGAAGAGGAGAGAGAAAAGGGTGACGTGGAAGAATATGATTGGGTGATCGTAAAAGAGTGGGGAAGCAAACCAATAGTTACGGTGGGGTTGCGGGGAGGGGATCTGGGGTGGTACGTTTACCAAGACCGGAGAGTCATCAACGGCAGCGTTGTGAGGTTGTGGGACGGCTGTAGTCCTCGCCGGCGGTCATCTCCGCCGCCGTCTCCGGTGGCGTCAAGGAGGGTGGGATAGTGGGAGAGGATTAATTAGACTCCATTAATTACTAATGGTAATGTTATGGCATAGTAAAATTGTTATTGTCGGGCAATATTATTATCTTTATACTAATTTTATAGTTATCATTTCCTTTGAGTTAATTATTATTTTAACGATAATAATTTTTACTCGGGAATTAATTAGTAAATGTTAGGTTGGATAGTGGGAGAGGAAGAAGGTGGAGATGTTATTAAATGTACATAAATTTTTAGTAATAAATTTTAGTTGTTGTTGTTGTCCTTTCTTATTGTTGTTGTTTTTGTTTGTACCAAATTAATTATTATTTATTTAAGTAAAAATTATTTTTGGACTTTTATCTAACAGTTTAAATTTTTTGAAAAGTTGGTTCCATGATGTTGTTTGAGTTTAGAATTATTTTTTGGCTATTTTTAAAAATTAAAAATTTAAAGGTAGTTTATTGTTTGAGATAATATTAGAGTTCGGTTTATTTAAAGGTTAAGATATAAGGTGAATTTGTATATTATTTATGCTTATGGACATTTAAGTTAAGGACATCCATATTTGTTCCTTCATCTAGTAATTTAAGATCTCTTTGTTAACATTTTTTATTCATAGTTTTTAGCTATTTTTAGAAACTAAAACCGTAATTTGACAATTTATTTTTTTCTAGGTTTTGTTTGATCATATTTAATTTTTTTTTTCTGATTTAACTGAAAACTAAAAATAAAAAATTATAAACTAAAAAATTAGGTTTTAAAATTGATACGAGTTGCTAAGTAAGAGATCACAAGTTCCATTCTCAGCATTGTTAATATTATCAGAATTTATCACAACGTATGAGATGATTACGTGCACTATTTATATTGTGAATATAACAAGTATTTGCATGAGCACGCTTATTCGAATATAAAGCAATTTGTAAACATTTATCTGATAACTTAAAATTTTGATATAATAGATTATATCTTAATACAACAACATACACAGTGCCTCAAGGGCTTCCGCTTAAGCAGGGCATAGGGGGCGAATGTACGCAGCCTTCCTCCTTCAGAACATTACCCCTAAAGAGAGGCTGTTTCCAAGTGTCCTCAATCTGAGGATGAGAACTTTCTGGAGTTCACCATCCTGTTACTGCTCTCAATGAATGACAATAATTACAGTAGGCTCAAAATTATCAAAAACAAACAAAAGAAAAAAAAAAAGGATTTTTTATTTCTCTTACTAATATATATTATTAGATTGATATGAAAATAAAATTGTTTAAGGTGATTTGCTTGTTGGTTGTTCAAAAGGCCACTGCCTAATGAGTGATGGGGTATCATTATATCTTGGTGCCCATCAAATATTAATTTAATGCTAGAAAACTATTAAAATTAATATTTTGAAAAGTTTTTATAAATTAAAAATAACTATCCTACTTACCTACCAAAAGAAATTTTCTTTAAATTAATTTGTATATACGTCCTCGGAATGAGAAAATATATTAACAAGGATACTAAAATAATAAGGTAATTAATAGTCGAGATTCAAATTGACTGTAATTTTATGCATGTAACCAAACACTATGATTTGTACTAAACATTATTATCACAACAAGCAGTTAAACAACTATATAAGTGTGGATCGTGACATCTTTTAGAATCATTTGGAGCAATAGGATATGCAAGGGATAGTCTTAAGAAGAGAGCCAAAGCGAACTAACGTGCTTGAGATGAGAGAATGAAACTAATAGTATCAATATTGATAAGCTCGATCGTTCAAATTTAATTTTTGGAGCAATGAATAACAGTGGATCAGATGTGCTTCAACTATATTAGATCCGAGTTGCTAAATTTTCGTCACCCTTAGGGCACACAAAAATATGATGTACACAACATATGAGGTGGCAAGCTCGAGAGGACTAAAACCAAGAGTTTCCTAATAGAAAACCAAGGCAACTCCGTGGCTGGTGTTTCTAAGCATAAGAATTCTCGTAAAAGTGTTATTCATCCTAAAACAATGGAAACGATAAGATTTTATGTAGAAACTTTGTTATAGAGTTAGGCTCAACTTTGCTTGTCACACAGACTTCAAACGACGCGGTAAGACCGTAGAGAATTGCCTTCTAAACAAGATTAAATTCCTGAAGTTGATATCCAACAACCGGATTGTTACCCACAAAAAATAACGGTAAATAGAGTAGCAGACCAGTTAGCCAAATAAGAACCCCACGAGTCCTTGTCACTTTGCATGGTTGCGACTCAGGACAACTCTTTCCCATCATCTCTTAGCTATGTTTTTCATTTCTGTGAAATTTTTTTTTTTTTTTTTTTTGGTGGAGTCGTGCACTTTTACTTAAACAAACCATTAGGGCAGACGGACAAGATTGTAGGGCCTACCTACAATCATCAAGAAACATATATGTTAAGAAATTTGGACAAATTTGATATACTATGATGCCAATTTGTGAGGGAAAATCTTGAACAAACTTGATATACTCGGATATCAATTTGTTAGGAAATTAATACCTCCTTAATGGAAAACTTAACACCCCAGAACTTGATTCGATTCAAATACTATAACAAACAAGAAAAGTAAATAATAGTATAAAAGAGAATAAACGACGAACACAGAGATTTACATGGAAAACACTTCTTCAATCGAGAAGGGAAAAACAATGGCGGAGATAGAGATTCTTTATTGATCACGAATAATGAAAGAATTACAAAGACACTTCTTCTGAATGAGATCTATGGAGAATTACTAAATCACTCCCTCTAAACTCTCGTAACGCTCTCAAATCAATGATGACGGCAACTCACTTTGATTGGATACAGAAACTGAAAACCCTACAGGTCTATTTATAACAAACGGCTAGGGTAAGCGAACCCCAATCGATCGGCGGAGTCTCTGTTGCTCCCATGCTCCAGCGCTGCACCCGATCGATCGGCTTGCTCATGGCGAGACTTATAACTAAATTATATAAATTTGAGGTATATTCCTAACAATAAAAAAGGAAAAAGATTAGGAAGAAGAAGATGAGGAACTAGCTTGTCTAAGGTAGGAAAATAAATATACAGTATATGATAGTTAAAAACCAAGATTTGAGAGCCCAATAAAATATCAACTAAAAATTTACTTTGTTACGATAGCTTAATGTTGAAAAAATGATACAAGCTAACTTTTAGTTCTATGAGAGAGTTGCATCTCACACTGGAAAAATAGTGTAGATTATCCTTTGGTTAACATGTACATCCTTTTCTTAACGGGGTACATTTATTTTTTAGAAAATATTTTTCAAGAGCCGTTACTAATCATTGACCCGTAGCTGTTTAATGTCATTAAATATAACTGTTGGAGATTCATAAATAATTAACAACATTACCATTGCAATTTATTACGTCCGAATATTACCAGTGCAAATTAAAACCTCATTTAATTACGCCCCACTATTTTAACTCCCTAATTCTTTCCCAGCACCTCTCCATTCACAAGTCTTCAACGACTCTGTTCTTCTCTCTCTCTCTCTGTCTCTCCGCGTGGATGAATAAAAACTCCATTGATGAAGCTCTTCCACCATTAATCTAGGAACAACACGGCCTTTTTTTTAACATCTCAAATTTTGGACAAAGTTCTTAGGCACTCCTACCTAACAATTAACGAGTATACGTTAAAAGTCGGATCGTGTTAATCATGGAGGACGAACTGCCGGTTAGTAAGATCTTTCTAATTACTCTCTCCTTTGTTCTTATGCTTGAATATTAGTCAATTTTTCTAACACTCGAGTTCGAATAAGGGGTGTAATATCAGCCCGTTAATATATACAACATGAAACCATGAGTTTAATTATATAAAAACTTAGTACTATATTGTATAATATAATTATACATTACAGTATATAACAATTAAATACTTAAGTAAGTAAAATAAAGCATTTTATTTTACTTAATATTAAGAGAATATTCCCTCATTATATTCGTATGGTTGAAACTTTATTATTGGAATAAATAGTTCAATAATTCACACACAAGTCAAAATTTATGACACCTCTGAATACTTTATAATTGAAAGGATTTTCCAACGATCAGTTAATAACTAATTTTTGATATTGTGTATTTTCTATGAAGCATCAGTTTTCCTATTGAGGGCCAGATAATTGGTAAATTATTTTAGGGTTATTAACGTTAAAAGTCTCTGTGCTTTATTTAAAATGTCAATTTAGTCTCTATACTTTTAATTGTATCAACTTAATCCCTGTACAATTCAAATTATGTCAATTTAGTCCTATAGTTGAAATTGAAGTTAAGTTAACGCTATAATTTTTAACGATTGATATAAACCGAATCACTAAGTCAATATAAGTGTTGAAGACTCCACATGTGAGTCTTGTGGAATCTCACATCAGAATTGAGAGAAAGAAAAGATTACCTTATAAGTCTAGTAAGTTACTCTACCTATTGCCAATTGGTTTTAGGATAGAACCCCACTTGGGCTTATATGTGGATTTCATATGTTCCAACTCCGTGGGTTAGGCCTAAAGGCCGGGTGAAATTTAACATGGTATCAGAGCGGGTTGTTGATCCCGATCTCGTGTTTATCGCACCTTGTCCTCATGAAGAGGAGGTGCATTTATGTTTGGTGCGCCAAGGGCCTCTCTAGTATGTTAGATCCAATTGGATCGGAGAAGGCGAGGGGTACGTTTGTCACAGACTCACATGTGAGGGGGAGTGTTGAAAACTCCAAATGTGAGTCTTGTGGAATCCCACACCGGAGTTAAGAGAAAGAAAAGATCACCTTATAACCCTAGTGGGTTACTCCACCTATCGCCCATCAATTAATAAACCATTATTTTATTTCACATGAATTCTTTGATACCCCCATGAATGCAATCGTATGGCGCAATCTTTTGTTAGGGACTTTACATGTGAGTCTAGTATAAAAATTTCACTTTACAGTTGTGAGAATGAAAAGATTAATACATAAGTTTAGTGGATTACTCCACCTATTGCTAATTGATTATAGGATGGAACCTTACTTGGACTTTATATGTGGATCTCATATGTGTCAACTTGGTGGATTAAGCCTAAAGCCCTGGTAAAATTTAACATCTTTCAAGGGTTAAAATTTTTGGACTTTTTTTGCAAAATGGCCCCAACTGAAAAATTTTTTAGAAATTCGGCCCCATTTGAAAAATATTTAGAAAAATGGCCGCATTTACTGTAGCAAGATGGGTGCACGACGTACGGAATGTCGTGCACCAGTGTTGCACGACCCTCTGTACGTCGTGCAACATAAGGCCACTGACGCCGTTCCGTACAGCGTACAACAGTAACCCAGTTTTTTTTTTTTTTTTTAAAGTTTTAACTCTTTAAAATTAAAAAAAATTAATAAAATTTCTTTTTAATTTTAAAATAAAAATATCCCTGGGGCACTTATCGGCTGGTTTATTTGCTTAGGTTCAATCACATACTATTGGGCTTTTACTATTTGCCTATTAAGTGCCTTGTACTATTTTAAGTGCCCGTACTTATGCTTTGTGCTTTTGCTTATGCTTTCAGGATGCCTGCTCCCATAATGACACAATATTCAGGTTGGGGGTCCTCGAAAACGGCCTCTCTTCCACCCGGAAGGGAGAAGGCTGCGTACATCCGCCCTCCCCAAACCCCGCTTTCGCGGGAGCCTTTGGCACTGGGACTGTTGTTGTTAAATTATTTTAATTCTTAATTTTATAATTTGAATCACTAAATACGTATACATTTTAAATTAAAAGGTATATGTATATTATTATTTAAGCTATTAATAAGGAAGATATAAATGAGTGACACATTTGAATGAGGAGATGGTGATTCAAATTTAAAATATATCTCTCATTTATATCCTCCTTATTAATAGTATTATAATAATATACATATACCTTTTAATTTAAAATGTATACGTATTTAGTGATTCAAATTATAAAATTAAGAATTAAAATAATTTAACAACAACAACAGTTCAAGTGCCAAAGGCTCCCGCGAAAACGGGTTTTGAGGAGGGCGGATGTACGCAGCCTTCCTCCTTCCGGGTGGAAGAGAGGCTGTTTTCGAGGACCTCCAATCTGAATATTGTGTCGTCATGGGAGCAGGCATTCTGAAAGCATAAGTAAAAGCACAAAGCATAAGCACGGGCACTTAAAATAGTACAAGGCACATAATAGGCAAATAGTACAAGGTCAATAGTATGTGATTGAACCTAAGCAAATAAACCAGCCAATAAGTGCCCCAGGGATATTTTTATTTTAAAATTAAAATAATTTAAATTAAAAAAAAAAATTATTAATTTTTTTTAATTTTAAAGAGTTAAAATTTAAAAAAAAAAAAAAAGGGGTTACTGTTGCACGCTGTACGGAACGGCGTCAGTGGCCTTATGTTGCACGACGTACAGAGCGTCGTGCAACACTAGTGCATGACATTTCGTACGTCGTGCACCCATCTTGCTACAGTAAATAGGGCCATTTTTCTAAATATTTTTCAAATGGGGCCATTTTGCAAAAAAAGTCAAATTTTTGATGTGGTAACCTTTACTCTTATATGGTAGGTACAGGTTAAGAAAACTAAAGGTCAAAACTTCATCTAACCCCTCTGTAGGGATGAATTCATCCCACCCATACATTATCAAAAAAAAAAAGAAGGGATGAATTCATACATATCGGGTCGATAGTACAAATTGTTGAGTATGATTAGATTAACTTGACCCAATTTTTTTGAGCTACCTCAAGGTGGTTCAGGTGAATTTGGATCATAGATCAGAAACAAGTGGGCCTGATTCAAGTTAAATTCTTTCTTTCTACTCATACAATTATTTTGGAAGTAGAATATATGTACATTTTAAAGATATTTACGAAAAAAAAAAATAAAATTTGTGGCACTCGTAAGAACGCGTAAATTTACATGAAGTTGAATCATATTGATTGCATGGTTAGACTCTTCTCATGCCAACAACATGGCTTGTTGGATCAAAGCTCTAGCTCGTATCAATTCGACTCCAAACTTTTCAGACAAATTCACTCATTATCTATGTATTACGGTAACATTTTGCTCATATTGAGTGAAAAATCTTAAAAAGATTTTTACTCCGCATAGGGTTAAAAGTTTTGTACTATGGCGACAAGTACAATACTTTTAACCCCTCTATAGGTAAAAATTCTTTTAGGATTTAACATTTAGCGCTCTTTGTTTTTACAAACCAAACAAGAAGAGAGGAAAAATTTCCAAGGCGTCACCCCTCCAAAACATCGTTTTGCACAAAGAACTAATACATACGTCAAATATATGGGTTATTTATATCAAAAATCGTTATACTTTGTTTACTGTATCAAAAATCGTTATACTTTGTTTACTGTATTAATTTAATCTTTATACTTTAAACTGTATCAATAATCATTGTATAGCTTAAATAATGTCAATTAGTCTAAAAGTAAAATTAACATTAAATAGGCAACATAATTTTTAATGATCAGCACATAAGTGAACTTATATTGAGTCAATATCTTAGTTTGTATTTAATCATTTGTGTTACATAACCGAACTCCTAAAAATTACATCATTAACTTAAACTTTAATTGCATCGTAAAAATAATTTTTTTTAACCAAATGGCAAGCAAGATATTATAATATATATATATATATAAAAAACGTGGGAATAAATTTAGCATTGTGTAAATAGTAACAAATTATATTGATACAAGTAAAGTAAAATGACTCGGTCATGTTTAGTCTTGCATGAAGTTCATAGATTTTGGCTTTGAAGTCATCAAGACTTGAGGTTTTGAAGATGACTTTTTCTTATTTCCCAATTTCTAGTTTAAGTTTTTACTCAAAAAAATGAAAAAAATTACAATAAAAAAACATTTTCAAAATTTAATCTATGGTTTTTATAATCTCGTTTGGTGTTGCATTAACATGAAAATATCAAATATAAGATAGTATCAAAACGTCACAAATAGTAATATAATTTACTCGAACTATGATAAATTGCTCAAATGAGGAGCATAACGGGCCATTACTATTCTAGCACAATAATATTTTCTCAAGCCTGAGTAAAAGACTACATATATTTGATCCTCTCTACGTTGTCCACTCGATCAGAGTAGCAAAGTACCGCATGAATGAAATTAGCGAATGATCATGAGTTCAAAACTAAACCTTGATAAGATTTTTGTGTACTTTTGGCACTAGTCGACATGTTAACGAAACCCTTTTATTCGTTCTTTGGAAAACCTTAGGATCAATTGATGTCGTTTGGTCAGGAGCCATCTTGAACCATTGAAGCAGTTGCTCGAGTTCAGTACGATTCACAGCCTGGAATGTACGAATGAGAGACTAACACATTAGCCATTCAGACTAGGTCGAGATTCACTAATATCAACGGTTAAAGAACCACGTATTCAAAAAGTTTGAACAGTTAGGTTAAGATTCAAGAATAATTTTGTACTCTAACATGTCCTCCTTATGTGAATAATACACAAGCCCATCTCATACTCTATGCTTGCATTATACTTTTAAGAGTTTAAGCTAGTGTTAAAATTAGAGCTGGCAACATTTGATCAAAGATACTGGGTTCGGGTTGGATTTCTAGAGCCGGGTAAAATTTGGGTTGACATGTTTAACTCATTTAAGCAGTTGGGTTGAATTTGGGTTTTGAGTTGAGTCAACTTGTTTCAATACATTTAATCCATATTTAATATGATTATAACGAGTCATTTGATTGTTTACTATTACTATTTTATAATATCTTTGTACCCTATGTCGAAATGGGGTAATTTGAACTATGTCTGACCATTTTAATTTGATTATTTATTTTACAATTGTAAATGTGGCATGTACCATTGCTAGTGTCAACATAAGGGCATATTATTGCAATGTTCGTGAATTGACCAAGTAGCATACAACAACAACCAAAAACAAAAAAAGCAGAACCAACCATATAATTAAACAGAACAGCAGGTTTCTCATTTATTAATTGATTGGGTAAGGCTTTAGTAACCCCTTCAATAAATATGTTAGGTTCAGTTAGGTTTCAGGTCAACCCCTTTTTCAGATGTTGGGTGTATTTTTAACCTCATAATTAATGTATCTGAAAAAGAAAAAGTAGGAAAAGAAAATGAAAAAGAAAGGGAAAAAAAGCTGAAAAATATCAGAAACAAAAAAGAAAGAAAATTGAGTTACATGAAAGTGGAAAAATGAGAAAATAGAGAAGGAAAAGGAATTTGAACCTTCACCAAAAGTGTTTTTTGAGTTAGGGTGTTTTTGGTTATAAATAGAGTGTGTAGGGTGAATTAGTGAAGTAGAGAATAGAGAAGAGAAAGAAGAGAAAAATGTAGTGTGTGGTGTGGGTTGCTGTAAGGGGTGTGCCCAGAGCGTTTTTGTTTGTGAGGTCATGATGTTAAGTGGGTCTCCCCGAGCATGAAGAGAGTAATGCTCGGGTGCCTTGTTTGAGTGTTGAAAATTTGTGTAACTTTCTCCATTTAAAGCTGCGTTATGGGAGGGCTGGTGGCTTGCCTTGCAAAGCTACATTGTGCGAGGGCTGGTCGCTTTCTGTTCAAAGCTACACTTTGCGAGGGCTAATGGCTTGCCATTCAAAGCTACGTTGTGGGAGGATTGGTGACTTACAATGCAATAGTTACATTTGGGAGATGATATTGATTATAATATGAGTTTGGGGGTTTCAATTAGAGATTGTAATTCCTAAATTTCATAGTGGATGTGGTACCCGTTTGGGTCCCATGGTGTTTCCCTCTAGTTGAGAGAGGGTTTCCACATAAAAATATCGGTATTGATTTTTTGTTGTTTTTTTGCTTCGGCTTGTGTTTGATGTGGAATTTTCCCAACATTATATACCCTTGTGTGACACAAACACGAATACGACAAGACACATTTGACTGAAAAATGAAATTTCAGAAGTGTTTCCCCGAGAAGCCTTACCGTGTCATACCGCTGCGTGACACTGTCTTCTATACCATGCAAGTAACCTGAAGAAGCAAATTCTCGAGTCCATAACCATCCCATAAAGCTTAAAACATTTCGATTTCAAACTCGAACATGGCTGAAATTAAGACAAGTACCTGAGTATGCCATGTCTTTGAAAATCAGCAGACTCCTGGGCATCAGTAGAACAGAAAAGCTCTGAGGATTATCTGCAGATTCTGCAGATTTTCCGTCTGAACGCTCCAATTCAACATCGCCTTCTACGGTGTTGTTGTGATGGAACAATCTCGAGTGAGTAGTAAAGTCCATAACGACAGGCGATTCGAGAGATAATATTGCTGCTGTTGGGAAGTAAGCTGGTCCATCTTGGTGAGGCTGCGTCATGGAAGAAAAAGCTAATCAGAACAAGCCATGGAACTAGACTTGGTCAAACTGTGAAAAAACTATTTTTTTTCAAAAGTACTTTTGTAAAAATTATATCAATAAGGGTAATTGCCTGAAAAATTTATGTTTCCTTCTACTTTAAAGGAAAAACCCTTTTTCTCAGCTTCTACTTAAAAGTAGAAAAAAAGTTTCTTTTGTTCAAAAACAATTTTTTTCAGACCAAACACTCTCAAATCCTTAAAAAATGAATTTTTTTTTTTTTTTTTTAAACATAGCACTTTTTTTCCAAACAAAAAGTTTGGCCAAGTAGGCCCAAAATCATGGTTTCCAGTCGCGGGCATGGTTGCAATGTAGCAGAACCGAGGTGTTGGAAGCCAATAACGAGTTGCAGCGACTGTGTTGGGCATTTCTAGTATAAAAAAAAATTCTAGACATTTCTTTTTATTCAAAATATGTCGCCAACTTGTGTTAATAATATGTAGTATACGTTTTTCCCATTTTACTTTTCCTCAAAACATATTTTTGTAATTAATTTGTATAACTTTCTGATGTTCATTTTAGTAAGTACAGTTTAGATGCATTTTGGATGTCATTACAAAATACTATTACGTAAGGTCACTGGCGTAACAAATGGCAAAAAGACCTGTTACATAATAATCACTATGTTATATAATTACCTTTTATTTGATCCATTTAGAACTAGCAGATGATCTAATGAAATAGAACATAGTTATAAGCTCATAAAATAAGGTCCGTATAGTGCAAAGAATAAGCCAATGTATGCTAAAAGGTTAAATACTGTACTTGAAAGCATCCCGGCTCAATTGGGGTTGGGAAAGGATTTGGATTGCAGAAAAAAATAAGAAAATGGAAGTCACGGAATCAAATAACGGTTCATTGTCATAGTCACAGTGTCATTGAAGCACAGTGTTCCAGACACACATAATAGGTCAACGCAGTCAAGTGTCCTTTTTTTAAGAAACATAAGTTGCTTTCAACTTCATGCTTATGAAAAATTGAATGAACACCCGTATAGTGATTCATTTTAACATGCAAGCACATATATGACCGTGCTTTAACAAATAAAATACAGTACATATACAATATGGAGGACGCACTACGTAATAGTAAATCATGTAACAATGAGTTCAAAATCGAGTATACAACAGCTTTCATTTCCATGACGGAGAAATAGCCAATGGGAGTCGGGAAAATGAGAACACGAAGAACAAAACACACACACAGAGAGAGAGAGAGGGGGGGAGAACGGGAGAACCATTATGCCTTGATGAGGAAGGTATTCATTGATGAGAACATGATTGGGTGCAGCAGGAAAGAGCCCAGATTCTTCACATATCCTTTCTGTAATCTTTGTTAGCCATGGAGGTACTGCACATATGTAATAGGAGCATTTTAATGGATTCACAAACAAACTGAATGAATGCTTTTTGTAAAACTAGTTTACTGCTAATCTTGGAATACGCAAAATAAGGCCCGATCAAAAAAGTTGACATATATGAGGTCGTCTTATGGGCCTAAGTAAGATTCCATTCCAAAACCAATTGGTCTTAGGTGGAGTAACCCACCAAGCTTTATATATTAATTTTCTCTCTCACAACTCCAATGCGGAAAATTTAACTATACTCAAATGTGAAGGTCACCACAGGATGGTGTAATATTTTTCAGATAACCTGAATTTTCGTAATGCTTTTGAGGCAGTCCCTATGATTTAATATGTTCCTGAGTATCCGCACCATCATATGCCATATTTCTCCTCATGATCTCATACTTTAGGGCTTATTGATCTAATTTTAGCTTTATTTACCAGAAGAAGCTGTTGTGTCAGCTACAGAAGTGCTTAATGAACCTAAAAACATGTCAGTGGTGCAAAAAATGACAGAAATGCATTCAATCAAACCAAGAATATGCAATGTAGCGTGAAATGGTGGAAGAAAAACTTTGAGAAAATCTAAATTTTTGCGTTATTGGACATATATGTCCCTACTATCTACTAAATGATGTCGGTTGTTTCCCCTCGGTTTCCCCTTTTAACTTGAATGAACATGACATGCCAATTAACCACTAACAGGTAAACAGTATAATCATGATTACACGAAGAAAAAACACATCAAATAATACTAGGTACCTCAAAAACGTTACAAAAACTCGAGCTATTAAAAATATTACGCCTAACCTCGAGATACTTGAAAAGATTTTTTTTTTTTCCGATGTTTCTCTATGGAAAAAAGACACGTAATCAGGTAGTAGACTGTGTACTTGCAGAACCCCAATTTAGACTAACATGTATTTCTTAAAATATGGGCATATCATGCCTTGCATCCTCAAGTTTCAAAATTTCATCCTTCAAATAATTTTCAACAAAAGCTGTTAGCCCAATGTTGTTTACATTGCGTTATTCAGAATTATGTCCAGAGGTGACGGCTTCTCATGATGGAGAAGTCCACAGAGGTGACGGCTTCTCATGATGGAGAAGTCCACTCTATTCACAATAACTAGACAACTTTCGAAAGTGGGGCCAGGGAGTGGCTGCGATTTATCATATAATGTGCAATGTTGGGATTTTTTTATGGGAAGGAAGGATAGATCAGTTTTAATTATGCTCGTAAAATATTGTATAAATATCCATGCATTTACTATCATTTTGATAGTTTTAATCATATAAGCACATTTATAAGCATGTTTTAATAAATAAAACATAATGCCTATCATATTGGAGGGCATTACAAAAACACATTAACAGCCGACCATATAATAGCTAGTTCAAACTCTGTTACTTGGCATTCGCTGCAGTGTGTAACAACTGTTACTTGATAAATTCATCAAAAATTGTTAAGAAGATGAAAATATATAGTCCATTATATGAAGCATGAAATCTAGAAGGAAAGACCAATAAAATGCAATGAAATATTTGAAAGAACTAGTCGTGAATGAATTGCTAGCATTTGTAATACTACTTACAGTCCTGGCTAAGAAGACCCTTCTCATGGACAACTCCCCCTGCAAATTAACGAAATCAATCAAAAAACAAAAAGAAGCAGGCACCGTTTAGACAAAAAAGCTTTCCCATCTCCTTCCCGTTAATTTTTTGAATATTTTCATAGTAATAACTACTAATATGGAGAAAATATTTTCTCCACTGAGAAGAAGTTGATTTCCCCTCAACAAAAGAGGTATACATTTCCACCATAGAGAGGAAAACATTTTCCACTGTAATCTCAAGTCATATACTTCACTTCAATCTCAACTGTAGACCTCATACAATTTCACAGAATGAAATTATTTTCTTCAGCTAGAAAGACAATAATTTTCAAAGAAAAAATATTTTTGATGCACTTACCCCAATTCTGCAATCTTCGGTTCTTCAGTGTTTTCCATTTAGAAATGGGTGCTTGGTAGATCTATTAACAAAAATGGACAAGATCAGAAATGTGCATAAACCTTCATATTGGGAAGAACAACTATGAAAGCATCAACACGAAAAGGAACAATATACATGATTAAGAAGTTGTGTTTGTTCAGCATCAGTGATGAAATCCGGAACGTACATCAGTGTTGGGACGGGACCAACTACGAAATTTTGCAGCTTCTCATCTGCTTCCATTATGCTGTTCATAGGAAAAACGTCAAAAAGTGTTCATAACTTTGTCGCCTATCCTAAAAGTGATTCTGAAAAATGGCAATGGTCAATAATCTAATGAGTACCCGTATCTGAAGAGGATAGTCACTTGACTGGTCGGTCAAACCGGATTAGGATAATTACTTCAACTCACCATCCTACCTTTTAAGTACTAGCATTGGGCACTAGGACATTAATATGATATATACATACTTCAAATTAAACAAAAAGAAGGGCGAGTACTGCAAGTTAGGAGAAGTAAATAGACAAGAAAACGCAGATACTTGCATCTTTCATACATCCGATGACAATGCCCAATAAAACAGTACCCGTGCACTTGAAAATCAATTTTTAGAGACCAAAAATAGCCATCTCAAATCCTTCATTGCTAAAATTTTGTAATTAATTTTGAACGAATTTGTGACAGATGTAGATTCGTTATTTGAAACAGCTTCTGAAACAGACTATGAACCATTTCAAAACGTTACTGTTGCATTAGGCAATGCTTAATAATGTCTAGATGCCATCTCAATTTGAGACGATTTAGTGAAGGCCTAATGGTCATCTCAAATTTGGGGCAGCAAAAACCCAATGCTAATTCGACTCAATTTCTGACGGGTTAGTGAGAGCTATATATGTAAAGAGATATATATACTGCTACATAATACAATGAAATGCAACCAATTTAAAATATACAAATCACCTTGTACAAAATTTATAACATCAGTTAAATACACAATATTAACATACATAAACAAAATTCCAATATTATATATTTATAAATTTTCAAAAGAGTCGCAAATCAAAGCGAAAACAATTACCGATATTAACTTCCAGGTCGCTGATGAAGTCTTAGCTCAATGAGTGAAACACTATCAAAATTGAGATTCTAGGACGCGATATCCTATGTTCGGAAATCCTTACCCTAACCCCGCTTGCCTAACCAGAAAAAATGTTAATGTCGGTTCAGTCAAGTTGAAACTATAACACAAGAGGTATCGGTTTTAAATTCTTCGCCACACCTATCTACCATAAACGAAATATAGTTCCCCGCTCTATGGCATATAATAGTACACTCCTATCTCCACAAAGTGACTGTAAATTGCATCATTGAAGTAAATCACAGATTATTACGCTTTATTTAGTTCACAAGCTTCGCGTTTTATTTGTTTTTTGTCCCTTGTTTGTGATGAAATAAATTTTTGCCGTGGTTACTCAACCAGATTTTATAAAAAGGTGATGTTCTATGGCGGAAGGGTGAGCCGTAAAGGTAATGTCATCTTCCAAATTTTGGACTAAAAGATTGCAATACATTCTATAGATCAAAATATCAGAAACCAAAAATGGGATACATCAAATTAATTAAAAAGTCACTAAGACAAAACAACAAACACCTAATCTCCACTATTCACTCTCTATATTCCCAAACAACTCAACATATCTGATATAGTAAAAAATAGAGGAGAAATGAATCCCACATCGGCGGGTTAAGCAAACGAATGCCAATGAATATACCCAAGTAGTTGCTCGACTCATTGCCAATTGGTTTAGGGTCAAACAAAATTCTTGAGATCAAAGTCCGAATTCGCCTAGAAGTTTTAAATATACAAAAAAAACGAAATCCCACTCTTCCCCGCAGAAAAAGTAACATATCCAACAATCTTTTGAGCATACATATCCAACAATTAATGGCATGTACCGTATCGTTTTATAGTAGCAGTTTCTTTATTTAAGAAACTAAAAAGCAACTTTTGGAAACGATTTTTTCTTGTTTTTCGTATTCTATTCCCAGTTTTCGATTCCAAACAGCCCCTAAATTATCTATCGTCGTTTCCACAAAACTATAAGTAACGAAATGGAAATTTGAGAAGAATCACATGAGGTACTTAGAGAACGAATCTTACATAGAAGTGAAAAAGAGAATCCAGTAGAGAAATTACCAGTTATCGTCGAGGAGTAGGGGTGATTGATAAAAAAGAGCAATCCCTTTTGGCGATATTAGCTTGCCAAATTTGAAATTTAACAAAACCCTAATCCCCAAATCATAAGAATATCGTAACTCTACTCATCGTAGTGGAAATCATCCCACTTGGGTGTTTATTAGGGTGATAAACATTGTGATCTTTAAGTTAATTTAGTGATTAAGTTGATTATTCTTTTAAGTTTGGTTAAAATATTTTCGGAAACTTTATTTGAGTGATTAATTTGTTTATCTCAAACAGTGATACCAAATGGGAGTTTTATTAAGAATTGAGTGATAAAATTTTTAAAATTTTTTATTACTTTT
Source organism: Simmondsia chinensis (assembly GCA_018398585.1). NCBI lineage: Eukaryota > Viridiplantae > Streptophyta > Magnoliopsida > Caryophyllales > Simmondsiaceae > Simmondsia > Simmondsia chinensis. Next base: position 23,328,140 of record JAGTTD010000017.1, on the reverse strand, counting down.
GAATAACTAACTTGCCATTTTTATGTTGGTTGTCGTATTGCATTAGCTGTCGTTGGTTGATCTTGCGATGGTATCATCATTATGGTATGGTGTTCCTCGGCTTTTGCTTAGGTCGTTATCACCGGAGAATCTCCTGCTATTCATGCCTCTTCCCACCTTGCTCATTACTACAATTGGGATGCTATTATCATTGAATCTGACTGCAAAGGAGCCGTTGATGCTATACCCTCTGGTGCTACTCTGCCTTAGAAAATTTCATCTATTGTTGATGATATTAGGTGTTTTGAAAGCTTTTTTCAGTCTTGTACTTTTGTTTGTACCCTACAATGTTGTAATGCTGTGGCTCATAGGGTTGCTCGAAACCATCTTGAATTATGTTGTAACTATGATTGGTGGATGAGCACTCCTCCTAAACTCGTTCCCAGTGTACGTGCAGATTTAAATATTATGTAATCTCACCTTCGGATTTTCTTGTACTTAAAAAAAAAAAAATGCTTGTCATTTTTACTCATTTGGGTAACCAAATTACGTGTTCTGAGGTATTAGAAAGAATGTGACCAATCAAGTAAAAAAATATCATTTCAAATAAAATACGCTTGTGCTCATATGTTAGCAACAACATCCCGAATATTTGGGAGTGGGGGATGAGCTTTCAATTCAAGACTTTATACTTAGGGTGAATAAAGTAGCAATTTACAGTACTGAATTTAACAGTTCCTGAGAGGTTAATTCATGCAGTGGTGACATTTTTGACATCACCAATGTAGATGTTCATGTTTTGATAGTTATTCCTATATCCCTGTATCCTGAAATTGAACTCGGATAACCTTGCCATGGTAGTTATGGTCTACACTGTCCTAGTAATTTTGATACTTAATCTTCTCAATCTTCGTACAAAAAGATCAATAATCTAACATCGGTGAAAAAGTTGCTGCAACTAGAGTGGTCTTTTAATTTTACATTTAAGTTAGATCATAGATACAAATGTCAAGAATTCGTAGCAATTTTTATTGTGAATTTTCCAATATAGTATCTAGTTACATATCCACCGATTTATTCATTTGGAATCGTTCAATACAATCATAACTTTTGAGAGAGTTGATTTCTCAATGTGACTTCCCAGCTTTGTTGACTGAAAGAACACAAGTTTGAATCCTAACATGCTAGAACTTCAAAATTATTGATGCACAAAGCATAATATAAGCAAGTGCCTTATCCGTGCTTCCCATTTGATAAACATTTGTGTGACACAGTATGTTGAAACATAACCAGTGATAGCCATAACCTATTAGATTAAACATTTGAAATAATTGATTACTGTTGCGGTTCCCTTCTTCCCATAAGGACCAAATCAGAATCAAAGAATAAGTACAATTCTAATCAAGCCTCCATTTATTTCGATAGAAAACATTTTCCATTTCAATCATAACTTTCTTTACTTAACTTCATAGCAATAACAATAAACTATATTTATTCCCGTGCGATGCACGGGTGGTATTTACTTGTCACCATAAGTTTTTAATAAAAATATGACGAAATATATTTTTTATATTAAGTCTTTAACAGGAAATATATTTTTCCTTTTTTTTGTATGGATTTTTTTTTGTGGATTAAATACTGAAAGTCTTAAACTAAAAATTTATTTTTGTTTTATTTTTGGTTCTTAGAGGTTTAATTCTTTTTCTTTTATGGACTAAATGCGAAAAGTCTGAAATCGAAATTTTTGGAGATCTAATTGGCACGCTGTTCTCAAATTACATAAGAGAAGTCTTAAGTTAAAAATTTATCGATCTAATTTTTCTTTTTTATTTTTGGTTCTTGGGGGCTGTTTTTATTTTGTAGAAGCCTTTTTATTTTTTCTATATTAAATACAAAAAGTCTAAAATTGAAAATTTGTTTTATTTATTAATTTTTAGAACTTTAACGAATTAATTTTTGTTGTATCTTAGTTTTCTTGATGCAGGAATATACGTTTGGCGTAGTGCGTTAGGATTTTTATCAAAATAACCCAACTATAACTTTTCTAGCAAAAAATAATCAAGATCTAAAAATTTGATTTTGAAAGATACTGAATTGGTGGTTCAATATGCCGCATGGTACGACGCCAAACGTATGAATTTTTTCAATAAAAAAATTTGACAAAATATATTTCCTATATTAAGTATTTAACAGAAAATTTATTTTTCCTTTTTTTTTTGTATGTATTTTTTTTCAATTGTGGATTAAATACATAAAGTTTTAAACTAAAAATTTATTTTTGTTTTAGTTTTGGTTCTTAGAGGTTTAACTCTTTTTCTTTTATGGACTAAATACGAAAAGTCTGAAATCGAAATTCTTGAAGGTCTAACTGGCACCCTGTTCTCAGATTATATAAGAGAAATCTTAAATTAAAAATTTATTGGTCAAAATTATTTTTTTTTAATTTTTGGTTCTTGGGGGCTGTTTTTATTTTATAGAAGCCTTTTTATTTTTCTATATTAAATACGAAAAATCTGAAATTGAAAATTTGTTTTATTTTTTTAATTTTTAGAACTTTAACGAATTAAGTTTTGTTGTATCTTAGTTTTATTGATGCACGAATATACGTTTGGCATAGTGCGCTACGAATTTTATCAAAATAACCCAACTATAACTTTTCTAGCAAAAAATAATCAAGCTCTAAAAATTTGATTTTGAAAGATATGAATTGGTAGTTCAGTGTGCCACATGGTACGATGTCAAACGTATGAATTTTTTCAATAAAAAATACGACAAAATATATTTCCTATATTAAGTCTTTAACAAGAAATTTATTTTTCTTTTTTTCTTGTATAGAATTTTTTCTTTGTGGATTAAATTTAGACGTCAATCAATCTCTCATTCACCGCTCTGTCATTGTCTGATTTTTGGTTGCTTGATCACACTCGAAATTATATGGGGCAGAGTGTCGACCAATGAAACAGAATCAAACACAGAGGATGAATGTAGCTGAGATGAGGATGCTGCGCTGGATGTGTGACCACACAAGGAAGGATAGGATTAGGAATGATGTAATAAGAGGTAAACTGGGTGTAGCCGCGATCGAGGATAAATTGCGAGAGCACCGCCTAAGATGGTTTGGACATGTTAGCAGGAGACCGACTATAGCCCCAGTCAGGAGGTGTGAACAGCCTCAAACGATACTAGGTAGAAGAGGGAGGGGAAGGCCAAAGAAGAGTTGGCTGGAGACGATCCGTCATGACTTAACCCACCTAAACCTGAGAGAGGAGATGGCCTAAGATAGGGCACGATAGAGGGCTAGCATAAGGGTAGCGGATGTGGCAGCGTAGAATAGAGCAGCGACGACTTGTAGTTTAAGATTCCTAGGCAATCATAGCCGCAAGTGGTGCACTTATATGCTGATTAGTTTATTCTCTGATGACTCGACTGTTTTCTTGGCTTACATACATACTTAAATGCTTGCATGTCTATTTCCTTCACTCATTTGGCGATAAATTGATGGTTCTATTTGCAGGCGCTCCTGTACTTCAGGTTGGGGGTCCTCGAAAACAGTCTCCTTTCCACTCGGAAGGGGTATGGTTGCGTACATATACCCCTCCCAGACCTTGCTTTTGCGGAGCCGCGAGGCACTGGAATTGTTGTTGTTGTTGTTGATCACACTCGAAATTATGTATTTACTTAAACGTATGAATTTTTTCAATAAAAAATATGACAAAATATATTTTTTATATTAAGTCTCTAACAGGAAATTTATTTATCAATATTATAAAAGAAATAATTTATTTATAAAAATAGTATTCAATAACTAATATGAGCGGGTACAGATAATCCTTTTGTACGCACATTAAAGAGGTACAGGGCCGGTAATGGATACCCATAGGTAATGAGGCGGGTGGGGGTACGGGCTTGTAATCACCGGGATGGGTAAGGATATGCAATTCATACCTGTGGCGAGTAATGAGCTAGGTACGGGTATAAGATTTGGGTGGCGGGTGCGGTTAGTTTTGTTGTCTAGTGCGTAAATCTTATGAACCAAAGTAAAATGGGGCAGGTATGGGTACGGGTATGGGTATGGGTATGAGTGGGTACAGATAATCCTTTTGTACGCACATTAAGGAGGTACGGGGCCGGTAATGTATACCCGTAGGTAATGAGGCGGGTGTGGGTACGGGTCTGTGTCCGCCGGGAGGGTACGGGTATGCACTTCGTACCCGTGGCAGGAACCCTTTTTATTTTTTTATAAATTAAATACGAAAAGTCTTAAATTAAAAATTTGTTTTCTTTTAATTTTTGGAACTTTAATGAATTAAGTTTTGTTGTATCTTAGTTTTGTTCTCTAATGCGTAGATCTTATAAACCACAGCCAAACTTCACATATCTCACCGAGTGAAAATAAATCCTTCGTTACCGTAGCCACGCGAAATGGTGCATTTCGTGGACTAAATACGAAAGTCTTAAATTTAATATTTTTTTTGGTTCTTGCAGGTCTAACCTGCGGCATGCTCTTGGATTACATAAGAGAAGTCTTAAATTAAAAATGTATTAATCTCAATTATTTATCAATGTTATAAAAAAAATAATGTATTTAATCTACAAATAAATACCAAAAAAACAAAATAAGAAAAAGAAAAAAAGCAAAATAAGGAGGCTTTTAAGAAAAAAGGAAAAATTTTTAGAAAAAGGATTGAGAATTAGGGGGCTTTTTAGGGGGAGGAACTTCACAATTATATAATAGATAGATATAGAATATATATTCCTTCATTGAAGGGAAATTACTTCTACCATGAATTCCTTCTTTTTTTAAATCAAACCCCTGAATTCCTTCATGAAAGGAAAATATATTCCAATATCACATCATAATCTTCCCTTCGAATTTATAAAATCAAACCATTTTTTTCACCTCAAGACATTTGAGCAACGCTCATGTACAACAATAACAACAACCCAGTGCCATTAGGGCTCCTGCATAAATAGGGTCTGGGTTAAGCAACATCCACGCATTTATCATATTTTCAAAGAAAGCAACCAGGCGGCAGATCGAGTGGCAAATGCTGCAAGTCATCTTACGTCAGACTGAGAAGGAATTGGGGGAGAGATTCCTAGACAACTGGGGAGGATTGTCTGTGATGTTACGCTAGGTAGGACTGTAGAACTATCTATCAATAACTCGTTTAATAAAACACAATACCGAGGGTCTCCCAGGAGCTCGCCCGGTTGGGGGAGCAGGCGTGCTACGCCGTGATCCCGGGTTCGATTCTCACCATCCCCCCTTTTCCCCCTACGGGCTATCCCTCAATGAGAGTGTGCCGCTATGATCAAAAAAACAAAAAAAAACAAACACAATACCAAACGCGATCAAGAAACCATCACTGATTCACACCATACCAAAACAGAAGTCAGCCATTGATGGTTCAACATCAAGGCACGTAAAATTCGATCATAAATTTTATCACATAATACATAATTCCGATTACATTACGATTTTCCGCACAAACATTTGACTCTTCGCCAGAAAGAAAAAGAGCAGAACCTGACAAGTTATTATGCATCTTTATCTTCGGGTTGGAAGCTAAGAATCCAAGACAGCCATAACATCACTTGCCCTTAAAGCGATGTAGTTGGAGCCGCCCTTCCCCTTGAACTCATTTCCTGCATACTTGGAGTACAACACCGTGCTTCCCGGTGTTACCGACAACGGCTTTCTTTTTCCTTCTTCGTCTAGCAACCCGGGGCCAACCGCTATCACCTATTCAGGCCACCATTTACATTATTGCAATCTTTATGGATCGTTTTCTCACACCACGACGAAAGAATAAAACATTATGAACCTTTTTTCACTAGATTAAGTGCTGGCTGATTTATTTTACCGAGCCAAGCTAGAGCCTACAGAAGCTCAACCCATAGGCTCGCAGGCCTAAAATGAGCTTACATATACCCAATTGAACCAAGTTTACGCCTAAATGAGCTAAGCTCAAGCCTGAACGAGCACAAACCAGAGGAAATCGAGCTTGAACGAGCGTAAATAAAGCAAACTTAGTTTTAGATCTCGATGAATTGGGCTCAAGCTCAACCAAGCCAGGCTCGAGCTTGAAGTTTCCAACCTCGGCCAATTTCGAAATGAGCCTGAGCCGAGCTAATTGCAAACAAGCCGATCCTTGAGCCTGACGAGCTCAGGCTAGACTCAGCTCATATAACGACCCTACACTAGACAGAGCCAGCTGCATATATTGAAGTATGGCACTAATTCTATCATAAATCATCTTTTTGATGAACTCAAATGACAAAAAATCTATTTTTGCAGCCATGTAGTGCCAAAAGGAAGTAGGGTAGCTTACTGTCCCAATGGAAGGTTTCTCCTTGGCTGCCTCAGTCAGCAGCAAGCCTCCTGCAGTTTTCTCCTCCGCCTCAGCCACCTTTTATCCGCGCATTCAAAAAAGACATCAAACAATTTATCTGAAATCCAAGATATAGAAAGGGTCCCACCAGAATGGAGTCTAGAAAGATCAGAGATTCAATAACTTTAGCAATACAAGTTACACAAATCTTATGCCAACGACTCACGATTCACAATCACTCACGGTCTCCAATTGCTAACAACCCGAAGCAATGTGATAAACTCAAAGAGCTCCATACCTTAATGAGTACTCGATCATTCAAAGGCTGAAGATCCTTTATGTCTTCTGTCTCGAGAACCCCGACAATGTCATCCTCCTTCAGTAGCAAATGGTTTGATCCATTGAACTCCAGCTCAGTCCCCGCATACTTTGAGTAGACAACTTCAGTGCCCGGCTGTACCAAAGGCACAACATAATTGATTACTTTATTGATGTCTGATGCATGCTTTAACCCGTTGGTAGGAACTAGGGGCGTATGAGCTGAGCTAACGCATAAGCCCGCACGAGCCGACTCGTCATAAAACTCAAAAAAAGTCAGCTCTTTAAGAGATCTAGCTGAGCCAAGCTGGCTTATTTAGTTTAATGAGCAAACTCCAAGCCTAATAAAACTTGAGTTCATAGGCTTGCGAGCCTAAATCAGTGCATCCTAATACAATTTATTAGTCTAAATATGCCCGGTTGAACCAAACTCGAGCATACATACATTGAGCTCAAGCCCAAGCAAGTCCAAACGAGCTCACATAACTACGTTCGAGCTTTAACCAAGCCAAGATTGAGCCTATGAGGAGCCCAGCTCGCACTTGAAGTTTTCAAGCTTGACGCGCCTCAAAAGAGCTAAATGTTGACTGCCTAAGCCTCAAGCTCGAGCTCAATTTGGCTCATATACAGCCCTACTGGGAACTAGAAAATAATACCTTTACACTAATGTCCACTTTGTTCTTCCCAACCGTCCTGCCTTCTCCAACCGCGACCACTTCACCGGCTTGTGGTTTCGTCTGAGCAGTTGTCGGAAGTAGAATTCCACCCACGGATTTCTCCTCTACCTCCTTGATCTTTACTAGCACGCGATCAGCCAAGGGTTTGATGGAGGTGTACTGTGACATCACAAGACGTGTATGTCAACCAATAAAAATCTCAATTCTTAAAGCAATCAATTCAATGGAGGCCAGGTTCTAAAACTGCGAGCTTTATGCATTTACAGAAGCATACGTCATAGAGCCACATGTAACCCAAGTCTCAAGGAACATAATGTGGAAACTTGGGGCCTATTTAGTAATGTTTTATGTATGTAACGTTCAATCTTTAGAAACTAAAAGCCATATTTCTTTTCTTTTTTTTTTTTTTCTAATTTTTCCTAGTTTGAGTGGTGTACCTGGCTAATTGAAGCTCAAGCCCAAGTCCAAGCCCAATAGATGCTCAAGCCTGTAGGTCCACGAGCCTAAACAAGCCTAATTGAGCCTATTTGATACAATTGACTGGGCTAAATATGTTGATCAAACCAAGGATGAGCCTAGATGTGCCAAACTCCAAGCTAAATGATCCCAGACAAGCTCAGATCAAGCTCAAATGAGCCTAAATAAGGTGAGCTTAGTTTGAAGCTCACCAAGTTGGATTCGAGCTCAACCAAGCCAGCCAAGCCCAAGCCTTTGACAAGTCGAGCTCGAGCTTAAAGTTCCCGGGCTCAACGAGCTTCAATTCAAGCCCGATCTCTCTTACAAACCCCTAGGAACAACGAATAACTATCCACAAATGCAAGCAAGCATTATACATTCAACCAAAGGATTGCAGAGAAGCAACTATTTCACTGATATTCCTCCAAGAGACAAAACTTCCATGATTGCCCAACAACAATTAAAACATTCCATGCCTCAACAACACGAACTAGAGAGGGCTCCAGTCCAGCAACCACGACAATGATTACTACTCCCATCTTGCTCTCAGAAACAAAGCTTATGCAGATAACCCTTCAGTCCATAAACTCAGTAACCTAACAACTCCTATCACTATTGGGATAGAATTCAATGGAAGCAATCCTCAAACTAGCAAAAACTTCACCAACTGTTAAGAAACTAACTATTCCGAAGCTTCAGTTATTAGATGAAAGCTTATGAAGGCTTTTATAGCCTAATATGCCCTTTATGCAAATTACTATGGAAAGCTCACTACACTATTAGTACTAAATTTAGGTAATTATTATTTTACTATGTCGGTCTTTATTATTTGTAAGTTTGTTCAAATTGGTCACTAATTTTTTCTTCTGTTCAGTAGTGCATAATGTTTGTACATTTGTTGAAATTAATTCCCCATCATTATTTTAAAAAAGATAGTGCCACAACTTTTACTTAGGGCAAATTACATATTAGTACCTTGAGGTTCAATATATTAATCTTTTAGTCCACAAATTTTATAAAATAATTTTTTAGTCCAAAAAGTTACGTGTATTTAATAAAATGGTCCAAACAACGACATGAAAAAATGAAAGCGAGGCCTATTTTGCACCCTTACACATCGCTATTTAAATTATTTTATTAAATTCATATAACTTTTTGGACTAAAAAATTATTTCATAAAATTTGTGGACTAAAAAATTAATACACCAAACCTTGGAGTACTAATATGTAATTTACTCTTTTACTTATTATAAAATTGGTCCCTTATCCAGTGACCAACACTAGATAGAAATCAAAAGATACTAATTTTGCCATAAAATAAAATACATGAAATTATTTTTGTATTACCAAAAAAAAAAAAAAAAAGAATATACAAAGAGTTAAAAGAACAAAATGTCCTCAAAATTACAAAATGCAACGATAAAAAAGCATGAGCTAATAACATAAAGCCCTCCAATCGCTTTACAAATCAACTAAGGCTATGTCAACAAAGCCTCCAAAGCTCTTTGTCCACAGAGCTCCAAAAGGACCATGTTTTCTCATAAAAGACGAATTTAAATACACTTACAAACATTAGGAATCAACGGGGTAAATAACTCCACTTAAACTTGTGCTAGTTGAAGCTCATTGAACGATTTCACAGAATAATATAAAACAAGGTAAAGAACGATGAACACTGAGTGTTTGTGTGTGTGAGAGAGACAGTGTCAGGAAACCATCCCAAAAGCTTAAGTTGATAAGTGAAGGTCCAGAATTAATTTTATACTCTAATATGCCCCTTACGCAAATGTCCATGAGGTGTGAAGCATGGATAACGAACACGCTCTCTTGTATTTTGTGCTTGAAATATATTAATGCTTAGAGTTGGGGGCTATTGGGATTCCAACTTGTGACCTTTCACTCAACAAGCTCTGATACGATGTCAAGGAATCAACTATCCCAAAAGCTCAAACCAATGAGTAAAGGCCCATATTTGGTTTTATACTCTAACACAGAGAGAGAAGAAGGTGAGGAGAGAGAGAAAACCTTAGGGGCAACCACAGTGGCAGCTTTGACAACCAATGGCCTGAAGGACCTCTGCGCAAGGCCACCTGGCTTCAGTGGAGCAAAAGCAACAAATTTAGCCGTTGAGCCTCTAAGCCCATCGTATGCTGGCAAATTCCTGCTCATAACAGTCGAGGCAGTGAGCTGCGACGCCGCCATTTCCCTGCTATTTTATTTTTTGCAATCAATCAAAAACTGTTAAATTTTCACTGGGCGTATAGACCCAACTCATTGAGTTAGCATACATGAGATCCCCATATAATACCAAGTGGAGTTCCATCCTAAAACCAATTAGCATTAAATGGAGTTGTGTATTAGGCTTGTCCATTGATATCGTTTCACTCACTATCACGAAACCAACTACTTTAAGTTGATAGTTGAAGGCCTAAGATTAGTTTTATACTCTAACATGCCCCTATACATAGATACTTATTAGGTTTGACATGTTGACTTTGCACAAACCCATCTCATATCTTGTGCTTAAATTATAGTAATACTAAAAGGGGATTGTAAGTATTCAAACTCGTGACATCTTGGTCAATAAGACTCTAATACCATGTCAAAGAACCAATTTTTCCAAAAGCTTAAGCTAACAGTTGAAGGCCCGATATGGGTTTGATACTCTAACATGCCCCTCAAGCAAGTACACATTGGGTTAAAGCGTTGATTTTGCACAAGCCCATCCCATACTTTGTACTTAAATTAGAGTAATATTCAAAGGGGTTGTTGGACATGGAACTCGTAACCTATTGTACAACAATGCTCCAACAGCATGTCTAAAAACCAACAATCCCAAAGCTTAAGCCGATAAGTGAAAGCCCATGACGCGTTTTATACTCTAACACTCAAAACTAACAAGCGGGATTAAAAAACCCTAGCTGAATTTTAAACTGTAACAACAAAATCTTAACAGGAGACACAAATTAACGCAAATATGGAGTGATTCAAAAGAGGAAAATCAAATGCGAGAAATACCTGCGGTGAGAAGGAGTGATAGGAGAGCAAAGTAGAGAGAGAGAGAGTGAGTGATGGAGCAAAGCGAGCAGAAAGAGATGAAAGGATAATGAAAACCCTAGAAGCTTCAAGAGATTTATCTGAACGAGAGAGAGAAGGGGGGGGGGGAGGGGAGAGAGAGGGTTCTAGAACTTGAACGTTGGATGGGTGGTCGGGTCATGCTCCTTGGGTGGGCATTGCTTTTTTTTTTTCTTTGGTTTCAACAAAACAAAGCGCGAAGGCTAGGACCTTATATATAACTCATCGGAAATAATATTGTACAAACCAGATGGAATGGACCGCCACCAGCCATGAGAGCAACAAGAATAAGCGTGCATTTTAGCCGCAAAGTGGACTGCAAGGTTACAAAACTTAGAAACTCAAGTAAAGGAAAGGAAAATAAAAAAAAAAACTCAAAAAATAAAATATTCCTAACAACAGCAGTCACTTCAATCAAAACAGGGGACATACCCTGAATCGAAGAAATAAGCCTTTTACAATCAGACTCGATGATAAGAGAGCTCCAACCTTGCGAAATAGCCAACGAGCAAGCACCTCGAAGAGCCAAAGCCTTGCCAAAGTGAACTAGTTAAGCACATGAAATGGAGATTCTACGGAATTTTTTTTTCGATAATTAGCGACAAGGTCGCGGAAACAAGCAGGCCACTCGACAAAGCGAGAACTGAGACCACTTGTACAAGAGCGGGGAAACAAGAGACACCAAAAAAAAAACAAAAACAAAAAGACAATCAAAAACAGGAAGATGAGCCAAATAATATAGTTAAAATTTTGAATGTGTAATTTTGAGCCAAAAATGCAATCAAAGACAATGAAATGGAGATTCTACGGAATTAAATGTGTAACTTTATGTTAAAATCAAATTTTATGAAATCTGATAGTTGAACTGTAATTTTAATTTTAGTAGATGAGTCAAATAATATAGTTAAAATTCTGAATCTTAATTTTCGTTTCAATTATAATTTCAAACTTCAATTTTATTTGTCAAATAGGCTTTAAATTATTCTAAAGTCGGTTTGGTATTATTTTTTATATATAAATTTTAATATTTAAAAAATTAAAAATTAGGTTATAAGAAGAAAAATTATGGTTTTTGCATTCTAATTTCACTTTTCACTTAATTTAGGAAAAAGTTAAAATTTCATGAAAAAATAGAAAAAATTCACTTTCAAAACTTAGGGCTTAAGTTTTGTTTTCTATTTTCTACTTTTTTGTTGAACAAAACTACAAATTTTATTATATTTTCTATTTATAATTTTCAACAAATAGTTTTAGTTTCCAATAAATAATTTTAATTATCAGAAAAAAAACACATATAGTGTTAGAATAAAAGAGAGAGACCACGAAAAATGTGCACGGTGGCGGGCAACTGTAGGTAAGCAGGCAAGGGCAATGGGGGAGGGTGCTGGTGGAGGCGACGATGTTATATATATTTAAATTAACTATAAGAGTAAATATGATCAAACGGCAACTCGTTTGCAGATAAAAGTACAACCCATGTGTGAAATGTCGAAAATGACTCATGAATTATTATATTAAACTAGATGAGTAATGCTACACGACACAAGAAGGGGACGCATGAAAATACCATGACTAGGGCATAGTTTGTCGTTAACAACAAACTAGTTCCCAAACACCCGCTTCTCATAACACTTTCGCGACTCTTTTCTCACGACATACAACATTTTTCAAACTATATACCAATAAACGTTCCATAGACAATAAAGATTCTAGCGTGGAATTAAGGATCGAGCTAAATAGAAAGTCATTTAGTTCGATCTAATACTAGCTAGATGATCTAGATTAATATTCTAGTATCGTCAAACAAAAGCAAAAAGGAAAAGAAAAACAAAGAAGAAGCTAACCTGCGATATATGTCGGCACACTAAGCGTGTTCAATTATCTTAGTAAGGGCCTGTTTGCCATTGCAGTGAAAAAAATAACTTTTTTAAAAGTACTTTTGTAAAAAGTGTTATTTTTAATAAGCAGTTTATGTTTGAAAAATCTAGTAAAGAAGCGCTTATTGTAATATTGTAGGTATTTAGCCAAAGTTTAAAAATATACTTTTTCATAAAATTAGAAAAATGACAAAAACAGAAGTATTTTATAGTTGAAAACAATCACCTAAGAGCCATTTCAAGTATTTATTATATGTTTAAATATCTAAATATATATTTTTTGTCATTTAAAATATTTTTTAAATATATAAAATATCTTTTAAATACATAAATAATTTTTAATATTTTAAAAATATTTTTCAATATTTCTAAAAAAACTAATATATTTTTCAAATATTTAAAATATTTTTTCTAATACTTAAAATATTTTCTTAATATCATAAAAATATTATTAATTATTAAAATATGTCTTAAAATATATGAAGTATTTTTTAAATGTATAAATTATTTTTTTAACGTATAAATTAATTTTTAAATATATTAACAAACTTAAAGATGCCTGAAAGCAGAAAAACAGAAAAATAGCTTCTGTTTTTAATAAAAAGTAGAAAAAAAGCTCCTGCTCATAATCAAAAGCACCAAATTTCTGCTTCTGTTTAAAAGTAAAAAAATAGCTTCTATTTTGAATAAAAAACACTTTTTGATATTTGCAAAAACACCCTCCAGATCTCATAAAATTGTTTTTTTTCACAAAAAGAATTTTTTTTTTTTTTTCAGAATAAACTAAGCCAAATAGGCCTAAGTTGCATATGAAGATGTCAATTAGCTTATCCGATAAAATCTTTAGAAGTAATACTCAAGACCTAAGATTGAATAATGCCTTCACCAAGGGTCAAGGGATTTATGACGTTCAAGAAGGGTGTATTCTTTTACGTCACTAAAAAATACAATATCTTTCCTCAAAGAGATTCAGAATGGTTGTCGCCTTATATCATTCAATTGGATTTCTTACTGTTTATAAAAATAAAAAAAGAAAAACCATTAAGTTACAAATTAATGACTAGGCACTAATGCACCGGATCCCATTAGAACTTCGAAGTTAAGCGTGCTTGGGCGAGAGTAGTACCAGGATAGGTGACATCCTAGGAAGTCCTCGTGTTGTCAACCCTATAAGCTTGGGAGTCCTCGGGAAACAGTTTCTTCTCAGGGTTACACCCTAAAGGGATAAGATTGTATACATTCACCCCGACGCTGATCATGAGAATACCTCCTCACCGTCCCATCCAAGCTAGCCTATATATTCCCCTTGCCTTCCATAACATCGCACACAATAACCAAACCCACAAAATAAAATAAAAATACCATGACTTCTCTCTCCTCCTTCGCCACCTTCCTCCTCCTCATTCTCCTCCTTGCCACCACCACAACCACCATCGTCACCACCACATGTGGCGGAACCCTAATCCACCGTACATGTAAAAACACGTCCGCCACTGATGAAAACATTAGCTACAACTTCTGCATTACTGCCCTACTAGCTGCCCCTGCTAGTCGCTGTGCCAACCTGACCCGACTTGGCTTGATGTCGATCAACCTAGCAAGGGACACTGCTATCGACACGAGGTGCCTCGTTCGACAAATCTTAGAGTCCAAGAAACTCGACAAAAAGGTGATGCTACATTTTATCGCGTTTGAAACTTTTTTAAGGAGTTAACACGTGACATCTACTTACAAATGTCGGTTTAAGTCTCTTTAGAGTAGAAACATAGCATTTTCAATCAGAAAAACACTTTATTAATCTTATATATGTTTGGACGATAAATATATTATTTTTAAATGATATGAATTATTAATCTTTTTTTTTCTCGCATTTAGAGAAATACAGGCAAAATAAACTGCTGATGTTAAGCTGAATCAAAAGCAAAACTCAGTTAATGTCATTCGCACCTGTGAAAGGACATAGTTATGAATAACAAGTTAAAACAAGCCCATTATTGCTACTGCACTCTTTATTCTAGTTCGTACTTTTCCTGTAGTTACTTATCATTTACGCAAGTTTCTATTGCCCCTCCCCCGTTGTCTTTTCTCTAGTTTGTTTGCCTATTCCGTCTCCGTTTTTCGGAGTTGTCAAGGCCCGGTGTTGTTCTTCGGCTTTGCCGATAATTATCGGTTGAAAAAAAAAATTTACGCAAGTAAAAACGGAGCCTTAGAGTGGTTCAATGCTAGAAACAATGAGTATTAGCTAGATAAAGTATTATACTAGACTGATATATTGATCTCTAATAATACATAATTTAATACTATATTCATATGTAAAGTTCTTTAACAGGTAAAGTCAGTTGCGAAGGATTGCTTAGAGATGTACTCTGACACTGTCGCTACCCTAAAAGAAGCAATAAGAGATTACAAGGGAAAACGTTTCGTCGATGTGAATGTGAAGGTGGGTTCCGCCATCGACGCAGCTTCGAGCTGCGAAGACGGGTTCAAGGAAATAGGGGTAAAATCGCCATTGACTAAGCCCAACAACCATACTTTCCAGTTATCTGCCATTGCTCTTTCCATTATGCATATGGTCTCCATTGCTTAATTCATTGTAATTTTCACAGTTCTTTCGCAGTTATTTACATAAAAGGTTCATGTGCTTTATCTACTGTATTAACATGGTCCCTATTTAACGTATATTTTGTCAGTTTTAGAATTGACAGTAATTTGGTGTCGGAACTTTTAATGGTTGGCCGGCGGGTTTAAACTGGGTTGACGGATGACGTTGTACTAGGTCACTTGTGTCCAACATGACTGGACTATTAAATATTATACTAATCACTTAATTTTAATTTCATCGTAGGACAATTTGACACAATGTAAATGAAAGAACTACATTAATACAATTAGAAGTAAAAGGATAAAATTGACACGGTGAATAAAGTATATAAACCTTTGACTTAAATAAACATTGATTTTGTTACAAGTAATGGCTTTGATGTTAGTAATTGTGGCCTTGTCTTTAAGAGCTGCCCGTTTTGTACAGCGACCGTGTCGGTAATTATCCAAAACAAACTTTGATGCTGGGCAGGTGCAAAACAAAATAAGCACCTCATGCAAACAAACGTAGTCAACTCGTGTAAAAGCGCAGATCAAAACAAAGACAAAAGCAATACAACAGTCCATAAAAACAGGATCACAGGACAATTACAAGCAAAAACCAACAGACACTAAATGACTACAATACCACCGGAGAGGATAGACCAAAAATAGGGGAATGACCCAATATACTGAAGTTGGAGAAGAGGTTAACGGGCAATCGGATCAACCAAAACCCTAATCTATGATTCGATGATATAAAATAACATGATAAAATTATGAGGATAGTTTGCATAAGAACACATTAAAAAAATAATGAGTAATGAGTTGCTCTTTAGGAACTTTCGGTGGGCGGTCGTGTACGTAACTTCCAATTAAGGTTTGTCTGTAGGTCATGATTTGCTTCTCCTTTTTCATCTTCGTACGATGTACGGATGATATTTATTATTTTTTTCTATTTTATTTTTGTTGTAATGTAATTTATTTGTCCAATAAATTTTGGTCATTTATATCAATAAATTTAAAACTAATGAATTGATTCAATAAGTTGATCAAAAGAATTGATTCAATTAATGATAATTATCTCATACTTTAATGCTAATAAATTTGTCAATTTATTTTTTTTGCCTATATTTTAGTAAATAAAAGGTCATCCCTCTAGAAATTGAGGGATAAAGGTTTGAGTCGTGGTCATCCCTTTAGAAATTGAGAGATGAAAGTTTGAGTGGTTTTTATTAGGTGGGATACTCTACAATAATATATTGTATAGATTTCTATATAGTTGTATTAATATAAAAAGTACTCTGACTTTTCTAATTATTAAAAAAGCCTTTAGGTTTTAATCGTATTAATATAAAGGCCCCTCTCAAGCATGAGAATGTCATTTTCCATCAACAGAACTGATGTGCCAACTGCTTTTTATTAATGCTAGAATAAAATGACCTAAAGTACGCTACAACACCCTGATTATTACCTTATAAGAACAAAATTCGAGATGTTGTATTATGTAAAAGCTATTTGTTTTCACTTAATTAATTTCTATATTTATTAAAGAGTATTTTTATCATTTTATTGTAGCATTAATAAAAAAAATAATTGCCATGTCAACTCTATTAAGTAAAAATAATATCATTAAGTCGGAGATGTGACTTTTTATTAATACGACAAAAACTTATGGGCTTTTTTTATTAATACGAAAAAAGCTCAAGGGCCTTTTTATTAATTCAAAAAGGTCGGGGTCCTTTTTATTATTTTTAAAAACGTCGGTTACTAAAATATAAATAACCCTATATTTTTCAGGTACATGTTTCTTAATGCTATTTAAGTAATTCTAAAGCAAATTACAATCAAGAAACTAACTTTGTTAAAAGTTTAAGCTGTTAAGAGACGGTAGGGGTGTGAATGAGCTGAGCCGGCTCACGAGCCCTAGCGAGCCGACTCGTCATAAAGCTTGAAAAGCTTGGCTTGCTTTGAGCTCAAGCTGAGCCGAGCCAATTCGTTTAACAGATCGAGCCGAGCCCGAGCCTAGTGAAGCTCAAGCTCGTAGGCTCACAAGCCTAAACGAGTCTAAGCGAGCTTTTTTTAATATAATATATTTGCTTAAATATTGTCAATGAAGCCATGTTGGAGCCTTAATGAGCTGAGCCCGAGCTTAAACGAGTCCAAACAAGCCTATATTGAGCAGGAATGAGTCGAAATATTGCAAGCCTAATTTGAAACTCATCGAGCTTACACGAGCTGAGCTGAGCTCGAGCCTGAGCCTGAATTTTCAAAGCTCGGCAAACTTCGAGTCGAGCCCAAACCGACCCCTAAGAGACGGGATAAGCTACACTGTAGTGGGCTTGATGACGGGATGGTATTCAGCATCCGGTTGTCGCCTTGCAGCATTCAGCCAAACTATCAACCTTACATCTGCATTCTCTCATAAATAAAGAGATCTTGAGCGTCGACGTGTTAGCATCAACGGAGATGCAAAGTCGGAATCGCAAGTCATCTGGATAACAGAATGGAAATTCCCTCTGATTTCTTGAAAATTATACTCTTTGCCACCCCGACAGAGAGGTGAGCAAAAGGTGGAAAAAGGAATATACCCAATGCTTCAAGGGCTCCCGCCTACGCAGGGTCTGGGGGGCGGACGTACGCAACCTTTCCCCTTCAGGATGTTAACGTGAAGAGAGGCTGTTTCCCAATGCCCCCAACCTGAGAGTGAGGACTTCCAAGGAGATCACCCATCCTGGTACTACTCTAGCCTAAGCGCGCTTAATTTCGAAGTTCTAATGAGATCCGGTGACGGCGTGTTGGTGCCCTCTTTGGTTATTTCTGTCAAAGAACCAACTATCTCAAAAGTTGAAGCTGATGAATAAAGGTCAAAGATTGATTTTATATTCTAATACTTCCTTTCAAAAATCAGAACGAAATATACTAGCAACTTCAAAGAAATTACAAATTATAGTCACGCCACTCGAGTTTGTTAACATACCATGCCGTAATTCGGCTTAACTAATAATCTTAATTCATCATCTAGTGGATTACTAATTTCAATTGAGATCATAATTGTATATTAAAACTTGAAATTTTAGATTTAATATCATGCAAACTTGGTAGCCACTCTATTATTAAAAATTATCGTCAAAAAACATATGACCAACCAAACTTTTGAAAAACTTATCACGTTTGAAATAGATAAAGGCTTATTGGTGTTCAATTTGGAGGCCTGGTAAGTAAGCGAACCAAGTCTGAATTAAGGATACTCGGCTCGTTAGTGTTCGTGAACAATTAAATGAAGGTCCAACAAAAGGTCGTTAAAAAAGAGGTTCTATCACTAATTTGTTAATGGCTTAATGTTAGCTTGATAATGAGTTGATGATGGCCTGGTCATAACTCGGACGAATGGGCTTAGCATGGAGCTTGGCTCAACAGCAAGCCTAACTCGACTCGATTGGATTAACGAGCCGAATCGAGTTGAGTACCAATCATACGAGTATCTTATTGAATCAAATGCAACTGAAAGGTAGTAAAGACTCGGTTTAAACTCAAGCTTATTAAAGTTTATTGAGCTTGACAAATAAAAAGATACTCGAATCAGCTGATTTTCGCCCATGATGAAGTCCGTGATTGAAATATGCTATTCCATATTATGAGAGATTCGCTCATGTTAGAAAATATTCATAATGTCGCGTATGCATGACAAATAAACAAAAGCCAGGCACGAAGCATGCCTATGTTGAAAAATAAAGTGATTTGTGTTAGAGTATAAAACTATTCATTAACTCTCACCCATCAGTTTAAGCTTTTTGAAGAGTTGGTTCTTTAACATGATATCAAAGCTTTATTAACCGAGAAGTCGCGAGTTCGAATTCAAACAGACCCCACTTTTAATATTAACATAATTTAACTACAAAGTATGAGGGAAACATGTGCACTATTTATACTGCAAACCCAATAGGCATTCACGAAAGAAGCATGTTAAAGTATAATAAAAGGCCTTCACCCATCAATAAAACCTTTTAAAAATGTTTGTTCCATGACACAGACTACAAATATTTTGCATTGATCTCGTTTATTTGAAAATTTAACGATTCTTTTTTAGCACTAAAAAATTGACATTTAACAACTCTAAAATATGAGCATTTATCACTTAATGATTCAAACATTTCAATACATGCAACTGAGTACCTCTATTTGAAAAAATTTTATTATCCAGATACCTATTCTAAAATCCGATGATTTTTTGTTCGAATCCTAAAACTATTTCCCAAAAAAATATCAAAAAAATCATGCTATATGCCCTATGTATAATCTCATCCCATAAAAAGCTCAACCACTTAGATTAATAAATTCAACTCTCTTAATTTCATTAGATACATACTTAACCCAAACATATTAATTTTCAAAGCTATCAACACCACCAACTCAAATAGCTCAAAACTAATTACAAATGCTTCCTACAATAAAAAATGCGTTATAGTCGTCTCTGCTGCTCAAAGCTAAGTACAGAGATGCTGGAAAGGTTCTGCCTGATGCATCGTCTACTACTACATAGCTAAAGATTTAACACTAATATCACTGAGCAGGTTGAAAAGGGGGCACCGTTGAAGACAATCCGAGCCACGACTTGTTGTCGACTGGCTTCGATGGACCAGTGCTCGAGTTCCCGGTGCTGTAAGGTGATTTTGAAACCAACCTGTGAATGTCAAGGGAGAAGTCAACAGATCAGGCTAAAGAATCAATGCTGCAATAACAAACATTGATGCTTTTTCTTTAAGACTTTACGGGTGAGTTTAGTAAGAATCTCAAATAGGAGATGTGAGAGAGTAGAGATCAACATATAAGCATAGTAGATTCCTCCACATAATGTTAACTGATGAACCCCACTTAGGCTTAAATCTGCAGATCATATATGCCAACTCTGGGTCAGGGGTAAAGCTCAGTAAAATTTAACTCTTTCTTTTGGGTAAATGGGGTGTCAGGGCCAGCTTGCAAGCCACACGACTATTTTCTCGGTTGCACTAGGCGCTACCGGGGTACAAGTTTCCCTACGTGTAATAGGGTAAGTTTACTTTTGAGCAAAAATAACAGGGCCCGCTGCAGCCAAAGATCGAGTGGTGGCCCTAAGGAATCGTTTGTACCCGGTGACAGGATTCAGAGGGTCTTACCACCTAAGCCAACCCCTTAAAGTTAAGAAGGGAAAGAAAAATCAAAGACCACTTAGGCAATCGCACCTCCGATGTCATGGAAGAGGGTGTCACAGTGAAGGTGTTGGGCTTATTTAGGTAAGATAAATTGCTTTTAAACCCCGCGTTAAGAGAAATTTGAATGAAAAATTACACAATCATTAAGTTTAGTAACATAGTGATAGTTTCTGAAGGCGTAAACACAATTATATGCATGTTTAATAAATAAAATAAAATATATACGCATTATAAAGGCGATCATAGAGCACTCGAACTTCGACACACACGGGATTTCAAGCAAGTACTTAAGTCATACTCAACGACAAAACTCCTTACCTATCTTTTCTCTTCTCGAGGAAGCGATGAAGGGAAGCCTTCCTTGCAATAGGGAGATCTGAAATCGAACACGAAGAAACCATATCAGCAAAGAGGAACATACCAAGGCATCAAATCAACACACTTCCATATGACATGGATGATTACCGTTGGTGTTAGCACCACGGGGAGGTGGTATCATATTTTTCTCAAAACGAGAGGTCGCAATTGGGTTAGCCTGAGGAGCCAACTGGGTTTGGTGTGATTCAGCAGTGTCATTTTTCGGCTTGGACGAAAAGCTGCTAGCTAGCTTCATCACTTCTTTTGCCTTCTCAACGGACAAGTCATCAAAGACGATGACCTGCCCGTTGTAGAAAATTGTCATTTGCGCAGGTTTTGGATCCGCACCACCACTTAGTTCGTCATAACCACCAGCAACAGCAGAGCTTTTTAACACAAACAAGCAAAACCGAAGAACAAAACACCATCTCAGTATGTACACAAACTGCTTTTCCTTCGGTCTAAGACTATCAAACCATGCGCTTCACCTCATAACTTAAGGCTTGTTTGGTGTTCTTTTCTATTTGCGTTTTCATTATTCATAAATTAAGGACCGAGTTTCGGTTTCCTTTTTCTTAGTTTTTGCACAAACTATGAAAAGATCAAAAACAAGAAACCAAAAATAAGAAAACTTCAATTCAAAACATAGGTTTTAGTTTCTAAAAAGCCAAATATCTCCTTAAGTCTTTGAGATAATTAGTTCCTTAACTTAATATCAGAGCCTCGCTGACCAATAAGTCTCGAGTTTGAATCCCAATCATCTCCGCTCTTATGAGTATATTTCTAACACAAGTTATGAAGTTATCATGTGGACAAATCATGTTTCATCACATAGATCAACTATAAGCCTTCATCTAACGGTTAAGCTTTTGGGCTAGTCAGTCCTTTAACAACAAGAATAACTCGCAAATCGGAGATTCAAGTAGGTAAACTAGCTCACCTAGGATTCGTTGTGTAAGGAGAAACCCCAGATTTGTTAGGAAACAAATTCATGGAATCCATGCTCTTTACATTGTGGGTGTGATCCTCAAGTTTGGAATTGGAGGGAAAAAGTTCCATGGTTGCTTGGTGATGGATCGCCTCGTTTAGACCTGTAAAATTCGACATCACTGTTTTAGCTTTTAGTTTTCTGTTTTCAATTTTCATTGAAATTAAGAAAATACTGAAAACAAGAAATTGAAAACTAGAAAAGAAATCATGTTTAAACTATGATTTTTAGTTCCTAAGCAAAAAACTACAAACTGAAAACAATACCAAATATGCCCTTGATTTTTTTGGGAAAGTTAGGCTTGATTTGTTGGGAAAAGCATATAGAAGATCATAAATCAACAAGAAAAAGAAAAAGGAGAACGAAAGATTTACGTTGATTTGCCAATTGTGCTTATATCCACGGAATTCTTGAGATCTTCACTATTCCAATAACGAGCAGAACAGATGGCTCAAGGGCAAACTACTTGCATAACCCTAGTACGTACATATACAACAATAACAACCACCCAATGCTTCATAGAGGCTCCCGCCATAGCCCATGGCAGGATCTAGGGAGTAAGATATACGCAATCTTACCCTTACAGAGTACTAGCCCAAAAAGATGTTTTCAAAAAGCCCCAACCCTAACATGTATATATAATCACAGACAAAACGCTAGTGCATCAAAATAATCACACAAGACCGGATCAGATACGGGTCTGTATCGCCCGATCCTCTGCTCCATGGATATAAAACTAGGCTTCACACATGCGCCAAGCACGAGTGGCTAGATTTTATGGCAGAAATGGAGAGATAAGACTCACCAGACAAGATGAGAATTTCCCACGTGGGTTAGATAGTTTCAAATATGACGGCCCACAGAGATAATCTAGTACAAAATTGATCACTAGGACCAGAGATAAGACCACACAACCACCCTGTTGCCCCAAAATTTAGAGGTTGTGTTTAGAAGTCTTAATTATTAACAGTAACAAGTTTTATGATTAGAAATCTTCTACAATTTATTATATTACTATCATTATTTTTAAAAAATTTATTATATATGAATTTTTCTGTTGGAAACGCTTGCTTAAGACCCCGAAAATGTTTTGAGACTTTTTTTTCCCCTCATTTCTAGAGACTTACTCAATCTGTGTACGCTTATAAATTTGTTCAAATTGGTTCGTTTTTGGTGATTTGTCATGTTTGATTCCCAGATCTCAAGTTTTCAAGCCCCCCCCTCCCCCGGGCCACCCAAAAAGAGGAGAGGGGGGGGGGGGGGGGACCCTAATCTTGTCTCAATATTTGAGAATAATAATCAGATTTAATTCCAAAATTATGATACAAAAACGAAAGAACAAAATCAAACACTATACATCATGCTACAGCGAAAGAATCTCATCAAAGATGAAAAATTAAACTTCAAAAAGGAACTCAATTAACACAGTCATAATTCACAAACATAAACAGACAATAAAAAACATAAATCTTACCATCAAGCTCAGCAATTGATCTCTTCTCCTTCAAGTACTTCCCCAAAAGATTGCAAGTCTGCAAGAAAGTCGATTTCTGGGAACCAGCCATGTCTTCTCCGAAGAACAAATTAAATCAAACGAATAAAATACCCAGAATCCGAATTGCAAAACCCTTAAATACTTCGCCCTATGGACAATCTGTGAGGGAGATTTACGGGACCAAAGTTTCTCTCACTTGAAAGTTTTTGGATTTCTGATATCTAGTCGTTCTTGATTGAGGGGTATATAAACTACAAATTGAAGCACGAGGAATATGTGAAGAAGTAAACTTTATAAATTGTGCCCACCACCTGTGGTTCGTATTTATGGGCCTTTTAATTTTATATTCTTAAAATTAATTTTATATTTTTTTTGTTTGTATAATTATGGAATTTATTAATTTAATATTTCAGCATCTATTTTTGTATACTTTGATATATTATTACAAGATTTTAGAATTGAAAAATTATTATTTAGGTACTTTAAAGTTTGATTGTTTATCATATAGGTATTCTGACGTTTTAAAATATACAATAGGGTGCCTTGAGTTTTATGACTTTTTTTACTTACTTAACCTAAAGTTTTAAAATGTTACCGACCAGGTATCCTTCTTCTATAATTTAATAGATTCTCGTTGAAAAATATTAAAGTAAAATATAATTTCAACCATATGAACATACCCAGTGCCTTAAGGGCTCCCGCCTACGCAGGGTCTGGGGGGGGATGTACGCAGCCTTCCTCCTTCAGGGTGTTAACCTGAAGAGAGGCTGTTTCCCAGTGCCCCCAACCTGAGGGTGAGGACTTCCCAGGAGGTCACCCATCCTGGTACTACTTTCGCCCAAGCACGCTTAACTTCGGAGTTCTAATGGGATCCGGTGACGGCGTGTTGGTGCCCTCTTTGGTGATTTATTAGAATTTTTGATGATTTTCTTTACCAAAAATATTGACATGATACATAATTTTGACACCATAATAGTAATTTTCATCCAAATTAAGTGAACATTTTTATCGTAATTCGTTAAAATTTTGTTAAAAATATTAAAATAACTTGTATATAAAAAAAAAAAACTGCAACATTCCTAGTGCCGCAAAAGCTCCCGCCTAAGCAAGGTCTGGAGGGTGAATATACGCAGCCTTCTCCCTTTAAAGTGTTACCCTAAAAAGAGGCTGTTTTCGGGAATCCCCAACCTAAGGGGTGCACGAGGACTTCCCAGGAGGTCACCCATCTTGGTACTACTTTCACCAAAGCACACTTAACTTCGGAGTTCTAATGGGATCTGGTGCTTGCGTGTTGGTACTCTCTTAGATATTGAAATAACGTGTATATATTATTATAATTATGTATTACATTTGCATATTTTGTATACAATTGGTCTAATTCTCAAAAAAACTCATCAAATTTTGACAGAAGGTACCCAAGTGATATAATTTTCAAACCTCAGGTACCTCATTGTATATATATTAAAATATTGGGGTATCTAAGTGATAAATGATCAAACCTAGGGTACCAAAGTGATAATTTCTCTTTAGAATTTTGTCATAATTTTAAAATGTAGTAAAGTATTGTTAAAATTTAATTAATTTTTATCAAAAAATATAATATTAATATGTTACATGCATATAGTAATCTTCCTATATATTATTATCAAGTCTCTCTATCGTTGAAACCTTTTAATCTCAATCATGCAATTGCAAAACTCCACAGGTAAGTTAGAAAATAATAAAAATGGAAAAAAATAAATCACTAGATTTTGATGGATCACATATATGTATTATCTTTACCATATTTTACGTCAGTATATTCTAATAAAGATCCACCAAAATTCTCAAAATAGTATATCTATTTTAATGAGTATTTAAACCTTAAGTCAGGTCATTTTAGGTATCAAAATGTCAATAACAACATACAAAATTACATTAATAGAACTAAAATAGGAATAAAATTAATGATATAATACATCTAAATTAAATAACATCTTAATAAGAATTAAAATTACATAATATAAAAGGTAATAATTATTATTGTTAAAATAATAATACAATATATAATAAATAAAAAAATTTCATAAAATTTATATGATAATAACGTTTTTGGTCTAACAATAATACTGTAGTTTTTTTATTAAAAATTATTGAAATATTAGGCAGGATTTAAAAAACTACCTAAATTTTTTAATTTTTAATATCAACATTTAAACATTTCAAAATTTTCAATGTCATCCGTTGATTGTTTATGAAATAGCAGTTTAAAAGAATATTTTTTAAAATATTTATAAACTTTCTAGATATTTCGTACTTTTGCTTGGACCCCGTGGTGTTGTAATGCGGTGGCTCATTGGATTGTTCGAAACCATCTTAGATTATGTTGTAACCATGATTGGTGAATGAGCACTCCTCCTAAACTCATCTCCATTGTATGTGCGGATTTGAATATTATATAGTCTCCCCTTCAAACATTCTAGTGCTAAAAAAAAAAAGATATTTCATATATATTAAAATATTTTAAATATAAATTTTAAATTTTTAAATGATTTTTTTTTTCAGAATTCTATGTAAGTAAAAATTAACAGATTGAAAATTTTAAAAAATTGAAGCACAACGTAAAAGGGTACAGACACGCAAGTATCGGACCCCGTTAGAACTCCAAAGTTAAGCGCGCTTGGGCGAAAGTAGTACCCAGATGGGTGACCTCCCGGTAAGTCCTCGTGTTGCACTCCTCAGGTTGGGGGTTCTCGGAAACAGCCTCTCTTCAGGGTATTCAAACCCTACTTGGACGGGAGCCCTTAAAGCGCTGAATTGTTAAGAAAACGAACAAAAATTTATGTAACTTTCAGTAAAAAAAACCCACAGCATTATCTTATGAATAACTCACTAATTTTCTGTCCAAATAAAAAATAACTCATAAATTTATTGCAAAACTATAGTTTCCAATTTAATATAAGGTCCATTGCCATATTTTAAGGTGCTCAATTATTAAATTGCCAAAATATTAGAATCTTTTCCAACGATAACAACAACAACAAAACAGTCTCCGTATTACAGGGGCTTCCGCACGAAGCAGAGTCTAAAAGGGTGAATGTACACAGTCTTTCTCCTTTCGAATACAAGAGATACTGTTTTTAAAAATTTATGTCCTAAAAAAAAATATTGGAATCTTTTTCGGGGAAGAGAAATTAATTTATTGCCTTTTCAAACACTGTAAGGTTGCTTTCGCCTTTTTTTATTTTTTTATTTTTTATTTTTTTTTGGTGGGGAATTTAGACACGTGTTGTTTACCTCCAAATTAAATTATTAAAAAAAATAAAAATAAAAATGGCATGTGCCGGTGCCCTCCTTCCTTACGTTTTGTTGCACTTATTTTACAATACTGCCATCACTCCGTTAACTAACCACTGACGGCGTCACCCCCCTTCAAGGACGTTTGTCCATTAGATTAATTTTCATGACCACCACTGCCACCGCTAACAACAGTAATATACTCAGTCTCTTAAGAATTCTCGCCTAAATAAGGTTTGGAAGAGCTGTAATGTATGTAGCCTTATTCTTTCAAAATAATACCCTAACGAGAAACTATTTTCGATAATCTCCAACCTGATAGCTTGAAAAGCATGAACCGCATGAAAAGCATGGAAGCATAAAAGCAAAAAACGTACGTGTGCCAAGATGGAAGAGTAGAAGAACAAAACAACACCACGTATCACATAGCCATAGAACAAGCATATAGATTAATTGTTATTGACCAAAAAATAAAAAGGTAAATTTTGGTCTTATGCTATACTTAAAGTGATACAATTCAAAATATAGAAGTTAACTGGGGGTACTTTAATTAGAAATAAATAGGTTAAGTCCTTATTTTTAACTGTACCCTTCCCTTAATTCTATATATAGGGGATTTAAATTAGAGGAGAGTAGGATGAATGATTTTAAAATATGAGTTTCTCTTTCTTTAGGTTTTTCTCACCCTTTTCTATCTCGTTTATCTCTCTCTACTTTCTTGGTTATTGTACAAATTTTATATTTTATTATGTAAATCTTCCTATTTTTTTATTAATACAAATCATATTTTATTATTATGAGTTGATTGATTGTTTTTGGATCACAATATAAAGTAGGTAAAAACATGGGTAATTTATATTCTAATACTATGATATTTGTGAAAATAATGAAAAGATATTAGACTTTTTTAATTTATTTTTTTAAAGCATTGGATTTTTTTTATTGATATATAGGATATTTTTTAATGGAATGATATTATTTTTGAGGGAAAAAAGTTGACGTGACATGTTACTTTAAATATCAATCTAATAAAGTATATTGACGAAAATAATTCTTAAATTATTTAGGACATTTTAAGTGAATCACAAAAGCGATGCCATTTTATTTATTTTATCGTTCAAACATTATGTTTATTTGGCTTCACAACAACTCATGGCACTAACTTCACTGTCAGTCACCGAAACGATGTCGTTTTGACGAGCAACGACCGATTTAGTGTTTCCTTTTCTGATAGAGAGTGTCACCAAAGAGAGTCATATTTATTACTATGAAAAAATATAAAGTACTAAAAAATTTAATAAAAAGGTCGGCAGCCTTTTTATTATTTCACAAATATCGCAATACTAAAATATAAATAACCCTACAATACTAATTATGAACATCAAACAAATGTTTAGCTTTTCAACTGATTTAAACAGTTCAATGTTAATTAAAAGATTTTTTTTGAAACACGCTATTTAATTGTTTAAATAGTCAAAATGCTAAGCCACATGAAAAACAAATCGATCTATAGAATGTTTATATTTTTACTGATCCGAAATACCAAACATTTTTTCAGTTCAACAAATCGATGAAAATTTAGCACATTCAAACATTCAAATACTAGTGTATGAGATTGGTAAAGGTTTTCTCGTATTCAGAATAACTCTTAAATACCGACACAGTGGAGAAAGATATAATTGTGCAAACTTAAATGTTGCCCGATGATGTTATCTATACTACCAGTAGCAAGAAACATAACATGCTATCGTAAAAAATAGACTATAACTCGAGATTTTGTGAGTTAACCGACAAAATTTAGCAAAATATAGAACATCAATGCTCAATTAGATAAAAGTAATTATTTCCAAATCAATCTTTTGTTCTACAAAAGAAATAATAAATATATGCATAGGACATATATTATACAACATATATAAAAAATACAGTATCTTGTCGTATTATTAATAATAATACATAAATATCCTTTTTGAATAAAAAAACAAATATATACTTTTTATGCGGAAAAAAATAAATATATGTTTTGACATCAATAAAGAGTATAATAAATTTGTCTAAAGAGAAAAACCGGCACTTCGGAGGCTGGGACCTCTATCTTAAAAGATTTGAAGATAAACCACTATATTCTATCATTAATTAACAATTAATATAATATTTAATATACATACATATATATATAACCACTATATTCTATCATTAATTAATAATTAATATAATATTTAATATACATACAACAACAGTCCCAGTGCCTTGCGGCTCCCGCAGAACGCAGGATCTAGGGGGGGTGATGTACGCAGCCTTACCCCTTCCGGTAGGAAAGGAGACTGTTTCCGGGGACCCCCAACCTGAAGTAGTTGAGTGCCTGCAGATAAACCACCAATCAATAACATGCATATAGAGGAAAAAGTAGAAGAAGGAGAGAAAAAGGAGAAGGAGAAGAAGAAGAAGTAGGAGAATGGGCATGATTAGGGACTTAGCTAACCTAAAAGTACTACATTAGAGGTTATACTTGCCTAAGAATATTTAATATACATACATATATAAATAAATAAATAAATATATATATATATATACTTGGGTGCTCAATTCATTTCTTAGTCAATCGAGTGTCTCGTTTATCTCAAATGAATTTCACAACTTATCATTTTATTGGACATCGAAAGGACGATTTTTATAAATAGGTAATATTATCAAAAGTTAAAAAACGATAATGCCATAACAACTTTAAAAAATTTTATAACTATTATTCACTATAACTTATATTATTATTATTCTAATAATAACAATTTTTATCACATGCTTTAATATATTGATGAATTTTGCATTGAAAACTACCTACAATTTATGTGAAGAATCAGAAAATCACTTACCTTTTTTAATTTTGTAAAATTACATCCAAACTTTAAAAAAAAATTTAATGTTACACCTAATGCTGACACCGTTAACTTTCTGTCAAATTAAACCCCTTGTTTTGGGGTACAAATGCATCAAACACCAAGCTTAACTTAATTTAATTAAACCATATTACCTAATGCATTTTTATAAATAACGAAATTACCTTTGGCCTTTGAATTTATAAAATTGTAAAGGATTTGATGCACTACTACAAGATTTTGCCACCAAAAATATTTAGAATTTTTTTTATTTGTAAACTGGTTTATAATTTATTGATAAAATACAAGTTTTATTATGGTAATTTCGTATTTATTTTAACGAGAAATTAGTGCTGTCAGCATTAGATTTTTTTTTTTAAGTGTCAATATTAAGTGTGATATTAAAAAATTTTTTAAAAATTTAAGTGTAGTTTTAAAAAATTAAAAATATTAGATAATTTTTTAATACATTACTTTAAATATATGTAATTTATAATTAAAAAATCGAACAAATTGTCGGCTCCTTTCAAATCGAAATTAACGTCAAGGGCAATGTCGTCAATACAAAGTCACAATGTAACGGTGACAGAATTAACGGCGTTCAACGCCTCCGTTACCGTCAGCTACACAATTTTTGTCGCCTCACAGACTGGCCGCAATAAGTGGGACCCCTCGTGAAACATTACGTATTTCACTTTAATATTTTAATGTATTAATTCTTTAATTTTTAAACTTATTAAATAATTTTTAATTAAAAAATTACATATATTTAATAAAATAATTCAAATAAGGTGTAAAAGAATATAAATTTGTTACTAACTCCATTCCTTTTGATAGTATCTTTATCTTATATCTGAACCGTCATTTTGTTATATTATTAATGAAAAAGAGTTCGAAGAGAGGTTTATTTTGCATCCTTATACACCGTTATTTGAACTATTTTATTAAATAAATATTTTGCAAAATTTATACACCAACCCTCAATACTAATAGTGATGTGTATATTATATTCTTGTGCTATATTAGAATTTTCTGTATAAAATTGATCGAATTCCTAGAAAAATTCATCAAATATTCCAACATAAAGTACCTACGTGATAAAATATTCAAATCTCATGTTATCGCATGGTATATGTTAAAATATTAAGATATCTAAGTAATAAATGGTTGAAACCCATGATAACTAAGTTATAATTTGCCCTTTATTTATATTGGTAAGGTATACAACAACTTTCTGTAAATACGATATCAACACTACGAGAGGACCTGATGAGCTTTGAATCAAAATAAGGTGTATAATTTTTGGATTAATCAAAAATACTAACACGTCCAAATGGAAAAAGTATGCTCAAACTAAATCATTCTTGAGAACGGAAAGTCTAACTCAATTAAGAATTTAATCCCACTCGAGTATTCATCGTTAGTGGTGTAGACGAGCTGAGCTGAGCAAGCCGAGCCCCTTATTTGAACTCGTGCTCGAGTCCGGGTCAAGCTTTCAAACCTATGTCCGAGCTTGGTTCGGTAAGATTTTATTGTGTTTGATACTCGACTCAGCTCTTTAGGCTAATCAAACGAATTCGAGTTTGCTATCAAGCTACGCTGAGCTCATTATCGGGCAAAACTGAGCTCATAACTAAGTCGAACTTATTATCTAGTCACGCTTCCTATTGAGTTGAGCTATTTGAGTTACTATCAAGCCATCATTGAACTATTTTTGAGTTAATATTAACTATTAGCGATCTCTTAACAAGTCCTTAACAACCTTTTAGCAAGCCTTTATCAAACTGTTCGCGAACAATAACAAGCCAAACACCCCTTTGTGTGAACTTGACTCGATACATTTATGAAGCCAAATCAAACTCGGCTGAATAAGTTATCGAGTCTCCGTAACAAACATGAACGAGCCCTAATTGATTTCGAACATGAGTAGTTCATCAAGTGTTTGATTTGTTTATACCTCTATTCCTCGTTGTTGCTTTAGGATGAATGTGTTAGAAAAAATGGATATAGTTGTTGCTTTAGGATGGATGTGTTTGAAAAAATGGATATAATACTTGTAAAGAAATAAGTATTTTGAGTTTGTTTTTTATTAGATAGGTATTATATAATGAGATATTTTAAGGTTCAAAAAATATATCACTGTAGATATCTGGACAAATTTGATATACTCTGATATCAATTTGTGAGAAACTAGACTCAAATTTGATATACACTGATATCAATTTAAGAAGCAGAACTTAACACCCAATACTGGATCTGATTTAAATATTATGACAAATACGAGAAGTAAATAACATG
Source organism: Simmondsia chinensis (assembly GCA_018398585.1). NCBI lineage: Eukaryota > Viridiplantae > Streptophyta > Magnoliopsida > Caryophyllales > Simmondsiaceae > Simmondsia > Simmondsia chinensis. The sequence continues at coordinate 23,296,364 of JAGTTD010000017.1, read as the reverse complement.
ATAAAAGAAAATCACGAAGGAGACAATAATTTACGTGGAAATCCCTCTTCAATCGAGAGAGGGAAAAAACCACAGGCGGAGATAAAGAATCTTTATTGATCGAAATAATTGAAGAATTATAATTCACTTTCTCTTAACGAGATATATGAAAGAATTACAGGGATACTTCCTCTCTCTCTCTTAATTTCGCTCTAGAACGGCGCTCTCTCTTTGCTTGGATACATAAAACTGAAACCCTCAAGGTCCATTTATACTGAGCATAATAGGGTATGCGTGTTTTGGGTTCCCGATTGATCGGCTCCTTGATCGATTGACGAAGTCTCTACAGCTCCCCTGCTCTAGCGCTGCACCCCGATCGATCGGACATTCCCCGATCCATCGGCTTGCTCACGGCGGGACTTATAACTAAATTACATAAAATTTGAGGCATAACCTAACAAATTTCCACCTTGACTCAAATTTACAAGTAAAAAAATTTTCTCCACCTTCTCCACAAAACACCCCACACGGGTTTATTTCAATAAAACAGAAAACCTTACTGAGTCCGAGCGATGCTTGAACTTTCAGCTAGGTAGCACTTTAATGAATATATCAGTGAGGTTATCAGCAAAGCGAATCTTCTTCTTTTCTGAATTAGCTCTTCACACATCTTTTGAATCAGCCATCGTGAGAGCATAAGCAGCTCTTTGATGCTGAATTGTGTTACTTAACTGTAGCTGAACTATCTCTGACCTCTACACCTGACCTGAGTTACAACTAACTAATGACGTCTTATGTGGATGTAATAACGAAGACTCAACAAACGTGACACCTCTACTCGTTAGGAATTTATGAGAATTAGAATCCCATAAACGAAATCCCTTAGTCTTATGCGCTACATGATTGAAGCTAACTCTTTTCTGCTTCCCATAAATGCAATGTTCATCGTAGATGCTGTAGAAACAGCCACTGATCTTGTCACAGTGGAACCAATAAGTTCATACAGAGTTCCTATCCTTCTGCCTTTTATAACAATCAAAGCACCCTTACTAACATTCAAAACTCCGCCTTGAGCTGTGTATTTGTACCCATGAGAATCAATGATACCTAAAGAGATGATATTCTTTTTCAAATCTAGAACATGACGAACATCACTCAAAGTTCTAACAGTGCCATCAAACATCTTAACTCGGATTGTTCCTATAGCCAAAACTTTGCATACTACATCGTCATCCATAAGAACGATTCCACCCTGAATTGACTCATATGTAGCAATCCAGTCCCTATTGAGACAAACATAATAAGAACAACCCGAATTCAGTATCCAATTATCTTTAGATATGAACTGAGATTCGATCACTAACAGAATACCATCATCAAACTCATCTTCAACTACACTAGTTTCTGCGGGTCTTTTCTGTTTCTTAATGTTATCAGCTTCTAATTTCTTCTTAAGTTTATAACAATCTCTCTTTATATGCCATTTCTTATGACAATAATTACATGATAAATTTTTATGTCTAGACTTAGACCTAGATGAGTTTCCATCATAATCGGATCATCTATTCTCGGTTCTTCCTTTCACAAATAGACCACTTCCTGAGTTATTTACATAATCAGACAATTCCTTATCTAATATTTCTTGACTCAGTAAGTTTCCCTTAACCTCATAACAAGATATGATTTTTCTACCACCACAAATCATGCTTTCAACGAAGTCTTTATAAGAGGGAGAGAGTGAACATAAAAACAATATAGCATGATCTTCATCATTAGGAGTATCATCAAGCTCCTTTAATTCTTGAATAATGGAATTAAACTCATTAGTATGATTCTTAAGTGACATACTTTCTGACACACGAAAGATGAACAACAGACGCTTAACTACAAGTTTGTTGGAGACTGATTTGAAACAGAATATATCCTGCAATTTCTCCCACAACTCCTTAGCGGTCTTCACTTCCAAAACTTCTGTCAAAACATTATCGGTAAGACACATCTGAATAGTGGTGAGAGCCTTTTCGTCGAACTCCTTACATTGTCCTTTTGATAAACTCTCTGGTTTATTCTCTTTTCCATCAAAGGCTTTCTTCAAGCTACTCTGTGTCAAGAAGCCCTTAACACGAACCTGCTATAAACTGAAACTCTCTTGACCGCTAAACTTTTCAACCTCAGATTTAACTGTAAACGTCGTAGTACCAAATCGAACAACTAGGGCTCTGATGCCAATTTGCAGAGATCTGGATAAATTTGATATGCTATGATATCAATTTGTGAGGACCTCAAATCTGATATACACTTATATCAATTTGAGAAGCGGAACTTAACACCCAATACTGGATCCGATTCAAATACTATAACAAATACGAGAAGTAAATAACAGGATAAAAGAGAATAAACGAAGGAGAAAATGATTTACGTAAAAACCCCTCTTCAATCGAGAGGAAGAAAAACTACGGGCGGAGATGGAGAATCTTTATTGATCGAAATAATGGAAGAATTACAATTCACTTCCTCTGAACGAGATCTATAGAAGAATTATAGGGACACTTTCTCTCTTTCTCTTAATTTCGCTCTGAACGACGCTCTCTCTTTGCTTGGATACATAAAACTGAAATCCTCAAGGTCTATTTATACTGAACGTACTAGGGTACACATGTTTTGGGTTCCCGATCGATTGGCACCACCCGATCGATCGGCTCCCCCCAATCAATCGGCGAAGTCTCTGCAGCTCCTCTGCTCCAGCGCTACACCACGATCGATCGGACATTCCCCAATCGATCGGCTTGCTCACGGCGAGACTTATAACTAAATTATATAAAATTTGAGGCATAACCTAATAATCACTTAGTTACACCTCTCTCCCCCCATACCAGATGAACCACTCATGTGACAGCACCTTTCCTGTGCTAGTGCCAACTCTCCCCCCAGAACTGAACTAGCAGGGTTCGGATGTGATGCTTCGTTGATGTGAACCACTTGTCCCACCACCAGTTGACTTTCTGAGACGATGTGATACCTCTTGAGGTTTCCTGGCATCCTGTCACCTCTCACCAGCCTTTCCGGACTGTCCCCTCCCCTCCCCGTGTTGTTGGCTCGATACCCCTCCTGTTTGTCTGTCTTTATGGTACCTTGCTTGCACTGCGGGAGGGGGGCTTTCCCTTCCTGTCCTCCACTCTCACCGAGGCCGTCAATTGGGTCTTCTCTGTGGTGTCTCTGGGTGTGTGTATGCTTCTGCTGCATCTGTTGCCCTGTTTGCTCTGGTCTCTGCCTGTGTATGGAGTGTCTTTTTCCCGGTCTTCTTTTGGTTTGGTTGTGGTGCCTGTTTTTTCCCTGGTTGATCTGGTCTCTTTTTGTATCCACTTCCGTTTATGGGGTGGCTTTGGACTTGCCTTATCGAGTTGCCTTATGTACTACAGCTATGCCGATATTTATCGAAAAAACTTAGTCACCCTTAGATTTTAATTTTATCAATAAGATATCCTTGTCACTTGTTAGAATTCTTCAATTTTGTTGGAAAATACGGACATGGAACATAATATAAAAAATATATGGACACTTTGTCTCGGAATAAGGTTATATCTTTTGTTAAAAGTATTGAAATAACACATAGTTTTGACAGTGTATTATATACAAATATCGTAGACTTGAAAATTTTAGCAGGTTTATGAATGTTTTACCGATCCAAGAAAGAAAGTGTATTAAATGAAAGTTAATGTTTAACCAAATAAGTGTCCGTTAAAGTCAACAATTGATCAAGTCCTTATCAGCCCAAACAACCAAAAAATGCAAATCAAATGCTATTAAAGTTGTGTCTGGCTTAGCTTTTTAACAACTTAAAGCTCTGAAAAAGCTTTTTTTGACTACAGGACTTGCATTTAATTGGCAGAAAAAATCTTTTTATATCTTTTTTATAGCTTAAATATAAAGATGGAAAAACTATTTTATAATTAAGCAGAAAAAGATACAAAACTGGATCTTTTTCACAGCTTATTTCAAGGAAACGCTTTAAAAAATATTATATTAATATTAAATCTTCACTACCATGACCTACTTTTACTTGTTATTACCATTCCAACTGACCACCACACATTTTATAGTCATGGGTCACTGCATTTACTACTTTTCACTTCTATGATCAACTATTATCATGATTCTCTCTTACCTACTATAATTATATAATTTATATTATTAAGTCATTTTTATTATTATAATAGGTAAGTTACTTTTTTAACTTGCATTGAAATGCTTTATTTTGTAAAAAAATCTTTCTGCACTGCATAACCAAACACTTTACTATAAAAAGATATAGATCTTAAATTGATAGATATAATTGAAACAGATAAGTTAAAAAAAATAAGCTGAACCAAACACACTCTAAGCCAAGCCCAAGACCCAAAACGACTTCCAAGGTGAATCCAGATTGACTTCCACGTAAGCAAAAAAGTAACGAGTATTAACAGCATTAATATTAACATATAGCGTTAATATTAATATGTACTATTAAAATTTAAAAAAAAACTTGCATAATTTTTTAAATTAAAAAATATAGGTAATTTTTTAAAACCATATCTAAAAGTATGGGTTAGTATCTATCCGCGTGGAGAAATATATAGATAAAGGGTAAAACTGTAATTACACATGGACGAGACCGGGGGGTCGGTGTTTGTGGAGCCGCACATGCATTGCTCGCCACCCAATGCTGCCCACGTGTACCCATCCTACCGGTTGTTGGTTTCACATTTTTTTTTTTTTTTTTTGCCTCGTGACTGATTTTGAAATTTTTTTTTTAACGAGAAATTTGGTTGCCTGATAAATCTTAGTTCACGTGGTGACCTACCCACCACGGGTGATACAAATATTACCGAGAGTCACGTCCAAATTAGTCTCGAGGCTTCGTGATTGTTACGTTATCGACTACTACGCTAGTGCTAGATTATTACATATTGCCACATCATCAATTGAGTGTCACGTCATCGACTAAATATTAATTAGTTAGTATAAATAAGAGGTCATTAGTATTAGGATGTTCATGTTGAGTATTGTGATTTGTTTACTCTCTCTCTTCCCCCCTAAAGCTTCTCTATGTTTTCTCCTCCTTTTTCTATGTATTATCCTATTTCTTCTATCAATGTAATACTATCTTTACATTTTTATGCTCGGATAAGTTGATCGATTATGAATCGTAACAACAAGAGTCAAATAAGTCAAGGATTACTTAGAGAGATGTTCGAGAGAGAATCAAACTCCAGACTTTTTGTGTCTCATGATTGATTGTGACTGTTTGATTCTCATTTCCAATATAAAAATTGATTTTTATTTTTAAACAACCCATTTTATCTTTTTGGATGAACGATGAAAAAAATATTAAATTAGCTTTAAATCAATTTTTAATTAGCGAGTATAGTGTTAAAAAAATTCATATAGGGGTAGTTTAGCATTTTTGTCGTTGTTCTTCCTTCTTTTTATGACACAGATATTTACTAATTTATTTTGGGAATCTATCACCTACATATATGAGCTTCTAGCATTTGTCATTTAGACGTTTTGACATTTTAGTGTATATGACGAGATGAGTTGCAGTTCACAAGTTTATCACCTAAGTATTTACGTTACAATTTGGTGATTTTTGTTAAAAATTGGACCAACTTTACTAGAATATGCTAAAGTAGTACATAACGAGCTTGAAAGGCTTGGCTGGCTGTGAGCCCGAGCCTAGTGAAGCTTGAGCTGATAAGCTCGCAAGCTTAAACAAGCGTATATTTGATTAAATATGACAAATTAAGTCAAATTTGAGTCTAAATGAACTGAGCCTGAGCTTAAACAGGTCTAGATTGAGCTTAAATGAGCCGAAATATTGCAACCTTGATTCGAGCTCACTGAGTTTAGATCGAGTTGAGCCGAGCCCGAGCTTTGGAAGAGCCGAGCTCGAACTTGAACTTTCCAAGCTCTGTGAGCTTCGAGTCGAGGTGGAGCTGAGCTTAATGCAAATGAGCCAAGCCTTGAGCCTGCCAAACTCGAACTCGACTCGACTCAAATACACCCTTAATTGACTCTAGATCAGCCACTATTTCGCATTCTCTTTCCTATGTGGACATTTCGGAGAAGACGCAAGAAGATCTACGAAAATTGTCTAGTTGGTTCGACCATAGACAATACTGTTCCGATTAAACTTTTAATTTTTGACACGTTTCAATGGATACCTGATCCTTTTTTCCACAGGTGGTCGGGTTTCTCAAATCAGTTTTCAAATCTGCACCGATTATGCTTAATTTTGTCGCTTTTTCACATTTGTTCGCTCCGTTGTACTTCAAGCTTAAATGTACCCAGATTACAACAAAATATATATGTAAAAGCCAAATATGTCTCAGAAATGAAGAATAAAATATGCAAATATAAGGCACATCAATACCTTACAGAAAAGAAGATTATCATTGGCAAATAAGAGATCAGGAATCGCAGGGGTTGACCATAAAATCTTGACACTCGAGATTCGTGTTACCAACATCGACTTTTTCTTGAATTCGCTTCTCAAGAATGTCAATAAAATATAAAACCACCTTTAACTGTAAGAATATAAATCATTCATGGGCCTTCATCTATCAACTTAAGCTTTTGAAAAAAAATTTCTTTAACAAAGTATCCCAATAGCCTCCCACTTTCAATATTTATATAATTTAAGCACAAGTTATGAGGTGAGCCTATGAAATATCACACTTCAAGCCTGACATATATTTGTGTGAGGGAAAATGTTAGAATATAAACTATTCATAAGCCTTCACCCATCAGCTTCAACTTTTGAAAAATATAAACTATTTATGGACCTTCATCCATCAGCTTAAACTTTTGGAAAAGTTAGTTGTTTGACATTCAGTGTGCTGATTTTGCTAAGGAATCAAGCTGAACCACCAGTTCAAAAAAAAAAAAAACAAAAAAAAAAAAAAAAGCTGAACTATGCGGGCCCAATTCGATAAAGCCCAATTAGCCGCCTAATACACAAATAGAATAGTATGACGAATGGGCCCAACCCAAAGGCTGACTCAGCAAGGCCTCGGTTGGTGGTTCATGGCAGCCTAACAGGACACGTGGCATAATTCTAACATGCCTACGTGGACCAAGATAATCTCTACATGTATATAATCCTCTACGCTCACTTTCTTTCAGTACTCTCTGACCTCCTCCAGGTTTTTCCGGCGAAACGTCCCGAAAATGTACCGGACCGCGGCGAAACGTCTCGCCGGAAAAAAATTCTGGTCAACCCGATTGGCGCCGGGAAACTCTTACCTCAGAGCCATTACAATCTCCGATCGGTATTGTACTTCAACTACTAGTCAGTCGTTCACTAATCAAAACCCTAATTCGGCGAATTTGAAGTCCAATTCGAATTCGTTCGAATCGGAATCTGTTAATCGCGCTGACCCGACGTTGTCGTCCGCCACGGCAGCTGATGAGGCGCGTGGATTTGATGGTCGTAGCTCCGGTGGTGGAAGGCGCGTGAAGACGGAGTACAAGGAGGAGCAGGCTCGTGTTCTCAAGGCGGCGCTCAGTCACGTGGTATGCACGTGGTTTCCATGTGTTAAAAGTTTTTTTCTTTCGTTTGTTATTTGTTCATTAGTTGATGGATCGTTTGTCATTAGTATAATATTCTAGATTGTGATATGGTTGTAATTATGTCAAATTTTGTGTAATATTTTGTAGAGATATTCTTGTATTATTTGTTATGTATATATCTCTATATAATAGAGTCTGAGCAACCCTATTGGGGATGCTTTTTGAAGCCCTACTTTCAATATTAATATAATTGAAGCAGGTGAATCTGTGCAGTATCCTCACATCAAGCGCACTGGGCATGTCAGAATATAAAACTATTTTTGGGCTTCACCAATCAGCTTAAAGTTTTGGGGTAGTTGGTTAATTATACTTTTTCTTCATTTGGTGCCATATAGTTTCCTGGAGTGGCCTGCTTTTTACTTGATGGTGCAGATGTTTTTGAAACCTTAATCTGAAATGTACTTTTGGTTAATTCTTTTGTTCATGTGGGAATTGACAATTGGCCATTGCTATTGACTTCTTGAGTATGAGAGTGCATAATTGTGCTCCAATGTTCTGATAAAAAAAAATAAAAAAATATTGTGCTCCATTGCGATTGATATGGGACCCGAATCTGCATTGTATGGTGCTTGATTGTGCTTGGGTCAAATGCTTAAATGGCGTTATATATAGAAACATTAGAAATGATGGTATTCCTCTGCAGTTAGTGACAGTTTGTGTTAAATGTGCTTTGGAAACGTTAAACTGCAGTCTAGTGTGATTGAATGTCTTTAACTTTTCTTGTAAAATAGCGCAATAAATGTAATTAGATGTTAAAGTCGCTCAAACACATTTGATCTCGGTCTGATTTGATCTATATCCACAAGGTATTGTGATTGGGTGGGTGGGATTTTGATGAGATACTACAATGGATGCCAAGCCAAGACAGTGGTGGAGTGGTTGGGATTATATTATATTCTTATTGAATTGTAGAGATGTTATGGTGGAGGAGGTATAACATAACCCTCGATGCTGTTCAAATAGTTACCAGGACTAAGATGATGCTGAATGAGCAGAGAAAGAGCATGATATATTATAATAGTGAGACATATGCCAAATAGGTTGAGGTATAACGGAATAAAGTTAATGAGTCATACAACTAAATTGTGAGAAAGAGTGGTTGAACAGAGCCAGTGTTTGCTGAGGGACCTCCACTATGAAAGCTACTTTTTTGTTGAGGGGGTCAATGGAGCTATATGGAGAACATACGAGAGCTTTAGAATATCATTTTAGAGCACTAGAACAAAATCCATTATTACCACAAGCTTTTAATAATATTGCAGTGATCTGTTATTGCGTGCGACTATCTGCACTATAGAAAGAAAAAGGAAAGAACAAATCCGTTAGTAAATAATAAATAAAAAGGAAAAAAAAGGCTTTCTACATATGCATCGTCCGAAAAACAATTTTTATGTGCTGTAGCAAAGAAACATGGAAAGAAAATAAATTCACATGATTTTTTATTGATTTTGAGAAAGGCTTACATTATTTTTATTGATTTTGAAAAAGGGATTTCGAGATAACTTGACGGAGGGTGTTGGAGAAAAGTGGGAAATGTGTTATAGATATATGAGTTAGGCATGACTAAGAGGGTTGACCAAGGAGTTCCCGCAGGAATGGGTGTACACAAAGAATTAGCTTTGAGTCCCATTTGCTTTGATAGTGGATGTTCTTACTTGAACAAGACATCAGTTTATATTAATATTGAGGTGTTGGTTGAATCTAGAGAACATGTTCATGGTAAACCTGAATATCTGGGAGGAAAACATTGGAAGCAAAGAATTTTTAATTGAGTAGAGCAATCTTTTAAGGTACTAGGTGGTGATGGTTGTAGTGATAGCCAAGTAAGTGAATTGTACTAGAACAAAGAGTCGAGACGATATGATGGAAAAGGGGATGTGAATATTAAAAGACAAGGAATTCCAAATGGTGACGAAGGTTAAAGTGATTGAAAAAATGACAGGGATGTCGAACTTGGGTAAAACAACAACAAATCCAGTGTCTCAAGAGCTCCCACATGTGCAGGTTCCCCCCCGGGGGGGGAGGGAGAGTACGCAACCTTACCCCTTCAGGGTGCTGCCTTAAAGGGAGGATGTGTCCGAGGACCCCCAGCCTTACCCCTTCATTTCGAACTTGGGTATCTAGCGGAACGTGCTTTAGGGGTTTTGAAGTCATGTTTAAGCTCAAGCACAATTTTACGTGATGGATAGTAAACTTGTTATCATTTGTGGTTTGAATACAACGAAAAGCATGCACAAAAGATGCACATAGTAGAGATAAGAATGTTGCAATACATATATGCATACAAGAAAAGATAAGACTGGAAATGAATGCATTTCAGATATGGTGAAGATGTGTCTATTGAGTTTATGGTTAGGAACATATGTTTGAGAAAGTTTGAATATGTGAATTTTGAAATGGATGCATATGAATTCTACTTTGAGAAGGGGTAAGTTGATGGGAGGAAACCATGTTAAGAGGGGTGAGATTCACCCAAAAAGGACTAGGTAAATTGTATAAGAACAATCTTCTTTTGCTTGTGCCAGTGACAATATGATTCCTGATAGAGCACAATGGCAATACTTTGATCCTCACAACCCATCTGGGGTGAAGATCCGAAAAACGCTTGTATTGTTGCTGTTGTTGTTACCAAAAAGGTCCTATTTCAATTGTTCAAATTTTGCCCTTTGATGGGACAATTATATCATGTTGCAGATTATATCAAACCAGTATTTAGTCATATCGATATCTTCTTTTGATAGGTGAAAGTCAAGTAATATGCTTACTACTGCAAATAAAATCATTAAAATTATTCATGTTCTCTTATCTTACGAAAATAAATGTTGAACGTGGAATTAAGTTGGCTTTGTGTGGCTATGCAGAATAGATTGGGATGGAGTGAAGCAGCAATGATGGCAGGCGCAAGGGGGGTCGGTGTCTCACCTGCAATTATTGGATCTTTCCCCCGGAAAGAAGCTGCTCTTGTTGAGGTAGTAAAGCTTTTAGTGCTGATCCTTGATGAATGATATGTACTTTCATTTGCTTTCAATAGGGGCACTTTTCCCAGTCTCCACCTACTTCCCTTTCTCTTCCATCTCCCTTCTGATAAGTTCTTCCTTGCGCTGTTGTCATTTTGCTGTGAATCGAAACAATTTTCAGAATTATGCTGCACATTGGGAAATAGGTTCTCTATGTACTTGTTTGTCAGTGTTATGAATTGGGCATGTGAAAGAAGGCACCACATTTCGATTATCTGAATCCTTAATACCATGGAATTGAGTCAGCGATGGATTTTTGGATTGGAAAGTGTTCTTATCCACTCTCTCCAGGACAGTGCTTTTGTTTACTCTCTCAAAGAATTGGGTCAGTGATGGGTATTTGGGTTTAGTCAATTGTTTTTATCCACTCTTCTAAAGAATCATGCAATACTTATGCATTAGCTTGACATATGCTTCCATCTCGAGAGTCCCAGTTTCTACTTTATCAGCAAGTGGTGCTTGCATTTGCGTCTTCATAGCATAGGTTGTAGCAATATGGGATTTTTGAAGATTCAGGGTTTTCAGAAATTCCTACTATTTCACTAATAGCAATTGTGTTTCTATCACTTTCTCCCCTTCTTCTGTTGCAGCATTTTATGGACGAGTGTCTGCAGAATCTGATTGACATAATTGACTCAGACGAGGACCTGAAGAAGTTGATTCCTAGTGAGCGCATCTCAAAACTCGTAAAGATTCGGCTGGAGATGCAAGCTCCCTATATATCGACATGGGCACAAGCTCTGAGCATCCAGGTCCTGCTCTGAACCTTCCTGACTTGTGTTATTCTACCTTTATCTAATAAGTAAGCAGGGTTGAGGAAAAGGGGATTTGAACGTAGGACACCTTGTAAGAGGATCTCAATACAATATTATTTGCATACAACTAGAATGTGACTCTGACTAGAGGGATATTTGTCAACAGGCATTGCCTGTAAATGTCCCAACAAGCTTTAAGCAGCGGGCGATGCTGGTAGATGAGATCTGGCATGCTGCTGGTGACGACAGCTCTGATACTGATTGGTATGTGAAGCGAACGGTACTTGGTGGAATTTATTCAGCCACTGAGTTGTATATGCTGACTGATAACTCCCCAGGTTCGTTTGTTCCTCCATAACTCTTGAATTTATCGTGTGTGAATATTCCATCATTATACTAGTTTTAATTTCTCATCATTATGTCCGTTTATTGGGATTATCATCTGAATGCCGTTGGATGTACCAATTGTTTCTATGCGTTAATTCCCTCTAAGATGAAGGCGGCGCGTCTGAGACGATTTACACATATGAAATGGAGTCAAGAGAGATGGATTTGAGCTAATGGGGATTAGCTGTGTCAATAGTTGGAGTTAGAAACCAACAAAACATGGCTAGATTGCACAGAGAAAAGATGCTGTATAGCATGAACTTAGTGAAGATGATTCATAGCGGTGTAGCTATAGTGGCTTATTTTAATCTATGTATTCGATATATGTAAGGTGAAAAAAAGCTTAGATTATTGTTGTTGCGGCTTTTCAATTGCTAATCGATGAGATGTTGTGCACTTCATACATTACATTCTAATTGCTGGCAGATTTTCGTGACACGTGGAAATTCTTGGATGCACGAGTTCGGGATGCGTTTGATCTGAAGAAGACTGTGCAAGAGGTAATCTCTGTCTTGCTCTTTTTGGTTTTCTTCTAAATTTTGGATTGGAAAACGAGATTGGGAATTTGAAGCAAAAAATCTACTTGTACTAGAACTTTGACGTTGATAGTGTTTTACCCCTAGACCCAACCCTCATCGAAACTGAGACGCGTCATTAGGGGTGACGAATGTGATATACGTCAAGTCGTATTTATGTTCTGTCATATGACGATTGCAAGAAAGGGGGTCGATTATTAGATGTCCACAAGTTACTTGTTTAATTATGCTGGCGACTGTTTTATACATGTCAGTTTACCAACTTTATAAACATGCCAAAAAATGACCTTTATAGCTGACAACATCAATGAATGCATGACATATTTATAATTTGCAAAATAAATTACCAATATGAGTCAATATAGTTTAAATTATCTTATGTACAACATGTGTGTACAGCAGTAGCAGTACATAACTCGAATAACTCAAATAACTCCATATAACTACATGGTTAAAGATGTTGGAAACGCTTTGCAAACCCAAATTAAACCAACTACTCAAACAAGTCAAACGTGTTAACTCAAATTCAGCATGAACCCAAAAAACCCCAATCCAAACCCGTGATTTTTATATCGTATTACTATACCGTGTCAAATTTTACTATCTCTAAACGCCATTGAATGTGAAAAAATGCAGGCACGGTATCTGGCAGAAGCAGTGAGTGCAGGAATGGGGGGTTCATTACAAGGACTCATGCAACGAGTTCTTCAACGTTGAGGTTTAGTTTTTCCATGAATGTTTCTGCGTTTATACTGAAAGCATATGTTGCTATTCACGCTTGTTAATGATTCTTTTAATCATAAAAAGGCTTATCAATTTTTTTTTAATTTCATAAGTCAAAGCTCCAAAATATCACTTTGTGTGTTAATAGAAGTTGTTTGAATTTGCTAATAAATTTCGAGTTGTAGTTTTAGTTGATATTTTCCTTCTATATGTTCGTTTTTTGGATAGCCTTCTAGGTTGTTTCATTTATGCAGATTTGGTGTTGTCGTTTTGTAGTTTTAGTTTTATTTTTGTACTTTGAACTCTGCTATTTTTGTTTGAGACACATATTGCTCGTTGTCTTGACTTATTGTCGGTTTTAAACTGAATTATCCCGGAAAAAGAAAACAATCTATACCACATGCATGTTTTGTGATGGTAAACTTACCATTGTGTGATCCACGTTAGTTAGATTTTCTTTGTCATCAGAAACTTATTGTGTATGTATTGGGATACTCAAATTATATCGAAGATAAGAGTAATATGCGTAGATTGATCCAAGTTTATATTAGAATATGGTATGATTACCCTTATTTTTAAGTTTATGAGAATAAATCTTGATAAAAACGATGCAACAATAACAACAAATTCGTACCACAAGGGATCCCGTAGGAGTAGGGTCGCCAGAGTGGGGTCTGGAAATGCTCGTACACGGTGTTTCATGGACAAAAATTGCATCATTTGTCACTTTCATCTCTCTTAACATTAGGACTCTAATGGAATCAAACATTTGATATTATATTGGAGATCTATAAAGCTTGTTCATAGTTTCTTTGATAGCTTCATAAATAGACGAGAAGTTTGAGCAGGCTCAGTAAGCTTAGCGAGGTGGTGTTCATATTTTGTGAATGGTTTGTTGAAAACTTGTCAAAGGCTCACTAAACATTTGTTCTCGACATGTTAGGAAAATATTGTTGGCTCATTAAGAGCTTGTTTATTGCTCAATATTGACTTAATAATGGATCAATAAACGATCGATTAATAGCTCAATTTATTTGCTAACAAGTTCTACTTAATTTGATTAGACTAACTAGACGAGACTAAGCCAAGCATCGAGCATATTAGAATCTTATGGGATCAAGTTCGAATAAAATTTCCAAAAATCCATTGAGGCTTGACTCAAATTTGAGTACATTAACATTTATTGAACTTAAGTTTAAGTAAGAGGATACTCAATTTCACTTAACTTGTTTAGATCATCATATTATTATTTGAAATGCAACATGTGAACCATGTAACGGATCAACGACAAAAGACAGAATTAGACAGATTGATTTTTTCTCATCAAATATTATGTGACATATGGGTCCAATAATAAGTTTGATTCGTTATTATAGTAAATTTAATTTATTTCGAAAGAAAAAAAAAATGGAAACAATTCAAAAGCATTTATGAGTCCAATTGAGTTAAGTATCAAGTATATTGGAACTTTATCGAACCAAATTCAAATAAAGTAGGCTAAGGTTTGAATCCAAGCTAATTAAGAACTTATTAAAGTTGAGCTTAATACCAATCCCCCCTCAGTGGTTCAATTCATGATAAAATTAGTTCCTCATGTAGTGACCAAAATTAACATTAAAAAAGATGAGGGACTATTTTTGTCATAAAATAAAACACGAGGGACCATTTTGAACAAAAGATAAGATGGAAGATTAATTTAAACAAATTTAAAATAATGATGGACTAATTTGAATAGAATTAGAAATATGAAGAACCAACAATTTAAATAACTCAGCAAGGGGAAATGCCATACTGAAGAATCAAACCTGGGTAACTTTTGTAATCCCCAAATTCCGAACTATTAAACCATGTCCTTCAAGACCTTCTCAATTTAATTTGCCCGAAACTTAGGGCCGCTTTACTAATCGTATTCTGTTTCTGACTTATTTTCAATTTTCACTAAAAAAAATGTAAAAATTAAAAGCCAAAAACAAGAAAATGTTATAAGCATTAAAATATTTGTGTGGCTAACTATTATATCTCAAACTTTCAAACTGTTCTATAAATAGAGTTATTTCCTTAGGAGTGGATCACGAGCAGTGGGCAGACTGCTTCATATACAGTGTCTGCGTGGCGCTATCACACGGAGAGAGAGGGGAAAAAGGGATGAAAAAATTATTAGTTTTCTAAAAAGAAATCAATCAAACTGATTACATAAGGCCCTTTAATTTCACGGTAGATTAGATAAAACTATGTCAGTAAAGCTGCCAAAACTCTTTGTTCAAAAAGCTTCTAACAGTACCACCTTCTCCCGTAAGTACTGAATCGGCATATACTGATTTTTAAAGATCCTAACATTTTTTTTAAGCCAAATACACTAGAGAATTGTTATCTTTGCCATGGATAATAACGTTAATACATTTTTTCTCTTTCTAAAGTCATAAAACTTTGTAAAGAGAATGCCCTTAACCGATCTTGAACTGATCCATGTCGGATAGTAATTCGTACCATAAATTTCACGCCACTTTACATTACAAAGTTAAGTGTCATGCGTCCTCAACCATGTTTTCTTCAACTTCCTAAACTATTTTTCCTCTCTTTTCTGTTTGCTTCGCTCCACCGCTGGAAAACGAGCTCCTCCGCCGCCGGAACGCCCCGTTTCGCCGGAATTTAGTGATTTGATGATGAAATGAAAACAAAGTTCTATGTACTAAATCCCTCTTCTTTGGTAGGGTTTCATCTTTTTGAATTGCTTTACTTTTAGAAATCTTATCAATCATGCTTCAATTATGCAGGCTAGTGTTAAATAATAAAATCAATCCCGTGCCTTCGCCCATCGGCTAAATTTTTGAGACAATTAGTTATTTGATATGATATCGGAGCCTTGTTGATCAAGAGTTCAATGGTTCGAACCACAATAGCCCCCGTTTTCAATATTAACGTAATTTAAGCACATATTTGAGGTGGGTCTGTGATATCTGTGCTTTAAGCTTTTTGGGAGGGATGGTTATTTGACAGTTAGTGCCTTAAGCTTTGTTTGTTTTGAATTACCGGGGCAAAAATGTACACTTTGGAGAGAGATTTGGATCTTCATCTTGCAAAATTTCACTTCAAAAGATAATTAATTTGATTTTCCTTCCCTTTCTACTTGATCTAGCGGGTCGAGGAGTAGTGAACCCAATGTTGGATGAACTACTGGTATTCGAAATCTATTAAGGCTCATTGGAGATTGGGGCTCAATAGCTTATTGAGCCGAGTTTGAGCATATGCTCGATAAGCTTAATGAGTTGAGTTCAATGGGAGTGTTGGGCTTGTTAACGTTCATGAACAATTTGATAAGGGCTCCTTAATGGCTAGGTAAGAGCTCGTTAAAAGCTTGTTAAGAATTGATTTAGGGCTTGTTAATAGTTAATATTAGCTTGAAATTGGTTTGATAATGGCTCGATAGTGCCTCGAATAGGTTGGCTCAATGGCAAGCTTGACTAGATAACAAGCACGGTTCAATTATGAGCTCTATTTGACTCCATGAGCGGCGGTCGGCTCAATTAGGCTAATGAGCCAAGCCAAAACAAGTATCGAACACACTAAAGATCTTATTGAACAGAGGTTCGGAAGCTCTATAAGAGCTCGACTCGAACTCAAGCTTGAGGTCGATAAGGCTTTTTGAGCTCGAGTTCCAACAGGGGTGCTTAGCACAGCTCGTTTACACCGGGGAAGGAAAATTTGGAAATTATGTACAACTGATAACTCTAGGTAAGTGATAGAGGAAGCACGAGCTTCGAGTATTGAGCTCAAAGATTGTGAAATCAAAATCTAGAGAGAAGAAAAATAACGATAGAAGCAACAGTTGTTATAAAACATGTTTGATCTTTTTCTTAGTTTCGATGAATGAATATGAGAAATCCGACCTGATTGACAGTACTTTTCATCGGAAATAGCCTCTTGTTAGGGTACCACCCTGAAGGGGTAAGGTTGCGTACATCCTATCCCCCCCCCGACCCTGCTTTCGCGGGAGCCCTCCAGGCACTGGGCTTGTTATTGTTGTTGTTGTTGTTGTAGTATGAACTTGAAAGATGGAATGAATTTGAAAGATAGGACACGATCTTTCCTTAAGTGCGAAACATCACATTCTTGTTTTGATGCCAAATATGATTGTCTGTACCAAGATGTGTCCTGTGGCAGCTGAAGGCATCATACGTTCTTCAGGGGTTTCAGAGCTTAGTTCTTGGTACTGCCTAGGGCCATTAATTTGATCTTCAAGGGATGGTGGTCTGGTGCATGGAAGGCGTATCAGTGACACCAGTGGGAATCAAAGTCGCTAGTCAATAGTTGCCAAAGCTCGATCTAGATGTTTCGAGGTGATGATTATGCCATGCTTTTGTCGGTGCCAAGTGAAGGAGTATCTTTATCTTTCTCACCTGTGAGGAAATACAAAAGCCCATGATATTAGAATTGTCAAACGTGGCCTCTGCCAGTGAGCAGAAAAGCGAGGATGAAAGAGGCGAGAGGCGGGATTGGGCCGCCTGAGATAGATTAGGTGCTTAGCTGGTGGGGTAAGGATAGAAAGGAGATAACGGGTGTCTAGGCCAGACAAATCATGGCTAAGGGGTGCATCACAGGGAGTGCTTCTGTTTATACGTTGACAAATATGGTGCCATTGTTTTATGGTTGTATTTGAAGAGTAAAGATAGTTGCAAATTTCAACTCCTCTTTACCCCAAAATACTCAATTCAAATAAGGACATTTGGAGATGAACACCTTGTTTGCGGCAATGAGCCCATGGAAGTCTCATAAATTAGTCGAATATGATCTTTGGACGCACACTAGTATGGAACACCTGTTGTCCGGAGGTCTTTGCAAAGGTGATTGGAAATTAACAGTGCCTTTTAGCTGTAATTTCTTGCTGCCTTGGGGATTTCAGGCGTGTTGGTTCTTTGGTTCTGGTGGAAGTAGGAAATTTGGAGTTTATGGCGCTCCAAGTGCAGTTGAGCAGGGTAGAAAGGGGCTAGTTGTGGATCATTTGCTGTTAGTCCGTGTGTTGGTCTAATGTGCGGAGAGCGTGACTTGAATGGTGGAGAGGAGGTTTTAGTAGTGTTAGTGGGGTGAAAAAAATATGGACATTCAAAAACCCATCCTGGGCTTTCTCTCTGTTGTTCTTTCATTCTCTTACTATGGTCTTCCTTTCACAGGGAAAAAATTACTATGCACTTTCTTTTCTCTCTTTCTTGTTCTATACATTGATGTCATCAATGAAAGGTAGAAGTTATTTCAGCGGTGCAAGTAGTGGATAACATCCCTTTGTCACTTTGAAGCGGGCTGTGAGTCTCAACATGGCAACCAAGCTATGCAACTTTTGCGTCTAAGCAAGTAGTGAACAGCAATGCTAGGCACTTTTAGAAGGGATTCAAGTCTCAAGAATCAAGGTGGATACTGACCGATGTAACTTCCACGACAATATCCATTTCGTTTATGAAAATGGTGTCAATGCATTGCTTTTTATGCCCTTATGCAGCCTCTATTGCCTTGTCTGGCTCCTGATCTTATGAGCAAAGAAACCTCCCGCTTGAGAACTTCCATAACACCTAAGGTCCTGGAAAACTGAATGCTTCTACCTAGCATGCTAATAGATATAAGATACTGTATCACCTATCTAGATGCTCTACCATCTTTCTTTTCTTCTATTCTTTTGCAATTAATATGTATGAGTGACATTGAGCTCCTTGATTATTGTGCCCAAAATAGAAAAGAAAAGGGTTAGTATGTTTCTTGTTGATCTGTTAAGTTGGTTTGTTTTTGAAGCAAGTTTCCTTTGTGCTGTACTGTGCATTTACTTTCATCATTTATCAATAGGTGAATAATTTAACTGGAAAGTCAGTTTTCCCATGCATCTGCCTATGGTATTTGGATCCATGCTGTCGTTTCGGAGTTCACTGCAACCTGGTACCTTTGGGAACTATGGTACCAGGGACAAAGCACTGCGCAGATGCAAAAGGGGCATTAATAGGAGTGACATGAGAAGATCCAAAGTATTTGCTTCAGCTGACAGAAAAGAAGACAAGTTGCGGGTGTTTGTGGTCTCAGACTTGCATACAGAATATGAAGAGAACATGACATGGGTGAAATGCGTATCAACGACAATGCACAAGGAAGATGTCCTAATTGTTGCAGGGGATGTGGCCGAGACATATGAGAACTTCTTCCGGACCATGTCACTTTTGAAGGATAGATTCAAGCATGTCTTCTATGTTCCAGGAAACCATGATCTTTGGTGTCGCCGAGAGGGAGAACTCTTTGTAAGAAGCCTGGTTCTTGTTTCCTCTCTTTCTTATACCTGTTCATCTTCCGTGTTGCATTGAATCATATAACCTGACCAAAATTGTTCCAAACCTAAAACCAACTTCACTTGGATACCCATCTCGACCTAAGGGCTTCAAGTGTAAGAGTAGTTATTACTTGGCTAGACTGAATTTGAAATCGAGGTGAGACCATTAAGCACATATATTGATAGTACAGTGAACATGTTGGCTAAATATAGATCTATGTACAGCAACAACAACAACAACAAACCCAGTACCTCAAGCGTGCGGGGTCTGGGAGGGGTGGATGTACGCAGCCTTACCCTTTGAGGATGTAACCTTGCCGAGAGGCTGTTTTCGAGGATAAATATAGATCTATGAATGAGATATAATCTACATTCACAACCTTGATAACAAATGATAGAATTGTGATCATGCTTTATATATGATCACCATTTTAGTCATTATGCTAGACTTGGTACCTAAATGAAAATAATTGATATGTCAAATCTCTTGTAATGAGAGGAGCCTCACGTAAACTTACATAAAAATTAAAATAAAATAAGAAACATAGAAAAGGCAAACTAAATACAGATATAGATCAACATCGTCGGAACAAAAAAGTGATGTAATGGGTTAATTCATATCAATCTGATACTTGTAAAAACCGACCCAAATTGAAGTGACTAAAATTTGAAATAACTTGACCCAAGCCTAATCTGATCCAACTGTAAGGAAAACCAAAAAGTGGCCTAAACCCATTTGCATTAACCCAACTGGAGCTTGAACTCGAGCGAGTACACACCTGAACCTGACCCACTTCACCTGTTTGCCATCTCTACCTTTTGTTTCACCATACTTAAAATACTATACTTCTCATGGATTCTGACCAATACGAATGGGAGTTATACTTACCTGCAAACTCACAGAGCAGATAACTAATCTCTAATTCTTTGTCCTCCATATGTGCTTTTTTCATTGAAATATAAACTGGGATGTAATAATCCTGGATCTTCTTCAATTTTAAGTTATACTTTTACGTGTCTGGAAGGTATCTCCTTAATGTCTGCTGTCATTGCTCAGCTTGATTCACTTGACAAGCTCAATGCGTTGCTTGATGCATGCGGTATGCTTGGAGTGGAGTCAAGTCCTATGATTATCGGTGATTTGGGAATCGTACCTTTGTTTTCTTGGTACCATAAGGTAATGGTATCTCTAAGATTCAGACTTCTATAATTCTCCCCTTTTTACTCTATAGAAATTTTCTTCCTGTTTCCCTCTAAACTTATATTCTATGAGAATTATGATTTAATAATGGGTCTCTATCTACTGTTCCCTGACAAGACTTGCTTGTATTCCAGAGTTTTGACAAAGAAGAGGACATAACTGGAATTCGAATTTCTTCTCTGGAGAAGGTGCTATTTCTTTGCCTCATCTAGTATCTTAGAAATCCATCTTATAAGCCTTCAACTCAGTTAACAAAACTTTAGCTAACTCCAACCGACTTTCCCACCAATCTCATTAGCTCTTTTCCTGCATGATAGTCTAAGGCCTTGTTTGGTTGGCAGGAAGTAGACGCGGGAAGTAGAAATTTGTGGGAAGTAGGGATTTGGGCTGCTGTTTGGTTGGTAGGAAGTTAGTAGAATGTAGGAAATATAAATTGCTTAGCAATTTCCAATTCCTTTTTAAAGCGCCGGAAGTAACTTACCTAGCCCCCCTTATGTGAGTTTTAATTCCTTTGTTTTCAACGAGCCTCCCAGAAAGTTCTGCTTTCCATCCCGACAACTAAACACTTTGTATCTACTTCCTGGGAAGTTGACACAGAAATTGAATTCCCCGTGAAATACAATGTCGGGTAGAAATTCAATTCATGTGACAACCAAACGAGGCCTAGCAATAGTAGTTTATGTTGCTTTATGTGGGATGAGTTAATCCATGCCATGAAAATTTTGTCTGAGTGAATCGGCATTTATGTGTTTAGTCATTCCCTAGGTATTACATTTACTGTGAAATCAATTGCAGGCATGTAAAGATTTCCATGCATGCAGATGGTCCGAGGAGCTTGCTGTTAAGGATGATTCACTTGCTCGGTATTTTGATGGACTGAACGATAAATATCAAGATGCAGTTGAAGAGATCCAGAGAAAATGTAGAAAAATAATCACATTTTCTCATTTTGTTCCCAGGTTAGCTGTTCCTGTCAACTTTCTATTAAGCTCTTATATGTTACTGGTTTTATAAGGGCCTCACCGATGGCCCTGCTGATAG
Organism: Simmondsia chinensis; assembly: GCA_018398585.1. Taxonomy (NCBI): domain Eukaryota; kingdom Viridiplantae; phylum Streptophyta; class Magnoliopsida; order Caryophyllales; family Simmondsiaceae; genus Simmondsia; species Simmondsia chinensis. Next base: position 23,274,813 of record JAGTTD010000017.1, on the reverse strand, counting down.
GCGTCCAAGAAAACTCAAAACACATGTCAGATAATCCTCATTATATTATAATACCAACTAATATATGATTTATTCATATAGTAAATGTACGTTTATAACGAATTTATACATAGGTCGTTATTTTTAATTATGAACGATGATATGGGGGAGAAGCAAACGTATATAATTAATTTTCAAAAAGGGCCCTGAAGTGACTGCTGGGGTTGCTTGAGGACTTGACCAGCCCTGTGCTTTTGTTTTCTGTAAAGTTCCTTCACTTCTTCCGCTTAGTCAACTACGTGAGTTTTGGTAGCTGGACTTATTATGCGTTACAATATCAAACATGCTGTTTTTGCAGACAGGATCTATGTCCGGAGAAGAGAATGCTCTTCTATCCGAACCTCCCTAAAATTATTGGCTCGGATTATCTAGAAGCTCGCATAAGGTCTATAGACGGCGTTGAGCGGACTGAAGATGCATGCCATGTATTTGGCCACACTCATTTCTGCTGGGATGCTGTTCTTGATGGCATCAGGTATTTTTCTATTACTAAAACTTGGGCAATTATCTGATTGTGTATCTAAATTGCATATGCGTCATTCATATTGGTGTTGGCGTGTGTAATATCAACGCCTGCAATGAAAATCCTGAGTGACAATGGAAGAAAGATGTCTTAATGTCATTCTCTACAGTCAAGATTGTGATTCTTTGACGTGCTTGGCTAGAAAGGAATGTTACGACCTTTAAAGACCAATATGCACCAGTTAGTTCTTTATGGAAAAAAGAGCTTTATGTTATTAGTTCTTGGTTTTTGTTGCATTGTTGTATTTTCTAGGGCATCCCATTCTTAGCTCTTTGTATATTCTCTCTCTTTATATTATATTCTTTTACAGATAAAAAAACGATTACTTGGATTTAAAAAGTGAGTAAAGTCACCTTGGAAAGAGCTAAAATTGGTACGGATATAATGAATTACTACTGCTTATATATCTGAGAAAATGTAAGGAACAAGGCGACTTCATTTATTTGCTTTTCATGGTTGCAATCTAAAACAAGTTTATTTTGTGTTAATTGTAATTCATTCTAATACTCATTCAATGTATGGTTATTTTTTGATCTATAAATAAAAATTTCATTAAAAAAGGAAGAATGTGCATATTGTTAAGGACTACATATCCTTGAAAATACAAAGTGAAAAGACCAAAAAATTAAAAGCTAATAACATAAGGCCTTCCAGTCTCTATATAGATCAACTAAAGGTATGCCAGTGCAACCCCTAAAACTCTTTATTCAAAGAGACCCCATGAAGTCTTCCTTCTTCCACAAGAAATTCATCTCCTTCCGAAGGAAAGACAGAAGATATGGACCTTAATGAAATAATTCAGTCGGGCACCTTTTTTTCTCTTTTTTTGGGTTACTAAGTGGGAACAGGGGAATGGGAATTTGAATCAGAACCTCTTGTCCTATAGTCTCAACCTTTCAGCATCATTTTAGCACTAAATCGAAAACTTATTATATCAACGACAATGCATATTTCTGAATAGATTATTACAAATTCCTACATCCACGACTCTGTGACCACGACTATGATTTAAAACGACGGCTTAAAAATGTTCTCTGAGTTTCATATTGTAATTGATGCAGGTATGTGCAAGCACCATTGGCATATCCTAGAGAAAGGAAAAGAAGAATGAATGGAGGAGATTGGTTACCATTTTGCTTGTATTCTGATGGGAAATTTGCAGATCAACAACGCTTTTTCTGGTCTGATTACTATTCTCTTAACGCTAGACAGCCTCATAAGCTCGAACTTGCACCTTGGGTTGCTAAATTTTATCACAGACGATTGACATAAATGTTATTTCTTCTATTGCCATTTGCCATTGCATTTTTGTTTTTGCTTTCATTTTTGATAACTAAGAGTCTATTCTGTATCGTTTTTTGATTGTAGCTTTTGGGTTTTGAGAAACTAAAATCTAAGTTTTGAAGGCGGTGTTTTCTTTTTTTGGCCTTTTATTTTCCGTTTGCATTCAAACTGGGAAGAAATTGAAAACAAAAAACCAAAAGTAAGAAGAAATCGTTTTCAAAATGTGGTTTTTAGTTTCTAAAAGCCAAAAACTGCAAAGAAAAAACGATATCAAACAACCTTAAGGTGTTTAGGCCGGCTTGCATGCTCCTCGACTATTCCTTGGATTGCACTAACCATTGACTCAAAGGTTTTCCTATGTGTGACAGTATAAGTTGGTGGGCACAATAAATTATTGAAACTTAAGCTCTGTTTGTTTGTGCGGAAAAGTAGATTTTAGGATTGGGTTTTCTACTTTTTTTTTCTTGTTTGTTACGCATTAGTAGACGGAAAATGCTTTTCAAAGGAAAAGGTTTTCCTCCATTTGAAGGAAAATGACTTCCCTTTTAAAACCGAGGAAGTCATGATTCCAAGTGAATCAAAAACTTTAGCGATAATCGTTGTGCGGATCTTAATTGAACCAAAATGAACTGGATTGAAACAAAAACCTTTAAAGTAATAATAACGGATAAAAATTGGACCGAATTATCAAATGAGAGCTAGATGTTACTTTGTCATTGTTTCAACAAAACAATTTCTTCATTTTCAATAGCTATATAATCGGGAAGTTATTATTTAGATACTCTAATATTTGAGCATTTATTATATAGATATTCTGATGTTTTAATAATATTCAATGATGTGTCTTAAAATTTAAAAATTTTATCACCCAAGAACACTAAAATTTATAAGTTTTGATGAGAATTTACTAGATTCTAATATAGAGTATACTTAGATGATAAAATTTTATATCTTAGGATAACTCAATGTATATATAAAAATAACAGGATACTTAGGTAATAAATGCTCAAAATTTGGAATACTTTTTATATAAGTTGTATTGATGCTTATATTATCCTATAATAAGTTGTAAAATGATTAGTGAAAAGTACTTTTTTTGAAACCATACATGAAAAAAAATATAATATGGAATCAAGTTTTCCTTTAAAACAAAAAAAATAAAAAAATAAAAACCTCAATTAGATTTCAACTTTCATTGGAAAATCTTTTTCGAAGAAAAACTAATTCATAGAATCTACTTTTCCGTCTAAACAAATGAAGCCTTAATGACAGGATTCTAACCGCGGAAATAACGTTTTGTGAGGCAGCAAGCTGTGAGTTCAAAAATGCTAGATATATAGAATCTTATAGTGTAGAAATGAACAAGAACTAAAAGCACAAAGTAAATGGAAGGATGAAATGTATACTACTTTATTTTGGATGATCAAAAAAAGAGAACAAAACTACCCCTATTTATACTATTACATAGAACAACCTATCACCTTTCCAAACTATGAGTTACATGAAGTAAATAACAAGAAATATCTAGGCTTTAATCCTACTTATTGCCGGTTGGGAGGGGAGAGCAAGAGATGGAGTAAAAGCTACCTACCCACTAATTACATAGATCATTCTAGAAAAGGAATAAAAGAATATGCTAAGTATAATATAAATGCGTACAAATACGAAGTACTAAAGTCTACAAAAAAGGAATACAAAGAAAAATATGAAAACTATTTTCAACATATAGAAACATCACATTTGACATAATGTTCACGCATATGAGTTCATTGTGAAATTTTGAATCCAACTCTTCATGGGTAGAGAAGTTGTAGAGTATGTATGCTTCAGGTTTGCCCTAGGCTGTGCTTTCTTCCGTTACTTTTTATAGAGGCAGAAAGTACTACAAGGACTCTCGCCAAAGTAGCAGAACTTTACCTCTTTAGGGTGCCTCCCTAAAGGGATACTGTGCCTGAGGGCCACAAACCTAAAAAGAACAAAATATAATTGAATGAAAGGTAATATAATATTACTGATTAAAAAAAAGGAAAGGTAATATAATATTAGGAAAATTTCTTGTTTTTAAATGGAAAATGTGAAAAGAAATTGACGTAACACTAGGTAATGTGATAATTATATGGGAAAACTACCTCCTTAGAGCCTGATTGATATCATTCTTGTTTTTGGTTTTTTTTTTTTTTTTTTTTGGTGATCAAAATACGCCGGTAGATAAGTCGGGAGAAAGCTACATTAAATCACGAGCAATTACATTAGCTAGTTCTTGGGGTGGATTTAACCACCAGTAGTGATTACAATCATCATCTAAATGGATCTTTGCCTCTACATGGACAACCTGATTACATTCACGTGAAATCCAACAAAAGTATATACATTCAAAAAAATTTGAAAGAAAGTTGAAGAAACAAAAAAGCAATAACTAGAAAAAAAATTATTTTTAAAACTTAAATTTTTGATTTTCAAATCCAAAATTTGTATACATCCAGACCCGCTTATGCGGGAGCCCTTGAGGCACTGGGTGGTTGTTGTTGTTGTTGTTAAAGGGCAAAATGATTTCCAATTTTTATTACAAAGAGATTAAAATTGAAAAACCGTATTTCTACTAAAAAGAAAAAAAAACCAGTTTTCTAATGTATTTTCTAGGAAAACAGGGATTTGAGAATTTTCTTCGACCAGAAAACTTCCGTAAAATGAACCCGCACAATAAAGAGCGGTCAAAATGCTGTTAAATTTCAGTGCATTTTAGGCCCAACCTATGGAGTTGGCACATACGAGATCCGCATAAAAGCTCCAATGAGTTTCATTCTAAAATCAACTGACATTAGATAGAGTAGCTCATTAAGCTCAGGTATTAATCTCTTCATTCTCACAACTCTAAAGCAGGATTCTTACCAAGTTTGCATGCGAATTCGTGAACGAAACTGAGACTTAAGAGACAGAAGTGGATGAATTCATTTCATTGATAAAGGCAATGTACAGAAGTACAAGAAACAACAAGGCACAAGAATCATCAAACACTAGATTATAATTATTATATGATCAAATAATTATATCATCAACAACATCAAACACTGGATTATATCATATGATCAAAGGCTCTGCAAAAACTTAAGGGTCTCGTCGATGTGCTTCTCGGGCTGAAATTGATTGTTGTAGACGAGGCGAACGACACCGTTCTTGTCAAGAACGTAAGTCTGACGCCCCGGAAGAGCACCAAAGAGATCCGCGGGCACTCCCCATTCTTTCCTCACCTTGTTTCCCTCGTCGCTAAGCAATGTGTATGGCAGTCTGTACTTCTGCTTGAATGCCTACATCCCATTCACAACAAGTACATAACAGTAATTCAAATAGTCCCTCGTGTTCGTAAGTTTGTTCAAATTGGTCCCTTGTGTTTTATTTCTTGGCAAGGTTACCGCGTTCTAGCATTTGTGAAAAAGAAAGAAGGCAACAAATTGGTCCATTAAGATATCCATGTGATAAATATTCGAACCTTGGGATATCTAAATGATATATTCTCATAAAATGTATTGGAGGTCGTACCTTGTGAGAGTTTGTATCATCACCACTAATACCAATAACTTCGGCTCCTGCTTTCTTGAACTTTTCATACGAGTCTCTGAATGCACATGCCTGTCGATAACCGCCAACTGGTTACATCACTGTTGCTGAAAACTTTACATTCGAGTATGGTTATATTGCCCGATATTGAAGAGAAGAGATGTCAACACGGAAGCCCAATGAGCAACTTCATTTATCGCCAATTGATTTTAAGACAAATAACCTTACTTAAACTCATATGTGGACTTTATATATGGCAAAACTTTATAGCTGTCACATGCGATTGATTTCCTCCTTTAAATAACAATGCACGACAGAAAGTCTTCTTTTGGTAAGTAAGCAGGGATGGAGATTTCAATAGAGGACCTCTTGCTACGGAGTTTCAACCTTGATAGCGTTTTGCCATTGAACCGAGTCCTCATAGGCCATAGAATGTCATAAAATATGTAATATTAAGACTCAAAGGACTATGAAGCACAAATAGGGGTGTAAATGAGTTGAGCTAGCTCGTCCTCATGAACCGCCTCGTTATAAAACTTGAGAGATACAACTTGTTTCAAGCTTGAGCAGCATCGAGCCAGCTTGTGTAGCCTACCACACCCAACACAAATCTAGTGAAGCTCGAGCTTGTAGGCCCGCAAGCTTAAATGAACTTGTTCTATAATACAATTTATCAGCTTAAATATTGCCCAATTGAGCCTAATTTGAACCAAAATGAACTGAGCTCCATTCTCGACAATCCTAGATTAAGCATAAATGATAAATGTAAGTTTAGTTCAGAGTTCACAAGTAGGAATCAGCTCAACCAAGCCAAGCCCCGCTCGAGCTAAGTACAGACAAGCTTAGTCTCGATCCAGATAAGATTAGACTCAACTCGGCTCATATACTTCGCTAAAATCTCGCGACTGGCCTTTCCCAAAACTAATAGCATTAGCTAGAGTAGCTCACTAGCATGTACATCGATTGCTCATTTGTAGCAAGTCTAATACAGAACTTTGTTACTAGAATCACACGTGAAGTCCTCGACAAAAAATGCAAGTGAGGAAAAGAAAAAGGGAGACCTGTTTGGTGCAACCAGGGGTTTCATCAGCAGGGTAAAAGTAGACAACAACAGGCTTGCCTTTGAGCTTAGAGAGGCTCACATTCTTCCCATCTTGATCCTTCAAATTAAATGCTGGTGGTACACTCCCTTCAGTAACCTGCATCATGAGAAACAAACAACATTATTTTTGAATTTTCTCAAACCCCACTGTTAAGAGCCAACTATCCTAAAAGCTTAAGTTAATGACTAAAAACATCTAGTAATGATTTTATACTGTAACACGCACGTTTAGAAGAGAAAACCCACGAGTTACTCATATATTATATTCAGGAATTTATGATTTTAAGTATCATTGGTTCTCATCTTCTAAAAGAACCCGCATACATGAATAATATATATTACTATAATTATGTACCAAATAATAATAAATGTCTCAAACATTAGGATAGCTTGATGATAAACCGCCATACCAACTTTGATGACAAACAAAACATAAACGACTATTCTAAACAAGAAGAGGAAGATGACCCACTTTAAACAAACCTACAAACATTAGAAACCAATAGAGTAAAGAACTAAAAGACGCAAAAAAAAGAGAGCAATGTGGAACCCAGAATGTACCTTGGCAACAATGGAGAGCTTAGAAGAAGGAGCTGAAGAAGAAAAAAAAGAAGAAGAAGGGTAGGCCAATTTGAGGCCACAGAAGTGAGAATTGGATGATCTAACTGAGAGGGAATGACAGAGATGGGGTTTCGGTGTATTGGAGGATAACAGTGCAGATGGGAGAGAGTGTTTGGGAAGAGAAAGTGCCGCCATTGATGCTCACAGAGCAGAGCAGAGCAGAGAGAGAGAGAGATAAGGGGTGATACAAGTGGAAGATGACTTGCGTTTTCCCGTGGCCAATTCCTCACCTCCCAACCAAGGTTATTAAAATCAAAATTTGGGCTTTTAAAATTAGAATTATAGAGTCAAATTGAGTAAGATTTTATGTCATATAGTTTAAAAAATTATTAATAAGATATTTACGGACATGGGTATATATAATAAATATAATCGAATATGTAAAAATATTATCATGCAATATAGATGTATCGTTTTATACTATAATAGTCATGAGAGCTTTTATAATAAATGCTGCTAATTAAACTTTATATTAAGGTTAAAACATAAAACAAAATTAATTTAAGTTTCTTGAAAGTATATGATGTTTAATTAATTTTCTTTTACTTCAAATTAATAAAGTAAGTTTGTTTATAATATATACTTGAATTTTTACATTTTAACTTTTTACTTGTATACATTGGTAGAATCGATGTTGAATTGGTAGAATCGCAAAATCGTATTACGATTCTATTCTTTAATTTCATATAATATTCAATGAATCGTAAGATTCTATAAAATTAAGATTCTACTTGTGATTCAGATCGATCGTTAATTGTGGAATCGTAAGATTCTAAGATTTGAATCGGGATTCTGATAACCATTCTTCCAACCCAACCCCCTTTATATTTTTCCCTCTCTGTATACTTTTTCAAGTGTTATTTTTGACACCCATTATCCGGGACATTGTCTTAGTGATAGGAAACAAATGAGGGAATATAGTCAAGGTTGTTAGAATCGGGATTCTATTTAGGATCATTAGGGGCTTGCCGAATCTGAATCGTAGGATTGAATTGAAAAACGTAAAATTCTACTAAATGTATAGTATAATTATTTTCTTAAGATTAGTTACATGATTCACAAAAAGTTTTATATAAAATCTCAACTTACAAGAGTATGTACTATAAGAAATGTAATTAAATATGACAATACATTAATACAAATGCGTCATTATATGCTCAAATGATCATGAAAGCTTTCAAGACATTTTTTTTTTTTTGGTGACGAGGGATTGGGTTATCCCAACCAACCCCGACCCATGAGACGAGCCCATAAGCCCCCATGAGCAGGTAAGTCAAGAGTATATCCTCAGCGAGAATCGAACTTCTGACTTTTGGGCGATGACCACATGGGTAAGAGATGCCACCAACTGAGACACCTTTATGATGGGCTCTTTCAAAACATATGCATAAACTTTAAGTTTAAAATTTAAAATTAAGCTTAAGTTTCGGAAGAGTCTATAAAGATTTCATTAACTTTCTCTTACTTCAAGATAAGGAAAAAAAAAAAACGTTCGCGTATAATATATACTTGAATTTCTTAGTTTTTAACTTTTTATTTGTACGCATTGGTAGGATCAAGGTAAGATTGGCAGAATCGTAAAATTGTATTATGATACTACCTGTTAGTTTTATTTAAAATCAATGGATCGTAAGATTCTACCTAGGATCCAGCTTTAGGTCAAAAGGTCTAGAGTTCGATTCTTTCCTTGAACCTGTCTTTGGGGAATCCTTGACTTAATTGACTCGTGTGGTGTCATGGGTTATGATTTATTAGGTAACCGGGATTCCTCAATAGCAAAAAAAAAAAAAAAAAAAAAAAAAATTGATATATAAGTTAAAATAGTGCGTTATTTCAATTTTTAGTCCTATTTTTATATTTTTTACTTTAATGATTTACGTTATACAATAATAGTACTTTAAAAGTCCCTGTCATGAGGTGTGTTTCAGTTGGTGGCGTCTCATACTCATGTGGTCATCGCCCAGGATTCAGGAGTTCGATTCTCGCTGAGGATATACTCATGACTTACCTACTCATAGGAGCTTGTGGGCTGTTCTAATGGGCCGGAGTTAGTTGGGGCAACTCAATATCTCGTCACCAAAAAAAAACTTTAAAAGTAAATATTTAAATAAATTGCCACATTATTTCTTTTAATAATAATAATAATATTAAAAATATTAAAAATATAATATTAGAAAACCATGTAAAAAACCTCTTGTCATCGGTCTTTGTACTTGGGTGTCGGAGATTATAGTTTTCTCAAAGATATTTAGTGTTAGAATAAGTTTTAAAATATTGACACAATAAAAAAAAAAATTAAAATCTAGCTTAATATGTTAAATATTTGAAATTTAATAATTTTAAAATTTTATCGCACACTTAATATCATTAGATCGATTTAGGTTAGATTTGATGTCATTTAGTCCGAGCTAATTCAAACCTCGTTTATTGACAAATTCAAATTTATTTAAAACTTATAATTCACGCTAAATGAATCCAAATTTGAATACAATTAATCTATTTTTTTCCTCGATTATTTTTAACAGAGCAATTTTATAAAAATTTACGAATATTATTCACTCTGAAACAATTTCTCTACTCTACTTGCGAGCCTGAACTGCCGGCGTCACAGTGTAACGGTCAGTATTTCTACTTCTTCTTTTCTTTTTCTCCATTTCTTATAATTTATTCTGTTGTTTTTTGAATTTGAAGTCTGAAATTGTGTGCAATTGGAACTTGAAATACTACCAATTCGATGAAGAAGATGAAATTGAGTCATTCTTAGCAATTAGGGTTTCCGTCCTTCGAATTTGGAGTGAAATCGAGTCAGCTTGGAAAAATTGAGTCAGTTGTATGCATTACAAAGCTAAAAATTGTTTCTTTTTTTCCACGAGGAAGTTAAAATTGCAAGGCTCGGTCTGTTTGTTATGACCTAATGTAGTAATTAGGACAAAATTTCATATATTAATCATGAGAAGAGAAGAAAAGGAAGAATTAGGAAGAGAATCAGAATTAGGGAACAAGGGAGAAGATAGAAGATAGAAGAAGGGAAATTGGGGAAGAAATTGAGAGAGAGAGAGAGTTAGAATTGAATATCAAAGTAGAAAAATGTCATTAATGAAGTAAAGAATGAATTACAATGAAAGATTAATCCTTATTTATAAAGTTAGAAGGCAAAATACTGAAAAAGAATGAAAAAATATGAAAAACTAAAAAAAATTTGGTAAAAACGGCCTTTCCCGCCTAGCAACAGCTGTTCCGATCAATCGGGTAGGTACTGATCAATCAGATGCAGATAGAAACTCTGTGTAGGCTGATTTGATTGATCAGATATACATCTAACCGATCGGATTTTGATAGAATCATGACATTGTTTTGATCGAAAAGGTTTTGCATCACTTTATAGTTCCCTGGCTCAACACCTTGGGCCTGTCGTTATCTTATGTTTTTGAGGTTTTGTAAGTTATGTTAGGTATGGAGATGGATAGAGTATGCATCGATCACAATGATGAAGAGGAAGAATACGTATTGCTTGACCTTAGTGGAGCTTGCAGCGCAGTTGATATTGATCCAGATGCACCATATGTTCTCTCTGTACGTTTGTGGGTGCAGTAGGATGTTCCTTACTCTTCGTGTTTGTATGCTTCTTATGTTTGTATAAACGATGCATCAAGCTGAGTCGGCTTGCGAATGCTCGATTCATTTTGAGCTTGAGCTGAGTTGAGCCGGCTTGTTTAACTTCGAATGGAGCTTAAGCCCAGTGAAGCTTGAGCTTGCAGGCTCGCAAGCCTAAACAAGCCTAAATGAGCTTATTCTTTTACAATTTATTAGCTTAAATGTCTAATTGAGCTAATTTTGAGCTTAAATGAGCCTAGCTCAAGCGTAATCGAGTCTAAATCCTACTTAAATGAGCTTAACTAAGACAAGCTTAGTTTGGAGCTCTTGGAGCTGGGTTCGAGCTCGACCGAGCTGAGCTAAACTTGAGCTGATGACGAATTGAACTTAAGTTTGAAGTTTCCAAGCATGGTGAGCTTGGGCTCAGTTCAGCTCATGTGCACCCCTGTCCCTTGTATGCTTATTGCACTGCTAACATTTTGTACACACACAAAACCCTCTTGGTTGTCAACAATGCGTGTATGTCGCTCATTTTCCATAACACTAGATATGGGTTAATGAGTTGCTATAGGCCTCTGTTTTTTCTAGGGATGAATGTAATATCCATCATCTTGCATGACGAATACAAACCAAGTAAATAGTTTAGGTAACCTTGCATCGTCAGTTCTTTTACATGAAGTACTTTTTTGCGGTGATCGCATTCATAGAAAAGGAGAGATGGTTGGCATCTCCACTGATAGGAAAGGAACGGTCTTCGGGCTATCCTGTTTCAGTGATCATATTTATTTCTTTGACAGTTGCCACATCTATTGTAGGGGGCATATTCTTCCTTGTGGATCCAAAAGCAGCAACAACAACAACAATCCCAGTGTCTTAAGGGCTCCCGCATATGTAGGGTTTGGGGTGTATGCAGCTTTGCCCCTTCAGGGTGCTACCCTAAAAGGAGGTTGTGTACAAAGACCCCCAACCTACTTGTGGATCCAAAAGCATCCTAAGAATTTAGCAAGCTCTTTAAGGCTCCATTTTATCGTTGGGAAGACATTTTTTCCCGGACTCTTCTTTGTTAATATTCATTTTTTTTTTCCTGGAAGGTCAATCTTGTCTAATCAAGGAAAATAATACCGTTATGAGTTTGCGTGGGTTTATATTTGGTCTATTTATTTGAGTTGATTGAAGATTGAGGTTCTGAGACTAAGATTAAGAAACTTTTCTATCCGATGAAGGAAATTTTTTTTTCTTTTCTTCTTTAGAGGAAGTCAACTTCATTTGCGTAGGAAGAGTAATTATTGCAATTAATTTATGCAAGGACATGATAGAAATAGGATGAAAGAGGGCTCCTTCTTGACAATATGGGGTCCGGATTGTCTAGACTTCTTATGTTTCATGATTGGTAATACTGCCTTTGTAATTCGTGCTGCTGCATTTCTCTTTGCCGAAATGTATTTTTCTGACAATTTTCACATCAGCTTAACCGAAACCTACGAGTCAATTCCCTTCCATATTTATCCGTCCTTCTCCTAGAAAGTGAATATCTTGTAGTATACTTTTGTGTTATTATACTTGCCATAGCCTTTTCTGATTGCCTTGTGGATCTTATGAAAATGCAGGGTCTGGACACGATGAACCCGGTGTTGACAATTGGGAACGATCTAAAGCTGGTGAGTCGGACAGTTTATGGACCTTTCTGGAAAGTTGATTGGTGATTTTGATTATAGAAAACCTTGTTTGTGCATCTTGGGAATATTTTGAGGACCCCTTTTACATTGTAAAAGCATATATACACATACCTAATAAGCTATGAGCTAAGTGAGATTGGTTCGTGTGGTGGTTAAAGCTCGCCACTCCCGAACATAAAGTATTGGGTTCGAGCTCGCTTTCTCACATATCCATGTGCTGGTGGCCTTACTTAGGATAAAAATTAAACTCTTTACTAGTATTTTTTTGGTTTTTTTTTTTGGGGTGGGGGAAGGCATCTGTGAGCAACTCGCCCTAACCCTCTAAGCCACATAATCAATTGAGAATGAAATAAAGCCATTACGTAATGTAATGGCTGTTGTGCATAGGATTTTGAATTGTCGTAGGCGATTATACTTTGGAATGACCTCAATAATGCATATGTACTGTATTTTGTTGATTGAAACATATTTATAAATGTATGTACATGTTAAAAACTATCAAAATAGTATAAAAATAATGATTATATGGATACTCATTCGAATTCTCATAGTAGAAGACTTAAAAGCAACCTACGTTCTCCAACACATAGCACGATCTCCACAGCCCATTATGTAATTGCGACCCCCGCTTTCATGACATTTTGTTGTGAGACAAACCTCAATTTGATTCCACAGAATTATATATGTCCTACATTCATGCTTATTTTGCTGATGAGACAGTATGCCATCTTATAAGTCAACTAAGTTCAATGTCGTTTACTCACTTGGGCTTGATTATACCATGGAAGCAAATGTGACTTGCATATATTGTTGAAGAATGATGTTAAAAATTTGGTCCTTTAGATAACAATTTCCTTCAACTGCAGATAGGTGAATATGAAGAGACAGTTGGGACATGCTTAATATTCTCGGAGAACGGTGAGTCATATCCATCTTTGTTACTCAATTCTTGAGATGCTATATCAACGTTTTCACAATGGCAAAAATATCATAGCACAATATTTGAAGGAAAAAAAAAAAGGGCACTAGAACTCCGAAGTTAAGCGTGCTACCAAAGAGAGGGTACCAACACGCCGTTACCGGATCTTATTGGAACTCCGAAATTAAGCGTGCTTGGGCAAGAATAGTACTAGGATGGGTGACCTATTGGGAAGTCCTCACCCTCAGGTTGTGTTTCTTGTTTTGATCTATGAAACATGTTATCTTATTTTGTAAAGTTCAATCCAATAGTGAATTTCTACTTGCTTTTAGAAGTCAAGTCAAATGTGACATTTATCTTGAGATCGTGGCAACGTATTTTTTTGTAAAGGGTTTGTTATTCGGTTTGTTTATGATTAATGGAGTTCTCATAACTCATAGTTGGGGTAGAAATAAGTCGAGCTAGCTTATTATAGAGATTGAGATACTTGGTTTGTATTGAGCTCAAGTTGGGCCATGTTGGGTCGTTTAGCTAGACGAGCTAAGTTCAAGCTTGATAAAGCTCGAGCTTGGCTGTCTATAAGCCTAGCTAAACAAACCTAAATAAACCAATCTCTGGCTAAGTTACAACTCTAAACATACCTAACTGAGCCATGTTCGAGCTTCAAAGGAGCATAAATCAAGCTTAAATGAGAAAAATGAGACAGTTTACCTTGAATCTTGCTAAGCTAGGTTTGAGCACAACTGAGCCAGAAAGGCTTAAGCCAGCCAAAATGTCAGTATGTTGTACCTTGAGTCTGACAGGCTTGGATTCATCTCAGTTCATTTACACTCCTTATCGTAATCGTACTCACACAGAAGCAAATTTGGTGGCAGAAAAAGCAGCTGATGTAAATGAGGAGACAAGGGGATCAGAAGCAAGCAAAAATCAAGGTTCCTCAAAGCAAATCAAGCCTGTGACTTCCCTGCATAAGATTCTCAAGTTTAGATTATTAATTGAAGATGATGCTGCTGCTCAATCTTCCAAAGAGAAGCCGCCTGATTCATCTTTGCCATCACATACAAATTGAACCAAATTTGTCCAGCCTGTCTGTCACATCATATATTAGGGTTGGGGGCCCTTCCGGAACAGCTTCTTTACGGATCATACCCTCCCGGACCCTGCCTTAGCGGGAGCCTCTTTAAGGAACTGGGCTGTTGTTTAGCCTGTCACACAATTGGGTATATAATTATGGATTTATTTCAGTATACTGTATACATGACAAAAAGTGATTGGATTGTGATTAGATAATCTTGAACAGTTATTTTTTCATGATTTATGGTCTGTTTGGCCGAGCTTTTTCTTGGAGAAAAATGCTTTCAATGGCGTTATTGTCGTTTAAAAATTTTAGTTTTTGTGTCTCCTTTTGTTTTAAAGGAAAATCTCTATTTTTATGCTTCTACTTAAAAGCAAAAGAACAACTTATACCTTTATTTGAATTTTTTTTTTTTTTTTTAGCCAAACACCTTGATCCTGAAAAAACTTATATGGAAACAACGTACTGAATTTTGCAACCATGACAATAAGATATAAAATTATTCTTATTTTAATTACTATAAAATGTCTGTTCTTTAACTATTAAGATAGTTTAGTTAAATTTTCATAAAAGTTTTTTGTAATTTTTGTTATATGTAACTCAAACTATTGAGCCATCATCGATTCGTTATTGAACAATTAACTAATTCTTAGGTTTTTGTTGTGAGCTTTTATTGATACCTTGTCAAATTGTTCGGGATCGCTAACGAGTTAAACATCTCATGTTAAAACTTGGTTTGATAAAACAAACACAAAAGAGCCTAATTGATTTTGAATATGAATAGTAGATTGGACATTTAGTTTGTTTACACCTTAAGGCTCAATACACGTCAAATAATTATAAATTATAAAGCATAATAATGTGTGTTATCTATATAAAAAGTATACTCATACTTTTACTCGATCGAGTAAAAAAGGTCAAAAATAGGGGTGTAACACAAAGAATATTCAGTAAATTTTTTTTTCAAATTTGATAAAGGTTTGCTTATGTTTCATTTGGGGGCTTGATAACTAATTGATTTGAGTTCAAACGAATTTAACAAGTCGAGTTCAAATATAAAATCTTTAGCTTGTTAAAGTTCTAATAGTTTGTTCAATAATGCTTTAGAGCTCATTAAGGGTTGGTTTGCTCAGCTCATTAGACTAACTTGATCAATTCATTAGACTCATAAGCTCGAGTTTGACGAAGGTTTGCTTAGCTCGATTTATTTAAATCCATAGTGAAAAGGATGAGACAAGGGGAAAAAATTGTATTAAATTCGTATGTTTGGTAACTGGGCTAGTCTTGTGATTTAGGGATCCAAAGTAAGTTTGATTTCTTGGCCTTTTTCGACAATAGTGGTATTCTAGCCAGTTTAAGTACACATCGAATAATTCTATTTATGTTTTTTTTATAATATTAGTTAGTATGTGAGTTTTTTATATTACTTATACATATTAATGTAAGACATATAGTTTATTCTAGCTATGAATGATGATATACGGTACACACAAACTGACAATATTGGCAAAGGATTTTAAAAAAAAAAAAAAAAAGTTCAAAAAACAAAAGGCAAAGAGAAATGGAGATGCGGGGTATCGAACCCCGTACCTCTCGCATGCAAAGCGAGCGCTCTACCGTTTGAGCTACATCCCCAGTTGTCAGGCTAGCGTGGCAGTAATAAATTTATAATATAGTTACTGGTGTTAGGTCCTGCAATTAAAATATGTTAGAAAATATAAATAATAATAATTTTTTTTTTTTTTTCCTGAATATCAACTTTTTGAGTACATGTTAAGAAACTAATTATCCCAAAAATATTGAATTAATAGGTCAAGTTTAGTGTCACGATCCTTGACCGTGACCTTGTACCGAACGACCCATTTTTTGCCTTTATTATTTTGTATCGATTATGTAATGTAAAATTACAAAATTAGTTAAGTTTAAATTAGTTTAAATTTTGAATTTGGGAAATGGAGGGAACCGGTTGGGATAGTTTTGGAGGCAAAGCGTTTAGTTTAAATTAGTTTAAGTTTTGAATTTGAATTATAATTAGGAGGGAAAGGTTTAGTAGGAAGCCCTCTCATGCTCTATAAATTCATGTATGAGCCTTGTATTTGGCAACAAGAAATCAAAAATACAAATTTCAAAAATTCTCCTCTCTTTCCCTACTCCCAACCGTCACTCTCTCTCCCCTCTCTTCTATCTACTAAATTTCTTTTCCTTTCTCTAACTCCTTCTCTTTTTCTATCTCTATGCTCAATCTCTCTCCTTCTTCTAATTTCTAAAATTCTCTTCTTTTCTCTAACTTCATCTCTAATTTCTTCTCATCTCACATTTTAAGTCTATTTCTCTTCCTCATCTAACCTCTATTTCACCATCACGAGCCTAGGTTTCGTGAATATCCCGTCACTAACCCTTAGGTTCGTGACATTTAGTAACTCTTTTACGTTCATACGTGCCCTCTTATGCGAATGTTAATTGTACAATAATTAATGTAAAAGTAATCCAACCATATGTCAATATACCAAAAAATAATCCAACTCTATTAACCAAAAAATAAACTATAACTTTTTTTATCAAAAAAATAACTCAGCTCTAATTTTTCTACCAAAAAATGACCAAATTCTAAAATTAATCTAAAAATAACCCAACTTGTTAGGTTTATGTCTCAAAATTACTTGGCGCATTAAGAAGAAGGGCCGTAAAGACCCCGATCGATCGGGAATCAGGGTTATCGCGCATCTATAAATACGGAAGTGGGTACGTCATATTTTTCATCCAAGTCAAAAGAGAGGCTTTCCCTATTGCGGCGCCGCAACCAAAGAATATTGAGTGTGTGAGAATTATTGTAATTCGTCTTCTTCTTTTGTTCAATAATAAAAGCTCCGATCTTCGCCCGTGGTTTTCTGCCCTTTCTATTGTAAAGGGGTTTCCACGTAAATCCTTGTGTCTATTGTTTCGTTCTCTTTTAGTCCGATTGTTTCTCGTTATTGTCGTGGTATTTGATTCGATACAGATCTGAGTATATTGTTTATTTCCGCACAAGTTGGTATCAGAGCTTGGTTCTTCGAATTGATACAATGGCATCAGGTATCAAAATCGAGGTTGAGAAATTCAAAGGTCAGGAAAGCTTTAGCTTATGGCAAGTCCGTGTGAAAGGACTCCTGACTCAGAACGGCTTGAAGAAAGCACTGGAGGGGAAAGAGAAGAAACCAGCAACGTTGACCGAGGCACAATGGGAAGAGTTGGATGAGAAGGCTCTCATGGCTATACAGATGTGTTTGGCTGACGATGTTTTGTCAGAGGTATTGGAGATTAAAACCGCAAAGGAGTTATGGGAGAAATTGTTAGACATGTTTTGCCACAAGTCAGTCTCTAACAAACTCGCAGTGAAACGGCGGTTGTACACTTTTCATATATCAGAAGGTATATCTCTTAAAAACTATCTTAGCGAATTTACCTCAATTATTCATGAATTAAAGGCTTTGGATGATGTCCCTAAGGACGAGGATCAGGCTATGATTTTACTGTGTTCGCTCTCAAATGCGTATAAGGGCTTCGTAGAAAGCATGATATATGGGGGTAGGCCAACTATTACTGTTGATGAAGTAAAAAGAAACCTAGTGAGTAAAGAACGGATAGATAAGGAATTATCTGACTCGATGAATGACTCGGGTAGTGGCTTACATGTGAGAGGTCGATCAGAACATAGGGGATCCAATGGTGGGAATAAGTCTAGGTCCAAATCTAGACATAAGAACCTGTCGTGTCACTATTGTCACAAAAAGGGGCACATAAAGAAAGACTATTACAGATATAAGAATAAACCAAAAGAGGGTAACAGGGGTGACCAGGGTAAAGACAAGTCCGCTGAGGCTAGTGTTGTAGAGGAAGATAGTGAGGGGGAGTTTCTATTAGTTGCTGATTCTTAGTCCAGGTCCATAGATAAGTGGGTCATGGATTCGGGTTGTTCGTTTCATGTTACTCCAAACAGAGACTAGTATTCCACGTATAAGTCTATACAAGGTGGGGTTGTCTTGATGGGTAATGATGCTGCTTGTAAGGTAGTGGGTGTTGGAACAGTCCGTGTGAGAATGTATGATGGAACTATTAGAACCTTAAGTGATGTTCGTCACGTCCCGGATTTGAAAAAGAACTTGATTTCTCTAGGTACCCTTGAATCTAATGGGTACAAGTACACTGCTGAAGGTGGAGTCATGCGGGTCAGTAAGGGTGCGTTAATTGTGATGAAAGGAAATAGGGTTGGTACTTTGTATGAGCTTGCAGGTACAACCGTGACAGGTGCAGTTGCTGTTTCCACATCTGCTATGACAGATGCAGAGATCACAAGACTATGGCACATGAGAATGGGTCATATTGGTGACAAAGTATTGTCTGAGCTGAGTAAGAGGGGACTTCTTTGTGGTCAGTCAACAGGACTGATGGAATTCTGTGAGCACTGTATTTGTGGGAAGCAAAAGAGAGTCAACTTCAAGGCAGCAGTGCATCAGACCAAAGGAACGCTAGACTACATACATTCTGATCTGTGGGGACCTTCCAGAGTGGCTTCTAAAGGTGGGTCCAGGTATCTTTTAACGTTCACTGATGACTACTCACGTAAAGTTTGGGTCTATTTTCTTAAGCAGAAAAATGAAGTGTATGATATCTTCAAGAAGTGGAAAGTTCTGCTTGAAAAACAGACAGGGAAGCCGATCAAGAGGTTGAGGACTAATAATAGTCTTGAGTTTGTCGAAGGGGACTTCACTAATTTTGTGAAGATCAGGGCATAGTCAGACACAGGACATGTACAGGTCGACCTCAGCAAAATGGAGTGGCTGAAAGGTTAAACAGGACGTTACTTGAGAAGGCTCGTTGTATGCTTTCAAATGCAGGTTTAAAGAGAGAATGGTGGGCAGAAGCAGTTAGCATGGCTTGCTACCTTGTAAACAAGACACCGCACTTCATTACAGATGAAGACTCCTGAAGAGGTATGGTCTGGTTCAACTTCTGATTATTCTCAGATCAAAGTTTTTGGTTATCCTGCATATGCATATGTTAATGATGGAAAGCTGGAGCCTAGGGCCAAGAAGTGCATCTTTCTTGGTTATACATCAGGTGTGAAGGGATATAGATTGTGGGATCCATGTGTTCAGAAGTTTCTGACTAGTAGAGATGTTACTTTCGATGAGTCTGCTCTACTTAATCCGCCACACACACCCTCCATTGACAGAGATACAGTTCAGGTTGAGACACCTGATGATACAGAGATACAGTCAGATCAGCAGATTATTCAGCTTGAGAGTATTCCAGCACCTCAGGTATGGGTTTCTGATGTTGTTACTGATAATGCAGAAATAGGTCAGCAGGTGGAGAATATTACTATAGCTGGTGGTAGACCGAGGCGACAGATCAGGCCTCCTAAGAGATATGGGTATGAGGAGATGATTGCCCATGCCCTCTCTACTGTTGAAACGTTAGATGACAGTGAGCCGACTTCGTATACAGAGGCTGTATCGAGATCAGATGCTGAGAAGTGGCTCGTTGCTATGAATGAAGAGATGATGTCTCTTCATAAGAATCAGACTTGAAACTGGTGAAGCCCCCTATAGGGAAAAGACTGGTTGGATGCAAATGGGTCTTCAAGAGAAAAGAGGGCATTCATGGAGTGGAAGATGCGAGGTACAAGGCACGTTTGGTAGCTAAAGGCTACAGTCAGGTACAAGGTATTGATTTTCATGATATTTTCTCACCTGTAGCTAGACACACTTCGATTCGGCAGTAACAGAAGCGTTCAAAGAAGCCGTCTGGTTGAGAGGATTGATCAGTGAAATCAGTGTCGAGCAGGGGACAGTTAGAGTATACTGTGATAGTCAGTCCGCTATTCACCTAGCGAAAGATCAGATGACTCATCAAGACCGGACGAAACATATTGATGTGAAGCATCACTTTATTAGTGATCTGATTGACGAGCGGAAGGTGAAGTTGAGGAAGATTGGGACTGAAGATAACCCAGCTGATATGTTCACAAAAGTTCTACCAGGAAGCAAGTTCGAGCATTGCTTGAATTTAGTGGGTCTTTCAGTATGATGTATGTTAGCCCCAGTTGAGGGGGCGTTTGTGGAGAAGGTGGAGTTTGTTTTATTGTTGATGTTGATTTTGAGCCAAAGTGGAGATTTGTTAGGTTTATGTCTCAAAATTACTTGGCGCATTAAGAAGAAGGGCCGTGAAGACCCCGATCGATCGGGGGGAGCTCGATCGATCGGGAATGTTACGTAAACGAGAGACGCTTACAGAGAGGCGGCTGATCGATCGGGAATCAGGGTTATCACGCATCTATAAATACGGACGTGGGTACGTCATATTTTTCTTCCAAGTCAAAAGAGAGGCTTTCCCTATTGCGGCGCCGCAACCAAAGAATATTGAGTGTGTGAGAATTATTGTAATTCGTCTTCTTCTTTTGTTCAATAATAAAAGCTCCGATCTTCGCCCGTGGTTTTCTGCCCTTTCGATTGTAAAGGGGTTTCCACGTAAATCCTTGTGTCTATTGTTTCGTTTCTCTTTTAGTCCGATTGTTTCTCGTTATTGTTGTGGTATTTGATTCGATACAGATCCAAGTATATTGTTTATTTCCGCACACAACTCTAAAAATTTGATTTAAAAAATACTAAATTATGATGCTCCAATAGTATATTTTTCTCCTACATATTTTTGGTTTAGCTTGTTCTCTATAGGCGATCTTATTTAATAAACGAGCTGAGTGAGCTTAGATATGAGGCTTGGTTAGATAAATGATACCAATATCGAGCTGGTCTCATTTAGTTAACGAGCTGAGCCGAGCTGAGCAAGCTGTGGTTTGGTTTGGCTCATTTGTAGCTTTAATTATCTTGTTGTATTCCTCGGTTATTTTGTTTGTTCTTTGCCCCGGGATGTTGTCTTTTTGTGGGGTTGTACTCAATTATCGGAAAAACGTATTTTTAGTTTGGTTAGATGAGAAAAGAAATTAAGCCAACCAAACAATATATAGAAGAAAAATATACTGTCAGAACGTCATATCACACGTCATGCTTAGACATCAATTCAATATTTTTTAAAATTAATTTTAGAGTTTAATTATTTTTTCGTACAAAAGTTAGAGTTGGTTTATTTTTTGGTTAAAAAATAGAGTTGGATTACTTTTTGGTATATTGACAAATAGTTAGATTATTTTTAAATTATTTGATGTTAATTGTACTAAATGTGAATATTACACATATTCATTTTTTATCTTGTATTAAAATAATATTAATATTTAAACTGAGGTTGTTGTATTTGAACTTGGGAACCTTTCGTTAGTAAAGTTCTGATACAAATTATGCCAAAACTTAATATTAATGAATGAATGTTTAAAATTTAATTTATATTTCAGCGGAGAAAATTGGGCACCCAATAGTAATGCCTAAATATTAAAATAAGAAAATCATTAGTTAATTAAAAATTGTAGCATTATTAATGGGTATTTCGTGAAAATTTATAAAAAGAATCATATAATAAAATTAAAATGATATTCCACGTGATGCCTTTAGTTTGCACGTGCCTATTTCAGAACAGATCGCTGCGTGAAATCTTGACGGTATGACTAGGTCTTGTCTCGTACAATGTGTTGTCAAAATTTATTTATTACGACAAAATATTAATACACATATTTTGACAAATGCACCGGATTCTTATTTAAACGCGCTTCTAATAGCGTCCTAAACAGCCTTAGAGATAGGTCTGGAATAGACGACATTGAGAAAGGAGTGATTAGGGGTGGTGTGATCTAATTTCAGATTAGCCGATTGGTGTCAATTCAAATAGTGAATTTTATGTCATGCGAGAAGATTGTTAACGAGTATGTGAAGTCGTGGCAATATGTCCCATAAACAAACTTTGTCATGTCGTGGTCTATATCATCTGGTCTAGCTTGGTTGCATAAGAGATGCAATTGTCGAGCTTGATGATTTGAGGTGAAAAGAGTTGGCAGAACATAGGAAGCGGTGCTCTCAAGGAGAGACGTGGAATCATGAGTGACCATGGTATTAGAGCTAGAATTATGTCTTATTTTCAATAATTTGGCAATATGGTTGAACAATAGTGCTAGAATTTGTTAATTATAGGGTCGCGTTTTATGCATGGAGCTTCCCTATATCATACATCAAGTCATTATTGGCATATATTCTATCGCAGTTGGAGTACCAACTGACTACATAAGCTAGTCATTCATTAGCTCTTATAGCTGCTACATTGTTTTAAGCAGAATATAGACGGTGCTGGAATAAGTAGACCAAAAGGCAGAAGCATAGACTGTGATTTGGCGAATTTGGAAGGTAAGTTCAAAACCCTTTTCTCTTCATTAACATGAACAGGTGATGTAGAAAATCGAGGGATGTTGTTTTCATTAGAGGCTACAACACAGAAGAAATGTGGTTAATGACCCGAGTTTATATAGAGTCAAACTCCATGGCGATGATGTCCTGAGTCAGTAACTCTAATTCAACAATCATACAACAACAACAACAACAGCAGCAGGCCCAGTGCCCCAAGGGCTCCCGCATGAGCAGGGTCTGGAGGGGTAGGGTGTACGTAGCCTTCCCCATCCGGGGGGTACCCTAATGAGAGGCTGTTTCCGAGGACCCCCAACCTGTTGTTAACATCTGCGTCCACTTCGCCGTCTTGTTGCACCATGGAACCCAAGTATTTAAAGCACGCTTTTTGCGGTATACACTCTAATCCAATCTTTACTTCTTCTGTACCTGGCATGGTAGATACACAGAACTTGAGTTCCATATACTCGGTTTTAGATCTACTAAGTCTTAGACCTTTCGATTCTAAGGCCAGTCTCCAGCGTTCTAACTTCTCATTCACCTCCTCTCTGGACTCTCCCACTAATTCAACAATCATGAAGATATAATTTTTAATGAATTGCTGTTGAGCGCTTACGAGTACTTTGTTATAGTTTTATACAGAGACAGAAGAAACTCTATAGTAGAAGTTGTGACAAAGCATAGAGTTTGAGACATGTTATGATTTTAATTGCATTAGTTTCGGTTTGGGCACCAATTGCTATTTAGTTTTGAATTGGGTTACTTGTGAACTCCTCTTATCGTTTGGCTAGAAAAGCATTCACAAAATTGAAATAATTATCTTTTTCAAATGTAACATATTTTTAATAAATTTTACTCGGCAAAAGATACACAACAATAATAATAAAAGCAGTGTCTCAAAGACTCCTGCCAATGTAGGGTTTGTAGGTGAGATGTACACAGCCTTACGTCTTCAAGGTGCTACCGAAAGATATGCCCGAGGATTCTCTACTTGAAAAATATAAAAACAACGGCACAACGAAAGTACAAAGCAACAATAATAAAGCACAAAGCATCGCGGAGTGATAATACACCACACAAACAGCAAACAATAAGCAACTAATAGCAAAGCAATCAACAAAATATACACATAAAAATATTTTGAGTTTTCTTGGAATTAAATTCCGGTACAAATATTATTTTCTAAGCAAAGATTATGTTTAGTTTTTTAGAAACGTTTTCTAATGTTAAATTTTCTATTTAAATATTTGAGCTAAAACATAGTAAGTACAATTTTCAAAGTAGATATTCTTTTGGCAAATAGTTTTATATAAAATAATTTCAAAAAATACGGGCGGATTTTAAAATATATTTTGACCTTTAAAAATTCTAATTTTTGGAGGTTTAATTTATGCCATTAAATTTCGGCATTGTTTGGTTACCAGTAAGTAATGCTAGTAATCGTAATTCATGGGAAGTCTGTTACATTCACACCCCCGGGTGAGCCAGACATAGGGAGATACACACAGGCGAGCCTATCACGAGCCAAGATCGAACAACCCATTTTTGCTTTTATTATTTTGTATTAAATATGTAATGTAAAAATGTAAAATTAATTAGTAAAAATTTAGTTTGAATTTTGAATTTAGGAGGGGTGGCCGGTTGGGGGACAAGGGTAGCATAGGCAAAGATGACTTGTTTTGTAAGCTTGAATTAAGCATTAATTAATTGTGGGCTATTCTAGGGGTCTAGGGTGTAGGTGTGTTGGGTGTGTGTCTCCTGCCCAACCTTTATATAATCATGTGTGAAGTGTTGTAATTGGCATTAAGCAATCAAGAAATCAATTCAAAATTCAAATTTTCTCTTCCTCTCTTTCCCTCTCTAGCCGACACTCTTTCTCTCTATTCTATCTTCAAATTTCTCTTCTTCCCTAACTTATTCTAAAATTTTCCTTCCTTTCTTCATCTAATCTCTAACCTCTCTTCTTAATCTCTACTCTCTTTCTCTCTCTCGTTCTTTCTCTTAAAAATTATCCAAGTCACGGACTTAGGTTCGTGACAGAGCCAGAGACAAGCGAGCCAGACATATGCGAACTAGAAATAGTCAAGCTAGAAACAGGCGGGCTAGACAAAAGCAAGCTAGACGCGGTGAGCAAGAAAGAGGCGCCCAGGAACAGACATACACTGGCTTATAAATACCCAAGGCAACAATAAAGACAAAGGGGGGAAGATGACACACAAAAAAAGGGGGAAGATGGAAGCTTGGTGGTTTCTTTACCTCCAAAAGCATGAGTTCAGCTTAGCCTTACGACCCCACCTTGCACCAAACTCCACTACGACACCTAAACACACTGGTCAAATTTGTCGTAAACAAAGTCAACATTTGCCTATTGATTGTTAAATAGGAAATTGATAGGACATAAGAAGTAAAAAATTCTTAACAATGTTCAGTTCTTTCAAAACGAAAGAAGCAACTCTCAATTCCATTTAAGTAAGTTCCATTTTCTATGTTTCAATTTACCCCCAGAAAGTTATATTTTCTATTTAGGCAGCCAAAATACTTCGTGTCTAGTTCCTAAAAAACTAAGACAAATTAAATTTTTATAAAATATAACGTTTTGTAAGAATTTAATTCATACGACAATCGAAAAAAGCCATAGTACATTAAAGCTCCTTTATTGGGATTTAGTGCTTTAAATATGAGTTGTTTAATGCAGAAATGTTTGGCTGTCCTTGGATTTTATGCTTCGTTTGAATTTTAACCGTTGGATTTTGACTATTTAAATCTTGGCCGTTGAACACAAAAAGGGTTTATTTGTCTAGAAGGTTAATTTTTCTTTCTTTTTTTTTTTAATATTAAAAGGACTATATGATTATTCATGGACGAACGAGTCAAGTCGAGCCAAGTCAAGTTGAACACTCTCTTATTTGACATTGAGTTTGATTCGAGCTCTTACAGGACATTCGAACATTTGTTCGAACTCATTTAGATAAGATTTTAGTGCGTTAAATACTTGGCTTGACTCAGCTTGTTAGTCTAGTTGAGCCAATTCGAGCTCGTTATTAAGTAGAGTGAGCTTACAACCGACCCGAGCTTGCTATCTAGTCCAGTTCATTATCTAGTTGAGCTATTTTAATCACTGTCAAGCCACTATTGATCAATTTTTATGCTAATGTTGATTGTTAATTGGCCCTTAACAAGCTTTTATTAAGCATTTATTAAATGTTCACCAACTTTAATGAGCTGAGCATCCCTTATTCGAACTCAATTAAATAAGCTATCAAGTGTCAATGATGAGCACGACCAAGCTGTAATACAAGTAGTTCATTGAATATTTGTTTCATTTGCCCATAACTACGAGTTTTTATATAATAAGTGTTTTTAACTATATGAAGGTCAAAGCTGTAAAAAATATTTTAAAAAGTTAAGAACACCTGAATAGTATAATAAAATCTTTAAAATATTTAAAAAGATATCATATGTAAAACTCAAAATAACTATGATTTATTTTAAAAATTGGAGATCCTGCAAGTACGCCTACCTGGATCATAGTTAGTAAAATATGCGTATAATTGATTTATTAAATATATATTCGTTTACTAACTTTAAAAGGGATTCATAAATGATTGTCAAAAATAGAGTAAAATATGTATTTTTCGACGTTAGTCGTATAACAGGTGTTTTATATCACTTATCTGTAATTTTTTCCTAATAAAAAGCATAAGATCAGTTGAAATTAATCATACCTAAACTTAAATTAAATATCCATGCTACATATTTTATAAAATTTGTCACTTCAACTTATAAATTATTGAGTTGTACAGTAATTTTTACTATGCATTATTATTCTTACTGTGGCTATTATAAGTATTACGATCAAATAAAAGTCAAAATTCGTAACTTATGTTAATTTCCACTTTATAATTATTTAAGAAGAACTTATTATAGAAATCATTATAATTATATATAATTTTTTTATAAATTATATATAATTATAGAAAACCCCCATATTTTTTGCTTCAAAAACAGAAAACCCCCTTCACAAATAAAAGCACTCACAAAACCCACTCACTTTTAAAAATTTATCACTTAACCCTTATGTAACTTATTTTTGACCATTTTGCCTCTAATGTTTAATTTTATTTTTAGAAAAATATTTTATATTATTAGATAAAAATTAAATATTTTATATATTTAGCAAAAAAAATTAAGAAAATTTTCTATATTTATAAAAATATAATTATTTTAATTAATTATAGTAATATTATATAAGTTTAGAAGATAAAATATTATAAGATAAAATATAACTTTTTTTTGGTTGAGGGGCAAAATGGTCAAAAAAATTTATTTGGGGGCAAAGTGAAAACTTTTCAAAAGTTAGGAGATTTAGTGAGTGATTTTATTTGTGAGGGAAGTTTTTTATTATCAAAGCAAAAATTAGAAAAATTTTCTATAATTTATCATTTTTTTTATATAGAATCAAATAATATACCAACGGAGTAAAATTCATTTAATAGCCCTACCATAATTTACTAAAAACAAACACATGGGGGACAATGAGAGAGAGATTCATGATTCTGCATTGTCATTTCCTTACCACGTTTGCTCGACTTTTTTAGCAAATTATCATAAATTTTAAAAAAATTTAACAAAATATTACATTTTTAAAAATATTTAGCAAACTATCATAGTTTACTGTTCATAGGTGGGTGCACGCCATTTCGGGTGGGGGATAAAAAAACACGGGTTTACTGTTGCACGTCATCGGCGAAGTCGTGCACTGTTGCACGCCTTCCCAAAGGTCGTGCAACCTGCTGCATTACCTTTGGGAAGGCGTGCAACAGTGCACGACACTGCCCCCTGCCACCGGGAATCCCACCTGCACTGACACTTGGAATCTTGCTTTGCTTTCCAATCCATGACCCCTGGCCTGCACCCGTGACCTCAGTTCTCTTCCTCAATCTGTTGAGATATTTTTTACCTCAAAATTAATATATAAAAGAAGAAAAAAGAAAAAAGAAAAAAATCTGAAAAGAGAAAAATGAAAATGGAAAAGTAGAAAAAGAAAAAATTGGGAAGTTGAGTCTTTCAAGTAAGGGTTGGAAAGTTTATTTGTACAAGTAAACTAATATGTATTTTTTGGTTTTGTTTTTTTCTTGCTTGGTGTTTTATTATAAATAGAGGGGTAGGTTGCGGTAGAAGTGTAGAGAAAAAAATAGAGAGAAGAAAAAGAGAGAGAAATGTGGAGAGTGAGTTGGATTTATAAAGGGGTGCCCGGGGCCACCCGGGTAGATGGAGAGTGTGAAAATAATTGTTGAGTGCTTGTGTTTTGTGAGGTTGTTTTGTTGAGATATTGAGTGGGGTTCACCCGAATATGAATGGAGTCATACTCGGGTGCGTTGATTGAGAGTGTTGAAGAGAGTTTTGTAGCTTTCTCTGTCCAAAGCTATATTGTGGGAGGGCTGGTAGCTTGCCGTGCAAAGCTACATTGATTCGAGGGCTGGTGACTTGCCGTTCAAAGCTACATTGGGAGAGGGTTGGTGACTTACCGTGCAATAGGCACATTTGTTGAGATGATGATTGTAATATGGAGTTTTAGGGATTATGATTGGAGATTGTAATTCCTAAATTTTAATAGAGAATTTGGTACCCCTTTGGGTCTTGTGGTTTTACCCTCTAGTTAAGAGTGGGTTTCCAAGTAAAATATCGTGTGTTTATTTTTGTTGTTTTTATTGTTTTTCGCTTCCGTTGTGCTTGATGTGTGAATTTTTCCCAACACAACCTCACTTCCCTTCCCTTCCCTCATTTCTCTTCTTCAACCTCACTTCCCTCAACCTCTATATATACATCTCTCATTTTTATAATTTTTACAACACTCAATTACTTACATTTTTCAATCTACTCGGGTTTCATCTAGGAATTTCACTCTTCCTTTCATTTTCACTACTATGTAAATTGTTATTAACGTTAATTTTTTAGTTCTATTTTTGTTTTTATATCTTGATATCGTGTTTGTTTATATATAATTATTATTTTTGTGCTTTTATTAGATTAGTTTTATAAATATTGTAAATTTAATATATGAAATAGTATATTATAAAATCTGTTTGTTAATATATACTGAGTAATATATTGTTAGAAAAATTATTATGTTATTTATTCTATTGTTATTTGGTTAAAGTTAGTATACATGTAATCGTATTTATTTTTATGTTATTTTGAAAAGACCTAAACTATGCAATCATAAATTATCGACAAATAACTTGATAGTTTTATATTTGAATGCCTTCATATTATTGTGATAATGTTGACCATGTCTTTGTGTTTTAAACAAAGTACAGCCTTATATTATTGTTTATGTACATTAAACTTAGTTTAAAGTGAGATACAAATTTTGTAAGATAAATTCATAGATTTGATAGATAATAAATATAGTGGAGCAAAAACTAACAGAAGTTAACATTGTTAATATGAAAGTATAATATTGTTACATAATTTATTATAGAATTATTTATTATGTAATTAATTAATACATCGTTAGGTAATATGTTGTAAATCTTTATTGTGAAATATATTTATTATATAATTTATTACGTAATTACATTAATATTATATATAATAAGTGTAGTTCAAATTTTATGTATAGTGAATTGATTTTTTAAATATATAATTATCTTTTAAATATTTATATATGTTTGCATATTTAAAATTTTTTTTAAGTATCCTATATATTAATTTGAAGTTGTTAATCTCTCTAAAATTAAGCAAACTCCCATCCCTTAATTTTAGAGAATTCACTTTTTAAATATATAAAAAAAAAGAATTAAAATTCTTATGTAACTTTCAATATATATACTTAATCACAAGTTTTTCTTTTCCTACAACTTTACCTCTTTATTTCCTAATTTTCTGAGCCTTTTGTTTTAAAATATTAAAAAAAAATCTATCTATCTATCTTATCTATTAATTAAAAATTTTCTCCTATCCTAAAATTCAGAAAATCTTACATTTTATGATTTTAATAATCCATTTATTATTTAGCTTTAGACAGGAGGAAAAAAAAAAAAAACATTTCAATTCCATCACCCATCGCACTGACCCTTAATGTCACTTTTAATAAGTAATAACTACCTATTAGTACCCATTAATAAGAAAGAAATATTTTTAAAAACTAGAAAATCTATTTATTATAACTTACAACCAAGCTACTGTTGTTTTTATTTTTTTTATTGTGATGCTTTGCATTCTTTCCCCTCCATTTTGCTTTATCTTACAAATAACCCATTGGTCAAAGTTCGGGTCGGAGTCCGGTATCGCACAGGTGCGTAACACATTATTAAAATTATAATGATTTTAGAGTATGCATATCAATTATATACAGTTCATAATCTATCTATTTTATATATTAAGTAGGAGTACTAGAAAATAATATAACCATCCATGTTCATTAGCATGGATAGAGGGTTAACTCTCCACTTACAGGTCCACATTTCACTTTATTTTCATCGTTCTATATTGAAATAAAATATCACCTAATTCTAATGATGCTTGGGATCACACTTTTTATTTTAGTGATTTGTCGACTCCAAAATTGTGCAATTTATTTTGTTTATTTTAGTGATACACGTTTTATTTTTATCAGCTTTTTAAATGTTATGCAGTCAGAGTAATTGCTTATAGTATAAAATTTAGTAAAAGCACCAAAATTTTCAAAAAACACATAGCAAGGTAAGTCTAATTAAAATGAGTTTTTTTAAGAACTTAATATTAATAGCGTTAATATCCGATTGGATTTTGAAAAAAAATGAAGAAGATAACTTCAAAAAAATTGAATCTACATCTAAAATAATATTAAAATATTTAAAAAAAGATTTTAAATATCTAAAAAAATTAAAAATATTTAAAAGGTTATTTTTACATGCAAAGAATTATTTTTTAAAATATCACATCAGCAAAAACTAACCTATGTTAACAGTGTTGTATTAAGGTGCAACATTTAAAAATTTTGAAATGTTTATCTGTGACTTTTAAAAAATAAAAAGATCTAAGTGGTTTTAAATAGGGCCTAAAATATGCGTAAATTTTAGTAAAGAAATCCTTTAAAATATTCTTGCATCTAATGTGCTATGACATTTTTTTCTCCAAAAAAAAACACATATCAAGGTTAGTCTATCTAAAACATAGCAAGGTATGTCTGCAATGATTTGCAATGACATTTATGTAGTCGTATTTATTTTTTAATATTGTATGTAATAAGTGTAGTTAATATTCTGGGTAATTAAATTACTGATTTCCTTAATTTTATTCTTGGGTAATCAAACTAGAAATTATGGCATGCAACGGAGTTACATTGTTGTGTCATTATGATAGAAATATGGTGCACAATGTTGATAGTGTTGATTACACGGGTGGAAGATAGTTTGTACTCATAGCACGGTCTGAAATTTCTCTACGGGAGTTGAAAGGAATTATGCATGAACATACTGACTGGGATAGTAACATAATTGATATTTTGATTATATGGAGAATGTTGTTGTTTCAAAATCTTGTGCGATATACAGCTGTTGAGATCACTTTCTCAGTGGCTTTGAGGTCCATGTTCGAACTTGTTTTAGGAAGTAGGGTGACATTCGTAGAACTATACGTAAATGCTGTGAATGTTGCAGGTAGCTCTCAACAGCATGTATCACATTTTCAATTCGAAGCTGCTGGCCCATCCGTAAGTCCCACGGTGGACGTTTCTTTGGTACAAGAAATGGTTGCAAGTGAGGATATAAGTATGTTTGATAGGATGTATGCCAACAATGATTCTGAGGCATCGGATGACGATGCAGATGTTGGTATCGACGATTGTGAGAACGAACCAAATAATATGGACGGGCCTAGAGTATTCCAACCCCCTGTTCTCGAGTTTGAAGGTGTTTCTTGGGCAGATGAGGCAGTTTGTTCTGATTGGGAAGAAGGTAGAAGACATGGGTCACCAGGATCTGGTTTGGAGGAGGGACAACTTTTTCAAACGAAGGAGGACTTAATCAGTGCAGTGAATTTGTGGCATATTAAGAACAAGCTGCAATATGTGGTGCACAGGTCGTGTCCTGAATACGTAACCCTAAAGTGCATATAAGAACCACAATGTAAGTGGTA
Source organism: Simmondsia chinensis (assembly GCA_018398585.1). Classification (NCBI taxonomy): domain Eukaryota; kingdom Viridiplantae; phylum Streptophyta; class Magnoliopsida; order Caryophyllales; family Simmondsiaceae; genus Simmondsia; species Simmondsia chinensis. The sequence goes on along the minus strand of JAGTTD010000017.1, from coordinate 23,242,978 downwards.
TCTACGTAGGGCGCTGAAACAGAGGATAGGCCAATTTGAGATATCAGTTTTGAAGGGGCCACATACATGTTCCACTACTATATTAGCAGAAGACCATCGTCAACTGACCTCAAAATTTGTTGCATATATGGTGCTCCCAATTGTGTCTGCTGATCTGAAGATCAACATTGCAGCAATTCGAGCAACAGTGAAAGAGCAGCACGGGTACAATATTTCGTATTTCAAAGCATGGAAAGCTAAGAAACAAGTGTTTGATCGGTTGTTTGGCTCACACGAGGAAGCATTTTCGATGCTCCCTAAGCTGCTGACTGTGTTGCAACAGTCAAACCCTAGCACTGCTATCGAATTACAGTTTAAGAGCGAAGAAGCTGGGGAAGGATTGTTTCGCCGAGCTTTTTGGGCATTGGGGCCATCCATAGAGGTTTTCAAGTGTTGTCGTCTATTGATCAGTGTGGATGGTACCCATTTGTACGGGAAATAAATTGGGAAGTTACTAGTTGCTGCGCATTTGACGCTAACAACGGTCTGTATCCATTGTGTTTTGCTTTGGTGGACGAGGAGAATGGATGGAGTTGGACTTGGTTTCTGTTATGTCTGCGGACCTATGTGATCGCTTCCCAATGTGTATAATATTTGATGGACATGCTGGAATCAAGTGTGGTACTCATTTGGCCGGAGCTTAAAGGCCAGCATCGGTACTGCACTCGCCATTTAGTGAGTAATTTCAACCACAGATTCATAAATCCTACATTGAAGAAGAGGTTGAGTGCAATGGCGAGGGAACCTTCCAGGAGGAGGTTTGATGCTATGTACGATCATTTGATCCACATCAATGATGAGGTCACAGAGTGGATACAGAGAGAGCTAAAAGAACGATGGGCGCTTTCGTACGATGGTGGTTATTGTTATGTTAACATGACCACTAATATATCGAAAGTGTTCAACAGTGTGCTCAAGTGGGGACGAGCACTCCCGGTAACCGCCCTAGTGGAACTAACATTTTTTCGATGCAACAAATATTTCGTCAGTCGTAGGGATCTTGCCGGGGAGTATTTTTCACGGGGTTTGCTATGGCCACCCATAGTTCTCGCTAAAGTAGAGCACGCCACCATGAAATCAAGGATTCATATGGTGACGCTGTTTGATCGAAACATCGTGCAGTTCCTAGTAATAACTCCTAGCCGTCAGACTGAATCGGGGGTTAGAAGGGCGATTAACAACACGGTAACGTTGACTGAATGAAGCTGCACTTGTGGTGCATGGCAACTATTTCATTGCCCATGCTCACATGTCATGGTGTGTTGTACGACATGTAAGATCGACTTTGGATAGTATGTTGATTCGCTGTATAGCCTTACCATGTACGCAAACGCTTATGCTCCATAGTTTCACCCCCTTCCCAATCAGTTTTTATAGCCGGAGTACACTAGGCAGGAGGTGGTTCCAGATCCTAGTAGGTGGAGAATGGGCAGAGGACGACCGAGATCAACCGGGATACATAATGAAATGGACGCCAGGGAGGGAACATCCAAGAATAAGTGGTCAGAGAGGACATAATAAAAAAACATGTGTGAATAGACAGCGGTAGTTTTGTAATTAGGTTCATAGATGTATCCTTTTCATTTTTATAAGTAACATATGTAATATGTACTACTACCAATTGTAAATAGATGTAATAAATGTAATCTTATTATTGTGTTGCTATCGATTGAATATTATATTGTTTTTAATTATATTTTTAGCTTATGTATTCTGGTAACTATTTTTAATTTTTGTACAGATATGATAAGAGGACGAGGACATGTTTCCAGCAGTAGATATGCTGAGCAGAATCCGGGTCCAGATGATGACTCAGTTTTGCATCTTCAGGCCGACCATCGGTCGGAGGACATTTGGAATGGAACGGTATGTTAATAAACAATGGTTAGCTGTAAAAGATGATGTTTTAATTTTTCTAATAGTTGATTGACATGCTTGATGTTTCATGTTACAAGCCGACGATGAGATTATGGGGAGGATACACCGTCCCATATTGCCTCACGAATTAGTACGACCTCATATCGTAGAGGCCGGCTTAATTGGAGTGACCCAAATAAGTCATATCCAAATTGATAACGCCTTGATTAATGCTTTGGTGGAGAGGTGGAGGCAAGAAATTCATACATTCCATTTACGTATTGGTGAGACGACACCAACACTGCAAGATGTAGCTGTCTTACTAGGTCTACGTGTAAATGGCCGGGCAGTCATTGGTGGCACGGACTACGATTGGAGAAACCTCTGCCGGGTTTTATTTGGTGTAGATCCTATGAACCACTTGCATGGCGGCATGATCAGAATGACATGGTTGAATGTAGTGGTAGAACAGGGACCCCCAGCTGATGCTGATGAGCAAGTGCTGTTGTAGCACGCAAGATTGTACATCCTCCATTTGATCGATTGTGTGTTGTTTAGCAACAATACTGGTAGTTGGGCATTGCTCGTCTACCTACCATTACTTGAAACAATGGAGGGCTATAGTCAGTACAGCTGGGGGTCAGCAGTGCTCGCTAACCTGTATAGACAACTGTGCTGATGTTGCATGCGGGGCGGCATGCAACTAGGCGGATGTGTTTTATTGCTCCAGGTACGGATTGCAATTCACGTTTAATTTTCTAATGTGTAGTATGATCCCAAATCGATCAATTTATCATGTGCAGTTGTGGTCGTGGGAGCACTTACACATAGGTCAATCACTTATCACAGCCCACCGTCACAATCAAGGTGCAGCTGGTGATCCGCCGCCGCCATTGGGCGCTCAGTAAGATCAAATAGTTCTTTACTATGTTGCTTTGATGCACACATAATATTATGTATGTATCTTAATATAATTCACTGCATATTTCATTAGCTGGAGTGCCGCCTTGACATTCCGCCAGTCTCCAAGGCGTAGTCACTCCTTATACCGGGACCAACTCGATGTCCAAGAGCCTCATCAGGTATATACATGATGAATACATATTTCTTTGTCGATCAATATTTACTATAATGACCAACTCATTTTATATGTTCTTAGGTTAATTGGACGTCGTACGTGCAATCCAGGTTGAACGCCTTGCTTGCGATTTGTGTCGAGGGTCGTCACATCTGGCGATATGAAGGGCCTTTGATATTCTTTGGCATAGTAGAATTACACCTCGCCGACAAAGTGCTGCGTCAGTTTGGATTGACGCAGCATATCCTAAATCCTATCGACACTCTCAACACGTTACATTATTTGCCTCATCAGGGCAGGCATGACAAGAACTGGGTGGCCTATCACGAGAACTAGATCGAGGTGTGGGACTCACGGGAGCATCGTATCGCCGACGTGCGTGATCCACCGACATCACCTAGAGTGTACATGGAATGGTACTTATCTATAACTAGGCATGTCATCACACGGCGTGAAGTGCAAGTTCCATGCCACCCCCTGCTTGTTTATGAACCAAGTGGCAACCGTATTCAACGATTAATAAGTACTTTGAAAACATTTGTCCTGTTACTTATTATACATTTTATTTTATTAACATGTAAAAGTACTATGTGCTAGGTCGATATTTTTAAACAGCATGCTAGAAAGTGTGCTCAAGCGCTACGTAATAGTGCTCGCCACACTGTAGAGTCTCTCTCCACAGATATTCTTACTGGTTGTAGTAGCGCAATGGATGCTGTTGGTGAGGGACATGATTTCAGACATATTTTGCAAGACGAAGGTATCGACTATCGTAATCTACGTGTTGCGCGAAGAAGTGGATGTGAACTTCCTCCACGGCACAGTTTTTTGTTTCAAACGGAGTCCACACCCTCAAGACATAGTGGTGAACCCAGTTGTAGATCCACGTCAAATTTTGATCATTAAAATGTACATTACTTTAAATTTAGTACTTAAATATTTTACAGTTTATTAAATTTTTGTAATTTATTACCCTTTTATCAAAGTTTAATACATTTTTATTAAAAATACAAAAGCAAAACATTATTATGTCAATGTAAGTATTTTAGCTAGAATCTGATAATTTTGTTCCCAAAAAGAGTTGATATAGATTTCAACAATATGCACGTAACTTACATCAAATTTCGATAATATTTATTTTATTTTAATTTACTGAATATTTGCTCAAGATATTAAAATGAAACGTGTACCATATCGAAGCCACAACAAGCACTAAATAGAATTAAAGCGAATCACATCCAAGACATTACTGGGAGGACTATACTATCATTGATAATCACATATCTTGTAAAAATTAAGCCTATATACTAACATAGAAGATGGTATATATAGAGGTTGTGGGAAAAGATTGAAGAAGAAGAAGAAATGGGGTTTTTAGGATTAAGAATGAAGTGAAATAGAGGAAGATGAAGTTAGGGTTAGGTTTGAAGACGAAAGAGAAAAAAAAGGGGTCACAGGCGGGATTCCTAGGTGGCAGGGAGGGGTGGCTGGGGGGAGGGGGGGTCGTGCATTGTTGCACGCCTTGCACGACCTTGGGGAAGGCGTGCAACAGTGCATGAAGTCCCCCATGGCATGCAACAACCTGTGTTTTCTTATCCCCCATCCGAAATGGCGTGCACCCATATGTGAACAGTAAACTGTGATAGTTTGCTAAATATTTTCAAAAATGTGATATTTTGCTAATTTTTTTTTTAAAATTTGTGATAGTTTGCTAAAAAAGTCCGTTTGCTCTTGTCACTCCTCTTTCATTCTCACATCTCCTTTCTTTCTTTTTTTAATTTTACTAACGAGAAACCCGATTAACTAGTAAATCGGGATCTGTGCAGCAACTGACATACCACATGAGTCAGTTAAATTATATAAATTCTTCAGGGAGAGGTTTAAGGAGGGAATCAAACTTCAGATCTTTTATCTTAAAATAATATCCTATCCCCGCACTTGATTCCTACTACTAAGATAATACCCTCACAGGTCACCCTATCTTTTATGTTAGAACTGTGATATATGAACTAAAATATGATTTACTTATCAAAATCGATAGAAAAATAATTAAAGAAAACATTAAGCTAGTTTTTATGCGAAATTTTTGGCATTGTATTTGCAAAGGAAAAAGAAGAGTATTATACAAATTAAAATGAATATTTTTGGACTTTTTTTTCAAAATAACCTAAATTTAAAAATAATTTAAAAAAGTAACCCACTTATAAAAATATTTAGCAATCTAACCTGGTTTGTCAGAAAAAGTAGAAGGCGCCGTTTCAAACGGCTCCTTCACTTAATGGAGCCGTTTGAAACGGCGCCAATCAATAGTGTGACCAAATGGCGCCGTCTCAAACGGCGTCAATTACAAAGAAGTGAATGGAGCAGTTTCAAATGGCTCCTTCACTTAATGGAGCCGTTTGAAACGGCACCAATCAATAGTGTGACCAAATGGCGCCGTCTCAAACGGCGTCAATTACAAAGAAGTGAATGGAGCCGTTTCAAACGGCGCCATTCACTCCCATTCCCCAACCCCCTACCCCTCCCCCTGCCAGATTCTCCCCTACCCATGCCAAATTCACCCGTGAAATCCCTCCCTTCTCCATCTTCATCTCCACCTCCACCTCCACCTCCATCTTCATCTCCATCTCCATCTCCTTCTAATCTAAAATAGCTAATCTAAAATTTTTTATTTATGTCTGTATCACATTTTAAAAAATTTTATAATAAATATAAGAAATATAAATAGTACAAATTATGGTACAAATCTAGAAGTAGATCTACGATTAGGTTCACTATGATCTTCGGATGATGAGGCTCGAAACTCTTGATGAACCAAAAAACTGCATCATAGAGGACGTTCACCACGCCTTGCCCGTCTACTTCCTTCAGCGGCATTCAACACCTTGTTGTTCTAGGACATACCGAAATTGGTGTTCCTCACCAGCAGCATCTAGTGCGGTACGACAACCTCTAAGCCAATCAGCAGAGATCGACTGTGCAGCATGGCCAACACTGTTACGGAACGCCCTGAGTGCTCTTGCAGTTTGATCAACAAGATGGTCGACCTAGCATGTAATACTTATAAACGTTAATATAACATAGTACTGAATCAGTAGGAAAAAAAAAAGATTTTCAAAGTACATATTACTAGCTGTAGATGGTTGCCACTTGGGTCAAAACCGAGCCGGAAGCAAGGCGGAACATGCACCTCACGCCGTGTCAGGACACGCCTAGTGATTGATAAATACCATTCCATGTATTCACTAGCTGATGTCACGGGTGAATTTGTGGGTAGGGGAGAATCTGGTAGGGGGTAGGGGAGAATGGCAGGGGAAGGGGTAGGGGGGTTGGGGAGGTGAATGGCGCCGTTTCAAACGGCTCCATTCACTTTCTTTGTGATTGAACGGCGCCATTTGGTCACCCAGTTTATTGGCGCCATTTCAAACGGCTCCATTAAGTGAAGGAGTCGTTTGGAACGGTACCTTCTACCTTTTTCTGACAAATCAGGTTAGATTGCTAAATATTTTTGTAAGTGGGTCACTTTTTTAAATTTTTTTTAAATTTAGGTTATTTTGAAAAAAAAGTCATATTTTTGACACTAAACTAGTCATAAGCTAATTTTTTAGCATTATGTGTTGGAGCTTGAGATTCATTTGCCGCTTTGCAAGTGGAAAAAATTAGGCCACATTTTAATATAGAAGAATAATTAATAAAATATCAAATTATTACTGTATGAATTTTTAGTACTATGCTAACAAAAGTAAAAAAGATATTGTACAGTCAAAATCATTCTTTAGAGCATGGAACTAAATATGAACTAAATTTTTGTAGCATTATATGGTATCTATCTCTCGCCCATTTGTTTACAATCATTAGATAACTGTAAAGCAACATTCTCAATGCCCCAAGGGCTCCCGCCTAAGTAGGGTCTGGGGGGTGGATATACGCAATCTTCACCCTTCAGGGTGTTACCCTGAAGAGAGACTATTTTCGAGAATCCCCAACTTGAGGGGTGCAACACGAAGACTTTTCGGGAGGTCACCTATCTTGGTACTACTCTCCCCCAAGCATGCTTAACTTCAGAGTTCTAATAGGATCCAGTGCTTGCGTGTTGATAGGCTCTTAGGTAATCCTTAGATAACTGTGATTTCACGCAATGAATATGTCATTCCTTTAAATATTGTAATTCTCAATTGTGATGACGATGTGGTGTTTCAAGTTTTCCTTTTGGCCGGTATAAAGCCGTCAATTTCTAAGCAAGACTATTTTGCAAGAGCTAAACGAAGCCTATACAAAACAAGCCTTTAATCAATTACAAAGGCTCCATTTGTTTAGGAGAAAAATTAGGTTATAAGAATTTTTTTTCCCATTTTGCACTATTCAGTGAGTAATTTTTGACGGAAAAAAAAGTCTTCCTCTAAAGTACAGAAAATGACTTCCTTATAAATTGAGAAAAGTCATCATTCAAAAGACTCGAGGTACTTATTGGTTCAAGTTTGAATTTGGTTGAGTTTATGTTAGTTATAAAGGATATATAATAAATTGGTGGAAAGTTTTTTCTTTTAAAATAAATAAAAAATATTATAAAGTTGGTACAGGTGTAAATGAGTCGAGTCGGCCCGTTTAGCTTAATGAGTCGAGCTCGAGCATCCTAAACGAGCCTTTCTTATATAATATATTTGTTGCAAATGTCCCCAATAAAGCCAAATGTGAGTATAAATAAGCTAAGTCCAAGTTTAAACTAGCCTAAACGAGCTTAAATGAGCTGAAATATGGAAGCTTAATTCGAAGTTTGTCGAGATTAGATGGAGCCGAGCCGAGCTCGGCGAGCTTCAAGCTGAACCCGAGCTAGCTTAATATAAATGAGCCAAGGCTCGAGCCTAAATACACCGCCTAAAACAGGTGTCAAATTATCCATTAAAACAAATGGTAGAAAATCTAAAGTAACATTTGATTTTCATTCAAAAACATTTTGTATTTTGACGAAAACGGACCCAAAAAAAAGGCTCCTTACCGTTATTTCAAAATCACCAAACACACACCTCTTCGTTGTGGATGTGTCGCTGTAGGCGGAAGTGTCGCAAAATGGAGAATTGAGAGAGCTAAGCGCTGCGAAATTCCCTCCCATTCTCAATTCTCATTTGCTTTTATCATTTTCCCTTCAATTTTCTTTCCTTTTTTCTCCCAATTTTCTCTCTCCCACTTTTCCTTCGCCCTCTTCAATTTTCTCTCTCTCCATTTCGCTAACCCTAATCTTTTCCCGGGGCTCCCCCATGTTCTAATCCATTTCTCTCCTTCCCTGCATTGCATTTCCTCTCCAGGTTTTTCTCTCTCTCCCCCCCTCTTTTTTTGGTTTAATTTGTATCTTTGTTGGGATTAATTTTTGATTTTGTTGGTTTGATTCTTGGTTTTGATCTGTAATGGGGAGTTTCAGTTTCGGATTTGAGCAAATGGGTTTGTGTTTGATTTGTGTTTTGTTATGGGAATTGTGGGATTTTTTTTTTTTGGGGGGCGGGGGGGGATCTGATGTGTTTAATTCGTATCTTTGTTTGTATTATTTTTTGATTATTTGTGTTAGAGTATGAAATCAATCGCAGGTCTTCATTCATATGCTTAAGTTTTTGGTGCTGGTATCAGATCTTGGTTGACCAATACGTTACGGGTTCAAATCCCAACAAAACCTCTTTTAATATAGTAATATTAATATAGTTCAAGCACAAGTACAACTAGACTTGTGCATTTTCCAAGTTTCAAACCAATGGGTATTTGCGTGAGGTGACATGTTATGTTAGCGTATAAAATAATTCCCGAGCTTTCACCCATCAGCTTAAACTTCTAGGAAAGTTGGTTCTTGACAATTATCTTGTTTTGATTCTTGGTTTTTCTATGTAACGGGGAGTTTTAGTTGTGGATTTGAGCAAATGGGTTTGTGTTTGATTTGGGTTTTCTGATGGAAATTGTGGAATTTGGGGGTGGGGGTTCTGATGTGTTTGGATCTGTGCGTTTGAATTTTACAGTTGAAATGTGTAATTTGTTTGTGGATTTCAGCTGCCTAATTTTGGTTGCATAATTAGCGATCTTGATGTTGGATGGTTTGTGATAGCTTGTTGAATCAGGTGCAATGAAGCTCTGAGATTTACATCTATAATACAATGGAAAGAAATTCTACATTCTCTTGATAATACATTCATCAGTTGGGGGTAATTTTCATTAATTCTGATGACAACTTTTTTTTATTTTGTGAAAATTTGACGAAACATTCTGAGTTTTAATAATATATTTTTAGGAATTTTGATGTTTTAAAATATTTTAGATGTACCCTTATCAATACAATGGATACCTATAAAACTACTAAAGTTCAAAGTGTTCTGAAATATTTAAAAAACTCAAGGTAATTTAAAAATATTTTATCAAATTTCAGGTACCTGTATCAATTTTTTTCTTTAGTTAATGATATTTTGGTGATAGATCTTGTTGCGTGGGTCTCATTGTTGTCTTTTTACAAGTAGGGTGGTGGCGTCATGTCTATACTTTAATGTTATCAAATCTGTATTTGTCTTAAAATAAGACAAACCATAGGAAACATAATAGTCAGCTCAATTATCTCAAAAAAATAGTAAGTTATGTAGTGTTTGAGATGAAATCGAGTCATGTTGTGTCGCATTCAAGTTTCTCTCAGTAGTTTCATGCTTGTGTTTGTTTTGTGTTACTGTGTTATATCAGGCTTCGACAATCGTATGAATGAATGCCCTAAAGTTTATAGTTCCTTTTATGTTTTCGTTGCTACAGAGTGGGGTTGAATTTTCATCCCGTATTTGCTCGATCTATGAGTGTGCATTTTTTAAATCTCACTGAGCCTTATGCCCGATCAACGGAGTTGAAATATATGAGGTTCACATACAATCCCAAGTGGGGTCCATCTTAAAACTAATTGGCATTAGTTGGAGTAATCTACTAAGCTTATATATTGATCTTTTCTCTCATATAACTTCTATGTGCGATTCTTACTATGCTCACATGTAGAGTCCTCAACAATATTCATCTGAAATTGGTTATGACATACAAATTAGAAGTAAAGCAATTTGCGGGGCAATGTGGCCTTGGTTCAGGCATAAAAGACCTATCATGACCGAGATCTTAAGATAAGATGTCTAAAGTTCAAATCCCAAAAATCCCGTTTACTTATTATATAAAATGAAGCGTTCCCGTATAAAGGTAGACAGGGACATAGCTGCTGACCTGGAAAGACCAAAGAGGAAAATGGAAGCAAAACTACATGATTATATATGATATGGTTTGGGAATTATTCTTTCTGGTCTTGTACACAATGCTTATACATCTCTCTATGACGAGGAACACTATCAAATATTAGAAAAAGGAACATTATCTAATAAGATAACTAGGTGAAAGCATTTTTTCATTGACTTAGCTTAAGCAAGAATAAATAAGTCTTTAGATACTTGAAATGTAATCTATAATACTAGATGGTGGCATGCCCCCATCAATGCTCAGTTTGGTTTCTCTTTTCTTTTTCTAACCCGGGATAGTGTCAGGCCTATTTGATTATTGTTTTTTGTTTGCAATTTTTATTTTCGAGAAACTAAAATCTAGATTTTGAAAATGGTCCGTTCTTGTTTTTAGTTTTTAGTTTTAAGATTTCACTCGAACTAACAAAAGAAGTTGAAAAAGAAAACCGAAAATAAGAAAAACATAGTGTCCTAAATATGAGTTTTTGTTTCTTACAAACCAAAAACCGCAAAACAGAAACGATCCCAAACATGCCTTTGTGAAGGAGATCTCATGTAACTGGAAAAAATCTTCTAAAATGAAGAAATGAGTATCTCTTTGGGCCATCTTAAAATGGAAAGTAACACATTTGGATTGGGCTGAAGTGTTTCTCTTCTGTCCCTCTGCTCTACTGTAGTTTCAACTATTTTATCTGTGTTTTTTTGCACGCTCTTTGATTTTTTCCTAATTCAGATGATCTTTCTCGAAGATAATTACCTGCTTTGTGTTTGTCCTCTGCGATAGAGTGACATGCTGTTTCGGGATAAATTGAGCAGGTTGCTTAAATTGGGGGCCAGACTCAACTGTTTCGAACAAGATTGAGTAGGCTCTTTAGGATGAGAGCCGAACTCAAGCTCTCGTTGAGAAGTCAACTGCTAGCGCGTTTGGTCCGGGCTTACCTGCAAAACGAGCAAGGCCGTTATAGGGACCCGCAGGTTGAACCGCGGGGGACCCCTCCGATGCCTAAGTCAGTAAAGGTCGTGGTAATAATAAATAGGCATAATAGAGTACTCGCGGTAATAATAAATATAATAGAATACTTAGTTTGGGGCAAATAAGAGGTAGCTCATGAGAGGAAGTTGATAGATGGAGAATAAAGGGGGACGAAGAGAAAGAGGAGGTCCCTGAGGTAGATGGGGGGGAAGGTGAGAGAGTTGGAAGAAGGTGGGGGATGAGGCTCCAGCCGCCTGGTGTCAATGGGGAAAATGGCCTGGTACTTATAGGAGGAGGATAGTCAGCTGAGGGTTGGCGGTACCGTGAGCATGGGGGTTTGCTTAGTGTGTTGGGTAAAGGTAGGCGGCTAGCCGATGATTGGTTGGGTGGGTGGCAGCCTTCCCTTAGGAGGAAGTGAGGTGTGCCATTGGTGGGTAGGGTTGGGGGTAGTGTGCGTCACGGTAAGGGGATGGCGTTACCATTGGAAGGGACGTGCCGTGATGGGTATGTCGCTAAGTCTTTACTGCCATGAGGTCATGCCGCCAAGGTTGTACCGTCATCATCTTGCCTTAGGTGCTTCCTGTTGGGTGCCATGGCCTCATGTCTGGTGTTTGCCATTAAGGATAGACAGGTGCCGCCTGGATTATGCTGCTAGATCTTTTACCGCCAAGGACCTGCTAGCTTATTTCCCCAACGCATGCCTATACTTTGAACTTTTCTCTACGATGTGAAACTATAGGATCCAACATAATCGATCTTTTAGTTCTGTATAGTTCTGTTATTTTTGGCTATCTAATGTGATTCGCTAACTTGTTCAACAGACTGAGCTTTTTGGACGCTATTGATATATCGATTCATCAGTTCAACCCATCACTTTGCATTTTGCTTATTATTGATCGATCAATCCATTTTTCTTATACCTAACTATATGATCCATTTTCATATTGGATCAGTTGAGGTCAGAAATAGTCAAGTGTACAAGATTGATTAATGTTTATGATTTCTAGTTTTTGCTGTCAGGTATGGAGACTGATGGTCTCCGTAACATCCAAATTTATGGTTGAAATTATTGGGACTTGATGGTGATGCTTGAGCTTCACTCGATTATGATTGTAGAGGCCTATAAATAAGGTCTTCTTGTGCCTAGTCTAGTATGGGAAAGCCAGGAAAGAAAAACGGTGAGAAGTAGAGTGTGAGTGAAATGTTGTTGTATACCTCTGTTTATATAGTGAAATTATTGTGCTCCCCCCATGGATATAGGCTTCGGCCAAACCAAGTAAATTCCAATGTTTTGTTTTTCCCCCGATCCCTTTATTGGAGTTTGCTATTTCAATTTAGCGTTGGGTATTTATTGGTGGTGATAACAATTTCTTTATCTTGTTCTTGATGTAGTTGAAGAAGGTCCGATGAGATTTGTCATCCGAAACTAAACCCATTTATTCGAGCTCAGCTCAGGGAGAGTCGTTGCTTTGATACGCGTTGCGTTGAGTCATGGACGAACACGGGAGTCCCAAGGTGAACGGATTATGGCAGATTGTCAAGCTCAAAGAACTTATCCAAAAATGGCATTCTACCACTCTTAACTCAAGAGGCCACACCCCCCACCACCCCCACCACAGTGGCCGCCACCCTCGTCAGACCGGTATCTCACCAGATGTTAGCCGGAGGTTAAGGAACTCGACGGTCCCGTGTGACTCCGACGAGGAAGGGTGTCATAGCCCAGAGTCCCCCCCCGACGTGCCAAAAGGGTACTTGGCGGTGTACGTAGGGGAGGAGCTCCGGAGGTTCATAATCCCGACGAGCTACCTCAGCCACCATCTCTTCAAGATGCTGCTTGAGAAGGCTGAGGAGGAGTATGGGTTCGAGCATGGCGGTGGGCTCACCATTCCTTGTGAGATTGAGACCTTCAAGTACCTTCTTAAGTGTATTGAGAAACATAAAGATGATCCTCAAGACCAAGGAGGTAATCACGGAACTGTTTATCTTTGTAGGCATAAATACCTTAAGAGGGCGTTAGGTTTTAAAATAGTAGTAAGGGCGTGATGTTTACTGAATGCATAAATACCTCATGCATGGGTTCGAGCATGTTTCTTTTCTTGGGTTTTTTTGAAGGGAAAAAGCGTCACATACCCATTTGTCAAACAGCTCTACTTAACGAATCATCATCCATCACGATGGAAAAAATGTCTGTGGGGAAGCTTAATTTCATAGCCTTCCGTTTCTGTAATATTATTAAATTTTCAAATATATTATCGTTCTTGTTACTTTTATTCGAAGATAACACCACCACCACAAACCAACCCAGTGTCTGAAAAGACTCCTGCCAAAGCAGAGTTCGGAGAGGGTAAAATGTATGTAGCTTTCCCTTATAGGATGATATTCTGAAGACTTTTCTCGAAGATAATGTTCATTAGAGTATTTTTGCCCTTATTTCCATTAGATTGCTTTGATATAATTTAGAATTTGCTGGTTATTCTACAGCTGAAGACCGAAGAACATAACCATACAAATCACAACAGAGGGCTATAGAGATTGATAAGCATCAACATTAATTCTTTTTTTTTTTTTTTTTTTTTTTGAATTTTTTAAGAAAGGTGTCTTTGTATGCAGAATTTTTCTTTTACATTTTATATTCTGATGTTCATTACTGAGAGAGGTTACAGAAATAGGGAGCTTCAGTTAGAACTACATTTCAACCTTTTTTTTGTCTGGAATGTCATTGTGAAGAACCCTTGCTCCCACAAAAATACATGTGATTTTATTGAGAAATTTCTGATTTCGGGTTTTTTATGTTCTTTTTGTGGTAATTCTCTTCTGTGTACGTGAATAACTAACTATCCGAATAGTTTAAACTGTTATGTAAATATACAGGAGTGGTTCTATACTTTATGACGTATCTCTTCATGCGAATGGTTATTGGGGATTGATGGAGATCTTCATTTTTGCTATGCTAATTTCCAAAAATACTGCATGAATTATTGATCGAAATCAAAAGAATTTTCTTGAATATTTTAATTTCATATACATAATCGTAAACTAGTAGTTTGTGTTATTAAGACCCCCTAATATAATGTATTGTGATATAAAGGGTCCGATTTAAACTGATTAAGTGATGTATATGTCATTTTGGGTTTGAGAGGAGTCAAGGTTGTTAGGCTAGAATTGCATTAAGAGTCTAATTCAAATAGATTGATTGTTCGGTGGAAGTTTAAACTAGTATCATATAATTTCATATATATGATGCTCGTTTAATCTTCAGGATGGGGGTCCTCGGAAACAGCCTTTCTTCCACCCGGAAGGGGGAAGGCTGCGTACATCCACCCCCCTAGACCCTATTTCGTGTGGGAACCCCTGTGGCACTGGGACTATTGTTGTTGTTGTATGATGCTCGTTTAAGGTATTTATGCCTACAAAGATAAACAGTTCTGAGATTACTCCTTGGTCTTGAGGATCATCTTTATGCTGCTCAATACACGTAAAAAGGTACTTGAAAGTCTCGATCTCACAAGGAATGGTGAGCCCACCGCCATGCTCGAACACATACTCCTCCTCGGTCTTCTCAAGCAGCATCTTGAAGAGATGGTGGCTGAGGTAGCTCGTCGGGATTATGAACCTCCAGAGCTTCTCCCCTACGTACACCGCCAAGTACCCTTTTGGCACGTCAGGGGGTAACTCCAGGCTATGACACCCTTCCTCATTGGAGTCAAACGGGACCGTCGAGTTCCTTAACCTCCGGCTAACATCTGGTGAGATCCCGGTCTGACGAGGGTGGCAGCCACCGTGGTGGGGGTGGTGGGGGGTATGGCCTGTTGAGTTAAGGGTGGTAGAGTGCCATTTCTGGATAAGTTCTTAGAGCTTGACAATCTGCCATATTCCGTTCACCTTGGGACTCCCGTGTTCGTCCATGACTTAACGCAATGCGTGTCCAAGCATCGACTCTCCCTAAGCTGAGCTCGAATAAGTGGGTTCAGTTTCGGATGACAAGTCTCATCATACCTTCTTCAACTACATAAAGAACACGAAAAAGAAATTGTTATGATCAACCACAAATACAGAATCTGAATCGATAGCAAACACCAATATAGTGATTGGGGAAAAACAAAACACTGGAATTTACATGGGTTGAGCAAAAGCCTATGTCCACGGACGGGGACTGCAATAATTTTACTATATAAACTGAGGTATACAACAGTATTTCACTCGAACTCTACTTTCCACTATTTTTCTTTCCTTGCTAGGCACAATAGGAACTTGTTTGTAGGCCTCCACAACCATAATCATTGGAAGTCTAAGCATAAACACCAGAATTATAAATTTGAATGTTAGGAAGACCATCGGTCTCCATACCTAACAGAAAACATTAGAAATCATAAAAATCGCTCGATCTTGTATGTTGACAATTTCTGACCTCAACTGATCCGACATGAAGATGGATCATGTGGTTAGGTATTTGTTGGGTTACTTGTGGTGAGCCCAGTTTTATACTGTTATGGGTCAAGTCCGATGGAAAAATTTTTTGGGCCTTGGTTCGGGGCCGAAGTCGAGGTCCGGGCCAGTTTTGGAGACCTCAGCTAAAAACTAGGTTTTCATATGGTACACATATTTATACCCGGTTCTAAGATTTGACAGAGGAGCGAATTGAAGAAAACTCTCTGTAACAATTCTAAAGCAATAAAATTCTCCCTGCAACTCCGTGGACGTAGGCAATTTCGGCTGAACCACGTAAAGGATTTTCGTTGTTTAGTTGTTGCGTTTCCTAACAGTATTAAGAAAAGTCGATCGCTCGATCAATACCTAAGCAATATGCAAAGAGGTGGGTTGAACTGAGGGACTGGTGCGTTGAAAATGTTAGTGAATCACATTAGATAGAAAAAAACAGCATAATTATGCAGAAATATGCTAGGAAAAATATTCCAGATCTGTGTCTGATTTAAATACTACAGTGAAATTTGAGAAAACAAATAAGAAGGTAAAGGAGAAAGAGAAATCATAAAAATTAGTATTTATGTGGAAAATTCTCAAAGATTGGGAAAACCATTGGTGAAGGTAAAGAATTACACTAGATCGAAAATAGAGTATTACAAGATTTTCTTCGCTCTTATTCCTGTCTTTTCTCGGTGTTTTACTCACAACAAAATGGGCAGAAGCACTAAAAGATTGTATTTAGGCTGGCCCAAAATGGGGCTCTCATGAAAACGGGCCCCTTGTGAGCACTTTAATAATTTGAATATAAGCCTTAGAAAGCACGAAGGTAAAGAGAGCGGGGATCAGGTGCAGTGGGAAATCCGCAGCATCTTTGGCCGTGGATTTCCCACACACACACAAAGGATTTATTTTTCTTAAATTTAAGTTATTTATTTAAAATGATTTTAATTTATAAATTTATATTTTGACTATTTATATATAAATTTATATTTTAACTATTTATCAATTAGATATCTGTTAAATTTTTGCTGTCATTTGATGTTTTCAACAAATATTTAATGGGTACCTAATTTTACAGATATCTAATTAATAAATAATCAAAATATAAATTTATATATTAAAATTGTTTTATATAAATAACCTAAATTTCCGTATCAAGTAAGGAGAGCTTCAAATATCTGGGATCCATGATACACCAGAATGGTGAAATGGATGAGGATGTCAGCAACAGGATTAAAGTAGGCTGGCAGAAGTGGAGGATGGCATCCGGGGTGCTGTGTGATAGAAAGTTCCCGCTAAAGTTAAAGGGAAAATACTATAAGACGGTAGTAAGACCGGCTATGCTATATGGGGCAGAGTGTCGACAAATGAAACAAAATCAAACACAGAGGATGAAGGTGGTAGAGTTGAGGATGCTATGATGGATGTGTGGCCACACAAGAAATGATAGGATTAGGAATGATGTGATACGAGGTAAGCTGGGTGTAGCCTCGATCGAGGATAAATTGAGGGAGCACTGCCTAAGATGGTTTGGACATGTAAGCAGAAGACCGACCTCAGCCCCAGTCAGGAGGTGTGTATAGCTAAACACAGAGATAAGAAGAAGAAGGAGGGGCAGACCAAAGAAGAGTTGGCTGGAGACGATTCGTCAAGACTTAACCCACCTAAACCTAAGAGAGGAGATGGCCTCAGATAGGACACGTTGGAGGGCTAGTATTAGGGTAGCGGATATGGCAGAGTAGAGTAGTGCGGGGAGTGGCTGGTAGTCTAAGATCCTTAGGCATGCATAACCTCTAGTGTAGCACTTTTAGGCTAGCTTAGTCCCTGATCATGCCCATTCTTCTCTTTCTTCTTCTTCTCCTCCTCCTTCTCCTTCTCCTTCTTCTCTCCTTCTTCTACTTTTTCCTCTATATGCATGTTATGATTGGTGGTTTATCTGCAGGCACTCAACTATTTCAAGTTGGGGGTCCCCGGAAACAGTCTCCTTTCCTGCCGGAAGGGGTAAGGCTGCGTACATCACCCCCCCAAGACCCTGTGTTCTGCGGGAGCCGTAAGGCACTGGGACTGTTGTTGTTATTTGTTGTTGTTGTAACCTAAATTTAAAAACAATAAATCATCTTTCTCTCTCTCTATAGGAAATCCACAGCCAGAGGGGCTGTGGATTTCCCACTGTACTTAATCCCCACCCAGGTGAAGGTTAGGAAACGAAGACAAACCAAAAAACCCAAACACTCAGGGCTACAGACTGCCTACGACCAGACACCAAAACAAACAATCGCCTAGACAATGGCAATCTTAATGCTAAAAACATCAAAAATAGTAAAAGACCACGGAAAAAAGTCACATCCAAAAAATACACCCAAGAAGGTCTACCTTAATGATAAACAAAAAGCTCCCCTTTTTTCTCTTAAATTAGTTTATAATTTATACTTTTTTATTATTTTTAGTTAATAAAATATATTAAATTTTATTTAAAGTTACATTCAAATTCTACCAGAAATTTTTACTTATCAAATTGAGTAGTTCGTTCTATCTCATATTAAATTATTTTTCAAAAATAATCCTAATGTTCATAATTTTAGTCCATTCCTTCAATATAGTTAATTATTTTTTGACCGTGTTGTTTTCAATGTATTTTCTTCTTTTATTTTGAAATAATTAAAATAATATAAGCAACATTAACTATTAAAAACACCTTAAAAAAACAAAAATAGGGTTAAAAATGGAGCTTGGGTTGAAGAAAAGAAGCCTTATTTTTATGGGGGAACTCCCGTTTTTAATGATGTGGCAAAGAATGGGCTTTAAAAATGAGGCTTGGCTTGTGAGAGGGCTTACCTGCACCTAGGGATGGCAATGGGGCGGGGCGGGTATGGGAGGTGTCTCCTCCATACCCGTACCCGCCACCCAAATCTTATACCCGTACCCGTTCCATTATCCGCTACGGGTATGAAGTGGATACCCGTACCCGCTCCGGTGGGTACAAACTCATACCCATACCTGCCCCATTACCGGCGGGTATCCAACGGGTATGCATTACCCGCCCCGTACCCTCTCTAATGTGCGTAAAAATTGATTATCTATACCGAGTCATATTAGTTATTTAATACTACTTTTAAAAATTAATTATATTTTTTTATAACATTGATAAATAATTTGGGTTATTGAATTTAAATACGTATTTTTTTAATTTGAATGTTAATTATGTACAAAATATGGCGGGTATGAGGTGGAGCGGGGCGGGGCGGGGCGGCGCGGGTACAAAACTATACCCGTACCCGCCCCATGCCCGTGATGGTTACGGGGTGGTTACACCGAACCCGTACCCACTACTCGCCCCACTTATACCCGTACCCGCCCCATTGCCATCCCTATCTGCACCTTCCTTTAGAGGTTAGTGTTGGGCTAGATCCCAAGCCTGAAGGGTCCGGTCCCTCTGCTCCACAACAGACTTCCGCTTGAAATATGAATAAAAAGAAATTTGATACACAATACAACAAAATAGAAGATTGATTATGTTTGATCCTACAATTTTACGTCATAGAGAAAAGTTCGAAGTGTAGCCATGTCACTCTATCGGGAAGGATAAACACAAAGCGGGTAATTATCTTTGTAAAAGATCGTCTAAATTAGGAAAAAAAAATCAAAAGCATGTAAAGAAACACAAAGATGAGACAGTCGAAACTAGAAGTAAATTTTTTTTTGGACAAAAAGCCTGATGACAAAACTATTTATTAAGATAAAAAAAACAAGCCTCTCTTATAGCAGTGAGGGAAAAAACCGAATCATGCGTACAAGAACCCATTTCATAACAGATCCAAATGTGCTACTTTTTCATTTTAAGATGTCCCAATGAAATACTTATTACTATATTTTAGAAGAATTATTCTAGTTACATAAGATTTCCTTCGCCAAGGGTCTGTTTGGAATCGTTTTTGTTTATAATTTTTGAATTTTAAAAAATTAAAACTCAGATTTAGGAAACCAATTTTTCTTACTTTTTATTTTCTTTTTTAATATTTTTAGTTATTTGAGTAAAAACTTAAAACTAAAAATTAAAAACCTAAAAAAAAAAATTTCAAATTTTTTTTTTTTTAAATTTAGAATAATACAAACAAACTCTTCTTTAATTTTCATTTTTTTTATGGATTGATGTGGTGCTCCCAAATATGAGACAAAATAATCCAACAAATAAATAACATCACATAATGATGTTACTCTCAAACACTATCAACCTACAAAATATCCCTAATTATTATACATGCTTCACATGGAATGTCTTCTCAGTGTTGTATGTGGGGGAAATATCCTTCCATCACTGTTTTCGGGAAACAAAAAAAATCAGCGGACTGGTTAGCAAAATTGGGTTCAAGAGGGTCTCGCCTTTCGATGTGGCTGTGCCATCCGGTAGTGCCCTCTCCTCTCTCATTAGAGTGGATGCCTTGGGATCCCCTCTCCGTCGTGGATGATCCTAAGACGGCTTGCCTTTGTTACCTTTTATTAAAAAAACTGTGGGAAAGAACTCTTCAAAGAGAAGATAAAGTTAAAAAGAATTACAGCAGAGCAGTTAACTCTCTTGTTAGCAGATAATGCATATGTTTTCTGAAATCGAAATCAAAATGAAATAAAACAAACGAGAAAAAGGAACAGAAACATAATAACAACAACAGTTCATATGCGCTCCACACTCATGATATATAGGATTTGAATTGCTTTACGCATTATAAAAACTCGACCCATGTAATTTGTGATTTATTAGAATTAGCTATCAAATAAAATTGTAATTTTGTAGTCCTACTATGATGTACGAGCGGCATTTACGTTTATAAACAAGAAATTGGATCTCACTCTACTGATTAAGAGTTCTATTCATTTATATTATGATCTAAATCAATCAACCAAATCAGTCAACAAATTCACAAATCAAAGTAGTATATTGCATATAATCAATCAACCAAAGGATATTGCTAAATTACAAATTTTAAAAAAAAAACCACCACATCAGATCTAAAGGACAAAAATAGAGTACCATCGCTACCACACCGTATCCACATTTGAAGCCAGCAATGGATAAAAAAATAGGATAAATACTCAAGACGCGTGAACCTATTTGCAAAGGTATGACCCGATATATCCGACTTTGCTAGCAACATGAATGTACTCCTAAAGGAAACAAAAAGGTCTGAAGCCAACAATTGGAAATCGCAGCCGCATGCGGTTTACATCGTAGCGGCACCGGAAAGGCCTTAACTATTAGGGGTTTTTCAAAGTTTGGAAGAAACATGACTAAATAGTGGCATAGAAAAAATCTCCCTAATTTTCACTCAAAAATATTACAAATCCTTACAGATAAAATCAAATATTAATATAAAGGAGAAATTATTACTTAGATATCCCGACACTTGAACATTTATTCCCTAAGCACTTAGTGATGGTGTGTGATTAAGACAATAAATATTGCATAAAACAATTCAACAAAAAACTAGCCCCTCTAAAACAACAACAACAACAACAACAATAATAACAGTCCCGGACCCACAATGGCTCCCGCTTAAGCAGGGTCGGGGGGGGGGGGGTGAATGTACGCAGTCTTCGCCCTTTAGGGTGCTACCTTGAAGGAAGGCTGTTTCCGAGGACTGAGGAGTATGCTGTCATGGAAGCATAGTAGCCTGTAAGCATGAGAGCATCAAAGTATTAGTCCCTCTAAAAAACGTATAATTTATATAAGAAAGACAGAAAAAATGTAAAAGATCAAAACAAATTTGTGAAAGGTCCATAAATTGATAATTTTCTTTTAAAAAAGAATCCATTTTCCTCAGCAAAATTTTATTCGGTCGTTCTCTTTATACAATATCTTGGTATTGATTTATAGAGAAAAGAAATAAGATGAAGAAAAAACAATCAAATCAAAATGAATGTACCATAGAAGAAATAAAATTAAGAAAAATACAAGAACAAAAGTATTTTAAAAAAAATAAAACATTAACACCATATATACAAAATTTGAAACAAATAAGATAAGACAACAAACAATAACAAAGCATTAAATTTATGAAAAAATAATTTAATGATAATTGCAAATGAGATTAATATATCTGAAAATTTTTATCATTTTCTATAAATTGAATTATCTATATTTTAGAAGAAAAATTCTACACAATATATTTACTAAGAATAAAGTAACTTAAAAATAAATCTAAGAAAAACAAAACATGAAAAAAAGAAGATAAATTATCTTTTAAAATATATAAGCAATTTATGTATTTCATAATAAAAATTAAAAAATAAAAAGTAAAGAAATCTAAAACCTAAAATATTATTTTCAATAATTTTTTTTAAAAAATACTTTTTTTAGTTAAAATTTAAAGAAACACAAGTAGAAAAAAAAAATTTTAAATAGGTCTTTTTCCAAGTAAACTATGTAGATTCAACTTAAATAATACACATAACTACAAAAGTTATAAAAAATTTCAAGAGGAAACATATTTATTTGAAAAACCAAACAAAAAAGTTGAAATCAAAATTCCTTTAAATAAACACTTATAAATAAGGATAAAATATAGTTAGACCCCCTAAAATTTGAAACTAAATACAACAAACCCCCTATATTTTTAATTTTAAAAAATGGCCCCTAAATTTTGTAATTAAGCACAATACACCCTCTGTATTTTTAATTTAAAAAAAAATAGTCCGCTAAGCTTTGTTTTCACACACAATTCACCTCCTAAACTTTGTATTACATATAACACCCCCCTTTAACATTAGTATATTTGAAATTAAAAATTACACAAAATTTTAAAATTTAAAACAAATTATGAAAAAAAATTGAAAAACTTTTAAAAAATATAATAATATTTTTTAATCTTGGTAAAAAGTAGATTAATAAATTTTAAAGTAAAAAAATCTATCAAATTAAAAATTAGGGATTTTCTAATTTTATACAACGAAAGGAATTTATGTTTTTAGATGAAAGATAAGAGCTTTATGTTTCTAAACAAAAGATAAGAGGATTTTCTAATACTTAGGTAAAAAATATACAGACCCTAAGCTTATGTGTTCTTCTTTTGTTTCTTTTCATTTTATTTTGTGTTCCAGGTCAACTAATGTTGTAGCCCATGACATGGCTAAATTCCATAGTTTGGGAGTCTGTTCCTATGATTGGATGGATTATCCTCCACCCTTTTTTTTGTCTGCAGCTGTAAATGATCGTATTTTATAGAGCACCTTCCAGCTTTTTCGCACAAAAAAAAAAAAAGAATTAAGTATTCTTTGTTTTATATAAACAATAAACAGGCTACGTCATAGATCTAGTGCTTCAATGGCTCCCGCCTAAGCAGGGTCTGAGGGATGGATGTACGCAGCCTTACCCCTTCAGGGTATAGCCCTACCGAGAGACTATTTCCGAGGACCCCCAACCTTATAGGGTTGGCAACACGAGGACTTCCAGGAGATCACCCATTCTGACACTACTCTCGTCCAAGTATACTTAATTTCGGAGTTTTAATGGGATCCGATGCTTTAGTGTCTGGGAAATAAACAGGCTACGTCAAATAGATAAAATCCATAATCAAGGGCTGCCAAGAATATAAATATTCTTTTTAAATTATTTAAGATATATGTCCATATTGTAATGTGTTAATTTAATGCTTATATTTTTAATTGTCCAACTTATTCTATACATAATTTAAATTTTAAAAAAAAATATAGGGCAAAATATACCCCATGAACTTCGTAATTAATTACAACACCCCTTGCACTTTTAATTTCAAAAAATAGCCCTCTGAACTTTGCAAATTAACACAACACACCCTGCACTTTCAATTTCAAAAAATAGCCCTGTGAACTTTGTAAATTAACACAATAAATCCCCTGCACTTTTAATTTTAAAAAATAGCCCGCTAAACTTTACAAACTAATACAACACACCCCATGCACTTTTAATTATATAAAGTAGCCTCTTGTACTTTGTCATTTCACACAACTCACCCCCTTTATTATTAAACATAACTCACCCCTTCGACATTAATAAATTTTAAAATTTTAAAATATATGAAAATTAATAATTTAAAACAAATTATGAAAAAAAAATTGGAAAAATTCTGAAAAAATATAATAATATTTTTTAACTTTAATAGAAATTACAATAATAAATTTAAAATAAAGAAAATCTATCAAATTAAAAATAAGGGGTTTTCTAGTTTTATACAAAATATAAAAATTAAAATTTTTAGACGAAAGATATGAGCTTTGTATCAAATTAAAAATGAGAGATTTTTTCATTTTATACAAAAGATAGAAAATTATATTTGTAGACGAAAGGTATGAGCTTTATATTTCAAGATAAAAGATAAGACGATTTTTTGATATTTATAAAAAAATAATTATTTTAATTAATATAGTAAAAATATTATAAATTTAGAAGATATTAAAATATTTTTTTAAATTTTCATAAAAATACTAAAAGAGAAAATATAATAATTTTTAAAACATAAATTCTAAAATTAGATTAAAAATTTTAAATTAAAAAATATACCAAATTAAAAATTTGAAAATAAATACTAAAAAATATATCTTTTAAAACATTGAAAAATAAAATTTAAAATTATTATTATATTTTTCATACTTTTTCTAAAAAAATGTATTTCATAATTTATTCAAAATTTGTAATTCCATACTTTTTTATTATAAAATTTATGAATATCTAAGTGGTGTGTTATGTTTAGTAACAAAGTTCGGGGGTGAGTTGTGTCTAATAACAAAGTTAAAAGGGTTATTTTATGAAATTGAAAGTGTAGGGGGTGTATTGTATTAATTTACAAAGTTTAGGGGGTTATTTTTTAAAATTAAAAGTGTAGGGAGTGTGTTGTGTTTAATTGCAAAGTTTAGGGGGTCTTATTATATTTTGCCCAAAAATATAGTGTAATTGATATTGCTATTAAGTCAGTAATGAAATATTAATGAAATATATATGTCCTTAATATATAAATATTGTGTGAACATACATCTTACGGTTTTTTTTTTTTTTTTTTTGATAATTAGGATACAAGTTCAAAGCAAAAAAATACATAATATGTATGACTCGAAGTGTAGCAACAAATTGAAACAAAGAAGACCATCACCTATAAGACACAAAAACCGGAATAAAAAATGGTCGACCAAAAAATATACCACAGTAAGGCAAGAAACAATAAAAGTACGAACTATATGATAAAACATGAAGAACTGGACTATTAATCTCAGGTTGATGCAAGAAGGTGTCGCTGGGGTAGGCTCGTGTTCTGATACCGGGAGTTTTCTTTGAGAGGATTGGTTGTTGGGGTGGAGTGGTGCTATCTTTGTAGGCATATTTGGCAATGAGGTCTTTTGATTTGGCGTTTTGTTTGGTACCTATTTGTACTTATTTATGTAGCGAATTTTGATTCGTATCCTAGGATGTGGCCAGAGGTAGATGTTGATGGTTTTAATTTTTGTTTTTTTTTTTCCTTGATCTCTACCCACCTATGTGTGGTCTGGGATTTCGCCTTCATGGGACGTCAGTTTTGTATTGCGATTTTCGCTAATTATTGAAAAAAAATGAAAAACTAGACTACCTACACTCTTAACTTTATCCAAGTTAATGGCTCATTTTGCATCATGATACCACCTATTCACGGGTCGTTTATGTTATACGCATATATATACGCCTATAATGTATCATGCATAAAGTCGTTACTTATCCAATCATAACTAATAACTTATGGTATTAGAAGCAAATTAATAATATAACTAATTTTAAAAAAACAAAAACACTTAATAAATGGGAGACCTCAAATAGCTAATAAGTAATAGATTATTTGATTGTGTTAAATTTTATCGGACCTTATACAAGATCCAATATATAAGTCCAAATGAGGTTCTATCCTAAAACCAATTGGCCATAAGTGAAGCAACTCACTAAATTTATATATTAATTTCTTATTTTTTGCAACTCCGCGATTCTCACTAAACTTATATGTGGAGTTTTTGACATAATTTCACTCACATGTGAGCCTTCTTCAACGGCACTTCTTATCTTCTTCAATCCTATTGGATTCAACATTTAATGGAAAGGCCCTCGGCACAACAAATTCAAATAAACCCCCTCTTTTTGAGGATACAATGTGTCTAATAAGAGCCCAGGATCACCCATTCGTTTTAATACCATGTTGAACTTTACCACACGGTCTTAGGCCCAATTCACAAAGTTGGAAGATACAAATATAAACTTATAAATTGATTTTTTCTTTCTCATAACTCCTGTATGAAATTCTTACTACTTATGAAGTCCTTAACACATTACTTGAGAGTTGAGGCCTTGACCTCCGGGATAGCCGTCCACCGAGCCCAAATCCTCCGTCACTGCCGTCTTCCACCGTGGTCTTCCACCGTGGTCTTCCCCCCTAGCTTCATCCCCGCCTTCGTCTCCATCCATCCCCGTCCACCTCCATCTCCAACACCACCATTTCCGTCTTCCATCCCCGTTCTCTGACCCCAGACACCTCCTTCACCGTCCCCCGCCTCCGCCCACCTCAATCTCTATCCTCCACCTCCGGGTCCCGCTTCGACTTCCTTCCTGCCCCCACCGTCTCTGCCGCCGTTCTGTCTTCACCACGAGTCGCTCCGGCTATCCCCCTCACCTTCGCCACCGTAGTTTCTATGCCGCCGAGTTGGTCCCGTACTTCTGCCGGCCGAGTGCTCCTGGTCCTCCCCCCGGTTATGTTCCATTTCTTTCTTTCTTTCTTTTTTTCTTTTTTATTTTTGTCCCGGACCACATAAGTCCTCCTATGACAGCACCACTCCTGAGCCAATGCCCGTTATCCTCGTAGATCCGGTCTAGCTGGGTTCGGATTTGATGTTTCGTTGATGTGAACCACCTAACCCACCAACAGTTGATGCTCCCAGACGATGTAAATCCTCAAGAGGCCTCCAGGTGACCCGTCGTCTCTCATCCGCTTTTCTGGATTCTCTTTCCCCTTTCCTGTGTTGCGGGCTCGGCACCCCTTCTGTCTGCTCTTGCCTGGTACCTTGCTCGCACCGCGGGAGTGGGATTTTCCCTTTTTGTCCTCCACCCTCTCCGCGGTTACGTCTACTATGTGATGCTTCTTGGTGTGTGTCTGCTTTGGCTCCTTCAGCTGCCCTGCTTGTTCTGGTCTCTCCCTGTGTTTTTGTCGTTTTCCCGGTTTTGTCTATTTTTTGGTGCTTGTTGTTTTCCCTATTTGTTTTGGTCTCTTTTATACCCACTGCCATTTACGGGGTGGCTAAGAGCTCGCCTTGTCGAGTTATCTATATGTACTACAGCTATGTCAATAATTATCGGAAGAAAAAGAGAGTTGAGGCCTTGACCTACCCTTGCGCTTAAAAGGTATTCTCTATAACTGCAATTGAGAAGTTCAACTCAAATTTTTTATTAACCCAAAAAAAAAAAAAAAAAAAATTTAGAAATACCCCAAAAAGAACAAAGAGCCCTAAAAACAAAAAAAAAAAAAAATTGTTGGGCTTCTAGTGTGAAGCCTAATTTTATACTGCTATGAGCCAAATTCAATGAAGTGGAGGGCCCAACTTGAGATTCGGGCCTGTGATTGTGTTACGATACATAAATGGATTAGGGTATCCGAGCATAAAAACGTAAAGGCAGTATTATATTGATAGAAGAAATGAGAGGATTACATAGAAGAGGATTGGGGGGGACAGAGAGAGCTAAACACATCACAATCTCACATATTATTCATAATACTAATGAACCCTATTTATACTAACTGACTAGGGTTTAGGTTGATGATGTGGCACTGCTGATGCGATGTGACACTGGTGATGTAGCGTGCTGACGAGGCAGTCGGGATGGCCCAGGGCTAAATCGGGCGTGACTTTCGGTAATATTCGTATCAGATGGTGGTTTCACCTAAATATCTAGGATTTCATTGTGCAACTATTTATACCTGATTCTAGAGTTTAAGAGAATAGTGCGAGTTAATAAAAAACCTCTCTGTAAAAATTCCAAAGTAATAAATATTCTCCCTACAACTCCATGGACGTAAAATTTTTTTCCAAACCACGTAAATTTGTCTGTTTATTATTTATTTTATGTTAAATTTTTATTATTTAGTTGTTACGTTTTCTAACAAAAACGAGCCTAAAATTTGCTTGGAAGTGCAGTCATCTA
This sequence comes from Simmondsia chinensis, assembly GCA_018398585.1. Lineage (NCBI taxonomy): Eukaryota > Viridiplantae > Streptophyta > Magnoliopsida > Caryophyllales > Simmondsiaceae > Simmondsia > Simmondsia chinensis. The sequence continues at coordinate 23,215,202 of JAGTTD010000017.1, read as the reverse complement.
GAAAAAAAGAAAAAAGGAATTGGCTTTTGTAGTTTAAAATTGTGAATGGGGGTGGCAGGCAAAAATGTGGCAGCCTGGAGCCGCGTCTGCCCCCTTTGTTTCTCTCTCATTTTTCGTGTCTTCCACTCACTACCTAATTTCATCTACCAATATCTGTCTGTGTACGGTAACGGTAAAACTGATAAATAAATATGAATTATAGCGACGTTAAGATTCACTACAGTGTAGTCAAATTCACCTTTTTGATAGACTAATGAAAGGATATAAAATAAACTTTCTAATGCCACACAGAACTTGAATACAAGACTCACCCCAAGGGGTATCTATAGACTCAATAATAGATAAATATAAAGATAAATAAATCTTATGAAATAAATATAAAAACAAACTAATTCTAATTGATAAATATAAGGATAAATCTCAACACTATAAAAAACTAACCAATAAAACTAAATTAATTAATTAGATTTAAATTTAATTAATAAAATTCTAGCTAAATCTTCACAACACTCCGTGTCAAATGTCTTATATACAATATTTTTTTTGGATAATTACGATATGCATACAATAGGATTGTAGGTTTTATTTTTTATTTTATACATTCGTTAGCAGTATCGTATCGTTTATAAAGAAGGAAACCAGTATCTGGAGGACGGGGGTGATGAGGTTCGAATTTAAGACCTTTATTTGGAGGGTTGAAAGTTATTCTACTATACCAACACTTTTAGCTCATATAATTGAAAGGACAATTTCTCGGGATTTTTTTATTTTGATTTCCCGTCCGTATCCTCATACACTTCTTTTTCATTCATAATGCGAGCTATGGGAGGCTTCAAAACACGAATTAACTCAATCAATTTGACATCATGGTTGACACTGTATTTGTTTCATGCAACATCAATATCTAGACAAATTATCTCTAAATTTTTATAATGGCTCGTCATTGCTTGTACCGAGAGGAACTTTCCATTATCTAACCGGTTTTTCTTATGTCTCTACTAGTTGTTTAACTTTGGATGTTACTTTTTTTTATATTTGAGGCAATCGTTTTTTTTTATGATAAATTAACTTTATTTCAAGTAGAACAGAAGTCAAACTTTTTATATTACTTATATCACATAAAATTTATTTATAAAAAACATTACAAAATTAATTACTTAATGGTATTTTCTATTTATGATTTTTTATTTTTAAAAAAAATCATAATTATCGTTTCAAATAATTTTTTATTCGTAATTTTAATTGTTAGTTTGTAAAATGTTCAAGTATAAAATGAAAATTAAAATAAAAAAATAAATTTAAAAATCTGGTTGTAAGTGCGAATCTTCAAAAGGATATGTAATCTAACTACCCTAATCATTAGTACACTTAAAATATGCATTAATTTATGAGTCTACTTTTTTGTCACTTTCATTTAATATTTAATTTAATAAATATATAAATATATTATTCTTTTTTGGATTTTTGCATTGTACTTTATTCGATTTTTAATTATTATATTTTTAATTATGACATTATAGTTTGTATGTAATTTATATTTTGTTTATTCAGCTCTAAAGTAAAATCGATAAATAGAAAACATAATTTTAAGTAGTCAGGTTAGTGGTGGGTCTAAATTGGGTCATAATTAAAGATGGGTTTGTATTGAGTCATTTTCAGTTAAATACGATGTCATTAACTTACCTTCAATTTTACTTTGTGATTAAACTAAAATAATATAAAATGTTAGTCAACTGAGTTGACATAATTAAAATTAAAGGACCAAGTTAACATAAACAGCGAAAGTGAGTAAATAATTGATGTAAATATGTCATAATTTATTACACATCGGGTGTGGTTGTACTTAGCTCAGTGTTTCTTTTACATTGGATATGTCCATATTCATTTTCGGAAAAATAAATGATTAGAGCTCCATTAATTTTCATGATTTTCTTTTAATAAATAAGAGGAAGAATTTCCCGACCAAAATGAGAAAGCCCTCAGTTCAATCTTGATCAAACTGAAACTCATTAGGAACATACCCGGTGTTTCAAGGGCTCCCGCCTACGCAAGGTCTGGGGGGAGTCGATGTACGCAGCCTTCTCCCTTCGGGGTGTTAACCTGAAGAAAGGTTGTTTCCCAGTGCCCTCAACCTAAGGGTAAGGACTTCCCAGGAGGTCACCCATTCTGATACTACTCTCGCCCAAGCACGCTTAACTTCGGAGTTTTAATGGGATCCAGTGACGACGTATTGGTGCCCTCTTTGGTAAATTGAAACTCATTCAAAACTTATATAATAAAACTATTATCTTAGCTAAAATCAAAAATTAATTTTTTTTCCTTTGAAAATTATAAAGAAAATTTTTCATAAATGAAAAAGATTTTCCGTTAACTCAAACGGAGTCTATAGGTATAAAGTAATTCTTTTCTTTTTAAGGCAAAACTATTGTCAATGCAAAATTATTATTGCTCCAACAGGGCCTTGCCTTAGCGGTCGAGGTAAGTAAGGGAATTGAGTATTTGCTTTAGGTCAAAAGGTTTGGAATTCGATTCCCCCTTGAACCTCTCCCCAAGGAATTCCTGACTTAATTGGTCCCTGTGGTGTGTGAGTTGCTGCATGGGCTGGGGTTTACGGGTAATCGGGTTCCTCATTAGCAAAATTGTTATTGCTAGGCTAAGATTATAATTTTTAAGATAATTTTGTGGTTCTCATTGTTTGAAAGTCATATTATTACTCTAAGATAATAATTTTTGCTCTAATAACAGTAACTTACTCTCTCTCTCTCTCTCTATATACAACAACAATAAACCCAGTGCTTGCAAGGGCCCCTGCATAAGCAGGGTTTGAGGGATAGATGTACATAGCCTTCCCCCTTCAGGGGGCTACCTTGAAGAGAGGTTATTTTTGAGGACCCCCAACCTAAGAAGCTGGTTTCGAGGACTTTTAATCTGAGAAGTTGGTTCTCTCTCTCTCTATATAAAACAGTGATTAGTGCCTAATTTGGACCTAGCTAGATTATAGAGCGGCTTGATTAGCATGATTACATAGAAAAAAGAATCAAAAAATATTGTCTGTATTCTGAAATTTGATTTTACTTTATTTTCTATTTTCAACTTTTAAATAATTTAATTATTTTAATTTGGATTTACTCTATTAATCACCATTTGCAATGCTGCTTTGGTTCATGATTCAGAATTTCCAATCAATGAAAAAGATTTACTTTATAAAAATTTTCCTTTTCAAAATCATTTTATTGACAAATATTCTTTTATTAAAAATTTTTGTTTCTTTAACTTCTAGACACATCCAAGGGGAGGTACTTTGGTGCATGCTTTTTGCAGATGACATAGTTCTGGTAGGGGAATCCCGTGCAGACATAAACGAGAAGCTAGAACTATGGAGAGGCGCACTAGAACCGAGGGGTTTAAGGATTAGCAGATCTAAGACCGAGTATGTGGAATTCAAATTCGACCGTTCCACCACGACCAACACCGAGGAGGTTAAGATTGGAGCAGAAGCCGTATCAAGTAAAGAGAGCTTCAAATATCTGGGATCCATGATACACCAGAATGGTAAAGTGGATGAGAATGTCAGCAATAGGATTAAAGTAGGCTGGCAGAAGTGGAGGATGGCATCCGGGGTGCTGCGTGATAGAAAGTTCCCGCTAAAGTTAAAGGGAAAATACTATAAGACGGTAGTAAGACCGGCTATGCTATATGGGGCAGAGTGTCGACCAATGAAACAAAATCAAACACAGAGGATGAAGGTGGCAGAGTTGAGGATGCTACGATGGATGTGTGGCCACACAAGAAAGGATAGGATTAGGAATGATGTGATACGAGGTAAACTGGGCGTAGCCTCGATCGAGGATAAATTGAGGGAGCACCGCCTAAGATGGTTTGGACATGTCAGCAGAAGACCGACCTCAGCCCCAGTCAGGAGGTGTGAACAGCTCAACACAGCGATAAGCAAAAGAAGGAGGGGCAAACCAAAGAAGAGTTGGCCAGAGACGATTTGTCAAGACCTAACCCACCTAAACCTAAGAGAGGAGATAGCCTCAGATAGGACACGTTGGAGGGCTAGCATTAGGGTAGCGGAGATGGCAAGAGTAGAGTAGTGCGGGGAGTGGCTGGTTGTCTAAGATTCTTAGGCAAGCATAACCTCTAGTGTAGCACTTTTAGGCTAGCTTAGTCCCTAATCATGCCCACTCTCCTTCTCCTTCTTCTTCTTCTTCTTCTTCTTCTTCTTCTTCCTCCTCTCCTTCTCCTTTTTCTCTCCTTCTTCTACTTTTGCCTCTATATACATGTTATTGATTGGTGGTTTATCTGCAGGCACTCAGCTACTTCAGGTTGGGGGTCCCCGAAAACAGTCTCCTTTCCTGCAGGAAGGGTAAGGCTGCGTACATCACCCCCCCAGACCCTGTGTTCTGCGGGAGCCGCAAGGCACTGGGACTGTTGTTGTTGTTTGTTGTTGTATCTATTTATGAAACTCGTGCTTAATCAAGTTGAGTTTGAAGTAAGATATATAAGGTGTATTTGAGCCGAGATGAGCTTGAGCTCGTCAAGCTTGAGGGTCGGCTCGTTTACATTTAGCTTAGCACGAGCTTGGCTCGAAACCCGTCGAGCTTAGAAATTTCAAGCTCGAGCTTTGGCTCGGCTCGGTTGAGATTTATTTTATTCCGGACTGAGCTTGCAATTTTTAGGCTCAATTTAGGCTCATTTGAGCTCATTTAGGCTGAAACTTGGCTTGGTTAAATATAATTAAGCTATCATATTACATTAGATAGGCTCCTGAGACTACGAGCTCAAGCTTGTTTAGGCTCGGTCTCAGCTTGGCTCTCGCTCAAACAAGTCCAGCTTTTGAATTTTATGGCAAGGCGGCTCGATTCATTTACACCTCTAAATGTGACATGATAATAGAAAATGTTTTTCATCCCGTGAAGGAAAATGTTTTTACACGAAGAAATTCAACTATTGAAGACCCCAAAATTCTAGGAGGCTCTAAATTATAAGTTCTTATTTTAGTAGAAAATTATTATTTTATAATTTGTTTAATTAATATTTATATTGTTGCAGAAAATTTAAATGTATATGAAGGGTCATGTTTCAAATGTTCGCTGCAAGCCCTAAAATTCTTAGAAATGGCCTTGCTTTAAGCCCCACGAACTTCCTCGATTCCACTAAATTCAAAATTGAAATATAACTCGTCTAGATTCAGTTTTGATCATAATTTTGTTCTAACTAGACTTATCTATATTCACAAACTGTGAAACCGTGCACTAAACTTAGTTCAACTTCGTTATGAAAAAAAAAAAATTAGAAAAAACTAAGTGAAACGGGCCCTTAGAATATCTCTAATAAGATATACAAAACTGCTAAATAAGATATATATTGAAGTCATGGAACATTCATTCTTATCATCCAAAAATTGTGCAAGTGGGACTTAGCAAATAATTTATCACATTTTATAGATTTTAAATAAGATTTATTTTTTCTTTCTACTGTTTTTTATGTAATTCTCCCTTTTTAATGATTATTAGAGCAAATTCAACAGGATGAAATTATTTGTTTGTCATATTTGATAATTGTTACTATAAAATTAAGTAAAATATAATATAAATAAAATAATTTTTTTTTTTTCATCAGAATAAGGGAGGTCCAATACAATATATTTGTTTTCACTTTTTATAAATGTTGAGGGGTGGATGTATGCAGCCTTACCCCTCCTGGGGTTCATTTACCATGTACTAAGGTACCGGATCCCATTAGAACTCCGAAATTAAGCGTGCTTAAGCGAGAGTAGTATTAGGATGGGTGACCTCTTGGGCAGTCCTCGTGCTACCAACCCTATAAGGTTGGGGGTCCTCGGAAACAACTCCTTGGCAGAGTTGCACCCTAAAGGGATAAGGCTGCATACATCCACCCCTCCCAAACCCCGCTTATGGAGGAGCCCTTGAGGCACTAAATCTGTTATTGTTGTTATACAAATGTTGAATGAAAAAAGGGTAATAATATATAAATAAAATCATAGACAATGCCAAGTGAACAAAATTTCGATGAATCATAATTCAAGATTAATTTCAGCCAATTACATATAAAATTGATCGAATTAATTAATGCCCCCTTAATTCTCAATTTTATTTTTCTAAAATTTAAATTAATTTACACCTTAACGTTCATAAATTTATTTAATCTAATCCCATATACTTTTCAAATGGTTTCTGATCTTTTATTTTGTAAGTAAAACAGTCTCAATCGAGTGACCTATACTAGTAAAAATAAAACATGAAAGCCGGATTTTGTTGTAAAATAATACATGAAAGGTCATTTTAAAAACATTTTTTAACGGGCGTCTAAATGACATAGGATAAGATATAATAAATCTACATTAATTATTTATTTTTCTTGACAAACTAACCCCAACAATAATAATATTTATTATTATTGCGACAAATAAATACATATGTGCATCAAAATACATCATATTAATTATTGACACACAATGCTCGACAATAATGAGTTAATCCATCGAGAAAAACGAACAACTAATATACTGTTATCATATCTTATCACGTGCCCATTGGGCACCCATTAGAAAAACCCATTTAAAAAAATAAGGGACTAATTTAAATAAAATTACATGTATTAGTAGACAATAAACAGAGTAAACAACTGAACTTATAATCAACAAGCATAGAAATCAACAAGCTCATCCAAAGACTCAGGCTGAGGATCCGCATTTTCCAGCATCCACAACAAATGCTCAAACAGCACCACCTCGCACCCCACCGCGATTTCATCACCACCACTCGAGCTCGACCGGTCCACGAGCTCCCGGAAAAGCGGGTGGTCAACGACATCCGGGCTCACGAGGTACCGTCGCCGGGACTTCCCCACGTAGACGGGGCGAAGATCGTCGGAGGAGGACCCGGCAGAGCCAAAGGAGGAGGAGGAGGAGTGGGAGGCTGCGATGGCAGCGGAGGAACGGTGGCGGTGTTTTCCGATGGATTGCATTTTCTTGAAGAGTTTTGCGAGTTTGCCTGCTTTTGTCATTTTTGTTGTTAATTCGTAAGTACAGAAGGAAGGCCTCGACCACGTAAAAGAGTCAAAAAGAGAGAAAAGATGGAAGAGAGAGGAGAGAGAAGACGTGGGTTGTGTTGGAGGGTGAGGATTGGTGCATATATATATATAATGGAGGGTTTGTTTGGTGGGAGATGGGGAGAAAAATAATTTGAATTTTGGTAGGTTCATTAAGGATTTTTAATTGAGAAGTGTTATACGTTTGTAGTTTAACTAAAAGCGTACCAACATACAAGCATCGGATTCTATTAAAACCTTGAAGTTAAGCGTGCTTGGATGAGAGCAGTACTAAGATGGGTGACCTCCTGGGAAGTCCTCGTGCACCTCTTGAGTTAAGTATTTTCGGAAATAGCCTCTCTTTAGGGTAGCATCCTGAAGGGGGAAGATTGCGTATATCCACTCCTTCCAACCCCTGCTTAGGCCAGAGCCCTAGGGACACTGGAAATGTTGCTACTTTTTTTTTTTTTTTAATATATATGTATGTAGTTTATATTAATATATAATTTAGATATAGGGATGTAAATCAGTCGAGTTGAGTCGAGCACCCCTTTGTTTAAACCCGACATTAATAAGTTTGTCGAATTTGAGTTTGAACCAAGCTGATCTTATTAAGCGTTCAAACCCTTGGTTGAGCTCAGTTTGTTAAGATTTTAGTGCGGGCAACTTGTTATATTCGCTCATTAATTATCAAAATTCAAACAAGGAAATGCTCAACTTGTTGATGTTTGCTAAGTGTTGAAATGAAACATGCTTTCTGCAATACCTAAATAATAAATGTTCAATTCGCAACAAAATCTCAAAATTCTCTATATCCATATAACTCACTAAATTATCGAAATTCTTAAAATATGATGATCTTTTTACTGAAAAATGCTGAAATGAAACATGCTTTCTATAATATGTAGGTAATTTTCCTTAGAATACGGTAAATATTTATCTTAATCCAATGAGTTGTTGAGAATACTAATATAACTCATATATATATATATATATATATTATCATTATTGTATTTTATATCTTCATTTTTTTGTGGGTCAAAACCAGTTCTATTAAAAATTGGTCGGATTATAAAAAAATTCACTAGATTTAGTCATAGAGTATTTACTAATAAAATTTTCAATTTTCATGGTACCTCACTTATATTCAGCTAGTCGCCCTACCCCGTACCCTCTACACCTGCGCCTCTAACGTTCCTACTTCATTGCCATTTCATGACACTCGCCACGATTTGTATTTAATTAATTAAGAATGGGAAAAATATATTGACTTAATTTATGTACTCAAATTGCCTATCAAATAGTGTGGCTAAACATAATTGGATTATAAAAAGTAATTTGAAATAATTACATGAGGGCGGATATGAATGATCTACAGGTGCACAAATTTGCGTGGGTATAGGGCAGATAAGCAAGGACATAAACTGTTTTCTTTAAGTTTTCACCTCATAATTTTCCTCCAATTCTCTTTTATTCTCAGCTTCATTCTCTAACTTTGTCATATATCCTTCTATTTTTTCTCTCAAACTCTGTCACGCCCTTACTATCAATGCCATAATAACGTCTTAAATTGATTGCAAATTATTACCATATTATCGATATTAGTTATCCAAATTCTATTCCCGGGAATTGGCACCATATTGGGGTGAATGGTATTATGTAATTGACTTTCAAGGTCGCTGATGCATATGAGTTAACATAGGGAATGATTAAGAATGTTTGTGTAACTATATTTGTATTCTATTTCAACAATAAATTACTCCTTTTTCATTACACTGATTCAACATTATGAATAAACGGCTTGCACTTTAAAATTACGTGTCTCAAAATAGTATTTATGTCCAAACAGATATCCAAATTTCCTTGGATTGGATATACTCGAAATTGGTCATTTTCGCATTGGTTACCCTAATTGTTTGAATCATGTTCAAATTGGATTATCAAATTCTCGAATTTTTGAATATTACTTATATATATATAATTCCTAATTATTCATAAATTTTGAAAAGGAGATCGTTTGATCGTAATTTGCAGTGTTCTTATGTTAGAAAAATGTTAACGGTTTTCCACTCATAACATCTTTCCCAAATGACAAATGGAAAGGGAAAATTAAAGATGAAAAGAGAAATGAAAAATGAGAAATTAAAATTATTTCTATCTCTAAACAAGACACCAACACGACGTCACCGATCCCATTAAAACTCCGAAGTTAAGCGTGCTTGGGCGAGAGTAGTACCAGGATGGGTGACCTCCTGGGAAGTCCTTACCCTCAGGTTGAGGGCACTAGGAAACAGCCTCTCTTCAGGTTAACACCCTGAAGGGGGAAGGCTGCGTACATCCGCCCCCGCAGAACTTGCATAGGCGGGAACCCTTGAGGCACTGGGTATGTTTCTCCATCTAAACAAGACCCGACGCTCCTGGAAAATGTGCAACATAGCAGGGACTAGTCTTGATATTTTTGGGGCTTTAAGCAAGCATTTCAAATGAGATTCTTCATATATAATAAAATTTCTCTTACTAATATCATACTAATATAACAAATTATAAAATGTACTAATATTAACAATTGAGACTTTGAAAACATGACTTCTAAAATTTGGGGCCCTTAAATTCAAGAGGCCCGTTGCTCGAATTGCTTTGGATTTTTATCCAATCCTACACATAGCCCGGGTGAGGAAATGTTGGAAAAATTCACACAATCAAGCATAAGTGGAAGCGAAAATCAACAAACCAACGAAACAATCAAAACTAATATTTACGTGGAAAACCCTCTCTCAATCAAAGGGAAAAACCATGGGACCCAAATGAGTTTCTTAATCCACTATGACATTGAGGATTAAAATCTTTAATTATAACCCCCAACCCCATACATTAAACATCATCAATCAATGAATGTGATTATTGCACGGTAAGTCACAAACCCTCTCAAAATGTAACTGTTGCATAGCGAGTCACCAGTCCTCTTGAATATAACCACTGCATGATGAGTCACTAACCCTTTCAAAACGTAGCTTTGGATGGAGAAAGTTAAAAAAACTCTTAGCAATGCATCGGTCAAACAAAATCTCTTAAAAACATCTCTCTCCTAGGGACACCCCTTTACAAAACCCTTGAACTCTCACATCTTTCCTTTCCTTTTCTCTCTTTTATCCACATCTCAACCCTCAAACTTTTTTTTTCCGATAATTGAGAATATATTCATATAAAATGAGCGCAATACAAGCAAACAGCCACACTCGCGACTCGAACCTAACAGACGACCTACAAGAGACCTCAACACCTAAAACACCGAACCGGGAACACCTGACAACTCCAAACCAGCAGAACAGGGGCGCAAAGAACGCCACATGAACCCTACCCTCAAAAACAACAGACAACCAATAAAAACCCACAAACCAAGACAGTAAAGAAAAGACACTGACTTCCTCAAAGATGAGAACGCGAGCGCAAAAACACCAACACCCCACAAAAACCAAAAAGATAATGCAACAAAACAGAAAAAGGACCAGCAGCCGCACCAACACAAGCAAAACGCACGAGCCGCACACACCCTACAAGAACACCCCCAAAGGAGCAAGAGGGAGAAGGAACCCGAAGCAAAGAGAACAAAGAAAAGCTGACTCTCAACCCACACAACAAAAGCACCGGGGCAGAACACCACAACAACACTAACAACACCAGAGGGCCTAAGAAACCCCACCTGCGACTGAATCCCTTACACCTTTTTCATCCCGTTTTCTTTCCACTTATTGTTTCTTTTCTTGACCCCTTTTGATCCCCTTCTCTACCCTCAACTTTAAACTCTATTTATAATGAGTTACCGAAATCTAATATGATTCAAAATATTAAATCAAATCAAATCAAACTTATTTAGGTATAGCCTAATCTTAGCCAGATATCTCCCAAATCATACCACCCAAATCAAATCTAAATTATATCAAATCAATATTAATTTTGAGATAAATAATATCTTAACAAAAAATAGACAAAAACCTTGAATTCAAATCCTATTTTTATAAAGTGTCGGCCTTTGTATTGCAATTTTTCCGCTAATTATCGAAAAAAGACGAAAAGCCAAAATGAAAAGGACCAGAGGCAATGAATGTGCTGATGCTGTGCACGTATACATGTCCCATGAAATTAGCAGCTTATTTTGTTGCTCTCTACCTCCCCCCCAATTATTTTCTTCCTTTTTCTTTATATTTATTTATTATTTATTATTTAAGGTTCATTTACCAAATACTAATTTAACGGATCTTATTAGAACCCTAAAGTTAAATGTATCTTGGCGAAAGTAATATCAAGATAGGTGACCTCTTGAAAAGTTCTCGTGTTGCCAACCCTATAAGGTTGGGGATCTTCGGAAACAGCCGCTCGGCAGGGTTATATTCTGAAGGGGTAAAGATTGCGTACATCCACCCCCTGACTCCGCTTAGGTGGGAGCTCTTGAAGTGTTGGGTCTGTTATTATATTTATTATTTATTTTATTTATTTCATTTTTTGCATTTTTTTCTGCATTAATTTGTCGTTTAACACATTTTTTGGTGTCTTTTTATTGAAAGCGACCGCCATGTGCTACAAAACTGCCGTTGTCATCAGAAAATATATGGTCTCAGATACTCTCATTTATTTAAAAAAATATCATTTCGTTTTTAGTTTTTAGGATTAGATGCTCTTTAAAAATAACATCTATATAGGATAGCATCCTATAGAGGTAAGACTGTATATATTTTACTTTTCTCAAACTCTGTCTTAATGAGGTGTTCGAGTATAAAACTATTCCTGGACCTTCACCAATCAGCTTAAGTTTTTGAAATAGATGGTTCATTGATATGATATCAGAGCCTTGTTAACCAATAGGTCACGAGTTCAAATCTGAACAGCCTTCATTTTTAATGTTAAAATAATTTAAGCACAAGATATGAGGTAGGCCTATGCATCATTCACATTTTAAGCCCAATTGGCATTCGCGTGAGAGGGCATGTTAGAGTATAAAACTATTCCTGAGCCTTCACTTATCGGCTTAAGCTTTTGGGAAAAATTATTCCTTGGCACGGATGAGCATATTTGAGACACTGAGTTTGTTGTTGTTGCTGCTGCTGCTGCTCCAACTTTATTATAAAATTAGGGTCATTTGTCAATGCATAAGATATTTCTAATTAAATGGTGGAAATTCGAAGGATAAATTGGTTTAATGAATAATAAGCAAGATAAATGCATAAACAATATTATATAGGGTTATTTACATTTTAGTATCCTGACATTTTTAAAAATAATAAAAAATATTCTGACCTGTTTGAATTATTAAAAAAGCCCCTAAGTTTTTATCGTATTAATAAAAAGTCTCATTTCAAGCGTGATGATATCATTTTTCATCAACATAGCTGACATGGCAACTGGTTTTTATTAAGACTATAATAACATGACCTAATGTACGCTTTTATCTTACTTTACAAGTATGAAATTCGAGAATTTATATTATGTAGAAGTTATTTATTTTCGCTTAATTTAGTTCAAAATATGGTTATTAAAGGGTAGTTTTATCATTTTACTGTAATATTAATAAAAACACAGCGTTACGTTAGCTCTGTCTACTAAAAATGGCATCATCACATCGGATGAGCCTTTTTATTAATGCAACAAAACTTATAGGCCTTTTTATTAATACGAAAAAAACTTAGGAACCTTTTTAATAATTTAAAAAAATTAGAGTTTTTTTTATTATTTTTAAAAATATTAGAGTATTAAAATATAAATAACCCTATCTTACATTATGGTCTAGAAATGGAATAAAATTTTGGAGGGGGAGGGGGGCTTTCCCCCCTAGAAATGGAATAATTTGGTGATAACTACCACTACTTTTTTAATGATATGACCCGTTACTATTAAATCAATTCTCGATTTGTCCAAAATTGGGTTGATACAAAATTAAGGCTTTTTGAACCCAAAATTACTTTTTAAAAATGATCATTTTTCTGTACCCACCATAATTTTTACATTTTACGGTGCATATTTTTCGCGGATGATATAGTCCTAGTGGGAGAATCTAGGAAGGAGGTGAATGAGAAACTAGAACTTTGGAGGACGGCCTTAGAATCGAAAGGTCTAAGACTCAGTATATCTAAGACAGAGTATATGAAACTCAAGTTCGGTACTTCTACCATGCCAAGTACAGGAGTTGTCAACATAGGGTCAGAGTGCATACCACAGAAAACATGCTTTAAATACTTGGGCTCGATGGTGTAACAAGACGGCGAAGTAGAAGTAGATGTCAATAACAGGATTACAATGGGTTTGCATAAATGGAGGATGGCCTTTATGGTACTGTGCGATAGTAAATTTCCGTTAAAGTTAAATGGTAAATACTATATGACGGTAGTGATACTGGCTATGTCCTATGGGGCAGAATGCTGGCCAGTTAAGTGTCACCACATGCAGAAGCTAAAGGTGGCAAAGATGAGAATGTTGAGATGGATGTGTGGATACACAAGGAAGGATAAAATCAGAAATGACGTCATAAGAAAAAATGTGGCTCCAATAAAGGATAAGTTGAGGGAGCAACGTCTGCGGTGGTTCGGACATGTTAGGAGGAGACCCACCACTAACCCTGTCAGGAGATGCGAACAACTCCATATTACAGATGGGAAGAGAGGGAGAGGCCAGCCAAAGAAAAGTTGGATGGAGACAATTCGACAGGATCTTACCTATCTCAACCTAAATGAGAAGATAACCCTATATAGAGCTCAATGGAGGATTAGTATAGGTGTAATTGATATAGAGGTGTAGGAACATCGAGCACTTATAAGCTCGGTTTAGTGCCACAAGGCTCCTTGCATACCTGCTTCCATATTGTATACTCTCCCTCTCTTTCTGTCTCTCTCTATGATCTTTATGCTTTCTTCGCTCTTCGTATCTTTTAGGTTGGGAATCTTTGGAAACAGCCTCTCTTTAGGGTTCCACCCTGAAGTGGTAAGGCTGCATACATCCTACCCCCCAAGACTCTGCTCACACAAGAGCCCTTCGGGCATTGGGATTGTTATTGTTGTTATTGTTGTCCTTGACTCAGTGGTAGGAGGCAAGATGAGGGATAGACTGTTGATTTAGGCCAAAAGGTTTGTAGTTCGATTTCCCTCTCAAACCTCTCCTTGAGAAATCTCTATCTTAATTCGCTGCTATAGTGTGTGGATCGTTGCATGGGCTGGGTTTTACAAGGTAACTAGGTTCCTCGTTACCTGTTGTCAATGTAAGATCATAGTTTTCGAGGCAATTTTGTAGCTCTCATTGTTTGTTAGTCACATAATTACTCTAACAATAATAATTTTTACCTTAATAATAACAACTTTCTAAAAAAATATATAGTGGGTGTAATGTATTTTTTTCAATCAACTACATTGATTCCATGTTGTTAACATTTCATTAAAAATCACATGCTATGCACGTAAGTTTTGCTGGTGGAGCTCAAAATAAAAGACAAACTTCATTTTGGACTTTTAAAAAAAATGCGCAAAGGAATTTTGAAAGGGGGATATACGAACTTGAGATAGAGCCGTGAATATAAATAATCTTGGCATAAACTACTTCAAGAACTGCTCTCAGAAGCTATTCTTTATCCAATTGTTACATATTGTTGGATGTTATTCATCAATTGTTTAATAATTTAGGTGACTGACAGTGAAATTTTTGAATGAAATGCTAAGTACTTCAATGGAAGGTGTTTATTGAAAAAATTACATTACAAGACGTGTTTTTCTAAAAAAATGTAAAAGCTTTGGCAGCTAAGTAAATGCCGATCACTTTGAGAGGCAACTTTATGCAAATAATCCAAAATCAGATCTAGAATGGTGCTCGTTGAATGCGGTCCTATAGACGAATAGCCCTGATGAGTGCCCAAGAAGCTAGCCTCGATTATCATTAGGTTTGTTCATGCTTGACGATGACTTGTTTCCTCTTTTAAAATCATATTTTCACTCGAATCAAACTTATTTAGGCCGAGAAAAGCTAAATGAAGCTTAGCAGGCTTTATCCTAGTTCGCACATATAAACGAGCAAAACTCTCCTTTGGTTGTGTACTAAAACTTAATAATGACCTAACATGAAGTCAACGAGGCATGGCTCTGTTAGGTTAAATTCGAATCAGTCAGCATCCAAGTACTTCATCTAACACATTTACACTAATTTAACTTTTTATTCAAACTCGAACTCGACTCATCCAAGCTCCTAATTCAGCTAAATCTCAACTCTGTTATAGTTCCATGGGTTCATTTAATTCAATCCTAATGACTTAGCTCACCTCTCAAACCACCAAACCAGATCACACTCATGCTCAACTCGTTCAGCTGGAACCTATCTCATTTATGCTTAATCACACCTCATCTAATCTCATCACTTACATCAACCCAATACCATTTATCTCTTAAACCACTGACCCACGTCATGCTTAGACTCAGCTCGCTTAGCCGAAACACCAAGTGTGAATGGGGTTGGGGCAATGGGGTTCTAGAAGGATGAGCTACACTTGGGGCAACAGTAGGAGCATGAAGGCTATAAAGTAGCGTGTATTTAGATGTATTATATTATAAAATGAAGAGATATAATGTTAGGGAAAGACATACCTTAGAGCACATGCAAGGGCATGTGAACACATTAGACCAAACACATGCCCCGCCGCAGGCATCAAATATTAGCAGTAACTATTCTCTATATGCTTGTTATGTGTCGTTTTTTATGTTCTTACACTTAGATGCTTGTACGCTTTATGCTTTCATACTTCTCAGGTTGGGGATCCTCGGAAACAGCCTCCCGTTAAGATTACACCCTGAAGGGGTAAGGCTGCGTACATCCTACCTCTTCCAAACCCTGCTTATGCAGGAGCCCTTACGCCATTGGGTCGGTTTTTGATGTTGTAGTAGTAATAGTAACCTAGTATAATTAAGAATATACTACATCCTCCTATATGCCCCCATTCCCCCCATGTGGATCTTGTTTCATACCTTTCAACTTTGTCCATTTAACCCCCTTTTTTTTTTGGATAATATTCAAAAAGATCTCTCGAGCTATTAGTCAAAATCAATTTGACTCTCTGAATTTTTAATTTCATCAAAGACACCCCTTGAACTATTGGTCAAAATCTATGTGATCCCCCCAACTTCTAATTTCATCAAATACACCCCTTGAACTATTGGTGAAAGCCAACGTAACCTTGTAACTTCCAAATTATGTCAAGGGCACCCATGATCTATTAATCGAAAGCAATTTTATCCCTAACCTTAAATTTTATCAAAAATATTCACAACTATTAAAAAAATAAAAAGAATCAGTTTGGATATCCTAATGCTTGTCAATTTATTTTATAAATGGCCCGGAATTTTAAAATAGTTTTGAGTTACTCCAAATTTTTTAACCTATTTTTCAAATATTCTATTAATGACTTTATTAATATTCCGCTCCATTATGGTGATATGACAAAAGAAAATATCTTAAACACAATTTAATTATTATTTATATTTAAAATAAATTTACATGTTCAAAATGATTTTAAACTTTTTAAAAATATAGAACTCGCTAAACCTACCAATAAATAATTTTAAAAATTAACAAATAAAAATTATATTTTTTTATTTTTAAAATTATTTAAAAAAATTTTATATTTATAATTGATTTAAGTATAGATGACATCTTTTCTCTTAGTTATGTTATTTTTCAAGCGCAAAGTTAGTTTAATTTAACGGAATACTAACAAAGTTATGTATGGAAAAAAGTTATCAAAATTACGATATTAATTTCACTTAAGTTTGACCAAGTGACTTATATGCACGGACTAAATTGACACAATTAAAGTATAAAGATCAAATTGACATAATGGACAAAATATATGGACCTTTGACATAAATAACCATAATAATTTTTATCATGACAATAACAACTTCTAATAATATCCTAACCTCACTGAAAGTGCTGAATCATAAGCTATACATACTTTAATCAATCAATTTTTATTTATTAATTTACAAAAAGAAAACCCAAATTCTTCTTCCTTCTTCCAAATTCTTTTTTTTATTCGGGGGTAACTTTAATTTTAACTAATAGTTCGGAGAATCTTTTTGACAAGACCATACTCCCAGTCGCAAAAATTGCAAAAAAGTTGACAAGACCATCTGGTCAATGTAAAGTGGCCCAGTAGAGCTATATATTGATTTATTCTGTGTTATAATTGTTTTTTATTTTTTTGGGATAATTAAGAGCATTATAGAGAGCGTTTCTGTAATAAGAAGAAATCTCAACAGAAAATTACGAGCTGAAAGCGCAACATGAGCAAAGCAAAGCAATGCGAGCCAGCTTTGCCCATTGTCCGCAACATGAATGAATGATCGAAGTCTAAGTAGCATATGGAGAAGCCAATCTTTATCTTGGTCTGAGAATGAAATTGTAAATCAATCTACGAGGGTCCTCCATGCACTGGTGTATGGTAATGTCAGTGGGACCAACAATTGCCTGAAACTAAGTGATAATCCTCAATTTTAAAGTATCAATGATGCGCGGCCAATCTAGGATAGAGTTCCAGAAAATGCAGTTGTTTCTTGGCTTCCAAATTGCATTGACAATAGCAAAGAACATCATGAGCCAAGCTTTCGTGGTTAAACCCTTGAGGAATGAAAGTTGCCATTATTAGAACAACAACAACAACAAACCCAGTCCTTGCAAGGACTCCCGCAAAAGCAGGGTCTGGGGGTGTAAATGTATGCAGCCTTCCCTCTTCAGGGGGCTACCCTGAAGAAAGACTGTTTCCGAGAACCCCTAACCTTTGAAATTGTCATCCCCCGCCATTTTATAATAGTGAAGCTGTTAAGCATAGGACATTTTTGTAGCATTCAAAAGTGAAGCTGTTAAGTAGTTGGGCAAGGAAAAGGCACCACAAAATTATTCTAAACCTAGAAAAATAAGTATTTACTTACAATTGTTAAATAGGATTATGATTGGGGCTATTAATGGTAGATCATTAGTTCTGTGGCATGCTAAATCGGTTGTATCTGATATATCGTACCTTAACTGTTATTTCGATTGTATATACTTTAGTTGGATCCCTAGGAAGTGTAAAGCAGTAGCACATTTAGGAGCCAAGCTCTGTTTTGAAAACAAATGTAACCATAGGTAGTGGATATGTCCTCAGTTAAAACTTTGTAATGTTCTTATTTCAGATTTAATGCTAAGTTCGGAGGCCTAAGGGCCGTCTTTTGATGATGAAAAAAAAAGTTGTTTTCGAATTTTTAAATCCCGATGCTATTAGTATAGACATGTGCAACTTGAGCTATGCTAATCACCTTTACTCATTAGCTGCCATGATGCTTTTTATTCTGCCTTGACAGTGGATAAAAATATTGTCTGGTTTCCTCTTGATACGCTAGGCTCCACCACCATAATCAATGGTTTCCTCGACTTATCTCAAAGTTTGCAATACTATTTAAGATTCCTAACGATTTTGCATAAATCAGCTAACCACTTTAAACAAAGCATTAAGGGATCTCAGTTCCTGTTTAGGTCCGTACAGTACTCTTCTACCTGTAGACAAAATGTTGTGGGTGACTTTTATTCACAAATCCTTTGATTACTCTGTCTATACACCCATTCACCATGCAAAATTGCATTTACAACATCAACTTATTATCGGCCACAGTTTCAATCTGCTGCTAGCAGCAAGAGCAAGCAATACCCACACGTGATGATGTTTGTCATAGAACCAGAAGTCTTTTCATAATAAAGTCCATGCTTTTATGAAATCCTCGAGCAACTAATCAAGTATTGTATCAGTACTTGAGCCATCTGACTTTGTCTTTGATTGAGCATTGTATCATTACTTAAATCTCCTCATCCATCCTTTACCAAATTTGTACCTCAATGCGTGATAAAAGGGAAATCTAAGCCTTCTTTTCATCATCCCGAGTTTAAAACCCACAAGAGTAGAAAGGAAAACATGTAGAAGTTGTGATGATGCTTAAGCGTTTCTAAAAGATGCAAGGATCAAGGCCGGTTGTGCCATTGGTGACCCAAAAAGGACTTAACTCATATCAGCCAAAGTCAATTCTTTATAGCCACTCTTTTTCCTAATATGTTTTCATGTACATATTAGGCTTTCTTACCATATTCACTTCGAATAAAGTTGCATTTGCATATCTTGGATTAGACTTAAGCCGCCTGGCGAACCTACAGAGTATGGCTAGAAGGCTTCTTCTAAATACAAAGTACAAATACAGACAAGCAAACAGAAGGAACATTGAAAAGACATATTCACCAATTAGGCTACTCGCCAGCTGAATGGGCGAGATGGGTGTACTCACCAAATCTGTCATTAGGCAGGGGCATAGAGCCACCTGCAGAGAAGCTAACATTTAGAAGAAAGAATCAGAGTTCAAGCCAACTTCCATGTTGTTGCTTTTTAGAAGCGAGAATTAGAGTTTGAGCCACAGTAATTTTTTTTTTAAACATTGAATTTTTAATTTTACTGTTATGTTCAAAGTTGTAACTAGATAAAGTCGGTATTTTTCTTTCAGTAAGATTTGAGTCCATAAGTGACTTCTAAATTCTTGAAGTAGTGTTCAGGGTTTTCCCTTCCAATTCAAATTGAATCACCGTATACAAGTGACTTTACCACTTGAGCTAAACCCTACAGTTGCTTCTAAAATAAGTGCATAATGTATTTTAAACTTGAATTTGGTATTTGAAAATAGAGTAAATCTCACGGAAGCAAGGTTTACCTTAGATATAACGAGCTTCAAAAGCTCGGTTCAGTTTGAATATAACTGAATTTTCAGATCTCGATTTTTTCAGTTATAATCGAGCTGTTGGAACTCGATTTATATCTGTTTTACGTATGGATTTTATTTTAAGATAAGCTACATTCCTACGGTTATACTAATATGTGGCACCGACCAAAACCCGGGGGAACGCCACAGTGGCCTCCACGTGGGCAATTGCATCTACGTGTAGCCCATACTAGTAATTCTTTTTTAAGTACTATTTTTAATTATTTTTATAATTTCTCGGGAACCGACTCCTTTTGTATAAGAAATAAGTAAATGGAGTTGTTATTGTCATAACAAAAATTGTTTTTGTCAAAATAATAATATAACTCGCAAACAACGAAAGCCACAAAATTATCTTGAAAACTACAATCTTACTGTAGTAATAACAATTTTGGCCTGACAAAAATATTAATTAAGTAAATGCAAAACAATCTAGAAAAGAGAGATCCGTTCTATAGAATCTTGTATTACATTTTTGCACAATCATTTAGAAGAGAATCAAATTTTTGAACATAACAAGAGAATCAAATTAATGGACTACATATATATTCATATCTTTTGTTCAAATGATATTTATAATACATAAAATAGAGACATTTAAATTGGAATTTGTAATCTTTTCTAACAATTCCAAAAACTTAAACTATAGTAAATGAAAGGTTTTTACCAGAAAAACACTTTAAAAAATTGTTATTTTCCACGTAAGTACCATAACTTCCTAATTTTTCAAAAAATACCTCCAAAATTCTAAATTTTTTAATTAACCACCTTAAATTATATTATTAACTATTCATTATGTATATATTATATGACTTTCACATGAATTTTAACTCACTTTTTTTTAATCGCTCGTTTTGGCACTAGGTTAATCACATGTCGGTTTAAAAGAGGCAGGATTCAAAATTCAGTGAGGGTTGAAAATGCTTCACCAGTTAAGGTGCTTTTGAGTTATTCTTAATTCGTATTCAAAATCTATTTAATGGCCATAAATAGGTGACAAATAATTAACAATATGATTAAAGGCGGTTGATCGAAAATTTCTAAATTTTGGAGGTGTCTTTAAAAAAAAATTATAAAGTTGTGATGATTAAATAAAAATTCACAAATTTTTAAGATTTTTCTCCTAAAAACCGTTAAATGAATGCAATCTTCCGCTGGAATCCTCAGCAAGTGTAGAAATCAACAAGCTCATCAATCGCATCCGCGTGAGAAAACTCAGAATTGCCCAACATCCACAAAAAATGCTCAAACAACACAACCTCGCACCCTACAGCAACCTCGCCGGCGCCGCCGTTATCCACCGCCAGTTCCTGGAACAGAGGATGGCAAATCACGTCTGATCCAACGAGGTAGCGCCGCCGCGATTTGCCTACGTACACCGGATGGAGGTTTCCGGCGTCAGAAGAGGAAGAAATTGAGGAATCGGAGCGATCGGAGCCAGCGAGCGGAGGCGGAGAACGGCGGTTACTGCGGCGGCGGTGAGTGGAGATGGAGTGGAGTTTGGTGAGGAGGTTACGGAGCTTACGACCGGCGGCCATTGATGGAATGTGAAGTGAAGAGAGAGAAAATGGTGGAGAGGGAAGAGAGAGAAGTTCCGAGAGAGTGGGAAGTGGGAGTGTGAGAAAGTGATGGGAAAGTTCTTCCGTTATATTAGTAGCTGGGGGTGGAGCAGGGTAGATACTAATATTTTCGAAGTTTTAAGTAAAAATTTTAAATAAAGTCCTTTTTATATAATGAATTATAAAAATTTAATTATAAAATTTATTAATATTAAAATAGATATTTTAAAAATAATAACTCTAAAGATTTGAAAGCCCCAACCGGTTACTTGACCTGCTCGGGTTTATGTTTGGTCATAGGGAGGAGTTGAGTTTGGGTGTAAATAAGTTTAGCCTAGCGGCTGAGTTTCATATTTTAATTTTTTTTTATTAGAAATTATCTAAATTTTTGGTGTTATTTCAAAAATTATCTGCATTTTTTATTTTTCAATTTCACACTTCGATGTGACACACCTTGTGGTGGAGAGCGTTGAAACATAAGATAAAAGAGCAAGCTAAGCAGAAGCTGCAAGCTTTTCTTAAGAATATTTCGCCTGGGAACAGCGCGAAGAGATGGGCGAAGGCCTCTGACAAACAAAAAAAGAAGAATCTGGTGAAAAGGGGCGATAGTGTTAAAGATGCCGGTAAGATCCTTGCTGCGGAGCGCACATTAGAAATGGGGAAAAGACAAGGGCTGGGTTTTGACGGTTATGATCTACTTATGCTGAATGCTATGCTTCAATAGATTAGGAGCCCGACTGTCCTTTTCTTCCTGTCTTTTGGTTCTGTCCTGTTTCTGATTCATCCCCATTGGTGGCTGAGGCTCTTAGGATGTGTCTTTTTTTTGCTAGTATTCTTGTCTGTTCTATTTTGTTATTTTGATTTCCGTTCTTATACGGGTTGACTCAAGGCTTGTTTGTTCGAGTTGCCTGCTTTGTATCGCAACTTTGTCGCTAACTATCAGGAAAAAATGTGATATCCCTTGTTTAAACTTCAGTTAGATAGCCCTTAACAAACTCGATTTTGATTCGAGCCTTTATTAAACCTTTGCTGGAACTCAGTTTAGTAATATATTAGCATATGCTGGATACTTGCTTATTAGTTTAATCAACCAAGTTGAACTCATTATTAAGACAATTCAAGCTCATTATCATGCCAAGCTTCATATCAAGTTGATCTTGCTACGAAACCAAGCTATCCAAGTTGTTATTGAGCAAATATCGAACAACTAAAAGGCCATTATTGAATCCTTAACAAGTCCTTAATGAATTTCGAAGCTCTTAATGGAGCCTTTATGAAACTATTCGTAAACGTTTACTGGGATATATCCCCTATTTAAACCTAACTCGTTAAGGATATGTTTGATATTGTATTCTATTTATAGCTTTTATTTTTTGAGAAATTAACCATTTTTTAGAAATGATTTTTCTTATTTTTAGTCTCCTGTTTTTCAGTTTCTACTCAAATTAGAAAAAAGAAGTAAGAAAAAATCATTTATGAAATACAGGTTTTAATTTATCAAAATCAAAACTTTAGGGTATCTAACTAATAAAAGTTTTAGAATTCAAGGCACCCTATTACATATATTCAAAACTTTTTTTTTTTTTTTTTTTTGTTCAAAAACAAAAAAAATGGTGACTTTTTAAAATTTTTGAACAATTATGAAGCTTATTTTGGATGCACTTAGACATGTCATTTTGAGGGATACTTGTTGTTTATTCTCCGTGTTTTGTAATGAAAAACAAACAACAACAACAAATCAAGTGTTTTAAGAACTCTCGCATATGCAGGATCTTAGGGGATGGGATGTATGCAGCCTTACTCCCTTAGCGTGGTACCATAAAAAGAGGCTGTGTCCGAGGACCCTCAATCTGGAAAGCACAAAAACAACAGTGCATAGATAGAAAGCATCAACCATGAAGCATGAAGTAACGATAGTAATAACGCAACCTTGTGACAAAGCAACAAGCACTCAACACACAACAATAGCAAATAATTTATAATGAAAACAAAAGCATTAAAATGAAATCAAATCCCAAATTTGTGTCTTAAAAACCAAAACATTTGCATATATAATGACAACATGACAAGAAAAATTCTGGCGACAAGACACGTATTACTAAGAATCATGTTCTAATTAACCTAAAGCTCCAATATTGGACAAAGAAACTATGCACAAAAAAATACATTAATTAAACAAAAGATGTTTGTTTATATATAATTAGTTCCATCATTGATGATTGAAAGCATATACATAAGGTGCCTGTTTCAAATGCTAAATGAATCGAGTTGTACATGTGATGTGATGTAGGACGAGTAATTGAAGAGTTTATGGAGCAGTTGGGTTTTCTGATATCCATATAGGAGGCTTGGAAACAATGATCCTTACTTACGACTTAGAACTGTCATAAATTTTGACCTGTAAATAGTTACAGGATCCATTATATATCAAAGTAAAGCTCTCGAGCCAAGTATGAAAAGGTAGTTGCTTTGCTACTTAAATTCAGTCTCCAAGACACATTTTAGGCCACTTTTGTACTCTGTGACTAAACTTGTGGCATTTTATTAGTTGTTATAAATATCCCTTAGCAGCAGTTATCTTCATTTAAGCATTTTCCCAAATATAAACCCTAATATTTTCTATGAAAATTTCAAGAGATTTCCGAGATCTTTTGTTTTTCTCTTGTTCAATACTATGTTTTTGCATTTCCATTCCCGCGTCATAATGATAGGAAAATATTATTATATTATTAAAAGTAATATTATCACCTAAGAGGGTACCAACACGCAAGCACCGGATTCCATAACAGCTCAGAAGTTAAGCGTGCTTAGGCGAGAGTAGTACCAAGATGGATGATCTCTTGAGAAGTCCTCGTGTTGCACTCCTCAGTTTAGGGGTTCTAGGAAACAGCCCCCTTTCAGGGGACGACTGCATACATCTACCCCCTCCCCCCGACCCTACTTAGGTGGGAACCCTTGACGTACTGAAAATGTTATTTTTTTTATTAAAAGTAATATTATCAATTTATTTATTATAAATTAAATATATTTTTATGTATGTGTAACATTTTTTTTTATAAAAAAATAAGGAATAAGAGATAATGATTTAGAGAGTGCAAAGTATGTGGTCGGGACAAAAGATATGCAAATATAATGACCATTGTCTTATTACAAGACATATATAATCTTATTGTCAGTCAATCTCTTTTTAATTATGTTGTTACTCTTTTTAGTGTCTTTTTAAGAGTTTATTGGTGCTTTTTGGTTGTTTCTTATGGATTTTGGTGTTTGGTAAAGTATAGAATATAACACTTTAGATAATAATAACAAAAAATGTTAGGCAAGATAAGCGAAGTTTCATTTACATGTGAGAGCTTGGTGGAGAGAACAACGGAGTGAGAGAACAGAGATGAGAGGAAGAGCGGGAGACAAATGAAAAATTTGAAAGGAGAGATATATTTATGATAATATATATGAGTTATAAAACAAGGTGTTAAAATTTGGGTCTAAATGAATTGAAGACTTGATGAGTTACTCATGTTTGAAATTGGTAGGATTGGTTTATTTTTATTATGGGGCTTGACGGCTTACAAAATGAATCCAATCAACCTCGGTGAGCTTAGCAAAGCGAAATTGGTACAAGAGATACTACTCAGCTTATTAACATTAAGAAGCTTTAGAGTTGACACTGAGAAATAAAATATTATAGACTGACCAAGCAATATCTAGACCTAGGAAATAATGACGAGTAACCAAGTATTTAAGTTGAATTCGATAATACAAGAGGTCCTTAATGAGGGTGGCTGATGCTTGCTAGCCACTGTAATGTCATCAATGTATAATAACAGAGCAATAGAAACATAATCATGGCGTAAAAAACATACTGTAATGAACTTAGATTGCGTGAAATTGAGAGATAATATGACATTAGAAAAGTACGGGAATTATTCTCAGCTAGCCTAACCCATAAAGTCTTTTATTCAATCGGCAAACAAAGTCATTTGGATGTCCCCTAGGATTGATAACCCAAGTAAGACGCATGTATGGACCTCATCGTCAAGATTACCATGGAGAAACGCGTTAGTGACATCTTGTTGAAGATGACGCCAACCATAACTGTACATTTAGAGTAATGTCTCTGTTTTTGTTTCATATGATTTTTTCTCGATAAGTAGCAACAAAGTCGCAATACAAAATAGATAATTACCCATGGAAATATATGATTGTTTCATGTGATATTTCTTGCCTTTGAGCCCTACCTTGCTCGTACAATGCCTGTTAGGCATGTATCGCTATTTTCAAAGAAAAAGCCATAAAGGTACATTTCGGGCAATATTTTAATTTAGAACTATCGAATCATTCATTCACATCATCATTCTAATAATTATACTTCCATTGGTATTCAGTCCACCCCGGTCCATCGTTCTAATAATTATTTCCCTTTCATTATAAAAAAGGGTTATCAGTACTAAGCCAATTTAAGTTTTTTATATCTAATTATACCAATTTAGTCCTCGTATTGTGTCAGTTTAGTCTTATAGTGAAACTAAGTTACGTAAATGATTCAATCACATTAGATACAATACAAGTGACACAGTATAAACCTATTCGTAGACTTAATTCAAAGACACATAGGACCTAACCACTAAAAATTTCTATCAGTAACTTATCATCAATTTTACGCAAAAACTAATTACATAGATTTTTTTTTTTTTTTTGAACAACAGACTAATTACATATATTAAATTGATGATAATTTAAAATATAAAACAAACTTAACACAGTGAATAAAGTACAGCAAAGTATAAAAAATGTATTATCGACATTTACAATCAAAATTATCTCGCTAAGGCTGGCCTTAATTCTCATAATCTTATTTTCTCCTTACCCAATGCAACCACTGTTGAGGATTCCACATATGAGTCTATTAACAATCACACATAGGAGTTGCGAGGATGAAGAGATCAATATATAAGTTTAGTGGGTTACTTTATCTATTTTTAGTTAATTTTGGAATGAAACTATGCTTAACCTTATACGTGGATCTCATATGTGCCAACTTAAACGTCCAATAAAATTAAACGACCACGACAAACCCAACAATAACAACAACAAACCCAGTGCCTCCAAGGGCTTCCGTCTAAGCAGAATCTGGGGGATAGATGTACGAAGCCTTCCCCCTTCAGGGGCAACCCTGAAGAGGGACTGTTTCCGTCATGACAAGCCCAACTTCTGTAAATTCCTAAGGCGCCCGGCCCACGGGCCCATATGTTTTCCATCCACAAATGAAACGACATCGTACGACACAAAACGACGAAGAAGTGTCCTAAGAGTACACGTGGCAAGTGGGTCCCGCCCCACTTCAACGTCAAAAAACTTTTCAAATTTTTTTTTTATTCTTTTCAGGTGAGCGTGAACACCGCAAAACAAATTAAAGATACTCCCCCTATCCAAGTAGCCGTTACCTCTCTCTTCTTCTCTGTTTCAAATTTCTTACTGATTTTTTTTCAATTTTTGTAACGCTCATTTTGTGATCTTTATATCCAAGAAGAGAACTTGATTTCTGTTAGATTGCAAAATTTTATCCTTTTTGCCCTAATTTTGGTGTATTGTAGTGAATTCAGTAGGAAAATCAAGTATTCAGCAGCAGTTCTTGAAGATTGGAAAGAGAAAATGTAAGTACTGTGAATTGTATAGATTTGAGAGGTTTCTTTGTTGATTTTCACCTGCGGAAATCCCTAGAAGAGCATTTGATTTGTGTTAGATTGTTAAATTTCAGTCCATTTTTGCGCGAGTTTGGTGTATTGAAGTGAATTTAGTAGATAAATCTCTCTTTTTTGAACTGTGATTTTCTGTGGATTTCGAGAATTTAGAAGCATTTTTTGAAGATTGGAAAGAGAAATTGTAAGTACTGTGAATTGTATAGACTTGAGAGGTTTCTTTGTTGATTTTCACCTGCGAAAATCCCTAGAAATTTATGTTTTGCTTTGGAGTTTGTATGTGATTTAAGATGTTAGGGTTGGTGTTCGATGTGTGTTCTTCTTGTTTCTTGGTGTTCTATCCTTAGAAAGAGAGGGAAATGTGAGAGAAATTCGTTTCCTTTTTTGTCATCAAGACTGAAAATTTCACTCAGATTGGTCGATTTTAACTATTTTCTATTTATGCTAGATCTCAAGAACATTGTGTGAAAAAGGAAATAATCTAGTTATCGATTATTCATCTAGATAATTAACTGCAGTTTTCCAAAACAGTTGCAATGCAAATCATTAATTTCAAAGAATTTTGAACAAAGTTTTTTCAGATATATGCTAACACTAGTACTTAGATACAGTTTGATTAGGTTTTCCAAAATTTATCTTCCTACTTGCTTTTGTAAATTTAACCGTTAGGATAGTGAGCTTCTTGACGTGGTCCGTACGTGTGTTAAATTTGAATCCAAATAGCCTCCACTTTTAATGCATCTTTGGCCTTCAGAGGAGGAAACAAATAAGGCTTTGTAACCAAAAAAAAGATTATTAATATTATTAATATTTTGTAGTGCTTTGCCGACGTATAAAATTGTTTTTAAATGACTGTAAAATCTATTTTTCGCTTAGCGAGAACTGAGAAATAAAGGTTCTCTTCTAAAGCAAAGCAGAGGAAAAAATTAAAAAAGATTTAGGACTTGTTTGGCCAAACTGTGAAAAAACTATTTTTTTTTTTTTAAGAAGCATTTCTTACGTAAAGGCTTTTGTAAAAATTGCTTTCAATAAGGTATTTTTGTTTAAATTCTTATGTTTTTGCTTCTATTTCTCCTTTAGAGGAGAAATAATATTTTTCTACTTCTACTTAAAAGTAGAAAAATAGTTTTTACTTCTATTTAAATACACTTTTCTTTTCAGACCAAATACTCTCAAACCCTTTTTTTTTTTTTTTTTTTTTTTTTTTTAAACAGAATAAGAAGTTTGGCCATATAGGCTCTTTAAGTCAATATTCTTTGTGGCGGCACCTCTTCAAGAAATTGATATTCAGAAAAAATGATTATGAAAACATTAGTAATTTTACTACATGATTATACAATCCTTATTATGAATATAATTCAATCTAAGGTATGGGCCCACCTGTGTATTATTCATGCTTTAAGTACGGTAGATGTTTTCATGACAGTATGCTAAAGTATGAGACCATTTATGAGCATCCGATAATAGCTTAAGCTTCTAAAATAATTAGTTCTTTAACACTACTAAATATTTTCAAAAATTAGTAATTTGCCTGCTTGGAAATTTTACTGCAGAAATTGCCAAAATGAGTTCTAAAGAGCCAGTTACGCCTTTGACAAAGATTCAAAGGGCAACCTCATCTACTCCAGGGGGTGGCAGAGTCCGAGAGGAGAAGATACTTGTCACTGTGAGACTCAGGCCATTGAATCCGAGGGAACAAGCAATGTATGATCTGGTTGCCTGGGATTGCCCAGATGAGCACACCATCGTCTTTGAGAATCCAAATGATGAGCGGCCTTCCACTTCATACAGCTTTGGTATTGCAAATGAATATTCAATATCAAATCCCTACTTCTTGATATTTATCATAAGAGACTGTTTATGACAACCTGATAGAATCATGTGAAACTGGATCAAGTCATTGTGCACTTGTGAATTATAGGAAAATCCATGATGAAGCCATAGATTGAGCTAAAGTGATGTTTTATGGGTATTATGAAGAGCATGGCTATGTCATTAGGTCTCATACCTTAGAATGAAAACTATGTGAGCTGTTTGGATTATATTTGTGCCTTATTATATTTGGCAGATAAGGTGTTTGGTCCATCATGCATCACTGAAAAGGTTTATGAAGAAGGAGCAAAGGATGTCGCATTGTCTGCTCTGACTGGAATTAATGGTAATTGTAACTTTATACATGATTTTGTGTCTTCCGAAATTCAAAGGTTATGTCCATGTAGTCAGTGTAATGGTCATTATGTAATGCATAGTCCCTTGTGTAATGGATTTTAAGCAATGTTGTTACGCCCTTAACCCTCTCACCCAATTATGCCGCATCCATAACACTATGTCTGCGACCATGTAATGGATTTGATTCCATGGTTATGTCTAATATTCTTGCATCGTGTTCTTTTCTTGCAGCAACAATTTTTGCATATGGGCAAACTAGCAGTGGGAAAACATTCACCATGAGAGGCATCACAGAACATGCCATAAAGGATATCTATCAATATATGGAAAATGTAAGCAAAATATCCATATTTTGCTGTCCTACTTGGCAGGATAAGTTCCTCTTGTGTGTCAAATTGATTTTGACGCTTAATCACATCCATATAATTTCTAAATTTAGCAAGAGTGCATGAAATTACTGAAAATTGCTTCGATTAATGTGTTCACTGTAAGGGTAGATCTTGACGATTACATCTCTTTGGTATGAATGTCTTACAGATGAGACCCCAAAGAGATTTTCTGCTGAAAATATCTGCCTTGGAAATCTACAATGAGACAGTAGTTGACCTCTTGAATCGCAGCTCTGGTCCACTTCGTCTTCTGGATGATCCCGAGGTATGCGCTGAGCCATTTTGTAGGACAAGAGAAGGCATTGTATTTCAAAGTTAATGTGACCTCTTGGTTGCAGAAAGGAACCACTGTGGAAAAGCTTGTTGAAGAGGTCGTGAAGAATAGTCAGCATCTGAGGCATTTAATTAGCATTTGTGAAGGTAAGGCTCTAGAGTGGACACTAGAAGTAACTGAAGCACGTCAAGTTGATTTTTATTTGCTAGTTGTAACGGTCTATTCATCTTTTCATGTATCTTTGACACAGTGGTGTCGTCTAGGGAAAACTTAGGGCCTAATTATTATTTTTGTTTGTTGTTTTTGACTTTTGAGAAATTGAAAACCAAGTTTTGAAAATGATATTTTCTTATTTGGTTTCCAGTGTTCAACTCAAACTAAAAAAAAATTTGAAAACAAGAAACCGAAAACCTAAAAAGCTATTCCCAAAATATAGTTTTTAGTATTTAAAAATCAAAATTTATGAACAGAAAATAATACTGAATAAGCCTTTGATTTTGTAGCCTGTTCACAGGACTAATGGCTTCTGTAACAACTTTTTTTCCTCAGAAGCTGCATCTCCTTTTCATGTATCAAATTTGTGATTGTTTTATGCACATGTTGACGATTACAAAAAATATATTGCACTTACTTTTATTTTGGATAAATGCTTATGCAGCAGTCAAGCCTATATCAATTATTTGTGCAAGAGTTCTCTGTAAGTTTGAGATGTCAATAACCTCCGCTTGTTTGCATCTATGCAGCTCAGAGACAAGTAGGGGAAACTGCTCTGAATGATAAAAGTTCGAGATCACATCAGATAATTCGACTGGTACTCATCTGTGGGTCTTGATCTTGCTTTATTGGATGTTGCTCATGTTATGAAGTACAGAGATTTTGCTTTGTTCCTTGTTCCCAGCATTAGTCCTCCTGCCATCATGTGGACCAAAAATTAGTCCCTCCATAGGTTTCCCTACATAAGCTGCAGCCATGATCAAATTCTTTAGTTTATATGCTAGATTTTCCTCCTCCATTCGATATAATCTTTAGGTCTTTCTTTCCTTTTTCTTTCACTCACCAATCCACAGAAACTTTGAATATGGGCCTAGTCTGTTTGTGCAATAAAAAAGAATCTTGTAACTGAGGTGGGTACCTTCATAGATATCATGGATCAGCATGATGTAGTGAATATGTATCTAGACTGTTTGAACCTAGGGGAACCAGTTTCGTACCCACATGGTATCGATCCAACTAAAGATTCAGATCTAGAGGTGTTCTTTTCAGTGTCTAACAATGGTTTGAAGAATCATATGTGAAGCAATTAGGCATAATTAATAGCAATTCCTCAAAATTTGGTAACTGTGACAACAGGAGTTGACGGCTTAGCTTTTAAAGTTCTTGTTGTCTTATCTTTTTTGTGATCTATAATAATGTTAATTGGTTATCGGTATTGTTTTAGACAATCGAGAGCCACGTCAGAGAAAATTCAGGACGTATTAAGTCATTCATAGCAAGCCTGGTATCTTCTTCATCTTCTTCTTGTACTTTGTCCTGTCCCGAAATTGCAATGGAATATTGTATTTATGTTGTGGGACTGACTTTTCAGAACCTTGTGGATCTTGCGGGGAGTGAACGTGCCTCTCAAACTAAAACTGATGGTCTAAGGTTGAAGGAAGGGAGTCACATCAATCGCAGTTTGCTCACACTCACTCAAGTGATCAGGAAACTGAGGTCAGTCTCCGGAAAAAAGTGGCAGGAGTTTCATCCTCTGAAATACGTATCTGTTGACTTCTCTAAGTCCCAACTTGTCCGCAACTGCAGTGGTTTACACAAGGGTTTTAAAGATATGCTTTATACACCAATACTTCTACTTCAAGTAGGTTGTAAGTGGAGATTATGGAATTGAATACGCATTATATCATAACGGACTGTAAAGGTTGTTTCATAATAAGTTTTTGTTAATCATTGCATCATTGGCTATTAATGCTAACTTTCATAATCACTTCCATAATGTACATATAAATTGTACTTTGTGGTATACTATCAAACGGATAATAAAATTATGTTTCCCAAAAAATCCAACTTGGTCTCTGTGACCTGTTATGTAACATTTGCATCACCTTGTTCCGTGAAACCCCATTTCTACAACACTGCAACTGCAACCCCATTTCCGTGATTATGGATCAAGTCGCTTGCTCACAGACAAACATAATTGTTAGGCCTCGATAATTTGTCTCCTCATCTTTCAATTGTACTTTCGATCTTTTTCATTGCAGTGGTGGAAGAAAAACTAGCCATATTCCATATAGAGAATCAAAGCTTACACGAATTTTGCAATCTTCACTTGGGGGAAACGCTCGAACAGCGATAATATGTACTCTTAGTCCAGCTTTGAGCCATGTTGAACAATCTCGCAACACGCTGGCCTTTGCAACTAGTGCAAAGGAGGTCACCAACACTGCTCGGGTGAACATGGTAAGATAATTATTTATGATGTTGACTTCACATTCTACAGGAATTATATCCCCTTATAATGCACTGAAGTTGGCAAAAACGATCTTGGTTCCCTAGGGTGTCAAGTAAAGTTCCATGCACGTGTTCGAAAACGCCCTTGTCTAAGTTGAAAGGCATCTTGTTTTTTTCAGGTTGTTTCAGACCAGCAATTAGTTAAGCATTTACAAAAGGAAGTCGCTAGACTGGAAGCAGAGCTGCGAAGTCCAGAGCCAGCTTCTGGTTCATCTCTAAGGGCGATGCTAATCGAGAAAGACTTGAAAATTCAACAGGTATGTAGTTGTTGCAATATAAAACCATTCATTAGCCTTTTGCAATAACTTCTTGGTGTGATACCATAGCATCTCTGCAAAGGGTCTCAACTTCAAATTCAATAGCCTCCACTTCTTATCAATAAAACTCCATAACAAGATATCAAATGAGCATTGGTTGAGGGGGCATGTTGAAAAAAATCATTCATGAGCTTTCACCTAACACTTTAAGCTTTTGTAATAGTTAGTTCCTCTAGACTAGCTTAGTGATTAAACATATAAGGACCTTATTTGATTTGAGCGCTTAGATGAAAGATATTCTTTTTGCTAGAACAGAGAAACTTCCTCTGCTTTCCTGTTGACTTCTTCATATCATTCTATGTTAGATGGAGAAAGAGATGAAAGAGCTGAAGCGCCAGAGGGATCTTGCAGAATCTCAGCTTACACAAGAAAGACAATCAAATAAGGAACAGAAGGTAAGACTTCAATATTCCAATTATGAAATCAAATAACGGTTTACAGTCTCATCATGAGTCTTGCGAGAGGGGTATTTGCGGATGTTATAATGGGTTGCAGCAATCGCATTAGGCTTTTCAGGGAACAAAATTGGCTTTTGATTCTCTTGTTTCCAAAAATATAAATGAAAAGTCATCCAGTAATTACTTTTAAGAGCTTTGACAGCAACATTGAAGTACAGTTATTCCATGTTTTAATAAATATAGTACAATATATGTGTTATGTAGCCCATCGCAAAGTTTCCTGTACATGACGGTCAATTGCACAATCACTAACTAAAAATCCAATACGTAACAGTTGTCACATAACCTAAAAATTTGGATTACAGTCACATTTTGGGATCATTTCATCCTTAGCTCCCTCTTTGTTCTTTCAGGGTTCAAATCAGTCTGGCCCGTCTCATCATCAAGTAAGAAAATGTCTTGTCTTCACATCAGAGAACCAAAAAGAAAAAGAAAGAAACAACATCGGAAGGCGGTCAATGCTCAGGCAATCCATTACTTCCACAGACCCATCCATGCTAGTGCAGGAAATTCGGAAGCTTGAAGTGCTGCAAAGGCAGCTCGGTGAAGAAGCAAACCGGGCTCTCGATGTCCTTCATAAAGAAGTTGCTTCTAACAGGCTAGGTACTCAAGATGCTGCTGAAAACGTCGCAAAGCTTCTGTCAGAGATAAAGAACATCCAAGCCGTTAACTCTATTCCTGAAGAAATCATTGTTAGAGATAAAGCGGATTTGAAAGAGGAGATCATACGACTGAACTCAGAGGGAATCACAATTGAATCTATAGAAAAGAAGCTCGAGAATGTTCAAAATTCTATAGACAGGCTGGTGTGTGCTTTCACAAGTAGTGAGGACACTCGGGATTCGAAGACTCAGTCTAGAAGGAAGAAGATGATTCCTTTTAGTCTCACCAGCAGCCCGAACATGCCAAACTTTATAAAGGCCCCATGTTCTCCTCTTTCGTCTGGTTCTTCTTCTCGGAAGGTAATGGACGAGATTGGTAACAAAATCAGCGACCAGAGTATAATGATGCACGATACTTTAACTGAGTCTGTAAGAACAACGCCAACGAAAAACGGTCGTGATGGTGGATCCCTTTCATCAAGGGAGAATACTCCTTCCTTGCAGAAGTCAAACTCAATCAATATGAAGAAAATCCAGAGAATGTTTAAGAATGCTGCAGAGGAGAATATACGTAGTATTAGAGCATATGTGACCGAGTTAAAAGAGCGAGTTGCCAAGCTTCAATATCAGAAGCAGCTTCTGGTTTGCCAGGTGGGTGTCCTTTATGCTTCATTCAACACAGCAGAGTCAAAGTGTGTCAGTTTTCCCAGAAAAGTTTTCTAAATCTCACATGGTTTCCAAGAAAATGCATTCAAATTTGTAAAAAAAAACCAGTATGGTTTAATGCACCTTATGGATTTTGATACCTGTTCTACCATGGAATCAAACAAAGATCGGTATGTCGTTGCATACGGTATTAATGGGTTTCTAGCTAGACAATATGCCTTAGCTACATTATTTTATGTGACATCTGTGATGAAACCATAAACCATGATTTGATTCCATGTTGTCCACTTGTCCCATATATATTAATGTCCACAAGGCCTCAACTGTTGAGAATATTCAGGAAGCTCTGTTTCAATGGGGAATTATTATAGTCATCGTATTAACTTAAGACTCTCCATTTTGGATAGTGGTACTTGAATGATAGTAGACACCTAGACACTTCAAATTAGATCAGAAACTTAGAAAAATCTTTAAAAATAGCTGAGTTTGACATCCAGACACAATACTCATGTCTGGCTCGGGCCCAAGTCTGGGTAACAAAACTAATCATTAGCATTTCATTCATTTTCTTGTTTTGGCGCTTAGGTACTCGAATTGGAGGCAAACGAAGTGACAACAAGTGATCAAGAAGCAGTCGATCAATCCCCTGTATGCTGGCAGATCGTATTTGAGGAGCAAAGGAAGCAAATAGTGATGCTATGGCATCTGTGCCACGTGTCACTCATCCACCGAACGCAGTTTTATCTGCTATTTAGAGGAGATCCAGCTGATCAGATATATATGGAAGTTGAACTTAGAAGGCTGACATGGTTAGAGCAGCACTTGGCCGATCTTGGCAATGCCAGCCCTGCACTTTTAAGTGATGAACCTGCCAGTTATGTTTCGTCAAGGTACTTCTGGATTATTTTTTCTCATACGTTTAATTTTTTTTTTTTAATTTTATAACTTTAAATACAAACTTCTTGAATTAGGAAGCGCATAGAGATGGGAGCTTGTGCTCTAGCGCCAAACCAATAGCATCAAGCATCATGGCGCTTTGGAATCAAATAATGGTCACTGTATCGCAAAAACGGATTTTGCATTACATATTACTCCAATTACTTTAGGTTTTTTAAGGGAATATAAATTACTTTTAAATCTTACGTTTGCCAAATTTTGAAAAAACAACCTCTCTGAGGCAGTAGGTCGTCTTTTTTTTTTTTTTTTTTTTTTGTTGCATCCTCATAGTCAATAATTATACCACTCTTTGCTATAAATATATTTTAATAAACTAAGTGCAACACATCCGAAGTGTAACTTCAGAACCATCATTACTTAAGAGTCAATCATGTAAAAGTTAGCTTGAATCAATTTGATGTCATGCTTGTGCCCAATGGACTAAGCAGCGGTCTGCTTCGATTTAAGCAATCTCATGCTTAAGGGAAAAGGTTAAGCGACCTTCTGTCTGCAAGTAAGCAATCACATACAGAGTTTTTAACACGATTCATATCGTGGTTGCAGCATCAAGGCTTTGAAACAAGAGAGAGAGTACTTGGCCAAGAGGGTGAGTTCAAGACTAACGTCCGAGGAACGAGAAACGCTGTATCATAAATGGGAGATCCCACCGGAAGGAAAGCAAAAGAGGAGGCTGCAACTAGTAAACAAGCTATGGACGGACCCACACAACATGAACCACGTTCAAGAGAGCGCGGAGATCGTTGCAAAGTTGGTTGGGTTTTGTGAGTCAGGTGAGCATATCACCAAGGAGATGTTTGAGCTTAACTTCAGATCTCCTTGTGACAAGAAATCATGGATGGGTTGGAACTTGATTTCTAATCTCTTACACTTGTAAGAATGTGCATATATTGTCATTCTTTTTGCATTTTTTCTGCTGTATTTTTATTTAGCTGCATTAACGTAAGGGTTTGTTTGGTATCGGTTTTTGTTTGTGTGGTTTTTGGCTTTTGAGGAATTGGAAACCGGATTTTGGAGATGGTCTTCTTTTTGGTTTCATGTTTCTGTTTTTAGCTTTTAAAGGAGTGGATAAACAGCTAAAACCAAATTAAAAGAAGAAAAAGAAAATCCATTTTGGACCCAGTTTTTACTCGTTTGGAAATCAAAAGGTAAAAATAGAAAATGACACCTAACGAGCCCTAATTTCTATTGCATTTTTATTTAGCTGCATTTTGAAACAAAGGGTTTATTGATGTCATTTTTTGTTCCAGTTTTTGGTTTTTAAAGAATTAAAAGTCAGGTTTTAGAAACGGTCTCATTTTTGGTTTTCTATTTTTCATTTTCAATGGATTGGAAAAAAGTTGAAAACTAAAAATCAAGGGTAAGAAAAATCCATCCTGAAAACTCAGTTTTTGCTTTCTCGAAATTCAAGAACTAAAAAAAGAAAATGATACTAGCGAAGTCCAAATTTCGGCTGTAGATTTATTTTTATTCACTATGTAACCGATTGTGCAATGTCTGAACCTTAGTTTGGCTCATTTTTTGGCCTTTTGATCATTGTGATTTTTACTTAAAGTCTTTATTATCATGGCAAAAATTATTACACTAATGAGGGCCGTGGAAACTGAGCTTGGCCCCCTCTTTGACCCATTACTCACTGTAACTGCTGTGCCCGTTTCGTATCAGTTTTTTTCTTTTTCAATTTTTTTTTTCTCCTTGTTTTGCAATTTTTATTTTTGAGAAGCAAAGGGCTGGCCAAATAGGTGTGGTCATGTATACAAGCCAAGTTAAGTCCAAGCTCATCTGGCTTGAAACTTGATAAGTTGAGCTCAAAGCTCGTCAAGCTCAAGGTCAGCCCTTAGATTGGATTCGGGAATGTTTTGGCTCAAATCCGTCTCGTTTTCACATGGTGAATTCCAAACTAAACTTGCAAACTTCAAGGTCATTTAAGCTCAAAAAAGACTTGTTTACGCTCAACTAAACTTACAAATTTTAGGATTATTTAAGCTTAATAAAGACTTGTTTAGACTCATTTAAGCTCGAAATCAACTCTTTTAGACTCAAACTTGGATTGATTTGATATATTTAAGCCAACAAACTATTTTAAAATAAGCTTATTTAGGTCTATGAGATAGAGAGCTTGTACTTAATTAGGTTCGTCTCAATAAACTAAACAAGCCAACTCAAATCGAGTTCCAAATGAGTCAAGTCTTTTGAGTTTTATAACTAAACCTTTACAAGCTGGCTCGTCTCATTTACACTTATGTATTGGAAGACGGGCTGGAACTCAAAAGTCTGATGAGTCTTTTACCACAATAAATGACTCCAAACACCAGAAGATGAGGGGAAAAAACTAAATTTAAAGAATTATTCATTGTTTCATTTAATTTATATTTTGTGTTTCACTCCTATCAGGAAAAAATCGAAAATAAAATGCCAAAAAAAAAACAAAAAGAACATTTTCAAAATATGACTTTTACTCTCCCAGAAAACTAAAAGTTGTAAACAAAAAATAATACCAAACAGACCCTAATCAAATTAAGAGAAAACATAAAATAAAAATAAGTTGTCTCATTCTACACTCAAAAAGAGTACTTAAACATGTAACCACTCATACAGATTCAAGTAGAAAGACGAAAAGAATTAAGAGGAGCTCCCAACATCAAAGATATGCATATTTACAAGCACTTAATATAAGACAAGATGGGTATTATTTACCTTACCATTTCGTACTTTATCCTTTATGTTAATTAAGTCTTTAACCTTTTAATTGTGTCAATTTAGTTCCTATATCTTTTAAATTGTTAGGATGCTATCCCCTTCACTTTTTCCGTCAAATGAATGTAGCTTGGGTCCCGTACGCAGCATGTGACACATAAATTTTTGTATCTCAATTTCCCACGATAACATTACCCTTTCTCGGAGATAAAAGAAAACCACCTTCAAAACTAGTCACTTTTCACTTAACCACCCTAACTTAGCAATTTTTCTAAAAAGCTTTTTGATGTGGTTTTCTGGAAAAAAAAAATAAATAAAAAATAAGTTGTGATCAAGCAAAAAATAACTACTTTTGAAGGTAGTTTTCTATTAAAAAAAAACCAAAAGAAAATGTGTTTCGCGTATAACACGTCCAATCCACCCGTATGCGAGAAAAGAAGAGAGAGAGAGTGTTCGTACATGCCACGCACGAGACCCAATCGCCATTCGAAGGAAAGCGCGACATGGAAAAAGACTGAAACGTTTTACAAAGTATAAGAACAAAATTGACATGAACAGAAGTTTTCAGACTTAACGAGCCCACTGGATAAATACAAGATAGGAAAGCATAAAACACCCAGCAATGGAAGAAAGAAGAGCTCCTAAAGAATATGTACCTATCGACTACTTACTATTTCTCGTTCTGCTGCCATTCTTGTCATCATTTAAGTCGAGGAGGCACGAAACGCGTGGCGTTCGAAGACAGCTCTCTCTTTTTCTCTCTCTCTCTAGAGTTCAGTTCAGTTCCGTGACGGTTACCGACTAACAGCATTTTAAGGTCAAAGTGTTGAGAAATGAGCAAGAATGAAGTTCAGTTGAGGAAGAATTATCAATGGCAAAGCGTCTCGCCGTAAGTCACCCACTGCACAAAGCTATCTGAGAATTCTTCTGGCACGGAATTGCATGCATCTTCATAAGATAGCTCAGTTCCCTAAAATGGGAGGCCAAAATTAATATATAACCTCGATATCAGAAAAGAGAACAAGGGCAACATATAATTTTTGGAAAAAGAACAGCAAATTAATGTGACAATCGAAGCTCACTAGAAGCTGACGTTACGCTTCTGAATTGGCAAAAGTACCTTAAACAGGCATTGCATCTTAGAAAAAGAAAGAGAATGATAGAAAGTTTGATACTCGGATTGGCTATATCAGGGATAAAAAGTTCTAGATAAAGGGAAAAAAGGCAATTTTGAAAAATTATTCTCGTGTTTCTTTTTTCAAAAACATAGTGCCCTTGCATATATAGTAGGCATTCTGTCATCTTTGTTCTTTCTTTTTTGAACATTATGCCGTTGAAAGGTATTGTTGGCATCGTGATCAGCTTTCCGACAACCAAATATCACATCAATACCCTTTCCGTACTACAAAACAAGTATTTATAGTACTTAATGTCTTTCTTGTTCTTTTTATCCGAACTTCTAAGGTATATTTGCCTTAAAGCATATGCAAACAAACAAACGAACAACAACATAAGCCCTTTCTTCCCACCAGGTAGGATCATCTATAATGATTGAACACCACCACCATCCTCTATTGTTAATTACATCCCCATGAAGCTCCAATGAAACAAGATCACCTATACAATCTGGTTTATGTCGTCTTAAATAAACAACTTAACCACATGCAACAAGGAATTGAAGTAAGAAATTTTTTTTTTTTTTTTTTTTTTAAAAAGACAGGTAAGGAGCATTAGTAGTCCTTTTCGGAAAGGAAGGACCCAATGCATCATTCAAAGAGAATGGAGTGTAGAGCATTAGTATGACAATAGTTCCCATCCCCGAAATAGTGTTACAAGTTTGCGATGCAATCTGCAGCTCTATTTCCTCCCTAAAAGGTATGCGACACCTTGAATGCCACACAAGCATCAAAATATATTTTCTCATCCCAAATGATATCATATACCTTCCCGTGAAGCTAGATTTCTCCCAGGGTTGCTTGGAGCACTAACAAAGGGATCATCTTCCACTCAAATACTATCATAGTCCACAGCTAAAGCTTTACGAATTCCATCTCTAACCACAATAGCTTTGGGAATAAAAACAGAAGATGAGCCTATGTTTCAAGGAGATTACCATAATGATCTCTTATGCTATATCACGCAGCTGGCCTATTTAACCATCAAAATTAACCTTCACATAATTCAAAACAGGGCATTTTAATGTATCCATTTGTGATTTCCATAACGGGAAGGAAACTGAAAGTTCAGATTCCCATGAGCTTCAACTAAAGAAACTTCACGTAATAGCCACTCGCTTACAAATACTTGGCTGTGAATTTCTAAACCAAACGTTATTAGCCTAGGACGGGAGTTGAGGTGGCGGTGGTGAAAGGATTACACACAGATTTAAACGATGCACTTGAGATGACAGACTCATCTATGTCCTGATCTAGAAGTTGTCGTTTTCCTTTGTAAGTACGGTCAGAGTGTAAGGGGATTTGAATCAAAAACCTTTTATCATAATGCCTCAACCTTGATACAATTACCTCTAAACCAAGACCTCATTGGCAATATAATAGAGCTAAATCTATATGTGAGCACGAGCAAACAAAATGATAAATGATTCTCCACACAACCACATAATCTCCAACATAATCCTTAATGCATTACCAATGATGGTTTAGTTAATCATCACATTCACCAACCCATGACCCGCATCGC
Source organism: Simmondsia chinensis (assembly GCA_018398585.1). Taxonomy (NCBI): domain Eukaryota; kingdom Viridiplantae; phylum Streptophyta; class Magnoliopsida; order Caryophyllales; family Simmondsiaceae; genus Simmondsia; species Simmondsia chinensis. The sequence continues at coordinate 23,174,360 of JAGTTD010000017.1, read as the reverse complement.
CAATGAGGTCATGGTTATTATGTGGTGCAGTTTCTATAATAATTATGTGGGGCATCATAACAGACATTATTCATCACATTTACCAATGCATTGCACCATCCTAACAGCAAAACCATTTTCGATCCAGTACAATGCACAAGATCTTCCCCAGCCAGGCACTTTGATTACTTGCGAAATCGCACATTTAATTTCTCGAAGTAGAATGAGCTTAGGCTCATAGCTGGCTTATTATTGACCTTGTTAGGCTAGTCTCCTTTCAAGTTTTGCTTGAGCTGGCTCCTTTAGCTTAGCAAGCCAAGCCCCAGCCTAGTCAGCTTGGGCTTGGTGACTCATAAGCCTAAATGAGCCAACCTCCATCTAAACTCTAAGCCTCAATGTGTCTAAACAAGCCAAATTCCAGTTCCAATAAACCTAGCGCGAGCTTAAATGAGCCTAACTGAGTAAGAATCAAGCCTTAATAAACCTAAACAAGTCAAGCTTAACATGAAATCTCAAGGCTCAACACGCTTTGAAACAAGCTTCATCGAGCAAATACTGACAAGCTGGGCCTCAGGCTCAGAAGCTTGCACTTGACTCAGATCACATACACCCATAGTTAAAAGGAAAAATAGGTATCCTAGTGAGGGAACTCACCTTCATGCTTGATCCATATTGACTGGAGGATGGAGTTGCTTCTTCTACCACTCCATTCATGACATTCTCTGAAGACAGACCAGTTATTGGTGAATTTGTCAGCATTGACCTGCATACATTCAAATCATAGTTAATATTCCTTGTGCACTACTCACCATCTTGGAATCAAATTGTTACATAAGGGATTTCAAATTAGTTGTTACATGGTTAGCCATTATGTAACATGTACTTTATGGAAAGGCCTCTATAATACATATATATGGTGTCTGATTGTTAAAACATACATATAAATATAAGAGAATTTATCGATTAACACCCTAAAGTTGAACACTAATCACATAGGATATATACAATGGCATACCCTAATATTTAAGAATTTTGTCACCAAGGTAGTAACCATCACCAAATCAGGTGAATGGTTCTAGAAACTTGGTAAATTATTGCTGGAAAATGCTGATATGTGCCACATTAGCACTGTCCTGGGAAAAAATTTGATAATTTCTAAAAAGATCATCAAAACCTAATGAAGGATACCTATATATTGTTGAAATCATGTGTCATATAAGAATTTTCTAGCGAAAATACATTGAATTCTAGTAAAGTCTACCTAAGTCACAAAAATTTTAACCTTAGGGTATATTATTATGTTATTGAAATGAAAGAAGACTAAACCTCATGGCACCGAAGCGATAAATACCCAAAATATCATATTACATTCTATAAAGGGGATAAAAATAATTACTATCTGTTTATAAAGCTCACAAACTTCTTGTATTCCCATACATAACCCCTCACTAGAATTGATCGTTACGTAACATTCACAACATGTCATTTCTGCGAGAATGCAACCCAAACAGCAATCCATGGTCACAACGGACAACTTCCCCAAAGTAATTACTAAGTGCCCTCTTCATCTTGCAGATACCGTTATTTTGCAGAAGAGCAAGATTGTACAAAAAAGCGTCAAGCTAACTCTACCACACCAGGATACCAATATGTTGTGTTTTGTCTCAAATGTTTTAGTTTGGATAGTGGAAGCCTGTGGTGGAGTATGAAGGGCCTGGGACTGTATATGGACCTTATTCATCAGGTAGGGTCAGCAGGTAGGGTCAGCATACCCCTCATTTCTAAGGTTTGCTATTTATTCCTTACTATATATACTTCATTGTAGGGCTTTTCCCCAGAGTGAGAGAGCTGGGGAGCTGCTTGTAATCCTCCATTCCAGATCTAATGAAACTTTCGTCCTTCTATCCATAGCTTTTCCCTCATTCGAGGCTTTTCCATGTAAATCATTGTATTACTGTGTTCCTTTGTCTCTTCTATTCTCTTCCATTATCTCCCAGATCTACAAATTAGTATCTAAATCGAACCTAGTTTTTGGGCTTTTGCATGACACAATCTTTTGCGGTATTTTTCTTTGTCTTTGGTCTAATTTGAAGTCTCTAAGTGCCACACCAGCATCCAAGTGTCCTTGATCAACCCATAAACTTCAAAGCCTAATGGAGAATTGAAGTAACAAGAAGAATAAAGTAGAAAACGGAAAGATACCATACACCAATCACTTAACATTTCATCAAATGGTTGGGCAAATTCTCTACCAGATGAGGTCGCATAACGCACAAGTGCAAGCAGCTCTACTTAATAGATGGGTAAAAACAGTAGCAAATGTGAGCGTTGTGACCTCTGGATGATCAAACAACGGTAACAAACCTCTACTACGGCAATCCGTTTCCTCGTTTTTCCTTTCTCGTGAATATAGAAATGTCATCATAATGTTCTCTAAATTAGTCCTTAATCGTCAAAAATGGATTGGAAGTTAGAGCAGGGTTTTTACCTCTCATAGGACTCCTCCTCGCATGAATTTCCCGAAGAAGAAAGCCAATCTAAATCAACAAAATTTGAGCAGTCTAGTGAATCCCCGTGTTCATGGATGCTGACATAATCATTTTCAAGGTACTGGTCTCTTTGCACATCTCCAAAAAGCTGCTTACGTGACATCAAAGGAGTATACCTGTTGAAAGAGAGTTCAGCTTACAAATGAACCAAATATAACAGACCCAAAAAAAAAAAATATATATATATATATAGAGAGAGAGAGAGAGAGACACACACACACACGACCTGGAATATGAAGCTATATCACTTTCAGAGGTTGATATCTCTGGAGAAGATTCAACGAGAACCCTGTCAGCACCTCCAGATCGATCAGGCGTGCCCAAGTTAGAGAACTTTTCTCGTCCATTATTTCTGTTTGACATAGGGAACCCACTCTCACGAAGAATAATTCCATCTGACCAGCACCTTTTGAATAATGACCTAAACACGTGGCAATATCAGAAATTGAAATCCAAATGTAGGTCACAATTTCTTAAAGCATGCACAATCCTTAAATATCATATAACGCAAAATTTAAAAAAAAAAAAAAAAAAAAACAAGTGGTTAGGTGTTTACAAGAAAACCCAAGAAATGGCCTTCCTTGTAAACCATAATGGTTCGGTGTTCAGAGTAACATCTTCAACAATACATTCTCATGAAACCAATGAACCTTGAACCTTGTTCAAAATAGTGAGTGATGCAAAACGGATAATATAATATTGATGATTTTATTAGATTTATTTTCTTTTATTGTTCACAAAAGATTTGGTTTGTTGCAATTAGGATATGATCTTTAAGATCTATGTCACGACCCTAGCCGTGACTGTCACGAGCCTACAAACCGAACGGCTATTTTTCATTTCTATTATTTTTTTTGTATCGGTTATGCAATGTAAAAAAATTATAAAACTAATTAGTATAAATTTTTGAATTTTGAATTTGAATTTAGGAGGGAACCGGTTGGGTGAAATTAGGAGGTAAAGGGTTTAGTTTAAATTTGTAATGATGTATTTAGCATTAATTAAATATGGGCTAGTAGTAGGATCTAGGGCCTAGGTGGCATTCCCTCCAAAATGCCTATTTAAACACTTGCAAGTGTTGTATTTTGATCAACAAGAAATCAAATACAAAATTTAACTATTTCCCTCTCTTCTTTCTATTCTACTTCTAATTTCTCTTCTTCCTTCTAATCTTCCTTCTAACTTATCTTCTCTAATTCTCTACTTCTAAAATTTCTCTTCTTCTTCCCCCTCTAATTTCTAACTCCTCATCTTCCTCTAACTCCCTTCTTAATTCTCTACTTCTCTCTTTCTCTCTCTCGTTCTCTCTTTCCGAATTTATCCAAGTCACGGACTTAGGTTCGTGACAATCTAATTATTAGAATTAGGACAGAATAGTTAAGATTCAACTTGTTAAAATTAAGATGAAACCCTTTACATCTTTCTTTCAGTTATCTTGCTTTCAAATTCAAATTCATTAGTTTAGCTATATTTTGATTCATTGTGCTATAAACCTCTCCTCTGTGAGCAGTGAAGAGTTGAATATCATCCGTACATCAACCGTTTCATTTATAGCCGGAGTTGTTCTACATTAGTTAGCCAATACAAATTGCATAGCTAGGAGTAGCATACCTAGTACCCTCAAGCATAGATGTTTCCATGAAGGTCAAGCTGAATTGAACTTCATAAGCCCTTAACATATATGGGCACATCGTCTGTGGGAAACTTTTTTAAGGTGTAGTAGACGAACCAAAACATTTCTGACCTGTATCGCGCATAGAGAACTGAAAATACCTTCCATTTTCATCGATATCTGTTTCGCCATTTCTCCCTCCATCATAATGATGGTATGAGCCTAGCTCCCATAATGCAGGCTTGCCCACTTGTGGCTGGAAATGTCCCAGAAATCTGTGCAATATTTACAGTGAAAGGGTCATGTTTAACAAAAATAAATTAACATTTGAAGCACTAGGATGAAGTGAGGGAGGGGGATTGTTAGACGTTCTTGAACACAAGTTCAAAGAAAGTGTTGCAGACAACATAACCAATAACCATTCTTTTCTGTACGTTAAAAGAACCAACAGAATAACAAAGAAAGTATATACTTACACATTAATAGCATTTTGTTTCTCTGCGTCCATATAGGCATTACTGTAATACCGTTGTAGAGTTCTGAAGAATTCCTGGGACTGTGTTGCCGCTTTCCACTGACCTCTTCGCTCGCAGAAGATCTGTGTCAAGCAGAATAAAATTAACAGCTCATATTTGCTTTTTTCACATGTGAGGGAGGAGATCGGAAACACTTTAGAGCCTGAAACCCCAGACCATTACATAGTTCAAATTTCAATGAACTAGCTCTACCTTCGTATGAAGAAGTAAACGTAGAACTAGCTATAGCAGCCATAAATTTCAATGAAGTAAGCTAAATAAGATCTGAAAACAATTTCAAATTTTGAAGTTTGCATGAAACAACTTGACGCTTATGGGTAGATTTCTTGAAGTACGAATATCTGCAGTCGCCCTTGCCTGCTACAATGTCTCCAGCATCCCATTCTTTACCATTCTCATTATTTCATTGTGCATCAAAAAACACTGTTTTTCATAATCTCTGCAGACCTAAGTTAGTTGCAGGTTGCAACCATTTGAGAAAAAAGATCAAAAGAACCCCCTCAAAATGGTCTAGATTGGCATCAAGAAATGAGCTAGAAGCCTCCCCACTCATTTCCAAACAGTATATTAACAAGTCGGCTTGTTGATAAGTTCAGTAAAACTTCATTTATGGCGCAGAAAGGATCACATAATCAAATAGCAGTTTGCAGTTGTGTCATAGCTGCATTGTGGTATTGTCGAAGGAAGGCATATAACACATTGCAGGTAAAGAGTAACTTCACCGCTTGCTCAAAGATCGTTACATAACGATTTCTACATTATGCAAGTGCCTTTATTTGATTTCACAATCAGGATCATGCAGGTGAGGCTATGTAGATTTTCTTAAATAACAGGGAATCCAACAATGGCAATTAGGTAAGGTAATGATTGTTATGCATGGAAATCAGTCCAAGTATTCCACTACAACGCCCTTGACAACCAGAACCCCTTATGTCCACGATCCCCCCTTTTGCAATGCTTCAACTGCATCTGCAATTAATGACATGATGAATAAGAATACTGCCTAGTACGCTGCTATAAAAATACAAAACCAGCAAGCTCAACCACTGAGAAACAATAAAAGCAAAATCAAGCAGCAAAGGAATTTTGGTATATAGCAACAACACTGACAGTCAGGGTGCATTTAAAACTTAGCTTGAGGCCTTGCACATGAAATCATATAAAATACAACATACAAATGAAAGGCAAGCAAATAAAAATTAACATGATCTTAAGCTAGAAGACCCAATATGATGCTGGGAATACCTTGTTGTGAGCAGCTGAGCCACCATACTGGTGCGCAAGAGTATCTCCCATTTTCTCATAGAATCCCATCAGATCATCAGCCAAAGATGTACCGAGGTCAATCTTTGGGACATCTATGATTCCAAGTGCATAAAGCTGGTGCCCTAGGGCGGCTAACCCATAGGCATACTGTGCCACATTTGTTCTATCTAGGCAATCTATGCAATTGGTTCTTAGAACACCTGTTTGGAACATAGGCGCCCTGACAGGAAAATACCCATTAGTGCAGTTGTCAGCACCAGTCTCTATGTTATTAGCATGCTGCTGGTCAGTTTCTGGGTCTTGTTGTAAAGAAGGGTCACTTGCAACATAATTCCTGCATATTATTGTTTCAATGGTTAGTCTCCATAGGGATGTTTATCCCTCCAATCTAGACCTTAAGCCCGCCAATATCAACATCCAAAGGATCCTATTAAAATTGAACTCAAAATAAGCTCACTGAAGTTACGATTTCAAGAAACACAGAAGATAGACAAATAGTTATTCCGATGATCACATTATAAAAGATCTTAGTTCTTAATTTCATCACTAACTCGTATTTACAGGAATGAAGTTGAGATTTGAAGTACCATAAGAGATCAGAATGCAACAGATTTCAACAAAATTGAAAGGGGGAGGGGGTCAAATAACAGTCTCAAGTACCGAGATATCAAAATATCCAGCACAGGGCTTAAGGCCCACAACAGGAAATCCAAGAAGAGGAAAATATTTCCATTTCCCTTTATCAAACAAGATAATAGTACCATTAGTTAACACATATGAAACAAACTAGAAGATAATTAAGCCGCTTTCTGTACAAACAATGATAAGAGTATATGGATTATCTGTATCATTCAACACATTTCAGGCATGATTAGTCGTCAGAAATTCATGTAATGATACAAACAACTATTAGCTAACTTACTCGAGGGATGGCCACCTCACAGAAGCACCAGGCTCCAAGGCTGGTGGAAGTTGATAATAAAAGAAACCTGTTAGTGTCAATGCATATGCAGCCACTTTTCCTAGAAGAAGCAATACATTCGTAGCTTTGCTGCAAAAGAAAAATGAAACCAGATCGAATTAGAAATTTTACCAATGTGACAAAACACACAATCAAAATATTTTTTTTGTTTTTGGCCTGAAGGAATATATGAAAGATATTGGGTGGATCCAAAAGGAAAAAAGAAATTGACAACATTGTGAGGACAGAACAGCTAACTGAAGCAGAATACCTTCGAGAATGTTTGTGTAGATCCCAGTGAAGGAACTTGAGTCGATTTTCTTCAGATAAGCCTCTATTAATAGCTTCAATTGCATTTGCAAACTCCGTGCGAAGAATGGACTCTCGAGGCTTCTTTTCATGTGTCTGCAGATAGCATGAAAATTTACACACACTTAAGAAGTCCGGCATCAAGGAACACCCAAATCTTGGATAGGTTTTCTTCCTTCTAAACTACAGCATTTCACATAAACAAAATGACTGAAAAAAAGGACAAGAAGCCTCCTTGGACGGATCAATGTTCATTTGGTGCATTTCACTGAAGATTCGCCAGAAATTATATAGATAGAATGATTCATAACTTTTGTTATTTACACAGTTAATTTTCTTCATAGTGACAAGAACCTTTAAGCGCGCGGTTCATTCATTTTTTGAAAATGTGGAATGGCTCCACAAATGTCCTTCATTCTTGACAATGACTATTGCTCAATGGTAATCATGCAGCTTACTTATTACTGCAAATAGAAGGGGGAAATCTGCCTGTAATATTCTTGTTCTTGCTTATGTATGTTCCCTATCAATTCTTTTACCAGTGAAAATAAAAGGAATAAATCTAAAAGAAGTGACTCAAATGACAAGAAGCTATATATCCAACCAATGTACAGAACATACCTTGATTAAATTCAAAATAATTATGGGGTTTCCGTATCTCTTGACAAGGTTTTCAAAATGCAGCCTGGTAGCTTCATAATTCTGGTCTCTTTTTGACACTGAAAAAGCACAAGTTAGATTATAAGATACATAAAATGCCATTAGAATTAACTAAAATACCGTTTATCAGCAGATACATACATATAATATCTGGCTTAAGATTTAAGCGTGATGTTTCTTGCGACCAGAAAAGCGGGATTGATCCACGATTCTGGACAATAGAGCTAATTCGCACAGGAAATCCTTCAGGAACTTCCTCAAACACAATTTGTTCAGTTTCAACATCATTCGCCACTCTTCCCTTCTCATTTACACCTCGTTTCAAATACCTAATTTGCGATAATAAAAGGGGTCAATATCAATACATCAGAAATAGATCAGGAACCATGTCAGTTGTCAAGTCATCAATAGATAAATATAATCTGCAAAATAGTCATCAGGATTAAGTCTTTGGATGACAACATTACAATCAAAGATGCATGCGAGCTACATGCTAAGACCTCACATAATAGAGTCATGTTTTCACAACCACCCCCGTGCAAAAGAAAAAGGCCCAAAAATATAAGGAGGGCAAACCGAACTCAAACTAGCATTTTCATATCACACATCATCAAAATCACCAAGGCATGCTCTGCATGGGACGTAAATGTATTGCTAATCGGCAGCTACAAAGAAATGGCTAGTATTAAGGGGGAGGGGGGGTACAACTATATGAAAAATTAAAGGAAACCCACATTATAACAAGTTCACTAACCTTGTTCCAGCATAATGGCGTGAGCGTCTTGCAATTAGTGTCAGCTTGAAGTCCCTCCCAGCTATAGAAAGTGTGGCCTGGAATTACAGTAGAGAAAGCTCAGTCAAAGGACGCATCTTTTTCATCCCAAAGAACGACAGAAAAGCAGTGTCAAAGACAGCGCAAGCATTCAAGATGTACTAAAATTAAGAAAATAGGCAAAATAGTCCTGTAACAACAGTATAACCTTTGACATTCCCACTACAGAGGAAGAGACACAACATTCTTCCTACTCTACCACATAGATACGTAAAGAAATGTTCCTAACCAAATAAGAAAAAATCCTACCTGCTTAAAGAAGCCATAAACCAAAGCCACTGTCCACAGCGTGTTTTGCAGATGATTTCGTATGCCTCGAGTCAAAAATTCATTCCAAACAAACATGGTTTCATACAGGATCTGTCCTGTCTGTTTATCACACAAGTTCTTTTGCAGGGTACGCATAACATGGTAAGAGTAGCTAAAAAAGAAGTCCTTTGTAAGATCTACCATGCACAATAGCTTCCTGTATCTGCAATATGAGTGTTTTAAGAATCAATAAATAGTAATACTGTGATCACAAAAAGCTGAGGAAGAAAAAACAGCAATTATTAAACTTTCATAGACATTAATAAAAAAAAAAAAGCAATAAATAGTAATACTCAAACACAACCTCCCTTTAGGGTAGCACCCTAAAGGGGTATGGCTGCGCACATCCCACCCCGACCCTTCATATACAGAAGCCCTTAAGATACTGGGTTTTTTGTTATTATTGTTGTTATTGAGATAAAGCAAAGATAGGGCAGTAAGGAGATGCAACTTACCAAGGCCCCACGTCAAGTAAGTTCTCATGAACGTAGCAAGTTGGGATACAGAAGTTTGGCTTTCTATTGACTATTCATTTTCTCACAGCCAAACATGCATGTTCTCGAGTCCCAACTATCTTCCTGTGCCTATTTACCACACACTAAACAAGCCTACACTAATTTTGCTTGTTAGAAAAATATTTGATAAAAGAAAGTTCAGATATTATCGAAACTCGTGAAAAAGGTTGAAATTACACAACCACGTGCTTTAAATCATTTGAACTTTGGTACAGCCCTAAAGGACCGCTCTTTATTTATTCATCTTATCCATAATGCAAAGAACTTGTTACTCAAATACTACCTATTATGTATTAGTGTCATGAAATTGATATTGTTATCAATTAATTATCAAACATACGCACAACGTATATATAGATGAAGGCAGTTAGGCTCGTGCAAAACCAAAACTTCAAACGGATTAGCTGCCACTTAGAAGATATGGCAGTTCAAGCCGATCACATTTTAAACTGAAAGGTTTGAACACTTCAAGACTCGGCTCAATTTTACCACAAATAATCAACAAAACTTGAATCAACCACGACTTACGAGATAGAAATAAAGACACTCAGAACAGTCTACAGCTTTCTACCAAAACTTCCTGAGATAACAGGAGAACTGATCAAGAGAGTACCTGCTTTCATCCCTATAGTTAGCCATATTGGCCTGAACTGCAGAATTTGGGAGCGGGATCATCTCACTCTTGGAGATAGCATATACTGTATGACCACAGATTGCACCGATTTCTCTCCTTTTGGTAATCAGCAGCATATAATAAGGCCCCAGAAATTTGACAAATCCTAAAATAAGCCCAACAAATTTTCTAAGAATATACTGAATAGAATTCCCTTTCTTGATTAACCAAATGTCCAAAACATCATTTAGACCTTACCAACAATTCCATAACAAGTAGTGACAAACTTAAGTCCACCAATGGACTTGTTTCCTTCATGTATCCGTCTCAGCAGCTCGGAGCATTCACTTTCTGTGTATGCAGTATTATCCTCGCGAATGTTTAGCTCACTTGGCTCTGACCGATCAATTTTCAGAACCCGCCAATACGTTCTACTCTTGTCTCTTCCTATCATGTAAAACTTCTGCAAAATTACCCAAAAAAAAAAAAGTTCAAATTTTCTTCCAGACAACAAAAGGCATTCTTGTATAGCCAAAAGCATTGTTTGAACTTTCAAAGTAAAATATATTATGCCAACAAAAAGCGAACCCATAAACAATCCAGCAAGTAAACAAAAATGCAAACAATCTTACTTGACATCTCAAAATAGCAATAACTCCATAATGGGTAGCAAACGTGGAGTAAGAATTTAGGGTTCGCAGGTAGGAAGGCTGCATCAGGCTGTGCCCATCAGTGAATGTTGTGCATGTATGTATGTATATTTCTAGATACACACAAGAAGAAATTGATATATGTGTATATATACACACGCATAACCTAATAGGAAAGTAGATCCAGTATCCTTGATTTAAGCAAGAAAATACCCAAAACTGTATATCTAGAAATATGCATGCACACGTGCAAGCAAGCACACCAACACACACAACACAAATACACTCCCACCCCCACCATAACCCCCAGGCATGCATACACCCTCACACGCGCACACACATAGACACACACGCATAAAATAGACATAAGCACGTACATGCATGCACTCGCCTACAACTGCACACAGAGGCTCATACGCGTGCACACATATGATGATTTGCAACAACAATGGTGGTTTTCAACAAAAGAAAACATCATCTGCATGGGGTTTTCGCAAAATAAACTCATACCACCCCAATATCTATTGTCATTCTCCTTATGACTTAAACAGTTATATGCCAGATAAGTGTGCGCCAAAATCTACTTCTGCTCATTGGTCATACCCAAATCTCTTTCCTACTAGGTAATATTCCTCAGATCCTTAGATATATCACTTCATAGCATCTAAAAATTCCCTGTTGAGTGCCGCTGCCCTCTCGTTCAATAATAATTCATGACCTGATATATTTCATAGATTGCACTATTCTTACCACCTTCAATGTTTAATTGAAGTGAAAAACAAGCTTTCGTCTCACTCAAACCACACCCATCCATAGGTCATTGGAACAATGTCAGTAGCCAAGATTTCTTTCCGGTCAATCTGCACAGAGATCTCTTACCCATTTCTTGCTTTCCTTCTCCAGAGAATCATATTGCTCTCCTATCTATCCAATATCCCCTCATCTAAAAGCCAGAGGTACCTGACCCTACGTTCAAACACTTTCTTCTATTTTAAACCCGAAGATCTAGTTATTTCAACAAATTAACACGTTCTCCACCAGTTTTGTAGACCAGACAACTCAGAATACAAGATGAAACTTAGAAATGAAAATAAGAAAATGTCCTAAACAACTAACAAGGGGCCATGCCTCATCATGGTTTAGATACATACAGCTCGGCAATCTAATAATTAAGGATCCACGAAGCAATAGCCCATAAATAAGGTAGAAAAGACAACGAATCAAGACATTCTCTCAACAAAGCAAGCATTTAGTTGCGTCATCCAAAATGGTAGATCCAGATTACTCTCTTTGATAGCAAAAACTCTCATATTTTGTTTTGTACTGTTACGATGTACAATAGTTTGTAAATTCGGCAATACTGGCGCCAGATTATACATTCAATGAAGCAAGTATGTATGTCTAATCTCAAAGGAGAATTGAGAAGTACTGCTATAGTTTCAAATGAGGGATAGGATCATGACTCGTAGGCCATTAAACCCTGCTATGGTTTTAAATGAGGGATAGCATCAATGAAGAGCAGGTCAAGATGCGTCTCTTAGTTTCTTCTTTATTTTTCCGTTCAGCTTCCTCATCAAACAGGTTATGCCATAATCTTAGGGAACAAGTACTTAATACGCATGAAAGCTAGCCAAAAAACTATATCTACTAAAGCACGGCCAAGGAACAGGAAAGCAAGCAGATCATGGATACAACAGTGAAACTACGATTCCTTGGGATAATTTCTTCACTAACAGATCATAGTGCGAAAGCCGTAATAGCACCAATGCGGGTGGAATGTATCCACAACAATGTTTCTGCGCAACATTTTAGAAACCGTAGATAACGCTGTAACATATGACACCAATTGAAAACACATCACGCTTGACATCTTCCGCAACAAGATTTTACCAGTTATCAACTAGTGTGAAATTTCAAGAAATGCATTTTTTTGTCAGATAAACTCATACTTGAACAAGGAATGGAAATCAGGAACCAGGTTGCATCGCTAAAAATAAGTTCAGCCGAGCAAGTTTAGTTTATACTTTGCCATCATATTCAATACTGATCATTTTCTTCCTTTCCTAAAATGCAGAGACAACTAACAAACAAAATGGGTATGGTTAACTTATAACAGGCTTAACAATGCTATATACTACCCAATATACGACATCACTCAATTCAAGAGCAATAATAAAAAGTACGGTTAACTTATATCTCCACTTGTTGAGAACTTCACGTAGTAGTATAGTTAAAATGCCCTACATTAGAGTTATGACAGAAAAAAGATCATTATATAAGATCGGGCTACTCAACATAATGCCAATTGGTTCAGAGATGACATCCTACTTAGATTTATACGTGGACCCATATATCCTAACTTAATGGGTCAGGCCTAAGCCCCGACAAAATTTTACCCCACTAACCAAATACATAGCATCCAAATCTCAAATTTGCACCAAACTTAACTAAAATCTTGACCTGATCACAACCCATCATAAAAACACCACCTAAAAACCCACAAATGAACAAAAAGGCCAAAACTTTCAAGATAAAAGGCTGAAAAAGAACGTACCGATCGAGTCTCATAAAGCCTGAACTTCTGCATATAAGGCTGTGAAGGGTCAAGAGAAGGACCAAAAGGCTGAGGCCCTTGAACCTGAAGCAGCTCATTTTCTGCACCCATATTTACCTCCACTTCTTTTCTGGTTCAGATCCCGAGCCTCCAGGCTCGGGAATTTCTCACACTCGCATTCAAATTCCAAACCTCCCAAAAAGTTCCCAACTTTACACAAATTGCCATCTACCCCATAACTTCAACGTGGGTTGCTTCAAATACAGCATATTATTTTTCCTGTTCTCCTCAAATTTGAGCTGAAATTCAGCACAAACCCATTCAAAATCTTCAAATTTACACAATTGGGGTTACCTAAATCACAATTTGGATCAATTTTATTGACAGAAAAGGGGAGAAAATTCGAATAGATAAATCAAGTTTGTATCTTTAGGTGTAAATTAGGGTTGAATTTTGATAAATGGGAGATTGGAGAAATGTGAAGGCTGAGGTTGAGGAAGGTGAGATCGAGAAGAGAGAGAGAGGGGGGGGAGGGGGATGAAGGAAGACCACAACTTAGCATATGCCAAAATCCCAACGAATTATTTAATTTTATTTATTATTATTATTATTGCCGTAATTATTTGGAAAAAATTTAAGTTATTTACATTTTAATACATTAATATAAGTGTAAACAGTAAAAAGATCTTTGATTTTTTTATTTATTTATTTATTTTTTAGTATCTTATGTTTTGTATGCGAATGATTAGGTATCTTTTCCAGCGAAATTCAATGATAGAAACGTAAAAGGACAAAAATTTTAGGATAGAATATCGAAGTTCGACACTAAGTTTAGAGCTATGATTATCCTTATATTCTTGAGGAGAACGCAACGCACCATTTTGAGTATTTTCCAACAAACCGGCAACATTTTTTATCATTTTAAAATACCTATATTATCATATTCTTCAAATCTTAATAAGCTAATTCGTTATTTTTTACAAATTATCAGGTTTACGTCATATATGTAATTAAATATTCTGTCCTTTTTATATTTTTAATATTAGGTTTTACTGAATAAGACATCTAACTACGAATAAATACAAAATCTAAAATAATAAAAAAAAAAAAATCAACAAAACCAGATCTTTTTAACAAACATTAAAATACTAAAAATAATAACAGAAAACAATCCGTGAATTTTAATTTTCCACGCGTCTCTGACCTTCTTTCTTACCTTTACAAAGAGAGAGAAGGCGCCGCCGCAACTTTCTCCAGCCGCCGCCGCGCGCCGTTCATAACCCGCCCTGTCACGGTAATCAATGCATCCGATCGGATGGTCTCAATTTCAGAGTTCGCTGCTGATCTACAACTGCAACAAAATTATTATTGTCATTTAATATTAGTTAAAATTATAAAATTTGGTTGTTAGGTTAAATCTTTGCAGGATTGTATTGTCTCACTCGTAATAAAGATTTTGTTTTATAATTTAACTGGTTTGAAATGGATAGGTTAATAATGCAAGTTATAATTTATAAAATTTAAGGGTGTTTATATCAAATATAATTGTACTTTATTTATTGTCTCAATTCAGTTTTTATATTTTAGTTGTATTAATTTAGTTCATGTAGTAATTTATATTATGTCAGTTTAGTCCTTAGAATAACATTTATGTCAAGTTGTTAATGAAATTTTAATAGTTCGACTATAAATTCAGTTAAATTGAGTCCACGAATAGATTTGTAGTGGATTACTTTTATCTAAGTGCTTGTATTGTTAAAAATTATGTCAATAACTTTACTTAAATTTGATCACATTACTAAATTCACACCAATATAAATTGCAAGGGATTAAATTGATATAATTAAAAGTATAAAGACTAAATTGACATAATAAGAAAAGTGTAGAAATACAAACAACAACAACAACAGACCCAGTGCCTCCAAGGGCTCCCGCATATGCAGGGTCTGGGATGTACGCAGCCTTCCCCCTTCAAGGGGCCACCCTGAAGAGAGGTTGTTTCCGATGACCCCCAACCTTGAGAATCTGGTCCGCAGCATAGAACGAAAGACCTGGCAGCAGGATAGCATCAATCATGAGTAGGGCCAAACACACGACGAGCATAACAACAAATTTAAAGCAAGCCACATCAAGCACACATCACAGATAAGAAGAAGGTAATGATAGAGATAGATGATAGAGGATAGTGATAGAGATAGAGATTAGAGATTAGAGAATAAAGATAAAGATAAGTATACAACTAGCAGGTAACAGGTAACAGCTCATGATAACCAGTACGCGTGTGCCAAGAGGATGTCAAGGCGTAGTACTAAACAGCTGGGCTACCCTACTCCAACCGGAGCTTCTATTACCCTTATGCAAGCCCTCCATTGGGCCCTATCTAAGGACATCTCCTCCCGAAAGTTTAGGTGGGTGATGTCTTGTCGGATTGTCTCACGCCATCTCTTCTTTGGCCTGCCTCTACCTCTTCTGCCTAGTGTAGCGAGGGGCTGTTCGCATCTCCTTATTGGAGCGTTGTCCGGTCTCCTTCTAACATGTCCAAACCACCTCAGACGTTGCTCCCTCAATTTATCTTCAATGGAGGCTGCTCCCAATTTGTCTCTTATGATGTCGCTTCTGATCATATCCTTCCTTGTGATCCGCACATCCACCTCAGCATTCGTATCTCTGCCACCTTCATATTTTGTGTGTGCTGTTGTTTCATTGCCTTGCACCCCCCCCATACATCATGGCTGGTCTCATAACCGTCTTATAGTATCTTCCCTTTAGCTTCAAGGGGAACTTTCTGTTGCACAGTACCGCGGATGCCATCCTCCACTTATGCCATCCCGCTTTAATCCGGTTGTTGACATCCTCGTCCACTTCGTCGTTATGCTGTATCATGGACCCCAAGTATCTGAATCTGTCCTTCTTCGATATGGCCTCCGATCCAATCTTGACGTCTTCCCTGCTAGGCGTGGTAGAGGGATTGAACTTGAGTTCCATGTGCTTGGTCTTGGCTCTGCTTAGTCGTAAACCCTTCGACTCTAGTACCCCTCTCCATAATTCCAGCTTCTCATTTATCGTTTCCCACGACTCCCCCACCAATGTAAATAATCCAATGTAGGTACTATAATATTATTATCTAACTTATAAAAACTAAATAATTTAATATTTTTATAATGTAATACATTATGTATATTTAATATTTTTATTTTTCTTATTGATTAGTTTGAGCGGTAAGACGTTTAAACCTTCCGTCTGATAGAGTGTGAAGTTTAGAGTTGAATCTATCATTAAGCACATAGCTCCTACGAGCCATTAAATTGGTCGGTAGGCCTTATGTCTTCATCCTATTACACGTAAAGAAAAGCTTACAAATAAACAGCGTACATATCTGAAAACTAGTGGAGTTGTCCTGAATGCCTGGACTTTCTTTTAATGAGATTTATATTTTTTTAAAAGAGATAAAGACAGAAACTTTAGAACATTCCTCTCCTAATAGGGAATCGTAAGACATCCGCTTAGGCAATTGAAAGGAGGGCCCGGGAGAGGACATGATCCCCAACAGGAATACCTGAGCGCTCCTAGTCAACAACTATGTTAGCTTCCCTAAAACAATGATTAAAATATACATGCGTTACTAAAGCACTAATGGCGTATGTGTCATCCACAATAGTCACAACTTACGTCGGAGTAGAGTTGGCACCGTTGATCGGTCTAAGGACAATATTATTATCACCTTCAACAATAATTTTTCGAGCATCGATCTTAAAGCACAAACGAGCACATCTTTGGTAGCAATCGGATAGGTCACAACAACCATGGCCTAACCTACAAATCTTCCTACTCTGGTCCTTAACAATAGAGCCTGATGTTGTTGAATTGCTGCACTTTGACCCATCAAAGTTCACCTTAACTCACCTTGAAGGAGGAGGAGCCCACAAAATCCATTGAACCTTGTTCGACCTTTTCTTTTTTTCGGGTAACAAGGGACTGGGTTGCCCCAGCCAACTCCAACCCACGAGGAGGCCCACCCCATGAGCAAGTAAGTCATGAATATATCCTCAATGAGAATTGAACTCCTGACCCCCTAGGCGATGGCCTTTTCTTTACGTGTTCATTGTTGTAGGAGGTCTTCTCACTTTATATCTTGCCACGAAGAGACCATTCCATACTTATTTGTCTAGCCAAAATTATAAGCTTAACTGGACCTGGTTTCAAATTTCTCACCTTCCAACTTTACATGTTGATAACATTAGTATCATCCACCGATGTAATGGTTACCCCATTAGCCATTACTCTGTTATAGGGATGGCAATGGAATGGGTAAACGTTTGAGGCGGGTACAGGTATGGGTTGGGTGTACTCGCCCTGTACCCGCCACGGGTATGGGGCAGGTGCAAGTATAGTGTTGTACTCACCTCACCCCGCCCCGCCTTGCCCCGCTGCATCCCCGCTCGGCCAGCCTTCTACTCATCGTACTCACTCCATTTTGTATAGTTAACTTTCAAATAAAAAAATATGTGGTTAAATATAATTATTTAATTATTTATTAATGTCATAAAAAAATATAATTGATCTTTTAAAAATTATATTAAATAATCAACACGGGTATATGGATAATTGTTGTATACCTGCATTAGGTCGGGAACGGAATGAGTAATGAATACCTGTGGGATACTCACAGATAATAGGGTGGGTATGTATATGAGTTTGTACTTGCCGGAGTGGGTATGAGTATTCATTTCATACCGTGGTAGGTAATGAGACGAGACGGGTATAGGCTGGGTATGAATTTGGGTGGTAAGTACGGGTAAGGAGGAGGCACTTGTTCCATTACTATTCCTGCTCTATTAATAATTCTCCGATCTTTTAATCCCGTAT
Source organism: Simmondsia chinensis (assembly GCA_018398585.1). NCBI lineage: Eukaryota > Viridiplantae > Streptophyta > Magnoliopsida > Caryophyllales > Simmondsiaceae > Simmondsia > Simmondsia chinensis. The sequence continues at coordinate 23,156,149 of JAGTTD010000017.1, read as the reverse complement.
CAAATATGTCCTAAGTGTATCGTATTATAATTATAATAACCATAAAGCGAAAAGAAATAGAAAAGGGGAGGGCCAAAAAGGCAAATTTGCATGCTTCTTGTGATGGTGAACTCCCACTGCTGATTTTTTCTCCCTGGTTGTTGGGACAATTATTGGGATTCGTTGACGATATTAAATTTAATTAATATAAAACAAAATAAAATATAGCAATAATTTTTAGCATAAAGTACTGTGTATTTATTTATTCCAACTTTAAAAAGCAATAACAAGATACCTTTTTTTTTTTCTTTGAACATCGGATGCTGGATGGTAAAATCTAACGCGACATAATAAGAGTTTATTACGTATTTTATATTTAGTTTTTATTTATTCTTAAAGAAAATTTGTCGGTTTTTTTAACACAAATTTGTCATATAAGTGCTCTTAGATTTGATCATCTATTACATGTGCATATTGATATTTTAATATATATAATAGTGTATCATAAAGTTTAAAAGTTTTATCACTTAGGTACCCTAAAGTTAAAAAAATTTATCAACCGGCAATTTATGAGCCGATCAACTTGACGTGAAATTATAATTCTAACTTTTAATTCATTTAGTTATTCAAATAATAAAATTTCAAGTCAATCTTACCTTGAATTCCATTAGAATTGAAATTAAAATTGTAATTCTACATCTAATTTCATTTCGAGATATCAATAAGATCTTGTTTAGAGCAGGGAATTGAAACCTAAAATTGAGGCCTGGAAGCAGAATTTTAATTTTATGTTTGGTTTACAAGCTATAATTGAAATAACAATTCTGCGAACTAATTCCATAAGTTGAGTTTTAACTAAAAATCATGCATTTCAATTCCTTTAGGTGGAGTAAGAAATTGCAATTACTTATCAACTTTGCTGGCCTGAAACCTAGCACAAGCTCACTTGATCAATCCATACCCAATATAACTTAAAACTGAAAGACTTAGACATGACCTAAATTTGACCGGAACCTTAAATTCACCTAACTCGAATTACTTAAACCTGAAATGACCTAGATCAACGTAATTCAAAGTCCGAAGTGACATACTCGATTTACCCAAAACCTGAGATAACTTAAATCCAAAAAAAAAAAACTACTCAACTTAAACGTGGCGTAACCAAGCAAAGCCAAAAACCAAAATTACATGACCAAATTGATCTGAAACCTAATACAACTCAAACCCAAAATAATCCAATCTATCTCGTATTCGGCATAGATTTGATCCGACTCAAGATAACTTGAAATTTGAAATGATGCAATCCATTTGTCCCAAACTAAGGCTATTGAGCTCGAAATGACCTAAAACCCAACTCAAACCTATCCATTCTAGCATTATTTTTGAAAAGACTTAACTCGATTAACTAAAAGCCCAAGATGAAAGCAACATTCCCAGTGCCTCAAGGGTTCCCGCCCAAGCAGGGGCTGAGTAAAAGGCCAAGATGACTTGAACAAGAATGATCTCATGTGACTAAAACTCAACTTAGTTTGACTTGAAAATAGAATAACTCGAACTCAGAGTGATTCAACATAACCAAAATCCGACCCTAACTTATTCAAAATTTGAAATGCTTCCACTCGATTAACTAAAAATTCGTGATGACCTAAACCATTATGAATTATAATTCTAGTATCTAATTTAATTAACCGAACATTAGAATTTAAATTCCATCAAAATCTCATTTCCACAAAAACTGAAATTGGAATTCAAAATGCAAATCCAAAATCTAATTTCAATATGTGTCAAATAGAGTCTCAAGTCTCATTTGCTTGCCACATAAATTAAATTTCTACAAAAAATTATATTTTTCAGGAATTCAATTCTCGTGTCAACTTCTCATGAAGTAGGTAAAACATATTTGATTGTCAGGACGAGAAACAGATTTTTTACTGGGAGAGGTTTGTTAAAAATGAATGAATTACAACTTACCACGGGGATAGGTAAGTTACTTCTCGTGTTTTAAAGGAATTAAAAATTGCTTTAATTTTCACTTTCGCATTCTAGCTACTTCCTACCAACTAAATAAGAGCCAATATTCATACTCTCCATAAGTTTTTACTTTCCGCATTTATTTACTCTATTCTGGGTACCTAACGAGGTCTTAATGCCTTGTTTGACAACTAGGTAAACGGGGTAATGAGAGGGAGGGTAAATGAGTTATTCTTAATTGGCAATTGGGCAAAGGGGAAAGAGTAAAAAGAATTACAGTTAAAATAAGGACAAAATTGTCCATACTTTTTTTAAAAATTTACTTTACCCCCATTTATCCCAAAATTGGGGTTAAAGAAAATAGGGGTAAAGGAGGTCAAGGGGGTAAGTCTTTACTCCCATTATCCTTCTTTACCTTTATACTGCATTTAGAGTATGAAATTGGAGCTTAAAATTGGGGTTGAGGCTGGAATTAGGGTTAAGAATCCCAATTTTGTTATTTGATTTATCTGCTAAAATTAGAATTATAATTCCATTACACAATTCCATGAAATTGCTTTTAACTGAAAATAATACTTTTTAACTCCTTAGAGGCGAGGGTAAGGAATTGCAATTCCATCTAAAACCCAAAATTTTTCCACTTGGTTAACTAAGAAACAAGATGACTTAAAATCTAAAGAATTTAACCAAAACCTCAAAATCACCAAACTCGAATAACTTAAACTTAAAATGATCGAAATCACCCGAGCTTAAAGTCCAAAGTGACTCAATCCGATTGACCCGAAACTTGAGATGACTCAAATGTAAAATATGAAGCTACTCTACTTGAATATAATATTAATAAGATGAGGAAAAGTGGAAATGACTCGACCCAATTGACCAAAACTTAATACAAGCTAGACCCAAAATAACTTGACCCATCGCATCAACCTAAGGTAACTTAAAATTTGAAATGATACAATTTGTTTTTTCCAAAACCAAGATGACTTGAGCTCAGAATGACCCAAAACAGCCCAAACTTGATCAGTGCTAGCCTGAATCCCCAAAAAACTAACCGATTATTTGAAAATCCGACATAACTTGAACACCAGATGATCCGGCGCGACATTCAACCCAATTTGACTCGAAACTCGAATAACTCTTATTTAAAGTGAACCGCTCCAACCATAATAACACGAACGCAACGTGAACCGCTCTAACTAAAATATGACCGTAGTTGATATTAAACTTGAAATACTACAACTCAATTAACTTAAAATCCTTGATGATTCGAATCATTATGTAACTATAATTTCGACCTCTAATTTTATTGATAAACCTAACAATGGAAATTCAATTTCATCGAAATTTTAATTTTATCAAAATTAAAATTAAAATTAAAATTATTATTTTACAATTCAATTCTAATTTCAAGTGGCACACGGTTCATTAAAAAATTTTACCAACAAAGGTACGAATCTAGATCCCCCATTACTTGTCCTCCCTTTACACAATTGTTAAAAAATAACAGGTCCAGTGTTTTAAGGGGCTCTCGCGTAAGTAAAGTCTAGGAAAGGTAAAATGTATATAGTCTTATCCCTTTATAGTGAAATCCTAACGAGAGACTATTTTCGAGCTTTACATTGTTGTTAAACAACCAAAGAGGGCACCAACACGCCGTCATCGGATCCTATTAGAACTCCGACGTTAAGCGTGCTTGAGTGAAAGTAGTACCAGGATGGGTGACCTCCTGGGAAGTCCTCCCCCTTAGGTTGGAGGCACTCGAAAACAGTCTCTCTTCAGGTTAACACCCTGAATCGGGAAGGCTGCGTACATTGGCCCTCCCCAGACCCTGCGTAGGCGGGAGCCCTTGAGACAATGGATATGTAGTTTTTTTTTTTTTTTTACACCATTGTTAAAGAGGGGTAATTTCTATATCTTTGAAACTGCGAGAGGCAAGCGGCAAACCCTCGTCTTTGCTGCTCCGCAGCGCCACCAACAGACCCACTCTCTCCGATCATCGTCCGACACAACTTTCCCCTCGGCGTCACGTCTCCTTTCTTCTCTCGCTCGCTGCTTCACAGCATCTCATTCGCCGTTGGTAAAGGTACGTCCTCCGATTATTTACTCTCTCTCTCCCTCCCTATGTTTTACTTGTTGAGATTTGTTTGTGCTTGAATTTGATTACGAACCCCCCAGGGAAGTATAAAAAGCAATGGGATAGAATCGTGTGTGGTTGTTCTTGGCGTTGGGGGGAGGACGGTGGAGGTTGTCAGTGCGGCCGAAGGGATTTGTTGGTGTTGTTGGCTATCAGAGAGAAAGTTAGGGTTAGGGTTAGGGAGAAGAACTAGGTTTAGGGTTTTACACTATGGCATGCGGTACATGTTAGAGTATAGAATCAATTTTAGGTCAGGTTAAGCTTTTGGGATGATTAGTTACTTGACATAGTATTAGAGTCTTATTGACCAAGAGGTCACAAGTTAGAATCCCATCAATCCGCACTTTCAATATTAACATGATTTAAGCGCATTGTATGAGATGGGTTTGTGTGTTATCCATGCTTCAGGTCAGTGGGCATTCACGTGAGGGCATGTTAGAGTATAAAAAAATTCGCAAGTTTTCATCCATTAGCTTAAACTTTTAGAATGGTTGGTTTCTTTTCTTGACATGGTATCAGAGCCTTATTGACCAAGAGGTCACAAGTTCGAATCCCAATAGCCTCCACTTTCAATAATAACGTCATTTAAGTGAATTTTATGAGATGAGCTTGTGTATTATCTGCTCTTCAAGCTCAATGGGCATTGATGTGAGGGGCATGTTAGAGTATAAAACCATTCTTAGATCTTTGCCCATATAGATAAACTTATATTATCTATTGGGATAATATTTTATGGTTTGAATAGCAATTAGTTGGATACATTCAAATCTCACAGCAGTCTTACCTCTCAGATTTAGCATTCAGTTGGGTGCAAGCATGTCTATTTTCATGCTTCTGTAGTTTTGTATTTGCAAAACTGGAAATACTTGCATATGAATAAGGAGCAATTTTCGGATGAGGTGTTGGTCTGATGGTAGAACCTAATAAAGTTGAAGTCATAGAACAAAAGGCTCTAGGTTCAAATGCCTATCCGTGCTTACCTACCAAAACAAAAGAATAGTAAGTATATCAATCACAGTCAATCTGTTTTTTGAAATTGTAGTGTTATTTACCTAGCTTCTGTTGTGATTCCTCTCTGTTTGAAGTTTTTAAAAAATTTGTATGGCTTTTATGATCACAAAATTGAATGAGTAAACCATTTTGCTTTAAGAGCGGATACATGCTTATTATTTGGCTACTAAATGGGTTATCCACCTGTGAATGATTGTTTATAATTCGAGGGTTTCACTAATTATACTATTATGGATGGTTTTCGGAATATAAGCACTCCTGGTGGCTACTGTAAGCAAATGATAATAATTGAGTGGAAAGGATTTTCTCCACACCAAGTCTAAATCAAGCCGTTGGTCTGCTGCATCATATTATGGAGTATTAAATGCTAAATACTTTAAACGTCGCCATGTAGATCTTCACATGAAAATCGTGTTATATCGAATTCGAATTTTAGCATTTTGTCTGGCATACTTGAGGTTGCATTTATTTGGAGTTGTTATACTTGTATGAATTTTTGTGGATTATTTGTATAAATGTATTATCAAAGCTAATAGTGGATAATTGTACCAATTAGTTGATTTTCTTTCCGGTAATTGTATATTTATGAGTATAATCAACTTTAATTTGATGTATGTTGTTTATGATTTTCTAAATTAATTAATCATATTATTTATTTATTTGGTCCTCGGACACAGCTAGCACCCTGAAGGGGTAAGGCTGCGTACATCCCACCCCCTGACCTTGTAGTAGCGCGAGCCTTTGTGGCACTGGGCTTGCTTTTGTTGTTGTTGTATATTATTTATTTATTTATTATGAGTATTGATACCATGTGGTCGAATTTTTGGATTTGCCACTGAAGACATTGACCCGTTGGGTTGCTGCTGGTATGTGCATATCAACAGGGATATCGACCATATCTGTTGTCATTGTTGCACACATTTTTGCCTTTCTTTTCTTATGTTCCGCTTCCATTTCACTATCTTCTCTTATCTCTCTTCCTCTATCCCTAGGTTTAGAAGCAGCTTTTGGCGGCAGCAGCAGCAGTTTATGTTGCAGTGAAAATGAGTGAAGAAACATTATTTGATAAGAGCTTCCCTCTCTTTTCCAAGAGGAAGATCCCCTCTACTAAACAGGTAACAGCCACTACAACTGCCCGTACCCTACAACTCGACGAGCACCCGCAAATTGAAAAGGAGTCCCAGTCCACCGCACCATCATCTGCCTTCTCTGATCTTGGCTTGGCTGAATGGGCTCTTAAAACCTGTGCGGAGCTTGAAATGAAGAAACCGACCCCAGTACAGCACTATTGCATCCCAAAAATCCTTGCAGGCCATGATGTGTTAGGCCTAGCTCAGACAGGTAGTGGGAAGACAGCTGCTTTTGCCCTACCAATCCTCCAACGCTTAGCTGAAGATCCCTATGGTGTTTTTGCTCTTGTGGTTACACCAACTCGTGAATTGGCGTATCAATTGGCAGAGCAGTTCCGTGCCCTTGGATCATGCTTGCATGTACGCTGTACCGTTGTTGTTGGGGGTATGGATATGATCACTCAGGCAAAGACCTTGATGCAGAGGCCTCATGTGGTTATTGCAACTCCAGGAAGAGTTAAGGTCTTACTTGAGAATCTAGATATACCTCCAGTTTTCTCCAGAACTAAGGTAGTGGCCGGTGCTTTGTTTCCTTCCTCATGCTCCCTCTTGCCCCTTCTGATTTCTGGTGATAAATAGCTATATTTTTACGGACTTTGAGTAATGTTACACCAGCCATGATTATAGCTTAAGTACTACAGGAGTGGTATTTGTTTGTCCGTAATCGATGACAACGACAATAGCAACAACCCAGTGCCTCAAAGAGGATCCTGCCAAGGCAAGGTGGGGGGAAGAAAAGGGGGGGGGGGGGGGGGGGGTGGGGTGTGGTAAATCAATGAATTAGCAACATATTGCGATGTATGTATATGCTCAGGAACCTGACAGATGGGATGTGGAATTTTCCATTATCAATGAAACTACATATCGAATTTACAAGTGTAAATTATCTAGTCATTTGTTATATGTTTCTAGGTGATAATCGTGTAGATATTCTCCACTATCTGATGAATCTTATCATTTGTAATTTGTATTATGCTAAGGACCTTACTTTAGATATCTCTATTGCACATGAGTTAAGTGTCTCGAATATAAAACTATTCCCGGGCCTTGACTCATCAGCTTAAGCTTTTAGAAAAGTTGGTTCCTTGACATAATATCAGAGCCTTGTTGACCAAGAGGTCACGAGTTCGAATCCCAACAACCCCCACTTTCAATATGAATATGAATATAATTTAAGCATGAGGTGGGCTTGCGCAATATCCACACTTCAAGCCCAATGGGTGTTTGCATGAGGGGGCATGTTGAAGTATAAAACCAATCTTGAGCCTTCACCCATCAGTTTAAACTTTTGGGACATATGGTTCCTTGACAGTGACCATTGTATATTGACTATTAGGGCGCCTCATTACATATTTGGCAATTATAGCAACTGCAAAGAGGTGGAATTGTTCCATTTCTTATGCAATTCTCATCATTACTCGTCATTGTGTATAGATTTTGTACAATCCAATGTCTGATTCATATTTCATTGCTTTTTCATCTCAGTTTCTAGTCTTGGATGAAGCAGATAGGGTTTTGGATGTTGGATTCGAAGAGGAACTACGGGTGATCTTTCGATCCTTGCCAAAAAATCGACAGACTTTATTATTTTCTGCAACAATGACCGACAACTTGAAGACATTGCTTGAGCTGTCTGCAAACAAGGCATACTTCTATGAGGCATATGAAGGCTTTAAGACCGTAGAATCTCTTAAGCAGCAGTATATTTTAATACCAAAGCATGTAAAAGATGTTTATCTTCTATATATTTTGTCAAAGATGGAAGATATGGGTATACGATCCGCCATGATATTTGTTTCCAGATGCAGGTATGACTCGATTCAAGAAATCTTATTGTTTCCAAAGTGATTCCCTTGATATTCTAACTGAATATATATTTGATTTGATATCATAATATAGAGTTTTTTATGTTAAAGGCGCATCCTGGCTCTGCCCATATTTTAGTTATTTGCATTACTCAGGTAAATGACATTTAATGCTTTTGCTTTTGGAAACAGAACTTGTCACCTTTTGAATTTGCTGCTGGAAGAGCTTGATCAGGATGTTGCAGCATTGCATTCATTTAAATCCCAGTCTCTAAGGCTTGCTTCACTACACCGTTTCAAATCTGGGCAAGCTCCTGTATTGCTTGCAACTGACGTTGCCAGCCGCGGTCTGGATATCCCAACAGTTGATCTTGTCATAAATTATGACGTCCCCAGGTTATGCATTTTGTAATTGTTTTGCTTTGTCTTAGTAATATCAAATAACGGCCTTTACATAACTGATTTCGGGCTAGCCATTACTTAATCGTCCATTACTCTTTGGCACTCTTGTACTAGTCCCTGAACTGCTCATGTATTGTATGTTAATTAAAACATACGTACAAAATGTCTTTTTATAAAAAACTATCAAAGGGCTCTTTTCTTTTTCTGAATATAAGGCTTAAAGGTAACTTATATTCCCTGCACATACCAATGCAATCGCCAAACCTTTAAGTAATGACCAAAACACGATGACTGCAACATGACCTTGAACCACGATTTGATTCCATGTAGTGTGAGCATACTTCTAATGCTTGTGATTATATCTGCTTCAGGTACCCGAGAGACTATGTTCACCGTGTCGGGCGTACTGCTAGAGCAGGAAGAGGAGGGTTGGCTTTGAGCTTTGTCACCGAGGTGAGTACCAGTCCCTGTCTATACTTTGTATAATGTCTGTGAGTTAAAGCAACGACCTTTATTTGAGTAAACTAGTGAGTCTGTAATGATTAATGATTTTTTCTTTCATGTTACCTGCATCTTTTTCTTAGGCTCCGTTTGATTGAAAGGAAAACATTTTCTTTAATATAAAAATTCTCATCATAAAATTTTTTTTCCTTTAAAAGGTGTCTTTCTACCTAAAGAAAATTGTGACATGAGATTACCATGGAAAAGGAAAATGCCATTATTTTCTATTTTCGGTTTTTGTTTTCACTAAACTAAAAATCATAATTTGAAAATGATTTTTTCTCTATTTTGGTTTTTTGTTTTCAGTGACTAGACATGGAACTCAAGACGTGAGGCCATCTTTACAGGGGGTGGGGAGGGGGAGAGAGAGGCCAAAGAGGGAGGGAAATCTAAGAATAGGGTCACTAAATATCGGGACATTGAAACAGAAGGGCAATGAGGTAGTCCAAATGATGATGAAAAGAAGGATCAATATCCTTTGCCTACAGGAGACTAAATGGGAGGGCTCGAAGGCAAGGGAGATGCTAGGACATAAACTGTGGTACTCAGGGAAAACCAGAGGGAGGAATGGTGTAGGAATTCTAGTCGACAACAGCCTTAAGGATAAAGTAGTCGAAGTGTCAAGAACTGGGGATAGGATCATAGGTATCAAGATGATCGTAGATGGGGAGATAATGAACGTGATCAGTGCCTATGCACCACAGACTGGACTACCAGAGAACGAGAAGGCAGCATTTTGGGAGGACCTAGACAGAACAATGCAAGTCATACCACAAGAGGAACAAGTGGTGATTGGTGGGGACTTCAATGGGCATGTTGGCAAGAAAGAGGATGGATACGCGACTCACCATGGGGGTTTCGGATTTGGAACTAGGAATGCAGAGGGGAAATCCCTTATGGACTTCGCGGTCATCTATGAGTTAACAATTGCCAACACCTTTTTTAAAAAGCGCGACGAGCATCTCATCACGTATCAAAGTGGAGAGGCGAAGACCCAGATCGACTACATACTACTAAGGAAGAGGGCACAAAGACAATGCAGGGACTGCAAGGCCATTCGAGTAGAGGATTTATCCACACAACATCGGGCGGTGTGCGCGGATGTAAAGGTCAAGAAGTGGGTCAGAAGAAGTAGGAACCCCGTGCAGAGACGTACCCGTTGGAGAGACCTGAAAGGGGAAAAGCTTAGAGCCTATAAGGAAAGAGCGGAGGTAGAGCTCGAATGGAGAGAGGAGGGAGATATTAACCGAAAGTGGAATGAGTTGGCCCAGAAAATCAGGAGTTTGGCACGTGAAGTTTTGGGAGAATCAAAAGGTGGGACAATCACCTACAGAGAGTCATGGTGGTGGGGAGAAGAAGTCCAACAGAAGATTAAAGAGAAACGAGACCGGTTCAAGGAGTGGGAGCGTAGTAGAGAAGAGGAAAAGAGACAGGAATATCAGCAAGCCAAGAAAGAAGCGAAGAAAGCAGTTAGTGAGGCAAAATCAAGAGCATATGAAGAGTTTTACAAGAGGCTAGACACCAAGGACGGAGCCAGGGATATATACAAGATAGCCAGAGCAAGGGAGAAGAAGACGAGGGACCTGGGGCAAGTAAAATGCATTAAAGGAGAGGATGGGCAGGTGCTAGTGGAAGGGCATCAAATTAGAGCTAGGTGGAAAGCCTACTTCCACGATCTGTTCAACAACCGAGGAAGTGTAGAGATAGACTTAGGGGAGCTCCAGACCACGGAAGAGGATCAGAACGAGTGCTATTGTGAGCAAATCACCCCAGAGGAGATTAGGAAGCCCTAAAACATATGGGTAGGGGAAGAGCAGTTGGCCCAGATGGGATACCTATTGAGGCATGGAAATACCTTGGACAGAGGGGTTACAGCTGGCTGGCACAACTCTTTAACCAAATCTTGATGGGGAACAAGATGCCGGGAGAATGGCGGAAGAGCACACTGGTCCCAATCTACAAGAACAAGGGCGATATCCAAAGCTGCACCAATTACCGGGGGATCAAATTGATGAGTCACACCCTCAAACTGTGGGAGAGAGTCATAGAAAAGAGGATACGACAACAGACGGAAGTGACCGAAAACCAGTTTGGGTTCATACTTGGGAGATCAACAATAGAAGCCATTCATCTTTTACGGCGGACGATAGAACAATACAGGGAGAGACAAAAGAACCTCTACATGGTCTTCATCGATTTGGAGAAGGCATATGATAGAGTGCCAAGAGATGTACTGTGGAGGGTGTTGGGAAGGAGAGGCATCCCGATGCCTTACATTCGGGTCATTAGGGACATGTATGAGGAGGCACATACTAATGTGCGAACAGGGGAAGGGGAGACAGACACTTTCCCTATCACCGTAGGGGTTCACCAGGGTTCTGCCTTGAGTCCCTTCCTGTTCATTCTAGTGATGGATGAGCTCACTAGACATATCCAAGGAGAGGTACCTTGGTGCATGCTCTTTGCAGACGACATAGTTCTGGTAGGAGAGTCCCGTGCGGACATAAACGAGAAGCTGGAGCTGTGGAGAGGTGCATTAGAATCGAGGGGTCTAAGGATTAGCAGATCTAAGACCGAGTATGTGGAATTCAAATTTGATCGCTCCACCACGGACAGCACCGAGGAGGTTAAGATTGGAGCACAAGCCATATCAAGCAAGGAGAACTTCAAATATCTGGGATCCATGATACACCAGAATGGTGAAGTCGATGAGGATGTCAGCAATAGGATTAAAGTAGGCTGGCAGAAGTGGAGGATGGCATCCGGGGTGCTGTGTGATAGAAAGTTCCCTCTAAAGTTAAAGGGAAAGTACTATAAGACTGTAGTTAGATCGGCTATGCTATATGGGACAGAGTGTCGACCAATGAAACAAAATCAAACACAGCGGATGAAGGTGGCAGAGATGAGGATGTTACGCTGGATGTGTGGCCACACAAGAAAGGATAGGATTAGGAATGATGTGATTCGAGGCAAGCTGGGTGTAGCCTCGATAGAGGACAAATTGAGGGAGCAACACCTAAGATGGTTTGGACATGTCCGTAGAAGACCGACTTCAGCCCCAGTCAGGCGGTGTGGACAGCTCAACACAACGATAAGCAGAAGAGGGAGGGGCAGACCAAAGAAGAGTTGGCTGGAGACGATTCGTCAAGACCTAACCCACCTAAGAGAGGAGATGGCCTTAGATAGGACACGTTGGAGGGCTTGTATTAGAGTAGCGGAGATAGCAGAGTAGAGTAGGGCGGGGAGTGGCAGGTGGTCTAAGTTCCGTAGGCGAGCATAACCTGTAGTGTAACACTCTTAGGCTAGTTTAGACATTGATCTTCTTCCTCTTCTTCTTCTCCTCCTTCTTCTTCTTCCTCTTCTTCTCCTTCCCTTCCTACATATTTTTTTTCTCCTCCTTATGCACGATTGATGAATTGGTGGTTTATCTGCAGGAACTCAACCACTCCAGGTTGGGGGTCCCCGGAAACAGTCTCCTTTCCTGCCGGAAAGGGTAAGGCTGCGAACGTCACCCCCCCCAAGACCCCGCGTTATGCGGGAGCCGCAAGGCACTGGGACTGTTGTTGTTGTTGTTGTTGTTGTTGTTTTAGTTTCTTCCTAGTTTGAGTAAAAACTAGAAATCAAAAACAAGAAAATTCATTTTTGAAACGAAGTTTATAGTTTCACTGAAGCCAAAAAATAGAAACAGAAAACAATTCCAAATAGGCCCGTATGTAAATATTAGTTTCTTTTATTGAATGCTGTGAAGGTCACAAATTTTTTCTGATGAATATTTTCTTCGCAGAATGACGTGAAGCTTGTACATGAAGTAGAAGCTGTTCTTGGTAAACAACTGGAAGAATTTGAATGTAAGGAGAACGAAGTCCTTGCTGATTTTACCAAGGTCAGGGCTCTGTTCAATATTTGGTTTGATTTTCTTTATTTTTCGGTACAATTTTTGCCAACCTTACCCACCCCTCGTCCTAAAAGAAACTTATTTGGCCAATCTATGGAAAAAAACTGCTTTTTCCAAAAGCAGTGTTTCCGAAAGCACTTTCATAAAAAGCATTTTCAATAGGGATTTTTGTTTGAAAAATTATTGGTTTTTGTTTCTACTTTTGTTTTGAAGGAGAAGCACTATTTTGTTGCTTATGCTTAAAAGTACGAAAATAACTTCTGGTTCTATTTTAAAAGCACTATCATTTCATGCCCAACACCTAGAGATCCTAGTTAAGAAAATCACTTTTAGAAAAGAAGATTGGCCAAATAGGCCTTAAGTCAAACATACGTACCACCTTGTTTTACGGCCATAGTATTTGAATTCTGCCACATGTGCAACACCCCGGGTCTATGATTGAATTTATCTTGGTTTGATCCCCCTTTGGATTTATTTGTTGTATGTAATTCATTGTGGTGGTGTTCATAGCTTGTGGATGAAGTGGCGTGGTAAGAGAAAAATCTAGGTTCAGAATTACTAGCCCCATTTCTTCTACTTAACTATTTTATGTTCATCCTAGATTAATCGAGCCAGTTGGTGGATGGATTGGAGAGCAATAGTTAGTGTCTTTGTTGTGCGTGTAACTCTGATCTTCCGTCAATTTTGCACACCTGAACACTCGTCTTTTTAAATTTTACCCCAACTTTTAAAGTTTTTGGCATATTTGATAGAGACGCTCGAAGAATTGAACGTTGTTCCCTTATATATTTGGACCCTTACCGGTCTTCAATCAACTGGTCTAATTTGAAATGTCCAAGTGCCATTAACATTGTTCAAGTACCCCTTATATGGCAAGGGTACTTTGAGGCAGAATGAAGAGTCGAAGTAACTATTTTGCTAACGCACATACCATTGCAAATTGGGAAGCTGTGTTTGAATATAATTCATGGGAGTAACTCTTTTTGCAGGTTTCCAAGGCGAGACGAGTTGTGACGATGAAGATGGCAGACGAAGGGTTCGAGGAGAAGGTGAAAGAGCGGAAGAAGCAGAAGTTGAAAACATTGGCGGCGAAGGGTTTGTTAAAGAAAAAGGATAGGAAGAGGAAGAGAGAGAAACATGCCAAACAATAGAACTGTCTCTACACTCTTGGGTTATTATGTATGAAGAGGTCACAGTCACACATCTTACTCGGGTTTGTTTGGGATCATTTTCTATTTGTAGTTTTTGTTTTCTAGAAATTAAAAACTAGATTTTGGAAACATTTCTTTTTGATTTGTTTTTTGTTTTCAGTCTTTTTCGTAGTTTGAGTGAAACTCGAAAATAGAAACCCAGTAAGAAAAACATTGTTTACAAGACATGCTTTTGAGTTTCTCAAAAAACCAAAAATTGTACATGCAAAATGGTGCCAAAACAAGCAAATTTGTTCTACGTTCTATGTTTAATTTAAAGTGTGTATCTTTGTTTGACATAAGTACTTTTAGGCAGAATGGAGAGTCGTGATGCCATGAAGAACTCGTTAAAGACGAAAATGGAGTTCCAGTAGCTTCGACGACACGAGACCGGGTTTTACTGCAGTAGAAGAGAGGATAAGTTTATTGCTGGCAATTTTGTCATATGCCAGATTTGAAACAATGTTCCTTTGTTTTAAGTCTAGTAGAGTGCCTTTGTAACTTTTGCTATTTTGTTGAAGTAATATAGTGCAGATACTCAGACAAAACCCCTGTGGGGCTTGTAAATGTAAAATAGACTACTTTCAATTTATTCTAACATCTTTTAGGGATGTAATCTAGTGCTCCGCTCAAACTTGATTAACCATATAGGTACATGAACTCGAGTTGAGTATTAAATTTTGCTTGGAATTGTACTCGGTTAATTATGTACTCGACTTAATTCAAGTATTGTTTATTACGTATGTTAAGGCTCGATATATTCACTCCATTATAATATTATTTCTTATACTCGACCATTATTTATGCTCAACTCGGTTATGCGATTATTGCTTACATTACATTTTGTGAAAAAAATGCAAATCACTGATAGTTTAATACCCAATTCATCTTTAGTTAATACAAAATATACTTGAGTATGTCAAATAAGTAATTATTAAGTGTAGCTAGAGTATGCCAAACAAAACCAATTATTGAGTCGATCATCGAGTCGAGTAGCTAGTTGAGTATTAAGTTACTTGACTTGTACTTATTTATTAATTGAGTATGTTTTGATACTCAAACTCGAACTCAATTAATTTGAGTATGAGTCGAGCTTTATCTGAGCTGCTCGAATTATTTACACTCCTAATTTTTTCTTACATTTGGAAGAATGATAAATTTTTTTCCCTAAATAGGGAGATCGATTCTTGGAAGACAGGTTGAGTTTTAAACTCAAGATTTTATACGTATACAGTTGGAAACTCGAACAGCTCCTCTAATGTGTAACCGGTGCCTTGAATTCCTTGGGTTTAGACCATATCGGCAAGGTGAGAACTACATAGGCATCCAAACCTCCTTATGGGAGCCTGACATGTAATAGGGATACCGTTTTATATGCGATAGTGGGAATGTATCACTCAGGTAATTGCGACCCCCAACTAGCTCAATTTAACAAGCGACATGGATGCGATCTCATTCGGAAATGGCTTCTATGTAGGGTAGCACCCTTTAGGGGTAAGACTACGTACATCTGACCCTTCCCGAACCCTATCTTAGCAGAATCCTCTTTCAAGCACTAGGTGATTGCTGTATTGTATACTTTGATGTGATCTCAATAGCTTCAACATGCGATCCATTGCTATAACAACATGATTGATCTCATTTTGACTGTTATCAGCCATCTTAATGCTAAATTTAAAAGATTGTTAGTTACATTTACTATTGTTGTTGTTGTATTGTTAGTTACATTTACTGTTGTTAAACAGTTCTGGTGATTGATCACCAATGTGTGCAATCAACTGCATATTACACCACAATCGACCATTCCATTCAGCTTTTCAAGAAAGCACCACCTTCTCTCCAGGATTACGCATCAAATATTTATCTAGTTCCAACTACATGCAGCCCAAGTATAAACTTAAGTTGACTCGAACCTAAATAGTTACATTCTAATCAAAGAGATACCGATTGAAATTTAGTAGAGAAATTTTTAAAAGACTTTTTTTTTTTGATCAACCGAATAAAGACTTTATCAAATGTATTTTTTGCCCCCACACTAGGCTTACTAATACTGTGGGACTGTAAGAAATTACGGTATATACCAAAAAATGATTATTTTTTTCTTTTTTCATTTTATTTCTTACGACACATGTTCCAAAAAAAAAATTTTGTTAAGACATATGTTGATCATATTTATAGAGTATAAAGGGGAAAAAAATTTGATAAAAAATGGATGCTGATTATGATACATCATCGTCCTGCACAATAATTATGATAGGACACCATTGAGAGACATATTAACTGCCAAATGTGCTAGTTTTATAACTAATAAAGCCAACTATTGCCAAATTAATTTGACTAATAATTTTTTATAGATAAAGTCAAAATCCATATATAAGGATTAAGACAAAGAGCGGACTCTTTACAAATGAGAGAGTAGAGCTCAAAACAGAAAACAAAATGTTAGGTTTATATTTCAAATTATTTGTTTTAAGTTTATGGGGTTGCCGTGGGGTCACTGAACGATCGGGAGGGAGGACAGATCGATCAGGTGATTTAAGGAAATTTTTCGGTATTTTTGGGCAGTTAGAGGGCCGATCGATCGGCCGGTTCCGATCGATCTGGCCCTCCCAGACCTGCGCCTATAAATTAGGACGTAGGATTACGTCACAATTGCGATCCAAATTAAGAGTGAGGCGCCGCTATTAAACGTGAGGTGATTTTGTAATTCCTCTAATTCAGATTTTGAGTGCAACGAGAGTTTAGAGAAAGTGATTGCAATTATTTCATAGATCTCGTTCAGAGGAAGTGTCATTGTAATTCTTCCGTTCAGTATCAATAAAGAATCTCCATCTTCGCATGTGGTTTTCTCCCCTCTCGATTGTAGAGGGGTTTCCACGTAAATATTGTGTGTTCGTGTTTGTTCTTTCTTTCTCCATATATTTTGTTTACTTCTCGTTTTGCGGGAGTCATATTATTTGAATCGAATCAAGTGATTAGGGTTTACGCTTCCGCATTGAGATTTTCCTAACAAATTGGTATTAAAGTATGTCAGATTTGTTAAGTTTTCTTTACACAAAACAAGGCCAAAAAACACGAAATGCATAAAAAATGCAATAACCAATCAAACTAGAAGGATCACCAAACAAGAACACTGAGAAAGAAGACAACTATCAAACTTTGAAAGACTGAAACTGAAACAGAAAAAGAAAGAATCTCCGGAGTAGACACCAACCAAGCAACAAAATATCATGCAAGACAGCCACCAGAGAAAGCATCGAACACACATCCAAAATAATAGAAGAACCTCAACAACTCCAAAAACTTCCCCATCGAATATACCAACTCGCATAGCCCGAACAACGGGACCAACACATCAAATCCAGGAATAAAGGAAGTCACACAGCTGAAAGATTATACAATACTCATCAAAAAATAATTTATAACAAAACTGTTGCGACAACCCTTTGATCTTGTTTGTCCAACAAAGTACAAAGCAAATCAACATTTTCAGTGCCCCAAGGGCTCCCGTCTAAGTAGGGTTTGGAAGGGTGGGTGTACGCAACCTTCTCCCTTCAGGATGCTAACTTAAAGGGAGGCTGTTTCCGAGAACCCCCAACCTGAGGGGTGCAATACGAGGACTTCTCAGGAGGTCACCCATCTTGGTATTACTTTCGTCCAAGCAAGCTTAATTTTGAAGTTCTAATGAAATCTAGTGCTTACATGTTTGTCCAACATAGCAATTGTCCTATTACAAAGTCTAAAATAAGCCCCGTATAATCTACCATGAATATCGTAATCCACCGACCTAAACCCGACCCTGCTGACCAGATTGCGACCTCTATTGATAACATGGTGTTAGCAAGTTGATCCATAGACACGTATTTCCTTTATCGACCCCACCCCCCAATGATTCATGTGAATTCAATCACTCCAAAGAAAACAAAAAACAAATTAAAATTCAGATAAGGACATCGACTTGTAAATTATTTTCCTCTATTTAAGATAAACTAAAATAATCAATTAAAATTTATTATTTAAGTATTTTTGTATTTTAATATATATAATAAGGTATTTTAACTTAAGAGGGTACCAACACGTAAGCATTGGATCCCATTAGAACTCCAAAGTTAAGCACGCTTGAGCGAGAATAGTACCAAGATGGATGATCTCCTGAGAAGTCCTTGTGTTGCACCCCTTAGGTTGGGGGTTCTCGGAAACGGCCTCCCTTCTACCCTGAAGGGGGTAGGCTGCGTACATCCACCCCCAAGATCCTGCTTAGGCGGGAGCCTTTGGGGCACTGGGAATGTTGGTTTTACAATAAGTTATTTTAAAGTTGAAAATTTTTATCATTTTTGTTTTCTGTATCGTAGAATTAGATGAATTTTTATGTAGGGAGTTGTTTTACCAACAAAAATTGTTATCGCTAAAGCAATAATATGACTGACAAACAATGAGAGCCATAAAATTACTTTGAAAACTACAATCTTACTTTGACAATAACAATTTTGCTATGACAATAATATTTTTATATATTGACTTGTATCTTAGAATTAGTTTTTGCCAAAAAATGCTGAGGAGGTAGCTTATAATTCCAGTAATATATATGTATTATCAGTGTTTTTGAAAAATACGATAAGGCAAGAAAAAATGTTGAATTTCTATAGAAAGTAGTTGTATATTGAAGAAATAACGTGCCATCTTTGCATTTTGTAGCAAAGTTCACTGAATTGAGCATCTATATATTGTAAACATGCTGCACGTTAGTATTTTCTAATAAAAATTTTAAATCTCGTATTATTTCATATTACCTATTGAAACTTATTATACTTTCTTAACGGTAAAAACAAATTGCTTTAGGCTTGTCCCCGACAGATGAAAATCCTAAAATATCAGCACGAATGAGAGAGAAGAGGGTTTTGTCTCGCGGACTCCCGAATCTAGACTATATATTCTACTCCCCGTTTTTCAATTTCTAAGTTATCAATTTATCATCCCCTTGCTTAAAAGCTCAACTCTTCCATTTATATTTATATCTTTACATGAAATTTAATTTTTTATAAAATCAACTATCTTCTCTTAATTTAAATATAAATAAATTATTATATAAACAAACTATATTTATATTTATAGTTATATTGATAATACAATTTATGGTTATATCGCTATAGGCTTATTTGTATGCCCGCTAAAGTTGTGTGTTGATTGCTTGCTGCTCTGTCGCTAGGTTGCTTTATTGCTATCGCTGCTTCATGCTTCATACTGCATGCTTTATGCTTCATGGTCTATGCCCTACGGTTTATGCTTTCTATCTATGCATTGTTGATTTTATACTTTACAGGTTGGGGGTCCTTGGATACAGTCTCTTTTTAGGGTAGCACCCTAAAAGGGTAAGGCTGCGTACATCCTATCCCCCTAGACCCTGCATATGCGAGAGCTTTTAAAACACTAAATTTATTGTTGTTGTATTGATAATACAATTTATCAATTATAATATATAAATATAATTACACGACGTGTATTTTGCATGGGAAAACTCTGATGATATTTAAATTTTTAAATACCAAATATGATACAAAATCAAATTTTCTATACCTAAACACCACTTTGTTTCTTCCATTTATAAAATTAATTCTAAAAATCAAGATTTTAAAAACAAATTGTTCTTATTTTAATTCTAATTCATTAAAAAAAAATAAAAATTGCAGAGTTTATGGCTGCCGTTTGTTCTCAAATTGTTTAATGTAATGAACATTCATTTTTGGACAATCCAACGGTGACGAACTCTACTTATACAAAATTGTGGTGCATTCTCCTTGATCTTTTCCATCTCTATTGTGCTAATCGTTGTTTTGAAATGTTTAATTCATGCGTTTTTTCTTTTTAATTGATTTGATTTTCCTTTTCGGTGCAGAATCTGAAAGTTCAAATTCCGGATCGCATCTGGTAAGTTTTTTTTGGGTATTTTTTGGATTGTTGTTCATGCATTGCTCGGAAGATTTGGATTGATTGTTGATCTGCTGAGGAATGAGAGAGAATTTGAATGGATGAAATTTGTTCGAATCTTGGTCGATTTAGGGTGGAATTTTTGTGATTTAGGGTTTTTGTTGAGCTTGTTTGTTGTGTGTGATGCTATTATTTCAATTTTAGTTTTGTATTTTATCTTGTGTTAATTTAGTCCCTGTAGCAGTGATGCGTACATGCGTACAATTCCTTATTACACTCGGGAAGCGACGAAGAGGCCGGCCAAAGAAGAGTTGGATGAAGACAATTCGACAAGACCTCGCCTACCCCAACCTAAATGAAGAGATGGCCCTAGATAGAGCTCAGTAGAATATTAGTATAGGGGTAACCGATTTAGCGGTGTAGGAGCATCGAGCACCCGTAGGCTAGTTCTAGTACCACGAGGCTGCTTGTATGCTCGTTTGTATATACTCAGTACTGACTTTCGTTGGTCGCTTAGTGCTCCTAGGTTTTGTCACCTGGGATGTAGTGCTACTCGCTGCTGCTACTCTCTTACTCTCCCCCCTCTCTCTCTACTTTCTCTTTCTCTCCCTTCCTCTCTCCTTATACGCGCTAGACGCTCTACTCTCTCTATATATTTGCATTGGGTCACATGTATGATCTTTCACTTATATGCTTATTTGCTTTTACCTTGTGCTCTGGCTGCTATGCTCCTATGCGTACTTGCTTACATGATCATTTGCTTATTTGCTTATATGCTTATATGCTTACATGCGTACATGTTTTGCATGATCTCTATGCTTTACATGCTCTGCATGCTCTTCATACAGGTTCTTTATTAATATCTACTATCAGGTTGGGGGTCCTCGGAAGCAGTCTCTCGTCAGGGTCTCACTTTGATGGGGGAAGGCTGTATATGTCCTACCCCTTCCAGATCCCGCGCAAGCAGGAACCATTGAAGCACTGAGATTGTTGTTGTTGAGTAGTGATACTATATCAATTTGATCCTAAGAGTAAAATTTTATGTCAAGTTGTTGATGAAATTTTCAATAGTTTGGGCAGGAGTTGGGTTAAATTGAGTCAATGTATGGATTTGTAGTGGGTTATTTGCATCTAATGTGATTATGCGGTTAAAAATTACGTCATTAATTTAACTTTAATTTGACCATAGGACTAAGTTGATAGAGTATACATTATAGAGGGAATAAATTGATACAATTAAAAGTATAAAGACCAAATTGACACAATAAAAAAAGTACAGGGATTTTTGGTGTAAATGACCGGTAATTTTTTTATTATCTAAGTTTGCTTCGTCTTTTTTTTTTTTTTTGGTGAATTGACTTGCACTTAAGTGAAGAATTTGCTTGGACTTTGCTTAGGCGTCTTCTTCCTCTATCAGAAATTTTGGGATTGTAGGATTAGTTACAATAGGTCAATGTTAAGAAATTGCTAAGAGGCAGGCTTGATTGCAGGTCCGAATTCTTTATTTTTCTTTTATGCTCAGTTTGGTTTAAAACTTAGCGAGTAAAATTGTGAAAAACTAGAAAAAAAGGAAAACTATGGAAAACAAGGAAAAAAACAAAACCAGGGACAACAATTAATTTTCACTTGTTTTGTTAGTGATTATTTGGGTTGGGGCCCTTGAACACAGCCTCTCTTTAGGGTGACATCCTAAAGTGGTAAGGCTGCATATATCTCAACCCAACCCCCCCGGGGACCCTGCTTTGGCAGGAGCCCTTGTGGCACTGGGTTTTTTGTTATTGTTGGTTAGTAATTAGTTTTTCCCAGTTTTTCTTAGTGTTTCCTAATTTTCTTAGTTGTCCATGAGGATTGCTTACCTTTCCTTACTTTTTATTTTTCAGGAAAAAGTGGGAAAAGTAAAATATTAGAGTTTTACTCAATTTTGCACAGTTTTGTTTTTTCCCAGTTTGATCTTTATTAACCTAAAACTCCTAATTTTTAGGTTTACACAGTTTTGCTTAGCTTTCCTTAGATTTTACTCATTACTAAAACTAAACGAAAACTGAGTGTTAATTTACAGCTTGTATGAGCATTTCTTCACCGTTAAATTGCTATTCTGCTGTCTATGACTGAAGAATTGAACATTCATGACAGGATTTGGTGGTCAATCTGCTTTGGAACATACAATTTAGTAGAAAAATAGTTGGGCTTGTATATCAAGTGAGAGAACAAAAGAATTGTTTTTTGTGGGGAGTTTTTGTTCAGTTCGTTGAATTGGCACCAGCTAGTGGTGTGATGTGGGGAGCAGGGGAATGTAGAATGACAGAATGATAGTGAGAGGGGTTAGGGGGCATTTTCAACAATGTCATTGGGTTCCCCTGACAAGAAATTCGATATAGTTGATGTTGTCAGATCTTGGATTCCAAGGAGACCCGAATCGTCCGTTGTGTCGAGGGACTTTTGGATGCCTGATAAGAGCTGCCGAGTCTGTTATGAATGTGACTGCCAGTTCACAGTGTTCAACCGTAGGCATCATTGCCGACTTTGTGGGCGAGTTTTCTGTGGAAAGTGTGCATCTCATTCAATTCCTATCCCTTCGAATGAGCCAAGGTCTGACCGTGATGATTGTGAGAGGATCAGGGTCTGTAATTATTGTTTCAGGCAGTGGGAGCAGGGAATGGTGACAGTTAGCAGCGAAGCTTGTCCTTCTAGTCCGGGAGTGTCTCCCTCTCCATCTGCTACTAGCTTGGGAAGCGCTATTTCCAGCTATAGTGGTACTAGTAGCACGAGCACAGCCAGTTCCATGGCTTATTCTACTGGACCGTATGAGCATGTGTCTTATAGCTCTTGTACGAGTCCACATCTGGGCAATGAAGCGTCTGATGGGTCAGGTGCAAAGAAAACAGAAGATGTTGAAAATCTACCTGCAAGTTCAGATCGGTGTGCTTTCTCTATGATCAGGTAGTTTGTGCGCCTGACTTGTTTGCTGCCAGAATATCGTTCTATAACTCTCAGCTATTCATTCTCAAAGAGTTCATATGTTTAATATGAATCTACTAGCTGTTTTGTCCCCTTTCTCTTTGCATTTTTGTATCTATGACTGACATATTCAGTCAGAATCTAATATGATACTAGACTTAGCCAGATTGGGGGGGGGGAGGGAAATTGAGTCTCACTGTGAATCATTCTTGGAAGAGTTTTTGTTTAGGCAAGGTTTTCTAAAAAAGCTTTGAGGTTTTTGACTCATGCGTGTGCTGTGTTATTAATAAGTGAAGCAAAGTTGTGTATTGTGGAGCCTGTAGGGCTTGTCGCAACTCCAGTGGTTTATTTCCCCAATAATAAGCCTTACTCCTATATGTTCCATCCTCTTTGGCGGGCATTTAATTTTTTGGGCCTTTAAATGTCCTTACAAGCCCACAGAACCATGTCAAGGGGCCAAGCAGAAACTGTTATGATCTCATTACTGATCTATGGTTACTGCAGTGTCATATAACATTTGTGGTCTTCCTTTCTCCAATAATAAGCCTTACTCCTATATGTTCCATCCTCTTTGGCGGGCATTTAATTTTTTGGGCCTTTAAATGTCCTTACAAGCCCACAGAGCCATGTCAAGGGGCCAAGCAGAAACTGTTATGATCTCATTACTGATCTATGGTTACTGCAGTGTCATATAACATTTGTGGTCTTCCTTTCTCCTTTTTTTGGGTTTTTTTTTTTTTTTTTTTTTTGGGGGGGGGGGGGGGGGGGGGGGGGGAATAAGTGTCAATGAGTCTCTGATTTGGTGGTAAAACTACCGAGGTTGAGGCCTAGGACAAAAGTCAATCCCCCCAACCCCACTTAGAAGTTAAAGCAACTTAATTATGATAACTGGACATGTATGACTGTTTGAAAGCCTGATGATAGTAAAACAATAGAAGAACATCCCCATGACATACTGGAAGGACCTAGAAAGTCTAAAGGAAATCAAAACAACGTCTTCACTTTCTGGTGGGTTTTTCAGTTTGAATCCTGCTCAAGTCTTGCACCAAATCACATGTAGATCTGGATTCCTCATAAGCTTGGTGATATCTATACCTAGCTTTCCGGTTGGTTTTTTATGTTGAACATTACTTGCTGAAAACTTTTAACAAATTGACATGTAGATTAGAATTGTTGACAAGTTCAGGACTACATGTATCTGGTTTCCTGGAATCTCTTTTTAAAGTGAAATTTCAAGTTTGACGAGCATCGACTTTCCTCAGCCATTGTTGTACTATTACGTTCAATCATGTGACTTTGTGCTCTAGATAGTATTCAAAATTTCCTAACATATAATCTAAAGCTCTGGTGGCTTCCTTACATTACATGATTCTATATGAGTTAGTAAATTATTTTGTTCCACATATTTTTGAACAATTATTACTTAATGTATTACTGGCTACCTATCTTTTCTCCTTTTTTTTTTTTTTTTCCTTTTCTTTTTGCTAGGAGTGATGATGAGAACAAGGAACACAGTGCTTACCAATCTGATTTGGAGACAAGGCATCTTTCTCAATCAGATGAATACTATGGAGCTGTCAGCTTTGATGATGTGTATAGATCACTTAATAGAGATCTTAGACTGGAAGATAATGATGAAAAAGTTCTTGGTTCTTTATTGCCAGAGAATTTTGGTACACAAGATGTGGAAGGAATTAATTCAGGGGAAGAACTGGGCAGACATATTAACTACGGTGATTCTGAAGCTTCTATGTATGAGATCGAGAGCTCAGATGTGGAAAATTTGGATTTTGAGAATAATGTGCGGCTTTGGATCCCTCCAGATCCTGAAGATGAAGAAGATGAGAGGGAAGCTGATCTGTTTGATGATGATGATGAAGCTAGTGCTACAGGGGAGTGGGGATACTCACACTCATCAAGGAGTTTGGATGGTGTGGACCTTCGTCACAGAGAAAAGTCAAATGAAGAGCACAGGAGAGCAATGAGAAATGTGGTTAATGGACATTTCAGAGCTTTGATAGCTCAGCTTTTGCAAGTTGAAAATACATCTGCTTATGATGTTCATGACAAAGATGGCTGGTTGGACATAATTACATCTCTTTCATGGGAAGCCGCATCACTTCTCAAGCCAGATATGACCAAGGGTAGTGGAATGGATCCTGGGGGATATGTAAAAGTGAAGTGCTTGGCATGTGGGAAACGTAGTGAAAGGTTAGTATGAAGTTTGTAATGTTTAGCTAGCGGGGGTCTCTTTCCATGCTGCATGCATATCTCCATTTAGTGTCTCGAGACAACCTTGATTCTCTGTCTTGAATGATGTTGCGGTGCTTACCATTAGTAACATTGTAAAACCTCAGATTGCTTGGCTGTTTATTGCTCCTGCTTTGTTTTTATTATTCTTTTGCAGAAGCAATTGGTTTTTAGTCAACTGACATTGGTCTATAGCTATTTGAAGGTTTTTATTCCTAGGATTTTAATCGTTAGAGCTTGATGTTGTCAAAGACATGTCTGAAGACAGTTCTTGCTTATCGTTGCTCCACAGAACTCTTTTCATTGTCATGGCAGTCAAATGTCCATACTCGCAAGGGGAAATTTCACTTTCTTGTCTTTCTTGACTGTCAAGGCTTTGATTTTGAAATTGCTTCTTTTATGTGTAGAAGGTCCTACTTTAAAATTTTGTAATATTGTATATGTCATTGAGTCTTTACTGTCTTCTTTCACCATCCAGTGCGGTGATTAAAGGCATTGTCTGTAAGAAAAATGTTGCTCATCGTCGAATGGCATCAAAGTTGGATAGACCACGGCTCCTTATTCTTGGAGGAGCTTTGGAGTATCAGCGAGTGGCAAACAACTTATCAAGTTTTGACACATTATTGCGGCAGGTTTCGTTGTCCCTTCTCTTATCAAATAAATCTCTTAATTTCATCTGTTTGTAGTAAATGAATTGTCTTGAGCATCAGTTTGTATGTTAACATGTCCATAATTATGACTCAGATATTGTGTTCTGTGTTGATTTGCTTTGCATCCTGATTTAGGAAATGGATCATCTGAAGATGGCAGTCGCCAAAATCGATGCTCATCATCCCAACATTCTTTTAGTGGAGAAATCTGTGTCAAGATTTGCTCAAGAGTATCTTCTTGCCAAAAACATATCTCTTGTATTGAATATCAAGAGTCCACTTTTGGAGCGTATTGCTCGCTGTACTGGCGCACAAATAGTCCCCTCTGTTGACCATCTTGTATCACAGAAATTGGGTTATTGTGACTCCTTCCATGTGGAGAAGTACTTTGAAGAGCATGGAAGTGCTGACCAAGGTGGGAAGAAACTTACGAAGACTCTGATCTTTTTTGAAGGCTGTCCAAAGCCCTTGGGCTGTACTGTAAGTTCTGGAACGATCTAGAGTTATACTCATAGACATCATTGGAGCATTTTTTTTTTTCCCTTTCAGTATCACAGAGCTTGTTAATGCTTTGTTGCATTTAGTAGCATAAAATGCTGTAAAGCCCCATGATATGTGTAAAATAATAGCTTTTGTTTATCCTGCTATTAAGAACTTCTAGTTGTTTGTTATTGTGATTGGTGAATATTGTTCATTAGTGGGGTGGGTATGGCAACTAACTGCAGCAGAATCACATTGAATTATGGGATCCCTATAAACGCATAAGTGCACAATTGCAGCCGGATAAAGTTGTTAGTGCGAAGTGTTTAGGTGTTGCCCTCAGTTTTCTGAGGACACCTGTTCCTTGTCTTGTACTGCCTCTCTACTTGCCAAGAAAGCCTCTTTTCGATACCCCCTTCTCAAAGAAAAAGAAAAGAATTTTATGAACAAATTGTCACTTCGGTGCTTGCTTTTGCCAAAATAAGACCGTTACGCCTCTGATTTACCATTACTGTCATAATTGGAAGCACTTAGCCTAAACTTTAACCACTTAAATATTAATTTCTGACGGGAGGGATCATTACTTTTCTCAGATTCTGCTTAAGGGTGCTTCTGGAGATGAGCTGAAGAAGGTGAAGCATGTGGTCCAGTATGGAGTTTTTGCTGCATATCATCTGGCTCTAGAAACATCTTTTCTTGCGGATGAAGGTGCTTCCCTGCCTGAACTTCCTTTGAAGTCTCCAATAACTGTTGCATTACCTGACGAACCATCAAGTGGTAATAGGTCTATTTCTACCATATGGGATTTCACTGGGACTACAAATGAAAGACTTCAGAGCAACCAAACTAATCACCTCATTTCACACGTGTCTTTACCCATCCCGGGAACTCCTGTCCCCACATCACAAGCAACCCATCCAAGCTTCCAGGTCCCGTATGTAGAACCTACATTGATCCCTGTTGAGCGAGCAGCTCTCAGTTTCTCATCTGCTTTGACCCACTCTGGTTTTCATCATAATAATCTCCCCCAAGGTGATGCCTCAGAGCAAATTGGCAATATGGATGCTATTCACTTTCCTGAAAGCAATAATTCGACAGGTGGGGAGAGCGCGCTTTTCCTGGATGCTTATGCAATTTCTAATTCATTTGGAACTTCTCAACAATTAGAGGTTGCTCAAAAGAGGAATATCAATGGAAGTGCAATGTGTGAAAATGATGGCAGCTCGTTAGAGCCATTGTCTGGAGTACAACCTTCTGACCATCAGAGTGAGACAATGCAGATTTTGAAGAACAATTTAGCCCCATCACCTACTGATCAGCAGAGTATTTTGGTATCTTTGACAACACGCTGTGAATGGAAGCAAGTTTTGTGCGAGAAGGCCCATCTTTTCCGGATCAAATACTATGGAAGCTTTGACAAACCACTGGGGCGGTTTTTACAAGATCATTTATTTGATCAGGTGCATTTCTTTTCCATTGTCTTTCAAGCTTGGACCTTTATGTGTACCTTTTTGTTGATTGAGCATCGTTTTCAATTTTAACATCATTTTGAAGAACTACCGTTGCCGCTCCTGTGAGATGGAATCAGAAGCACACATTCACTGCTATACACATCTTGAAGGCAGCCTTACAATTTCTGTAAGAAAGCTTTCCGAGATATTGTTGGCAGGGGAGAGGGAAGGCAAAATTTGGATGTGGCACAGGTGCCTTCGATGTCCTCGCACGAGGGGAGAACCTCCGGCTACTAGGAGAGTGGTGATGTCAGATGCTGCCTGGGGCCTATCTTTTGGGAAATTCTTGGAGCTGAGCTTTTCAAACCATGCAGCTGCCAGCAGGGTTGCTAGCTGTGGTCATTCTCTCCACAGGGATTGTCTTAGATTCTACGGGTAGGCCTTTCTTAAACAATGATCATGTTTGCAAAGATCTATATCAAATAATTCTTGCCATTATTGTACTAGTCTGACGGATGAGGGATTGAGAGTACTGGTTTTATAAGGTCCAATTCATGGGAATGCTGGCATATGTTCGAAAATTGTGAAGTGCCATATAGTTGTGCAATCATGCCTTATAACGTAAATCAATGGCCAACATATCTCTGCATTAGGATGGTTCAAATTACCTCTTTTTGGTAGGTGAATGGTGGAATTTTCATTCACTAATTATCCATCTTTCTTAGTGTTAGCTTTATACTAATTAATTAGTGCCCACTGAGATTTAAGCAGAAGCTATAAAGAAGATAAAAGCAAGATGTGAGATAATCCATCTTCTGTTCAATTATGTATGGATGTTCTGCAGCAGATGCCTGCTGGTTTATTAGTCGTTTGACTGTCTTTCTGTGAATCAAGTTCAGTGTGCAACCCTGTCTGCTACCATTGATGAAATATCTTTTCTTTTGAAGCAGGCTTTCTAAATGTTTTCTACATTGAGATCAAGTACCGTTTGTGTGTACATCATGTGTCCCAGTTGTATGAGTAACAGCTTCATGCTATGTCTACGTTCACCATTATTAAAATTTGTACTGCAAGAAAGTTAAGCGCGTGTTTGCATTGTTTTCAATTTGCAGTTTTTGGTTTTTTTAGATACTAAAACTGTTTTGGATATGTTCTTTTCCTTTTCTTTTAGTTATTTTTGTTTTCAGTTTTTTTCCTAGTTTGAGTGAAAACTGAAGACATGAAATCAATAATAAGGAAAAATCGTTTCTAAAACCAGGTTTTAGTTTCTAAAAAATAATAACTACAAATACAAATAATATCAAACAAACCCTATTATTATTTTGCCTCTCTTGTTGAATGCTGAAAGAAATCTTTTCTTGCGAGTAGACTGCATGCGTTTTGAGGTAACTGGGGAAAGACGGAGGGCTTTCTAAATCCCCAGATCTCACACTGTCCCACAAAATGATTAGCTGGTCAGTCTTCTATCTTACAGTCTTTTGTTTCTGTTTTCTCTTGCAGTTGTGGTAGGATGGTTGCTTGCTTTCGCTATGCACCTATTAACATTCATTCTGTTTACCTTCCACCTTCAAAACTTGAATTCAACTACGACAAGCAGGAATGGATCCAAAAAGAGGCTAACGAGGTGCTTGAGGATAAACCCTGCCCTTTATATTGGGTTATGATATTGAAATTTTATGATTGTATATGACTTGATGTTTTTACCAGGTACAAAATAGCGCTGAACTTCTATTTACTGAGGTCTGCAATGCGCTTAATCTCATTTCAGAGAATGTATCATGCTCTATATCATCTGATAATAGCATGTTAGCTTATGAATTGAGGAAACGCATAGCAGAACGGGAAGGGATGCTGAGGAAGGAGAAAGAAGAATTTGAGGTTCTTCCCTTTAACCTTTGCTTTTCCTCCCTTTTTTACTCTTAGTGTGCTTACTGGAAGAGAGAGGGAAAAAAAAAGAGGGGGGGGACCTGACTTTTCCCCTAGTTTCTTGTAAGAGCGCCTAACCGAAGGAGAAGTGAACAAGGGAGAGGAGGGAGATAGAGCCAGAGTGACGGAGGGAGGGAGGGTGCACTAACCGTTGAAGGAACGGGAAATTCATATATTTTTGCTGGTAGGGGAGGGAGGGAGTGAAGGAACGTTGAGACTATATACTTGTTTGCATTTTTATATTGTCTCTCCTCATATTTCAGTTATTTTTCTGTACTGGACATTCTGTGTTGTGCGAGTTTCAGACTATGGTTTCTTTGACTTGCCTCCTTTATGAAAAACCTCAATGTCAGAGCTGCCTGAATTTATTTGTCAGTGAGATATGTTGACTCTGAATTTGAATATTTTCCAGGAATCACTCTGGAAAGCACTGAACTGGGAAACAAACGATGGACAATCTGCCATTGACATACTGGAAATCAATAGACTTAGAAGACAGTTAATTTTGCATTCTTACGTCTGGGACCTGCGTCTAAGACGTGCAGCCAATCTACATTTGGAAATACCCCGAGAAATGCTGGGCAGTGTGATCTCAAAATCCATGGAGAAACCCCATGATCCTTTGAACAAGTCTGAGACCACTATAATTTCCAGTTTAGAGGAGTCCAGTGACTCGAGGATTTTGAATGCAATGAATCGAGTGCCACTTAATGAAGAGGCAAATGAGCAGATTAACCAGACTACTTCCCTTTATGAAGAAAGACATTTGGATCGGGAAAGTTCTTACAAGAAAGTGAGTGAAAGTTTGCATCTGAAGAAGGATATGGATGAATTAGATCCTCTTCCTTCGGAAAATACACTGCAAACAGTTATTTCTGATGGACAGTTTCCAGCTATGACAAATCTATCTGATACGCTTGATGCAGCATGGATTGGTGAAGGTCACTCAGGTTGCACCACACCCAAGGAGGGTGGTGAGAACTCCACAGTCTGGTTTGAGATGCCGTTTTTATACATCTACCATTCACTTAGCAAAGATTCCTCATGGACTGAACAAAATCTTGATGCCATTGCTGAGTATAATCCTGTTTACGTGTTGTCATTCCATGAATTTAAACATCAGGGTGATGCTCGGATGCTTCTTCCAGCAGGCATCAATGGTACTGTTGTGCCAATTTATGATGATGAGCCTACTAGTATCATATCTTATGCACTTGTATCACGAGATTATCACCATCAGATGTCAAATGATGTTGAGATGAGAAAGGATGGCGTAGAATCTTCCATATCTTTGCCTCTTTCTGATTCCCCTAGTCTACTTTCGCTTATTTCATCTGGAGAAATAGGGTCACTGAGAAGTTTTGGGTCTTCAGATGAGAGCATTTTATCCATGTCTGGGCCCAGGAACTCCCAGGTTCTAGATCCTGTGTTCTTCTCAAAGGCTTTGCACACCAGAGTTTCGTTTACCGAGAATGGCCCTCTGGGAAAAGTGAAATATTCAGTCACTTCCTATTATGCAAAGAGATTTGAAGCTCTGAGAAAGATTTGTTGCCCTGCTGAACTGGATTTCATCCGATCACTTAGCCACTGTAAGAAATGGGGTGCTCAAGGTGGCAAAAGCAATGTCTTCTTTGCTAAAACCCTGGATGATAGATTCATAATTAAACAGGTCACAAAGACGGAGCTGGAGTCATTTATCAAGTCTGCACCAGCTTATTTTAAATACTTGTCTGAGTCCATGAACTCTCGGAGTCCAACATGTTTGGCTAAGATTCTTGGAATGTACCAGGTACGATCTGAAATATTTTGTTCCTTTCAAAAGCTAGTCTAGTTTGCGAATGTTTCGATGGTAGTAACACTGGATATGGGAGTTCATGAACTGTCTCCATTATGATTTCCTGAGTTATCGCTTGTGTCTTGCTTTCTTAAATCTCTTCCTCTGTTTAAATTATTGGTTGCATGGCTGACATAAATGGGAATTCGATGTCCTAAGATGATCAATGTCTTAGAGTTGAATATTCAAGTTACAATTTGAATCTCTGTGGGGTAGACTGGTAGAGTATTGGCTTAAGTTGTTGGTAAGAGCGAATAAGGCCTCAGTTTTGTGGTAAAACACGATTACTACTTACCTACCCCGAACAATATAGGTAAGCATTTCCTGTGTTGTGGAGTGCTGGGACTGGATTGCCTCTGTGTTAACCTGGACTTGGCTATGTGAGTAGACACAGATTTGTGTATAGGTCAGACTTGACTAGTTCGTAAGATTTATTTTCATGTTTTTGGTCTAATTTGAAGTGTCTAGGGTCACACCAGTATTCAAGTGCCCTTATTTCAAATGGAACTCGAGTGCATAATGGAGAGTCAAGGAAAACTCCCCTCTTGGTGCCTGATTATCGTTGTGTTTTCTTCCTTCTTCCTTTTCTTTCATTTGTTCAGTTGCCATTTTTTTATTTAGTTACTGTAATGTGAATTATATATAATATTAAGTTCACCATTTGTCAGTATATTGCCCCCAATGGAATAAGTTTTGGATCTGCCACGGCCTTTTGGTGTGTCAAATCTTATTTATTGGCTTTTTTACTTCCTCCTTTTAATTCATTAATTGCATAAAAGATTCTGTTTTTTCTATCATGTCTATCTTTTTTCCGTTTATTGACCACATTATGGTATATCTGTAGCTGAAAATTTCATCATAAACTCTGCAACATTGTTCCGAAACTCAATTTTTGATTCCTTGGTTATTTCTAAAGGTTACGACCAAGCATCTTAAAGGAGGGAAGGAGTCCAAGATGGATGTTCTTGTGATGGAAAATCTTTTGTTCCGTCGCAGTGTTACACGGCTTTATGACCTCAAAGGTTCTTCTAGGTCTCGATATAATCCCGATTCAACTGGAGGAAATAAAGTCCTTCTAGATCAAAACTTGCTTGAAACTATGCCCACTTCTCCGATTTTTGTGGGGAGCAAGCCAAAGCGGTTGCTTGAGAGAGCTGTTTGGAACGATACATCGTTTCTTGCTGTAAGTTGTAGAGCTTACTTTAAGGTTCTTTTTGTTTTGACAAAAGAACCGTTTTATATCTCATGTTTGTTGTTCTTTTCATAACTTATATCAACAACACAAATATGGAAATTTTTTTTCTACATTGGGTAGGAAAGCATTTTCTTTTAATCTCGCGTCATATGCTTTACTTCAGCTTTAACTTGGCCAAACGTGAACCTTATACTAATCTATAGAATAAAACTATTTCCTTTAGCTATTTTGTGAATAAAAATTTTCCATAGAGAAAATGTTTTCCATTGAACCAAATGAAGCCTTGTTCATTAACTTTGGGGTGGAATGACCTTAAATGTGAAATTTCCATGTTTCTTTTCTTTTTAAACTTAAGCTTCAAGGGGTTACAACATAAAATCATATCCGAGTTCACAGTTCCATCAGTTTTTAACATATAAATATTTTTACAAATATATTTTTAGTAAGTAAAACGCAAGATATATGCATTGCCATTATATGTCAACTTACTTAAAATCTTCTACGGTTTAGAAATCGACACATCTCCATATTCATGTAGGTTGTCTGCTCCCTTTTCTCCCTTGCTTTCTATGACTGCAGATTCGTTATCCTTAGTATACTCTTGTTTATCACACCTTCCCTTCAGGGCAGCACCTTATAGAGCCTTTGGCGGAGTCTTTAAGCACTGAGTTTGTTGTTGTTATTGTTGTACTCTTGTTTACCAAACCCAAGCGTTGACAAGTCGCATTTTCATTGCAGTCGATTGATGTGATGGACTACTCATTATTAGTTGGCGTGGACGAAGAACGACACGAGTTAGTTCTTGGTATAATCGATTTCATGAGGCAATATACATGGGACAAGCATCTTGAAACTTGGGTCAAGGCGTCAGGCATCCTCGGGGGGCCGAAAAATGCGTCTCCAACGGTTATTTCACCGGAGCAATACAAGAAACGGTTCAGGAAAGCTATGTCGAGTTATTTTCTTATGGTACCAGATCAATGGTCACCACCCCCTCAAGTTATTATCCCTACCAGCAGGTCTGTCTCTGAATTTTATGAGGATCAATCTCAACATTCATGCTCCCATGATTGATACATATATGGGTTCCTTATAGAAAAATTACCTTCAAAAGTAGTCATTTTTGTCACTTCACCACCACAACTTCTCAACTTTTTTAGAAAAGCGCCTCCAAATATTGGAATATTTTCAATCAATGACCTACATTAACATTGTTAGCCTTTTGTTTCGGTTACATAAGTGGTTTTGCTAGGTTATATGTACAATCGGGAAAAACAAACACATGTTAATTTTAGTTTAGTTGGTACAACATTATACATTTTAGGTGGCTCTATTTGTAGGTTCAAATCTTTGTCCACACAAGCATGTAGTCTGATTTGAACTTGCACGTGAAGACCATTAAGGGCATATTATTTTACCAATCACACCCAAAGAGGGCACCAACACGCCGTCACCGGATCCCATGAGAACTCCGAAGTTAAGCGTGCTTGGGCGAGAGTAGTACCAGGATGGGTGACATCCTGGGAAGTTCTCACCCTCAGGTTGGGGGCACTGGGAAACAGCCTCTCTTCAGGTTAACACCCTGAAGGGGGAAGGCTGCGTACATCCGCCCCCCAAGACCCTGCATAGGCGGGAGCCCTTGAGGCACTGGGTATATTCCTTTCCTTTTACCAACATGTGTGTTTATCTCCCTATTTTTTGTATAAGAAAATGTGAAATTACACATGTAGCCCAAACAGAAAACTAATGTCGTCAATGTCGGCAGTTGATTGAAAATTTTTAAACTTCTGAAGGTTGTTTTCTGAAAAATTGAAAAGTTTTGGTGGTTAAGTGAAACATGACAACTTTTAAAGGAGTTCTTCGGAAAAAAACCTACATATAGTTTACAATACCCATTGGGTTGAACACAGGGGCAACCCTCTCTAAAGCCCCCATAAATCCTCTCATCCCTATTGAAGGCGGGATTCAATCCCAAGTCTTGAATACCACTTCCCAAAGACTTTACAAGGTGAGCTACCTAACACCTTCAAATGATTGATAATATAGGACGCTTCATGTGAATATGTGCCATATTCAAGTGTATAGTATGTGTCTTTACTATTTTGTTCTTCTCTGATGCATATTTGGTTATTCGATTGTTTTGTTACTTTTTTTTTTTTCCCTCCTTGCTTAATATTTTTATTGATTTTTTAATAAGAAAAAAAGCTCTGTGGATGCTCTTAGCTTTGATTTATTTGAGTTAGTCATGTCTTTTATGGGGATAGTATTGAGATGTTTGTGTCGGCCCTGTGGTGAGTGTCTTGGTTTTTTTTTTAAAGAGGTAAAGACAAGCCCTTTAGATATGCCCTCTCTTCAGAGAAATACCTATGGCATCGAAGGACCAATGGCATCGAAGGAGGAGGTCCGTGTGCAAAGAAAAAACCTCCAACATAATGTTAAAGCTCCTGTGTCCTGCATTGCTAGTCAATCTACTGATCTATTTGCTTCTTTATAGCAATGCTTGAAATTGGCTTGATTATATTGAGTGATTAAGAGATTAGTATCATCCACAATGTCCATTGGAACTGAAAAAGAGTTGATAATAGCTTGACGATTAACTTATTATCCCCTTCCAAAACAATTTTTCTTAGACCAAGATGCTGCGTAGTAAAAAGTGCATCCCTAGCTGCTACTGTGTACGCCATAATGATCAACGCATTACCCTAAGTGGACGAACCAGTGAAAAGCACCTGACCTTGATGATTCCGAATAATGAATCCTGCAGACGCCAACTCTTCACACTTAGATCCATCAAAATTTGTGTTTATCTGTCCGGAAAGAGGGGAGTCCATTTAATCCAATCTCACTTCTAATGCCGACCTTCTCCGCCATGTGACCAACTTCCTCAAAATGTAGATACGGAATAAGTACTTAAATTATGTATATGAAGTATTATTGGTTTTCAAACAAGCGATATTACAAAGGGGTAATGCTAGCATTGGGTGGGGAAGGTGCGGGATTTAGGCTTGTTTGGCCAAACTGGGAAATTCAGCCGCCTTTGAAAAATTTTAAAGTAAAGTTATAAATGTATCTGCTATTGCAATTGGATGATTTTTTTTTTCCAAAAAATTTAACATATATAATTTCGGCAATATAAAGTAGCTTATATTAGAATTTGGTGTAGATTTCTTGTAATTCGTTGACTTTTTGTTAAAAATATTGAATATATATATATTGTTATAATTGCAGTATGCATATTGCTGTAATTGATGTAGTGCATTGTTTTTTTCTATATAAAATTGATCAAATAGAAAAACTCATTGAATTACGATATATGTTAAATGGGTGATAATATATTAAAATCTTAAAATATTTTATTGTACATATTGAAATGACATGATATTAAAGTAATAAATGCTTAAATCTCATGGTATATAAGTGATAGTTTTCATTTATTTAATTACATTTTTTGTTACTCATAACTTGAAAATATGATGGGGATGTATAGCGGTGTATTCGAGCCCAGTTGAGCCCGAGCCTACCAGGCTCGAGGTTCGGCTTGTTAGCATTAAGCTTGGCTTGGGCTCGGCTCTAATTTGGCTTCATTGTGCAATATTTAAGCAAATATAGTACACTAAAAAGACTTGCTTAGGCTTGTTTGGGCTCGTGAGCCTATGAGCTCAGACTTCACTAGATTCAGGCTCGGCTTGACTCAGCTAGAGCTGTAAGTGAGCCAAGCTTTTTGAGCTTTTGCGAGCCGGCTCGGTTTATTTACACTCCTAGGGATGTAATGTAAGGAGACGTGAAGGATTAACAAAGAAGGGAAATATACTTCGGGTTTGAAGCTTAGTTTACATTAAATTAACTCTATTATTAATTTGACACAATACAAATTACAGAACGACTAAATTGATAATAGTAATATAAGGATTAAATTAATATCGGGGATAAGAAATGTGTTCTATAACATAAAATATTCCTTAATTGTTGATCATTTTAAAATCACTCAAATTTAGCAGTCAAAATGTGACAAATTTTATGTTCACGATAAAAAATTGGAAATTGCATTTGATAAAATTAATGTTTCGAAAATAATTTGACAAATTATATTTTGAAAATAGTTTTATTTATTCTTTATTTATTTTTTTATTTTTTTTACTTTGCTATTATTAGTTTGGTTGAAACTTAAAACAAGAAATCTAAAAAAAGAAAAAAAAATTTTAAAATTGTATTTTTATTTTCTATAAAATTAAAAACTGAAAACAAAGAACCATAACTAAGGACATGTTCCATATGGTTTTATTTGTATTTTTTAATTTTTAAGAAACTAAAAATATATTTAAAAGTAACTTTTTCTTCTTTTCAATTTCTTGTTTTTAGTTTTCAACTAAACTAATAAAAAACAGAAAATTAAATAAATAAAACAATTTAAAACATAATTTGTAACTTACAAAAATAACACCCAATAAGGCCTACATCACATGTACATGTGGCAGTATATAAGACCTCCAAATTTTAGAAGTTGTGACTTCTAAAGTAATAAGTATTAACATTAATAAGGTTTAAAAGAAATAGTATATATAAAAAGGGTCTCATCTAAAAATTTTGTTTTGAGCTTGTAGAATATCATGACCGACCCTAGTTAAAGGGAAGATATACAACATCCTGCTCAACATGGAATCCTCTCATTGTCTAACTTTAAGTGTGAATTCCGAGTCAATGTCGAAATAATACCAAACGACCAAAATTAATTTCTATTCAGAAAATTATTTATTCAAATGATATCTATATCATCTTCTGAAAATTTGTAATTCTTTTTTTTTTTAATACTTTTTATTAAAAATTCTTAATATTCAATGCACAATTTTTAATACATGCATGTATATATATTTTTTATATTTTTAAATTTATAATATTTTTTAATTATAATAAATAAATTATATAAATTATTTATTAAATATTTAAAATAAATTTAATTTAAATATTAAAAATATATATGCATTCATGTACTGAACACTCTGCACTAAATTTTAGTTTTTTAGTAAGAAAAAGTTAAACAAAGAACACAAAAAATGTAGAAGATGACATGGATTTAATTGGGTAAATAGTTTTATTTAATAATTAGTTTTGAAAATATATATATATTTTTTGTTAGTATCATTTCGGACACTGGCTTGCGAATCTCTCATTTCTAGGTTTTAATCATGATATTCAACATGCAATTCTCATAACTTTTTCACATTTACGAAAACCCACCTAAATTTTAGGTACGATTTTAAAAATTACCTAAATTTTTTAAAGTTATATCTAAAACTTCTAAAATTTTTTAATGTCATACCTTAATATAAAATTGCTAATATTTGTTAGTTTTTACTATCGTGATATTTAAAAAAATTTTAAATATAAAAAATATTTTTTAAATATTTATAAATTTTTTAGATATTTAAATTATTTTTTCAAATATTTTATAATTATTTAAATGTAAATTTGAATTCCTTAAAATATTTTCTTTTTTTTTTTTTCAAAAACCACGTCAACAAAATTAACGGCGTTAATATTAATATGTGATATTGAAAAATTTTGAAAAGCTTAGGTTCGACTTTGAAAAATTAAAAAATTTAGATAATTTTTTGAAATGGTACTTAAAAATTAGATGGTTTTCACAAAAAAAAAAAAAAAAAATCCCCCTTATATTTTTTACCTGTCATTACATTAATAATATTCTATCTTAAATATTTTCCCCACTTATTCAATTATTATTTAAAAAACAAAAAAAATTGGAAGAAAACAGGAACACAACCCCAACCAATAATTCACATGTATCTCTGTCTCTCTGATTTGTGATTACTGGCGGTGCCCTCAGTCCCCTCCATTTCTCCTTGTTTTATGAATAAATTAATGCTACATGCATTTCTTTTCTATATTTATTTATTTATTTATATATGGTTAAATATAATTAAATTATTCAAAATAGTATTAAGTACTTTGTAAATTAATAATTTTATATCATGCCATTGGTTACTGACAGTGGAGTTATCTGTTCCAAAAATTTAAGCTGATGATGGGTGAAGGTTCGGGAACAGTTTCATACTCTAATAATTAATGTCGTTGTGCTTAAATTTTGTTGATTTTTAAAGTGAGAGCTATTGAAATTTGAACTTGTGACTTCTTAATCATAAAGTTGTAATATCATGCTAAGGAATCATTTCTACCAAAAGTTTAAGCTGATGCGAGAAGACCCAGAAACGGTTTCATACTCTAAAAGGATTCGAAGGAGAAACAGAAAGCCTAACTCGGGTTTTTTTGGTAGAAGCAGGGTCAAGATGAGGTAATATTTTTACTGGTCATTGCCTCTCAAAACTGGGTTTCGGGATCTATTTATAAGCAAAGTTTAGGAGAGTCCAATAATTTGCGAGATTTGGCTATCACATTGATTGGCCGTTTCCAAGAGCTGCCACATTAGAGGTAGCTATTCTTACATCTCGTGATCTCATTGGCTTCAGAACAAACTTCTTCCAGTATTTTTAATATAGATCTTTTTGACATTTCAGTATTTTGTGTTATATCTCAAATTTAGAGGTTTCAGTATCATTGACGTGTCGGAGATGCCCGATTTGACTACAGATACCAAATAAATCTATAAAGTTCTCGTTAGCCAATAAATGACTGCAGATATGGAAAAGCACACTAATATATAGTCATAACTTTAATATAAATGTGCAATAACTCACTCATATCATATGATACCACAAAAAGCCACCAATTATAGCTGCAGTTAGATGTGTGGAATATTAATGTTAAGAACTAAGGTTAATAACTGGGGTGTAAACGAGCCAAGCCGAGTACCCCCTTGTTAGAACTCGAGTTCGATAAGGCTTATCGAGCTCGAGTTTGAGCCGAGCTCTTGTCAAACATTTCTAACCTTTGTTCGAACTCGGTTGGATAAGAATATAGTGTGTTTGATACTCGGCTCGGCTACGCTCGTTAGGCTTATTGAGCCGAGTCGAGCTCGTTATCGAGTTGAGTCGAGCTTATTATCGAGCTCAATCGAGCTTAAAACTGACCCAAGCTTGCAATCGAGTTGAGCTCGTTAATGAGCTGAGCTTTTTAAGTTATTATTGAGTGATTATCGAACTATTTTTAAATCAATACCAATTGTTATCGAGCTCATAATGAGCCCTTAACTAGCTCATATTAAGCCCCTTAACCAGCTCTTATCGAGCCCTTATCAAACTGTTCGTGAACATTAGCGAGCCGAGCATCCCCTGTTTGAACTCGGCTCGTTAAGCTTATCAAGCCTACTCGAACTCGACTCGATAAGCTATCGAGCCCTCTTAATGAACATGAACGAGTACTAATCGATTTCGAACACGAGTAGTTCATCGAACGCTCTGTTCGTTTACACCCCTAGTTATCGGTTGGTTTCAAATACTAATAAGTTTTACTGGTATATTCATACATTATTGTTTGGAGAATCCTCACATACTGATTTTTAACATTGATTCCAAAAGCAGACTCAGATCTAGATTTGCTGTGCATAATGTCCCTTAGTTCTTCATAGCATTTTAAGTAGTTGGGGACAATATGCAAAGTTGAGATACTTGAGCCTGGCTTTGTCCATGTTGCGTATCTAACCAGGGTTTACTTTTAATTCCTTGTCTTTCTATTGTTTATTTTTGACTCTTGTGCATATGGAGGCCTTTCTCCTGCAGTTAAGAGGATCTGTCGTCTTAATTATAAAAAAAATTAATGTTGAGAATTTTATATGTGAGTCAAATG
Source organism: Simmondsia chinensis (assembly GCA_018398585.1). Lineage (NCBI taxonomy): Eukaryota > Viridiplantae > Streptophyta > Magnoliopsida > Caryophyllales > Simmondsiaceae > Simmondsia > Simmondsia chinensis. Next base: position 23,115,701 of record JAGTTD010000017.1, on the reverse strand, counting down.
TAAATTCTACATTGGAATTATAGGAAAAGAGAGATCCAACATATAAGCCTAGTGGGTTACTCCATCTAATGCCATTTGGTTTCTGGATGGAACCTTATTTGAACTTATATGTACATCTCATGTGTGCCAATTCTGTGAGTCGGGCCTAAGGCTCGGTGAAATTTAACAATTATGGTTGACAACTTCAAGGCGTGTTACAACAACAACAACAACAAACCCAGTGCCTCCAAAGGCTCCCGCATAAGCAGGGTCTTGGGGGGTAGATGTACGCAGCCTTCCCTCTTCAGGGGGCTACCCTGAAGTATGTATTTGGACGTACCTTGTACTAATGATTGTAGATCAAGAATGTGTGCACGATTGAGATCAATTTCAATTGACTGTTAATGACAATCATTAACTGACTTGAATTCAAGCCTCGCTTCTCATTTATTTAGAATTAATTTACAACAATCCCTAACCATTCCAAAATAAAATAGATTTAATCATTATGAAAGTGCATGCATAAATAGAGATGTCTTTCAATACAAACGATGACCAACTGAGTTACATGAAAGACGTGTCTTTGAACTAGTAATCCATTGAGGCTAATCGGACTTGTTCCGCACACAATCATTTTTAAACTCAAACTATTTTCTAAATGTCGATACCAATTTTTATGCCCATGTGGCTATATCCTTGCTTGATGAGTGTTACAGAGTCAAGTGCAAACTTGTACTGCAATAAAAAAATTCCAACAAAAATATGGTACCTTCGTATTAAGAGTAAAACTCAATCTCCATCTTAAAATGATGGTTCCAAGCACTATTCCGTGATCGGATTTACCTTTAGTTCTTGTCAACCATACTAACGAAGTACTTTGCATATTGAACTCATTAATAACTAGCGAGTTAAATTTTCTTCATTAATGGTTCTTTAAACTGGACTTCAATCCCATCTCAAGGGATGTTTTGTACACCATGTCTCGTGTAAGACTGACAATGGATCCTCCAAGTTTTGTTCTGACCTCACGCAGCCAATTGTGATAACCCTGTCAGTGATAATTCGTCTCATGACATTGTGCGTTATATTTACCATTATGTATATTGATATAAGCTCTAAATAATATAGACTGACTATCACAATGAATAAGAACTGAAGACATAGGTTTTGTCCAAATAAAAATTTAAGTTTTGTATATAAGTTTAATGCAGATTAACAAATGGAATCTTTTTTTTTTTTTTTTTTTTGGTTTCATCAGAATCCATATCTAGTTGGATCACAATTTAATAGTTTAATAATTTTATATGTTGTCTTATTAAATTATTGAGTTACATAATATAAATAATAAAACACTTAGCCTTTATTTGGTTAACTTAAAAATCAAATTTTTATGAGAAATTATATTTTTCAGGAATTTAATTTCAGAGTTAACTTTTTAGATAATAAGTACAAAGTGTTTGGTTATATATGTACGATGAAAAATAGAACTTTTCAGGGGACTAGTAAAAGACAAAGGAATTAGAATTTATCTGAAGAGGTTAAGTAAATTACTTCTTTTCCCAGTCCATATCGTGCAGTGGTGGTAGTAGTCTTTTAATTTTTGTTGGTTGTGTTACATGTATTTTTTATGAAATCATGTTTTCCTAATCTGTGGCAGTTTTTTTTTTTCCTTTTCTTTGTCTTGTCTCCTATTTTGCCAGGGTTGATTCAGTTCTCGTTTGTACGAGATGCCTATTGTATTGCAACTTTATCACTAATTATCGAAAAAAAGTTACATCTTGCATTTTATAGGAATAAAGCATTGTTAAAGACTTTTCACTTTTTATGTTATGGTTATTTTCTAATAACCAAATTGGAGAAAAAATACTCACTTTACATAAATTTCGATTTTCTAGGTTTAATTTCCGATAACCAAAGAATGACTTAAATATTGTTGATGAAATAATTACAGTTCCCTGTACTCTTTACTTTTGGCAGAAGAATCAATTGTCTCATATGTAGTGGTGGCCAACGGGCCGGGTCGGCCCGGAAACCGGCCCAACCCGGCCCGGTCCGAGCCCGGTCTACACCGGGCGGGGCCACGGGCCTTTTTTTGATGGGGGCTGAGCCCGGCCCGTGACCCGGGCCCGGGAGTCCTAATTTAAAAAAAAAAAATTTATATTACTTTTACTTTGTATTTTTTTAATAAACAAATTTGTACTTTTAAATATTAGGCTCCAACTGCATTGTATTTGTACTTGTTACGTTATTTATTTAATACTATTTACTATTACTTATTATATATTTTATTTTATTACTTATATTTAGTATTATTAGTGCTTGGGATAAAATATATTTGTATCTCACATTATTTAAGCGGGCCGGGCCGGGCCGGGCCTGGCCTGGCCTTGGAGGCCCCCCGGCCTGGCCCGGCTCACAAACGGGCCAGACCCGACCCGGCCCGGCCCGGCCCGTGGCCACGTCTACTCATATGCATGAGTTGCTAAATTAAATAAGTTTTATTATTATTATTATTAATTTTTTTTTTGGAAAATAATTAAATTAAGTTTTATTAGAGGACAAAAAACTTAGGGTTTGTCACGGGCATTCCCTAAAATTTATGTAGCATAAATAAGGGGGAAAAAAAAAAAGAATCTAGTCATTTTCCCCACATTGTTCTTACTTAAATTAATTATATATATATATTTCATGTGAAATGTATATATTTAATATGTATATTTTATTTTATTTATTTATTTATCATAACAAATGCTATTATTATCCTTTTGTAAAATATATGTAATACTCTCCAATCAAAATATATCACATTAATTACGAGACACGAAATTATGACGCATAATACCTTATAATAATGTGTTAATCGATCAAAAAAATAAATAATCCATGTATATTTATTATACTCATCAAATACATATATATATATATATATATATATATATATATATATATATTTGAAGAGTTAAAGAAGTGCAATAGACTACATAGTGAAAACCTAGTGATTCTAGTTGCACAATCCACCTCAATTGATGTTACCAATAAACCATCCACTTATCAAAACTTAGTTTTAAGTCCCCTCACCTTGCATATAGACTCCCCATTCTCTCTATTTTTGGCTTTTGAATCGACCTCTTCTCTCTCACTACTCCGATGTCGTCTTTTCCTTTGAAACATCCCCATCTCGTCCTCCTCCTCCTCGTCTTCTTACTCCCATTCACGATCCACTCTCTCACCCGGCACTCCACATGCACTTCCACTCCTTACCCCCAATCTTGCCTCTCCGCCCTAAAACTCTCCCTCTCTCTCAACATCTCCATCTCCGCCCCCCTCCTTCTCTCCCTCGAGGCCGCGTTCCTCACTGCTCGTCGCCTCTCCTCCCTCTTCTCCTCCGCTTTTGGAAACTCTGGTCTCGTTGAGACCCAAAAGGGCGCCATCTCTGACTGCTATGACCTCCACTACATTACCCTTGACTCCCTGCAGAAGTCACTCGATTGGGTTCGAGCTGACAGCAAGAGTCGTGTGGATGATGCACGGGTTCACGTTAGTGCTGCACTCACTAACAAGGACACGTGCCTTGAAGGGTTGGGGTTTGCCTCGGGACCTCTCAAGCCGGTCCTTGTTGGCGCGGTGGTCAACGCATATAGACACGTCAGCAACTCGCTCTCTATGATCTCTAGAATCCCCCACGGCCGCAGGCTACTAGAAAAGGTACAGATGTTAAACGTATAGGTGGTTTGAGATATTAAGAGTCCTGTGAGTATTTTTTTTTTTTTTTGACAGGGGGGTTTATTTTAAGGTTATTTATATTATAGTACCCGACGTTTATGAAAATAGTAAAAAAAAAAAAAAACCCGATTTTTTGATTTATTTTTTTAGTATTTTAAATTTTTTTCGTATCAATAAATAGAATCTTATCTGGTGTGATGACATTATAGTACCTTAGATTTATTTTTTATGAGTTCCGTGAGGTTTATTTATTTAATTTAATTGAGGTGTTTATTTTAAGGGTAGATTGCAAAAAAATATCATTGTTAATATTGTCTTTAAAATCGAAAGTCCTACAAAAAAACAAAAAAAAACCAACATGATTACTCCTTTTACTTTTCACAAATTTAATATTTTACTCTAATGATATTAAGTTCATGGTTGAGGTTCATTTATCAGGCACTAATGCATCGAATCTCATTAGAACACCGAAGTCAAGTGTTTGGGCGATAGTAGTACCAGGATGGGTGACCTCCTGGAAAATTCTTGTATTACTAACTCTATAAGGTTGGGGGTCCTCGAAAACAGCCTCTCGGCAAGGTTAGACCCTGAAAGGGTAAGGCTACATACATCCACCCCCGACCCCGCTTAGGCAGGAGCCCTTGAGGCACTGGGTCAGTTGTTGTTGTATTAAGTTCATCGTTAAGTCAAGTTTGTATGGTTATTTTGCTTGTTAAAAGTGAGAGGATATGTTATTTGTTGTGATTTTTATAAAGGATTTTCTATTTTTATATAAAAGTATTGGCGTTTTTGCCGGAAGGGGTAAGGCTGGGTACACTACCCCCCGACCCTACGTTCTGCAGGAGCCGCAAGGCACTGGGACTGTTGTTGTTGTTGTTGTATATAAAAGTATTGGCGTTTTTAGTATCATATATAATTTGTTTATTTTCAGGATTTCCTTTTTATTTTGCTTCTATTTCTATATTTACTAAAAGGATTGAAGTTTTTGTATGTCGCAAATAACAATGCAATAACATCACGATTATTATATACTTGAAACTATTAGAGTATAAAACCAATATTGGGCCTTCTCTCATCAGCTTAAGGTTTTGAGAAAGTTGGTTCCTTAACATTTCAAGCCCAATGATATTTGCTTGAAGAGGCATGTTAGAGTATAAAACTAATTTTGGATCTTCTCTCATTAGCTTAAATTTTTGATAAAGTTGGCTCCTTGACAGAAACTATTGCTACAACTATAGTTCCAATGCGTTCCCAGGGAAAACATCTTTAGTACCCACCACGGGACAAAACATGGGGGTCTTTTGCAATTTACACAAAAAAAAAAAAAAAAATCTTTAAATTAATTGTAATATAGATATTATAAATTTAGAAGGTAATAATATATATTTTTAATTTTTATAAAGAAAATAAAAAATATTATAGAATAAAATATAATAACTTTTGAAAAAAGTAGATTTTAAATTAGATTGATAAATTCGAAATTAAAAATAACTGAAATCAGAAAATGGAAAAAATATTGTGGAAAGATAAGTTTTGGATAAAAATTGAAAAAAATGAATTTGAATTTTTTTTCTATATTAAATAATTTATATTCATAAAATATATACCCAATCTACTTATTATGTATAGATAGAATAAAACTTAAATAGGAAGATAAAATTATTAGTTTTTTTTTTTTAAATATTACTTATATGTTTCTTTTTTATAAGAATAAAATATAATCAAAAAAATTAAAAGGGGAAAAGTTGAGAAACTAAAAAACGATATTTTATCAAAATTAAAAAATAGTTTTAAAAGATCCGTAAGATAATTCAAAATTAAAACAATAAAAGTTTTTCAAATAAATAAATTACACAAACATAATAATCCCAATTCTAAAATAAAATTAACCACTTTATCCCATCGCCTTTTATGGGCAAAATAATCATAAAAACTAATTTAACAGTCAATTTAATAGATTGGGGTAAAGTGTTGGGGTGGGCTTCAAGTACTTCCTCGCATTTTTGTTGCGACCTACTTGTATGACCTGGCTCGTTAATTGTTTTGGAGTGGGTTTCAAGTACTTTAATCTCTAATCGTCTTTGGGGGATTCAATCAGGAGTATGCGAGGTCTAGAGAGAGAAAAAGAGAAACCTCGTAATCTCATTTAAACTGGACTTTTTACTTCTTGACCAGTGGTTTTTTCCCATCTCATCGATGAGGTTTTAAAGTTGCGTACAGTTTACCCTTCCGACCCTGTCTTGATGGTAGCCTCTTAAACACTGGACTGTTGTTGTTGCCACCCAAATTAGAAAAAAATCTCAAAAAAATGCTAGAAAAGTATTGTCAAGATGATGTTCACATGCATGTACATCATCCACTTGTCATTTTGCAACAACTTATGACGTTTTAACCCGGAAAAGCCACAAGAAGGGATTCGAACCCAGGCCTCGAAAAAACACTAAAAGAAAAAATAATTCCAGAATTAGCTTAAAAAAAAAATAATTTACGTAAATAACATTTATGTCATTCTTTGACATTTTTTTGATCTTTTTTTTTTATTTCTTTCCAATACATGCATGCATGTCCATTTATGTATAATATTTAGAATGCCGTTTGAATTACAGGTTTGTGCATAAGCCTCCCTTCAAGGCCCGTGTATCGACACACTGATCTTGCTGAACTGTAGAATTGGGTCTGTGTGTCGATACACAAATCTTACGGAAGGATGTGTGCTGAAGTGTGTGTCGACACACACTTCAACACACGGAGTTGCAGTAGGCTGTGTGTTGATCTGTGTATTGATATACAGCTTCAACACATAAAGCAGTTTTGGCCGTTACTTTGCGCGGGTTGATTCAGTTTTTGGCGGTTCTTTTGGATGATGTTTGGAACATCTTTATCCACTCTTTTCATATACATATATATATATATATATACTCCCTTATTGCTTGAAGAAAATACATAAAAAGATCGTGTAAGAAAGACTTGAATTGTTTGGAAAAGTCTTGATAAACATCATTCTCATTTATCTCCTCTATCTCTCCTCTTACACATCTTCATTCCATTTTATTTGGTTGTCGTTGTATTCCCAATACTATTTCCTATGCCGAAATAAGTCTTAGTGATTATACGACCTTGACACTTGAGATCTTTGGTTACCCGATTTACAAGAGTTTGTACCAACAAATTCAGCGTGTTATGTTTTCTTTGCATTCTTCTCTTCGCCATTTGCTCTGATCCATAACCATACCTTCGACCCAAACAGGCAACACTGCCACGGTGGCTGCACCACAACCACCACCAAATTCTTAACACCAAAGACGACTCGGGCCAAGACATGCTGGTGGTGGCAGTCGATGGGAGCGGGAACTTCAGCACTATAAGAGAAGCAATAGAGTTCGCGCCAAATAATAGCGAGTACAGGACAATAATATACATCAAAGCAGGAGTGTACGAAGAGAACGTGGAGATACCAAGTTACAAAACAAATATAGTATTACTTGGAGACGGAAAAGACGCAACTGCCATTACTGGGACTCGAAGTGTGGGTGATGGGTGGACTACCTTCCGATCTGCTACTGTTGGTAATTCTTCCCTTTTATCGCCATTTTGGTTTAGTTTTAGTAAAAAGTAAAATTCGAAAAAACTGAGTAAAACTGTGCAAACTTAAAAAATAATTGTGTTCGGTTAACAAAGACGAAACTGGAACTTATTTGTAGATGGGTCTTTATCTAACTGTTAACGTTATTAGGCAATTTGGTTCGGTTATAGATCATAGATTAGCGGGTCAAAGCTTGTTAGGTTCATGGTTATATGCTTTTAAAGAGCGTGTGTTTCAGCTTGGCTCTGCTCGGTCGAAACTAAACTTGACTCATTTAGCTTCAAGATGAGTTTTGCTCGTTTAGACTCGTGAATTTTCATGCTTGACTTAATCACGTGCTTAACTTAATGCTTCAATTTTATGGTAGAAAGAAAATTCAGGGCTGGTTGAATATATATTAACATTGACCATTTGTGGTTAATGACACAGCCGTATCCGGAGCGGGCTTCTTAGCGCGTGACATAACATTTATCAACGTGGCAGGCCCAAAAAAGCACCAAGCAGTCGCCCTTCGTATAAATGCAGACTTAGCTGCTGTCTATCGCTGCACTATTATCGGATACCAAGACACCTTATATGTCCACACTTTTCGACAATTCTACAGGGAATGTGACATCTATGGCACCATCGACTTCATTTTCGGCAACGCTGCTGTTGTTTTCCAAGCTTGTAATATAATATCCCGAATGCCTTTACCAGGACAGTTTACAGTTATAACTGCACAGTCCAGGGACACCGTTGATGAGGATGGTGGCATCATCATTCAAAATTGCACCATTTTAGCCGATGATTACCTTTTGTCGAACTCCACGTTAGTAAAGAGCTACCTAGGCAGGCCCTGGAAGGAGTACTCACGAACAGTGTACATGAAGTCATATATAGACGGGTTCGTTGCCCCGGAAGGGTGGACCCGGTGGGAGGGGGATCAAGGGCTCGAGACGGTGTACTATGGGGAGTATAGTAATAATGGGCCGGGTTCAGGTACGGATAACCGGGTAACATGGCCCGGTTATCATGTCATGGAGTATGAGGATGCTCTTGAGTTTACCGTCTCGGAGTTTATTATGGGGGATGAGTGGTTGGAATCGACTTCTTTTCCTTACGATGATGGAATTTAATTATGTTAATTTAGTTCTTTTACTTTTAGATATTTAAATTTTGTCTCAATTGTGTAATTCACATTATGTTAATTTATAGTGTAAAACTGACGAAACATTGACGAAGGAATTTTCAATTGTGGGCCATGGGTGAGTTTAAATTGGATTACTTGCATCTGAAATGATCGAGCGACTAAACGTTATGTCAGTAATTTAATTTCAGTTTCACTACAGGACTAAAAATTGAAAAAATGTAAATTATACGAGATTAGATTGACACAACTAAAAATAAAGATTAAATATGTTAAAGAGTGACCCTCTGAACTATATAAAGGATAATATTCAATGAGACCATCTGAACTATTAGTCAGAATAAAAGTGACCCCCCGAACTCTAATTTTATCACAGACATCCTCCAACTATTGTTCAAAATCAATGTGTCCTATCTTACTTCTAATTTCATCAAAACATCCCTTGAACTATTAACTAAAATCAATTTTATCTCATAATGTTAAAAATTATAAGACAATTAAAAAAATTCAAGAAATATTTTATTTAGGTATCCTAGGATTTGATAATATATTTTTCAAGTGTCTTGACGTCTTAAAATATTTTTATGATAATCTGAACTTCGATAATTTTTTTTCTAGGTACCATCTCCATAACTCCCTTATGATTTCTTTAAATTAAGTTAAATTGACACTTTGGTATTCTGAGGCCTCGTTTGGTTGTCATATAAATTGAATTTATACGGGAAGTTGTATTCTCCGATAATTTAATTCCATACATCAACTTCACAGAAAGTAAGTAAAAAATATTTGGTTGTCAACATGAGAAATAAAACTTTCTTGGGGAGGTTAGTTAAAAATAAAGGAATTTAAAATTGTTAAGAAATTTGTACCTTTTGCATTTTGTCAACTTCCTACCAACAAAACAAGAGTCCAAATCTTTACTTTCCGTGAATTTTTATTTCTCGTGTCTACTTCATGCAGACCAAATAAGGCCTGAATGTTACTCTACTAGGGTCTTGATTTGGTTAAAATAAGATTGATACTAGTAAGATTTTACAATTATTTATGTTTTTGTTATTTAGTTGCATCTGTTTTTACTTTTTTCTGCATTTCTGGATACTTATAAATTATTAAGGCCAATTGATTAAATAACATAAATAAGGTATTGCATTATTTTTACCGAAATTATTTGTTAAATGACATAACCAAATTAAATAACTGATTTAGCATAGAGTGGCTAATTGGTCTTTTCGAGAACGATTACAGAGTTTTTTAAGTGCCTGTTTATCTTTTGTTTTTACATTTTTTTTATTTTTTAGAAATTAAAATATCCCTACATTAAATATATATATATATTTTAGTTTTCTATTTTAAATTTCTACTTAAACTATGAAAGTTAAAAAAGGCCATAAAATTTCATTTATAAAACCTAATTTTTAACTTTTCAAATATTAAAACTTACAAATAGAAAATCAATTCCAAACATGCCCTATTGATTTTGATTATGATTAATCAAAACTAAATACTTTACGATACTTGTAAGAAACACTTGAATGAAATTAGCGAGAAAGACAGTTATGTTAGAGTATAAAACTATTTTTGGACCTTCACCCATACGCTTAAGCTTTTGAGATAAGTGGTTCCTTGATATCGTATTAGAGCCTTATTGACCAAGAGGTCACGAATTCAAATCTCAGCAGCTCCTACTTTCAATATTAAAAGCACGAGGTATGAGGCGGGTCTGTGCATGTTCACCCTTCAAGCCCAAACGGGCATTTGCATGATAGGGCGTGTTAAAGTATAAAACCATTGCTGGACATTCATCACCACCACAACAATAGACCTAGTGCCTCAAGGGCTCCCGCCTAAGCAGGGTCTGGGAGGTAGATGGGCAACATGAGGATTTCCCAGAAGGTCACCTATCTTAGTACTACTCTCGCCCAAGCACGCTTAACTTCGGAGTTCTAATGGGATCCGGTGTATTAGTGCCCGGTAAATGAACCTTATTCCTGGACTTTTACCCATCAACTTAAACTTTTGGGAAGGATATTTCCTTAACAAGTTAAGCGAGGTAGCCAATTTTTTCAATTCTTTTTGTACCGGTATTTAACTAACTTTTAAAAACCCTCCATTATTTGTAAAGCACTCCTAAAACTTCTCCGAACCAGACCTCTCTAATTTAGTTTCCCTATTCCTCTTGTAAAACACAAACGTGCCTCTCTCTCTCTCTCTCTGTCTCTCGGTCTATCTATCTGTCTGTTCATCGTTACATCTTTCTCGAAGCCATGGCTTTCGAGGAATTTGGGCAGCTATCAAAGCGAAGGAGAGCTGAAAGGGCAGAAGAGTTTCGGAAAAGGATTATAATTTCTATTTTATCGAGTGTTCTTCTCCTTGCATGCATTGCTGGAGGAGCATTTGCCTACTTACACATTGAAAACCGGGCAGCGGTGTCTGAGGAGGAAGACAGCGCCCTCTCGCTACCGGCCAAAGGCGGTAGCCAGGAAGGGGGAGGTATTCAGACTTCCAACAAGATTGTGGAGATGTTATGCTCCGCCACCGATTACAAGGACAAGTGCAAAGGTATATTCATAGGGTATATTTGAAACAACAACAACAACAACACACAATCCCAGTGCCTCAAGGGTTCCCGCCTGTGCAGGGTCTGGAAAGGGTAGGATGTATGCAGCCTTACCCCATCAGGGTGAGACCCTGACGAGAGACTGTTTCCGAGGACCCCCAACCTGATAGTTTATGGTTATGGGGTATATTTGAAAGAGGCATAAAATTTTTAAAATTAAGAAAAGAAAGACATAATGTTTAGCGTTATTCATATTTTAGTACCCTGACATATTTGAAAATAGTAAAAAGAATTCTGACCTTTTTGAATTATTAAAAAGGCCTCAAGTTTTTGTCGTATGACTCCTAAGTTTTTGCCGTATTAATAAAAAGGCTTCTCTCTGACGTGATGATGTCATTTTTAGTTGATAGAGCTGATGTAATAGCTGTGTTTTTATTAACGATGCAGTGAAATGACAAAAATATCTTTTAATAATCATATTTTAAAACGAATTAAGCAAAAATAGATAACTTCTATATAACACAATATCTCGAATTTTGTGCTTATTACAAAGTAATAATAAGAGAGTTGAAGCGTGCTTTAGCTCATTTTATTGTAGCATTAACAAAAAGCAATTACCACGTCACCTCTGTCGATGGAAAATGATGTCATTACATTTGAGAGGGGCCTTTTATTGATTTGACAAAAAATTAGGGGTCTTTTTAATAATTCAAAAAGGTGATGATCCTTTTTATTTTTTCAAAAAACGTCAGGATACTAAAATGTAAATAACCCTTATGTTTATTATGCATATATAAGAACGCATACCATGTATCGGAAATACGTAACATCTAGCTATCTTCATTGAGTCTAGGGTTGTGCTCAAGGGTTCATTTACCATACACTAATGAGCCGGTTTCAATTAGAACTCTGAAATTAAACATGTTTGGGCAATAATAATACCAGGATGGGTGACCTCCTAGGAAGTTCTCGTGTTATCAACCCTATAAGATTATGGTTCCACGGAAACGCCTCTCGACAAGGTTATACCTTGAAGGGGTAAGGCTGCTTACATCCACCCCCAAACGCCGTTTAGGCGGGAGCCCCTTGAGACACTGGGTCTATTGTTGTCATCTAGGGTTGTGCTCACAGACTGTTCTCCTGCTATTCCCACCAGGAACGCTCTCAAAGGTGGTCCAGTCCAACACCGACGGCGTCCACCCAAAGGCGGTCATCAAGGCGGCTATAAAAGCGGCCTCAGACGAGATAAGCAAGGCATCGAAGAAGGTCGCCAGTATTAAATTCTCAAAACCCGAGGAGAGAGCTGCCTACGAGGTGTGCAAGAAGCAGTTCCGGGATGCCCTTGAGGAGCTCGAAGAATCCATCTCTCATACTGTCCAAGAAGGACAAAGTTTGCAGTCAAAGCTCCCAGATTTAAAAACTTGGCTTAGTGCTGCGATTTCGTATCAAGAAATATGCGTTGATGCTTTCCCTCCAGGTAATGTCGCAAAATTTTCGATTATTATTAGGGTTATAACACCAAATGTCCCTATACTTTATTCATTGTGTCAATTTAGTCTTTATAATTTTAGTTATGTCAATTTAATTCTTGTACAATTAAAATTGTGTTAATTTGATAATTCGAGTAAAATTTATATTAAGTTGTTAATGGAATATTTAATGGTTTGGCCATGGATCGGTTTAAATTGCGTAAGTATGTGGATTTGAAATGGTTAGTTGCATCTAATGTGTGATTATGTCGTTAAAATTACATAAATAACTTAACTTAGATTAGACAAAATGAGTAAATTGATACAATAAATATTGTAGAGGGACTAAATTAATACAATAAGAAAAGTATATGGATCTTTGATGTAAATAACCCTTAAAACTAAATATAAATTTTTAATAAGATCTACAATCGAAAATAGACTAAAACTAAAATAAAACAGTTGAATATTAAAAGTAAAGAGATAAGAGAAAAAAGATAAAAATGACATTGATTTTCATTGATGCTTGTGTTATTCAATCTCCATAGAATTTTGATACGATCTCGAATATGAAATAGACTGAAACTAAAATAAAGCAGTAAAATAGTGAAAGTTAAGAGATAAGAGAGGAAAAGTAAAACATGACATTTGATTTGGTTGACTTCTTGGAGTATAATGATTACTCCTATTTTATGATGCATGATTAATTTTATTTTTTTTTTTCCTGATTATCCTATTATAAAGTAATTATGCCAAATTATTATATCCTAAATACTAAATAAGTACTACTTTGTTACAATCCAGTGCTACCTGTTTGGCCACATGTTAGTTAAAATGAGATATTATACGTTAAAGTTTTTAGAATTGGATTATAAACTTATAAATTGTAGAATATTCTCACATTTAATGTATTTTCGGATATTTACAAACTATTAAGGAGATAGATCATATAATACGAAAAAGGCGAGGAATTATTTTTTTGGGGTACCAGTTAGCCGATATAACCGAACCGAATTATTGATTTACCAAAAGTTGGTTAATCAGGCTTTTCGGTTATGGTAAAGGTTAGAGATTTTGGAGTATTTCAGTTACGTTAACCAAACCGAAATATTTTTGGTACGGTTAACCGAATCATAAACACCCCTAGTATCCATTACCTCCCTGTTGGGTCGGTGTGCGGAACTATTCTATTACTTTCGGTCCATATATCTATTTGGACACGTACCATAATTATTCAATTTACTTTATGATTCAGTCACCATACATTAAACAGGTAATACAAAGAAGAAAATCAGGAGCGCAATGAACAGTACAGAGGAATTCATAAGCAATTCACTAGCCGTTGTCTCTCAGATCTCCACCTTCTTGTCCAAGTTTCAGGAGTTCACGGCGGGCCGCACCACCGGACGCCGCCGTCTGGTGGAGGAGGAGTGGCGGTTGCCGCGGTGGATGGGGCGGGAGGAGAGGAAGTTACTGGTGAAAGCAACGGCGAATATAAACCCTAATCTCACGGTGGCGAAGGATGGGAGTGGCAATTTTACCAACATTAATGATGCTTTCAAAGCCATTCCTGAGAATCGTAAAGGAAGGTGCTTTTTTATATTTTATACTCTATTTTATGTTAAGCCGAACATAGCTCCAAGTGACCCGAGTAACTGCCTAGGACCGCCAGATTTTAGGTTGTGATTTTTAAAGTAGTAGTTGTTAATATTAATAAGTTTTATGATTGAAATTTTTATAATTTATAGTATATGAAAGGCGTCAATTGAAATTTTCACTTGGGGCCTTGAAACTGTCAAGACCGACCTTGTGCGTAAGGATGGCAATGGTCGGGTAAAATCCATTGGTTTCAAGCTATTGTTGGACCCACTGTCATTGTCATATACTAGTATATGGAGGAATCCCGTAAATTGATTTATAATTCTATTCTCAGATCAAGACAAAAATTAGCTATTTCATACATTACTTATATTACTATCTTCAGAGTATCCACTCTAGTCGCGGACCATAGGCAAAGCTGGCACGCATTGTTTTGCTTTACCCATGTTGTGCTTCCAGCTTGTGGTTTTCTTTTTGAGATTTCATTTTATTTCTTTATTTTGCTTCATTTTATTGTGGAGACTCTCTCTATGTTCGTCTTAATTATCAAAAAAAATCCGTAGTCACTAGATACCCATACTTTTTGGAGCAAATACGGGTATAATTAGGGCAGGTCGTGAGTAAGGGTCGAGTATATAGTATAATATCTGCCCTAGGTATGAGGTGGGTACAGGTATGATGTTATACCTGCATCCGCCAACCCATATCCGTCATATTAGGCCAATTTTTATTTTATTTATTTAAGATAAAAAAATAGATATTTGATTTATTCACTAAATTGGGTCCATCATGGATGATTCTCAGAATGGTGGTAACCATGCAATCATGTTAAATACAAGCAAGACTTCAGACAAAGTCATTTGTTGACCTGATTTAACTAAAATTTCATTATGGACAAAAACCAAGAAGTTGTGACATAAATAACCCAATAACTCCATTAATATTGCGCTATAAACTGTTCATGGATGATTATTGGTTATGGGGAATGCAGGATATACATTTACGTAAAGGAAGGAGTGTACGAGGAGTATGTAAGCGTGACCAAGAAGATGGCAAATGTGACCATGTACGGTGATGGCTCTAACAAGACCATTATTACTGGCAACAAAAATTTTGTTGACGGTGTTCCTACCTACCTTACTGCTACTTTTGGTATGTTTTTTCGTTAGTCAAATGTAAAAAACACTTACTTTCCTAATATTTAGATTAACAACAGTTTTCTATCAAATCGTCGCCCCTATAACCTTTCCTAGCAGTCAATGACAACCTTGACCTAGTATTAAAGCACTACCAACATTGTGGCCTTATGACAAAAGATCTTTGTTTTGAATTGTGATCTCCACTAACCGTTCACTAACAGAAAACAAAATTTGTGACAGTGGCAATAGGTGAAGGATTCATTGGCATAGCCTTGGGATTTAGAAACACGGCAGGCCCAGAAAAGCACCAAGCAGTGGCCCTTCGAGTTCAATCAGATAAGGCAATCTTCCTAAGTTGTCGGATGGAAGGATACCAAGATACGCTCTATGCACAAGCACATAGACAATTCTACCGCAGTTGTCAAATCTCAGGTACTGTCGACTTCATCTTCGGCGATGCTGCTGCAATCTTTCAGAATTGCGCAATTGTAGTGAGAAAACCCATGGACAATCAACGTAACATCGTGACAGCCCAAGGTAGGATTGATAAACGTGAGAACACTGGAATAATCCTCCATAATTGTAGGATTGAGCCTGATACAGATCTTCAGTCGAATAAGCAAAAGATCAAGACTTATCTGGGTCGACCTTGGAAGCAGTACTCACGAACCATTATAATGGAGTCCACAATCGGGGACTTGATCCAACCAGAAGGCTGGCTACCTTGGGCTGGGGACTTCGCACTTAAGACTCTTTTTTACGCAGAGTATGAGAACCACGGTCCAGGGGCTAATACCTCTAAACGGGTCAAGTGGGTTGGGTATAAGAAGCCCATTAGCAAGCACGAGGCCCATGGGTTCACCATTATGCCATTCCTTCAGGGTAGTTGGATTAGGACAGCAGGTGTTCCCATACCTGTACAATACGGTTTTTACAAATAAAGGCTTATTCGAAGGATCCACTTGTATATTGGAGAAGAATAATGATATTTATGCTAACGGTTTATCTGATAGATATATATTATGCAATGTGGCATTAAATTCAACCTGCAAAATTTAGGTAGCTTATATATTCGTTAGAGAATGCACATTGCATTATTAGTTACAAAATATTGAGTTAAGAAATAGAGCAGCAGAGTTTTTACATAAGGATAATGCTTTTTATATTCAGAAAAAATATACTCAATTACGTAGCTAATATACCTGATAATAAAATATTAACTCATAAAAAATAAGTAATTAATATTTTACTTCTTTTAACCCAATGATTTTATGTCTAATTGTATGAGCTAATGGTATTGGCGTATTAGTTTTAACGAGCCGTTGTCCGAAATGGCCTGAAATAGAAAAAATATTACCAGAAATAGCATATTTTAAAAAATATTTCCTGGCATAGCCTCTACATCAACATTTAAAATGTTTTTTTTTTTTGGGTATTTGGTACCTCCCTCGAGGGAGGTACCGTTTTTGAGTGGCAGGGTCTACCATTTTAATTTTATTTCTTATAAATTATTAATTAAATAAAATATATTAATTTATTTACTATTATATTATATTTATCTTTATAATATATAAATTATATTTAAATCATGTATATAACTTATAATAAAAAATTTAAATTAAATTATTTATTAAATATTAAATTATATTATCTATACATGATTTTATATTTTACTCATTAATAAAACTATCTAATAATAGTCATTTTTTACATAACTTTTAGCATAAATTATTATCTTTAAAATCCTATTAACCCCTATTCTATTTTAAATTTATAATTATTAATACAACTCTCTCTTCTTACATTATCAACAATAATCTCTCAATTATTATATAAATACTTAAATAATTATGTAATATTTTTTTAAAATATTGAAAAATTATTTCTTAAGTACTCTAAAATTTTATCATTTATCACATAGGTATTCTGACATAAAAATAAATTTAAACTGTAGAATCTTATAATGATAAATATAATATAATAGTAAATAAATTAATATATTTTATTTAATTAATAATTTTATAAAAAAATTAAAAAAATTAAGTAACAAAGATCTGTCATTTTATTAATTAATAATTTTATAAAAAATAAAATTAAAAAAAATAAAGGGCAGGATCTGCCCTGCAAAAAGGGTACCTCCCAAATACCGAAAAAAAAGAAAAAATATTTAGAATGCTGACGTGAAGGCTATACTAGGAAATATTTTTTGAAATATGCTATTTTTGGTAATATTTTTCTATTTCGGGCAACGGCTCAGTTTTAACTCCTAATTAAAAGCGGGTACCAACACGCTGCCACCGGATTCCATTAGAACTCTGAAGTTATTAAGCGTGTTTGGGCAAGAACAGTACCAAGATGGATGACATCTTGGGAAGTCATCACCCTCAGGTTGGGAGCACTAGAAAACAGCCTCTTTTCGGGGGTAATACCTTGAAAGAGGAAGGCTGCACCCCCCAGACCCTGCTTAGATGGGAGCCTTTGGGGCACTGGCCATGTTGTTGCTAGTTTTAACTCCTAATTGTACAAGAGATAGGTCTTGAGTTTAAAGCTCATCACCTCTCCTCTAATGTTGGTTTCCACTTGACGAAAATTCTCGAAGTTTCTGTATAGGGTATCTAAGTGATAGAATTTTGAAATATCAAGGTAACTCATAGTATATACTGAAATGTTTAACTAAGTAATTAATATCTAAACTTCATGATACTTAAGTGATAAATTCCCATAAATAAATTAAACAAAGAAGAGGTTACCTTTTCTTTCCCAGGAGGACTTCGTCTTTTTGTTGCATGTTCTTTAACATGTATGCACTGGCCTTGCTTTAGCAGATGTGCTCGTTTTGTATCGTGACTTATGTCGCTAATTTTTGAAAAGTATCTCTAAAATGATGAGTTTTTACCTGATCTTATTTTATTTTTATATTTTTAAGAAGCTGTAGCAGTAATGCAATGTTTTTTCAATTAATCACTTTTTGGCGATGCCATTAGCATTGAACTAAAAATCGCCATTGCTTTACGCATGAGTTTCAGGGTCGTACCATTTAAAAATTTAAAATAGAAGACAAAAATTGAGACGGTCGAAAAATGTATAAAACGAATATAAAAGTTAGTTTACTACATTGTCAGAAGGTGACTAATTGAAAAAAAATAGATATTTTTTAAAGATTGAAAATTATTAAATTATGGTGATTAAAATTGATTTAATTTAAAGGTATAGGGGCATAGGCACAACTTTAGAAAAATGGTAAATTCCAAGGCACGACAAGAATCTTTGTATTTATTAGATAATATCTGTTTAGTTGTTCCTATATTTTTAACACACGTCAACATCACGGATAGCCTCCGGTGCTCGCCACCATGGCTTGCTACCGTAGGATTCACCTCCAGCAACACAACTACCCTCTTTACCATAGTTTGGGTACAACGACCACCACGAGTAAGACTTGCTTTCATTTCATGGAGTGACACCATCACGATCCACTTGACCTCACCACCATAGTTCACCTCTATTGGATAACTTATATTATTTAATCTTTTTTTTATTATTGTAATAGTTAAGCTTATAAAAGCTTGTGGGGTGTGTAATATAGACTACATGGAGTTTGAAACAAGAAAATGCTGGTATTTTTTAGTGTGATCGGGTTAAATTTTAGAGCAATTTGGAGGGAATTTTCTAAATGTTTTTTTGGAGTGAATTGATGGAGAGAATCAATTATTCTCAGGCCTAAGAAGGTAATCATTATATCGCTCAAACTGATTGTAAGTTTTAAGTCAGAGCAGACCACTTCAAACCATGTCCTTATAATTGCTATTTTTCATATTAGAGTTTATTGTCGTTTCTCCCATAATTTTTCTCTTTATTCTAGAGGGTTTTTCATGTTATATTTTATATTTTTCTCATTGATATTTTATAATCTAATGCATATTGTGATTTTAATTTGTCGTTATTATTGGTTTATATTGTCAATTGAAATCGGGTTCAGTGTTCTGGGCCCCACCCGAAAGTTAAAAAAGAAGAAGTTAAAAACAGGTATTTGAGCCCACTATTAGCTGGGCCATGTGTTCATATTCACAGCCCACAAAGGGCGTTGGCCCAAAACTTGAATCGGATCACTCATATATATATATATATATATACACTAATTATTGAGATCTTCATGGTTATTACATTGATCTATTATATTTTTAAATTTATTTTAAAATGGTTTATGTTTAAAATGGCTCCTGATATGTTAAAATATGTTTAAATTACTTCTTTATTTTCTTTTTCGATTTAAAATAGTCCTTAATATTTTATCCTCATTGAATTATTATTATTATTATTTTTTATAAATATAAAGTCAGAGCTTTAGGACCTTAAGTACACACTCCCAAAAGAGGGAATCCTAAGGCCTTAGCTCAAGAGATGGAGAGAAGAGCACGAGAGGGAGCATGGTTTCAAAGAGAAACACCTGCACTCTCATGACCGACATTTGCTAACTAGTCTATTAATCTATTTGCCTCTCTGAAGACATGGATGAAGGAAATCTGCTCAAGAAAAGAACTGATAATCCGAATATCTTTCACAATGGTTGTAATATCTGTAAGAATGGAGTACAACCCCTTGAAAACCTTGACAACAACTTCATTATTTTCTTCAAGAACAACTCTTTGAATCCCCTTTCTGACAGCATAAAACAGGCCATCTCTAGCAGCAATAGCCTTAGCCACGAATAATAGAAGCATCCTTAAACTTTCTTGATCCTGCAAAAGTGATATCTCTCCTATAATTATGGACAATAAAACCAGCCACATACATGGTCCTGCGTCTAGACCCATCGAAATTAACCTTCATACATCCTTGATTGGACTGCGTCCAGGAAATCCATCTAAATGGTCTCTTGTTGGTTCTGCTGAGATGGTTGACCTCAACTACCCCTTCCTTCAATTTATTTCAAAAGGCCCATTCGTGAGCCATATGTTTAGCCATGATGACCGATTTGATAGGATGTGATTTGATACTATTACAAATGGCATTATTCCTATCTTTCCAAATTTTTCAACAAAGGATAGCGAATTTGGGGAGACTCCCAAGCCTTTTGTACGTTTTCATCTCTCCAGTAAATGTGTGGGCATAGGGGAATGAGTCATCCACCGCAATGACACAATTGCTCCCCAAATGTCACTAGCACGTTGACAAGACAACAATGTATGAGAAATGTCTTCATTCTCTGACCCACACCAAGTACAAGAGCGGGAAGGCGCAGGAATTCGATTGCGAAGTTGTACTCCCATTGCTAAGCAATCATTTAGGGCTTGCCATAGAAAGACTTTGATCTTCAGAGAAATGTCAAGGCCCCATATCCATCTAAACTCCCACGAGTTTCTATTGAAGAGGGTAGGCGTTCAAAAGAACGTGAACAATTTTTTGCTATCCAACCATTCAATCGGCTATGGAGGGAGCTTTCAGCAAGCAGGTAAACCAATGATGACTAGTACAAACTTAGGTAGGTCGATCGTCGCTCATCCCTCGTGTTCTCTTCCTTTAAGGCCCAATCCAAATTTTGAGCTAACCACGTGGCATATTTGATGCTTAAGTCTCTTGTGTTTGTGAAGCCCCAATAGAGGTTATCTTCCACATTCGACTTTGGAACAAGAACTCCCAAGACATGATTGAAGATTGTCTGAGGGACCACCCTTTTAAGCTTCTCCACGTTCCATTCTCTAATTTCAATAAAATCTGCAACTCTCATTGAAAAGTCAACATCCTTCCCATCCCTTATTTAATTATAAAAAATAGGTAAAAATTAAAAGATTGAGAACCAATTTTATCCTTAAATAAAATATTAATTATTTTAAATAAATAAATTGTTAGTAATGAGGTAAAAACTATTATTTTCAAAGCAATGCTGTAATCAACAAAAATAAGAGCCATTAAGGCTCCGTTTGTTTCAGGGGAAAACCACATTCTATGAAGTGGTTTTCCCCTTTTCCTTTGTTTGGTGCACCATTAGCTCACGGAAAAGGTTTTTCGATGGAAAACCTTTTCCCTTAAATGAGGGAAAATGACTTCCCTTTTAAAATGGGGGAAGTCGCGATTCTAAGTGACTCAAAAACCTTCACGGTTATCATTATGCAAATCGAGATCGAATCAAAATAAATCAGACCGCACTGTAAACATTTAATGTCAACATCGGACAAGAATTAGACTGAATAATTAAGAGCAACTTCGATATTACTTTGTTATTGTTGCAACAGAACAACTTTAATCAAGTTGAATTGTTACATAATATTATAGAAGGAAATTATTTAGGTAATATTTTAGCATTTATTACATAGGTTATGTGATATTTCAGTAATATGCCCTGAAGTTTAAAAATTTTCTCATTAATCAGGTATCTTTTACTAAAATTTATTATATTTTAAATGAAAACAATAATCTATATGTATCATATATCATAATGTAATAATTTCTTTTGTCCAAAAATGGTAATATGACACATTTCTTTATAATATATAAGTAATTTTTGTTAGAATATGGACAATCTTTTGGTAATATGATATTTATATTACATCAATTTTTTGGCAGAAATTACCCGAATTTTAATGAAAATTCACCAGATTTTGACACAGTATATACACAAGTGATAAAATTTCTTATCTCATAACACCTCATTGTATATAATAAAATAACAGAATATTTACATGATAAATGCTTAAATTTTAGAATATCGAAGAAATAATTTTTCTAATTTATACAGCTTTGATAGTTAAATTTTTATTTTGTTGCTTCATATATGTTAGATTATTACTTATATTGTCCTATAAAAAGATATAAAATGATTGGTGAAAAATATTTTTTAAAAAAATATACTAAGACATCACAATGGGGAATTAAGTTTTCCTTTGAAACAAATAACGGAAAACCCCACTCGGAATTTATATTTCCTTGGAAAACCTTTTCCGAAGAAAAATTAATTCCTAGATTTTACTTTTTTGTCAAAATAAACGGAGCCTAAATTACTTCAAAAATAATAACCTCAATTACTTTAACAATAATAATTTATTCAGATAATATATTACTAATTTAAACAAATTTAAAAATATTACAAACATTATGTTTTGCGTAATAACTCCACCGATTGCGTTGTTCTGTTCAAAAAAAAAAAAAAAAAAAAAAAAAACTCCACAGATTATGAACTGTGAAGAGAGAGAGAGCACGAGAGAGAGAGAGAGAGAGAGAGAGAGTGAAATTGCACACAGAAGAAAACGAACAATCAAATCTGAAATCATAGAATTCAGATTACTCATAGCGGAATTGTTTATCTTCTAGTTTGGGGTAAAAATTGAAGCTTTTTGAGACCGGTGAACTAACCTAGAAATCAGGGGAGAAAGATATGAAGCAGCAGGTTCAGTCTCAGAGGAATGCATCAATGGCGGCGACAAAGACAAGCTCTCCAGGTCTAGCTAAATCTGGAGCTATCTCTAGAGGTTACAACTTTGCCTCCACTTGGGAACAGGTGATGAATTGTACACTTTTCTCTTTCGATCTCGTTAATGTTTGGTTGTTCTGAATGCAGTTTTCATATTGATATTAGATCAGGATTCGGGACCTTCGGAAATAGTCTCTCCAAAGGGTAGTATCACGTAGGGGTGAGGCTGCGTATGTTTTACGGAGATACTGTCTTGGCGGGAGACTATTTGAGGCACTCGGATGTTGTTGTAACAGATCAGGATTCGGGTTATGGTTAATTTTGGTTTTTGATAGTGGTAGGGATTTGGGTTTAGGCTAAATGCAGTTTTCATATTGATATTAGATTATGATTCGGGGACTTTCGGAAACAGCCTCTCTAAAGGGTGGCACCATGTAGGAGTGAGGTTGCGTATGTTTTATGGAGATACTGTCTCGGTGGGACCCAAGGCACCGGGATGTTGTTGTTGTTGTTGTTGTTGTATTAGATCAGGACTTGGGTTATGGTTAATTTGGATTTTTGATAGTAGTAGGGATTTAGGTTTAGGCTAAATTCAATTTTCATATTGGTATTAGACTAGGATTTAGGGCCCTTTGGAAACAGCTCCGGTAGCACCATGTAGGAGTGAGACTGCGTACATCTTATGGAGACACTGTATTGGTGGGACCTCCTTGAGGCACTGGGGCTGTTATTGTTGTTGTTGTTGTGTCAGACCAGGATTCAGGTTATGGTTAATTTTGCTTTTTGACAATAGTAGGGATTTGGGTTTAGGCCAAATGGAGTTTTCAATATTGTAGATTCTCTCTTTTGATCTTGTTACTATTTGGTTATTCTGAATGCATAATTTTGATATATTAGATCAGGATTCGGGGCCCTTCGCAAAAGTGTAGCACCATGTAGGGGTAAGACTGCTTATATCCTAACCTCCCCGAACTTTGTCTTGATGGAAGCCTCTTTGAGGCACTAGGATGTTGTTGTTGTATGAGATTAGGATTTGGGTTATGGTTATATTTCGCTTTTTGATACTAGTGGGGATTTGGTTTTAGGCTAAAAATCGATGGGGTGTAAGGAATTGTTTGTTTTGCTTTTCTCTATTAATCAATTGGAGAAGTTGGAGTTTGGAATTATGGATGTTTTGGTATCTTCCCAAGTGTAATATTGAATAATCTTTAATGGATGGATCTATTCTTTGATTTGAACATTCTTTTTCCGTGCGGCCTTCTGTTTGTACTTCATACATATCAAAAGAGGTTTCATCCAAAAACCAGTAGTTAATGGATGGAGTAGCTTTCTTAGTGTATATGTTGTTGTTTTCCCTTACAACTAGCCGATGTGGGACGTATCAAACTACCACACTTTGCATTTTGCGTCCACGCGAGTTGCTCTGCACTAGATATTTAGTCTCAGGTGAACTGCAATTTGGACATCACTATCTGCTCCTTATGGTCTGATTTTGCATTGGATATCTAGTCCCAGCTGAACATTGCAATACTGGCATCACCAGTATGCAGTGGGCATGGCTTTGCACTAGAGTCTTCTCTAGTTCGGGGGAGCACTACAATACTGAAGTCACCATTTGAGACTTGGATGTGAGGCTTAAATAACTTCCGTGACAATTGACTTTGCAACACATCACACACCAACCCCCATAAGATCGTTGGGTGACATCAATGACCGGTGAACAATCGACCCCCATGAGGCCTGCAATCCACTACACGAGATTGATGACTCTGATACCAATCTTACACACCTAAAAGAAGTTCCATTCGAGAACCAATTGGCAATGTGTGAAGTAGCTCTCTTAATTTCTTTTTGTGTTCTTCCTCACATTTCGCCGATATGGGATGTATCATACCTGTCCTTTGATTGATTGCAAAGCATTACGATTTCTGAAAATTGTCTATCTGAGACTTGGCCGAAGAGTGGCATGTAAGTTCCACATAAAAGCAACCAAATGTTAATAGGGAGTAGCCCACTTGATTTGTATACTTGTATCTTCTTTATCACAACTTTGTGTAGAACTTATTACGAGACTCGCATGTGGTTACTTAACATGAGTGGATACTTAAATATCTTTTTTCGGGTAAAGAATGCTCCGTTGACAGAGCAACAGCAAGCAGCAGTCATGGCTTTGTCTCATGCAGTTGCCGAGCGTCCCTTCCCACCAAATTTGGTAAATATTTCTTTCCTGCCGCTGTTAGCTTATTCAGGGTGGTGATTATGATGTCTGCTCTTGAGTCACCGGTATGTTTTATTTTTTCTAGGTCCAAGAGCAAGTACCTGGACAGGATAATGGTTTGTCTATCAATACCAAGGACACTGCTTCGGGAGATTCTGCAGCCATTGAGGCAGTTCTGGTCAACACAAATGATGTGAGTAACATGATCTATTTATGTTTCTATGTTTTGATAATGAGTCCCCCAACTAGAGCTTGCTATGCAACTAGGCACATTTAATGTGATGATCAGAATGGAATTTGCAATAACAACAACAATCAATCCAGTGCCACAAGAGCTCCTGTCAAAGCAAGTTCCCCCCATGTGAGATGTACACAGTCTTAGCCCTTCAGGGTGTTACCCTAAAGTGAGGTTGTGTTCAAAGGCCTCCCACCCTAAAAGTAAAAAATGAAACAATAGAGCAATAATAAGCATGCAAGCAACAAGCAACAATAAGGTGGCAACATTTGCAAACATGTAATCCTAGAGGCACCACGAACTAGCTTTGTTATGCTCCTCTATCCTAAACTGCTATGTCAGCTACACGTATTTTAACTTCCCACTTAGCCTATTTAAGACCATCTCCCTCATTTGCAATAATTGCATTGTATCAACTATCCAGTTCTTAGTGTCACCCTTGAAGATATTTTTCTATTCCACAAAGATGCTGTTTCAGGAAGTGTGAAAACAGTTTCTAGAATAAGAATGACGGCTTTCTCATTGACGGCTGAGTATCCGTGGTAAATTTAATCCCTTTGATTGTTGGGGGAGTTTCCTATTCCACAAAACCTATCATTGAGATTAAAATTGGTCCAGACCCATTTCTCAGTCTCTCACACTGCTGAAGTAAGTCTGCGGTTCCGTGTGAGGTGCATGTTTCTTCTTTCTTTATCTGATTTTATTCCTAGTTGACAATTGATTGTCATATTTTTTATGGAGTGAGTTGTTTGGCTTTGGCATGCATTACAATACCTATATAAACAGTAGCTTTGCAGGCAGGTTTACTTGTGCGCATGTGCAATTTCTAATTGAATTGGTCATCATGCCGTGAACCAGAGATGCACGATGCTTGTCTGCTGCCTTGTTTTTGTTTCATTTCCATACATGCCGAGAAATGTGTGCATTTCTGTGAGGTTTATATCGGGTTAGGTCATATTTTGAAAATCACACAGATAGTTGATTACAACTACATTTATCTGTACAAATGAATGAAAATTAGGATATATAGTGAGGATTCTGAGACATAAGATGGACAAGAAATCTGCTTTTCCTTGACAATCTTTTTTTTCTTTACTAATTTCATGACTAAATTTCTATTTAGCAGTTATTGTTTTCGCATTGATCATTAAGTTCATAACATTTCTCTCGAACTACTAAAAGAAGAGATGGAGCTGGAGTTGATTCTTCTTTGATTCCGTGTTTTGTAGTTTTATAAATGGTTTACAGACCTTGAAGCAGCCATGAAATCAGAGGTCAGTCTTATTTCTCATTTTTGACATGTTTGCTAATGCCAGTTTTGAGATTGTCCATAGCATAGCATATCTGATTTATTTATTTGTTTAGACAGAAGAAAAGTATCAGCACTATGTGAACAACCTAACGGAACGCATACAAACATGTGATGGGATACTCCATCAGGTGGGTTTAGTGTTTTTGATCTTTAAATACTCCTATTTCCCTTTATTAGTTCTATCCCAGGGAGTTTTATCCTAAAAATTGTCATCTATTTTTCTTGTTTAAACATAACGCTGAGCTGGCGTAACATTTATGCAGGTGGACGATACCCTTGCACTCTTCAACGAGCTACAACTGCAGCATCAAGCAGTAGCAACTAAAACAAAGACCCTGCATGATGCATGTGATAGATTGGTATTGTCACAAGCTTTACGACTATAATTCATGCTATACTTGCGTTCAACTTCAACACTGGTTGGGGTACATATAGAATCATAGAATCTAGATTAATCTCTTTGCGCCCGCACCCCATAAGCGTGGCTCTTGAAGACATCAAAGATTTAACTGTGGAACTACGAAGAATGTTGAGCATTGTAGTAAAAGTTGAAAATCTTAAAAGCATCTTCATTGTAATTGTTATAAGTTCATTCAATCGGTGATTGGTGATTTGTGCTTGTTTTTAGTTTGTTTCTCTGCTGGGGAATCACTGGAATTTCGCTGAATCAAGGCATTTTCTTAGTTGTTGGCGGCCCAGACCTGATAGTCACTCCCCATCCAGCGTTACCTTTCTGCACTGCCTGAAATAATTTCTTGACTAGTTCATTAGGTGCTTAGAGTTATAATTCCCTTTGTTATGGCTTTGGAATCAGAAGCATGATAAAAACAGTCTATGACCCCGTAGTATGAACTAACATAAGAATTTGCTGTTTCCCTAGATACTTTGAAAAGCTTGTACAAATTTTACTACCGTGATGCAACCATCTTTAGATGTGTTTTAGAATCTATGAATAGTTAAATCTGTGTAATTTATTTAATTGTTTTGTTATTGGAACAGGCGAAATCTATATAGCTTGCTAAGGGTTTGTATCCGTCTGTGCTCACCTTTTTTTTTTTTGAAATATTGCAGTTAATGGAAAAGCAGAGATTGATTGAATTTGCGGATGCACTTCGCAGTAAGCTGAACTACTTTGACGAATTGGAGAATGTAAGCTTTCGCCTAACTTGCATGGATTTCTATTTTCACTGTTCCTGAATGTACTTAATTGTTCTCCCCGCATATATTGGTGCGTTTGTATGTTCATGAGGTCTGCGATATGGATTTTCTATAAGGATGTGATCTTTAAAGTATATGTAAGAATGTGCATAAAACCTGGTCCGGAATTACTTTGTTCTGCTATGCATATCCGTTACCCATCTATCTCAGGCAATTAATAGCTTTTCCAATATCTGGCAAAACAATAGCCTTTCCAATCGACTGTACTTGCAGGATAAATTGTATTATTGTTACCAAGGACAGATTTGTTCAGGTTGACTTCTTTTTTTTAAAGAAATCCTCTTTCTTTCTACTTTTTCACTTATTCTATCATTTGCGTGCAGCCATGGTTTCTAAGGTGGCAGCGCTGACTGTTGTTTGTTGTCTACCACAAACTTTAAATCTTTTGGTTTGCTCCGCTTGGATTGACATTGGGTGGGTGTGAATATGCTTGCTTCAGGTGGCAATTCAACCTAGTTCTGATAGTTCGACTTGATCCAGAGTTCTGACCTGATACCAAAAAAGAAAAAAAATGGTCAAACAAACGGAATAATTCTGGTTGTGTTCGATATAGATTGACTCTAACCTGACCCACGCCCTTCCCATTTTGACTCTGGCCTTAGTTAGCAATCAACTCTTGAATGTATTCTTGACTTTCTTGCCCAAGTGACTTCCCGCTTAGTGCTCACTTGCTCTTTACCACCCTCCATACCTCCTGCGCCACTATGGCACTACTCTCTCACCACAATCATCTTGATTTGTGCCTAATTTCACACTAGCACGAGTAACCTAAATTGATTGTATCTTGATTTTATTTATGTTTTACTTGCATCAGCATAGGGTACAACTTAATGGATTGAAACTGTCAAAGATTCACCAGAAAAGGAAAAACCAAAGTTATTATGGGCTGATGGATTATTCAGTGGCTTGGATTTGGATGGAGGGGTATTAGCTCTCAGGTGTACACTAGTTGGATATTTGATCAGATTTTTGCTGGATTGGATATAGATTTACCATAATCTGCCCATATCCGATTGATTGTCATTCCTAGTGTGTGTCTGACACTTAATATTACTTGGTAGACTGTTGAGTATGCTCCATAGCTTACACTTGTTTAGCGTATAGCTTTAGTATGTAGTTGACTACTTCCTTGATTATTTAGTGAAGATTTAGGAAATTCTGTCAGGATTACTGGAAAACAAGTGATTTGCACGGACGGAATCTTTTTGTTTAGCATTTATTTTTTCATTAAAGAAAGCAATTTCCAAATTATCGAGATGGTTAATTGGCTGTTATGATTCGCGGTGGCAAGACCATTGCGAATCACAGTTGTGCATTATAGAGAAGTGGGAATTTTCAACATTAAGTCTGTCAAACGGGTAATTTCTATATGACTAGGGTCAGTTTCCTCCTATAAGTCCTCGTGTTGCATTTGCAGCCCTTTTGTGGGTCATGGTTTGAAGTATTTGAAAGTCTATACAAAAGAGTGGGTGTAAGGTTTATATATCTCACTCTCCTCAAAAGCTCACTTTAGTAGGAGCCATGGTAAAGTCAAAACATCAGCTATTCATGATATGGCCTGATGAATAGTTGCAATAACCAAGCTATGTGTTGCTTACCTCTTGGTTCAAAGATGACGCAGTGGTTCTATTGTATTTAGTAATGACTAATGGGTATATGCAAGTTATATGTGGACACTTGGGGCTATGCTTTTACACTTTCACATGATGAATATCAGTGAAATCAATTGGGGTGGGGGAGGGGGTTGTGATGGTTTCGTAATGAATTTGCGATTTTTATGAATGGCTCAAGAATCACTTCTTACTGCATCTGCGTAGTTTATATGTGGTCCAAAGGTGCCACACTTTAATGCAGTTGCTTATATTATCCGCATTTCCCTTATCCATTCGGGTTTGAGCATGCTTTCCTCGTCGTTTTCTTTTTCTTATTGCCATTATGAGTTTCTGACATACCAGAGGATGACCATATGCTTCCAAATTTAGGATCATGCAGCTCATCTATTTTCAACACTAAATTGTGTGCAGATTACAACCAGCTTTTATTCACCAAACATGAATGTCAGAAATGAGAACTTCCTCCCACTGTTAAAAAGGCTTGATGAGTGCATAACGTAAGTATATAACCATTCCCTTTTTGATAGCATATAGTTGTCTCTTCTTTCTCTCTAAAAATGGTTAGGTTCTCGTGATTACGTGTTTCCATGTGTCCTTTTAACTTATGTTTGTGCTGGCTTTTTTCTGATATTTCTTTGACTTAGCAAACTTCTCTTTCTTGAACTTAGATATGTTGAGAGTAATCCACAATATGCTGAATCTAGCGTTTACCTGGTGAAATTTCGCCAACTGCAGGTACTATTATTTTCAGATGTATGGGTCATAGTTGCACATTATGATTTGAATCTTATTTTGAATTGCTCGCTATATCATTCTTTAAAGCTACGTTCCAATTAAGGTATTCTTTTTCTTCTGCTTTTGTCAGTCACGTGCCCTTAGTATGATTCGGTCCCACATCCACACTGTCCTTAAAAGTGCATCCTCTCAGGTATATCATTGATATCCATTGCTGATGTGCTTTATGCATTTCGAGAGAATCTATTTAAAGGCCTCTTCTTCGACCAGGTCAATGGAGCAATTAGGAGCAGTGGGGGAAACAAAGCTGCTGTTTCTGAAGGTGTTGAGGCCTCCGTCATTTATGTCCGTTTCAAGGCTGCTGCAAGTGAGGTAATATTTCTGACCAGTCTTTTTTAAGTTTTCAACCAACTTATTACATAGGTCGTATTATACAGTTACATATGAATGGCATGACAATCTCTGTTAATGGACTAGGATAATATGCTGCCAATTACCTCTCCATGAATTAATTATTACCTTTTTTTTCTGTTGGTCCATGTTGTTTGGTCATCATCATAAATGTACTGTAAAACACAACCTTCCCATAGCAGACAAAACTAATTCTGGAACTATATGCAGCTGAAGGCTGTGTTGGAAGAAATAGAAAGTAGATCGTCAAGGAAAGAATATTCTCAGCTTCTTGCAGAATGTCACAGATTGTACTGTGAACAACGAGTTTCCCTGGTGAGTTCAATATTGATTATTCATTCTAAGCGGGTCATTTGCTTTTCTGCATCCTCACTTTACCTTTGCAATGAAGGTGAGAAGCATAGTGCACCAACGGATAGCAGATTACGCGAAGAAAGAGGCATTGCCATCATTGACTCGATCTGGATGCTCATACTTAATGCAGGTGAATTTAACTGCACTAAAAATCTGACATCTAGAAACGATATTTCTATATGTAGTTGGAGTTGATTGCTTATCTTCATAATTAAAAGATCTTGGCCTTATGTAATAGTCGTTTGGTACTTGATTATATGTTAAGACAAAAAATCTATTTTGTGTCTCATATATGTATAGGGGAAACAATGAGGAATAAGGAAGTTGCCACCAGGCCTTGCCTCAGTCGTAGGAGGCAAGTGGGGATAGGGTGTTGCTTTGGACCAAAAAGTTTGGAGTTCGATTCTTCCCTTGAACCTCTCCTTGAGGAGTCCATGACTTAAATGGCTTCTGTGGTGTGTCGCCTCATGGGCCGGGCTTTACTGGGTAACCAGATTCCTCGTTAGCAAAAAAAAAAAAAAAGGAATAAGAAAGAGAATTTGTATACATGTCTGTCTTATGTCAAGGTAGAGCATTCACTCTGTATTTGAGTTGATTTTTCCATGTTGTGAAACATATGCTTTATGGAACTAAAATTTTTATCTGCCTACATTTTATGTTGTCTACAATATCTTTCTGTGATGCACTTTATTTTGGTAATGACAGGTATGTCAGCTGGAGCATCAACTTTTTGGTCATTTTTTCCCTGCTTCTTCAGAGGATGTTTCAAGTTTGGCCCCTTTGATTGATCCGCTGTAAGCTTCAACCTTTCTCTGTTGTAACTTCATTGTCATCTTTTCCGGCATCTGCCTGGGTGTTTTTCTCCAACAACAAACCTAGTGCCACAAGGGCTCCCGCTAGAGCAAGGTGAAAGGAAGGAGGGGGGGGGGGGGGGGGGGGGGGGGGGGGGTGGTTTGAGATGTATGCAACCTTACCCCTTCAAGGTGCTACCCTAAAGGGAGGCTATGTCCGAGGGCTCCCAACCCTAAATATTCCATTTTCTTTTTTTGCTGTCCTTATTTCTGGAATAGCAAGGGTTTTATGAATTTTAATGCAGGTTGTTGGGTTGTGTCTCAAATTTTTTTTCCAGATTTCGAACAGAGGTCTGTGGTGGAGCCTGAGACCATAGCCCAACACTGACCTCCAATGAGGGGTCCGAGGCCTTTTTTATTCGGGTCGGGTTGTACCCGGTTTCTCAATTTTTTTAGGGTTTCTCTCTTGTACTATATTATCTTCTCTTTTCTTAGGGTTTGAGAGCCGTTTTTTAGAGGGAGGAATTGAGGGAGTGAGGGAGGAGGAATCTTCTTGTAATACTCCACAATTTCGATCAATAAAAGTTCTCTACCTTTGGCCGTAGTTTTTCTCTCTCTTTGAGTTTTCCACATAAATACCATTGTCTTCGTTACTCGTTCTCCTTTACCTTGTTTGCTTTTCAGATTTCATTTTAGTATCTAAATCGAACCCAGATCTTGGGTATTTTTGCCGTACACAGGTTAATTTTGATAGAAATAGAGTTACAGATGAAGCAAGGAGTAGAAGTCCTCTTAACGGAAAGATAAGGCATAACCGCCAAAAATCCTCACAAACTCCATAATAGTACCTGGTGTTCAGAGTGGATTTCTCTTGAGAAGTCCGTACACAGTTTTTCTTCATGGAAAAATGGATACAATGAGAATGCAATGTGTTTCTATACCCTCCTGCTCCATCTTGATTGACGATGTTCCTAAAGGAGTGAATCCAACTGGCTACCATATCCTACCCTTTCATCCTCTTTACGAAGTCTTAGCCCATCAACTCCAATTGGAATTGCCTAAGAAGAAATCTAGAGTAGGATTCAATTTAACCCCTTTCTTTCCTCGAAATCCATTTCTTTTTTTCTTTTGTTGATAAATATTGTTTGGATTCTGGACAGCTGGTTGAATTTCGGAATCATTGGTTGTCTTCTCTAAGAATACTAGCTAAAAATTTCAACTCTTTTGGTATTTCTTCAAATGCTTCTGTTAGAAAATATCTTGGTCCTCCAAGGTATACCCCATTCAATGAAATCTCTGCTAAAATCCAAGAATGTATGACAGCATGAATCTTGATTCAAGCTAATCTTGGATCAATCTCTATCCATGTGTTGTAATGTTTTGAAGTCTCTCAGGACACAACTAGCAAAATTGATGAAACTAATAGTCTTTTTTCCCTTGAAAACCAGTGGTGAGTCGAGGGAAATTCCCATGGTGTCTTGGGCTAAGATCTGTAAACCTAAGAACTCGGGAATTTTAGGATTTTGAAAATGCGAAGCAGCCAACTGTGCTTTCATTGGCGAGCTAGGATGGAATTTCATGACTGAACCTAATAACTTCTTGGGCAAGTTGGTCTCTTCGAAATATCTCAGGGAGACTTTTCTTCTATGCCATCCTTGTCATCCTAAACCTAAAGGCATCCTTATCATCCTAAACCTAAAGGCGTCCTTTCTAAAGGAAAATAAATATTCCGACTCACTGCTCATAGTGTGAATCAATCATTGAATGAATTTGCCATCTAATGCTCCAATGTCCTTTTGCAAACAAAATTTCGAATCTTGCGATCGGGGCTAACTGGATTAGCGAGAACCCTCCTGCAAACATTTTTCATTGACTCTATTTTCTCATCTATGATAAGAATGGAGTGTTTGTGAAAAGATTGAAGCTGCTACTACAAACTAAATGTTTGAAACCATGAAGATGGTATATGAATTAGATGGAAATGCTCATATCTAGGCCAAATAAAAGTCAATTTTAATAGGTCCAATTAGTAACCAGATTGTCAGATTTTTAATTGGGGATCATATTGGGAACTTTTAGCTAAGGACTGAGGACCCTGGGGTATTTTCTGTCCTAATCGCTGAAGCAATAGCTGCTCATGATGGTATCGTGAAAGCCATCTGGCTTGGCTGTATTAGAACTCAAGTGGAAGGGGAAAACTCTGTAGGAATTCAAGCTATTTGCAGTGAAATTGAAATTGTCTGGAAAATTCACAATGGGATTATCGATACCTAGAAGATAGTTTGCCTTGAAATTGTACACAGCCTCCCTTGATGGTAGCTCCCTAAAGAGGTAAGATTGCGTACATTTACCCCCAATTCTCCACCCAAAAAAAAGACCCTATATATGTGGGAGCCCCGGAGGCATTGGGTTTATTGTTGTTGTAAGAAGATATTTTGCCTTGGAATTGATGTTTTTGTTTTCCATACTTACAAAGAGAGCAATCGTTTTGCTGATGGGGTAGCTAACAGTGTCGGGTTGATGTTTTCCCTCATTGTTTTTCTGACTATTTACTGCGATGTTTCTCTATTCTTCTTGTTGATGCATTATGTATAGCTGTCTTCCGGTGGTATGCTTAATACTTTTCCTTACCTCTTTGAAAAAGAATTTAAATGCAGGTCAGGTAAACAGTATATGTGGTGGCTGCTCTTTGATTTTATGGTGAACAAGTTCCAAAATAATTGAACTTCTAACTCTGTACTGGACCTTCTGCATTATTTTAATCCGTAATGGCGCACTATGAGCAGTGTGTGGTTTAGGAAAATCCTGTTGCTATTAGTATGTCGCTCATCAATATCGGGTGAAAAGTAGAGACATGAATAATGTTCTATTAATCTCTTATGAGAAAAGAATACTTATGTCATGTGTGCTGGTTGATTTCATGGAAATACACTTCTTTTTTATTCCACACATTATCTGATATTTGTTTTTCATTTATGCTGCTATATTTAGATCTCTTAATTGACCTTCATGGCGTATTATCCACTGAAAATTATTTTCTTAATCTAAAGATTTGAATATTTGTTGTTCAGCCTACAATTTAAGTTATTGTGATTTGACAATTGTGGTTGTTGTTGTTGCTACTGCTTTAGGTAATGCTGTTCGCTTACTTTACGCAGTGCTTCTTTGAACTTTTTGTTTCCATGGACTCCAACTTTATAATTGTCTGTCCCTCTAACCGTAGCGGTTTGTGTAAATTTTGTGATCTAACTGTATTTATAATTATTACCGTATGTAAATGACTATTCTAATGTAATATTATGTGAAAATGTGGTTGGAAATAAATAAGAAGTAAAGAAAAAAATTAGAGAAGTTTTTGTGCTTTTCCAATTAAAATTGGTTGTGTTCTCCTAAAATCTTTGAACTTATATGCAATTCAACTAAAGTAGGGGATGGAACCTACAGTTGTTCTTTTCCTTGTTTTTCTTTGTTGGAGAAGGATGCATATTTCAGTGAGGAAGCGACCATGAAGGACAAGCAAGGAGCTACTTGATTTATTACACGTTATGAGTTGATATGTTACTTGTTAAAATCCTCTAATCGATAATGCTTACATAAACTGAATGTGTGATTACCAAGGTTGCTATTTCCGTATACTAACTCTTGCAGATTTTAGCTCTTCCCCATCCCGAGTTTTGATTTTTTTTTCCCCCTAACATTTAATTGGCTCATTCGTCAGATGTACTTACCTGTATGATATATTGCGGCCGAAGTTCATTCATGAAACAAATCTGGATTCACTTTGCGAACTTGTGGATGTTCTTAAAGTTGAAGTCATGGGAGAGCACCTTAATAGACGGAGTGAATCCTTAGCAGGTTTGCGCCCAACATTTCAAAGGCTATTGGCCGATGTTCATGAGCGGCTTACATTTCGTGCTCGCACACATATTCGTGATGAGGTCAGTGGTATAGAACAGTGTCATTACTGTTTGGGGAGAAAAGAAAGCATATGCTTCTGATCAGATTTTTCACTTTCTCCTTTCATTTTTATCATTTGTTATCATCGTTAGAGAGGATTTACTTAAGCATCATAGTAAGAACCGGCCTGTTTAAAGTGATCATCATTCTATGTTTGAATATCTATAGAATGTTTCCATTAGGCAATGTGATGCTCTAAATGGATCCAAGGTTCGTGCAATCTGAAACTGTCCTAAACATAAGAGTGGCCTTTGTTTCCCGCTTATTTGTGAGCACTTGGTGAATTTTGAGATTTCTCATAAGCTCAAAGGCTAATTTAGTGCAGGATCCAAAAACTCCACCAAGCGGTATCATACCTACTATAAATAAATAAAGATTCATCTTCTAATTTATTTAAAAATTTATAAATAATATATTGAAATAGAACCAAATATATGGATATGTTTATATTGTGTCGTTTGTTTGAAATTTGAAACCTTGAACTTAGTTATAGTATGCCACAAAGATGTTATATAAATGTACATATTATATAAGGATTTCTTGTATCCTTTTCAACTGTTTATTATACTCCTAAAAGTTGCTATAAACTACGGCGTATACGGTAAACTTACCTGCTTCCTCGTATTTTAGCTTGCCACAGGTTTTGCTAGTAAATTAATGAGAGTGATTCATTGTCTAACATGGAATTTTGAACATGTTTACGGTTGCTATACATGTACTAAGCATATTAGGAAAGGCCTCTGTTCTATTTTCATGGTTATGGTTTTTTGGATTCAGTCTGAGTTGGTACCCTGTAATCTGATTTTATGGACATCGTACTTCTAACAAAAAATTATGTTGAGCAACTCTTTCTTTCTATGACTGTATTTTGAATCCTCCTTTTTCTTCCCATTTCCATATTATGTAGATTGCAAACTATTTTCCCCTTAATGAAGACTTGGATTATCCGAGAAAGCTGGAGCAATCTCCGGAGGTCAGAGATGGTGATACTTCTGTAAGTTACTTTTTCCTTATCCGTTGGCCTATGTTGTGATTGTTGTATGTTTATTTGAAGATCATTCAATTTATAAATACGTGTTATTTGTTTGAGTTGATAGTCTCAAGGCCATTTTTATAGAAATTTGTACTAAATGAACTAGCAGGTGGATGATAATCAAGATGTTTTCAAAACATGGTATCCACCGTTGGAGAAAACTTTGTCGCTGCTCTCAAAGTTGTATCATTGTCTTGAACCTGCAGTTTTTACTGGTCTAGCTCAGGTATCAACCAAGTTACTTTCTTGCCGTCTTTAAGTTAGAAAGACCTGGCCATATGCTGCTCTTTCATGGTTTACTTACTGTTTTGTTTTTGCTCTCTGGCCAGGAAGCAGTAGAAGTATGCTCAGTGTCTATCCAAGTAAGTAAATGGGATGGTAAATATGGATACTGCGAGTTCTTTCCAGCCATACCCATCTCAAAATTCGAGTAGTTCTTCTCGTTCAAAGGAAAAATGATATGTGAAATCTGTTGTGAACATTACGTTGAAAACATTTAATTTCATGTGTTCTTGGCCGATTTCTTGCCATAGCTGGCTGGTTTAATGCAATGTCGAAGAAATTTAATTTCATGGGTTCTTGGCCAATTTCTTACCGGAGTTAGCTGGTTTAAGATTGCTTTTTATTTGTGTTTCTGTTGGAAATATGCAGAAAGCTAGCAAACTCATCTCACAGAGGTCATCACCGATGGATGGGCAGCTTTTCCTTATTAAGCATCTTCTCATCTTAAGGGAGCAGGTCAATCTTATATCTCCATTTCAAATTTTCTGTGTTGCAACTCTTTTATGATTTGGTAGTGTGGATTTGACTTGAAAGATTTTCTTTGCAGATTGCCCCATTTGATATTGAATTTTCAGTTACACATAAAGAGCTTGATTTCAGTCATTTATTGGTTAGTGTTACTTGTACCTTTTTATGTCAAAATTCTTCAGAAGCTATCCTTTGTGTCTCCTTGTTTTCAGTGTATCTCTCGTACACAAGATATTTTGACAA
The DNA here is from genome assembly GCA_018398585.1 of Simmondsia chinensis. Lineage (NCBI taxonomy): Eukaryota > Viridiplantae > Streptophyta > Magnoliopsida > Caryophyllales > Simmondsiaceae > Simmondsia > Simmondsia chinensis. Next base: position 23,078,245 of record JAGTTD010000017.1, on the reverse strand, counting down.
AACTTGTTAGTTCTGTAGGAGAATAAGATAGATTTTATTGAGAGATTTACGGGTAATGAGATCTTCTATTCAAGACGTGAAACTGAACAGAGAAAAAGTAAATCCTTGTTAAGAAAATAAGCGGATCAGAAAGTATGTAGTATGGATCCTTCTTAGACCTCACAATTTCTGACCTGATTGGTCAACCCAAACCTGACCCAAAAAAGCTAGGGTAAGCGTTTGATGACTCAAACCCAATACAACCTAAACCCAACCCTGGCATTACCTGACTCAATTTTTAAAGAATCATACTCCCACCAAGAGAAGCAAAACACTGAATAATAAAAGGATTGAGGATTATGTTATTAGTTAGGCTTTTGTATTTATGTGAATGGAGATATGTTCCAAGCATATATTCATGATTTTATATGTACTTGACACACGAAGAAAAAAAGGGAAAAAAGGAAAATTAGTCTAGTTATATATTTAGATGATTGTATTTGAATTAGGTACAATCCTTATTAGTTCAATAGGCGATTCTCCTACCTGTCGTGAAAGAAAAAACTAAACCAACGAAATTGCCTAGTTAGTTGTTCAAGGATTGGTCTGTCTTAGCTTTTAACTTCTGCTTATGGTGCTGAACTGAGACTTTCGGCGGATCTAAATAAGTGGATACAGATATAACTGAAGGCTTCTTTATCTTGTAGATATTAACTCGTGATGGTTGTAATGTGTAGCATGCTAACGGTTTTACCCCAATTTTAATAACAGGAGCATCTTAGGCGAATTCTTAGAGGTCAAGCCTCCCTTTTTGATTGGTCAAGATCGACATCGTTAGCAAGGTCCTTATCCCCTCGTGTTCTGGAAAGTGAAATTGATGCTAAGAAGGTAAGCCAACTGACTAACATCTGGCAGTTATATAACCTCTGAAACTATTTGTTCTTCTGAACCCCTTCCCCACCGCATAGAGTTGCAGAATGCCAGTGATGCAGTGAATACAAGTTTAATGATATCGACACTTCTTCCCTCTCTAAAATGTATTTTTCCATCTTTGCTAATGCATGAACGGAACTGTACATTTGAGTACTTGGCTATTCAATATCTTTGGGCCACTTTGGATATCATGATCAATACCTCTCTCTTTCTTCAAGAGAAAAGGTTAAATCCTATTGAATCACTAATATGAAACGTTTGATGCGTTGGTGAACTGGGATCTACGTTTGTTTGACCTGTTTAATATTTCTTTCTTACTGTTGTGCATGTCCAATCACCCAAGCTTATAATTAGCGTTTTCCTGCTACAGGAATTGGAGAAGAGTCTAAAAGCTACCTGTGAGGAGTTCATTATGTCAGTGACAAAGCTAATTGTGGACCCTTTGCTTTCATTTGTTGCAAAGGTTTGATTTCTCTAACAAGGCCATTAATCTGTGTTTTTGTCATGATCACACTTCAAAAATTTGGTGCAAGGTTAAACATCATGCGTAAAAACTGATTGGTTCTTGTAGGGCATGCTTGGTATCATTTTTTATTTGTAGTTTTGGTGTTTAGAAACTAATGCTAGGGCTTAGAAACCTTTTTTTTTTTTTTTTTCTGATTTTTTGTTCCTTGTTTTAGTTTTCACTTAAACTAGGAAAAAAACCGAAAACAAAAACCGAAACTAAAAAAAACACTTGTTCCAAAATATGGCTTCAGTTTCTGCAAGATGAAAAACTGCAAATACAAAACGACATCAAACAGGCCCTAACACAAAATTTTTGTCTACTACCATTAGAGCAATCTCAAAACTCAGGCCAGTGGCAAATGTCTTCGGCACATGGAATAAATAATGGGTGTTACATAATATAATGATTGTTACTGGAAAATAATTTAGCCATTAAGTTACGACTGTCCCCTCGAAAACTGCTTTTTTGCTACTCTCGAACTGAAACGTGAACTAGACTGCGAGTGTGTGATTGAAAGCATGCTTCTGTAGCATGTATAAGATCTTTTGTATTGGTTTTGTAGGTGACGGCTGTGAAGGTTGCACTCTCGTCAGGCGGTCAAAATCAAAAGCTAGAGACCATAATGGCAAAACCGATAAAGGAGCAAGCTTTTGCTGCCCCTGAGAAAGTGGCTGAACTTGTGCAGAAGGTAAATCGCGCTTTCTTCCCTTTTCTGTTGTTGGCTTCTCCAAATTACCTTCTAGGCCTTGTTAGAATTATAAACTAGTTGAAAATTACAATGAAGTAACCAATATTTGTCTCAATTCTCTGTGATTGGATTCATTCGATGTATCTTTGGTTCGCTCCGTGATGGAGTGACTAGCCTCTTTATTCAAGAATCAGACTCTAACCCAGCTGATCAACCGACCGGATTGTCAAGTCTAATGATATTGCTTGCAGGTAAATTCTGCCATTCAAGAAGAATTGCCCAAGGTGATAGAGAAGATGAAGCTTTATCTCCAGAATCCATCAACACGAACCATTCTTTTCAAACCAATAAGGTCCTACTTTCTTTTACGTTAGCTTATACGAGAATGAAAACATTCTTGCTCTCCATGGAAACATTGCATTTGAAAAAAAATTTGGCCACAATATTTTCAGTCAAAATTAACTTTCTTTAAAAATTTTCGCTTCTAACTAGCTAACGAAGATGACTTTATTCCATAAATTTGTTTGGAGTTTAGGCTTGGCTAAGTTAAGATTATAGTGTGACATATGACGTGGGACTATTATGGCAAACATTTTTCCTCTATGAAGGAAAATGTTTTCCCCTTTCGTTGAAGGAGATCAATTCCCCTAAATGGAGGAAAACATTTTCCACACTTGTTATTATAAAGTTTTTTGGTTTTTTGGTAGGTTGTTATAAAGTTACACAAAGGAATAGTAGAATTGAGGCGGAAAAGATTTCGAATGAAAACAAAGCAAGCCTTAGGCTTTTCAATCGATAATTTAAGCTTTTAGAATTGTCAGTTTTTTTAATATGAGAAGAGTGATCTATTGACAAAGAGGATGAGTTCTAATCCAATTGTCTCCACTATCTATACCAAATATAAATTGTCGGATAACATATGAAACGTATGTGTATTAGATTAAGTCCAATGGGTATCGGTACGAGGGAGAACCCTAGAGTTAAATCCATTTTGGGTCACCGAGTTATTTGAACTTTTACAACAGTTGATTTCTTGACACTCATAATTTGAATTCCGCAACCGGTACTTGTTACTTGAGCATCGTCATCCATGAAAGCCAGAATTGATTATTTTCTCATTGCAATTTACTTTGTAGGACGAATATCTTGGAAGCTCACACTCAAGTACTGTCACTGCTAAAATCTGAGTATTCTGCAGAAGAAAGTGAAGCCATTAACATGGCTTCTATTCCCGATTTGGAAGCTCAACTCGGTAGCCTTCTGTAGAGAGCGTTGCAAATTGTCCGGTGACGCATTTCCTTCATCTACTTGACGACGCAATTCGAATTTGATGGAGTATATACATAAAATTTATTACCAGTGGAGGTAAATTCAATACTATTAGCATTTTTTTTTTTCAGGTATGATGATTTTGGTTGCAGTTTCTGTTTGGGAGAGAGAATTGCACTTCTGATTTGGACCTCCTCCTCTGTACATCAGATTTATTAATGTCAAGATTTTGGGCTAGAAATGAACCAAAGAGTTTACTTTTCCAACTATTACATACAATGGTTCGATTTCAAAAAACCCGTGTTGAATAAGGATATTCAGATATTGATGTCGCATTTGGATCAGGGCTGGCAAATGTGGTTTGTCATGCTATGTCTGTGTTTGTGTTATACGAGGGATTTTAGAAACAAAGGATTCATTTGTTTATTAAGGATCAGGAAGCTCTTACTCAATCAATAAATGGGTAACACGGGGTTTATCCGCTCATCTGTATTCATAGATTGGAGCTAGTAAAAGCGAATCCTAATTAACAGGTGGTGTACTTTCGATCTCTGTTAGTAAAATTCGCATATGGTACATATTCTGGACACGTATTCATACCCTCCTATTTAAAAGGGTGTTTGCGTATATGAGATTGTGCAAAGTATAGATGCAAATGGTGTACATAATCCAAAATTCAATTAACGAGTTGCATGATTACATAGCGTGTAGTATTTGGGGGGGATTATTTTTTCTTACTTATACTTAGGGTGCAGTTACTGTTAGAGCAAAACATATTATTTTCAAAGTAATGATATGTGACTTATCGTGACTAATAATAACAAATTTTCATAAAATCACTTGAACGTATTGCCTTCGATAATGACATTGTCCATGTTTTAACATCTTAATTTTTCCTTTTATCCCTTTTGAATATAAGTCCAACCCAAAGAGTTTTGACGTGTAAAATTCACCCGAATGGATGATGTTTTATTACTTACTAGATTCACATGTCGATACGAGGCATCCGTGTTTCAATTATTTTGGATTATGAATATAAAAAAAAGAAGCATCTTTTGTTCATTAAGAAGCACCAGATCAAAGGGAAGGTGGAATGAACAAAAATCTGTTATGTTTACTATATATATAAAAAGGGCAATATGGTTTGACAAAGGATCGAGAGATGCAACGTGTTTTTGAAGAAAGACTAAGAAGGGCATTGACTGCATTATATGTGAATGGCTTGCTATCGAAAAGACGACATCGCATTCGGAGAGATGATGTGACAAATGAGATGGCAATCCGACAGATGAACGGGTGGATTATACGGTGACTATTGATAAAGTTTAATATCATTCTTGATCTTTTATCAAAATATTTTGCCCCACTTGGTCTTTTTTTTGAAATATATTGTTCTATTTGTATATATTATAAATATTATTTCAAGATGTTTGAGTCCCCTGTGATAGATCCACAACATAATCTTAGATGTGTGAAGAACAGCCGATGATTAGGTTGTACTTAACTCTAACCATTGTTTTAGAAAAGCTAATTTTGTAGGCGACTGGGTTAAGAAGCAAGGACATAATATGGGTTCTGTGACCCACTTCGTTTTCTTAGCCAAGCCCACATTTAGGTTTCGTTGTTTCAGCTGATGCATTAGAGTAAGCCCTTAGACAATGACTCTGATGCTCATTTCTTGTCGGTGTAAAAAAAATATAGGGTTATTTATATCAAAAGTCTTTGTACTTTTCTTATTGTATCCATTTAGTTCTTATACTTGTGTCAATTTAGTTCCTCTACAATTCAAATTGTGTCAATTTAGTCCTTAACTCAAATTCAAGTTAAGTTATTGACGCAATTTTTTATTGCACAATTATGTTAGATGCAAGTAATTTACTAAAAGTCCACTCATTGACTAAAATTTAACCTAACCCATAGCCGAACCATTAGAAATTCATTAATAACTTAGCATAAATTTTACTCCAGGGACCAAATTGACACAATATCAATTGTAGAGGGACTAAATTGACACAATTACTTAAGAGGGTACCAACACGCAAGCAGCGGATCCCATTAGAACTCCGAAGTTAAGCGTGCTTGGGCGAGAGTAGTACCAAAATGGGTGACCTTCTGGGAAGTCCTGGTGTTGCATCCCTCAGGTTGGGGGTTTCTGGAAACAGCCTCTCTTCAGGGTAGCACCCTGAAGGGAGAAGGCTGCGTACATCCACCCCCAGACCCGAGCGGGAGCCCTTCGGGCACAGGGAACGTTGCTTTAATTAAATTGACACAATTAAAAGTATAAATATTAAATTAATACAATAAACAAAGTATAGGAACTATTGGTGTAAATAACCCAAAAATATATATTATAATTGTTAAGTGCATTTTGATCCTCTTTTTCTTAATTATGCCATTTGAGGTACAATGATCACTTGCAATCCATTGTGTACATATAATTCCACAACAAAACTCAAAATTTATATCTTCATTTGCAAAACCGAAAATAAAAATCACTAATTGATCCTGATCAGGGCCGGACATAACCTCAAGCAGTCCAAGCAATCACTTGGGTGCTCCCGGATTTTAGGAGCCCCCAATTTTGAGTTTATGATTTTTAAAGTATCAATTGTTAATATTAATAAAATTTTTGATCAAATTTTTATAATTTATTGTATTTGAAGGGGTCCATTAAAAACTTTTGCTTAAGGCCCCGTAAATAATAGGACCGGCCCTGGTCCTGGTACAACACAATTAGGACCCAGTTACAGAAAATTTGTTTTAATAAACAAAGAAATACAATAAGGTACAAATTTTTTTTAAAAAAAATAATTTATATACTTTTTTTAAAAAAAAATTTAGGCCTGGGATAATCCAGCAGTGAATCTAACCCCAGTTGGTGGCAACCACAAGTTCCCTTCTATGAATTGGGCCACTGTGAAGTTCACTGCATCAGCTGAGCTATTCAACACATGAAACCCGGGCCACTTGACCCGACCTGCTAACCCGGACCTGGGCCCGTAATTCATGTACTCGGCATAATACAATGTGTCCAAGTATTGGCTTGCGTTCCACTCTAACCACCCTTCGGGTCGCACTGCTGGACCGATATATGACTCCATGATAACAGTCCTGGAGTATTGCTTCCAAGGTCGACCCAGATAAGTTTGGGTCGAGTTTGAGGAGGCTTGAAGTTCTGGGTCAGCGGTAATGTTGGAGAATTGGATAGAGAAGCCCGAGTTTTGACCTGGGTCCTTGCGACCCTGGGCCGTGACAGTGTTCTTTTGGTTGGAGAGGCCTTTGCGGGCAAGGATGGTGCAGCCTTGGAAAACTGCTGCTGCGTTGCCAAACATAAAGTCGACTGTGCCTGTAATGGTGCATTCCCTAAAGAACTGGCGGTTGGCATGGGTGTAGAGAGTGTCTTGGTAACCCCTAAATGCGCATCGATATAAAGCTGATAAGTCGGAGTCTGACCTGTAAGCTACTGCTTGGTGTTTCTCGGGGCCTGCTGTGTTTTGAAATGTTATATCTCGTGCTATAAATCCCGTACCTTTGACAGCTGAATATACGAAATTACACGTTAGTCATAAACAAGATAATGTTAACACACAAAACAAGAACAAACACTACGTGCGTCATTTGGTAGCAAACAACATTGAACAAACTACTATTCGAACCTTCACCTCTTTTCTCCATTCTGATCCAAATCGGATCTACGGTGATCAACATTGTACTTGTCGAATCATTTTGTTATAAACAATTTTATTCAATCCTAAATCTGAACAATATTATTCAGTTAGATTCTTGAACCAACATTTGAGCCTTTATAAATGGGGTATTGTTATTGTCATGACAGTATTGTTATTGTCAGAGCAATATCGTCATTTCCAAGAGAATATGATGGCTATTACTTTTCATAAGTCAAATTATTATTCTAACAATAATACGTGGTTTGGATAAAACAAAAGAGGCCTAGATATTCTAAAGTTACACTATATAATAGTAATCAAGTACATGTACATAAAAAACAGAGAAACGCATGTAACAACACCTTTTTGCACGCATGCATCGTCTTGTCAGAGCCACAAAGTGATGCCTTTCAGTGGTTATTATCAGTTCTTTTTTCTTTTGTTATTGGTAATGTATATCGATAGTCGTAAAAGGCATAAAGATTGATGTAGTGGTAACTATCCTATCCCATTGGCTAACGGTTTGAAGTTTGAGCTCGTTTCAAATGATTAGAAGCTTAATGAATGACTTTAGAAACATCAATTAGAAGCTCAAGGCTCGACTTTCGAAGCAACATCAAAAGACTCACGATTTGACTCATTAAGCAACACCGAAGGTCAAAATGAACATAAAAATTGCTGGTCCCCTTGAAGCGAAAAACAAGTTACACTGCTAACATATGGCTTGTGGGTGGGTTGTTGGGCTTTGTTCATGTTATTTAGGGCCTGTTTGATATTGTTTTTATCTGTTTATAATTTTTAGCTTTTAAAAAATTAAAAATCAAGTTTGAAAAATGGTTTTTTTTCTAGTTTTAGGTTTCTATTTTAATTTTCACGCAAGCCAGGAAACAACTTAAAATAAGTAACTAAGAACAAGAAAGAATCATTTTCAAGATGTGATTTTAGTTTCTTAAAAACAAAAGATACAAACGAAAAACATACAAAACCTGTCCTGAGCTTTTGGTTTCCAATTTTTTCCCCTATTTGACTAACAATGGAAAACAGGAAATTAAAAACCAAAAAAATAAAAAATCCAAAACCCAATTTTCAGTTTCTCAAAACCCAAAACTACAAGAGAAAACTATATCACACAATACGATACAAAATGTTATGAGTATAAAACCATTCGTAATCCTTCACCCATCAACTTAAACTTTTAGAATTGCTAGTTCCTTAACATGATATCATAGACTTAATGACCAAAAGGCCATGAACTCGAATCCCAACAACCTCCATTTTAAATATCAACATAATTTAAGCACAATGTATGAGGTGAGTCTATGCACAATCCACTCTTCAAGCCCAATGAGCATTCGCGTGAGTAGGCATGTTAGGGTATAAAACCATTCCCGATCCTGCACCCATCAGTATACGTGTTTGGAATAATTGGTTTCTTGACATAGAACTACGACGAGATACAATAATAATGTAAGTTTAATGCATATACTTACCAAAAGTGGCACTTCTATAGGTGGTCCAACCATCAATACAACTCCGATTTCCTGTTATAACAGTTGCATCAATTCCATCACCAACCATCATTATGTTATTCTTCTTCTTCTTTATCTCCACTATTTCATCATACACTCCCTTCTTCACATATATCACAAACCGCTTCGTCCCGTAGTCGGGGGCGGCCTCCACCGCGTCTACCACCTTGGTGAAGTTGCTGGTGCCATCCTGCGCCACCACGATATCGGGTTTCGGGGTTCCACTTGCTTGTAATAGCCTCCTGTCCTTGGGACTAATCCAAGAAGGAAACTCTGTTGAGAAAAAGTAAGCAACAATAGCGATAATGTCGATCAGAATAGGTAAGCCGTAATGAGAAAGATCTTATTTGGAGTAGAAAAGATTGACACTGTCTCGGGGAATAAACTACTATGCTGAAAGATGATTTTGTGTTACTCGGGTGCATACTGTAATGTTGGTGACTGTTGTGCTGGATTATTAAATGCACTTGTTTTTTGTTAAATAACGTTGGCCAAACCATGGACTGAAAAAGGACACCCATACACACTTGCTTGACGGGCAGGCAAGCATGCACATGTGAGTGTGGTCCCTAATTATCTCTCATACCCACAACTTAATTCAAAGTCTAACACACTTTTCCATATATAAGGGGTGTGTCGATGTCCTCGAAGGGAAATTCAAATTGTTCGGGAAATCTTGTTCATAAAAGATGCGGGAAGAAAGAAATATCAAGTCTATCCACTGTTTTATAGTAGTAGATGACTACGGAGTGAGCAATGAAGTTTGGTCATCATATTCACTCTATAGTCCAATGATCCTCTAAGCCTAAGTCATATCTAGACTGTGTGCTGATGTGTTAGGTAGAGCTACATGCAGTTTTTCAATATGGGACAAAGGTTCTCAACGAGATACACGTATCTATGCAAAAAGAGACGTATCTATAAAAAACAAAGGCTAAGCCTAGGTCGGATCTAGAGTGTGCACTGATACATTAGATAGAGCTACATGCAGTTTTCCAATATGGGACAATGGTTCTCAACGTGATGCATGTATATATACAAAAAGAGACATATCTATAAAAAACAAAGTCTAAGCCTAGGTTGGATCTAGAGAGTACATTGATGCGTCAAATAGAGCTACATGCAGTTTTCAGTGATGCACAAATAGGTTCCTAATGAGATACATGTATCTATGCAAAAAGAGATGTATCGACATAAACAGAATCACTTGTATCATTTCCAATAGACTCACCGCCATGTCTGTAGCCACCGCCACCCTTACCGGCCCTACCGCCCTTGGACGAGTCGGAAGGGGCAGGGACGTCGTGGACCATGTGGAGGACTTGGGTGACAAGGGAGGTGAGTTGGTTGAGGCTGCTAGAGACAAGTGATTTGACAAAGCTATTGGTGCCTTGGAACCCCTCTATGCATGTGTCAACGTTGGCCAGTGATGCACTTAGCCATGTCTTCAAATCTGAGCCTAGGTTCCCTGTGCCATTGTCTTTGCCTGACAATATCGTACATTAATCACATCTGGTTAGATTTGTCAAAAAATTAACTATCTCAAAAGATTAAACTGTCAACTGTTAAGTAAAAGGTGTTAAAAATGGTTTTATATCTAACCCGCAGTTCATTGTGTGAACTCCTATTGAGCTTGAAATGAGAGCCACAAAATTGTTTTAAAAATTATAAATTTACTCGGGCAATAACAAATTTGCATTGACAATAACTTTACCCTATTGAGAAATTGTTATTCTAAAAGGTTACACAGCCAAGTGAATCTCTAAGAATGTTTTTGTATTCTATCACGATTAATACGAGCAATATGATCATAGATCAAGTAATATATTATGTTTCCAATTTTCAATCTGAACTGATATTTGAACATCCTACTGCTATTATTTAAATTAAAAAGAAAAAGAAAATAAAAGAAAAGGAAAAGAAAGAATCAGACCATTGCTTTGGCACATCGAACAATAAAGAAAGTTATTCCCAGTTTCACTGTGGAGGTGTCGGCTGGACATCTCCAATGACATCCGTAACTAAAATATTTTATCACTTAGATACTTTAATATTTATAATAAGAAATTATATTATTTAAAACTTTTATCACTTTAGTGTTAATGAATTAACTTTTTTTAAACGTTTAAACTAATTGAAAAGGTCCAGAAATGCTTTTTATACTTTAACATATTTCTTCATGCGAATGCTTATTTGCCTTGACATATGGGTATTAGCACTTATGTTATACCTTGTACTTAAACTATGTTAATATTGAAAGTAGGGCTGATAGGATTCACCCACTTGGCCTCTTGACCAACAAGGCTCTAATATCATGTTAAAAAGCCAACTTTTTTAAAAGCGGCTGATGGCAGACAGCCCATGAATGATTTTTATACTTTAACACATAAATATCCCGAGATTTAAAAATTTATTACCTAAGTACCTTTTGTTGGAATTTGAAGAGTTCTTATAAAAAAATGCCTACGTGACACATGATTATGGTAATATATATATTATAAAAATAATGCTAATTTATTAAAATTATAAATACAATATTAATTTTTGTACCCAGTAACTTCTACCATATATTGAGTATATAAATTTAATATCTAAACCGATTACATTAAAAAAGTAATATATTCAGTGCCCCAAGAGCTCCCATCTAAGCAGAGTCGGAGGGGTGCGGATGTACGCGGCCTTCCCCCTTCAGGGTACTACCCCTGAAGAGAGGCTATTTCCGAGTGCCCCCAACTTGAGGGTGAGGACTTCCCAAGAGGTCACCCATCTTGATACTGTTCTCGCCCAAGCACGCTAAACCGATTACATTGTTCAACACAAATATGAGATTATTAGACCCTTTTACATTATGTTGATGTTCTCTAGAATTTCACTTCAACTTTATAAAATAATTATGGGTTGTTTATACAAAATTCCTATACTTTTTTAGTCCTCGTACTTTTAATTACGTCAATTTAATCGCTCCACAATCTATATTATGTCAATTTAGTCATTTGGTCAAACTAAATTTAATGATTTTAACCAGCACAATCATGTTAGACGCAAGTAGCCACTGCAAATTCACTCGTTAACTCAATTTAACCCAACTCATAGTCGAACCACTAAAAATTTCATTACAACTTAACATAAATTTTACATTAAAGACAAAAAATTTGATATATTATCAATTATATATGGACTAAATTTATATAATTAAAATGAAAAGGACTAAATTAATACATGATTACGAATAAAGTACATATACTTTTAATATAAATAACCCAATAAAAAAAAAAAAAAAAGAATACAATAGATGAGAATCTAGCATTATTGGACCGCATGAAAATGAAAATGACACGATTTGCATGCAAAGTCACTAATCTAAACACATAATAATAAAGGTCTGTCGGCCAAAACAACACATATTATTAACCATATTAATTCTACCTTATTTATTTTTACCTTTTTTTTTTACTGAAAATTATCTAAATTTTAGGTGCACTTTAAAAAAAAAATCATTTATATGTTATAATTTTTTAAAGTCACGTCTAAACGTTCCAAAATTTTTTGATTTCACACCTTAATGTTAATGCTGTTAACATCCATTAATTTTTGCTGACGTGGTGTTTAAAAAATATATTTTAAAAATATAAAAATATTTTTTTAAATATTTATAAACTTTTTAGACATCTAACATATGTTTGTATATTTTTAAAATTATTCTCCTTTTTTTTTTTTTAAGGCCAGGTGAGCAAAAAGTAATGGATATTAATGGTATTAATATTAAAATGTGAAATTGAAAATTTTTGAAAAGTTCAGATATGAATTTGAAAAATTAAAAGATTTAGGTATTTTTTAAAACTACGCCTAAATTTTAGTTAATTTTTAGTAGAAAATCATATTTTTTATAAAATATAAAAGCGGAGGAGTATTTTATTATTAATGATGCATTAATTAGAGTGTCAATTTTTCTAATAATAGGATGATTTATAAAAAAGCAATTACATAAGTGTAATCAATGCACAATAACACATGCTAAATATCATTAATTACAAAGCGACAATTATATATTGGCGTGTTTACCAAAGAGGGCACCAACACGCCGTCATCGGATCCCATTAGAACTCCGAAGTTAAGCATGCTTGGGCGAGAGTAGTACCAGGATGGGTGACCTCCTGGGAAGTCCTCACCCTCAGGTTGGGGGCACTGGGAAACAGCCTCTCTTCAGGTTAACACCTTGAAGGGGGAAGGCTACGTACATCCGTCCCCCCAGACCCTGCCTAGGTGGGAGCCCTTGAGGCACTGAGTATGTTCCTTATGATCTAACTATTTCTATTTCTATCATTTGTACTGTTAAGTGCAATGCCCAAAACAAAATTGGAAAATCGGGGGCCTTTGAAAACGTCGTCTTTTTAGGGTAGCACTCTATAGGGATGAGGTTGCAGTATATCTCACATTTTCCAGACCTTGCTTTGGTGGCAACACTTTTGTTGTAGCACTGGGCTTATTTGTTTGTTGTTGTTTTAGGACGTTGCAGTCCGATTTGTTACCGGACAATGAGGTGGTTCAAGTGCATTAGCCTATTTTGGTGGGTGGCGACCTCAACGTGCTCAACTGGTGCTTGACTGCTTCTTATTGTTTCTTATGCCGCTGAGCGGTGTCTCGTTTTTTAAACCCATCTAGTCATACATTATAGACGAGCTTCAATCTCCCCTTATTTTCGGTTTTTTGAATTGTTTTATTATTGTGCTAGCTTTACGTATTCCGCTTGTCATTTTTGTGGCTCGCAAAGATTGAATGTAGAAAATCAACCAACTTATCTCAAAAAAAAAAAAAAAAAAAAAAAAAGGGCTAAAGTAAGAACTAATAAATAATTTTATATACTTTGAATCATTCCTATCAATTGTGACTTTGCATAGAAAATTCAAAAAACCACCATACTTAAATTGCAATAATTATACTAAAAAAAAGAAATTTAAGCTCAAAATCTATTGTTTTCAGTTTTTTATTTTCATAAGTATAAAAATCATGTTTTGAAAATAATATATTCATTTTTTATTTTTTATTTTTAATTATCACTCAAACTGGAAAAAAAAAAAAAACTAAAAATCCAAAAAAAAACTCCAAAGCTAAGTTTTTAGTTTCTAACTGTGAATATTAAATGATATAAAAAAGCCTTAAAGTATTAAAGAAAGACTCAAAAATAATTTTATAGTCAAACAATTTTGAGTCAGACCTAATATAAATGAACAAAATTATTATCAAATTTGTTAAATAAATAAATATCTTAGACAAATACGGAAAAAAAAAAAAGAAATGTCACGCTTAAAATATGATATTTTTTCCATACATTGCGGAATATAGCCCAGGTGATTTACAAGCGACTCGAATAAATAAGGCCTAAAAAAACTCGAATAAACTTGGCAAAAGAAACATATAGCTCAGCTAATATTTACTTCTTTCTACATTAAAAATAAATTTTCAAACATCAATTTGATGTCATAGTTATTTTTCCTTCCAAAACTACTTTCTTTTTTAATTAAATTAGCGCAATTTAAAATTTACCAGATTTGAGAATTTATCGCCCAAATCTAACAAATATTCAAATAAAAATAATGACGTGAAATATATTTCTAGCGATATATGTGTGCTACATTAATGTTTTCTCGGATATTATGTTGAAACATTCACAAGATATCGGTATAAGTTACATCATTTTACCACAATCATGTCCCACATTAGTATTTTCGGTAAAAAAAAAGAACAATAAATTCTGTTATATGATACCTATACATTATCTAACTCGTGATCTTTCGGATTAGACGGCTTTAGTATCATGTTAAGGAATCAACTATTTCTAAAGCTTAAGCTGATGGGTAACGTGAAAACAGTAAAAAAGAGTACCAGTCTGAGAAGCAGAGAGACTCCATGAAAGCTCTTCACTAGAAAGGTCAAGCAAGTCAACACAGTCTGACACCGCATTCGCCACCCGGAAGTCACTGGAAACGACACCGGTGAATTTCTCCACCAGCGACGCCACTTTCCGAACACCGTCAATGGTGGACTGTAGCGTGGTGGTGAAAACAGACGCCGGCACGCTTAGGCACTCCCACTGGAAGTACGGAGGTTGCGCCACCACAAGCGCGGCAGTAGAGAGGAGGAGGAGGACGAGACAGAGGTAGGGTGGGTTTGGCATTTGGAGAGAGATTGATTGATTTCGTGGGGTGTCAGATTGAATGAATTTATAGACTCTGTCTCGACGGGAGCGTTTCGAACACTGAATTTTATCGGGTTGTCTTTCAGGCACTGGATTTGGTATCGTTATTGTTGTAAGAGTGAATGAATTTATAGAGAAGTGGATGCATTAAATAGTTTGTGGAAAGGTGTTAAGGGCAGGTAGATTGAATTTATTTATGGGAGAGTGCCTCTCTTTTTAGTGTGTTGAGTGTTTATAGTAGGGCTAGGGGCATATACTCGGATTGCAATGGGACGGGTAAAATTTATTGTTTATGGATATTTGTTTTTTTTGGATAGATATGGGTATAAATGAAGCGGGTATTAGATAGAGTTTGGGTGCACCAGTCTCGTACTTGCCATGGGTACGGGGCGGTTACGGCTATAGTGTTGTATTCGTCCCGCTCCGCTTCGTACCCACCTTGTCTCGCCTTATCCCCGCTATATTTGCTCCATTTTATTTATAGTTTAATTTTTAAATAAAAAAGTGCGTGTTTATATTTAATTACCTAAATTATTTATTAATTTTATAACAAAATATAATTAAATTCTTAAAAATAATATTAAATAATTAAGATCAACAGAGATAGATAGGGTGGGTATGAGGCGGGTAATAGATGATGACTGGATACTCGGCGAGTAATGGAGCAAGTATGGGCATAGAATTGTTGTATCTGCAAGGGCGGGTATGGGACTGTACATGTAGGGGCAGGTATGGATATCCATTTCAAAGCAATAACGAGTAATGGGATGAGTATAAGTATATATTTGAGTGTCGGTATAGGTATGGAGAAGGCAACCCCCATATATGTCCCGCCTTATTGCCATCCCTAGGCACACATGGGTTGGATAATATCCAAGTTCCATTCAATTTATAATTGGGTTGAGCTGAGTTAGGTTGGGTAGATAATTTTATTAGGTCTAATGAGTTTGATTGCTTTGTATCAATGGTCAGGCATTGATTGTGTTAGAACATTTTGAAACAAGCCTAAATTAAGCTTAAATGAGCCTAAATAAGGCGAGCTAGTCTTGAAACACGTCGAGCTAGGAGCTAATCCCAATATTTAAAGCATCAGTATGTAATTCAAACGTCTGGAAATTGAGCTGATCAAGTACCGATGCCTTTGGTGTCCACTTGAAGCTCCCAACCTTCATGCATTAAATAATTGGCGCCATAATTGTGTCGAATTCTCGTATGAACCTCCAATAGAAGGAGTTAGGCCATGAAAGCTACATACCTCTGCAAACGTTTTTGGTTGTGGCTAATTCCGAATTGCTACCCCCTTACTCTTATTAACTTCATGCCAGCCCTTGGACACCACAAAGCTAAGAATTGCTGCATATCTTTACACCGGTGAATTTCCCTAATAGGTTTCTAAACTCGCCAATCATCTACTCGGGGTGCTTTTCTTCGGCACAGGTCTTCCCTCTATCATACTGCAAAATCTAATTAACATGTCCAAATAGATAGATAACTTGTAAGTGCATCCGAATTGATACAATGTGACACTGTAAAGACATGTAATGTTATAAACAACACACAACGTACACTTCGTTATTACAAATTTTTAGTACAACCTAACAGGCCAATTAAAGAAAGAGTAAACCAACCCCAGTCAGTAGAAAGAGACATCCAACATAATTTCTACACTAACGATGTGCTAATAAGTCAAAGTAAATATCGTAGCCGCAACTCATAGAGTTGACATATACAAAATTTACAGTGAAATATAACTATTAAGTTTATTAACTAATTTTATAAAATATATTAATCAATTTTTAGCATTGGCAAAACTTTCACAAAGTCTCATTAGCAAACCAGCTTTCCAAGGGGAATTGGGTCTGTTGGTTACATGTTCTGTGGGTGATTTCTTGACCTTTTTAAAATCTTAACACTTTATTCCCTCGTATCAAAGCTTTAACAGTGTTAATCATATTTAAACAATTATTATTTTCTTTTTTTATTAAAGTAAATTCTATAAAATTTATGACAAATATTTACAAAGTTAAAATACATACACAAAATTTTACGTTATATTTGTGCATTAAAATAGTATATAAATTGAATTAGATTAATCAAAATTTAAAAATAACAGTGAGACGATGACATAAAACTTTAATTTTATATATTCGAACATAAAATTTTCTAAAACTCTTAAACAAAAATTCATTTAGGAACCTAAAGACAGTCTTCAAAATCTGAAGGGATCTACAATAATGAGCCAATAAAATATGCCAAGCTGAAGTTGAAGCAATATTGGTCCTTGGGTTACCGCAAATCCTATATAAGCTTCAATTAAAATTCAATCTAATTATATTTTTGATCAATATTTAACAATCATGTATTACTTTTAAAATAATAATCAAATAAAAACTTCATAGAATTCGACATGTAACTCAAGAAAAAAGCTTTGTGTCACGAGAAAAAGCAACACGAAAATCGCACAATTACGGGTTCAAACCCCAGTCCTCTCGCATGCTAGGCACGCCCATCACCAACTAAGCTACAACCTTCTTTGTGATCCCCTTGGGTAAATAAATATTTAAATTTTCTTGTGATGACATCACCTCAAGCATTTTCGTGTGCTATTTTCTCGCGACTTATAGTATTACTCCGAACTCAATGGATACACTTAAAAAAAAAATGTTATTTTATTGGATACCTCTTTCTTTGCCTATTTTCGGATGTATTATATCTACTCTTTGTTATAGTATGCATTTTACTGCTCTTCAACATACCACTTATTATAAATTTATTATTTTTTGTAAGAAAATAACTAATTAATATAATTTAATATTTTATAATAAATAAAATTAAATGGGAGTGAAAAAGATGGGGAAACAACAATCAAAGCAATAAATTAGAGTTGAAAAATGAAAAGTAAATGCGAATTTGTAGATCAAATTCAATAAGGTTAAGCCATCAAAATCAATACAACTCCAACACAACTTCAATTTCTACATTAACTCCTCTAATCCAATACCCATTTGTAATTTCTATTACTCAAAATTAGTATTATTAAAAGCCTATTTAATTGGAATTATAAAACAAGTTTTGCTCGAGAGCGACATTTTAATTCCTTTTTGGTAATTAAATCTATGTAATTCAAAAGACAAGGTTATAAACGAGGCAATATGATGTACTAATTAGCAGTACATCATCAATTTGAAAAGAAATTAGGATTAGGAGAAGAGATTAAGACAAGAAGAAAGGGGACTAGGGTTAGAAAGAGAGAGAGGAGGGAGAGAAGTAATTGGTTTTCATTAAAGTGTTTCAGCAACATACAAGAGTATTTATATGTAAAAGTAATCCCCAAGGCTTATACTACTTATGCCTTATTATTGTATACATCAATACCCCCCCTCCCCTAAGACTTTCCTTGCCCACGAGGAAAAAAGTGAGGAAAACGAAGACAAAACTCGGAAGCGTCCTCCCAAGTCGAATCCTCCGGAGCATGATCCTGCCAATGTATCAGCCATTGCGTGACGGCTTTATTACGACGCTTGACAAGACGACGATCTAGAATTGCGGATGGCTCCCAATGAACCACAGGCGCATCAGGAACGACGGTTGGTTGGCCCGGGGCTATCGATCCCACGTAACGACGCAACTGTGACACATGAAAAGTAGAGTGAATACGAACGTCAGGAGGAAAAGAAAGAATGTAAGCAACGGAACCAATCTTGGCGATAATGCGATAGGGCCCATGGTACTTGGCCGCGAGCTTGTTATTCGAACGAACATGCGCGGACGACTGACGATACGGTTGGAGTTTAAGATAAACCCAATCAGCAACCCCAAACTGCCGTTCAGAACGGTTCCGATCGGCTAACTGTTTCATACGGAGCTGAGCCCGAGACAAATGGTGCTTGAGGAGCTGAATCGCCTCCTCCCGAGCGGCTAAACTACGGTCCACGGACTCGACATCGGTCTCACCTGGGATATAGGGGATATGTAATGGGGGCGGTTGACCATACAAGACCTCGAACGGGGTAGATCGAACGGCGGAATGAAAAGAAGTGTTATACCACCATTCTGCCATTGGTATAAAATCAGGCCAAGTCGTGGGCATGTCACAACAGAAACAACGGAGATACGTCTCGAGACTGTGGTTGATGACCTTGGTTTGGCTGTCCGTCTGAGGATGGTAACTAGAGGACATAAGAAGATCGACACCCAAAACTCGGAATAACTCTTGCTAGCAAAGACTCAAGAAGACCGAGTCGCGATCCGAAACAATGCTATGCGGAAGACCGTGTAACCAGAAAATCGAATCAAGAAAGACTCGTGCCACTGTCTGCGCTGAATATGGATGAGTCAACCGCATAAAATGCGCATACTTGCTCAAACGATCCACCACGACAAAAATAGTATTCTTCCCACGGGACAAGGGTAACCCCTCAATAAAATCCATCGAGATCGAAGTCCATACCGGCTCCGGAATAGGTAATGGTTGGAAGAGTCCATACCGTCTATATCTGCGCCCACAACCAAACGACCGAAAAGCCGCAGCTCATTATTGTTCCAGACGAAGGTGGGGTGGTTCTGCAGGTGCTGCTGCAGCTCACTGATCAGGCGTGACAGGGCCGGATCTTTAGACCAGGAAGCGCGAACCTCGTCCAATAACGGGGATTGTAAGTTGAGTATCAATATTTGTAAAGTGGCATCCGAAACAGGGATTCGAGAAAGAGCATCGGCGGCCCGATTTTCACTACCTTTCTTGTACTCAATGCTATAGGTAAAACCCATGAGCTTCGACAACCAAGCCCATTGCAATGGAGTGTTAATAGTTTGCTCAAGTAAAAATTTGAGGCTTTGTTGATCCACCCGAAGTATGAAGTGACGGTCCGACAAATAATGCTCCCATTTACGAATCGCGAGAAAAATGGCCATCAATTCCCATTCATAAACTGATAAAGCTTGGTGCGTAGGTGAAAGAGCCTTGCTTAAGTATGCGATTGGGTGCCCATCTTGAATCAAAACCGCCCCTAAGCCACGGCTCGACGCATCCTTCTCAACCATGAATGTCTTGGAAAAATTAGGAAGGACAAGAACAGGAGCACAAGTTAAAGCGTCCTTTAGCTCCTCAAAATCATGTTGGGCATCGGTAGACCACGAGAACGAATCACGTTTAAGTAATTCGGTTAAAGGTTTGCTAATAGAACCATAATTGCGTATAAAACGACGATAATACCCGGCCAAACCAAGAAAACCCCGAAGTTGTTTGACGTTAATGGGACGCGGCCAATCATGCACAGCCTGAATTTTACTCTGGTCCGTATATACACCCCGAGCCGAGGTACGGTGCCCCAAGTAGTCAATTTCGACCAACAAAAATTCGCACTTGGATTGCTTGGCATACAAATAGTGGGCATGCATCAACCCAAAGGTAAGGCGCAGATGACATAAATGTGTGCGGACATTGGGACTATAAATGAGGATGTCATCGAAAAATACGAGAATAAATTTGGGCAAATAGGGCTGAAAAATTGAATTCATCAGCCCTTGAAAAGTAGCCGGGGCGTTCATTAGACCGAACATCATAACAAGAAATTCATAATGACCCTGATGCGTGGGAAAAGCGGTCTTGTAAATATCCCCATCACGCATGCGTACCTGATGGTACCCACTGCGAAGGTCGAGTTTCGAGAACACAACAGACCCACAAAGCTCATCTAGTAGTTCCTCGACCACAGGAATCGGAAACTTATTCTTAACAGTCTTACGGTTTGACTCTCGGTAATCAACACACATGTGCCAAGAACCATCTTTTTTCTTGACCAAAATGAAGGGAGAAGCATAAGGGTTGTTGCTAGGACGGATGATACCCCTGTCCAACATATCGGAAATCATGGACTCAATGGCAATCTTTTGCATCAGAGGGTGTCTATATGGCCGAAGATTAACCGGAGTTTCACCCGGTTTAAGCGTAATACCGTGATCATGTAACGGCTGAGAAGGGGGAAGCGAGCGTGCTGTGTCAAACAACGATCCAAACTCGAGTAATAAATCATTTAAGTCCGACCAAACCTCATCCGGAAACAAAGCCGAAGGGTCCGGTGGTCTTGGTGCGTGAATAGAAAATAAGGATGGAACCGGAATAAGAACCGAATGAATAACAGAACTCGAAATAGAAAGTTTGAGCAAACTTTTCTTACCCGTAGAATGGAAAGATGTGGGGTTCCCATAGAGCTTGCGGGTTTCTCCATTATAGCGAAATTCCATAAGCAAACGATCAAAGTCCCATGTAATCGAAGTGGACAACCACTAAATCCCAAGCACCATATCGCAACCTTCGAGAGCGAGCAACAATACATCACAAGAGTAAACATGTCCCTGAGACGACCAAGAGAAAAAGCTGCAGGACTCAGAACAAAAGAGACAACTCTCGTCAGCCACAGTAACCATCATACGAGCAATGGGTGTAGAGACACACCCGACACCACGAGCGGCGGTAACATCTAAAAAGTTGTGAGTACTGCCACTGTCAATAAGGATGTGCAATGGATGTCGGTGATAAAAACCCGTAATGCGCATTGTGTTATATGATGTGACACCATACAAAGCGTGACAAGACAACCGAGGGGCCTCGGCATTAATAACCTCATCAACATCGATAGGAAGAGGTTCAGTATCCTCATCCCCCGACTCCTCCATCGGCCCAGTAATGAGTTGTAATTGAGGATTTTTTGCTTTACAAAATTTCATGTGCCCAGATACAAACGGATCATTACAGAAAAAACAAAGGCCTTTCGTATGGCGATCCTCCACTTCAGCGGCGGACATCGTACGAGAGTCACGACGCATAAGGCGAGAATATGAACCCAGTGTACCTGAAGGTCGGGGTATCGAACCAGCCGAACTCATATTGGTCTGCGTAGTAGGACGCAGTGACGAATGGCGAGCTGAATTTGGGGAAGAGGAGCGTAAAATTGTAAGGACATGTTGTTCCTGTAAGCGTGCTAGGCGCATCGCGTGTTGCAATGTCTTGGGTTGCAACATAAGCACCGGAAAACGAATATTATCACGAAGGCCCTCAATAAAGCAAGAAACCAAATAGTCCTCAGTCAAGCTTAAACGTGGAACTAAATGGTCAAATTGATGTTGCTATTCTAGAATAGTACCGGTTTGGCGCAAGTGCATAAGCTCAGACATCGGATTGTCGTGAGCAGCCCCAAAACGATGAAGTAAAAGATCCGAATAATCCGACCACGCAATGTGCTCAAGCGGAATAGTCAGTGTTTTAACAAAAGCCCAATGCCATTCTAGGGCATCATTTTCCAAGTGTAACGAAGCTAATTTGACCTTAGCATCATCCGGAGTGTGATCTATTGTGAAAAATTGTTCGGACTTCCAAAGCCAATTTTTAATATCAGGACCCCCAGCATATCGAGGAAAATCAATCTTAGAAAGACGAGTATTAAACTAATACAAGGAAGGACTCGAAGAACTCATACCAGAGACCGGAACCGAGGTGGTTACCGGTGGTGGCGCCGAAAAATTGTCCGGAAGCGGAAGAATGCCCGGCGAGGTGCGTGACTGGTTTGCACAGAGGTCTTGTAGCATAGACATCATTCTCGACTGCGAATCTTTAATCGAAGCAACATCAATCTTGACATCAGTGACTTGCGTTTGCAGTTCGGCCACCGTGTCCGACAACAGGCGCTGCCGGTCGTCGTTAGCTGCAAAACGCTCATTCAGTTGGCCCTGAATTCGAGCCTCTGATTCTTCAAATCATGACTCCAATCAACGAAATTCGGAAATGCTACGAGTATTGTCCGCCATTGATGAATCAAACGCAGCAAGAACCCAAATCTGATACCAATTGATGTAATAATTAGTAGTACATCATCAATTTGATAAGAAATTAGGATTAGGAGAAGAGATTAAGAGAAGAAGAAAGGGGATTAGGGTTAGAAAGAAAGACAGAGAGAGAGAGAGAGAGAGAGAGATAGAAAGAGGAGGGAGAGAAGTAATTGGTTTTCATTAAAGTGTTTCAGCAACATACAAGAGTATTTATATGTAAAAGTAATCCCCAAGGCTTATACTACTTATGTCTTATTATTGTATACGTCACAATAGCGCTGGTAACTCATATCTAAGAAAGCATAACACTATATGATTTGAGCCAAAAATCTATGAGGCGAACGCTCAACACACACACACAAGTCCTATAGTACCCGTTTTACTTACAGAAGCTCTATCGACATTCCACTTAAGGGTACTTGTGAAGGCTTGACCCTCTCAATGCTCGATTTACTCCTGATAATGCTTGAACAATAATAATATAGGGGGATGACTCTTATGAGAAGATAAGAGATGAGAGGATAAATTTTGGGCCACACATTTAATTAAAGTTACACATTTAGTTAAAGTGGGGGAAAGGAGTGATGGCAGCTTAGAGGAAGACGATATCAGCAGTCAAATGAGTGGTCTAAAATGTTCCCTCTCTCTCTCACATTCTCATAGGTGTTATGCGCGCTCTTTCTCTCACATTTTACAGCTCTGTTAAATTTCCACCAAGCCTTTTTAGGCTCGACCCACCGAGTTGGAATATACGATATCTACATATAAGTCCAAGTGGGGTTCCATCCTAAAACCAATTGGCAATAGGTGGAGTAACCCACTAGTCTTATAAATTGATCCATTTACTTTCACCTCTGCTATGTGAGATTCACATTTTAACTCACATGTGGAGTTCTTACTCTTAACACTCCCACTTACATGTGATTCTAAGACAAACACACCATTTGCCTTCTCCGATTTAATTGGATTTAACATTGGAGAGGCCCTCGGTGCAACAAATTCAAATGCACCCCTCTTTTCCAGGACACAGTGCGACAAACAAGAGATCGGGATCATGAAACCGCTTTGATACCGTGTTCAACTTCATTGAGCCTTTGGGCCCATCCCACGAAGTTGGAATATATGAGATCCACATATGAGCCCAAGTGGGGTTCCATCCTAAAACCAATTGGTAATAGGTAAAGTAATCTACTAGTCTTATAAATTGATCCGTTTACTCTCACCTTTTCGACGTGGGATTCTAATTACTAGGCTTACATGTGGAGTCCCAACAAGCTCAAGTTTCACTAAACTCGGATTCAACTGAAAAAGTTAAACAAGCTGAACCTTTTGAACTTTATAACTAGTCAGCTCGCAAGCTCGGTTGAGTTACACCCTGGATTGGGGGGCCGAATAACAAAAAATAGCAATAAATGAGGATTACGAAAACCAATTGTACACATGGAAAGACAACTATGTCTCGATAAAGAGAGGCTGCTCGTCACCACCACACTTAATGTGCTTTTCAGGGGACGCGGTTTTGGGGTGCCCGAATCTCTAAGTTAACCATATTCTTATTACTTTTTTGGAAATTTTTATTAAAATTTATCTAAATTTTAGACGTAATTTTATAAAATTACTTATATTTTTTAATTTTTTAAAAAATCATCAAAACTTTTCAAAGATTTTCAATGTCGTATCTTATACGCTGTTAATATCCGTTATTTTTGATTACACGGGTTTTGAAAACAGCAGAAAATAATTTAAAATTTTCAACTTTACATTTAAATAATTGTAATTTTTTTAAAAAAATTTGAAATATATTTAAAATTTTAAAAATTATTTTTTAAATGTCACGTTAGTAAAAACTAATGGACGTTGATGGTCTCAATATTAAGGTGTGATACTGAAAAATATTGAAAAGTTTCGGTGTTTTCTTGAAAAATTAGAAAATGTAGGTTGTTTTTTGAAATCACACTTAAAAATTAGGTAGTTTTTCGAATACCGCGTTTAGTAAACGTGGTTCACGTTTACATAAACCGCGTCTACTAAACGCGGTTTATATATAAACCGCGTCTACTAAATACGGTTTACCCATGAACCGAGTTTATAAAATGCGGTTTAATGCCAGGAATCCAAAATCCCCTTTATTTTCACTTATACTTACCATTATGCCTCAATTCTTCACTTTTTTGTTCGCTTATAGTTTTTATTATGCCGCAATTTGTGATGATTATCATATTGCTCCCATAATGGTAAGCTCCAACATCATAAGTGGAGGTCAAATAACTCCAATAATAGTACTTGAAAGATCTTTAGTGTATAAGCAAAAGAAAGGAGGAGGCGAACGACGTGACTAGTGGTGGGTTAACGAGAAAGAGGCAGAGAAACGGTGAGAGCAGCGGAGAGAGCACGCGTGAATGAATGGGCCGGAGTTTTTTAGATAAACCTATTAAACCGGGTCCAAAAGACGCGGTTATAACAATCATAAACCGCGTCTACATAACGCGGTTTTGTATTTAATAAAACGTGTCTTCATGACGCGGTTTAGTTAATATAACCGCGTTATTAAAATGCGGTTTATACCATTGTTATACGCGATTTATGGACGCGGTTTATTAAAGCCGCGTTTTGTAAACGCGGTTCAACAGTAGATTTGGAAATATTTTTTTTTCAGCATTATTTTTTTAATTTTTTAATTTTTTAGCATTATTTTAGGAACCGACTCAACTTTGAGATGCTTAAAATATTTTTAAAATTTAAATAATTATTTGAAATGTAAGTTTTCAAAATTTTAAAATTATTTCCTTTTTTTTATGAATGCCACATCATAAAAAACTAATAGATGTTTATCGCTCTATATTAGGTGCAATATTAAAATTTTTTTGAAAGTTTGCGTGTAATATAAAATTAGAAAATTTGGATGACTTTTTTAAAATCTAATCTAAAATTTAGATAATTTTTAGTAAAAAAATCTTTTTATCTATTTATAATAATATGATTAAGTTTATTTATTATAAAAACAATATCATTATAATTATATTTTTTATAAATTTATAGGTTCCAACTGTGTGTGTACATATATATCACTACAAAAAAACGCGCAGTTAATGGTGCTTTTAAAATGTGCAGAAAACTTTAGTGCTTAATTTACATTTCCCGGCGCTTTAAAGCGTCGGAATTTACTGGCGCTTTGATGTGCCGAATTAAGTAAAAAAAAAAACAAAAGAAAAACCCCCAAACCTAATCCCACCCTTTCCATTCTCCCGGCCCCATCACTTTCTCCCTCTCTCCCTCACGGCTCCCTCCCTTCATCTCTCACCATTTCGTTTCTTTCCTCCCTCTCTCACCATTTGTGTCTCTCTCACTTACTCTCTTATCTCTCTCTTTCTCCGCCTCCCTCTTATCCCTCGCGCACGGTGTCTCCCTCTCAAACCCCCTTGGTCTCGGTTTGTTTGCCCTCTTGAAGTCGATTTTGACGTCACCCACCAGCCCGGACGATGTTCTGCAAAGTCACCGTATAATTTCGCCCTAAATCAGAAGTAACCTGATAATATTTTGATTTTTACAATTTTTTTTTACTTATTTTCTATTAAGCTTCATATTTGCAACAAATATCAAGCCTCACTCACTACAAAAAAAACGCGCAGTTAATAACGCTTTTTTTCTGGCGCTTTAAAATGTGCTGAAAATTTTAGCACTTAATTTACATTTACCGGCGCTTTAAAGTGCCTGCATTTACTGGAGCTTTTAAGCGCCGGGAATAAGTTAAAAAAAAAAAAGAAATACCCCCAACCCTAATCCCACCCCTTCAATTCTCCCGCCCCCATTTCTCCCTCTCTCCCTCACGGCCCCCACACTTCATCTCCCTCCTTCCCTCACCATTTTTTGATTCTTTCCTCCCTCTCTCACCATTTGTATCTCTCTCACTTACTCTCTTACTTTTCTCTTTCACCACCTCCCTCTTCTCCCTTGTACTCGGTGTCTCCCTTTCAAAATCTCTCTCCTTTTGAGTCAATTTTCCCGCTTGGAGTCGATTTTGACGTCACCCACCAGCTCGGACGAATTTCTACAGAGACACGGTATAATTTCGCCCTAAATCAGAGGTCACCTTGTAATATTTTGATTTTCACAAATTTTTTTACTTATTTTCTATTAAGCTTCATATTTGCAATAAATATCAAGCCTCACTAATACTAAATTTCTCTATTACAGTGGGTGAGTAGCAGCAAAAATTTTGTATATTTGGTTGAAGTCATTCGGTTTAAACAACAATCTTCCCGACAAAGGTGAACAAAATTGAACGGATTGATTATTTTTTCCTTTTAGTTTAAAGTTAATTTAGAAATTAAATAATCTTGATGATGTTATGTCTAGTATGTCTATATACGAATATTATATATTTTTGACATGGTCCTTTAATGGTTGTGATAAATTGATTGTTGGCATGTGCATGAAATTTGTTGCTTTGTAGGTTGCATTTGAATAGTTAATTAATAGTGTTATAGTTGTAATTTTTTTAGCAAATGAATGAAATTCTTTAATTATTAGGGTTGATTATATATAAATGCATTTTATTACTTTACTGTAATCAAAATGAATAAAAAATGATTTAACTTGACTAGTGAGCACTAAGTGTAGTCAATTTTGTTAATGCTTAATAATAATGTGATTTATAATTTTTAATAGGTGAGTTGCATAACTTCAATTCCATTTGAAATGGATCAAAGTTGGATACAAAAACCTCGTATGAGTAAGGAGTACTTAGATGGAATTGAACAATTCATTCATTTTACTGAAACTAATGCGCTCGGTGTCCGAGATATAGAATGTCCTTGTCGGAAATGTGGACTTGATTATCGTAAGCATTGGCCTAAAGATATTATTCGGGAACATATTATATGGAATGGTTTCTTATCCGAGTATACCGAATGGGTGGCTCACGGGGAAAGGTTGAGTCATTCCGTCAATAATCCCCCAAATTTGCAACAAAGTCCACTTAATGAAGTCCCACCTTCGACTCAAAATATGATAGTGCTAGTTGATATTCAAGGTCTACTTCAAGATACAATAGGGATCAAGGATCAAATGTTAAGGATTGAAGTTACAGTTGAAACAGAGGATGAAATGGTTGAAACCGAAGGAGAGCATAATCATGATGAGCCATTGCATGAAAACCAACCTCAAATGTCTTCCAGTGGTGAAAATCCTTATCAAAAACTACTAGAGGCAGTTAATGAAGAACTTTATTCTGGGTGCTCTAAATATTCAAAATTATCCTTTATTTTTCACCTTCTCCACTTGAAATGCATGTTTGGTTGTCCTGCAAAAATGTTTGATATGGTGCTTGAACTATTGGTAAATGCATTCCCTCAAATTAGTCCATTTCCATCATCTTGGTATTATGCCAAAAAGATGACCAAGGATTTAGGTCTTGAGTATGTCAATATTGATGCTTGCCCTAATGATTGCATGTTATATTGGGGTGATAAAATGAATGAAGAAACTTGTGATGCATGTGGTTTATCTCGATGGCAAAATAATCAAGAAGGTAATGTAGTTGAGGCATCACGAAAGCTGAGAATCAGCCAAAAAAGAAAAGACCTGCTAAGGTCTTACGTTATTTTCCTTTGATTCCAAGATTGAAAAGACTTTACATGTCCTCTAAAGTAGCTCGGGACATGAGATGGCATGACAAAGATCGTGTTAAAGATGGAATTTTGAGGCATCCAACCGGTGCTTTAGCATGGAGGGACTTTGATGCTAGTTATCCTGATTTTGCATCTGATCCTAGGTCGGTTAGGCTTGGACTTGCTAGTAATGGCTTTAATCCATTTCGGCTGATGAGCACGACCTATAGTGTTTGGCCGGTATTGTTGATACCTTATAACCTTCCACCTTGGTTGTGTATGAAACAAACGTCAATCATTCTTTCGATGATTATTCCGGGTGATAAAGCCTCCGGTATGGACATTGATATCTATCTCCAACCATTGATACTAGAGATGAAAGAGTTATGGGAGGGAGTAGAAGCATTTGATGCATTCACTAAACAAACTTTTAATTTGTGTGCTGCTCTTATGTGGACTATAAATGAATTTCCTGCTTATGCAAATTTGTCTGGGTGGAGTACGAAGGGTCGATTCGCTTGTCCATGTTGTGTTGAGCCCACCCGTTTTATTTGGTTAGAAAATGGGCACAAGTTTTGCAATATGGGGCATCGTAGGTGGCTATCGAATAATCACCCTTTCCGGAAAGAGAAAGATAACTTCAATGGGACAGTAGAGAGAACACATGCTCCAAACACAGCGACTGGCACAGGTGTTTTAAGACAATTAGAAAGAACAAATTTTCAATATGGTAAGGCTTGGATTGGTGTGGAAGTCGATGAGAGAGATGAGGTGCAGATATGGAAAAAAAAGAAGCATTTTTTTGATTTACCATATTGGGAGTACAATATGCTTCGGCATAATCTTGATGTAATGCATATCGAGAAGAATGTTTGTGATAATTTGCTTGGTACATTGTTAAATTTAGAAGGGAAGAATAAGGATAACCTAAAGGCACGATTGGATCTTCAAGTCTTAAATATTAAGCCTCAACTTCATCCAATCTCCTTGTCAAGTGGGAAGTACTCCATACCTGGTGCATGTTACACGATGTCATCTCATGAGAAGACTCGCTTATTGACAGTGTTAAAACATATCAAGGTTCTGGATGGATATGCATCTAATATCTCTTGATGTGTTAATCTTAAAGAGAGAAAGATGTTCAACCTAAAAAGTCATGGCTGCCATATTTTGATGCAAGACTTGCTTCCTATCGCATTAAGGTCCGCTAAGGATTCTGATATTGTGGATTTAGTTTCGAAGCTATCATCTTTCTTCAAATCTCTATGTGCGAAAGAGCTTAGTCTCCCACAAATTGATAAATTGGAGGCTATGGCAGTTAGCACATTGTGTCATATTGAGAAGATCTTTCTTCCTAGCTTTTTTACAGTTATGGTGCATTTGATTATACACTTAGCAAAGGAGGCAAAACTTGGTGGATCTGTGCTCTATAGATGGATGTATCCAATAGAAAGGTAATTAATAATGTCTCATAGTAATTGTTTTTTATTCAATTTTGAGTGTTATAATTGTTTATTATTGTTCTGTTTCAAAGGTTTTTAGGCCGCTTAAAAGCATATGTACGGAATAGAGCACAACCTAAAGGGTCAATTGCTGAAGGTTACATTGCAGAAGAATGTCTTACTTTTTGTTCAAGATATTTTGTTGGGGTAGAGATTGCATTTAATCGTCCGCGAAGGAATGACGAGGGGGTCCTTGATTTGGACAAGTATTTGTTCCACACTGCTGGTCATTCAGTTGGGAAGGTTGAAGTGGTTATGCTTGATGAAACATGCTTGAAACAGGCACATCGCTTTGTTACTCTCCAGCATGATGTAAATAACAAGTGGTGTTGGTTAGTTTTTCACATATTCTTTAGGTATAATAATCTCAATATATATTGTGTTTGACTTGGTCTTATTGGAAAAGTTTATATCTAAAATTTGAAGCAACTTTTTGGAAGATAAATGTAGACAGTTTCGTCCTAAACGAGCCAATGATAGGGTTAAAGAAAGGTGGCTATTAGAAGAGTTTCTCGGATATATGGACACAATGGTAATATTATTGAACTATTGATAAATATATGTATTATAATATAGCCTTGATTCGTTAATTACGTTATTATAAAATTTTATTATACTACAGGTAGCTCGTTTCAATGGAAGTAATGAAGAAGGGAATATATTAAAAGCACTTGTTCTTGGTCCCAACAATATAGTCAAAAGAATGAAGGCTTTTATCATCAATGGATATAGATTTCATACAAAAGGTCGAGATAGACATAGAAAGACCCAAAATTCTGGTGTTTCAGTTGAAGTTGATGGGAAGCTTTATTATGGGAAAATCACGGATATTATTGAATTGGATTACGATGCAGATTATAAAGTTGTGCTATTTCGATATGATTGGGTGGATATAAAAACACACCGTGGATTGAAGAGAGATAAACGAGGGTTTACATTATTGAACTTCTCAAGTCTAGCACATACAGGTGATGGGTTACAAGATGATCCCTTCATTCTCTCGTCTCAAGCAAATCAAGTGTTCTATGTCAAAGACGAGAAGGATGTAGGGTTGGAGCACGTAGTAAGGACAAAGCCAAGAGATTCCTATCAATTAGGCTCCAATTTGGAAAGCTTAAATGACGAAGCATACCCTCAGTGCTTCCCTTCAGATGCATTTGAGGATGTTTCTTTTCATGATCCGACTGCTTGGTCACGGGTGGATGTAGACGATGACAACGAGGCTATTTAACTCTTTTTCTAGTTGCTTTATTGAATAATTGTTTTGTCCTCTAACCATCTGATTGCTTTAATTTTTGATGTTGTATGTTTGAACATTTACTAAGATTTTTGAGAGGCTTTTATTTATTTCTTATGTGGCATGTGTTGAATGTAAAGTGAAATAACTTTAACTATTTGGTTGTTTTGATGTGATATATTTTCCTAGCTTCCTGCTTATTGATAATTTTGGAAATGGCTTTTTGTAATCGACATACTCTCGAGCAATATTTAGCATCCGTCCAACATGGAGTTCCCGAAAATGAACGTGTTGACGAAGAAGATGATCTAGATATAGACATACCGATTGATAATTAAGATTCCTTACCTCCTCCTGTGCCTATAGACCCCAACATCATTGAAATGCCTATTGGGTTTGATGATAGGAAGCACATTCTTATTGTAGGTAAGATGTTTAAGTGCTCAATATTTCTTTTATTAGTGTGCCTATTGAGTCTATTTCCTTGCTTAAATATTATCTTATATTGTTTACAGATAATGATGGACAAGCTAGAATATGCGATGGTAAAGTTTTTGTGAAACATGTTTGGAGTATATCTAGTTCAGTACGAGTAATGGTGCCACTAAATGCCAACCATCAGCCAATTAGAAAGGCTGGATCTTTGTTTAACAGGTTTCTTAGTAGTGTTGCTAGGAAACTAAATCTCTGTCCTGTTGGTGTGGAGAGCTGGAATAAAGTACATTATGAATTGAAAGCATATATGATTGGGTGAGATGAAATTTCTTCCATTGTATTTAAAATATCAACCTATTTATTTCAATCAAATTGTGTTGTCTGATGCTTCAAGTTGCAGAAAAAATTCATAGTCCGAGTTGGAGCAGAGGTAGACAAAAAAATCTTGATGAAAATTGGAAGAAAGTGGAGGAATTTCAGGTGCGAACTAAAGGGCTCAAATATGACATCCACGACTACTAGAGAAAGTCTCGGGGATATGACTCCTCCAAAAAGTATTCCTCAAGACCAATGGCTTCAGCTTGTTGCCTATTGGTATTCCGAGAAAGGGCAAGTATATTATGTCAAAAACTAGTACTAATTTAATAATTTTATTACTATGAAATATAGTAGCAATGTATAATACTAACACTTGTATTGAAATGATCACGGTAGAAATTGTCTAAAATTGGAAAGAATTCTAGAAAAGCTCAGCTACATCCCCACACTACGGGTTCAAAGACTTTTGCAATATTGGAGGATGAATTTGTGAGTTATTGTTTGTGAATTTTGATGACTCAATTTTTTATGCGTTAAAATGAAATTAGTTTAATGTTTTTCATTTTATAATAGATTGCAGAAAATAATAGGAAGCCGGGTTCTATTGAGTGGTATGGAATTTGCCATGCTTCAAAGGATGGGATATATGTTGATGAGTCAGCTAAACAATTTATGATTCGTTTAGCTTATGTTTTGTTACTTTTTTGCACTTTATTTTCGCATCACACATGTGAACAATATTTATTGTTTGTTTCTTTCAATTATGTAGGAAAAGGCATCGAAAATGGTGTTCCAGCTGACTGGAGAGAAATCATTTTCGGAGGCAACCGTTGAAGCAGAGGCATATATTTACCACGCTTTAATGGGGGACGAAGCTAGCGGAAGAGTTAGAGGATATGGTCATGGAGTCACCCCATCACAAATTGGTAGTGTTAGAGGAGAATTAGGAAAACGGGGGAGCCTTACATCAGATGAGCATGTGGCCGCACTATGCTTTGAATCAGCAAAAAAAGAAGAGAAGACTTAGAGAACTAGAACAAGCACAAGGGACTTCTACGAATCCCGCTTCAGTAAGTCAACCAAGTTCTTAACTTTTTAATATCAACAATTTTCATTTATTACATTATCGTAGATAGATATCAGTGTTAACACTTCCCATTACTACGATAATGTAATAAATGAAAATTGTTGATATTAAAAAGTTAAGAACTTGGTTGACTTACTGAAGTGGGATTTGTAGAAGTCCCTTGTGCTTGTTCTAGTTTTCTAAGTCTTTTCTTCGTTTTTGCTAATTCAGAGCATAGTGCGGCCACATGCTCATCTGATGTAAGGCTCCCCCGTTTTCCTAATTCTCCTCTAACACAACCAATTTGTGATGGGGTGACTCCATGACCATATCCTCTAACTCTTCCGCTAGCTTCGTCCCCCATTAAAGTGTGGTAAACATATGCCTCTGCTTCAACGGTTGCCTCTGAAAATGATTTCTCTCCAGTCAGCTGGAACACCATTTTTGATGCCTTTTCCTACATAACTGAAAGAAACAAACAATCAATATTGTTCATATGTGTGATGCGAAAATAAAGTACAAAAAAGTAACAAAACATAAGCTAAACGAACCGTAAATTGTTTAGCTGACCCATCAACATATACACCATCCTTTGAAGCATGGCAAATTCCACACCACTCAATAGAACCCGGCTTCCTATTATTTTTTGCAATTTATCATAAAATGAAAAACATTAAACTAATTTCATTTTAATGCATAAAAAACAGAGTCATCAAAATTCACAAACAATAACTCACAAATTCATCCTCCAATATTGCAAAAGTCTTTGAACCCGTAGTGTGGGGATGTAGTTGAGCTTTTCTAGAATTCCTTCCAACTTCAGACAATTTCTACCGTGATCATTCCAATACAAGTGCTAGTATTATACATTGCTACTATATTTCATAGTAATAAAATTATTAAATTAGTAATAGTTTTTGACATAATATACCTACCCTTTCTCGGAATACCAATAGGCAACAAGCTGAAGCCATTGGTCTTGAGGAATACTTTTTGGAGGAGTCATATCCTCGAGGCTTTCTCTAGTAGTCGTGGATGTCATATTCGAGCCCTTTAGTTCGCACCTGAAATCCCTCCACTTTCTTCCAATTTTCATCAAGATTTTTTTTGTCTACCTCTGCTCCAACTCAGACTATGAATTTTTTCTGCAACTTGAAGCGTTAGACAACACAATTTGATTGAAATAAATAGGTTGATATTTTAAATACATTGGAAGAAATTTCATCTTACCCTGATGAAAGTAATCATATATGCTTTCAATTTCAAATGTACTTCATTCCAGCTCTCCACACCAACAAGACAGAGATTTAGTTTCCTAGCAACACTACTAAGAAACCTGTTAAACAAAGATCCAGCCTTTCTAATTGGCTGATGGTTGGCATTTAGTGGCACCATTACTCGTACTGAGCTAGACATACTCCAAACATGTTTCACAAAAACTTTACCATCACGCATTCTAGCTTGTCCATCATTATCTGTAAACAATATAAGATAATATTTAAGCAAGGAAATAGACTCAATAGGTACACTAATAAAAGAAATATTGAGCACTTAAACATCTTACCCACAATAAGAATGCGCTTCCTATCATCAAACCCAATAGGCATTTCGATGATGTTGGGGTCTATAGGCACAGGAGGAGGTAAGGAATCTTGATTATCAATCGGTATGTCTATATCTAGATCATCTTCTTCGTCAACACGTTCATTTTCGGGAACTCCATGTTGGACGGATGCTAAATATTGCTCGAGTGTATGTCGATTACGAAAAGCCATTTCCAAAATTATCAATAAGCAGGAAGCTAGGAAAATATATCACATCAAAACAACCAAATAGTTAAAGTTATTTCACTTTACATTCAACACATGCCACATAAGAAATAAATAAAAGCCTCTCAAAAATCTTAGTAAGTGTTCAAACATACAACATCAAAAATTAAAGCAATCAGATGGTTAGAGGACAAAACAATTATTCAATAAAGCAACTGGAAAAAGAGTTAAATAGCCTCGTTGTCATCGTCTACATCCACCCGTGACCAAGCAGTCGGATCATGAAAAGAAACATCCTCAAATGCATCTGAAGGGAAGCACTGAGGGTATGCTTCGTCATTTAAGCTTTCCAAATTGGAGCCTAATTGATAGGAATCCCTTGGCTTTGTCCTTACTACGTGCTCCAACCCTACATCCTTCTCATCTTTGACATAGAACACTTGATTTGCTTGAGACGAGAGAATGAAGGGATCATCTTGTAACCCATCACCTGTATGTGCTAGACTTGAGAAGTTCAATAATGTAAACCCTCGTTTATCTCTCTTCAATCCACGGTGTGTTTTTATATCCACCCAATCATATCGAAATAGCACAACTTTATAATCTGCATCGTAATCCAATTCAATAATATCCGTGATTTTCCCATAATAAAGCTTCCCATCAACTTCAACTGAAACACCAGAATTTTGGGGGATTATTGACGGAATGACTCAACCTTTCCCCGTGAGCCACCCATTCGGTATACTCGGATAAGAAACCATTCCATATAATATGTTCCCGAATAATATCTTTAGGCCAATGCTTACGATAATCAAGTCCACATTTCCGACAAGGACATTCTATATCTCGGACACCGAGCGCAGTAGTTTCAGCAAATTGAATGAATTGTTCAATTCCATCTAAGTACTCCTTACTCATACGAGGTTTTTGTATCCAACTTTTATCCATTTCAAATGGAATTGAAGTTATGCAACTCACCTATTAAAAATTATAAATCACATTATTATTAAGCATTAACAAAATTAACTACACTTAGTGCTCACTAGTCAAGTTAAATTATTTTTTATTCATTTTGATTACAGTAAAGTAATAAAATGCATTTATATACAATCAACCCTAATAATTAAAGAATTTCATTCATTTGCTAAAAAATTTACAGCTATAACACTATTAATTAACTATTCAAATGCAACCTACAAAGCAACAAATTTCATGCACATGCCAACAATCAATTTATCACAACCATTAAAGGACCATGTCAAAAATATATAATATTCATATATAGACATACTAGACATAACATCATCAAGATTATTTAATTTCTAAATTAACTTTAAACTAAAAGGAAAAAAATAATCAATCAGTTCAATTTTGTTCACCTTCGTTGGGAAGATTGTTGTTTAAACCGAATGACTTCAACCAAATATACAAAATTCTTGCTGCTACTCACCCACTGTAATAGAGAAATTTAGTATTAGTGAGGCTTGATATTTGTTGCAAATATGAAGCTTAATAGAAAATAAGTAAAAAAAATTTGTGAAAATCAAAATATTACAAGGTTACCTCTGATTTAGGGCGAAATTATACCGTGACTCTGTAGAAATTCGTCCGAGCTGGTGGGTGACGTCAAAATCGACTCCAAGCGGGAAAATTGACTCAAAAGGAGAGAGATTTTGAAAGGGAGACACCGAGCGCAAGGGAGAAGAGGGAGGTGGTGAAAGAGAAAAGTAAGAGAGTAAGTGAGAGAGATACAAATGGTGAGAGAGGGAGGAAAGAATCAAAAAATGGTGAGGGCAGGAGGGAGATGAAGTGTGGGGGCCGTGAGGGAGAGAGGGAGAAATGGGGGCGGGAGAATTGAAGTGGTGGGGGTATTTCTTTTTCTTTTTTTTAACTTATTCCCGGGGCTTAAAAGCGCCAGTAAATGCCGGCGCTTTAAAGCGCCGGTAAATGTAAATTAAGTGCTAAAATTTTCAGCACATTTTAAAGCGCTAGAAAAAAAGCATCATTAACCGCGCGTTTTTTTTGTAGTGAGTGAGGCTTGATATTTGTTGCAAATATGAAGCTTAATAGAAAATAAGTAAAAAAAAATTGTAAAAATCAAAATATTACCAAGTTACCTCTGATTTAGGGCGAAATTATACGGTGACTTTGCAGAACATCGTCCGGGCTGGTGGGTGACGTCAAAATCGACTTCAAGCGGGCAAACAAACAGAGACCAAGGGGGTTTGAGAGGGAGACACGGTGCGCGAGGGATAAGAGGGAGGCGGAGAAAGAGAGAGATAAGAGAGTAAGTGAGAGAGACACAAATGGTGAGAGAGGGAGGAAAGAAACGAAATGGTGAGAGATGAAGGGAGGGAGCCGTGAGGGAGAGAGGAAGAAAGTGATGGGGCCGGGAGAATGGAAAGGGTGGGATTAGGTTTGGGGGTTTTTCTTTTGTTTTTTTTTTTAAACTTAATTCGGCACTTCAAAGCGCCAGTAAGCGCCGGGAAATGTAAATTAGGCACTAAAGTTTTCTGCACATTTTAAAAGCACCATTAACTGCGCGTTTTTTTGTAGTGATATATATGTACACACACAGTTGGAACCTATAAATTTATAAAAAATATAATTATAATGATATTGTTTTTATAATAAATAAACTTAATCATATTATTATATATAGATAAAAAGATTTTTTTACTAACAATTATCTAAATTTTAGATTAGATTTTAAAGAAGTCATCCAAATTTTCTAATTTTATATTACACGCAAACTTTCAAAAAAATTTTAATATTGCACCTAATATAAAGCCATAAACATCTATTAGTTTTTTATGATGTGGCATTCATATCAAATTTTATGTACATGCCAACAATCAATTTATCACAATCATTAAAGGACTGTGTCAAAAATATATATAGTATTCATATATTCACATACTAGACATAACATCATTAAGATTAATTAATTTCTAAATTAAACTTTAAACTAAAAGGAAAAAATAATCAAACAGTTAAATTTGGTTCACCTTTGTCGGGAAGATTGTTGTTTAAACCGAATGACTTCAACCACATATACAAAATTCTTGCTGCTACTCACCCACTACTATAGAGAAATTTAGTATTAGTGAGGCTTGATATTTGTTACAAATATGAAGCTTAATAGAAAATAAGTAAAAAAAAATTTGTAAGAATCCAAATATTACCAGTTACCTCTGATTTAGGGCAAAATTATGCCGTGACTCTGTAGAACATCATCCGGGCTGGTGGGTGACTTCAAAATCGACTTCAAGCGAGAAAAAAATAGAGACCAAGGGGTTAAAGGAGAGAGATTTTGAGGGGGAGACACCAAGCGCGAGGGAGAAGAGGGAGGCGGAGAAAGAGAGATGTTAGATTATATCTCAAATTACTTGTTTTATTTTATATGGGGCTGCCGTGTGGTCACCGATCGATTAGGAGGGAATGCCGATCGATCGGGTGATTTAAGGAAAGGATTCGGAATTTTGGCAGTAAAGGGGCCGATCGATCGGGAGTCGTTTTCCGCCGGCCCTAATTATTTTCTATAAATAGGGACGTAGGGTTTACATCATAAAATATCCAATCAAAGAGCGTGTGAGCAGCCATTAAGAAAAAGAGGTGATTTCGTAATTTCTCCAAGATATTCGAGTGCTACGAGAGTTGAGAGGGGGTGATTGTAATTCTTCCATATATCTCATTTGGGAAGTGTCGTTGTAATTCTTCCGTTCAGTTAATAAAGAATCTCCATCTTCCCCCGTAGTTTTCTCCCCTCTCGATTGTAGAGGGGTTTCCACGTAAATATTGTGTGTTCTTGTTTTGTTCTTTCTTTCTCCATATTTGTTTACTTCTCATTTTGTGTGAGTCATATTATTTGAATCGAATCAAGTTACTAGGATTTTCGCTTCCGTATTAAGTTTTCCTCCACAAATTGGTATCTTAGCATACTAGATTTGTTAAGTTTCTTTACAAATTGGTATTAGAGCCCTGTTTATTTCGATTTGATAATATGACGTCCGTAATTAGATCCGAAATTGAGAAGTTTGGTGGTCAAGGGAACTTCAGTTTATGGCAGGTTCGTGTTAAGGGCCTCTTGATTCAGAATGGCTTGTAGAAAGCTTTAGATGGGAAAGAGAAGAAATCAGAGAATCTTACAGAAGCACAATGGGAGGAGTTGGATGAGAAGGCGCTCACAGCAATTCAGATGTGTTTTACCGATGACGTTTTGACAGAAGTTCTGGAAGTGAAGACTGCTAAGGAGTTGTGGGAGAAATTGCAAGATATGTTCTGTTTCAAGTCTGTCTCCAACAAACTCGCAGTTAAGCGTCGGTTGTTCACGTTTCGTATGTCAGAAGGTATGTCACTTAAGAACCACGTCAATGAATTTAATTCAATTATTCAAGATTTGAAAGAATTGGATGATGTTCCTAAGGATGAAGATCAGGCAATATTGTTGTTATGTTCTCTCTCTGCTTCATATAAGGGTTTTGTCGAAAGCATGATTTATGGGGGTAGACAAACCATATCTGTAGATAAAGTTAAGAGAAACCTTCTGAGTAAAGAACGAGTAGATAGGAAATTATCTGACTCTGTGTATAACTCAGGTACTGGTTTATTTGTGAGGGGGAGAACCGAGTATGATCATAGTGGAAACAAGTCTAAGTCTAGGTATCAAGACCTAACCTGTAACTACTGTTGTAAGAAAGGGCACATTAAGAAAGACTGTTATAAGCTTAAGAGAAAATTAGAAGCAGATAACAGGTCTGACCAGAAATCCATAGCAGCTAGTGTTGTTGGTGGTGAGAATGAAGATCTTCTTTTGTCCGTGTCTGAACCTCAGTCTAATTTGAAAGATAGTTGGATTTTGGATTCGGGTTGCTCCTATCATGTCTGTCCCAATCGGGATTGGTTTTCCACATACGAGTCTATTCAAGGTGGAGTTGCTTTGATGGGTAATGATAATCCATGCAAAGTTTTGGGTATAGGAACAATTCGTTTTAGGATGTTCGATGGCACTATCAGGGTTTTGGGTAATGTTCGTCATGTTCCTGGTTTGAAGAAAAATCTCATCTCTTTAAGTACTCTTGAGTCTAAAGGATACAGATACACAGCTAAAGGTGGAGTTTTGAAGGTCGTTAAGGGTGCATTGACAGTTATGAAGGGCAGAAGGTTAGGTATGTTGTATGGACTTGTCGGTTCCACAATTGTTAGATCTGTTGCAGCATCTTCATCATCCTTGTTGTTGACAGAACCAGAGATCAGAAATTTAGGACGTTTGAGATTGGATCGTTCAGGTGATAGGGGTCTGTCTAAGCACAGTGTGAGGGGCTCTTTGTGTAGTCAGTCCAGAGGACTGGTGGTATGTGAACAAGGGCTTTATGTGAAGAAGAAAGGTTTTCTCTTCAAACAATTCCTGACGAGACGTGTCACGTATGGTGAGTCTTCATTATTGTTATCTCCACAGAAGATGTCATCAGTTGTTTGTGATTCAGGTCAGGTGAGTAAGCCAGAGGGAGTTCAGTTCAGTAACACAGTTCAGCAGCGGGTGGCTGTTTCAGTTGATGTGTCAAGAGCCAATTCAGAGAAGAAGATTGGCATTGCTGATAACCTCTCAGATATGTTCACTCAGTTTCTACCTAACATGAAGTTCAAGCTTCGCACGGTTAGGCTTCGTACTTCGTTGTGTTAACCCCGTGTGTGGGGGTTTTGTGGAGAAGGTGGAGGAAATTCTTTTATGTATGTAATTTGAGCTAAGGTGGAGATTTGTTAGGTTATGTCTCGAATTACTTGTTTTATTTTATATGGGGCTGCCATGTGGTCACCGATCGATCGGGAGGGAATGCCGATCGATCAGGTGATTTAAGGAAAGGATTCAAAATTTTGGCAGTAAAGGGGCCGATCGATCGGGAGTCGTTTTCCGCCGGCCCTAATTATTTTCTATAAATAGGGACGTAGGGTTTACATCATAAAATATCCAATCAAAGAGCGTGTGAGCAGCCATTAAGAAAAAGAGGTGATTTCGTAATTTCTCCAAGATATTCGAGTGCTACGAGAGTTGAGAGGGGGTGATTGTAATTCTTCCATATATCTCGTTTGGGAAGTGTCGTTGTAATTCTTCCATTCAGTTAATAAAGAATCTCCATTTCCGCCTGTGGTTTTCTCCCTTCTCGATTGTAGAGGGGTTTCCACGTAAATATTGTGTGTTCTTGTTTTGTTCTTTCTTTTTCCATATTTGTTTACTTCTCGTTTTGTGTGAGTCATATTATTTGAATCGAATCAAGTTACCAGGGTTTTCGCTTCCGCATTAAGTTTTCCTCCACAAATTGGTATCTTAGCATACTAAATTTGTTAAGTTTCTTTACAAGAGAGATAAGAGAGTAAGTGAGAGAAACACAAATGGTGAGAGAGGGAGGAAAGAAACGAAATGGTGAGAAAGGGAGGGAGGGAGAGAGGGAGAAAGTGATGGGGGCGGGAGAATGGAAAGGGTGGGATTAGGTTTGGGGGTTTTTCTTTTCTTTCTTTTTTTTTTTAACTTAATTCTGGCACTTCAAAGAGCCAATAAATTCCGATGCTTTAAAGCTCCAGGAAATGTAAATTAAGAGCTAAAGTTTTCGGCACATTTTAAAAGCGCCAGGAAAAAAGCGCCATTAACCGCCCTTTTTTTTATAGTGATATATATATATATGAGAGAATGAGAGTGAGAGAGTTGATTCTAGACTCCTCATCTGGTTCTCGTCCTTTAATAAAAGTCATCCCACATGTACATGTATAAAGTAAAATAAAAAAGAATAAATTATTATAAAATAAAAATGCAGAATATCTAAATATCGAATACAAAAAAAAAATTTAAATTACTCTTTTAATAGATTTCTCTTACTCAAATGTGTTTTTATTTACAACGATGTTGTAATTTATAGGCAAATAGAAGTTACTGTTCAAGATTATGCTTGCAGGATTGGCTTGCAAAATTCAACAATGGGTCCCACATTAATAAATAAATTCAACAAATGGTGGCCCACGGAGAGTTCTTTGCACAGATAATTTGCACAAACAATAATTAAGTAAAATCGTAAGCAATTACATACCTAATTATAATGTCAAGGGTCTAGTGCTTAACCATAAAATATTCTAATATTTACAACACTCTTCCTTGGTTGACCATATAATATGAATATGCCTCGTTAAAAATCTTACTAAGAAAAACCCAGTGGGATAAAAACTTAGTTAGGAAAAAAGAGTACAATATTCATATTTTCCTTTCGGATATATATATCTTTTAATATTGCCTCATTAAAAACCTTACCAAAAAAAAAAAAAAAAAAAACCCCCAGTGGGGAAAATTGGCAAAGGGAAAAAAGTGTACAATACATAACTCTCCCTGGTGAAGGCATGTCAAAAACGGACATCCTTAAGTTGCCGCATGCCAATCTTGTGAAGCAATTTCTCGAAAGTTGAAGTTGGTAAAGCTTTCGTAAATAAGTCTGCTAGGTTCTCACTTGAACGAATTTACTGAACATTTATTTCACCTTTCTTCTGTAGATCATGTGTGAAGAAAAATTTTGGTGAGACGTGTTTGGTTTTGTCACCTTTAATGTATCCGCCTTTAATTTGAGCAATACATGTAGTATTGTCTTCATATAATATTGTCGAATTCTTCTTGATTGTTAGAAGATCGCAAGCTTCTTGAATATGTTGAATCAATGACCTCAACCATACACATTCTCTACTTGCCTCATGAGGTGCAAGAATCTCAGCTTGATTTGATGAAGTTGCTGCTATTGTTTGCTTTTTGGATCGTCAAGATATAGCAGTATCACCATATGTAAATAAATATCCAGTTTGTGAGTAACCTTTGTGTGGGTCAGACTCGTAGCCAGCATCCGCATATCCAATCAATTGCAGGTCAGATTGCTTTGAATATAATAATCTTATATCAATTGTACCACGAAGATACCGAAAAATATGCTTAATCCCATTCCAATGTCTTCGCGTTGGTGTCGAACTGTATCTTGCTAATAAATTAACAGAAAAGGCTATATCTGGTCTTGTGCAATTAGCTAGATACATCAGTGCACTGATAGCAGTCAGATATGGTACTTCAGGACCAAGAGCTTCTTTGTCGTCTTCTCGAGGACGAAAGGGATCTCTATTTACATCAAGAGATCGGATAACCATTGGGGTACTCAATGGATGTGTCATATCCATATGGAATCGTTTAAGCACTTTTTCTGTATATGTAGATTGATGAATTAAAATTCCATCGGGCAAATACTCAATCTGTAGTCCAAGACAAAATTTTGTCTTTCCGAGACCTTTCATCTCAAATTCTTTCTTTAGATATGTAACAGCTTTTTCGAGTTCTTCAGGGGTTTCTACGATGTTTAAATCATCACTATAGACTGCAGTGATAGCAAACCCAGAACTTGTTTTCTTAATAGAAACACATGGGCTGATGAGATTGTTGTCATATCATTCCCTCAGAAGATATGTGCTAAGGCAATTATACTGTATTCACTCTGACTGTTTTAATCCATACAAGGATCT
Source organism: Simmondsia chinensis (assembly GCA_018398585.1). Classification (NCBI taxonomy): domain Eukaryota; kingdom Viridiplantae; phylum Streptophyta; class Magnoliopsida; order Caryophyllales; family Simmondsiaceae; genus Simmondsia; species Simmondsia chinensis. Next base: position 23,035,177 of record JAGTTD010000017.1, on the reverse strand, counting down.
TTGCAATTTGATTGAAAACAGTTCCCGAGGTTTTGATCTATATACCTCTGGTATTTTTAGTCCTTCAGGGACTTTCATATATATGTCACTGTCAAGTGATCCATAAAAGTAAGCTATTACAATATCCATAAGATGCATATAAAGTCTTTCAGAGACTGCCAGACTTATTAAGAATCTGAATGTAATCGTATCCATTACTTGTGAGTGTGTCTCTTCATAATCAATTTTCGGTCTTTGTGAGAAACATTGGGCTACAAGTCGTGCTTTGTATCTAACTACATCATTCTTTTCATTTCTGTTTCGCACAAATACCCACTTGTACCCCATGGGTTTTATATTTTCAGGCGTTTGTACTATAGGCCCAAACACTGCCCGTTTTGCCAGTAAATCTAATTCTTTCTGCATTGCGTCTTTCCATTTTGGCTAGTCGCTCCTTTGCTGACATTCTTGAACAGACTTATGGTCAAGATCATCGTTTTCGTTGGTCATATCAATAGCAACTGTATATGCAAATATTTGATCAATAACTGTGTCATTTCGGTTCCATCGCTTTCTAGTATGAACATAATTTATCGAGATTTTCTCATTCTCGATATTTTCATTGTTATCACTTGTTTTAGAAACTTGGCATTCTTGAGAAGCCATTATCTCATTTTTCCTGTGTTTGCATTATTATCTCTTCAGGAGGGTTGCGAGTGATAGATGGACTAATTTCTATATTTTGCCCTCTTTTCTTTCTCGGGTTCTTATCTTTAGAACCAATTGGCCTACCAAGCTTCTAGCGTGCAGTAGATGTATTTGCCAATGTTTTAGGGGCTTGCTCGCTTGGAATATTAATCCATGCAGGAGCATTCAAGGCTGGAATATGTGATTTAGCCACTCTCTTTGTATCAACAAATGTATCTAGCAATTGGTTTGCAATGTTTTGCAAATGAATGATTTTCTGAATTTTCAGTTCACATTGATTTGTTCGGGGATCAAGATAAATTATTGATGATACATTCCACAAATTTCACATTTTTCTATTTTTTGCTTCCTCCCCTCTAATTCTGGAAACATTGTTTCATTAAATTTAGAATCAGCAAACCATGCAATAAAAAGGTCTTCAGTAAATGATTCCAGATATTTTATAATTAATGGAGATTTAAACCCGACATAAATTCCAAGTCTCCTTTGTGGCCCCATCTTCGTACGTTGGGTGGAGCAATTAGAACATACACCGCGCACTCAAAAATTCGTAGGTGTGATATATCTTGTTCTTGTCCAGTGACAAGTTGTAATGAAGAGTAATTATGAGAAGCAGTTGGCCTAGTACGAATTAGTGCTGCAGCATGTAATATAGCACATGCCCATGCAGAACTAGGTAACTTCATTTTCATGAGCATTGGTCTAGCAATACGCTGCAAGTGCTTAATCAAAGATTTTGCAAGACCATTTTGTGCATGCTGGTGAGCCACAAGGTGCTCAACTGTAATCCCAATTGACATACAATAGTCACTAAAAGCTTGGGACGTAAATTCTCATGCATTATCAAGCCGGATCTCTTTGATCCTGTAATCCGAAAATTGTGCCCGTAATCGAATTATTTGTGCAAGGAGTCTCGCAAATATCATATTATGTGTGGATAATAGTCAAATATGTGACCAACGTATTGAGGCATCTATTAATACCATAAAACATCTAAATGGTCCACATGATGAAATAATGGACCCACATATATCTCCTTATATTATTTTCAAAAGTGTAGGAGATTCAATCCCAATCTTAGTTAGAGATGACCTCGTAATCATTTTGCCTTGAGCACAAGCATTACATGAAATTTCATTTGGTAAAAGAATCTTTTGGTTCTTTAACGAATGCCCATGAGAATTTTCAATAATTCTTCTCATCATAGTTGCACCTGGATGACCTAAACGGTCATGCCATAAAGTAAAAGTTCCAGGGTTTGTTAACTTCAGGTTAACCACCGCATTAGATTCAATTGAATTGATATAAGTGTAATATAATCCAGAAGAAAGTGCTGACAATTTTTCTATTATATGTTTCTTTCCCGAGATGAGAGACGTAATGTAAAGATATTTCTTATTGCTTTCGTTTACAGTTTTGATATGATAACAATTGCGATGGATATCGCGAAAGCTGATAAGGTTTCTCTGTGATCTACCGGAAAACAGAGCATCGCTTATGCTTAGTTTTGTTCCTTCAGGGAACATAATATGTGCTCTTCTGGAGCATTCAATTAAATTTGAAACACCTGATATTGTGCTCACATCAGGTTCGGCTAATTGTAGCTGAGAAAAATACATTTTACTTTTGAGGATAAACTGCGTGGTTGCGCTGTTTGCTAGACACAAATCCCAACCATTGACTTTTACCAAACTCATATTTCTTCATACATAAATACATATAAGTGTTAAAATTATGACATAAAATATTATTATATAATATAGCATATAGTAGTATGTTTGAAACTTAAACTAATTTTGAAATTTTCTAGTTATATTTTATCCTATCTTTAGGACAACAAGAATTTTATATTTTAAAATTAGCAATTTAACTTATAGGTATAAGTAATCAAAAAGTACAATGAGCTTTCACGTATTAAAATAATGTGCATATATAATAATTGAATTATTTTATTTTAGAAATAATTAGAAAATTATCGTTCCAATAAGTAGAAAACGATTACATTTTAAGTTATAAAAAGGCTAAATTTTAACGGTCATAAACAGTAATCCAACGGCTAAAAACGGCTAGTTTCCAATGACTATGAACTTTAATTTTACTTTTATAAATACATCTTACCACATCATCAATCAACCACACAAAAATTTTTACATTACTCATTCCTCAGTCTTCTTTTACATTGATATGGCTTTCCTTTCACGTCGTGTTTTGGTCACTATTATTATAGTAAGTCTCTTTATTATGATGGGAGTTTATCATTTTTACATGACTCTATACCTATAGATTATCTGTATAGAGTGTTGTAGTTTTTTTGTCTTAATCATCTGTCTTGTAACTATAGGAACTGATCTTTTTTGTAATTCGTAAATCTTATTGTAATATTCTATGATGCAATGAAATTGTAATTTTAACTTCATGCGTAGCATCATATGTAAACAACATCAGTATTGTGAAGTACATTCTAAAAGAAAGAGTATTGTTATTTTAGATTGAGTGGTGTATAAATAAATCAGCTGAGAAATATAACCATATGAATAATTGTTAATAAGTAGGCGACATAATCAACCATATAAATGATGAACGAGAGATATAAAATAGGCGATTTAACTAGCCATAAATAATTATAGGTAATAATTAGGAGGCATAGTCATCCATATGTAGTTAGATGGATGTACAATAATTTTTCATAACTGAAACACTATTATTTTATTGGTATTAAACATAGTACATAGTAAACTTAAAAATAAATAGTTTATTCCATTTAGACACTACCATCCCCAATCAAATGATCTATTTTTCCACTAGCATCTTCAAAGAAATCAGATACATCTAGATGCGTTTCATTTAATAGAGAATGATCTTCAACAAAATTTGTTTCAGGGAGTTTTTCTTTCCCTTTTAATGATGCTTGATAGAGTTTTACAAGGTGGTTAGCCGTACGACAGGTACGTGCCCAATGACCTTTCATACCTCATTGATAGCAATTTGTTTCTAGATTTTGTGACACCTTTTGCGGTGGAGATTTTCCCTTTCTATTCTTCTTCTTGTAATCTGTGGCTCTTTTGAACTTTGGTCCATTCTGGGTACCATGGTTCCATTTATTTTGACCGTGACTATAACCTCGCCCACGGCCACGTCCACGACCAAGTCCATATTTATGACCTCGACCATGTCTTCGATGGTCATGTGATGTAGCATTCACTTCAGGGAATACTACTGATCTAGTAGGTCGTGACTGATGATTTCTCATCAACAGTTCATTATTTTGTTCAGCAACAAGGAGGCATTGAATTAACTCCGAATATTTTTTATAATTTTTTTTTCGATATTGTTGCTGCAGGAGCATATTCGAGACATAAAAAGTAAAGAGTGTTTTTCCCAACAATTCTCCCTCGGTAATATTCTCTCCACATAACTTTGGTAGGGAGGTAATTCTAAACACTTCGGAGTTATACTCGCTTACTGTTTTAAAATCCTGCAGTCACAGGTGAATCCACTCATAGCGAGCTTTAGGAAGAATAATAGACTTTTGATGATCAAATCTTTCTTTCAAATTTGTCCACAGTTCATAGGGATCTTTTACAGTAAGATATTTCGATTTCAATCCTTCATGAAGATGATGTCGAATAAAAATTATTGCTTTTGCACGATCCTGCAGCGATGTGCTATTCCCCATTTTTATTGTTTCTCCGAGATTCATGGCATCAAGATGAATCTCTACATCAAGGGTCCATGGCAAATAATTTTTTCCAGATATGTCGAGCGCAATAAATTGAAGGTTGATAAGATTTGACATTATGAAAGATCAAGGAGGAAAGATAATACCTTAATCCTCAGTCAGTAAGAGACACATGCTGATAACGTGTTATAAAATAAAAATACAGAATATTTAAATATTGAATAAAAAAATTTAAATTACTCTTTTAATAAATTTCTCTGACTCAAGTGTGTATTTTCATTTACAATGATGTTGCAATTTATAGGTAAATAGAAGCTAATGTTCAAGATCATGCTTGCAGGATTGACTTGCAAAATTCACAATGGATCCCACATTAATAAATGAATTCAACAAATGGTGGACCACAGAGAGTTTTTTACACAGACAATAATTAGATAACTCATAAGTAATTATATATCCAATTATTATATCAAGGATATATTAGTTAGTGATAAAATATTCTAATATTTACAACATAAATAGCATTAATGCCATGGAAATTAATATGGGGGCCTACACCCAATAAGCGGCCTGTAGTTTGCATGTTTCTCTGCTCCAGAATGAGTAGCTTGTATCATATTCATTGCTTCCTACTTTGACTATTTAATATTTGTTACTTTATTTTTTTTTACATTAACATTTGTTACTAGGTGGATAATGTCTTTTATATATATATGGAAATGTTAATTTTAAGGGTTGATTTACCAAGTATTAAGGCACGGGATCCCATTAAAACTCTGAAGTTAAGCGTGCTTGGGGGAGAATAGTACCAGGATAGGTGATCTCCTGATAAATCCTCGTATTGCCAACTCTATAAAGTTGGGGGTTTTCAGAAACAGCCTCTCAGCAGAATTGCACCCTAAAGAGGTAAGGCTGCATACATTCACCCTCCCAAACCCCGCTTATGCGGGAGCCCTTGAGGCACCGGGGTTGTTGGTGTTGCTGTTGTTATATGGAAATGTTAATTTTAAAGCTAGTTTTATTATTATCAGAGTATTTATATTACAAAAGACAAACTTTCCTTTTGGATTGAAGGAGGCTATCACTTAGCCGTTTTGTAATGAGGGGTAATTTTGTCTTTTGCAACGTGAATGTTCAGGTAATAGTAAAACATGTTCTGACATGTGGTGAAATATATTAAGGTTTTGGATTTGATAGGTGCGACGCTCATGTGCAGTTGTGGCTTGCAGCTGTTCAAGGGCGTTGAGTTCACAGCAGCGTACGGTGCACATGACTTGCAGGCGGATAGTGAGTTGGTCCAAGTATGATTAGGTTTGCAAGGATGCCATAGGTTCGAAGTCATGCAAGATTGTCAATGCGAACGGTTCACAAAGGTGGTGGTGGTAGTTAGTGCAACTAACATTGTTCGTGGGTTAGTCAAGGATGTAATATTGGTTGAGATTCTGATTGCAGCGGTAGAGGTTGAGAGTGTTGACGCTAATGGCGGTGGTGTCGGTCGTGTGTGGACATATCAGTGACAGAGGACGAACAGGAGGTGTTTGGTACCTTGAGGGTCCAAATAATCTCAGTTTGGTCAGCGCATATCTTTGTATTTATTATCTAAGTTTTGGAGTCTGTAGATTAATTTCGTGATACTCAAGTTTTCTTAAGGATGGTTGTATAGCGACTATGGGCGTCTCATTGCTGTACAACGAAGTGTTCATGAGCATTTTTAGCTGGAAGTGTATATACTGTCCAAAGTAGAGTTAGACGTAGTAGCTAGATATTGATTCAAACAAGGCGGTTCCAGATTCCAAAATCTAGTTGATCCAATGTTCTTGTCACCATACAAATTAGTTCCTCATCTATCTCTCGCATCCAATTTTATCTCTAATCTTATACGTGTGAATGTGTTTTACGGATTACGTCATCCCGACTTGTATTAACACTTAGAATCAAATACGAATAATTTTATCAAAAAATAATTAGAGGGCCCTTTAAAGGGTTATCCTTTACAACAAAATAAGAGATGGCCCCCATTGCCATGTTGCATGTTCCTCATAATAATGCAAAACTTTAACTCATCATTTAACTAAATTATATTTGCTACTTTAGCACTCTAGATCTACTAAGGAAAAATGGCAATAATTAAAAAAAAAATTTAACCTAAATAATGACTCGACGATCAAATCAGTCGTCGTCTATTCAGCTCACTCAGATGATGACATTTATCATTTTTGGTTGTCCAAAATGGCATAAGTCACCAATAATAGAAAACAATTGAATCGTATGGAGACCAAATTTCGTGAAAATTATTTATATCAATTATATCAATTTACTAGCATATAAAAATAATTATTTCAAAGTTTTTTAATAGTTTTATTATATTATGTTGTGTATAATATACAAGTTTTTTTAATACCAAATACCATACAAGAATTTTGGGTGTTTAAGTTTTAGATAATGTTATTATCAACACAAAATTACTAATGTCAAAGCAATTGCGTAAAGTTTTATTCTTTTCTCAGCAAGAGAACTTGCAATATAAAAATCGGCATCTCACAAAAGAAGGCCCGAAAGACATACACAAAGTGTGAAAAATGAAAAAATAAAATAAAAACCTGTGAATACAACCCTATAGAAGATAAACCTCTCAAAGAAACTCGTGGTGTCAAAGCAATTATATAAAAATTTACGATTATTATTTACTGTAGGTGACATCATCGATCTAATAAGCAATAACAATATGCTAAATTTATGTAAGAGAATACTTTACAAAATGTCTACGTTGCATGCCAATATTCATGACTTGAAGTTGCTTATTTTCACCATATTCTTTATGTTTTTATGACATATTTTATCTTACTTTTATTTCTATTTTCGTCTAAACATTTAATTAATTTTTCACGTTTGACTCCTCACGTACTTTCACTATTTTACTTATTTTAAAAATAAAATTTCGTCAAAAATATTTTTTAAGTGGATTTGATTCTTTAAAAATGAGTAAAAATGACGGAAGTTTTTTTTTGGAGCGAATTACATAAGTTTTGTCATATACAGAATGGAAATAACATGTTTTCAAAAACGTTTAATGGAGGTTACATGTTTTGAAGATAGGCCAAAAAGGACATCTACTTCGTCTGTAATTGTCATATCATTTGCCACGTTTTCGTGTTCACCTTGTTTTACATTGCGATTTCTCTCGCTAATTATCGAAAAAGAAGTATTAATACCAAAATTGTGTATGGAGTAAAAATATTCATAATAGAATCAAATTTTCATAATTTGTTGGTAAAATATGATTTTTCTATTTAATTAATTAATATATCCACTTAGAATATATAATATTATGACAACGTATCTTATAAAAATAATATTTAAATAATTAATTATCTATATAAATGTATATATATTCTTTGTCGGTGGTCTTGGGTCTTGCTGATCTCTACTTGTGGAGGACCATGCCTTTCGCTTCATAAAAGACTGCCGTAAAAAAAAAGCTTAAAAATGAATATATTAAATAATTATGAGTTTGTAATTAATTATGGGTTTATCTATGACAAATTAACATAACAACTTAATAAAACTTTATGGTTATTATTATAGGTCACTTTATCAGTCATGGTTTTCATAAGCCCTTAAAGGTTCTTACGCAATGACTCTTAAGATTCAGTTTACAGTCAAAAACATTCGTATACACTGTAATCAGAGATTCAATATCTCTTTCAGTCATTGTTTTCGCAAAGCTAACAAGGCAACAAATTGATGTACTAACCGGAGACATGGCTTGCCAGATTGAAAGAATAATAGGGAACCCACCTGATGAGGTAGCCCATTGGACCGATATACACTAATAATGAACCCATACAATATTCTAAAACAAATCTTATGATCTGGAGTAGTCTGCCAGATCGTTCTTCATCTCTTTTCATTACAACGTATGTCTTAGGCTTTACCTCTACTAGAAGAGTGCTTTAAGGTTTTCTTTCTTTTTACCGATGTAAAAATGATCCATAACAAATGAGTGGAGAGTGATAAATAACCGGTTGGTGTAGATATATCCGTCTAGACTTTTGGGGGTATGTTGTTGTAATTCAAGAGGTGGGCTGGTGGTTGCTATTATTTTATTTACTTAATTTTTTTTTTTGTTTTGTTTTATGAGTTTTTTTGAGCTCTGCTTTAGTGAGTATGCTGATTTTATACTAAGGGTTATCTAATTATAAAAAAAAAAAAAAAAAAAAACCGCGTAATGGTATCTTGCAACTATTTTTTGCCAATGAAATGCAAGCTGTATCCCATGCTTTGCTCTTGCCTGCCTCCCCTATCTTTTCACTGCTCTTTTTTGACGAGTATCTCACTTTTATTCCTACTTTTATGCCCGTTTTTTGGTTAACATATGAATTAAATTTTTATGGGATATTATATTTATTAAAAATTTAATTCTGACATTAACTTTTTAGAAAGTGGATATTTGTTTTTTTTACTGCCAAGATGGGAAATAAAATTTATCTGATCTTTTAAGTATGTTTTTTTTTTTTTCTTTTTTTGGTAATTAGCGGCAAAACCACAACAAAACAGGGAACTCGGCAAAACGAGCCCCTGGAAATCCCGAAACTGGGAGACTTACAGAACAGACCCAAAAGAAAAACCAATAAGTTAGTTTTTATGTAATAAAGGAATTAGAACTTCTCATGAATTTTTACATCTCATATTCTGCCAATTTCCTAAAAATCAAATAAGAACGCAAATGTTTAATTTTTATGAATTCGGAATTCTTTATGTTACTTCCTCGTAAGCAAATGACCCTTTATTAGGATGGGTACGAGGTGGGTACTAGAGACCCATTGGATGTTGTAGATATTGGTATGGGTTTGTACCCGTTAAGGCAGCTCGTGATGGGTATGGGGTGAATATAATTATGGAGGAGGCACCTCCCATACCCGCACAGCCCTTTGCCATCCCTAATAACTATAATATTGCCATTGTACCAAAGTGCATTGATATATCAAAAAATGCCAATGAATAAGGTGAATGAATTTTTGAATGATTGGACTAACCGATAGAGTAGAAGTATGTACTATATGTGTATTATGTTTGAACAATAAATTTCTCTTTAATCTTTGTCTTAGTGGTCGTTTAAGTGTTATGAGTAGACAGTACATTATGCAATAGTGTATCCCAAAGTGGTCATTCTTACCCAAATATATCTAGATTTGAATGAATCTGATATACTTAAAGCGGGTCATTTTCAGATCAGTAACCTTTATTATCAGTATGTCAGATCAGATTACGAGTCATTTTCCATTAAAGAAACACATGTCGAACAATCAAAGACCTAAAAACAAGATACATCACATTTTGTTGGAATTAGCTTGGATGTGTAATTGCCTAATAATCATAGGAAATAGGTGTTTGTCTTGGCATCCCAAAAACGCCAAATTATGTAGGGAAAACAAAAACAAACAAAATTATTAAGGATAACTAGGCTTCTCTTCTACTGAGTTCCAATACTCACATCAATCCGAGGGATCGAGATATTTTGCTACTTGTGAGATTCGATTTAGGAAAATGCTTTTGATGTCCAATGATTATCAGTACTAAACCAAGTTAAGCTTGGTACACCAATCTTTCGTTTCTAACAAATTTCCATTTCTAGGGAAATTTAATATTCGCAAAAAGTGATCCAACAATAACAATACAGACCCAGTGCCTCAAGGGCTTCCGCATGAGCGGGGTCTGGGAGGGGTGGATGTATGCATTCTTACCCCTTCAGGGTGTAACCCTGCCAAGAAGATGTTTCCGAAGACCCCCAACCCTATAGGGTTGGCAACACGAGGACTTCCCAGGAAGCCACCCATCCTGGTACTTCCCTCGCCCAAGCATGCTTAACTTTGGAGTTTTAATGGGATCCGATGTCTTAATACCTGGTAAATGAACCCTGGAAAAAGTGATTCAATATACCCAAAAAAATTATCTATAATAACATTTTTGTCAAGTCAATAACACTACCCAAAAGGTAACATATTCCAAAAAGTGATAAAGGTGACGACGTTTTTAAAAAATAAGGAACGTATCGTCCATAACATAAGAGATCAACATATAACAATATCATAATTAGAAAGATGACATGATAATAAAAAGACAATGCGATATGCATGACAGGTATTAATAAAGCCAATGACTTTCATTTTTTAGTCCACAAACTTTGTGAAATAATTTTTTAATCTCAAAATTTACATGAATTTAATAAACTAATCGAATAATAATGTGTAAGGGTGCAAAACAGGCCTTACTTTCTTTCTTTTATATCGTTGTTTGGGCTATTTTATTAAATACAAGCAATTTTTTGGACTAAAAAATTATTTCATAAAGTTTGTGAGCTAAAAAATTAATACAATGAACCTCAGGATACTAATACGTAATTTATTCTTTTTAATATTACAATACTTTTTATTCTATATATATTATAGCATTGAGTCATATTAGAGGTTGAGAGATGAAGAGAATGAATATAGATCATTAGATTAAAATTATGGACATAGATTTTAAAATTACTTTTACATCACTCGTTAGAGTCAGTGACCTAAATTTTTTTTGATTTCTATCTAATGGTTCATATTTTCTTCTCTAACTTTTACCCTCTTATACACATGAGACGGTAAGAGTGAGATGATAAATTATAGACTACTCATTTGATTGCAGACTTGATCGAATAGAAGCTACTGTGGGCCCAATGGGTCCAACCGCACAGCTCCAAGCCCATTTCCAACTGTGGGCCTTGAACTGCAGTGGCCCATATTGATCTATCCAGTCTGCTAATCACACATTCAGCACTAACCCTTCTATTAGTACATGATTTGTCTTACTTGTCACTAATTACCAATGTTCAACCGATGCATACACGGCTTAAGGATGGTATTCATAAGTCAAATCACTTGTCACTATCAAAGATTATGGTAGTTTAGGAATTTACGTATTTTTCACAGGTTGCTAAAAACCCACAGTGACAAGTTAAGCCTGAGGAATTCAACGCACTTATCTAAAACCATACACGGGACCTCATACCACCATTGTCCACTCAACATGGAGCTAGTAGTACTAGAAAATACCGCGTCAAGATATAAGGTTGAGTTGTTTGTTGAACCCTTTGAAGCTAGACCTGTAGCACAAGGATTTTATCAACGTAAAGGGTTAGATTATCACGAGACCTTCAGTCCCGTAGCCGAACCCAACACAGTTTGCTTTATCATTGCTCTAGCTATTACATACTCGCGACCTATTAGACAACTTGATGTCAAAAATGCCTTCCTATATGAGCACCTAATTGATGATATTTATATGAAATAACGTCAAGGATATGTCATCGTGTTACTCAATGGGATTTAGTCTCATTCCTCGGATTATTATAAAATTGTTTTGACAAAAGGACTCCTAGGATTCATAAGATTTTTTTTTATTTTGTATCAAAAATTGACATACTATTAACATATTAGTTACTCTTGTCATCCTATGACTCAACTTATCTAGTCATGAATCCAAGTCACTGCACTTGGGCTGTCGTTGAGTTGAGCTGAGCCTCAAGTCCGATGGTATTTTGCTTGGCTCATAAGCTACCTAGTTTTGAAACTTTGAGTTCGAGCTCCATTTATCAAGATCTCGAGTTAGGTTAGGCTTGAGCTAGCTCCAACCCAACTCAGCAAGTTTTATGCCAGGCTAAACTTGTTTAGATTTAGACTTGGACTCGCCTGTCTAGCACATTACTCTTGCTATTTAGTTCGAGTTTGGGTCGCTCATGAGTTGCCAAGCACGAGCTTTACTGGGCGTAAACTTGAGTCACTTATGTCCATTCATTAACATCTCGAGTTAGGTGAAGCTTGGGTCAGCTCCAACCCAACTCAGCAAGCTTTGTGCCAGGCTAAACTTGTTTAGACTTAGACTTGGACTTGGCCCATCTAGCACATTAGTCTTATGAGTCAATTCAAGTTTGTTTCTCTCATGGGCTGCCAAGCGCGAGCTTTACCGGGCCTAAACTTGACTCACTTAGCTTAATATGGCCGTTTGAGTTAAGCTGAAATTCAACCGAGCTGAGTTCGAGCTGAATAATAAGATATCATGATCCAACTTAACTTATTTACGCTCAAAGTTTTCACCTTTTTATTGGTAAACCGGACTAGCTATATACCAAGCTTGAAGGGGTTACAACAATAACACAACTATGCACTGTTGGGCTTCTCTTTTATTTTATTCCTCTTTAGTCTTTGGATCATCCACCAAAGACAAGCTCAATCAATTATGGATTGTTTGGTATCGTCCTCGGTTTACAGTTTTTGGTTTTGCAAAACTAAAAATTAAGTTTTGAAGTAGATATTTTCTTATTTTTGGTTTTTGTTCTCAGTTTTCACTTAAAGTGGGGAAAAACTGAAAATCGAAAACCAAATATAAGAAAAATCATTTCTAGAACCTAATTTTTATTTTTCAAAATTCAAAACTGTAAACAAAAAACCATACCAAACGGTGTTACATGAATCAAATTCACCCTTATATACATGAAACCCATGAAGAGCATATGAAATGCTACTAAGTGTTAGCAGCAACACAAAAAATGATCCATGTCACCAAAAACAAGGCGGTCAAAGAACCCGTTTTCGAGCTCAGACTTGGTGAGGCGCTAGCGCTCGGGCTCTTCTTGGTCTTGGATATGTCAATCATGATCTCAAACCGACACCCATCTCGCGAAGGATCAGTTGTCGTAGTGATAGCCAAGTTGTTGAAAGAACAAGCCCTAGGCGTTTGGTTCATAGTCTGATAATACATATTGAATGCATATGACGCGTTGCTCTTAGAATCAAGGTTCCCACAAGATGCACCCGTGCCAAGGCTAGTGCAGTCAGCATACTGACAAGCATAGCCGATGCTCTGAGCTACGCTTGCATCATTTGGACTCGCCTGAGGCGCCATCACACACCATTTTTTAGGCAAGTATTTAACCCCCTTGGCGGGCACAAGGGGTCGCTTCTTAGCCATGTTTAATTGGTACTTGATGCTCCCATCAAAGGCAAACAACCCCCAGTGTCTCTCGAACTTGCCAGGGTCGATGCTCTTAGCGTCTTCATCGATTAGCGAAAAGATATAAATGTCTGGTGGAGTAGGGCGTCTAGGGGTGCCCTTACCTTGAAGGATCCTATTCATGAGCCCTTGGTTGAATCTCCTAGCATTGACAATGTTAGCATTAGTGTCACCGTCTGTAGGCCAACCCACTTCTCCTACTATGACGGGCATGTTAGGGAACCCGTTTTTCTCCAAGGTCGCAATCAGGGTATCGTAGTTAGCCTCGAAGACATTGTGGTAGGTTATAGACCCATCAACAACGGGGTGAGTAGTGCCCTCAAAAAAGGCAAAATCCATCGGGAAATGAGGGTCTGCATAGAGGCTAAGAAAAGGGTAGATGTTGATGATTAAGGGAGCAGCGTTTTGGTTAAGGAACTTGACGAGACTGACCATAAGACCGTGGATGTCAGGGCGGAAGTTGCCAGTGGAAGGGACACCATTGTCGCTCTGATAAACATCGGCGTTTAGTGGGACCGTGGCCTTGACCTTGCGACCGAGACCGGCTTTGATCAAGGCGGCTTGGATGTTTTGGAGGGCTGGAAAAGTGGTGTGGGTGAACTTATCTCCATATTGGTGCAGGAATGGTTCATTACCCACTGCTACATATCTGTCAAGGAAATCGAGATTTTCGGTTAGCCTTTATATGAGTAGTCGTTACAAAGGAGTGCTTTAGTGATCGCGTCTACAATGCGTAACTTTTGTGCATATTTTGCGTACTAAAATTTTCAAGGGGCATATAACGTATTGTTAATAAAATCCTGATATGCATTTAAATTTTTGTAAACATAAAGTTTTAAAACAACCTATGTTTCCTAAAGAATCTAACGTGATAACCACGACCCATTATATAGTGACTATGATACCGATTTCTGCCACACCACGACTATGGCATGGTAATCAGTATAGAAGAGGACCTCCTCCAAGCTAAGTGCTAGAAATACTCACGACTCACAGTCATGTTGCAATACATGCAAGCATTTAAATGAATAAGCATGCAGTCATGAATTTTCGTATCTTTTTGATACCTCTTAACATGCAAACACATTCATAAATACAAATGCATTAAAAAGACTATCACAAAAGTAACAACTATCTCAAAATCCGTTACGTAACAACAATTTTGATACGTTATTGGAACCAACCCCAAAAAAAGGCCAATTAATTACCTTATATCAACACCACCATGAGAAACAAAAGCGGAGACATTTTGGTTAACCCAATCCACAGCAGTTTCAACGCTACTAGCCAATGTGGCTAACATGTCATTTGGTATCCCAACCATAACCTCTATACCAGAATTTCCTAGTGCCTTTAATGCCCCATGATCTGCCTCAAACAACTTCGCCTTGTTGAACCCATTGTCTTTCATCAATTGCACCACTATACCTGTTCAGAACTTTACATGTCAGTATAATTAAATATATCTTAAGTTAGAGTTGTGAGAGAAAAGAGATCAGCATATAAACCAAATAAACTGCTCCATCTGACACTAGTTGGTTTTAGGATGAAACTCCATTTGGGCTTATATGCAGACCTGATATATGCCAACTTCATGGGTCGAGTACAATTAAAGATGTCCCACATTGGAGTCATGAGAGAAAAGAGATCAACATACAAGCCTAATGAGCTGCTTAACATAATGCTAGTGGGTTTTAGAATGAAACTCCACTTTGGCCTATATGTAGACCTCACCATGACTTGAGTATAGAGAAAAAAGATCAACATATACGTCTATTGAGCCACTCCACCACCTAATGCCTATCGCTTAAGATGGAACCTTACTTAAGCTTATACATGAATCAGATATATGCCAACTCTATGACTCAGTGAAAGTTTTACCATACCGGGTGGAACCGGGTGTGTCGCTCGAGTTCCCCAGTTGCACCCTAGGCCTAGAGTCCCAGCCACCAGGCCCAGACCCACCAGGAAAAACAACAAGAATCGCTGCATATCATAAGAACGACCCATCTTTTCTTAAACTTTGTTTCTTTTTTGATCTTTGAAAGATGTTCCTTTCTGGTATGAAAAATTGCAGTATTTGAAGTGCTGAGAAAACATTAAAAAAAAAAAAAAAAAAAAAAGATTGGAAATTGACTAAGTGTTAAGCAAGAGGGAAGGGATTACATGCAAGTTTTAACAAAGAACTTGATTCTCTTTCTTAGTACCAAGTTTGCCTTACGAGGCAGATCATAAAAGTTGGAATCTATGAAGAAAAGAATATGAAACATTGGCATTTTTTTGGTTTCGTTTTCTGTTTGTAGCTTTCGGGTTTCAAGAGACTGAAAGTTATATTCTGGAAATAGTTTTTTCTTGTTCTTGATTTTTGTTTTCGGTTTTTAATTTCCTAATTCAATTGAAAACTGATAAATGAGAATCAAAACCAGAAAATATCGTTTTCAGAACTTGGGTTTAATTTCTTAAAAGAATATAAATAAAAAATGATACGAAATAAACCCTTATGAAAGGGGTTGTTTAATTTACTAGACTTCCTTCAAAGCAAAGCCTGAGAAGGGTAAAAATGTATTAAGTCTTAGCGGCATTCTTTTTTCAAAGGTACGATGGTTCTGAAAGAGTTGAACAGAACTAATATTCCTTAAAGAGAAGCTAGCTTAATCATCATGACCTCACATGTAGTATTTACGAAACATAGTCGCAAACTTTGATTTGCTTTTGTAGTCGTTGTCATAATGGAACAATCTTACCGTTGCAGAAGACTCACCCCTTCAGCCTTTGAGGCAAAAAAAAGGGATCCAAAGTAATAAAATAAAAAAAAACAAAAAAAAAAAAACATAAATTTCAATAAAACTTTAATTATTGCAAAGAAGTTATAAAGAATGTTAACTTTCAACGTTGGAATGCTTGTCTTATGGAGATTCTAGAACATGGAGCTTCAGGAAAAAAAGGTTCTATAAATTTGCAACCTTTACACCATAAACTTTTTGCAACACCATAGCTTTGTAAATATACGTGTTAAAATATCAGTATTATTTTTGTATTTTACATGTATGTAATTATTAGTATTTATACTTAGACATCTTATGTATTTGTACGTAAAATATTTCTTAGCAATTTAATAATGTGGTAGGTAAGGTTTGATGAGGAAACCCTTCTCCTCCCCCTTCTCTTGTAACCGGCCACAATGGCCTTGATGTGCCATTGATGAGCGTGCTTGGGGGCCAGTAGTATCAGGATGGGTGATCTCCTGGGAAGACCTTGTGTTGTCAACCTTATAAGGTTGGGGGTCTTTGGAAACAGCCTCTCGGCAGGGTTACACCTTCAAGGGGTAAGGCTACGTACATCTACCCCCAGACCCCGCTTAAGTCGGAGCCCTTGAGGCATTGGGTCTGTTGCTGTTGTTGTTGTTGTTGTGCCATTGATAAGCTTTGTCTTGCTATTAATTTTCTAAGTGTATACTGTGGCTTTAAATTTTCTTTAGGTTTACTATTTAAGTGTCATTTTTCTCTCGATTAATCATTCAAAATAAAAGTGTGTGATTGATTCCAATTGGTGCATTTTTGTTTTGCCTTAGTATTAATTTTCTATAATACGTAATTTATATATCTAATGTACATGACAAAAAGTTATTAGCTTATGAAAAAGTAACTGAGTTTGATATTACTTTTATAAGCCAGTAGTTTTATACTACATTATTGGATATACACATTATATAAAGAATTAGATAGATTTAACTATTCAAAGAAAATGAGTACACCTTATTAGATTTTTTCCCCCATTTTTTTTTCAATTCTTTTTCCTATTTTTCATTTTCCCTGAGCAATAACCTTTTTCCACCGAGTGAGATCGACTACATAGATAAGATGGATCTCGCAATCTAACCATATTTTACAAGGCATTTCTCTCTCTCTCTTGATATAAGGAGTGTAGATGAATCGAGTTGTGTTTGAGTTTGCTAAGTTTGAGGCTCGGTTTATTTAATAGCTTCATTCGCTTTAGCTAGGAACACAGCTCACTATATATAGAGATTTTACTTGAGCTTAGCTTAGTACGATTTATAAACTCAAAGTTAACTCAGCAAGTTTCAAGCGAGTTTAGCTTGTTGAGATTCATTAAGGTTCATAAGTTGCCTCATCAAGGTTCAAAATTTGGCTTATTTGAACACAAAGATCATAAGTTAGCCTAAATTAACTCAATTATTACAAGCCCTGACTTGACAGGTTAGCTAAATGAGCTAACTTAACCGTATTAAGCTCGTCTAGCAAAAAGAGCAGGGTCAACTAACTCTAACTCCTTTACACGCCTGCTTGACATAGCCAACCCTTGTCAACTCTCCCCTTGTAGGGTCGGCATACAAAGATTTCTATTTTCGCTTCAATCTTCTTTTAATTTAAGGTCTCGATATTTTTAGTTCATGTTTTCTAAGAAATTAAAAAGTAGATTTGCAAATGACTTTTCTTTATTTTTTTGGTTTTCTAATTTTTGTATTTAGAAGTATAAATTAAAATATAGTAAAAACAAAACAGTCCATTTTAAAAATCAAAATTTTAAATGTTCAAAAAATAATAAATTAAAAAATAAAGTAATACTAATTAAAGATGCTCTTAGATACAGGCAATGCAATCTGGTGCATTCATCCTAAAAGTCCTTTCTGACAAAAATAAACAGCAATTTCAAATTTCTTTAACAATATGCTATTCTAGATTTTGTAGTCGCACAATTTTCGAGAGCGGCTCTCGTGACACTTAAACTGTCAAAGAGCTTTCTATACTTCATAATCGTTCATGATTTCTTTATCGCATTCATCATCGACAATCATGTTATGGATTGCTTGACGTTTTTAGAAACAGATCGCCTGTGAACAATGGCAAAAAGAGTTTGAAGTATTACGGAACATTTGAGCTCATGGTGTTGGTGTAGTGATTTGTCTTTCAACCCTCAAGCAAGAGGGCTTGGGTTCAAAGCTCATCAACCCCTCCCTTGAAGAATAGGTTTCGGGAAGTTTTTATACTCTCCATACTAATGTAAAAAACAATGCCGAACATCTTACCAATGTAGTTGACAGTCTCTCACTTCCAATACATGCAAGACTGCCTGACATGCCTAAGAAACCAAAATGCCCGTTTCTCCTAGCGGTCTCTAGATGTCAGTCGTCTATGGCATCGTCGTAACACCATAGATAAGCATTTGTATTGCAGCAACAAGCATAAAGCCGTATTATGATTCAACTTCACATACGACTCATAAGGAAAGACGCCAGCGCATGCGAAACCAGCTCCTGAATTGACAATCAATGTACACAGATCTTTTTAGCGAAGTAATCATTCCCCAGTTGAGTGTGACCTTCCAACCTACCTTAGAACAACGACGACAACCCCCCGGTGCCTTATAGAAGCTCCAGCTATGGCAAGGTCTAGGGAGAGAGATATATGCAACGTTACTCCTACAAGATGTTATCATCCAACCTACCTTGTTTACATGCTAATTGCATATCTCTTGTCGACCAACTTGACTCGGCACTATGTCTTGCAACCAACTTTTCAGCAATTCTTATCTTCTCAGTCTTCCCTTCAGAATCCATAAAGAAGACATCCCACATTTGCAATTCAAACAACGTTAACATGTATGAAAATCAATATTCAATAATTGCCTTCTCACAATTTAGTGATTTTTATGATGTGTATTCAATACTCAAACTGGATATAAGTTTAGGTACATATGAAGTATTGAAGTAAGACACACGTGAAACAACGGCTTTTCCTCTCAAAAAGCTTTAAGCCTACGGAGATACATTGAAGTTAAGGATAATGCATAAGCCACACTCTTGTAGAGAGGCTACTTTCTACGACATAAACACCTGACCTTTTAAGCCATAATGAAGCAATCTTACAGAAGCCCGACCTCAAGCGTGACAGTATCTAATATAAGAAAAAAGGAAACACAGAAAAATTAAATTTTCTCACAAGCGAATCAGTTTAGGACTCAATGAATTTCTTCTTCAATCTTCTTCTGCATTTTGTATTGTAACGTCGCAGGTGCACAATCAAGCGGCGTCTCCCCTGCACAAGAACCAACCAATCATAAGCCAGGTTCTGTTTGGTTTGATGGAAGAGGCTCTGCTAGTGGAAAAGTTCCCTTCTCGAAATATTCTCAGTCGGCTTCTTTTGTTCGGTTGACCAAAAGAAATGTGATGCGGGTAGAGAGTTGGCCCATTAGGGTGTTGAGTTTGAATAAGGTAAGGAAACTTCTCTCTTCTGTGGAGGAAATTACTTCCGCTCTCTCCAGAAAAAATGACTTCCGTCTCAATGGTGGAAACTTTTTTCTATTTACGTCATTTTCGCAACTCATTCTTGTAAACAAATTAATATCAAATGAAGAAAAGGACAATTCGTCAATCCAAATGTAGCTTAAAGCTCTTATTGATTTCAGTACATTTAAGGGTGTAAATGAATTCAAGTTGGTTCATGAGCCGCTCATCATAAAGCTTCAAAGGCTTGGCTCTAATCTGACTCGTTTAGCTTACCGAGCCAAGCCCGAGAGTAATGAAGCTCGAGTTTGTAGGCTTACAAGCCTAAATGAGTGTATTTCAATAGAATTTGCTAGCTAAAATATGCCAAATCAATGTACTAGGTGCCTAAATGAGTACAAATGATCCTCCTATATCAAGTTTGAATAAGCCTTAATAAGGCAAGCTCAGTTTGAAAGTTTGAAAATTACCAAGCATAGCCCAAGCCTATAACGAGCCAAGCTTGAGCTTCAAGTTTCCAAGCCCATCTAGCTTTGAGCCAAGCCCAAGCTCGATCATATACACCCCTAAGTACATTTAAAGGATGCAGCAATAGCTTGGAAATTCAAAAATAATTACCCTGAGAATTCTTGCTGTCCGGTCTTGCACCATGATCCATGAGCGCAAAAGCTATATCAGTCTGGTTGAACATTGCAGCCTGAGTGCAATAAGCACAACAGTTAGATCCCCACAGTTTAGATGGATGGAATTAACATCATTTGCAGCATATACTTACCCAAAGAAAACAAAAAAAATCATCTACAGCATATAATGAAACACCTCTACAAAAATGTGAGGAAGTATATAATTGCTCTTACATCGTTACGTCATGAAAATAAGCCTACTCATTATGTTAGAACCATAATCACACGGTCTTGTTCCATCATGGAAGCAATCACTGTTTGCGTTGGGTCAAGGAATGTAAATTGTTTTAAGACTTAAACTTGCAAAGTCATGAAATGGTTAATTTTTACTTTCCTTTGATAGTTTATAACAAACGCAGTTACAAATATGGTTTTTTTTTTTTTTTTTTTAATAGCATAGTTCAATGGCGGATCTAGGATTTTAATTGAGGGTGGGCATGAATTACAATTACTTTCACTTTTTACTTTATTCAATTTATTAGTCTTATATTTGTTCTATATCAGCATTCAAAGTCAAATGTAGCTCTGAATCACTCTTAAATATAAGAAATTCTTGAGACAATTTTATTTAAGGCTCCCGACTATACAAACACACACACACACATATATATATATCGGAACGTGATAATTTTCAAAGGCAATTCACACTTAAGCTTGGGTCTTATCATTATTTAAAATATTTGTACAAAATTCTCACAAGATAACATACTTTTGTTGATACATGTATGAAAGGAGAGAATTTTAAATGGTAAATCCAAATTTGTGACTAATTTAATAATTATTTATAGAATTAACACATAACAAAAATATTTATTTTTATTTTTCTCCTAAAATAAATAGCATTTACTATTCTGTACAAAAAGAACCTTACAAATAGTAAAGAGCACATACATGAAAAAATCACCCAAAATCATCAAAAATAACAAAAACAACCTCTGTTTGGGACTCAATCCCATGCCCCCAATTAACTACGTAAGCCCCATTACAACCAGGCTGGAGCATTGCTCTTTGCTTATTACTATAAGGTATTTAAAATTTGAGGGGGGTCTTGAGCCCACCCTCGATTCAACGTAGATCTGCCGCTGGCATAGTTATAAAAATGTTTTAGAAATAAGATAAAATAATATACGTTATATGTGTGTGTGTGTTTGTGTGTGAGTGTATGAATGTATGCTGCAACCAATATGTTACGTTACATCTATGACACCACGTTTTTGTCAGTCTCTAACTGGGACTGTGATTTAAAACCATAATCATGTCCAAATGCATATGGATTTAGATGCACTCCAGCTAGGAGAGGAATTTACCAGATGTAGCAATGAGAATCCTTGCTTATCACAGTAGTTTGAATCCACATCCTGCCAAAGCAACCCTATTTAGTATACTATCAATAAATGAAAAAAAGTACCTTAGAAATGCATTATGTTTGGGGAAACAAACAAGAAAAGCAAAACATTAACTATATATATATAAGGGCAACATCTCTTTAAGAAAGAAAAACAATAACACAGCTAAAAAAAAACACAAGAGTCTTTCAAAAGTACACACAATAAAGTCCTTTTTCGAAAGAGCCTGCCCTTCTCTTAGCAAATGTTTACTCCTCCTAGCTTTTTTTCTGAGACATAATGTCATTGATGTAACTTTACCCATAATAAATTAACGTGTTTGTTGGTATATAGGCAGTAAATACCTTATTCAAAAGATCCTTGACTCCACCAATATCACCGTTCTTTATAGCTTCTCTTAAACCCTGAAAAACAAGTTGTGCATTGCAAAAGAAAAATAAAGGCCGCATTTGTTGCACATTCTAATTTTTAATCAAAGACAATGATATTTCCTGTACCTCACCGTTCACTTCGTAATCAGCCTGAGGTTTACCTGAACCACTTGCAGTAGAACTGAGAAATATTACAAAGTCAGCTACTCCATAAGGGAAGTCAGCATTATACAATATATGCATGCAAGCTAAACAAGCCAGAAATAGAATGTATGTGGTAGAACACAAGTGAAGATAATGGTACAGTGAAACAAGAAGCAACACATATGCAGTCACAACATAAACGTCCTGCTACCAAGTCGAGCTATTCAAGCTACTACAGAGTCACCATCAATTAATTGGCAACCTGATCCAGAACCATTCACAAGGTTTTAACGAGCCATATGAGCTCTTAACACGACCATATCAATCTATCCGTGAACATTTACGAGCGAAGCACTTTGTTTTGAACTCGGCTTGTTGAGCTTATCAAGTTTGCTCAAACTCAGCTCAACACACCCCCCAAAATGAGCTCGAACGGGCCCTAATTAATGAGTTATAGAATATATGGTTTATTTACATCTCTACCAACAAATCTAAATACATTATATCCCTGCAGGCTGATGACTCAAGATAAAAATATTTACTAGGACCCCTAACCCAACCCCCCCCCCCCCCCCCCCCCCCCCCCCCAAAAAAAAAAAAAAAAAAAAATCCAACTCCCCTAAATGCTTTGAGTTGGCCCCAGATAAGCAAAGGTCATTATGGAGGAAAAAAATTACATTTGAACAAGAAAAGTAAGACAATATGACCCTCTTTTTCAGTCGAAGCTAAATGGTCAACTAGATTGTCCTTGGATCCAAATCCAATCATCCCTGACTCACGCAACAGAAATAAGAAGGGTGGAAACAAAATGTGATTAATCACGGTCTGGTATGTTCAATTTAATCTATTAAGAGGAACAAGCAATGCATCTACCTTTTCCTGGTATCTGGAGTAGAACGTCTATTCTTTGCAATTGCCTCCGGCTTTTTTGGTTTTGGATCCAAAGACGTAGATGGTGCTGACAGAGTTTGCTTTTAAACACACCCCAAGAATTCACAAAAGATTAGACTTAGGGACTGAATCCTGGCAGATGCAAAAGAACATTAAATGAACAACTATTTGGACTATTAAAAAAAATGTATACAAACCATCAAAGCAGTTGCTTCAGATGATTGAAATGTAGCCTGACAAATGCATAAAGGCATGCCACACTTGCAATCTAAATTGGTTGAAACAGGTGGTTCTGGTGGAGTGAGCTCAGTCTTGGATCCTGAATCTCCATTGATATCTAATCTTGAAACCGTGTCTGTAACAAGATCTACTCTTTCTGCTCGAGCCACAACGTGGTCATTTCTGGATCAACATTAAAAGAAAAATCAATCAGCACATAGAAAATTTTGAGATACGGAAGGCGTATATTGCGTCAATTGCAGAAAAAGCTAGCAAGCACAAAAGTGACCAAAATATCCTTGAATAAGCAGGCAATAACAGGGTACCGCAAGAGAAAGAGCAATTACAACTTAAGCACTGAAAGATGCACATATCCATTAACAGTAAGGAAGCACAGTATAGAATGTTCTTATCATGAGGAATGTTCTCTTAGATAGGAGCCAAATAGTATCAACGAACTAATAGATATTAAAAATCTGTTCATATTTCATTTGAAGTCCAACGTGATATTCTACCATCATTGGGTAAGTACTTTGATGAGTTGCGTCTAGGTTACGCACAAGAAACTATAAGCAGGCCCTCCATGCAGAAGACTAGAATAATGCAAGTAAACGACTTGAGTCAACAAAAGCATAGGAAAGTATAAACATGAATCTTCTTGCTAGGCTATGAAGAAAGATAAACTTGACAACTTAAAGTATTTCTGTGATTGATATGGTCTTGATATGACGTCTGCCAAAAGCCCTATACAGATATTTATTAAGATACATGATATGACATTTGCCAAAAGCCCTATCCCAAACCCTTACATTGCCACGACAATGACTTGTAAGCATAAAATTAAGGAAGTGGAAAAATGGAGCTGAGGAACTTAAGAAGCATTAACAGAAAAGTAATTTACCTTGACGAGTCATTGAAGCAATCAGCGCAAACTCTAACATTCGTGTGAATACCATATTGAGGCAGAGGCTGAAGAAAGTGAAAATTCAATAGACAAAGAAATGGCCAAAACAGAAAGAAGATTGGCTTAGCAAACGATAGCTGTTACATGATAAACATTACAGATGTGACTAGCCTTTAAGACAAATATGATCTGTACCATTTGATTAGACGAATGCTCATAGCATAAGGTCCTTCCACAACATCTGCAGTGATGCTGCAAACATTTGGGGAAACATTAGAGGAAGATCCTATTGCAGAAGTGCAGGGTATCTCATAGCTCAACTGCACTATTTGTAAGCTAACTTTAAATAGTTACTAATACAATTTACTATCCGTTAGGCCTTCTTTTTCATCTTGCAGCAACAGTTTTACCCCACAATTGTCTAAATCCCTAGCAGACAAGCACAACAGAGCCTTCGGCATATTCTACAAACAAAAATTACACATTGAAGCATAAAAACACATTGTTTTTGTAAAACTCACCTGGGCCTTAGGACCAACCCATGGAGTTGGTATATGAGGACCACATATAAACCCAAGTAAAATTCTATCCTAAAACCAATTAACATTAGCGGGAGTAGCTCACCAGGCTTATATATTGATCTCTTTTCTCTCATGCCTCCAACGTGGGACATTTTAACTATACTCATACGTGAAGTTCTCAACAATTTTTAAATTACTATCTTTAACAGGCTATACAACTAGTTGCCTTCATGGAAATGTTGAATTCTATGCAATAAAGCGCCGCACTTAATGTGTGCTTTCTCAAAGATGTAGGTATCACAACTAAACTCGAGTAATTAGCCAAATTCAACTTTATGAATCACAAAACTAGATAAAGGTGCAAGATTTTTTTGTCAATTGAAAAAAGAAATAATATTAAGAGAGAATGTACAAAGAGTTGAGAAAAAGATGTCCTCGAAATTGCAAAAAGCAAGAATACATAAAGCCCTTCACTCCCTTGGCAAATCAACTAGAGCTATGTCAGCAAAGCCTCCAAAGCTCTTTTCGAAAGAGCTCCTAAAAAATCCACTATTTTCCATAAGAAATTAATATGCCGATCTTTAAAAATCCTAACATTTTTTTCAAGCCCTAACTAGATGAAAGTGCTATTTTTTATTGAAATAAGAAATAATATTAAGAGAGAAAAAATGTACAAAGAGCTAACAATAAGATATTATCAAAATTACAAAAAGCAAGGATACATAAAGGCCTTCACTCTCTTTGCAAATTAATTAAGGTTATGTCAGCTAAGTCTTCAAAGCTCTTTGTCCAAAGAGCTCTTGGAAAATCTACTTTTTCTTATAAGAAATTAATATACTGATCTTTAAAAAATGTAGCATTTTTTTCAAGCCTATTTAACTACATGAAAGTGCTAAATTATTACCGTTTCACAACCAAATTTCCTACCTACCTCCGATTGATCTTGATTCCCTGCCTCCTTTTCAATGACAAACCGACAATAGCATCCAAATAATCGAATACTACATCAAAATATCAAAGGCGGATCCAAAATTCAACTTTATAGTCGCAAAAGAGGTGCCTTTAAAACGAAATTCACCAGAAAAAGCAACAAATTTACATCGAAAATTCAAAAGATTAACGATTAACAACTAATATTCCTGAATCGAACAATGAAGGAAAGACAATTGAAAATTGAGAGAAAGAATAAGTCAAGAGATCAAAGGCGGATCCAAAATTCAACTTTACAATCGCAAAAAAGGTGACTTTAGAACGAAATTCACCAGAAAAGCAACAAATTCACCTCGATAGCTCAAAAGATTAACGATTAACAACTTATATTACAGAATCCAACAATGAAGGCAAGGCAATTGAAAATTGAGAGAGAGAAGAGACAGTACGCGGCGGCGGAAGGTGGAAAAACTGCAATTGCAGACGTGGCATCGGTTGGCCTCCTCGAACGGCGGCGGCTCCGGCAACATTTCGCCGGCGGCGATCGGATTCGGCTGTGAAGCTGCTGGCACGAATTATTCTCTCTCACAACCAAATAAAAGTCCTAGCTTGATATTAGATATTTTATGATCAATGGCAAAAAAAAAAAATTTTGGATCATTTATTAGGTAAATTACATATTAGAGTTTTGTACATTAATCGCCCATTTAACCCCTGTTTGACAAAAAGATAAAGTGAAATATTTTTTTATTTTTATAAGAGATAATTAGGGATAAAACTTTACCCTTTATTACTCCTTTTATCCCTCTTTATTTCCTTTTTTTAGGCCCCAAATTATGAGGTAAAGGGGGAGAGTAATTTTTTAAAAATTTTGGACAATTTTATTCTTATTTTAACTATAATTCTTTTTATCTTTATCCATTTATCTAATTGTCAAATATAGGTAACTTATTTATCCCTCTTTACCATTATCCCTCTTAATTTGACATATCCAAATAATGGTAGGAAATAACCTTTATATTTTCCCTCTTTATCCCCTCAACTCAGTTGACAAACAAGTCATTAGTAAATAGGTATAAAAGGGTTAAGAAAAGTATGGGTAATTAGGAATAAATTCTTATTTTCATTTAACAAATGTTTTTGAGGGGTAATAGGGGTAAGTTTTTATCCTCTATTACTAGGGGTGTATTTGAGCCGAGCCGGGCCGAGCTCGAGGCTGTCAAGCTCGAGGCTCGGCTCGTTTGCATTAAGATCGGCTCGAAGCTCGCCGAGCTCGGAAAGTTCAAACTCGAGCTTGGCTCATCAAAAGCTCGGGCTCGGCTCGGCTCGATCTAAGCTCGGCAAGCTTGAATTAAACTTGCAATATTTCGGCTCATTTAAGCTCGGGCTCGGCTCATTTAGACTCAAATTTGGTTTTATGGATCGTATTTAATCAAAAATATTATATCAAGAAAAGCTTGTTTGGGCTCGTTTAGGCTCACGAGCTTACGAGCTCGAGCTTCACTAAGCTCAGGCTCAACTCGATAAGCTGAACGAGCTGGCTTAAGATCGAAGCGAGCCAAGCCTTTCGAGCTTTTTGATGAGCCAGCTTACGAGTCAACTTGGTTCATTGACACCCCTATCTATTACTCCCCTTAACTCCTTTACTCTCAGTTTCTTTAACCTCAAGTTGGAAAGTAAAGAAGGAGGGGGTAATTTTTAAGAAAAATTTGGAAAATTTGTTGTTATTTTAACTGTAATTCTCTTTACCCTTAACCCGTTACCTAATTGTCAAATAAGGGTAATTCATTTACCCTTCTATATTAAGCATATTCAAACAACGATAGAATAATACCTTACTCTCCCTATCTTTATCCCTCTTTACCCTTCCCTCTCTTTACTTGTTTTACCCCCTTTACCTCAAACAAGGCATTAAAGATTCATATACTTTTCTCATTGTGTCAATTTAGTTTTTGTACTTTAAATTATGCCAATTTAGTCTTTCTATAATTTGTATTGTATCAATTTAGTCATTTGGTCAAATTCAAATTACATTATTGATGTAATTTTTAACGGCACAATCACAGTAATTGCAAATAATCAACTATAAATCTAGTCGTTAACTCAATTTAACCCACTTCATGGTTGAATTATAATTAATTTCATTAACTTTAAAAAAAAAAAAATTTAACACAACATAAATTTTACTTTAAGGATAAAATTAACACTATATTAATTAGAAAGGGACTGCATTGACATAATTAAAAACGCATGAACTAAATTGATAAATGGATAAAGTACAGAAACCTTTGGTATAAATAGCCTACATATTAGTAACCTAAGATTTGGTATATTAATTCTTAATTCACAAACATTGTGAAACAATATTCTAGTCCAAAAGTTACACATACTTCTTAAAATAATCCAAATAGCAATGTGAAAAAATGTAAAACTTGCCGTTATTTTTTGATAACCACAATATCCCCTCTTATTCTCCTCATCTCACACACAAAATGCAATAGTGTGACACTATGATCGAAGAGCAGTAGATGGGAGACCTATTTTATAACTTTATACATTGTCATTTGGACTATTTTATTAAATATATATAACTTTGACTATAATATTTTTCCCAAAATTTTGAGACTTAAAAATCAATACACCAATGTAAAAAAAAAAAAATCAATATATCCAACTTTGCGATACTAATGTATAATATACGCAAAAACCAGTACATATTTTATAGATTTTTATACTTTTTTATCATATTATTTTAGTTTTTATTTTAGATCATTTATGATTTAAATTTTATCACAAGTGAGTTTAAATTAGGTATGAATTTCTATTTTGGCATTTAAAATGATTGGAAGATTAAAAATTACATTATTAACTCAATTTCACTTTCTTCATAAGACTAAATGGATATGATGCAATTATTTGGAACTAAATTGACATAATTAAAAATAAAATGACTAATTTAAAAAAATATGGTAAGTATAGGGACTTTTGACATAAATATCACAAAAAATTATTTTTAGTAGCCAGTCATCCACATACAAAAATAAAATATTTGATTATTAAAATAGTTTAAAAATATCAAGTATTCTACTAAGTTAAAAAAAAAAAGTAAATTTAATTTCCCCTGGTCAAATAAACTTATAATTGGTCATTTTATATGAATTTATTTTATCAATATTTTTTTATATGAATTTAAATCAATAAAGTAATCATATAAGTAAGAAAAAAAGGTACATTTATGCGTAGGGCTGCAAATGAATCAAGCCAGCTAGCGAGCCGGTTTGACTCGACTTGCTAAGGGCTCGACTCAGATTCGTCTAAGCGGACTCGAGAGTCGGCTCGGCTCATTTAAGGACGGCTTGTTTAAATGAACGAGCTACATCAAATCAAGGCCGGCTCATCTCGAAAGGCTCACGAGCCGGCTCGGCTCGATTATTGGCTCGCATGTCAAGATTGCGAAATTAAGTTACAGGAATGTTTTTTTTATTCCAATTTCCACGCATGATTTATTTTATTATCGTTTTCTGATAATCTAAGTAACAATAATCATAAATAAGCCAAACAAGCCTAATAATTGAGCTTAATAGCCCGGCAAATGAGCCCAATGAGGTGACAAACCTCAGTGAGCCATCTAGCCAAATAATCAAACCTAAATGATACAAATACTGAGCCAGTTTCATTTAATAAATAAGCAGAGCCGAGCACAAGTATGTGGTTCAATTAGATAAATGATACCGATACCGAGCCGGTCTCATTTAGTTAACGAGCCAAACCAAGTAAGCTGTGACTTGACTCATCTTGGCTTGGCTCGGCTCATTTGCAGTCCTATTTATGCAGACAAAAAAGTTCAGTGATTGCTTAAATTACTAAGAATTAAACAACTTTTTAATTAACTTTTTGATAATAAGAACTGCAATTATATGGTTTTTTTTGTTTTTACTAAATAAAATAATTTTTTGTTTTTTTGTTCAAAAGGAAGCCACGTTATCTAAAGAAAAATAATAAAGATAGGTAACCTAGGCTCCGTATGTTTGGACGAAAAAGTAGATTTTAGGAATAAATTTTTTACTTTTCCCTATTTGTCGTGCAACCATAGACGGAAAATGCTTTTGAACAGAAAGGATTTTCCACCATTTCAATATTTGTAGAAATAACAACAATTTTATTTTTCACTTAAGTAATTAATTTGTCTATTTTAAATCACTTAGATGACCAACTTGGGCATCTTTCAAAATTAGAGCAAGGTAACCCTGTTTGAGATGGGGATCCAAGTGTTCGACATATGGAGTGCAGTAACATCTAAGGTCTCAGTTTCTCCCAGATAAATTTGAAGGAGATTAATCATGTGTCCTATGGCATGCGTTCAATCACCAACTGTCAAGGATTAACTGTGTTTTCATCTGCTATAGATATCGAAACCCCACAGGTTAAAAATAGAAAAAAGAAGGGCAACTACCATCTCCTTCGTCTTTGACAAAAATTTATAACTTTCAAACTTTCTCAACCCGCTCTTCAATTAAAAGTTTAAGCAACAAAACATCAAACACCAAATTGTACTAAAATGAGTAGAGTATCAAACAAGCTCTAATCAAGCTTAAGCGAGGCTTCAGAAACTCGAGCAAGGCTCAACTCTAACTTGAGATTGTTAGGATTAATAAAGCTCAAGTGCAAACAAAGGGTTGTTTGACTCAACTTTAGCTCATTTACACCCCAAACCAATAACCGACTTGTCAATTTTGACCCGACTCGTGGAGTTCGCCTAATAGATGGCAAGGGAGGAGCACTGATACCTTGAGAGCGTTATGATAAGAAAGCGCTTTATGAAACTCACTGTCCTTGCACTTTTCCGAGGCAGCTACCCAAAAATGAGAGAACGAGACATAGTTGAAGATAAAATTATTCCAAGCCTTCCATATATGTTAACAATTATAAGCCACCATATTATGAATTATAATATCACAATTAAAAATAGAACAAATGTCCGTCACGAGACCTATAAAACCAAATCCGAAGAAAATCCAATTACCGTAAAAGGTAGGCAAAAAGGAATAAATGATCTCTAGAGAGGAGAGGACCACATCTATAACAAAGTAAATTCCTCGAAATTTTCCTCTTAAAAAGTTAGAAAAAATGCCTATTTCCTTCTAACTGTGTACTCACCTCCTTTAGAAAAAAATGTGCAATTATAGAATCCCAATGAACAAGGCTACCACGAGGAATGCGACGGATTGCTTTTCACAATTTGTTACCTCATAAGTTGCGTCGCTCTGGTAATCTCAAGGAACCAATTTGAAAATTTCAAGGACGGAAATCTATCTATCCTTCCAAACATGAACAGAGTCTCCATTATCGATATTCCATCCAATCCCGACTTGAAAGAAACGCCTCCCCATAATACCATAACCAAAAGAGTGTAGAGCTCTACCATGCATCAAACATCCACAAGAATATATTACCCAACCTTATAATGTGCACTAAACAATACTTTTGACAATTCAAGGTATCTAAAACGGGCTTTACTACACAATACAAAAAGGAGGCGCCCGAAATTTCTAGGAGTAGGGCACAATTGACCGTTAACGACCAACTTGTTCCTAAGCACCCTGCTTCTCATGAATTTTTGCGAGTTTTTTCTCGTGACTTTTAAAATTTTCCATCTACAAAGTATTTTCAAAACACCTGAAAAATACATTATCAAAATCTCAAAATATGTGTAGAGTAATGTTATCGCAAGGGCAATTGTTATTGTCAAAACAAAATCATAGTTTTCAAAGTAATTTTGCAGCTCTCATTGTTTATAAGTCACATCATTACTCTAACAATAACAATTTTTTTTTACCCTGACAATAACCCTATATGTAAGTAACTTCTTCTATATATTATGTCCTTATTCCTTTTCTCATACATAAACCTTCAAATATTACCCCGCTGAAATTTAATATGCTCCTAATAGCACTAAAAAGGTAACACATCCAATGGCATTTAACATCCAGAAAACTACGAAATGAAATGCATCTCAAACCTGAAATATCACAAGTAACACTTCGTCTCGGATCACCACAAGGAAAACTATAACCGAAACCCTTTTTGTTTAGCATTGACTTAAAACCAAGGGCATCTAAAGCACCTTTTAATACGATCAATGTAGTTTTATGTAAACCTAGAGCAATAGTGTGATTAAACAAAAAGTCTCCAAGCCCTACTGTTAAAAAAGGTAGTGAATTACTATTCTTGTTAATAGTTAATTATGAGACATGAACTAAAATTAACATAATAAACAAAACACAAGGGCCTATCAAGTATATAGCCTTTTATTTTTATACTTGGGTCCTATTTGGCCAAAATTCTACTCTGGAAAGAAGTGATTTCTTAAATAAAAAACAAAAAAGCCACTTTTTTTTTCAAGATTTGAGGGTATTTAACCTATAAAAAAAGTGTTATTTTTCAGCTCTAAAGCAATAGCAGAAAATTATACTTCTTTAAAGTAAAAGTAGAAGTGTAAACTAAAAAATTTCAAGACAAAAATTCCTTTATTGGAAG
Source organism: Simmondsia chinensis (assembly GCA_018398585.1). Taxonomy (NCBI): domain Eukaryota; kingdom Viridiplantae; phylum Streptophyta; class Magnoliopsida; order Caryophyllales; family Simmondsiaceae; genus Simmondsia; species Simmondsia chinensis. The sequence goes on along the minus strand of JAGTTD010000017.1, from coordinate 23,002,976 downwards.
CACTTTTTCACAAATTACTTCTGCAAAAAGTGATTTCCAAAAGGCAATTTTTTCCACAGTTTGCCTAAACAGGCCCTTCAGTCATGTTTTAAAATAAACACGAACATGAAATGATCAAATAATTATCATGACAAAACATGATAAGATTAAGATCATCACCCCAAACAAAACCTAAGCAATGCACCATTCTAAAAAGATTCAAAGTTTCGAGGCATAAGCAAAAAAAAAAGCAAGTGGCATACCAGTATCATAGCTGACAAGCAAAATACTTCATCATTGTGTTTACTGATTAAAACAGTCATCAACCGTTGTCAATCGGTGGTGGTTGTTTAACCACCAAATCGACCACCACGTCGACCATCCTCCACTCGGGTCACCCAGCGTCAACACCGTCCCCTCTCCACTCCTTCAGCCACTACATCCACCGCTAAGGCGACCATCGTGGAGGTGGCGATCTAGTTTGCTCCTCCAGCACCCACACTTTGGTTACGCTTTTTCTCGAGCAGTGCTAGGTGCTTCTTCCCACGGTAATGAGAATCCATCACTACCTGATCAAAAGCTCCAGCAGCGCACATTGCGCACCAGTACGTAAACTTCTTTCCGTTAGCAGCTATACCCTTTTTCCTAAGTTTCATAACCTTCGAATTTCCCTTCGCCTTTGCAGCAAATTCCTTCTTATTCTTCGATGATTCCCCGGAATTTATAATGGGCTTGCTTGTGCTGGCGATGTTTGTCTTTGGTAACGGATCAGTCAATCCTAACTCATTAGCTTTGTGCTTTTTTCCTTTCAGGTGAAGATTCATGGTGTGCTCATTAACTGCTGTGACATTACATAGAGCGCATCTCCATTGGTCTCTCGGTTGATCCTTCCAAATGGTTTTTGAGTGCTGGATATAACCTGTTGCTGGCATCGGGGCCTTGCGTTTTAAGTTTCTTGTTTCGGGTTTGTCCTGCAAATACTCATAAAACATGTAAGCGAGCAAAGGTAACAGCCCAGCCAACATTCGCTGCGGGCTCCACTTTGCTTGTACTAAAATAGGAGCAAAAGGGTGGTGATTAGGGGTGCAAACGAGCATATCTAAACAAAGATCGAGCTCGTAAGACTCGATGCTCGTCAAACATCGAACCTAGAGACTTTAAACTCAAGCTCGAATCAGCCTAGTTGAGTCTGAATATCTTGATGAGCTCTGAGCTGAGCTTGAGACTCAATTAGGATCCACCTGAGCTGTCTTTGGCTCATCAAGGCTTGAGTTCGCCTCATTCAGGATCGAACTTGGCATGTTTAAAATATTTAGGCACATAATATAGCTCGAGATGAGCTCATTCATGCTTGTTTAGGCTACTAAGCTGCCAAGCTGAGCTTCACAAGGTTTGGCCTTGACTTGCTTATCTAAATGAGCTGGCTCGATTGGGCTCGAGCTCAAAATGAGGGTTTGTGACGAATATCCCAGCTTATTTATAGCTTCAAGGGAAAAGGAACAAAAAGAAAACAAAGTGTAACTATGCGAATAACTACATAATGTATTCATTCAACTGACATGAATACACCATGAAAGAAAGCACTAGACGTGATGCCACTTTCAACATTTTGCTCCAACTATGCAACGTACATTTATCGGGAAATCAATTGAAAAACGGAAAGGTAACACAAGGAAGCTGACATCCTATTATTCTCCATGTCCCCTAGGGACATATCCTAGTGGTGGAGTTCTCCGGCTGCCAACGATGTGAAGTGGGTTCAATCCCCACTAGGGTCATTGTGGATCCCCTTTCAGGGGAATTTATCCCCTCAAGGCATTACCTACCATTGTAGAAAGAAAAGAAGTCCTATTATACCCCATATATTAACCTAGAATTGTGTGACAACTTTAATCGTCGTAGAGTTTTACCATTGAACTGGGGTTTCATTTGCCAGCCACTTTAAGTTCACCAACATGATTCTTAGCATCTGGCGTCAACCATGTCAGCCTTGGTTCAGGAAAGTGGTAAATTTGCTAAGAATTATATGAAATGCTCTATACAATTCTCGTGAAGAACAGAGCAAGGACAAGCCTGTTACTTTTGCATTGTTTTTGCATTGTTCTCGACGACACCTGTCTCCTATATGCATTTCTCACCAAGAACCAATGCTAATAGAATTAGAGGCAAGTAAATTTTGGAGGCAACTGGAACTGCGCTCAGCTGGGTGCAAAAACATGATGGCAATGACAATGGTATCTCAGTCATAGTATGCTCCAATAAAAATCGAATTTCCTTTTACAAGTTAATGTTAATGAGCATAACATCACATGAATGACCCAGCATATGGATCCAGATACCAAAAGATATAAGCAAAGCTGCGCATGCGCTTCAAGATGTAAGTCTTGTTAAATCTATTCAATCTTGTGATGCTTACAAAGAAGCCACATCATCTCCTTTGTCTTTGAATAAGTTTTTGGTATATCTGGTAAATTTCATAGTAGGGTTGCAAATGAGCCTAGCCGGCTCATTAGGATTATATAGCTTGAAAAGCTAGGTTCATTTTCAAGCTTTAGTCAGTTGAGCCAGCTCATTCAACTAAGCAAGTCGAGCAAAAGTCAAGTAAAGCTTGAGCTTGGTTTCTCGCAAGCCTTAAGAAAGCTGCATAGCCAGAATCCATTATGTGCCTAAACAAGCCTTAATGAACCATGTTCAAATCTCAGTGAGTTCAGCTCGATTATAAATAAGCCTAAACAAGCCTAGCTCAATCCTAAATAAGACTAGACAAGTTAAGCTCGCACAAAGAGCATCAAGTTTCGAGCTCAACTGACTAAGCTTGACCTCGAAATCTCCAACCTCAATGAGCTTCAAGTCAAACTAGAGACAAGCAAAATATGGGAGAGCAAGCCTGGAGCCTGAGGAGCTCGGTTCGCCACATTTGAACCCAATTTTGCACCTTTGAACCAATTATGTCATGGTCTTGTGGTAACTATCAAGACCAAGACCCCTAGGATCCAAGAGGTCCCACATACAACTGCACCACATGCAATGGTCATTGTACGACACAGCTCTCCATAACTACTTAAAACAGTATATATATTTTTCATCCACGGAACCTACTCGGAATATTGTTGTAACATACAAGTCAATCAACGTTTAGAACGCTAAACTACTGCAATTCATGGCACAACATTACACAGTGCGCAATAAATATTAATGAGACAAAGCACAAACACGTGACTCGGAACGTTGAAAGTATCATCAAGAGATAGAACGTGTATCTACAAGTTCCGGAAAGCTCAACAGGATAACGCATATGGCATATAGCATATAGCATATAGCAAGTTCCCAAAGCATCTAACTGGACTGAACATCAAAATCAATTTCTGATCACAATAAACCAAGCAATGATTAACTTCAATTTCCCGAGTTAGTCGCTAAACTAGTTGTAATCTGCTCGAGTATGTCAAGGGGGAAGGGGAGAAAAAGAAATGGAGTGTTCAAAGTAAATGTAAAATAATAAACATATAATAATACGCACAATCCTACCAGATTCTCATGTTATCTACCATAGTTAGACAACTAAAAATTTCTTACTTCGAGGCATGGGAGCATAACCCCAACCCAGAGTAGTAGCCAACACAAGTGAAAAGAAATCAGAAGAGTAATATATAGACATTAAATATTCGCCACTTAGATAATAACAACGTAAATCGTCAAGCAAATATTCAAAATTCAGACATAAATAATAAATACTCACCATGATCATGGCTTTCTCATTGAGAGCCTCAAAAGCCGGTATCTTCATCTCCTTCAAACCCACCCTCTCATTCCCATTCCCATTCCCAGCAGCTGCTGACCGGGGAAGCTTCTCGAATGGAAGTAATTCATGCCCCGGAAACTCTTTCCCAGCAGCTGCTGGCCTGGGAACCCTCTCGAATGGCAGAGATTCATGCCCCGGAAACTCTTTACGCATTGCCCTCTCTTCTACACCTCGATTCTCAAAGTTCTTCAACAGAGGAACCCCCATATCATGCCGCATTGTCGACCCGAATCGAGAAAAACTCTCTCCCCCTTCTCTCTCCATGGCTAACCTCTCCATCATCAACTCTCTTCTTACCTCCTCCTCCAGCATACGACGCCTAGCCATCTCCTCCGCAATTATCTCCGCCCTAATCCGCTCCTTCTCCATCTCTCTCTGCACCAACTCCCTCATATCATTCGGTACCCGGTGGTGCTCGCTCCTAGCAAAATCCGGCAGCCGGGAATCCACGGGGATAGCAAATTCCGGCCGCCGGGGATCCACATGGGTTGGAAATTCCGGCCGCCGGGAACCCACAGGGATATGTAATTCCAGCCTCCGGGAATCCCCGCCGCTAGGAAAGTCCGGACGCTGGGGATCGGCAGAGCTACTATACCCAGCTGCAACAATTCAACAGAACATCCAACGAACACAGTCATGAAAGTAGGAAACACTTTTCTGCTTAATTCCAAGGAAAAATTCACAGAAAGACGTTTTAATCCTATTTTCAAGCCCAACATTGTGATTCCTTGGCGTGTTTGTTTAGAAAGGAATGTTAGGGGCCTATTAGTAATAGAAAACTTTTTTCCTTATTCATTTTCAGTTTTCCTTTTCATCACCAGTTTTCCTTTTCCGGTTTTACAACATAGAAAACTGGAAAATGTGTTTAAGTGATCCCTGTTTTCCAATTTTCTAAAAATTGAGAATGGCACATAAATAATGTTCAATGCGATATAGGAATCAACTTTTGTCGCCTTAATGTAGGGATGCAAACGAGACGAGTTGACCTGCGAAGCCCCTTGCTCGAACTCAAGCTCGATAAAGCTTATCGAGCTCAAGTTTGAGCCGAGCTCCTATCGAGCTTTTCCAACCCTTGTTCGAACTTGATTCAATAAGATTTTAGTAAGCTTGATACTCGGCTCAGCTCGTTACGCTTATCGAGTTGAATCGAGCTTGTTATTGAGCAGTGTCAAACTAATTATCGAGCCCAATCAAGCGGAGTGTGCTACTGAGTCAAGCTCACTATCAACACTTTTCAAATTACTATCGAGCTATTATCGAACCAATGTCAATTGTTAACGAGCTTTTAATGAGCCTTTAATGAGCTCTTATCAAATTCTTCGCGAGCGTTAAGGAACCGAGTACTCCCTATTCGAACTTGGCTCATTAAGCTTATCGAGCCTGCTCGAACTTGGCTTGATAAGCTATCGAGCCCTAATCGATTTCAAACTCAAGTAGTTCATCAAACGTTCGGTTCATTTATACCCCTACCTTAACGGCTAGTTCGGTATCGCTTTTAAAAAAAGGAACCTAGCCTTAAGTACCCCTAAAGCCCGCTTATCGCGTTCTGCAAAGATGAGTGTCTATAATTAAATAACTCACATGATCCTCTTATTTGACCTTTGCCTTGAAAATTATTTATCACTTGTAAAATTGGGAACCTTGCCTTAAGTACTCCAAATCATTTACGTAAAAGGAGGAGGAGATGAAGGTTACAATAACAAAACAACAACAATCCCAGTGCCTCAAGAACTCCCGCCTAAGCAGGGTCTTAGGGGGTGAATGTACACAGCCTTCCCCTTTAAGGGTACCTTGAAGGGAGGCTATGTTCGAGGACCCCCAACCTGAGAAATATGACAGCATGGAAGCATTCTAGCATGGGAGCATCAAAGCATAAGAGCAAAACATAGCACAAGGCAAGCATTACGAAAGCAAAACTCAATGGAACGCAACTGCAAGGCAAATAATAGGCAAGTAGGCAAATAAGCAAATAAATGCACCAAAGAGGAAATCATATACGCCAATAAACACTAGTGTTAGCAAGAATAAGCTCCTCTATTCTAAGCCGCTACATCGACTGCTCCTATGCTAGCCCTCCACCAAGCTCTATCTAAGGCCATCTCCTCCCATAGGTTTAAGTGAGTGAGGTCTTATCGGATCGTCTCCAACCATCTCTTCTTTGGCCTGCCTCTCCCTCTCCTACCTAGAGTAGTATGGAGCTGTTCGTATCTCTGGACTGGAGCAGTGGTCGATCTCCTCCTAACATGTCCAAACCACCTCAAACGTTGCTCCCTTAATTTATCCTCAATCGAGGCCACGTCCAATTTGCCTCTTATGACGTTGTTCCTAGTCCTATTCATCCTCATGTGTCCACGCATCCACCGCAGCATCCACATCTTCGCCACCTTTATCTTCTATGTATGATGTTGTTTCATTGGCCAACACTCCGCATCATATGATATAGCCGATCTCACTACCGTCTTATAGTATTTTCTCTTTAGCTTTAATGGTAACGTTCTAACGCAAAGTACGGCGGAGACCATTCTCCATTTATGCCAGCCTACTTTAATCCGGTTGTTGACATCCTCGTCAACTTCACCATTCTGCTGTACTTTGGAACCCAAATATCTGAAACACTACTTTCTCGGTACGGAGGTATATAGAGAATATTATAGAACTGGCGAGTAGTGTAGGGGGGATTGCGGAAAAGTTAGAAAATAAGGTCCCTATTTTGTGAAGAAATTTTGGCAAATCTGTGAAGGAATACAGAAAACTGGAAAACTATTTTCCAACTTCTGGAATTACAGAACTGGACTGCTAAACACGTTTTACAGTTTTCCAGGAAAATTTTTCTAGAGAACTTGAAAATTCTCTATTACTAAACAGGCCCTAGGAGTTTTAAATACCGACATACGACAATTAATTTAATAGGAAAAGTATCTTTCATGACATACTTTCTCCCTTAAAAACCAATACACAACAATTAATTTCTTATTGAAAAATATGGTCTTTCATGATATTTCTTCCTCCCTCAAAAGACCAATATACACTGGTTAATTTCTTATGGGAAAAGCTGGTCTTTCATGATATTATTTTCTCCCTTAAAGTCCAATATATACCAGTTAATTTCTTATGGAAAAATGTGGTCTTTCATGATATTTCTTTCTCCCTCAAAAGACCAATACACACTAGTTAATTTCTTAAGGGGAACATATGGTCTTCCGTGATATCTTTCTCCTTTAAACACCAATATACACCGTTAATTTCTTATGGCAAACTGTGGTCTTTTAATACACAAGTTAATTTCTTGTGATTCTAATTAGCACAGGGATCAGAAGACTTAATGTTATTAGTTATGGTTTTTGTTATTTCTTGGTTATGTTTTGACGATATCTTGTCCTTAGCTCCTTATAGATTCTTTCTCCATCGACCATATGATACAAATATTTAGTAATTTTCTTTTATACCCCACTTAGCAGGAGTAGCATAAATAAAATGAAGAGGGTTTTAGTCAGTTAGGTCGATTGTGCTCCTAACTTTTCTCCCTCTCTCCCCTCTCGTCCTCCTCTCCCTTTCTCTTCCTCAGCTCAATCTTGCTCCTCCTCCCCTTCTCCATAGTTTTAGTCAGTTAGGTTGATTGTGCTAAATCTCTTGATGCGAACATCCGAAACACCACGTCATCTACTGAGGCCACGTCACATGTTTAGCTTAAAGCTCTACTTTCCTTACTATAAATAAGGCTTAGAAGGATTGTCTTAGGTTATGTTAATCATGATTACCAAGTTCTCTCTCTCTCTCTCTCTCTAAACCTTCCCTATCTCCCTCTAGCTCTCTTCTCCCCCTTTGCTCAACCGAGCCTTCTTCTTCTATTAGCTACAATACTATACTTGTATACTGGAGATCTTTCTTATACTTCATACAATATGCTGAAATACATATTATACGGATTATATACTGATCAATTGTTGGAGATCATAATTGATTGTCTACTTCTTTGATTGTTTGGGTTGATTGTTTGATTATGAATTGGTGTGTCAGATGATTGCTATCAGAATCTCTATTATACACACTATAAACATTATACCAAGTTATATACAAATATACTATATGAATTCCGCTATTCCCCAGATATGTCGATTGATTGATTGAATTTGATGTGTGAATCGATAAGTTCGTATCATAATATTTCTATTTTCAATCAAAAACAAAATTGAAAGAAAATGTCGGGAATTACCTCGAATTGCTTGCTCGGAGAAGTAGGAGTAATTGACCGGTGGCAATGGCGGTTGCGATTGCGGATGCGGATGCGGATGCGGATGCGGCGGTGGATGCGCATGGAAGGTCGGAGGTTTATCGCTAATGGACCGAAGATTGGAGTCCATGGGAGACTTCGATTCAGCGAATTCGATCGCGAGAGAGAGAGAGAGAAAGAGAGAGAGATTCGAAATTAGGGTTTGAGGGAGAAGACGACGAAGAAGTAGAGCGGTTGTCAAACCCGTGACCAATTTATCCAATCGATTTTATTTTATTTAAATTAAATAAAATTTTTAGTTTTTCAAATTTATTAAGATTAGGTTTTTATTTTTATTTATTTTTAAATAATCTCTTATATTTTATTTTATAATAAAATTCATCCCTCGTCCTTTTAATTTGTACCTGATTTGGATTACAATACGAGGAACTAATTTTATCATAAATAAAATATGATGAACAATTATAAATAAAAGAAAAGATAAGAGACTAATTTAATTAAACTTATAACGTTGTAAATATAAATGATCAATTTGAACAAAGTTATAAATATCAGGGACCAATTTCAACAAAAAAAGATAAGGAACCAATCTGAACAAACTTAAAAAGATAAGGAATGGTGTAAATAACTCGGAGGATAGTAGGGTAAAACGGTCACATAGTTAGTGAAATACGCATGTAATTAATGTATTAAATCTAAATTTGTATTTGTCTTTTGAAAAAGACGTCTATTTGTGATTTCCAATAATATGGTAAGATATGTGTGATGCAAGTAGGGATGAAGATAAATCGATGAAGACACCAAAGAGACAATGAACCCCGGGAATTGTAAAAATTGCATCCAGATCGGAAAAGTAATGCGAGTCGCAATTTTATTATAATTAGGGTTTCAGGGTATTTTTGCTTAATTTTAGGCAATTAGGTTTAGAGCTTTTTGGGTTATATTAAAATTATACTTAGGTTTTTTAGCCGGAGTTAGAATAGGATTATTTTTGGAATTCAATTTGAATTAAAAGTAGGGTCTCGATACATATAAATAGGCCTTTTATATTTTGTTTTTATTAGCTTTTATTTTGATTAATTTGAATTATTTCTTTTTTTTTTTTCTTATTCTTTCATGCGATTTAAGATTTAACTCTATATTTTCCCCTTTTTTTCTTGCTTTAGTAATAAAAATTATATAAGGCACTGTTGAATCCTTTGCCTTCTTCCTTCCAGCAATTTAGCGATTTTCATCGATGTGATTTATATGTTAGTTGCATGATACACATTTTATAATTCGTATATGTATTTTTTTCCCGAATAAAGAGTAAAATATCATCAGAGTAGACATATTTATGTCTAAAGTAGGTATTATACTCTCTATTTTGCAAAATATGTCACTTCAACTCCATAGGATTGGCATATATATATTTTTTTTATTTTATATCTTGTTTATTATTACCGTTATTGTAGGTACGTAACAAGAAAATAATACCAAAAAACAAATAAAAGAGCACTAGCTTGTTTCATATTTTCTTTTTTTCTTTTTTTTCCTGATAATTAGCGACATAGTCACGATACAAATAGACCACTCGTCAAGCGAGGCCTGAGTCCAACCATAAAAAAGGGGACCAAAAACAGACAACAATAAAATATAGAGACAATACAACAGGCAAAACGCAAGCCTTGAACACGACAATGCAAGACATCGATTACAAGACCAAACAAGACAGAGGGAAACATGACAAACAAACGCGCTGAGTGAGTCAATTGAAACATGGAACTTAGCAGTAGTGGATCACTAAATCAGCATATGAGACAATATAACAGAGCACTAGCTTGTTTCATATTTTCTTAACTCGTATGTTAGTAACGTCGAACATTTTTCTATTGATAAGGGCTTGTTTGACAGAACTTTGTTTTTAAAAAACTATTTTTATTTTTAGGAAAAAAAAAAGTACTTTATCAAGGTTTGAGGGTATTATAAATAGTGTATTCAAATTGAAAAAGAAATTATTTTTCTACTTTTAAGTAGATTTAGATAAACAGTATTTTTCATTTAAAATTGAAGTAGCGGTAGCATCTAATAACTTTTTGCATAAAAGTATCGGCATTGAGATCACTTTTGTTAAAAAAAAATTTTTTTTTTCATAGTTTGGCCAAAGAGAGCCTAAAGCATATTGAAAATTGTCAAGGAGTTAACTTTCCCAAAAGCTTAACTTGATAGGTAAAGACCCGTGATTGATTTTATATTCTACCTTGCCTCCTTACGCCAATGCCTGTTTGGGCTTGAAGCGTGGAGGATATTGTACAAATCTACTGTATACTTTGTGCTTAAATTATGTTAATATTAAAGTTTAAGCTGATACCATGACACAAGAAATCAACTTTTTCAAAAGTTTAAGTTGATAAGTGAAAACCCATAGTTGGTTTTACATTTTAACAATAATAGACCTTCCCTTTGTATGAGTTCAAATCAAGATGCAATTTCCCTTTTAATCCACAGACATTAATCAACAAATTTTAAAAAACAGGACAGTCAACCAAGAAAAAGAATCAGAAAATGCATTCACCATTCAAGCGGGCAATCATCGCACACTCGCATAATGAGACCACCCTTGATGACACGCTTACCTTTATCACAGAAAATGACCTCTATGGGTTAACCCCTAGAGGGCTAAACAACACAAAATTTATCCTGGTATGTGACTCTATTGACACCATGGAATCCTACCTTGGCCCATGAAAGGAGACTCTGTTACGGATACTCAACGATGTTTACAAGTATTCCGGTGAGACCCTTGGATCCCTTAATAGAAGAGTGTGGCTGGAGGTCAATGGTCTTCCTGTCCAGTGCTAATCCGATGACTGTTTTGCTGACATTGCCTGAGTATGGGGGAAGTTCGTAAGGGTGGATTAGAGAACGTCCGCTATGAGGTGTGCTGATGTTGCCAGAATCCTAATTGAGACTTGCCACACAGCATGCATGCGTCCATCAGATGGCTCAAATTCAGTACAATGGGGGATCCCGTTTGGTTCTCATTATAGAAGGTAGCTTTGTGATGATCCCTGACTATTCTCCCAGAGTTGTTGCTCTAGCGGCCTCAGCTATATTAGCGAGGGACGAGTCATCTTTTTCGACGCAGTCCTATCACACCATAGCAGCTTGGCAAACGGCACGCGTTCAACCTTCTGTAGAGCGGATAACGAATGTTGTGACTGTTGGTGAGGAGCCGAGAACTCCGGTTATGAGGGTAGCGAATGAAGGGTTGGATGCCGAATGGCAGACGTCAGGACAGGTCTCTCTCCATTTCAATGGCAGGATACTTGGGAGGTGGACCATGGGATGCCTCTACCCCCACGCCACATTGACCCATTATGATCCACAGCCTATGACCCAACTTTCAGTTCAAGACGTACTAGAAAATCAGCATCGACCTCTTATGCTAATGATAAAGCAGTATCAGCACAATCTAATACCCAGATAACACATCAAGAGAATGTAGATCCTGGAAACACTAGTGATAATGACTCCGCTACCTCTGGCCCAGAATTCCCTCCAGGCTTTGAACCTCATGTATTGATCAGACACTTGTGTACAGAAGATAGTTTGCCCGAGAATCATAATGAGACGGCACCAGCTATGGAAGAGCCTAGCACGGTTCATTGGAGGAAGGAAAAACTAATAACATCAAAGAGGAATAAGAGAGCTCTGAGCGCAAGATAAAGGAGAAAGAGAAGCAGGAGGTTCAGGAATTCCTAAAGCACATGTCACCCAGGAGTAATGCAGGAAAATCGACAAAGACATCCCGGAAAAAGAAAAAAGGAAAATGGGGAATCGGAATAGTAGGGCTAATTATGATGAGAAGATCATGAAAGCGGAGTATGATGAGAAAATTATGGAAGCGGAGATAGAGATAGAAAAAATGGTGGGCTTCAATTTTGATGGTTTTGGCCCTCCTATGGTGGCAGATATACTTGCTAAATGATGTGGAGGGGTTGTTTCGTCGAGGCAATTGGGCAGCTTTAGTCCTGCTTCCGATTCTTGTGCTGATCTTCTAGTTCATCTCCAGCTGAGGTCCCTGTCTGAGTTGTTCGTGCCCGCCGTTTTTTCCCGTCTCCCAGTGTCTGATCTGGTCTTGTTCTCAGTGTCTGCTGTGTCGTGTATGGGGCGTCCGTCTTTTCTAGGTACTCTGTCCTTTTGTTTTTTGTTGTTCTTTCTGGTCCCCGTTTTGTTACGGTTGAACTTAGGCCTCGCGTAACGAGTGGTCTGTTTATACGGCGACTTTGTCGCAATTTATCCAAAAAAAAATCCATTTATGCAGTAAATCATGTCTGCACATTCAGCAACATTCGAGGTGAATTACACCCCAACATGTGACCTAACATGTTATTACCAAGACGCCCACGACCATCACCAACGCCCATATCTCTTCTGTCAATGTTGCCTGTAACGCCACAAACGTCCTTAGATAGGGCTGCATGGTGATGAAAAACCAATTGTATGAATGTTTTTGTTCTTTTTCTTCTAGCGACTGTTCGTCCCGTTAGGTCATCCTTGAAGGGATGGATGAAGCAGAGGAAAACGGGAAAATGCGTATTCGATTTTGAAATCTCATTTTTAATGTTAATTTTTGTATGTATCGGTAACACGTAGATAAGTCCCTTTGAAAATAGCATGTCCATCTATTTGTTTTGGCCATGAATATCACCATGTGATAGAAATAGCATACCCCCCCGGGGCCTTGTCTCAACGATAGAAGGCAAGTAAGGGGATAGAGTGTTGTTTTAGGCTAAAATGTCTGGAGTTCAATTCTCCTCTTGAATCTCTCCCAGGGGAATCTTTGACTTAACTGGCTTTTGTGCTGTGGGTTGTTGCTTAGGTAGAGGCTTATCGGGTAACTGGGTTTCTCTTTGGCAAAAAAAGGGGGAATAGCAACTCATGGTTACAATTTCATTTAATGTTTTCAGGGCGTTAACAAACCAAATATTCGATAAACTATTAGTATTGAAAATTGATTATGACTCGTTTGTGTTTTTTTTGAGTCAAGATCGAAAAGGGGGTATTTGACCTAATGAGATCCACAAACAGGTTAATAAGGGCTGGCTAAAGGCTAGCTAAGAGCTCAATAACGGTTTGATATTAGCTTGATAGTGACTCGAATTGATCAGCACTAACCCAACTTGTAGCAACCTCTGCTCTATTATAAGCTTCACTTGGCTCGATAAGACTAACGACCCGAGTTAAGTAAGCTATTGAACAAACTAATATTTTATCGAATTGGTTCAAATGTAACAAAGATATGAAAGCTTGATAAAATCTGATGTTGACTTTGATTTCGAACATGGGAGTATTTGGCTTGTTTACACCCTATATTTTTTTTCCCAAGAAACCCAAAAAATGTTTGATGAATATAAAAACATAACGAATACATTAACTGGCTCATTTTCTTAAGAGAATAGTAAATTTTGTTAGTACAATTTTAATTAGAGTTGTTCGTAATTTGTAACAAAAAGTATTCTAATTTAGATGAACATAATTCAAATACTCAAAAATTTCAAATCATCAGTATTACTAGGGTGAACAAAAATATGTCCAATCTTCGGTCCTAATATAAGGACCTAATTAGTCTTCTATTTGATCTAGTCCAAGACCAGAAAACCTAGAGGCCTGATCAAAGACCTATCAACGTTAACTTGACATTAAATATTTTGGATGCACATATATATTATTTTATTTTTTTTGAACATTCACAAGTATATAATTAAATACATACTATACATATAAAAAATATTAAATCCTAGAAATTTAAATATTTTTTTTTGAACACAACAAAGCCCGAAGGCAACTACATTGCTAATAAACGTTCATGTTCGAAACAGGACGATACCAATTGGGGGGATTAACCCAACAGTCATGATTACATACATCCGACATTTATATTTCTTGTATAATTATTCTAAAAATATATAAATTGTATATGTTATACTATTACAATTATTTGTAAGTTTCTACCTTCTATATGAAAACTTTTTTCTTATAAACATGAAAACTTTTTTCTTATAATTGCACTTATTAGATGAAAAATAGGTCTAAATCGTTCCGATCCAATCCAACCAATTTCTAACTGTTCTTAGATTGGACCGACCCGGTCTTAATCAATTCAATCCACAGTTTCATTATTTTAGATACATCAATCTGCATCCCGATCCAATTCAGTCCGATCTTGGACCGATATGCACCCTAACTATTATCAAATTGATATTCAAAAAATGCAGTTTAATCACCACCACAGAAGAAGATATCAAGATCCCAAAAATCTCATATATCTCAAAGTGGGACCCATTATATAGCATCCATTGCCACGTGGCCCATTCTGATACTGCCACGTCATCAATCCTTACCCAAAGGCCATCAACATTTAGATTTCCCCATATCATCCCACCCCACATATACTCTTAAAATTTTTGTTGCAAGGACACCAATTACTCGATTACCACTCCCTCCCTAGCCACCGTAGCGCCACCACGAACGATGGCGTCCACCGCCTCGATGAGCTCTGGGATCGTGCCCGTGTTTTCGACCTCGTCTTTGTCGTCTGCCAAGTCGAGATTCGCTGCCTCAGTTCCCGTGGTGGTTCCGGGTAATGTCGTATCATCTAGGTTGACAATGTCTGGTGCAGAATGGATGCCTGGTCAACCTAGGCCTCCTTACCTTGATGGATCCGCTCCTGGGTAATGCTTACTTTTGGTCAAAAAAAATATTTACATTTCAAAAAAAATGAAATATAGTTTACTAGATTTGTAAATGAGTTGAGACAACGCAAAAGGGTTAAAAGGCTCTGCTTGTTTCGACCTCTAACCAATCGAGTTCAGCTAATATATTTAGCTAAGTGAGTTGATTAGATAATGGTACCTTGACGTTATATTTAATTAATTAATTAATTACTATAAGTTCTATTACAATATGTATTGGATAATTAATTAATTAATTAAAATTTTTGTGTAATGAAGTGACTATGGGTTTGACCCACTGCGGCTTGGGGAGGTCCCGGAGAATCTGGAGAGATTCAAGGAATCTGAGCTGATTCACTGCAGATGGGCTATGCTTGCTGTTGTAAGTTTCTCTCTTTCTTCCAATATCCAACTTATATATGGTCAAGAGCCCTGACTAGGGTCTAGGATGTATCTGAGTCGGGTCGAGTCCGAACTCATCAGGCTCAAAGCTGAGCTTGTTCTTATTAACTAAGTTGAAGTTCATCGAATTTGCAAACTTTAAGTTTGAGTTGATTGGCTGGTCATGGGCTGAGTTGGCTTGGCTTGTTGAGTTTAGTCCAACTTAATAAGTTCTGAAGTAAGTTTGCCTTACTTAGGTTCGTTTGAGCTCGATTTGGGCTAGTTTAGGCTCAAGTTCGGCTCACGTACCCTCAAACTAGACTCCATTTGGTGTAAGTTCATAAGTTGTATTAAGATAAACTTGTTTAGGTTTGCAAGCCCATAGGCTGGAGCTTCACTAAGGCGAACTCTGCTAGGCTCGACCATTAAATAAGCCCAGCATTTTGAGATTTATGGTGAATCGACTCATTCACATCCCCATTTGTGTCGTGGAAGTGGGGTATTGTGAACATCATGGGACGGGTTGCAAGAGTTGCGATAAACTTTTTAAGTAAACATACGTTGCTTTCAGTTGTGAAAAATTAAATGAATAGTCATATATTACTAATTTTGGCTCATTGAGCTGTCTTTATTGACTAAGAATGTTGGAATCTCACATCATTTAGGATTCTCAGCATTGATCCAGTTTATACAGTGAGAACATTTCACTCCGAGTAAGTGGTTTTCTAGTTACAATAACATTTGATATGGTAACAAAGCTCTAGTAAACAATGAGGATATCCTTCCCCTTAACAAGCCACCTCTCTACGTGTCGGAATCACAGATCATTTTGGACTACTAGCATGGTCTAACTTGTGTACTGGCGACATCTCTCTAACTCTCTCCTAAAAGCCCATTTTTCATGTTAAATTCGTTTCATGCCCTTTGGATTTAAAAAAAACATTGCACCGATATGCGTTTTGAATGAATTTGAGCTTTTACCAACTTTGTTTCATTATACACAATATTGCAGCCAGGGATCCTAGTTCCAGAAGCCTTGGGGTTAGGCAACTGGGTGAAGGCTCAAGAATGGGCTGCAGTTCCAGGTGGTCAAGCCACGTACCTGGGCAACCCCGTCCCATGGGGCAATCTCCCGACAATTTTGGTCATTGAGTTCCTCGCCATTGCCTTTGTTGAGCACCAACGCAGCATGGAGAAGGACCCCGAGAAAAAGAAATACCCCGGTGGTGCATTTGACCCTCTAGGCTACTCTAAGGATCCCAAGAAATTCGAGGAGTACAAGGTCAAGGAGATCAAGAATGGTAAAGTTATTCTTATCCTTGATCGCAAAATAATTTATCAACTTTTAAAACCGTATACAAATAAGAAACTTTTCTATTATAAGTAGTCATGATACAGTTACTTGGAGTATTTAGTGAGATGCATATGAATCTAAGGATGATAATAAACAATTATCCTTTTCATAATCTAATAAAGTTTCACTATATATAATAGATACCAGATCGGTTAAAACTTCAAGTAACAACCCAAGCGACTGCTTGATTCTCCTGAATTTTAGAGGCTTCCAAATCATTCAGGCCCCCCATATTTTGAAATCATTACTTGACACATTACTCAATTTCTATCTTATTATTTATATATTTAATATTTATATTATTAAAGAACTTATTAATACATATGACCAACCGTGTCTTAAGCATCCACTTCAAACACTAAAATTTTCAAAATCGACCCTAATAAATGTAAGGGAAATTCAACAAAACGAGTACAATAATCACAATGGCTTCAAGATCTGTAACGAACTATTTTTTTTTAGAACATATTTCATTGTTATTGAACTAGTCTTATGGATATAATGAAAAATAAAAACACACAGTGAGAATAAATGTAAAGATGATGGATTTCTAAGACTAAAGAACAAGAGAATTGTAAGAATTTTTGATATATTCTAATATTGAGAATAAAATGAGTATTTATAGTTTTCCAAGTATCTCTTAAAAGAGACACATCTCTTCCCAGAAGAGACACACTTCTTCACCAAAAAACAGCAAAACTATCTTTTTACTTATTCTGAAAATATACCAACAATTAATACATAATTAAGTACATAAATTAGATACATATATCGGTTTTCTAATATGAGTAGATGTTGTTGAAATATAGGACGGTTAGCGTTGTTGGCGTTCGTGGGGTTCTGTGTACAACAATCAGCGTATCCTGGGACCGGACCTTTAGAGAACTTGGCTACTCACTTGGCTGATCCATGGCACAACAACATTGGCGACATCATTATTCCTAAATCAATTATGCCATAGACTAAACTAAAACTGATAATTTTGTACAAAAAATCACTTTGCGAATCTTTAATGTTGTTGCTACCTTAATATGTTACGTGTAATGTTTTGGGGGGTTCGTTTTGTGCTTGAAGATGTTGGATGTAATGTAACTTTGTTTAGAAAACCGGCTTATTATAGAAGGGGTGTTGTCGCTGCATTAACTGGGTTAGGAGATGTGGGGTGGAAACATAACCCATCAAGGCTAGCCTGGTGTAAAAGAATTAAACGTTTGATAGACTACCCATGTTTAAATCCATTAGGACTGTTCGTGTTTGGTTTAGAGGGTTGACTCAGTAGCTTACTGAGTACAGTTCTAAAAGGGATAGACAAAAGGAGTACATGATAAACGACAAAGAAAGCTGAAAAGTATATGAATGAATCAATGTGGTCACGCACCGTAATTGAAGACACACGGTGAGATGTTGTGCTTTCGAAACACTTGCTTTGCACAACAATCTGCAACGAAGTTGGTTTCTCTCTGTAAATGAAGAATCTTTAGACTACTTAAACAACTGACTAGCTTTTGAATTTTGTTACTAGATAAATTTCATTTCAATGGATTCGCCGATGATGAATCTCACCCAATCATCAAGTACCACTGCAGCAACCAATCTTTAGAGATGAAAATGCTTAGGGCAAATCAAATTACGAACAGCTCGACATAGTTTGAATCACGAGAACTTATCGGATCATAAAAAGTGGTTAAGAAAGTACCATCAAGCTAGAATAATATGAATTATGAAATGCTACCCAGAAGATGGTGGAAGGACAGATATTTGAGAATCGAGTAAATCAGGGCAATGTTATTATAGGGCCAAAATATTAATGCAAAAATAATTTTGTGAGCATTTAGGATTATGAGATTTGATTTATTAATTTTTTAGTGCACAAATTTATAAAGTAATATTTTAGTCTAAAAGTTACAGATATTTTATAAAATAGTCTAAACAATTGTGTACAAGGGTATAAAACAGACCTCACATTCAACTCTTTTTCATTAACAATATTACAATATTGCAGTTCATTTGTGAGATGAGGAGAATAACAAGTGGATGGTGGGTCTACCTACAAATAACGATAAATTTTACACCATTTCACACGTTATTTGAACTATTTTATCAAATACATGTGACTTACGCCTTGTTTCGCTACTGGGTAAAGGGCGTAAAGAGGGATAAAAAGGGAGAAGGTAAGGTATAATTCTGGATATTCTTAATAAGAAGGGGTAAGGGTAAAAAGAAATAAACGAGTTACCCTTATTTGGCTATTGAATAAAGAGGTAAGAATAAAGAAAATTATAATTAAAATAAGAGCAAAATTGCTCAAATTTTTAAAAAAAATTACCCTATCCTCCTTTATCTCCCAATTTTGGGTTAAAAAAAGGGGTAAAGGGAGTAATGAGCTTACCCCCGTAACACCCTATTACCCCTCTTAGAACTTTGCCAAATGGGAGTAAGTATTCACCCCCAATTATATTTATTCTCTTTATCCGGTCTAAAATATTAATTTATAAAATTTATATACTAGAAAATTAATACTAAACCGAACATTACTAATACGTAGGCTATGTTTGGCAAGCCATTTTTTGTTGCGTTTTTTATAACTTTTAGCTTTTTGACTAGTCAAATAGCTATTAGCGTTGTTTAATAAAAGTTTTGTTTTTAATCTTTTTTATAGCGTTTAACTTTTAAAAAGTAGCTTTTTACAAGTTAAATAATTTAATTTTTAAATTATTAGCTTTTCAAACGTTATGTATTCAAATTTTATTTATCATTATGCCCCTCATTTTTATCTTAATTTATCAAACATATTACACATTAGCTAACAACTAACAGTTAATAGTTAATCAATCAGCTAAACACATTAACTATAGAAATATAAAACTTAGGCAAAAGGAACACTAGAGAATTGCTTGAATAAGCTTAATACTTTCATTCATGAAAATAAAGAAAATAAATTAATTTATAGTACAAAGAGGTAAATGAAGAAACTTAAGATTCTCTTCTTACTACTAAAAGAAACAATAAAAATAAATCACCGTACTAATGGCAATGAAAGCCTTGTGGCCGGTTAGAGCTTGGGGAAGAGCCAGAGAAACAACTTAGTAACTATATTAATAAATTCTAGGCTAGAAATATAGATCTAGAGCTATAAATGTGAATCTTGTCTTTACTACTAGGACTATAATAACAATAACAATAACAATAAACTCAGTGCCTTCAAAGGCTCCCGTAAACCCAGTGTCTTTACTACTAAGACTATTACATGTATATACAAATAAAATACTAAAAAAACACATAAATAAAATATATATTAAACTAGTTATTTTTAACACTAATAGCTAAACATTAAACGCTATAATTGACAGCTACAGCTCCAGCCAAACATAGCCGTAATTTAGCTGATGAATCCATGAAGTTGAAATATTTGTGGTGTGCTCGGAATGAAGCTGAGGATCCACTGAAGTCAACTACCTGTCCGAATTGATTCTCTCTCTTACTCGAGCGGTTACTCATCGTCATCTGCTTCTGGTATCTCTCTCTCTCTCTTTCGATTCAGGAATTTGGATTGGATCTTGCATTCTTCGGCAATTCCTAGTTCTTAATTTCTTGCTGGAATTCTTCAGCGCTGAACCAGATTCGTGTAATTATCTACAATCCGCGGTGTAGTTCGATTCATTTGTTGACCTAGATGTGTGTTTTGCTCGTGATTTGACTGTCAGTTGGAATTGATTGTAATTTGATCTTGATTTCTGTCTTCAAACCCTAAATTGAGAACTTATTTCCCTTCTTTATGGCAAGTAGTCTGTTTATACAAAAGCTTAAGCTTTTAGATGAAGGTTCAGGAATGACTTTATACTTTAGATGTGCCTAAATGAAAATGTCGATTAGGCTTGCTGTGTGGATAGTGCACAAGCAGACCTTATATCTTATACTTAAATTTAGGTTAATATTAAGAGTGGGAATTATCTGGATTTGAGCTTGTAGTTGTGACATTTCAGTCAAGAAGTTGTGATATTATGACAAAGAACCAACTATTCTTAAAGCTGAAGCTATTTACTGAAGGTCCAGCAGTACTTTTGGACTCTCACACTCTCTTGAGTTAAATTTCAGATTTATGATTATTGCATGGGTCATAATTACGGGATAAATTTGGATACGATCCATTTTTGGATGATCTCAGTCGTATTGTTTGTTCACCAGAAAGTAACACAAGAATTTGGAATCTTTGAAAAGTGAGTATTTGCCTTCATGTTTGGTTACTAAGAAATTCATAGAACATGGGGAGTTCTAATTCCTAGGAAGTTCCAATTCCTTTGTTGCACAGGAATTAACTTACGTAAGGGGGCTTGGTAAGTTCTAATCCTTAGAGAAGTCCGATTTTCCCATTCTTGCAACCAAATACAAATATATTACTCCCAGGAATGTGACACAGGGATTGAATTTGGGGGAGTATAACTTTCCATAGGAATTTAATTACTATGTTAACCAAACACGGCCTTAGCCTCATTTTCCTTTTTAGATTTGTTTGAAACAAAGATAGCCAAATGGACTAGGCTTCTACCATAGTAGGGTATGAAGGAGATCAGATGTACGCAGCCTAACTCTCTACTCTTGCGAAGAGCCTGATTCTGAGTTGTAAACCCGTAAACCTCTAAACTGCATTAATGTTGCCTTGCCAATTGCACCATTGGAGGAATCTTACAAATTCTAAAGATCAAAAACATTAAGCGCTTTTGGTTGTGAGGAATATGAATGAGTACTGAAAACAAGTTGAAGAGAAACCCTTCCCCCATATGGGAGGAACCGACTCGTCCTGGCGCAAGCACGCCTAATATTCTTTCCATTGAGTCCAACCACTAATGTGATAAACTGCAACCCCCATGCAAAGTTCTGCATTAGAATTTATTTCCGAAACTAGGCAAAAGAATATTTTGAAGAAAAAAATTGTTTTTAAGTTAAAAATATTTTGAGGAAAAATATTCTTCGCAAATGTGGAGCCTAATGCTCTTCTATCCTTTTGTTTTCTGAACCAAAAATGCTGAGATGTTAAACAAAATCAAATGTTTCTCCCTTTGAATGATATTCATGAACGAGCTTTCATCCAGGAAATATAATTCAATAGTTTCCCGAAGTTGCTTATTTTACGACCAGTTTTAAGTTCAATTTATTGATGTTTGATAGTAAATGTGAGAAAACTGGAGATATGAAACTTGTAACTATTTTCTTGAACCATGAAAAGGAGGCAAAAGGGCCTGTAATCAGAGACCAGCACATGAATTCAAATGAACTTTTCCATGAAACTAGATGATTGCAGATGTGGTACAAATAGATGGTCGGAGCTAGTTGTTTACAGTTATTTTCGCATGTTTTTGTTCTAATTTGGAGCCTCTTGTCATATCAGAATAACCAAAGCATCAGAGTCAGATAGTTTGGAGCGGAATTCAATTCCCAATTGCAGTTTTGTATTATGAGCAAGAAGTGACGGAGGTCAAATGGGGGAAAATGGGATGTTGTGAGACCATTACAGGTCTATTCAGATGAAACGCAAAGGTTTTGAAGTATTGTATCAACATAGTTAGGAAATAATAGGTGAAGCTAAGATGTGAAAATACTAGTCTTGATAAAAAAAATCTGAATCGAATTCGGTTATTTTCTGGGACAGGACTGGACGGTCCTCCATTGGTCCTCTGTTCTATATTATGACCTTTACTGCTGTTTGATCCAGTGTGGTAAGCTCCAAGTTTGGACCGTGAAACATTTTGGAAATGTTCATTTAACGGTATGGATAGGCCAGGTCATTCGGTCGAAGACTAGATTGTATTGGTCGTTATATGCTCTGGTTCTTGGTGAGGTAGTCGGACCTTTACTAATCTTGTGTTTGGTCTAGTCCAGTCTGAGTTTGGACCGATAAGCAACTCTAAGCTACAAGGAGTAGTATGGTTGACTTGAAGCTATTTATCAAAAAATAAAAAAGAATGACTTGAACCTCGGGCATGGGAAATCAATGTGTGACTTCCATCCAAGATCGGACTCATGTATCTAGAAACTTAGCCATCTACTACATCTCAGACAAAATTATGTTCTTCTGGTATATAAGCAGGGCCGTGGAGTTTGAGAT
This sequence comes from Simmondsia chinensis, assembly GCA_018398585.1. Classification (NCBI taxonomy): domain Eukaryota; kingdom Viridiplantae; phylum Streptophyta; class Magnoliopsida; order Caryophyllales; family Simmondsiaceae; genus Simmondsia; species Simmondsia chinensis. The sequence goes on along the minus strand of JAGTTD010000017.1, from coordinate 22,980,410 downwards.
TAAAACCTCTTATTGTAAGACATCAGCTTTGGTAACTTTTTCAAATTTTATGATGGTTCATGAACATATTCTTAAATCTTATAATGTAACATATTAACATGCTGCCAATTAATTTTTTGGGAAAGGTAAAGAGACATTAGAGTTATCGATAGATAGATCGTCCTTGTGAATCAACATAACCAACCCTTTTTGAGGTTCTGTAATGACCCTCTTTAAGACATCCTTGGCCCTGCCCAAATAACCTGCATTTACCACAAGATCTATGGCCTAATTACCTTCTCTAAAATATGAGAAATTTGATTAATGTCAAACTTAGCAAGCATGATTCTTTGCTCTGAATATTCTCACTATCAACTGTATCCTAGGTTCCTTGCTACGATGATATGGAAGTAGACAACAAGCCTAAACTCGAAGGGACCGGACATGAGAAGAATGAGGAAATATCCATTGAGATAAAGGTACTATTCTTTGCTCGAGCTCGAGACATAACAGGCTCACCTGACATGCTACTAAAGGTGCCATCAGGTAGCACCGCTGGCGACTGTTTGAGCAAGATCATTGCCAAATTCCCGAGCCTGGATGAGCTTTGCAGGTGCATGGTTCTGGCTTTGAATGAGGAATATGCACCCAAAACCACTATTGTCAAACATAGAGATGAGTTAGCCATCATTCCTCCCATTAGTGGGGGCTAATATCTTGTAAGAAAAACCTTATAAAGGCGTTCTGTCTGAAAAATGGAATAAGATGGACGTAATATTTACTGTATACATAGAAAGCGGACAACATGTTTTTGGAAGAAGGAAACTAGAAGGGCATTGGCTTCATGACTAGGGTTTGAAATAATAAGGAATAGAGAAAATGACGTAGTAGATGACATGCCATCTTGAAAACTGATATGACAAATATCACTACATAATTTTGGTCGTCAGTGATGAAGTTCAAAGCCCTTGTTAGTTCTTCAAAATGTATTGCTTTTCTTATTTTGTTTCAAAAACGTATTGTTCTTGTTATACATACAATAAACTTCTTGTCGTTCTTATTTTTTTCCCCCAAATATAATGCTTTTCAAATATTTTTTGCCCAAATAAAACTCTTGTATATTGTGTTGAGTTAGCAAAAACAGCTGGCTTAGCTTTGCTATTACCCTTGATAATACCACACCTAGAAGGTGAATTTTTTATTTTCTTAAATGGAAAATTCAAAAAAGTTCAAAAAAAATTGTGTTTTGCTGCTTGTTACTTTATTGCTTTGTTGTTGCTTTATGTTTAGTTGCTTTTTGCTTTTAGGGTTGGGGCCCTTTGGACACATTTTCCCTTTAGGGTAACGCTTGAAGGCGTAAAGTTGTATACATCTCACCCTCCACCCCATACGTACATCTCACCCCCCCCCTCCCCCCACCCCCCAAGCGAGACCCTGCTCTAGCAAGAGCTCTTGTGGCACTAGGTTTATTGTTGTTGTATAGTATGTAGTTTTTCCTTTTGATTTTATCTATTGTATATATGCACTAGGTTGTACAAGCATGATAAACTCTGAGTCATTCTCTAGAACTTTTTCTCGAGAATAGTGAAAGTCTGTTTACTCTTCTCCGTAGATGCATGCTTCGACTGAACAAAGTAGATTCTTCTATACTCCCTTTTACGTGCTTGCTAACTCGATTAGGATCTGGTTATGCATATGTGTGTCCTAACAGTTTTAAGTTAGTGTGGATTAGTACTAAAATTTGTTGTGCAAAATGCTAATACTTATTTCCCTGGCTCCATTTTCTAGATATTGAGTCCAGACGAATTTGAGCTTGTTAGGTTTAACGCTTGTAATTTTTGGCTTAGCTTCGAATTTTTTAAGCTTAGAGAGTTGGAGGCTGGCTCATTTAGGCTTGATTAGACTTGTAATTTGGGTCAAGCTGGGCTTGTTTAGATTCGTGAACAGATGATCCTAGTCCTCTCCAGGTTCAGGCTTGGATCGCGGAGCTAAACGAGTAAGCATGGGGTCATGGGGCAAGTACATGTTGCGATAGCTGTCACGAAGATGGGACAGATATGGGTGTAACTTTTTACCCATTATCTACTGGTATCTGCCCCATTTGAGGCAGTCATGTAAGAGTGGCTGCTAGGCGGCAAGTACATGTGCAATACCTGTCATGGGTATCGAGTGGATACATTTATAAATTTCTAGCCACCCAGCCTCACCTATCCTATACCCACCTTGTACTCGCAACAAGTGCTGATATCCGCGTTGGGCGAGCATCGATCCATCGAGAACCCATATTTTAGTGGGCATGGACAGGTACTTGCTTAGTAATGGGTACACAACGAGTACTTTAAGGGGTTAAGAGTACAACAACAACAGACTTAGTGTCTCAAGAGCTCCCACATAGGTGGAGTCTGGAAAGGGTGGATGCAGCCTTACCCCTTCAGAATGTAACCATACCGAGAGGCTGTTTCCGAGGACCCCTAACTTTATAGGGTGGATGTAAGGGGTTAAGAGTATGGGCTACATAAAACGTGAAAATATTCAATAAAATTATGACGATATAATTAAATTGGAAAAAATATTAAAAGCATGTTATCTCATTTTAACCAATATGTGGAATGGGTAACACTAGATTGTAGCAAAACTGTGCTTTTAGATAGTATTTAGATATAATAATGGGACACGAGTATTCTATGGTAGAAAATGAGTTGTAGGTAAAAGAATGCTTCAAAGGTATGGTTTAGAAATGTGGAGTAAAGCTAAATAGTTTGGAAATAGTATACTTATATACTAGAAAAGCGTAACTTTTAGTATATGAATATTTAATAGCATATATTGGTATATATTATTTCTAAACCGTTATCCTCCTGAAATACCTTAAATTTATTCCTTATGGTTAACCGAACAGAAAATTCAGTATGGTCAACCCATTTTAGGTTCAGCATTTCAAAAATTCTGTTAGATATTTCGGTTACAAATTTCTTGAATGCTTCTCGGTGGGATGAAGGAGATAGTAAAGAGATGGTTGGGGGGATACAATAAATAACGACAAATTTAATGCCCTTTTACGTTATCATTTGAATCATTTCATTAAATACATCTAATTGTTAAGCTAAAAAATCTTTTTTTTTTTTTTTTGGGGAAGCTAAGTTAAAACATCAATCACAAAATTTATAAATTAAAAAATTAATATATCAACTAAAATCTAATTAACCCTAAATAAAAAGAATATACCAAAGAAACCCTAAGTGTAGCTTACACCCCTCCTTAAACATAGCATTATTACAAATTTACAAGTAGGAATGCCGATGAAACAGGGTGGGTGCGGGCGTGCCTCCTTCATATCTATACTAGTTACACAAATTTATACTTATACCTGTTGTGACTATGAAATAGATACTCATACTTCCTATTACCTGCAAGTACCCAGCAGACATCCATTGCCTGCCCCAGACACGCCCTATTATGGATCCCAAACGATTGTAGAATTTAATTATAATTTGCTTTAATATCTGGCACAAAATTGAGTAATTAAATTAACTACATATTTTTCTTATTTTGAAATAAATAAGATATAGGAATTGGGACAGATATGACAGATAAGAGTTGCGGCTGGACAAGGTGGGACAGGTAGACTATCATATCCATATTCACCTCATACTTGTAACAAGTATTATAATATATACCCGATCCATAAATGGGGGAAATAACTGCAAATAAAGGGTTTTACCCACCGATCAATTTTTAAACTCTCTCTCTCTCAAATTAGGGTTTCCGTTTCCCCAATCCCCCCCGATTTCCTCTCTCTCTCTCTCTCTCTCTCTCTCTCTGAAGCTTCATCAATGGCGTCGCAGCCTCCGCCAGGTCCAACCCTAATCAAAGGCCTCGCCTCCTGCAACACCACCCTTCGCTCCAAATCCCTCCGCCTTCTTCTCTCATGGCTACCCTCTCAGCCTCAGCTTCCCGAAGACGAGCTCAAGAAGCTCTGGAAAGCCCTCTTCTACTGCGTTTGGCACTGCGACAAGCTCCAGAATCAGACCCGCCTTGTCAACCGCCTCGCTTCGCTTCTCCCCACGCTTCCCCCGCCTCTCTCTCTCCTGTACTTCTCTCACTTTCTCATCACTCTAAGGAGGGAGTGGCCCGGGATTGATAGGTTGAGATTGGATAAGTTTTATATGTTGATTCGAGTTTTTGTGAGGAATTTGTTTGTTTTGTTGAAGAAGAGAAAATGGGGTTTGGATGTTTTGGAGGATTTTGTTGGGGTTTTGGAGAAAAGGGTGTTTTTTGTTGATGAGAATGATGGGAGTTTGTGTTTGGGAAATGGGGTTAGTTATCATATTGTGAGTGTTTTTTGTGAAGAGCTTAAGCCTTTTTTGCCTGTGAGGTTTGATGTGTTGAATGTTTTGTTTAGGCCCTTTGTTGATACTCTTGGGAAGAGTAGTAATAAGGTGTTAGTGGGTAAGATTAAGAGTGAAGTGTTTGGTTATTTGGGTAGGAATGGGAAGGGTTTGTTGGAGATTAGGAGATCGGGCGGGGAGGTGGATCTGAAGGATGAGGTGGTCTTGTTTGGGACCATAGCATTGGTTATGGGGTTTTCGAGGAGGTTTTATGAACTGGGTTCGTCAGTGGATTGTGTTCAGGGGAATAGGAAGGTTTTGTTTGCATTGCACGAGGAGTTTTTGAAGTTGGAGAAGGAGCGGGAGTCTTTGGGAGTTGATGTTTCAGTTCCAGAGGTTAGTGAGGATCAGGATGATGAGGAGGTGCCACAATTGATCGCGATATCTAGTGAGGCTGGTGTAACTGGTTCGTTGAGCGGTTCAGAGTCACGAGATGGTGTGGTGAAAATGGATGAAGATGCCGAGGGTAAGCCATCTAAGGGTAGCAAGAAGGAGAAGAAATCGAAACACCAAAAGGGTAAGAAGAATAAGAAGAAAAAGAGCAGTCCTGTTGATCTTGAGGGGGAGGGTGCTGCTGATAATAGTAACAGTGTGTCTATGGACATCTCAAATGGGGATATCACAGTTTCTGAAGCAGAAAACGATGGTGAGAATTCGATAGTATTCAGTGAGACTGTGATTTCAAATCTGCAAAAGCAGTTTGAAAGGATTGCTGCTGAGTCTGGAATGGATGAGGATGGTGAGAGTGCATTGGAATCACGAGCAGTTAGAAATGGTAAAGCCTCGAAAAAGCGAAAGAGGGAAAAGAATGCCAGTAAGAAAAATTCTGTGAATTCTGATACAAATTACGAGGAACATGCCCAAGATAATGATACACCAAGGACAGTTGATAAGAGTGCTAAGAAAGTTAGGTTTTCTTTGAAGAACAATCTTGTCTGGAAACCGCACAGTCCTCTTCCACCACAAAGCTTGAGATTGCCACCGTCTGCTACCCCTCGAGGAAGCGCGCTTAAGAAGGGATTGTCTCCTGGACCCATCAGAGTGATGTCACAGGTGAAAAAGGCGAAGAAGAAAAAGGTGAAGAAAGCAGGAAAGAGCTTGTCTCAAGCCGTTAAGCGTGTGAAGAAACCAAAGTCCATATCGACTTAGCTGTTTCAAGTCTTTCGAGAGTTATGATTCCGTCTCATTAGTGAGGACCTCTTGTGCCATTGCAGTTGGATATAATGAGGTGATTCTCGTAAAGTTACTTACTACGCAGCTTGCTAAAAACACACAAGATAGAGTGAACGATTGTCAATGCTTTTAGTTGGACTTTGTTGTGCTGAAAATGATACATCACAGATTCTCCTTCCAAGATTTTGATTAAGAGGACATGTTGGAGAGTCTATCTGGTCTTTCATTTTCTTTTGTGCGTTTCTTCTGCTATTTGTTTCAGCAAAGGTTATCGAAAACTTCTTTATTATGAGATTCTTGTGAGATATTCATTAGTTTTAACATAGTTTTCATAAAAATAGCACCTGAAGAATGACTGTTAAGATAATTTTTCTTGTTTGTATCATTGCAAATTTGTTCATATTGGTTTATGAAGTTATCATCTGTGTATACTTCTGTTGATGGTATCTCAGGGCTTGTGTTAGTTTTCTTTCTGCGAATGTTACTTAGTTTCCTTTACTAACTTTTTAGCATTGGGCTAGGGTCTAGTCCTGAGAGTTCTATGGTTTGAACCAGATTTTCAAAATGACATATATGTTAGCAAATGAGTGATTTCACTTTCGAATCCTCTTCTTGTGCCTCTTCTTCCATTCAGATTCTTTTTGTTCTCTGTTGACTTTCCTTTTTGCATGCAATCACTGCTGAAAGCGTGTTCCAATGTGTTTCATATTCTTTGGGTCAATTACTATCATTTGCAGTGCTCTATCTCTACATGCTGAAAATGTGTAAAATGCTCAGGCTAGATTGTTGTATTATGGAGATATAAAAAGTTTATGCAGTGTATGAGTTGGATATTGTTTTCCTTATTTGTGCTTTGTGTAAATCTTGTAATCTGCGGGTCAGCTTTCAAGATTAGAATGGCTCAATATAGCTTGTGCAGGTAGCGTACAATCATACTCAGAGCATGATTAGTATCGTTTTCTGTTTGGTTTCATGTTTTTTAGAACACTAAGAGCCGTATTTTAGAAATGTTTTTTTTTTCCTTCTTGTTTTTGTATTTTTTGGCTTCATTTATTTTTCTACTTCAATTGATAAATAAAAACACAAACCAAAAGCAAGAATAAACCATTTTCAAAAACCTAGTTTTTAGTTTCTCATCAGCCAAAAGCTATAAACGACAAAGGATGCCAAACAAAGTCCCAAAATGTATGGTTTCTACTGTATCATCCTGTTGCTTGAAGTTGTATCTGTTGTCCTTTTTATACATGCATACTATCTCAACTGTGATCCATGTGAAGTTTTGAGATTTTCTGTGATTTTATTATAGAGCACCTAGACCCCCATGTTTTTCAAGCATGATTTCCTCCTCAACCGAGCGTAGAGCTGCAACCCTTACTGTAAAATTTTAACCCCTAACGTGAGTTTAGGGTTTACTTGGGTGGATCCTAACTAAGCTACATGTTTGCTGGTTTGACAGTTTTGCTACATAACAAAATGATCATTATGTGACAGGAACTAGCCTAGCTGCTACATTGCAAATTGACTTGTCGTCGGTTGAGATTGGCTAAGTTGGGTTTGGTTGTTTGTTTGAAACTCTGCAAGTGACTCCCCTCAAGTTTGTCCATCTGTGCGTGGAACCAAACGGTGGGTCGTGGTGGTAATGTCGCGAACGTTAACAGTTCGTTAAAACCATGTCCAGCTTTTAGGGACCATAAATTGCTTTCAAGCATTATGTTTATAACCCGTGTAGAACTAGGAGAGTATGCCTAGGTTCTACTTGAAACGAAACAAGAAGACATCTGTGAAAGTCACATTGCTCTTGTTTTCCATGTTTCCAAGCATTTTGGTTTCAATTTCTATTGCATTTTGGCTCCTTTTGTTTTGGTGGAATGCCTTTTTTCATTCAATTGTATAATTTTTTTACATAATTTCATAGCATTAACTATATATTGGGAAAATGTTTTCCGCATTGAGGGGGCATGTTACGACCCCAGCCGTGACAAGGTCAAGATAGGCCGGCAGCCAAGCCAAGACTGTGTCAAGGTTCACTGTCGGGTCCGTGTCAAGGGTCACATGTCATTGTCCCGCAGGTGTCAAAGGGCCGTGCAAGCATCCGTGTCTCCTAGCCGGTGGTGTCGGTAACTGGTAGCCCAGCTCCAAACGCGCCCAAAGTTGGGGCCTGGTTCTAGAAGCTTCCCAACCACCTTTTCCGCTCTTATTTGAATTCAAATACTTTCCTGCCTTTTATGTTTCCCGCCATTTTATTGTATTTTCAGATTTATGATTATTTTAGAAAGATCTAGATCATACTTAGCATTTCCTATATATACAAGAGCAATAGCAATGTAATAATCATCTATCAATCTAAACAAATCAATCAAAATGTGAAAGTTAATCTTTCTCTCTCACCTCCAAGTGTTCTTCTATTTCTTTCTCTCACCTAAACTCTAATTCTTTTCTCATCTAAAATCTATCCAAACTTCTATCTCTCATCTTAAACTCTCTAAATTCTATCATTCGCAACTCAATTTATCAATTCACGTTCCAAGTCCGATCTGAAATGGAATCACAAATCCGAGGAACGTGACAGGGCATTGACTACTCCACATCCTTCATGAAGGGTAATAGTTTCTGCACTGTCTCCCGATATATATCTTACTTCAATCTCAACTTGGTTAAATGTAAACGAAAGACAAAATTATGAAACAAAAGTATTCCTTTTAGCTAGAAAACAAAAACTTCAAAAAACATTTTTTTGATCGGAAATATTTTATCAAGAAAATGTCTTTATTTATTGAATCATTCGAATGGAAACATGTAGCTGATACCACTCCTGTTATAGCACATGTTGATAAAGTGCTTGAGTGAGCAAATTTTGTAGTAAACTTCACAACCACTATGATTTCCCTTAGAAATTCAATTATGTTATAATGTAAACTTTTGTAAGGTAAATTACGTAAACCTAAACACATTAATTTGGAAAAACAAATAGCTAGATCAAATAAAAGTATTAAACAATTCCAGCATATCTAAGTATACTGGGTTGGTCAACTGAGGTGACTTCAAGGTCAAGTCCTGTGACACTTGATCACTAAACCCATAACCCGAGTTCTTTCAGTCAGATTCTAGTCAACCTGTTGAGCCAGGTCAAATGACATAGGATGTAGATATTGCAATAAGCCTCCCATAAGTCGTCTTCTAGACTTGGCAATCGAGTCAGTCAGGTCACAGCGGACAGGTAACTTCAGGCTCAAGTTACTTAAGATTTGGATCAAAATAACTAATTTTCCTTTTTCTCGTAAGTAGTCCAAAGCAACAATAGGACATCCAAAAAGTACAAATACAAATAAACAAAATTCCAAACAAAACAAGCAAATATGTGGGGCACAAAGAAGCTCCAAAAACATGAAAACCGGAAAAATGCGTGTTATAATTTCAGTATTATATGGTTAACATTAAACAAAATGCATATTTTATCTTATTATTAACAATCGGACATAAACGTGCTTACTTAAAAAAATATATATATATATACTAACACGTCCAGTACACGTAATAATATTATACACATTTAACAGAGCCAGCAAGCTTCATCAGATCGCGCTATTTGTCTCTCCCGTTACACCATATGTTCTAGTATGCAAATGCAAATGACTTGCAAACAATTATCACTAATTTGTTGGTAACGAGTATCAATATGAGTTTACATCACAAATTTCAAGCTTAAAGCTAACCCATTATTATATTCATTATCAAAAAGCTAAATGCACCACAACACATAATCACAAGTAGTTCCAGTATCAACAGTCCAGCTCCAATATAGAACCATTTTGTTCACCCCAACCAACCAATCTGATGGGTTGGATCATCATATTTAAGTCATATTATGCTCAAGTCACCAACTTCGACCCTTCCTCTGATTCACTTATTCTGGTGTTTGTTAAGGCCTCCACATGTGAGTCTTCAGAATCTTACATTGGAGTTGTAAAAGAAAAGAGATCAATGTATAAGTTTAGTGGGTTACTCCACCTAACACCAATTGAGTTCAGGAGGAAACCCCACTTGGACTTATATGTGGACTTCATATATTCCAACTCCGTGTGTCAGACCCTAGTGAAATTTAACAGTTTGAGTCAACCCATCGGCTCGAGCTAACGATTGCTAGGCCCAGGTGTAACTGGTGCTCGCGTTGAGGTCATAGAACTCGTACCTGAACCCGAGGGATTTGAACCCGCATTCACACTCTCTCCACTAGTTTTCACAGTGTGGGTCCCGAACGAAACCCCCGCTTTCCAAGAATCTAACACGTCACGAACCTGACCTGATTTACTCGCTTTGTTATCATAATTCCTCTGCTTCTCTAGAGCAGGGATGTCATAGATATCAACACGTGGCGATGCGGACCGCCCAGCAGATATCGTAGTTGTAGGAAACGCCTTCTCGGGGGGCACGACGGGGGTGTAATTCGAGGGAAGAAGATCATCCCAGTTTTCGAGCAACTCCTTGTAGACTTTGCGAAGGGTGACTTCAGTAAGGCCGGTGACTTTGCAGATCTCAGCTTGCGTTTTGCGGCGGTCTTCAAGTTGACAGGCTAAGTAAATGGCAGCAGCAGAGATGCTAATAGGGTTCCTCCGAGTACAGAAGCATTTGTTCATCACTACTTCTCCTATATGTGTTGCCAGTTCCTGCCATAAGGTTTTAGTGGTCATGAACCGAATCATATAAAGATCGTTTCATAATACAATCATCAGTATGTAATTGATTTTATGCTATTTAATACCCAAAAATTAGGTTCACTTTAGATGCCAAAAACGTATCTGAAGTGAACTTGAATGAGAAGAGAAGAGAAGAGAGAGAGATTCTGACAGAGAGATTACGTGGAAACCGCTAAATGAGGGAAAGCTATAGATAGAGGTCTGTCAAAAAACCAACTTTCTCAAAAGCTTAAGCTAATGGGTGAAAGTTTAAGAATGATTTTATACTCTAACATACTCCCTCATGCAAATGTTCATTAGACTTAAAGCGTGAATAATGCACAAGCCCATCCATACCATAAGCTTGAAACATATTAATATTTAGAGTGGGAAATGTTGGGATTCGAACTCATGTCCTCTCAGTTAACAAAACTCTGATATCATATCAAGGAACAATCTGCAGAGGTAGAAGGCTTTTCACTATGAAATTGAATGGGGCATACAAGCTTAAAAGAAGCGGCACCAGCTTTAGAACATACATATACAGCGCAGAAAACCTAACGGATGGGGGTATTATGGGAGCCAACTCCGAACCGCTGGTAAAAGGGTCTGGGAGACTACAGCCCAACACTGACAGTTTGTAATCAGGACTTAAATTTGAGACAACACAGCAATTACTATGTTGTATGATCGTCACCATATGTTACGTGAGTTTTTCATGCTCAACAACATTGAATCAAAATAAGGTTATTACGTAACAGACTTTCAGCTAGTCATTACGGTATTTTGATCCTCATGTAACACTACTTCTGTAATGAGCTCCATACTACATAGTATTTTATTACAAAAAGAAATTTTTTATAATGTATTTGTATGTTAAAAAATATGAAAAGGGTATAAAATATAATTGTTATACAGATATTCATTTCAAGCTTTATAAACATAAGGCTTAAAGCAACTTTAAATTCCCCTAAAAAATCCAACACATTTTTTTTTAATTTAAAAAAAAAGAAATATCACTAAGGCAGAAAAAATGTACAAAGAGCTAGAGACAAGATATCCTCAAACATCACAAAGGAAGAACAAAAGACCAAAACTAATAACAAGCCCTCCGATCCCTCTGCAAATCAACGGATGCTATATCAAAGCACCTAGAGCTCTTAAAAAGACCACATTTTCGCATTAGAAATTAACTGGTGTATATTGGTCGTACAATACAAACTACGATCTGTTATCATGGGTTTATACAAAAAGAAAGGTACCTGAGCTGACTTGTTGAGTTGGAGGAGATTACAAAATCTGGGCATATGAACAGCTATGGAGTTGCTATTGATGGGTTGGCTTAGTTGTAGAGCTTCTCCTAGAATCTTTATGTACTTCCCTATCTCCTTTTGAGGTACATTCGCTGCTATCGAGATTTCCTGCCATTGACAAGTGAGCTGAGTCAGAGAGGCTGTAACTACAATGAACCATTCATCGTAACAGTAGTTAGTCGGTTCATAAAGTATCTGTGTCTGATACAGGTCATGACCATTAGACAGTTCAAATTAAATGAAAAACATAGAAAATTTTTAGAAAATAGTCAAACCTAACCTCTGGTTAGGTACCTATGTTGCGTTGATATTATCAAACCTTGGTAAAATAGGAGCTCATAGAATCACTACATGGGAGCAGAAGAGCGAGCAGTTATAAAAGCTTCTATAATTGATAGCTATTTGACTAATAGTTACTGCTGTATCAACATATACAAAATGTGCAGTAGCTTTGGGTGAGTCAAGCAAGCATACCCTTACTCGAATTCAAGCTCAATAAGTTTTAACGAGTTAGACTCCAAGAGGAGGCTTAAATGAGATCCTGAATCTCTACTTGGACTCAGTTCCATAAGATATTTGGTATGCACAATATTCGAGTTGGCTCATTTGAGTAATCGTGCCACATCGATCTCATTAGTCATGATCTTTTAGGGCTTGTTGTAACTATTTTCCGTTTGTAGTTTTTAGTTTTTGAAAAACTGAAACCATATTTTGGAAATGATTTTTTTTTCTTGTTTTCATATCAATTTTTTTTACTCAAATTAAGAGAAAACTAGAAAAGACAAATTCGTTACCAAGATATGACTTTTAATTTTTAAAAAATTACAAATAGAAAACAATACGTAATAATACAAAATAGGCTCTTAATTGCTTTATCAAAGAACTAACCCACAATTCATTAACAATTAAAAAAAATTTGTACCGACCTTATTCAAAGTCAATTCAAGGCTCTTATAGAAAATAAAGCATTAGAGGGTATACATACTGTTAACAAGCTCTTAATGAGTTATTAGCAAGCCTTCAACACACACAAGCTTAGCACCACAGTGTTCAGAGTCGGCTTGTTTACTCGTCTAGCTAACAAAACAAACCCAAACAAACTAAATAAACTTATAATACAATTGCAAATTTACACATTTCACTTACTCTGTACAACATGAGTTTGAGTAATAAAGAAAATCACAATCCATTCAAATTCATGACCACTATTAAGAAACCAACTATTCTAAAAACTTAAGTTATTTGGTATAGACATAGAAATGTTCTTACACTCTAACATGGCCCCTTATGTGAATGTCGATCACACTTAAAACATGGATAATGCACAAGCCTATTTGTACCATGTATTAAATTAAGAGTGAGGACTATTGAGATTCAAATTTCAAACTTCTAGGCCAAAGACGCTCAAGTAACATGTGAATTTGTTGGGCCTACGCTCATAATGGAGTTAGATGCGAAGTCCACATAAAAACCAAGTAAATTTCCATCTGGAAACCAATTGTGACTAGATAGATTAGCCCATTAGAATTCTATGTTAATGTTTTTCCATCAAAACTCCAATATAGGACTTGCTATTATACTCACATGTGGACTCCTTAACAGTCCTAACCATGTGAGTCTTCTTTAAGGGCATCCTTTTGCTTCTCAATCCAATTCGGCCTTTTATTGTCTATTATTGGATCCATCATCATTAATTGGAAATGCCATCAATGCGTCCAACTGAACTCTTGCCTCGAGCAAGACATGTCTCTCTGGCGGCTCTTGGTGGGTAAAATTAGGGTTCAAGATCATCATTAGCCATGATGCCATGTTAAAAAGCTGATTATCCCAAAACTCAAACTATTATGTCAATGCCCAATAATAGTTTTATACTCCAACATCTACAGTTGAGCTTATGTAAATCTCAAACCCAATTCCTAGGACAAAGGCCATGGCACAATGAATTTCATAACATTTTGTCCAAATATAAAACCATTCATAGATCTTCACATAACATCTTAAGCTTTTGCGGTAGTTGGTTCCTTGACATGTAACCCACACACATAGAGATACACAACACCCAAAGGGTTCTAATCATTCCTAAACCTTCACATAACAATATAACTTAAAAGGACTACTGCTTTCTAGCCACATTTCAAACACAACCACCATTCCTACGTCTACACCTAATAATCACTTTTTTGGGATACTTAGCTCCATGATACGGTAATAGAGCCCCCTTTGATAGGGTTAATATCCTATTGATCCGTAGTCTTAATATAAACATGATTCCAACAAAAGACATGAAAGGATCATATGAGCTGTCCACCTTTCAAACCTAATGGATACTTGTATGCCAGAGCATGTTGTAGTGTAAACCCATTCCTAATCCTCAATCAAAAGTAGCTCAAACTTTTAACACAATTGGTTCCTTGACATAAGAACTGAATCCCTTCAACAATGAAATCACAAGTTCAAATCCCAAAAATCCCCACTTTTAATATTATATTAATACAATTTATGTCCAAGATATGAATTCGGTCATACAATATAAAAGCACTCATAACCCTTCATCTATCATCTTAAAACTTCTGGGATATTTTGGAATCCAAAACTCTTATTGGCCAAGAGATTACGAATTTGAATCCCAACAATCCACTTTCAACATTCCACATAACTTAACTACAATATGAATTGGACCTATACAACACAAAAACTATTCATCCACCTCCACCTATCAACTTAAACTTTTACGACAGTAAGTCTGCTAAGAGAGAGAAAGAACACCTGGAGGGTTCTGGGCTCCTGGGCCTCGCGAATAGCCTGAACAAGACAAGCAGTAGCCAAACCCTCCACACTCCGATTCCTCAAACAAGTTGCCGACGAACAATCCCTAAACAACTGAAACGCATGATCCGATATCTCCCTATCTAACCCTAGAATCGACCCCACATCAATTATCTGCACATACGCCCTCAAATTATCCACCACGACAACCCCACCCGAACCCGACCCATTTGAACCCATCACCCGCTCGAGCTCCGCGAGGTGACCCGCGAAAGAAACAGCCGAGCGCGCGTAAATGGGGTGGTGCGCGAGGGACCAGGTGGAGAACGCAGTGATGAAGCCCGTGTGGTCAAATGGATCATCGGCGGTGGGTTGCTGCGGTGGGGGCGGAGAGGGGAGGTCGGAGAGGGAAAGGAGGAGAGGGGTGTCTTGCGCGCGGAGAGAGAAAGTGTGGTGGGTTTGGGTTTGGCGCTCTTCGACTACGCGCCCGCAAGACGCGCACTCTGTTATGTAGTGGTGCGTTGGCGTGGTGGCGCAACGCCCCTGCGCTGCCGAGCAGTATGGGCACTTCATTAGGGAGTCGGCGGCGGCGGCGGCGGCGTGGAGGTTTATAGTTGTGGGGTGTCTGGGGTTGGGTTTTGAAGGGGGATTTGACCATGGAGCTACGTTTGGACTCGGAGTCAACCTGATTTAGAAAAACATGAAACAACTTCCTATTTAAAGATTTTTGGATAAAATATAGTAAGATTTCTTAATATTGTAATTAATTATAATATATTTATTATACTTTTAATTTTAAAAAATAACCCTCTAAATTTTGTAAATTAATCCAACACACCTTCTGGACTTTGAATTTCATAAAATAGCCCCTTAAACTTTACAAATTAACACAACACATCTCCTGTATTTTCAATTTCATAAAATAGCCCCACAAATTTTGTCATTACACAACGCACATCTCTTGCACTTTTAATTTCATAAAATTTCCCTCTTAGCTATGTTATTACACACAACTCACCATCGAACTCTATTACTGAACATAACTCACCATTTAAACATTAATAAATTTAAATTTTAAAAATTATACAGAATTTAAAAATTTAAAATAAATTATAATAGTATTTTTTAACTTTAATAAAAATTAGAATAATAAATTTAAAATAAAAAAATCTATTAAATTAAAAATAAGAGATTTTCTAGTTTTATAAAAAAATATAGGAATTTATATTTTTAGACGAATGGTAAGAGCTTAGTATCAAATAAAAAATGAGAAATTTTTTAGTTTTATACAAAAAATAGAAAATTATATTTTTAGATGAAAGGTATGAGCTTTATATTTTCAGGTAAAAAATAAGAGAATTTTTTAATATTTACAAAATATTATTATTTTAATTAATATAGTAAAAATATTATAAATTTAGAAGATAATTAAATATTTTTTTATATTTTTATTAAAAATATTATAAGAGGAAATATAATAATTTTTTAAAAAAATAAATTCTAAAATCATATTAAAAATTTAAAACTAAAAAAATATACAAAGTTAAAAATTCGAAAACATATACTGAAAAAAATATTTTTTTAGAAGTATTAAAAATAAAATTTAAAATTATTATTATATTTTTTCATACTTTTTTTAAAAAATATCTTTCATAAATTATTCAAAATTTTTAATTTCAAACTTTTATTTTGAAATTTATAAATGTCTAAGAAGTGTGTTATGTTTAGCAACAAAGTTCGTCGGATGACTTGTGTGTAATAACAAAGTTCAGGGGCTATTTTATGAAATTGAAAGTGCAGGGGGTGTGTTGTGTTAATTTGCAAAGTTTAGGGGGCTATTTTTTAAAATTAAAAGTGCAGAGAGTGTGTTGTATTTAATTACAAAGTTCAGGGGTTTATTTTTTAAAATAAAAAGTATAGGAGGTGTGTTGTGATTAATTGCAAAGTTCAGGAGTCTTACTATATTTTGCCCAACATTTTTTATATAATAAGATATTAAAAAGTTGTCACTTTTTACTTAATTATTATAATTTTTTTATTTTTTTAAAAACTACCTCGGAAAGTGTAATATTTTTCAATCAACCAACTTAAATCATATATTATACATGTCTCTTTTTTCGAAAGTTTCCTCCGAGTCAAAAGAAGAGTATCCACAATGCGATAATAGTCATAGCAGTGGTGATGCCACTAGGATCATATGATCTCTTTAAGAGTTCTGTTTTGATATGTAATCCATCTCATAACTCCTCAAGAATCAAAATTTACGCTCGTTTTAAGTTACAAGGTCAATAATCATCCGATCAATTTGTCAGTGACTTGATTGATCAACCAGTGACAGAAGTCGCTCATCTCTTTATTAAAATCCTACTTGCCTAGAGTTTTGGGAAGCTTTTTCTCTTCCAAATTTCCCCTTTTCCCGAGCCGTTATTAGATATTGAGCCTCTCAAGAGGTCAAAGCGTACGTGAAAGAGCAAACGCAAATTGAAGAAAGGATCACGAAATCACCAATCAATGGAGTGACATCCTTATAAGATTTTTTTTTTCACTTTTCTTTATTTATTTTGGATTTATAAGAGTCATAAGGAGTAAACTCATAATCTAGGGAATGAAGGACAGTTAGTAGAGGTGGCCACAAGCCAGGTTAGGCCAGGCCCGGGCTGGGCCTGGTTGGGGTACCGGGCCGAGCCAAGCCTGGGTCCCGGCCTTGGGAGCTTAGCCTGGCCCGGGCCCGAGCCTGAGCCCACGAAGCTTGGGCCGAGCCCGGGTTGGCCCGATCCCCCTCCCATTTTTTTATTATTATTTTTTTTAATCTTAAAAATTTTACAAAAAATGAGACTAATGGGATTCGAAACCCACCCCTCCAGTATGCAAAACACCCTTATTGCCATATGAGTTAGAATTTTTTTGTAATTTTATTGGGTATAAAAACAATTGAACATATATTACAAAAAAATGACAAAAATTTGATACAAAATTGACACTAGTGGGATTTAAACCCAATACCTCTAACATATAAAGTTCACCATTACCATATAATCTATAATTTTTTTATAATTTTATTAGGTAAAATTAATATATATACATATATCATAATAAAAAAAACCCAAACGGGCCCGAGCTGGGCTAGACCCAAACGAGCCGGACTGGGCCGGGTTCCAGGCCGACCCGGCTCACTAGCCACCTCTAACGGTTAGTTATCCGGATCCCAAGGTCTCTGTTTTATTCGAAAGTAAATATATTGCACCCATGTGGAGAGATTTAATGATTTGATTGGTTTTTTATATGCTTGATGTTATACTTGTATTTCCAGTTTATTTGCGTGGTGTTTTGTGTTTGTAACCCAGACTTTTGTGTAACAGGTACACGAGCAATCGAGGGTTGTGCTTGGGGATGGCAATTGGAACTGAATTCATTAGATATACATCCAACCTGATTCATTTATGATAGATTTGGGGTGTAAAAAAGGGGTTTTATATGGATTTGAATTTGGTTGTTAATAAATGAGTTTTGGGTCAGGTTGGAATTGGATGACTTCAAACCCGACCCGAAATTATGTTTAACGTAAAATAAAATTTTTAAATTACTAAGTTTTAAATCTTTAACATGCCAAACCATATTCCAATATTTTATTTATTGTGCCAACATTTTGAATCTTATGTTGGTACTATAATATTTTTTATAGAACCATGATAAAATGTACTCATGTATAAATATTACCTGTTAAGAGGTATTTAAATAACTGTCTAGTGTCATATTTTATTATATTTATATATATTAAACAGAAAAAGGAAAGAGGTATAGTGATTTGTCTAAATGTTAGCTTTTGAGTTATTACTATAGCATTATTATTGTTATATATATTGATATTAAATTGTAATATTATAATTTATTCTATAATTTAAATTGATTATAGATTTGGATTGGATATCCGTTCCACCCAATGGATTTAGATTGAGTTTTTATAGAATAAATTGGTTTTTTTTTTTTAGATTTGGATTGGGTCAGTTTTTTTTGGTGAATCTGGATGAAAGCAAACCCAACCCATTGCCATCCCTAGTTGTGGTTGTACCAAACCCAGAGCGCGAATCTTTAAAGTACATTAATATTAAGTTAGGAGTTATAAAATATTAATAAAATGCTATTGAAATAACCTATGCAACACTTTGAGTTGTTAGATAGGTTACGCTCTTAGACTAATTCATTAATCTACACCATAATTAAATGTTAATTTGAACTTAGAGCTTGTAACATAAATTCTAAAAGTCATTGTCATAATGAGATATAACGCTTGGATCCTAGATGGGCTAACCCGAATTCATCCCCTGCACTTCTTTGATTAATTGATTAGTTTAGATTTAACCGTTTTTTCGTTGATTTAGTTAACTGCTCAAATGTCCCCAACAAAACCGAACCTTAATCACTCGAAAATATATTGATTTTAGCTTTATGCTGATTGATTCTGGATATGACACCCGTATACCCACCAGTAGCTAAGACGAGCTCGTGCGTGTGTGAGAGTACGTTTTTTGACATACATTAAAACCACATCAGCAACCAGTACAATGACAACAAAAACAAACCTAGTGCCTTAAGAGCTCCTACCTAAGTGGGGTCTGGGGGGTGGATGTACCCAAACGCAGCGTTACTCCTTTAGGATGTAACCCTGCCGAAAGGCTGTTTCCGAGGACCTCCATCCTCATAGGGTTGGCAACAAGAGGACTTCCCAGGAGGTCACCTATCCTGGTACTACTCTCGCCCAAGCACGCTTCACTTTGGAGTTCTAATAGGATCCAATGCATTAGTTCTTGGTAAATGAACCCTCACATCAGCAACCAGTGAACTCGAGTAATATGGAAAGAGAAGGTTATTAGTAGTTCTAAGTCCACTTTTGTCTATAATTCTAGATCCACCGATGTATGCATCATTGTTGCTACTAGTACTATAAAATAAGACTGCATTTTTTTCGACAATTTGTTTCTAAGTTTGAGAAAGCACAAAAGTGCAGAGCAGGGTCCAAAGGCAAACAATAAAAAACACCCATGATATAGGGCTACCCATAACCAGGATTCTAAAATAAAGAATGCCTAATCGAGGGCAAGGGCAGCCTTAACTCTAATGAACAACACCAAGATTTAACATTAGAAGACCGCAAAAAGGAGCTACCTGGAGATCATAATATGGAACTAATTTCAACTCACCTATGAAAGATACCGGATACCTAATTTGTATACCCAATATATACAGAAATCTATTGTCTTTATGACTTTCTACTAAAGAAATCTATTTGTATACACAATATGTAATTTATATATTTATGGTAAGGGCATTTCATCCCCCTAATAGGCATTACCGATCTAACAAAAAAAGAGGAAAATGCTTCACCCCACGAGGGGTGAGGCACGAATTTCACACGAAAAGGGGAAAAAAAAAAAAGAAAATCACAAAAAGCAACAGATTTTGCAACTTTTTGTGATTTTTCTTTTTTTTTTTTAATTTCGTGTGAATTCCGTGCCTCACCCTCTCGTGGGGTGTAGCACTGTCCAAAAAAAAAATCATCTGATTACATAAAACATCTTCATTACTTTCTACAACGCAATTATATTTCACTTTACAATTAAATAAATGGATTAAACACATAAATTAGATACATATAACATCATTTTCCATTACTATAACATGAAGAGACCGAGTAAACCCAAAACAACACAGATTGGATGGACACAAGACATGCTTGTTCTCCTAACCCCTGACGATGTCCCTCCACTTTGAGCCACATAAACCGGCCGGACGAACCTTGCGCCTCTCTTAATGTGAACTCCAAGCTTTCTTATACGTGTCGAGCTAATAACCAGATCATGAATAGCTGCTACTGGGCCAGTCCCTTGGGGTTCTGGCTGCGGGCTAATGGAATTGCTTTGGCTCGAACTTGGTAGTATTTGATGTAACAAGAGGCTCAATATAAGGACTAGAGAGAGCTGAGATCGCAACTATGTCATTTTGAATGGTTCTACGTGTGAATGGTCTAATCTAGTCTAGTAGAGCTTTTGTTCAAAAGAAACTCGCTTGACTGTTCTTCCTAACTGTTACAGAAAAAGTCAGAAAGCGGGTTTCTTTTTTATGGGAAGAGGGCAGTGCAGTGTACGCGTTGAAGATTAAATATTTCAGAAGTTTGAGATAGATGAAGGTGTTACAACAGTGCTCGTACTAATCTTTATTGGGTCGTAATAGTGGATAATAGACAACTTTTTTCTCGTACCTTGTGCAGAGATGTAGTGACGAATTGAGGATTCAAACGATTAGACTCCCAAATCTCAATCTCAAAAGTTTAAAAAATTAAACTGATAGATAAAGATTTAGAAACGAGGAGGTGGGCATGATCGAAGAGAAGTATGGAGGGGACAACGAGATACCTAAGACAGGGTAGTAGGTTTTATAGGCGAAAAGATGGTTGACCTGGTCAATACTGGCTAATCATTTTTGAATTTTAAAGCTAATGGTATTAAAAATATATATTTATTTTAAAATTTAATGTATATAATAAAAATCTACTTAAATTAAAATAAATAATTAATTTACTCTTTCTAGGGTCAAGGACCTTCCGAAAACAGTTTTCCTTCAAGGTAGCACCCTGTAGGGGTAAGGATACGTACATTTTATCCCATAGACCTTGCTTCGTCGGGAGCCTCTTAGGCACCGGGTTGTTGTTGTTGTTGTAATTAATTTACTATTTTTGTATAAATCAAATACATCAATTAAGAATTGAAAAAATTTGCTTGTGTTAATTTGGTCCTTCTACTTTTCATTGTATCAATTTAGTTCTTTGATTAAATTTAAGTTAAGTTAATGTCGTAATTTTGAATGAAAAAATTATGTTATATGCAAATAATTTATTATAAATTCATCTGTTTACTCACTTTAATCCAATTCATGACCGAACCATTAAAAATCTTATTAAAAACTTAACATAAATTTTTTTTTAAGTTCCAAATTGATATAATTTAAATTATACAAGATATTAAATTGACACTTTAAATAAAGTATAAGAACTTTTTTGCTTCAATAACCCATAATTTATATGGGAAATGTACATGTACTCTTTTATGCGCCCAAAAGTTATTTAATCTTTAAAATATAAGATTAAATTATTAAGTTTTATAAGTAAATAGTGTATAAATTCCCGATCTACTGATTTTCTATATATTATTACCAATTACCCATTTATTAATTTTCTGTAAAACTTAATATTATTAAATTATTAAGTTTTATAACTAAATAGTGTATAAAAACCCCAATATAAGTAATTCTAAAGAGTGTCACTAAAAGCTTCTAAATTCTAATCCAATCAATTATAAGAAAGTGATATTTAATATTTTAGATCATGGAAAAGAAAAAACAAGAGATTCAAAATTTTTACTATAAAAGCATATTCAGTGTCCCAAGGGCTCTCGCCTAAGCAGGGTCTGGGAGGGGGCTGATGTACGCAGCCTTCCCCCTTTAGGGTATTACCCTGAAGAGGTTGTTTTCGAGTGCTCCTAACTTGAGGATGAGGACTTCTCAGAAGGTCACCCATCCTGATATTTCTCTCTTCCAAATATGCTTAGCTTCGGGGTTCTAATGGGATCCGGTGATAATGTGTTGGTACAATAAAATACATAATATTGTATCTACTATAAAATGCAATAAAAATTTAACAAATTTAATTAAATTTCAATGTAATATTTACATTTCATAAAGCAACATTTCCAGTACTCCAAGGGCTCCTGCTTAAACAGGGTCTGGGGAGTGGATGTATATAGCCTTCCTCCTTCAGAGTGCTACCCTGAAGCGAGACTGTTTCCAAAAAACTCCAATCTAAGGGATGCTATACAAGAGGTTACCCATCTTAATACTACTCTCGCCCAGTATATAATTACATTTCATAATGTTATAAAATATAATATCTTTCGTACACCGTACGGTATAATATTATCCACAACTCTTCGCCCCTCTCTTTTTCTCAACGCGCTGCAGGCTGACCCGCGCGTATGTTAGGTCATGTTGTCAACCATTGCGTGTATATTAAATTAAAATAAAATATTATTCAAATTAAAACTATCAATGTTTCTCTTAGAAATAACACTCTTCTTTCTTCCAACTGTCCGGGAAAGTAGCCACGAGGAAAAAAAAAAAAAAAAAAATTTCAAACATTCAGATTACGGGCCTAAATGTTAAATCCTAGTATCATTTTCTCGTATATTTTCTTATATTTTTCTTTATATATAACATCTAGGATGGCATATTCTCTATACGTCGTTCATTTAATAGTCTACCATTCAAGATAGCACATTCAAGTACGTTTATTCCCCCTCGTTCTGCTTGTGTAACCGGCCCTTCAATGGCCTTAATACACATTTACTTAGTCTTTTACCATCTTAAACACTATGAGCATTATATTCCATTAATACATGTAGGTACCTTCCAGGTTTGAACCAACACTTAGTGTTATGAGCTTCAACCAGAAGAAACCATAGTAGCATAAATGCATTGAACTAGGTCCCTTGTAATAAGGTCTAGACCCATCCCACACACGGAAAACTAGTAATCGTTAGGTTCTATCAGTGAGGCGCGTTACGGTCATGCGCACGAAATCCTTTCTCATGAGTGTCATTAGGGAATAGCCCATTTTCCATAGTGGCGATCCCACCACCACGCTCACGTAGGTGAACCCTCCAAGGGTGATCTGTGATAAACACCCCGCTAATAATACGCCTTCGGGTTCATTTACAGTTTTAAAACTCCGCCTTAATTATCACAGTAAAGAACACTTCACCTTAGGAATGGGACCCGGGAATACTCCGCTACAAATAATATTATTATTGCTCTTTCAATCACGCATCAGTTTCGTTTTTACCCGTTGAACCTCATTCATGGGATTGTTATACCTCTGAAGACGGGTTTTTACTGTGGTGACTCATTTTATGGGCTTCAGTCCCACTCCCCTTGATGATAATATAACATAGGCTCATTGGCCTTTTTGTAAGCAGATCTGCATCACCAACTTTTCTTTCTGACATCAACTTGCATCATTATTTGTTGCCTTCAACACGTGTTGTTCAGCTGGCTTTATAGTAGAGTATGCTTTTCATCCTTCTACTCAGTTGGATTTCAAGGCATACCACACCTCTGGTGAATATAATCTTGTTTGTTCACCTAAATAATATACCAATTAGAATGTCACGCCTTTTATAACATTATAAAACCTCTTAAATATATGACATTCATAATGCCTCTCAACAATCTTAAGCATTTCATATAACACAATCACATAAAGAACGGCTTCAACAAATATTCATAAAGAAATACCAATTTGCATTTCTCAAATGCATTCCATCTTAATATAATATAGAGTATTTCATCTCCACACAGCAGTAACATGTCAAGTGTTTTCTCCCCCTTTTTTCCTTTTCTTTTTTTTTTCAACTCTGTATTTTCAATCATTAAATGCACCTTTCAAAGTAATTCATGCATTTTTAGAGTAACGATTTTGAGTAAGATTTATACAGAAACATCAAACAATTGTCACTCCCAATTGACTACACCGGTTCAAATTAATATATAACCTGGTTGAGTTCACAACATTAACTCGACCATCAAATCTAGCCATAAATGTATTTCAAAAAATACCATAACTTTTGATTCCAAAAAACCAAATAGCGAACTGGCCAATATTATCTTGCACTGAAACAAAATCGGACCATTTATGATAATTTATCTCAAACTGTCCAAACCTAATTAATTATGCCCAAAATATTTGACACAAGTTAAACTCATAAGGCTTTTACAAAATTTTGGGCAATTGGCCTAACTTAAATTTTAAGTCAAATTCATATAGCCAATCAATTTATTCTAACAAAATGACTAACTTTTGACTTAGCAATAACCTGAGTTTTCAATTTTGAAGCATAGAATTTCATAATTCTTTGGCTCCACATGCATGAAATTGCACCCCCTCATGTTGTATGTCAGAGAAATCAAAACTAAAATCCAAAATTTTTTTTTTTGATCCGAAAACTTCAACTTTAAACACTATAAAAATTTTATACATTATAATGAACATTCATTACTATCATCTTCCCAAAAAATAGATATTTGACTAGCACTCTAGTAATAACGAGTACCAATGAATCACTTTACTTGTGCATTTAATTGTAATTTTTCAATCACACTTTCCACAAATAACTACCCCAGATTGGGATAATCACACATAGATATATATGGGCATTAGACTAGTTTAAAATAATACTTATAAATATAAATAATATATCCATGTCATCCAATATATTAATTTTTAAAAGAAAGCATATCCTTTTTTTCTTTTTTCTTTTTTCTTTTTTTTTTTAATATATGCAAAACATAAGAACTTCAACACAATGAGATGGAAAAGCCATTTTAAGTTCATTGGTTTTCCTTGTCTATTGTCAATTATCAAGACAAAATTCATTATCTAAGAATTATCTTTTTTTTTTTTTTTAATCTTCTCCACAAAATAGCCAAACCTCCAAGTGAACAGCAACATGGACACGATATTTGCATGCATTTTTCAGCCAAATATTAACACTGGATAATGATTTATAATCACATGCAACAAAATAGTCCAACAAATTTCATTTCCCATATCAATCCAAAACATACATCTAATTTTAAACGATTTGTCTTTTCCTATCTTTATGATAATAATCTTTAGTTATATAGAACCTCTTTCATCAGATATATATATATATATATAATTTTTTTTTCACTTGAAAATAATCTATAAAGATAGGTAATTTTAACTTACTAAAATAAAATACATAATTCTTTTATCTTTTCCTTTTCCGTCCACTACATGCAAATTGTTTGACGAATGAAAGCGAGATCAAATCATATGCCCTCAAATAGAGAAACCAAATATTGATTCTCTTGAGTATGTAGAATCATCATAAAAAGATGATTTTCATAAATTCCTATTTTCTACTCTCATAATTCAAACGTAGGATGATCACCCATAGAAACATTCAATTTTGTCTCTCCAATTATGTTTCAAACTCAAGATAACTATTACTACCTTTAAAAATAAAAAAACAGAAGGAGATAACCCAAAAATTATATCAATTTAGTTTTATTTAAAATAGACTTTTAAAGCTAATACAGCATGACTTTTAAGTAATCTGTTTTACAAAACTCTCCAAAAGTACCAAACAACTTGGCCATAAATTTTATGTATCCGAAATTACTCACGTTGTGATTGTTACTTTTATACTCTTCAGCTTTCACTCTATTTATGGAAGATCAAAAATCACAACCCCGACATTCTACAAGTTTAAGCCAAGTTTAATATATGTCTACCTTAGCAATATTTCTTGGGGCACAAGCACATATACACATAGAAGTATAGAAAGGCACAAAATTTTAGCTTATTAACAATTCTAATAGTATTAATATGTAGCCAACCCCACAATTTGGTGGTCTATCAAAATTTTTATATCAAATTGTCTTAGAATGATACTCACAAATATTTATACATGTGCATATATATAAGATATATATATTGCTCAATATATCATTACTTCCCTAACTCATTTCTTCTTTTAACATATGTACGTCGTATGCAATAAGAAAAATCATCAACTCATGATTTAAGTTATTCAAAATGCCTAACGTGGCTTTCACATCCTAGATCCATGTATGAGTTAGGTTTATAAAATAAACCAATAATTTATAATATATTAATAATTCAATATCGAAGTAATTGTATAAAAACATTTTCCTCATACAATGCAACCAAATAATTAAATTTATTTGATAATATTATATATGTATAGATGTTATACATGATAATTCCATTTCAATATTACCTTACGTAATATAACCAAATTCTGATCTCAACATTACGGCTAAGAGCTAGTGTGCGGAAAAATTTGTAAATTGATAGCACATATTTTTATAATTTATTTAAGCATGCAATGTAGTGCTTTTTCTTCTTCTTTTTTTTTTTAATTTTATTTTACTATACTGATATGGTTAATTGTCAAACGAGATAGGGTAATAATATGGTTTTTCATAAGATGAAAAACATGTTGATTGATGTTTAAAATCTTTAAATATTTTAATAAGTCATAAAATTTTCCTTTCTAAGACTGTTGAAAATATTTTCCGTAACATACATCAAAGAACTATTATACATTTACATGAATAACATTACATAAATTAGACGTGAATCATACGACATAACATTAGATGAAAAATTATAATATATAAACTTCATCAACTCAAAATCAACAAATTTGATACAAACTATTAGGGATATTTTATATACTTAGGGATATTACATATACACATTCAGATTTTGTCTGATTTTGTCCTGATTTTATTCTGATAATATTCTGTAATTATTCCTATACCTTCTACTATAAATATATGTCTCAGCAATCCTATTGGGTATGCTCCATAACTCGTATTCTCACATAGTATCAGAGCATACCAAACCCTAAAAATTAATCAATTCTCCTAAAAAAAAAAAGTGAAACAGGGGAAACAGGGCACGGTCACCCCTAACCCACGAAACCCTAACCCTAACCCCACCCTCGCAGTGCCGCCGCCTCGCGCCGCCACCCTCTCGGTTGACTCTCCCTTATCGGCCGGAACCCACACGGCCCCCGCCGCCGCCACCGCCGCTGCACTCAGGCACCTTGCCCAACGCTCGCGTGGCTCCCTCCTCCTCTCCTCCTTCCCGACCTTGACGCCGCCGCCGCCCTGCCGTGGTATTCTCGCCATCAACAATGGCTGCCTCCTCCTCCTCTCCCTCTCTCACCAGTACCGAGGCCTTCCCCCCCATGTCTCCGGCTCCCGCCGTGGTCTTCCGCCCCACGAACGCCTCACTCCGGCCACCGCCACCACCTCTATACAGTGGCACCGCCATGCCCACGTACGTCCCTTCTTCCTCGGGGCTCACTCATGGGGTCTCGATTCCTCCTCCTCTGGTTACATCCTCTCTCAACCAAGGTAATTCCTCATCAGAGTATAATCTCGGTCCTCCCTTCTCGCTAAATTTATCAAATTACCCTAACTCTCTTGTGGCCGGGATGCCATCTCTCACGGCTTTCCCTTCCCCGCTGAGCCCTTTTCCCCCCTCTTCTATTACAAATCTAGTTACCATTAAATTAGAAAACCCCACCGATTATACTACTTGGCGGGAACATGTATCTATGGTTCTTCGCGCCCATCGACTCATGGGTTTCGTCGATGGCTGAAACCCTTGTCCCCCGGATGAAATCCCTACACCTACAGGCCAATACATCTCTAACCCTGAAGCTATCACTTGGTCTTGTATTGACCAAAGCATTAGGGCATGCTTGTTTGCTTCCCTAGCGATCCGGTACTTAACGATGTCATTCATCACCCCACCTCTCGCGAGATGTGGAATGCCCTAGCCAAACGGTTTCATGACCATTCCCTTGCTAAGGAATTTGACCTACGTTCCCAACTTGTCACTCTACGTAAAGAAAACAAAACCATGACCGCTTACCTCACCGAACTTAAAACCATAGCTGATGACCTAGCAGCCATAGATTCACTGGTTTCGAACCGCGAGCACCTCCATTACGCTTTGTTCGGCCTACCCCCGGATTATGCTGCGTTCAATACATTCACTCGCCAGTAGTCTCGTGACCTTTCCTTTGAACAACTCAAGACTGCACTGTTGGATGAGGAAGCCGCTCTTTCTCGCATTCACGCTCACTCTCCCATAGAGCATGGTCATGCCCTTGCCGCCAACGATGCATCGTCGGACTCCATGGGCTCTGGTCGGGTTTGTGGGGGGTGTGGTCGTAAGAATCGTGGACGCAACGACAACAATCGCCATGGGAACTCTGGGAGCCGTGGACAGCACGGTCAACCGCTTCAACATTCTCCGGGTATAGGTATGGCTTTCACTGGTGCTCCCCCTCCGCACCCTCAGAACTGGGGTCGCTCTGCAAGTATGCATCCTCGTCCGCCTCATGATGGTATACTTGGTGCCGGTCCTTTAGTCTATCAGATTTGTCATCAAGCGGGTCATGCTGCTTCTCTTTTCCCTCACCGATATGTCCACTCGGACCTCTCCCAATCCCTATCGGCCATGTCTATCACTGATCACGCTGATCCTACACGGTACCCTAACTCCGGAGCGTCTAACCACATGACTTCCAACTCAGGTATTTTAACTAAACACACTGTTTATCGTGGTTCCAAATCGATACAAGTTGGCAATGGGTCTTTATTACCGGTCACTCATGTTGGGTTTTCGAAAATTCGCACTAAAACACGCGACCTTTTGCTACCTAATGTTATGTTAGTTCCTGGTCTCACATACAACCTATTGCTTGTTAAACAGTTGTGTCGTGATAATAACTGTGTTGTTGAGTTTGACTCTTCTTCCTTTTGTGTCAAGGACAAGGCTACGGGGACGCTGCTCCTCAGGATACGCAGTGAAGGCCCCTTATACAGTTTTTCTCCACATCCCACTGGACTCGTTGCACGGACAGTCACGGCTGAGCTATGGCATAGGCGCTTGGGTCATTTAGGGAACTCTGTCTTAGATACTTTACGTACACACTCTTTGATTCCTTCTATTTCTCGTACTAGCTCAATAATGCATTGTTCTGCATGCTACTTAGGAAAGTCGCGTCGTTTACCGTTCTCACGTGTGGTTCATGATACTGCTTTACCTTTGCAATTAATTCATTCGGATGTTTGGCAGTCGCCTGTTGTCTCTGATTCCGCTTTTCGCTACTATGTTCTCTTTATTGATGATTTCACTAGATTCACGTGGCTTTATCCGATGCAAAGGAAGGACGAAGTGTACTCCATCTTTTCTGACTTTAAGGCCCTGGTTGAAAATTAGTTTAACCTTAAAATAAAATGTTTTCAAAGCGATGGAGGTCGTGAGTTTGACAACAGGCCCATGGCTACTCTTTGTCGTACTCATGGCATTCACTTCCGCCTCTCCTGTCCTGATACCCCGCAGCAAAATGGGGTGGCGGAACGCAAGCATCAACGTTTAAGTGAAATGGTACGGACCCTACTTTTTCAGGCACGCCTTCCTCCTAAATTTTGGACTGATACTGTCTGCACTGCTTGCTACATTATAAATCGATTGCCTACACCAAATTTACAAAACCTCTCACCCTTTGAAAAATTGTTTAAAAAGGTGACAGACTACAATTTTTTTCGGGTCTTTGGGTGTCCTTGTTATCCTAACATCACATCCCATACTCCTCATAAATTGGCCCCACGATCCATACCATGCGTGTTTATTGGATATGCGGGCCATTACAAGGGATATAGTTGCTTGGACCCCACCACTGGTCGTGTCTATACTAGTCGTCATGTGCATTTTGTTGAACATTTATTTCCTTACCCCGACATTGTCTCTAGTATGCATGCGCCGCAAAGCCAAGCCATAGTTGATGTCCCTCTGCCGAGTCCTCTCCTTGTCCATGCTCACAGCATGGCCACGCCTAGTGCACACCAAACCCGGGTGTGCTGGTCTCGGGGCTTACTCCCGTCACCTCCCCCGTCAGTGGCCCCTGCTCCCTCCCCCCCCCCCCCCCCCCCCCCTCGATTGCCCCACACTTCTCCCCTACCGTGGTTCCCACGGTCGAGATGGGTGACGCTTTCAGCCCTGTCATTCCTCCCTCGGATCCTTCTACTGACCCTACGAGGTCCTCTTTGGACGGTCCTCCCGAGTCTTCTCCCCCACCCACTGGTGTCCTGGACACCTCGAATGTTCATCCCATGCGCACCTGCCTTAAAGATGGGATACGCAAATCCAAACACATATTGTCTCTCAGCTCTGTGGTTGTAGTCCAGGAACCTACATGCTTCTCCCAGGTTGTCAAGAACCCTCAGTAGCAAGAAGCCATGGCTGAGGAGTTCAATGCTCTTGTTCAAAACCAGACATGGGACCTCGTCCCTGCGTCCTCCTCTTAAAAATTGGTCGGTAGTACTTGGAAATATAAAGCCAAATATAAACTTGATGGCTCGGTTGATTGTTTTAAGGCTCGTCTCGTTGCTCAGGGTTTTCACCAGCGTGAAGGCCTTGACTATTTTGAAACCTTTAGCCTGGTGGTTAAACCTACCACCATCAGGTTTATACTTGCGCTTGCTGTCACTAACAAGTGGTCCATTCGCCAACTGGATGTTAAAAAAGCGTTTTTGCATGGTTTTCTAAACGAAGAGGTATACATGCGTTAGCCTCTCGGGTTTATTCACCTGAAATACCCTACACATGTATGCCGCCTGCGCAAGGCCTTGTATGGCCTCAAACAGGCACCTCGAGCTTGGTTTCATAGGTTTAACACGTTTCTCTACAGTCTGGGTTTCTATTGTAGTAAGGCTGATCCATCCCTTTTCATCCATCGCTCGCCTAATAGCATTGTGTGCCTCTTGTTGTATGTGGATGACATTATCCTTACCGGTTCTGACTCCAATCTACTTCGACGCCTGACTGCTTCCCTCTCCACTCAGTTTGCTATGAAAGATCTTGGCCCACTTCATTACTTCCTTGGCATTGAGACCAAACCAACCAGACATGGCCTTTTTCTCTCTCAACACAAGTACACCCCTGATCTTCTGAGTAAGCATGACATGCTTGAAGCTAAACCTGTACAAACTCTCTTACCAGCTCGGGCACAACCATCTGTGGCTGATGGGTCTCTCCTACCTGACCCGACCGAGTTCCGTAGTGCGGTGGATGCGCTTCAGTATCTCACCATGACCTGCCCGACCATTGCTTATGCTGTCAACCGTGTCTCTCAGTTCATGCACGCTCCCACTACTTCCCACTGGCAGATGGTTAAATGCATTCTTCGATACCTGAAGCTCACGTCTGACCATGGTCTCACTATGGCTCCGGGTTCTTGCACCACTGTTACTACATATGCTGATGCTGACTGGGGTGGTTGTCCTGACACTCGTCGATCTACTATGGGATTTGCTCTGTTCCTCGGTCCCAACCTCATCTCCTGGCGTGCTAAGAAGCAGCCCACTATTGCCAAGTCTTCCACTGAGTCGGAATATCGGACTGTTGCCAAAGTCGTCACAGTGATGAAGCCCGTGTGGTCAAATGGATCATCGGCGGTGGGTTGCTGCAGTGGGGGCGGAGAGGGGAGGTCGGAGAGGGAAAGGAGGAGAGGGGTGTCTTGCGTGCGGAGAGAGAAAGTGTGGTGGGTTTGGGTTTGGCGCTCTTCGACTACGCGCCCGCAAGACGCGCACTCTGTTATGTAGTGGTGCGTTGGCGTGGTGGCGCAACGCCCCTGCGCTGCCGAGCAGTATGGGCACTTCATTAGGGAGTCGGCGGCGGCGTGGAGGTTTATAGTTGTGGGGTGTCTGGGGTTGGGTTTTGAAGGGGGATTTGACCATGGAGCTACGTTTGGACTCGGAGTCAACCTGATTTAGAAAAACGTGAAACAACTTCTTTTTTAAAGATTTTTGGATAAAGTATAGTAAGATTCCTAAACTTTATAATTAATTATAACATATCTTTTGTACTTTTAAATTTAAAAAATAGTTCTCTAAATTTTATAAATTAACACAACACACCTCTTAAATTTTGAATTTCATAAAATAACCCCTTAAACTTTGTAAATTAACACAACACACCCCACTGTACTTTCAATTTCATAAAATAGCCCCATAAACTTTGTCATTACACAACGCACACCTCATACACTTTTAATTTTATAAAATAGCCCCCTTAACTTTGTTACTGCACACAACTCACTCTCGAACTCTATTACTGAACGTAACTCACCTCTTAAACATTAATAAATTTAAATTTAAAAAAATATACAAAATTTAAATTTCAAAATAAATTATAATAATATTTTTAACTTTAATAAAAATTAGAATAATAAATTTAAAATAAAAAAATTTATCAAATTAAAAATAAGGGATTTTATAGTTTTATAAAAAAAATATAGGAATTTATATTTTTAGACGAAAGATTAAAGTTTTGCATCAAATTAAAAATCAGAAAATTTTAATTTTATATAAAAGATAGAAAATTATATTTTTAGACTAAAGGTATGAGTTTTATATTTTTAGAAAAAAGATAAGAGAATTTTTTGATATTTACGAAAAAATAATTATTTTAATTAATATAGAAAAAAATTATAAATTTAGAAGATAATTAAATATTTTTTTATATTTTCATTAAAAATATTATAAGAGGAAATATAATAATTTTTTTAAAAAATAAAGTCTCAAATTAGATTAAAAATTTAAAACTAAAAAAATATACAAAATTAAAAATTTGAAAATAAATACTGAAAAAAAATATTTTTTTAAAAGTATTAAAAAATAAAATTTAAAATTATTATTATATTTTTTCGTACTTTTTCTAAAAAATGTCTTTCATAATTTATTTAAAATTTTTTATTTTATACTTTCTTATTTTAAAATTTATAAATGTCTACGAGGTGTGTTATATTTAGTAAGAAAGTTCAGGGAACGACTTGTGTGTAATAGCAAAGCTCAGACTCTCGCCCAAGCATGCTTAACTTTGAAGTCCTAATGGGATCCAATGCATTAGTTTTTGGTAAATGAACCCTCACATCAACAACCAGTGAACTTGAGTAATATGGAAAGAGAAGGTTATTAGTAGTTCTAAGTCCACTTTTGTCTAAAATTCTAGATCCACCGATGCATGCATCATTGTTGCTACTAGTACTATAAAATAAGACTGTACTTTTTTCAACAATTTGTTTCCAAGTTCGAGAAAGCACAAAAGTGCAGAGCAGGGTCCAAAGGCAAACAATAAAAGACACCCATGACATAGGGCTACCCATAACCAGGATTCTAAAATAAAGAACGCAAATCGAGGGTAAGGGCAGCCTTAACTCTAATTAACAACACCAAGATTTAACATTAGAAGACCGCAAAAAGGAGCTACCTAGTAATACACACCTTAGAAGACCTATCCCGATGACAAACAAAACGAAGAAGTCACGTGAGGCCAAAAACACCTGGCACGGCCCATGACAAGACAACAACGATTTAAAAAAAACTCCAAACCAGAACAAAATCCTTAGAAACTTTAATATGATACCCCAACCCCCCAAAAAGATCATAATACGGAACTAATTTCAACTCACCTATAAAAAATAATTACTTAATTTATGAAAGCTACTGGATGCCTAATTTGAAGGGGGAAGGCTACGTACATCCGCCCCCCCCAGACCCTACGTAGGCCGGAGCCCTTGAGGCATTGGGTATGTTCCTCTATTTATGGGAATTTAAGGGGATTTCATCCCTCAATAGGAATTACCGATACAACAACAACAACGGGCCCAGTGCCCCCAAGGGCTCCCACAAATGCAGGGTCTGGGGGGGTAGATGTACGCAGCCTTCCCCCTTCTGGGTGCTACCCTGAAGAGAGGTTGTTTCCGAGGACCCCCAACTTGGGAAGCTGGTCCACAGCCTAGAACATGAGACCTGAGAGCAGGAAAGCAAACAAAAAAGAAAAATGCTTCACCCCACGAGGGGTGAGGCACGAATTTCACACGAAAAGGGGGGTGGGGGTTGGGGGAAGAAGAAAATCACAAAAAGCTACAGATTTTGCAGCTTTTGTGAATTTTTTTTTTTATTTCGTGTGAATTCCGTGCCTGAACCTCTCGTGGGGGTGTACCACTGTCAAAAAAAAATCATCTGATTACATAAAACATCTTCATTACTTTCTACAACACAATTATATTTCACGTTATAATTAAATAAACAAATTAAACACATAAATTAAATACATATAACATCATTTTCCATTACTATAACATGAAGAGGCCGAACAAACCCAGAACAACACAGATTGGATGGACCCAAGACATGTTTGTTCCCCTATCCCCTGACGATGTCCCTCCACTTCGAGCCACATAAACCGGCCGGACGAACCTTGCGCCTCTCTTAATGTGAACTCCAAGCTTTCTCATACGCGTCGAGCTAATAACCAAATCATGAATAGCTGCTACCGGGCCAGTCCCTTGGGGTTCTAGCTGCGGGCTAATGGAATTGCTTTGGCTCGAACTTGGTAGTATTTGATGTAACAAGAGGCTCA
This sequence comes from Simmondsia chinensis, assembly GCA_018398585.1. NCBI lineage: Eukaryota > Viridiplantae > Streptophyta > Magnoliopsida > Caryophyllales > Simmondsiaceae > Simmondsia > Simmondsia chinensis. Next base: position 22,946,014 of record JAGTTD010000017.1, on the reverse strand, counting down.
ATATAAGGATTAGAGAGAGTTGAGATCGCAACTGTGTCATTTTGAATGGTTCTACGTGTGAATGGTCTAATCTAATCTAGTAGAGCTTTTGTCCAAATGAAACTCGCTTGACTGTTTTTCCTAACTGTTACAGAAAAGGTCAGAAAGCGGGATTTTTTTTTTTTTTTGGGAAGAGGGCAGTGAAGTGTAGGCGTTGAAAAACAAATATTTGAGAAGTTTGAGATGGATGAAGGTGCTACAACAGTGCTCGTACTAATCTTTATTGGGTCGAAATAGTGGATAATAGACAACTTTTTCTCGTACCTTGTGCAGAATTGTAGTGCCGAATTGAGGATTCAAATAATTAGACTCTCAAATCTCAATCTCAACAGTTTAAAAAATTAAACTGATAGATAAAGATTTAGAAACGAGGAGGTGGGGATGATTGAAGAGAAGTATGGAGAGGACAACGAGAGATCTAAGACAGGGTAGTAGGTTTTATAGGTGTAAAGATGGTTGACCTGGTCAATACTGGCTAATCATTTTTGAATTTTAAAGTTAATGGTATTAAAAATGTATATTTATTTTTATATTTAATGTATATAATAAAAATCTACTTAAATTACAATAAATAATTAATTTACTCTTTCTAGGGTCGAGGACCTTCCGAAACTAGTTTTCTTTCAAGGTAGCACCCTGTAGGGGTAAGGATACGTACATTTTATCCATAGACCCTGCTTCGCCGGGAGCCTCTTAGGCACCGGGTTGTTGTTGTTGTTGCAATTAATTTACTATTTTTGTATAAATCAAATACATCAATTAAGAATTCAAAAAATTTGCTTGTGTTAATTTGGTCCTTCTACTTTTTATTGTATCAATTTAATTCTTTGATCAAATTTAAGTTAAGTTAATATCATAATTTTGAATGATAAAATTATGTTAGATGCAAATAATTTATTATAAATTTATCTGTTTACTCACTTTAACCCAATTTATGACCGAACTATTAAAAATTTTATTAAAAACTTAACACAAAATTTTCTTTAAGGATCAAATTAATATAATTTAAATTATATAAAATACTAAATTGACACTTTAAATAAAGTATAAGAACTTTTCTCGTCAATAACCCTTAATTTATATGGGAAATGTACATGTACTCTTTCATGCGCCCAAAAGTTATTTAATCTTTAAAATATAATATTAAATTATTAAGTTTTATAAGTAAATAGTGTATAAATTCCCGATCTATACCGATTTTCTATATATTATTACTAAGTACCCTATCTATCAATTTTTTGTAAAACTTAATATTATTAAATTATTAAGTTTTATAACTAAATAGTGTATAAAAACCCCAATATAAGTAATTCTAAAGAGTGTCACTAAAAGCTTCTAAATTCTAATCCAATCAATTATAAGAAAGTGATATTTAATATTTTAGATCATGGAAAAGAAAAAACAAGAGATTCATAATTTTTACTATAATAACATACCCAGTGCTCCAATAGCTCCAGTCAAGCAGGGTTTGGGAAGGGCGGATGTACGCAGCCTTTCCTCCTTCAGGATATTACCCCTGAAGAGAGGCTGTTTCGAGTGCCCTCAACCTGAGGGTGGAGACTTCCCAAGAGGTTACCCATCCTAGTACTGCTCTCGGCCAAACACGCTTAACTTCAAAGTTCTAATGGAATCTAGTGACGGCGTATTGGTATCCTCTTTAGTGAAGAAGAGAGAGAAACATACCCAAGCACGCTTAAAAGTTACATAATATCGTAAAATGCATAGAGCGCATTAGTTAAAAGCACGCTTAGTACTATTCTCACCTAATATATAATTACATTTCATAATGTTATAAAATATAATATCTTTCGTACACCGTATGGTATAATATTATCCACAACTCTCCCCCTCTGTCTTTCTCAACGCGCTGCAGGCTGACCCGCGCGTATGTTAGGTCATGTTGTCAACCATTGCGTGTATATTAAATTAAAATAAAATATTATTCAAATTAAAACTATCAATGTTTCTCTTAGAAATAACACTCTTCTTTCTTCCAACTGTCCGGGAAAGTAGCCACGGGGAAAAAAAAAAAAAAAAAAAAAAAGTTTCAAACATTCAGATTCCGGGCCTAAATGTTAAATCCTAGTGTCATTTTCTCGTATATTTTCATATATTTTTCTTATATTTTTCTTTATATATAACATCTAGGACGGCATATTCTCTAGGCATCGTTCATTTAATAGCCTACCATTCAAGATAATAGCACATTCAAGTACGTTTATTCCCCTCGTCTTGCTTGTGTAACCGGCCCTTCAATGGCCTTAATACACATTTACTTAGTCTTTTACCATCTTAAACACTTAGGATTCCACTGTAATTGTTTGTCTTTTCATTTACTTGTAATTTCCTATTTAAGTGGCAGTAGGTTGTATATTTTTATCCATCTAAATCAAAAGGAATCTTCCTTCATCTTGCTCTTGTGTTATTTTGGCTATGGATTATTCAAATTTACACTAAACGGGAGGAGTCCGATGTTTGTTAACATGGGATACATAATATGTACTATGATGAATGGCCTTAAAGTTCTTTTTTAATGGCATATATATATATATACCCGATGTGTGGGTCACGTAGGTTTTTATATACCTGAGTGACGGCAGCCATCAAATATACGATATCATGTCGAGAGAACCAAAAGCATTAGAGCGATGGCTGTGGCCAAATACTCGAAGAGATCGGGTTTGATTTTGAAGCACATTGGAGCGGATTTCTTAGGCATTCTTTGGACTAAATTGATCAGGAGTATTAATTTATCTTAGCCTAAGGAGGTAAGCCTTGTATCATTTGATTTACTTTTAGGGTTTAAGTTAGGGCAAACATATTAAAACAATGAATTTTTTTATTTTTATTTTTATAGTGAATTTTGCTGTCGGTTTGTCTCATGGTTTTTCCCTCTTCTCTGGAGGCTTTTTCACGTTATATTTGGTATTGATTTATTTCTGCATATTTATTTCGTCAATGATATTTGGTGATATTTGCGTACCCCATGATTTAATTTGTCATTAATATTGGCTTGAGTGGTCAATTGATTTGGGTTAGGTGTCTAGATCCCAATAGTTAGGCTAGAAGCTCAACTGTTCAATATTTATTTGGCTTGACTTAAGGCCTGTTTGAGATTAATGTGAAAAATTATCTTTTTCAGAAGCATTTTTTTGTAAAAATACTTTTATAAAAAGTGATATTTCAAATAAGTAGTTTATGCCTGACCAACTAGTAAAGAAGCGCTTATGGTATTATTGTGAGTGTTTGGCCACTGTGAAAAAAAAGTACTTTTTTTCTATAAAATTACCAGAAAGGACGTTAACAGAAGTATTTTATAGTTAAAAAAATCACCCATGAACCATTTTAGATATTTAGTATATTTTTTAAATATTTAAAATATTTTTTCATTATTTAAAATATTTTCTAAATATATAAATATTTTTAATATTTATAAAAAAAATTTCTGAATATTTTAAAAACATTTTTTAAGAAAATTAAAATATTTTCAAATATTTAAAATATTTTATAAATATCATAAATATATTATTAATTGTTAAAATATTTTTTCATATTTAATATTTTTTTTAAAATATATAAATTATTTTTTTCAAGTATATTAACAAATTTCAGGGTATTTAAATTAAACTTTCTCAATTGTTTAGTTTTTGCTTCTGTTTTTGCTTAAAAGGAGAAATACCAAATTTTTGCTTCTACTTAAAAGCAGAAAACTAGCTTCTGCTTTTAATGAAAAGCACGTTTTTGCAGTTGCCAAAACCATCAAATATCATAAAAGTGCTTTTTCCAAAAAAATGTACTTTTTCTCCTGTAATAAGTAATCTCAAACAAACCCTTAAGGCTTGCCGAGCTTGGAAATTCTAGGCTTGAATTTTACTTTTTATTTTTTTAATTTTTGGCTAGACAAAGTCCGAGAGCGAACTATATTAACGGTCTGAATCCCGGATAATACAAGTCAAAACGTCACTACGAATAGCATCCTTAGAGAAGTGCGAACATCTACCCTTAAGATGATTTTTCGCCAGCAATTGGCAATCGAGTTTCAAGATCTCGGGGCCCAAACAAAACGTGAGGAAACAAAGATGGTTCGAATCATCTTAATGTCACTAATGATCGCTTCATATCCAATATCACAATCATTTTCACTACCTAAAACAGCATTAACAACAGATTTACAATCTGGCTCAAAAACAACATGATTACAACCGAGGAGACGAGCAAAAGCAATAGCTACTCTTAAGGCTTGTGCTTCAGCTGTGGATACTGACCGGGCCCAAGTAGATCCACACCTATCCACAACAAGATCACCGTCATGATTCCTAGCAATAAGAGCCAGAAAAGATTTCCATTTCTGCAATCAAATCTTGCATCACAATTAATTTATGAAGCCCATGGGATACTTGGTCCAGCCTGGGGAAATTGGATCAGTGCCAGCCTGCTTGAATTCAATTTAGCTCCAGGTTGACTCGAGCCTGGCTAGACGAGATTCGATCTAAGCTCGCCTTATTAAACCCATTTAAGCTCTATATAAGCTAATTTTGGCTTGATTAAACTCAACCTCAACTCATTAGACTCGAACTTTGCGCAATTGTGCATATCTAGTCACAAAAGTAAAATTATTCATTACAAAAAAAAAAAAAAGTACCGATGGAGGTAAAGGAAGTAACGACAGTTAAAAACTTACCCTTATTACCCCTCTTAAAACATTGCCAAACAGGCTTCGTCCATCTAAATCTGATCCATTAGAATCCCTCTTTAATTTCTTCAAATTTGATAAATTATTATTTATCAAAATATATGTTTTTTTTTTTTTAATATGGTCGAGTGAATTAAATAAAATTGTCTCTAATAGTTGATGTATTTAGGACGAATTAAGAGTTTATATTCCGATTCTTAATTAAAAAGGATATAAATTATGTAAAGAAAGAACTAACTTTTGACTTCAAATAAAAAGCAAGGATAAATATGCAATCAGTAAATTGAATAAAGTAAAAAAAAGAATGTAGTTCCTAATTCAAGCCCAGTCTTGATCGACGTTCTAAGATCCGCTACATACACTGTTTTATATATATATATATATATACACGTACATACAAAGTTAACCTATAAAAACGTAATTGCTTAGTGTTTCTTTTTAAGTAATATTGTATATATAAAGAAAGCTATTTTGGCCTACGGGCTTTTAAGTGTTAAAAATATATATATATTACATATATAATATTTTTATTGCTTTCTATGATACAATTTTATTTCACATTATAATTAAAGAAACAAATTAGACACGAAAATTGAGTACGTATAACATCATTAGATGTTACTGTATCATGAAGAGACCTAGCAAACTCAAAACAACACACACTGGATTGACCCAAGACATGCTTGTTCTCTTAACCCCTGGCACATAAATCGGCCGGAAGCGGAAGCGCCATATCCCTCTCTTGTGAACTCCAAACTTTCTCATATGTGTCGAGCTAGTAACTGGATTATGAACGGCAGCTACTAGACCCGTCCCTTGGGGTTCTAGCTGCGGGCTAAAAGAACCGTCATGGCTCCCATTTGGTACGAGTTGATGCAGTAAGATGCTTGCTATAAGGATTAGAGAGAGCTGAGATCTCAAATGAGTCATTTTCAGTAGTGTGTATAAATAGTCTAGTATGGTCTCGTCTTCCTATCTTTTCAGTTGAGATCTCAAAAGAGTTTTCTCAAAAAACTCACCTAATGCTTTCCCAACTGGTACCGAAGGAAATTATAAAAGTGGTATGTTTTTCTAGGAAGATAGTAGTAAAGAGTACACGTTAAAGAATGACTTTTTCAGAATGTTGAGATAGGTGTAGGTACAACGCTCGTACAAAGATTGATTGGCTTCAAATTGTGGACATTGAGTAGATTTTTCTCATACCTTATGCAGAATTTTTTTTTTTTTTTAATAATTAGCGACACAATCACCATACAAAACAGGCGACTCGAAACAAGCGAGGCCTAAGAGAACCCGAGTAAATCGGGACACAGAATCGGAGACAACAAAAAACAAGAAAATAGGACAGCAAGGCAAAACAACAATAACTAAAGAATAAAATTAGGCACAACAAGGCTAAAACAGCACTAGGAGAGAAGGGCTCGGTCAGAGGAAGACGATGACCCGTGACAATAGTTGAATTAAGGGTTCGTAGATTTGTCTCTCACACCTCGTGATCAACCATATCAAAAATTTTAAAATTTTAAGATGATCGGTGAAGATTTGGAGAAGAATGATTGAAGAGATGTATGGAGGTGTAAGTGAGGTGGGAGGCCTTATATAGGTGACAACATGGTTGACCTGCTCATTGCTGGCTGATTTTTTTATTTTTTTTTGATAAATTGCGACAAAATTGCAACACAAGCCGGCCACTATCTAGGCGAGGCCGAAGTCTGACCGCAACAGCACGGGGACCAAAAAAAAGCCAGCACAAAACAAGAAAAGAGTCACAAAACACGGCACAGCAGACAACGAAAATAGGACCAGAAAAAACACGGGGACAGGAAACAAAAGCACGCGCAGAAACAACACAAACAGGGAACGAAACTGAAGAGGAGCCAGAAAACCGGCACTAGAACCGTGAAAGAACCTGAAGACCCAACCTCCCACTTTACCCATATCAATGGGCAAGAATTTCTGCCACTCTAACCGGGTCGAAACCATCAAAGTTGATGCTCACCTTTTCACCTATCTCTATAACCCGCTCCGCATTCAAGATCCTCTCTTCATATTCTTCTTTCGTGATCTTCTGGATTCGATTTTCCCTATTTTGTTTTTTCCTTTTTCCGGCTGACTTAGAAGATTTTCTAACATTACTTGTAGAAGACATATCCTTGAGGAAGTCTTGCAGCTCCAACTTCTTTCTCTCCTTCATCTTGCAGCTCATTGCTGGCTGATGCTAATCATTTTTTAAACTTTCCTTCTTGTTTTCGTACGATAAAAAGTATTTTAATTATTAAAATAGTTAATTTAATATTTTAGACTGTTTACGTTAAAAGTTCTTATACTTTGTTTATTGTGTCAATGTAATCCTTCCACTTTTACTTGTCCCAATTTAGTCCTTGTACAATTAATATTGTTTCAGTTTGGTCCTTGGAGCAAAATTAATTTAAGTAATCAACGAACCTTTTAATGTTTCGACTATAGGTTGGGCTAATTTGAGTTAACGAGTGGATTTGTAATGGGTTACTTGCATCTAAAGCGATTGTGTTAGATCCATAGCTTAGCTTAAATTTGATTAAAGGGCTAAATTGACATTATATGAATTATAGAGGGACTAAATTAATACAATAAAAAGTATAAGCATAAAATAGATACAATGAAGAAAATTAGGGGGACTTTTTGTGTAAATAACCCTTATAATTTTAATGAATTAAAAAGTCTTTGTTTATTATTAGTAGGAGCGTTCACAAAAACACTTATAAAAAAAAAAGCGTTCACAAAAAACCAAAACTGAAAAAACAGAACCGAAACCTAGAAAACTGAACAAAAATTTTCGGCTATTCAGTTGGAAAAAGCTGTTCGGTTACCGAACAAATAAAAAATCCGTTTAATTTGGGCGTACAGTTTGTGGGTTTCACTAAATCAGTTAACCGAATAAACCAGTTATTTTATTTATGAACGCATTACAAGTTATAACCTAGTAAATAAGCACTCGTATTTGGTTTTGCATCATCATGAGTTTGATTCCATCTACTTTTAATTTTTTACATTTCTAGCCGACTTGGTAAATTATTCAAATAAGAGCCTAAACTTAAATTCTTAATTTCTATTTTCTCACTCCAAACCATAATTTTTTTTTTTTTCTTTTTGTATTAACTTTATATAAATAGCTTACATTATCATAATATCCAACCTCAAACACTGTCGGATATTTTAGACATTAGATATCTTATTCAGTTTACTGTGTTTTGAAGCACATGAAAATAGCAACATTATGGGTAAAAAATTACTTCAATTCTTTTTTTAATAAGTGGTGAACCGATTATTTGAACCGAATTAATCAATAACCAAAACTCCAGTATACCGATTTTAAATGGGAGGTAATGGTACAGAAATTTTATTAATTTCTTAAATGGTTACTAAACCAATAAGTTAAACAACATGATTAACCGATAATGACCACCCCTAATTATTAGGTTCATGAATTAAATATTCAAATTAGATATATATATATATAATATCTTTCAGGGTTATATTTTTTATTATATCAATTTAATCCTTCTATAATTTAAGTTAGTGACATAATTTTTAATGGTATAATCACGTTAGATGCAAGTAATGTACCATAAATCTACCCATTAAGTCAATTTTAACCTAACTAATGGCTGAACTATTAAAATATTCATTAAGGACTTAACATTAATTTTAATCTAAAGACCAAATACCAATTACACAGGGATTAAATTGGCATAATTAAAGTATAGTGACTAAATTGACATAATGAGCAAAGTAAAGGGACATTTGGTGTAAATAACCTTATCTTTTATTTAGCTAAAAGGGAGTGATATTATAATGATATTTTTTAGAATAAATTACAGAAAATGTCCCTGACTGTTGCCTTAAAAACAAAAAACCTCCTTCACTTTTAGAAACAAACACTTAATCCCTTCACTTTTTAAAAATTCGCCACTTTGCCTTCAATAAATTTTTTATGAGCATTTTGCCCCCTCAAAAGTGAGAGATTAGTTGTTTTATTTTATTTTTAGAAGCAAATTTTATGTTTTTAGAAAAAATTTAGAAGCTTTTATGTTTTTAACAAAAAATAAGAGAGTTTATATATTTATAAAAAATAATTATTTTAATTAATTATACTAATGATACTATAAATTTAGAAGATGATAAACTATTTTTAAATTTCTATAAAAGATATTATAAGATAAACTATAATAATTTTTGCTAAAAATAAAATTTAAAATTTGATTAATAATTTTAAAATTAAAAAATATATGAAATTAAAAATTCGAAAATAAATCATGAAAAAATAAATTTTTTTGGAAAAAATTTGGAAAACTAAAGTTAAAAAAATATTAACTAAATCTTTTCAAACTTTAAAAAAAAATTATTTTTCCATAATTCATTTCAAATTTTTAATTTTGTACATTTTTTAAATTTAAAATTTATTAATTTAATTTAAAAATTACGTTAAACAAAAAAATATTATATTTTATTTTATATCAATTTTTATGAAAGTTTCAAAAATATTTTTTTAATTTTTAAAACTTAAATATCATTTTTGTGATTAATTAAATAATTATTTATTTATAAATATATAAAACCCACTTTTTTTCAAAAAATATAAAAACTCCTTACTTTTGTTTAAAAACATAAAATCTCATTTTAAAAATAAAATCAACGAGAATTAATCTAAAAATAACATAACTCTATTTTCTGACCAAAAATAGCTCAACTCTAACTTTTCTATAAAAAAATAACCCAACTCTAAATTTTGTACTAAAAAATAACCAAACTCTAACATTAATTTTAAAAAATACTGAATTGATGGCTAAGCATAGCGTATGGTATGGTACTCCGATAATATATTTTTCTTTTATATATTTTTGTTTGGCTTGATTTTTTTCTCACATAACCAAACTAAAAATACGTTTTTTCGATAATTGAATACAACCAGACAAAAAGGCAATTTCCCAGGGTCAAAAACAAGCAAAATAACTGAGGAATATAATCAAAGAACTAGGGGCTGTAAATGAGCAGAGCTGAACCATAGCTTGATCGGCTCGGCTCGGCTCGACTCATTAACTAAATGAGACCAACTCGATATTAGTATCATTTGTCTAACTGAACCGCATATATGTGCTCGCTCAACTCATTTACTAAATGAGACCGCCTACAGAGAATAAGCCAAAACAAAAATACGTAGAAAAAAATATAATGTCGGAGCATCACAATTCAGTATTTTTTAAATCAAATTTTTAGAGTTGCGTTGTTTTTAGATTAATGTTAGAGTTTGGTTATTTTTTAATAGAAAAGTTAAAGTTGGGTTATTTTCTAGTAAAACAGTTACAGTTGGGTTATTTTTTTTGTGTAAAGAAAAACTTTAAACAAATCTGAAATACTATGATACCAATTTGTTAGGAAAATCTTAATGCGGAAGCGTAAACCCCAATAACTTGATTCGATTCAAATAATATGACTCACACAAAACGAGAAGTAAACAAATATGGAGAAAAAAAAAAACAAAATAAGAACATATAATATTTACGTGGAAACCCCTCTACAATCGAGAGGGGAGAAAACCACGGGCGGAGATGGAGATTCTTTATTAACTAAATGGAAGAATTACAACGACACTTCCCAGAACGAGATATATGGAAGAATTATAATCACTTCCTCTGAACTCTCGTAGGACTCGAATATCTTGGAGGAATTACAAAATCACCTCATTCATAATGGAGGCACCTCACTTTAATTTTGGTCGCATAGATGACGAAACCCTACGTCCTTATTTATAGGCGCAGGACGGGAGGGCCCGATCGATCGGATTCCCTCCCAATCGATCGGTGACCCTACGGCAACCCCATAAAAAATAAAACAAGTAATTTGAGACATAACCTAACAAATCTCCACCTTAGCTCAAATTATATACATAAAAGAATTTCCTCCACCTTCTCTACTAAACCCCCACACACGGGGTTAACTCAACAAAACTGAAGTGAACACATCTGAGAGGTTATCAGCAACGCCAATCTTCTTCTCTGAATTGGCTCTAGACACATCTTCTGAAACAGCCACCTGCTGCTGAACTATGTTACTTAAGTGAAATTGAACTCCCTCTGGCTTACACACCTGACCTGAATCACAAACAACTGATGACATCTTTTCTGGAGATAGCAATGAAGACTCACCAAACGTAACACGTCTACTCGTCAGGAATTGCTTGAAGCGAAAACCTCTTTGCTTCCCATAAAGCCCTTGTTCACAAACCAAATCTCCCTTCCATTGTGCTTCTGTCAAATTCTCTGCATTCTTCTCTTTCCCGTCTAAACCTTTCTTCAAGCCACTCTGAGTCAAGAGGCCCTTAATGCGAACCTGCCATTAACTGAAGCTCCCTTGACCACCAAACTTCTCAACTTCGGTCTTAATTGCGGACGTCGTATTACCAAATCAAAATAAACAGGGCTCTGAAACAAATTCCACCTAAGGCTCTGAACCTTGGCTCTGATACCAATTTGAAAGGAATAAATCTTAATGCGGAAGCGTTGACCCTTATAGCTTGATTCGATTCAATTAATATAACTCACGCAAAACGAGAAGTAAACAAACATGGAGAAAGAAAGAACAAAATAAGAACACACAATATTTACGTGGAAACCCCTCTACAATCGAGAGGGGAGAAAACCACGGGCGGAGATGGAGATTCTTTGTTAACTGAATGGAAGAATTACAACGACACTTCCCAGAACGAGATATATGGAAGAATTACAATCACTTCCTCTGAACTCTCGTAGCACTCGAATATCTTGGAAGAATTACAAAATCACCTCATTCACGATGGCGGCGCCTCACTTTAATTTTGGTCTCACAGATGACGAAACCCTACGTCCTTATTTATAGGCGCAAGACGGGAGGGCCCGATCGATAGGAACCAGCCAATCGATCAGCCCGCTAACTGCCTAAAAAATACCCAAAATTTCATTAAATCACCCGATCGATCGGATTCCCTCCTAATCGATCGGTGACCCTACGGCAACCCCATAAAAAATAAAACAAGTAATTTGAGACATAACCTAACATTTTGTTGGAAAATAGAGTTAGGTTATTTTCTGATACATTGACATATAATTGAGTTACTTTTAGATTAATTATTGTAAAATCAAACACTTGGCTCTTCACTTTTAAAGTCAAAATTGCCATAAAAAATTAAGGATAAATTACAGAAAATTCTCCTGTCTTTTACTTCAAAAATAAAAAATTTTCCCCAAAAATAAAAGCACTTACAAAATCCCCTCACTTTTAAAAATTTTTCATTTAATCTTCATGCAACTTATTTTTGACCATTTTGTCCTTCAAAAGTAAGGTGGTTAAATGTTTAATTTTATTTTTAGAAAGAGATTTTATATTATTCGGCAAAAATTACAAATTTTATGTTTTTAGCAAAGAAATTAAGGAAATTTTCTATGTTTATAAAAATATAATTATTTTAATTAATTATAGTAATGATATTATAAGTTCAGAAGATAAAAGTACTTTTAAAATTTTCACAAAAAATATTATCAGATAAAATATAATATTTTTTTGTTGATATTTATAATGTTACTATTATAATTAATTAAAATAATAATTTTTATGAATACAGAAACCCCCCTTTTTAAAAATATAAAAAAATCCTATTCTTCAAAATATAAACGCCCTACTAAAATAAAATCAAACACTTAACCCTTTTATATGAAGGGGTAAAATAGTTAAAAAAAAGTTGTTTGTTGGCAAAGTAATAAATTTTCAAAAGTGAGTGGTTTTAGTGAGTTCTTTTATTTGAGAATGGAGTTTTCTATTATTGAATCAAAAGTCGGGAAAATTTTTTGTAATTTATCTAAAAATTAATAGTAGGCAAAGTTATAAATTTTTGAAAAACGGGAGTTAAGTGTTTGATTTTAAAAGTAACAGAAATTTTTTATTTTTAAGGCAAAAGTCTGAATAGATATTATAATGATATTAATGATCCGTCTTATGTTGAACGGTTCTTGCGTTGGATTGCTACAACAGTGCACGTTTACAAGATCAACATTATTGTATAATTATTATCATATGGAAAATGTGTTCCTATGGCATATTCTTATACTTTTAATTATATTAATTTAGTTATTTTATAATTTATATTGTGTCGATTCAATTATTTGGTCAAGTTCAAATTAAGTTCATTGACATAATTTTCAATGGTATATCACGTTAAATACAAGTAATACACCACAAATTCACCCGCTGAGTCAATTTTGTTAGAGTACAAAACCAATCTTGGGCCTTCACCCTTCAGCTTAAGTCTTTGGGATAGTTGGTTCTTTGACATGGTACTAGAGCTTTGTTGACCAAGTGATCACGAGTTCAAATCTCAACATCCTCAATTTTAATATTAAAACAATTTAAGTATAAGGTATGAAGTACGCTTGTATAATATTCACGCTTCAAATTCAAAAGGCATTTGCGTGAGGGGGCATGTTAGAGTACAAAACCAATCTTGGGCTTTCACCTGTCAGCTTAAGCTTTTGGAATAGTTGGTTTTTTGACAAATTTAACCTAACTTATGGTTGAACTATCAAAACTACATAAATTTTTGCTGCAATCAAGCCCCAAGTTACTAATCAAACAATGAAATCTATCAAACAAAGGGTGTTTGTATTGTGTATTTCACTATAATATGTATGGCATTTACAAAGTATCTAAGAATTCATAAAAGATTAAGGGAGATAATAGAAGAAGATTAGCTAGAAGAGGGAGGGGGAGAATCGATAGGGAGAGAGTGAGAATACTCAAGCAAATTCCTCAACATTTTCTCTCTCCTAACCTTCGCCCCTTATTTTAATTAAGGGAGCAACGTTTGAGGTGGTTCGGGCATGTTAGGAGGAGACCTTCCACAATTTCAGTTAGGAGATGCGAACAGCCCCTTACTAGGCCAGGGAGGGGAGGGAGAGGCAGGCCTAAGAAGAGATGGATGGAGACAATCCGACAGGACCTCACCCACCTATACCTACGGGAGGAGATGGCCTTAGATAGAATGGGGTGAAGGGCTAGCATAAGGGTAGCAGAGGTAGGGGCCTAGAGAAGTGCTTCCTCTATGGCTTGCACTAGTGTCTCGAGGTGTCTTAACATCCTCTCTTGGCGCAGGTATTACAGCTCCTACTTATGTATTGGAGTGCTTGTTCACTTGTGTACTTGCGGGTCTGTAGTGATCTTCCTTGAGTTTCTGCTTGGTATTGCTTGGTTTGTGTTTTGTTTGTTTCTATTCTATGGTGCTCTCATATTCTTGTATTTTCAGGTTAAAAGCCTCCATAACGACGTATTCTTTAGGTTGGGGGTCCTCGAAAACAGCCTCTCTTAAGGGTAGCACCCTAAAGGGGAAAGGCTGCGTACATCCACCCTCTCTCGACCCCGCTTTTGCGGGAGCCTTCATGGCACTGGGACTGTTATCGTTATTGTTGTTGTAATCTTAACCCCTTATTTATACTAGAGACAACTGGGAGCGATAAATGGGAACTAAACACAAGTAAGCCATATTAATAACTAATAGTCCCCTAGGGACATGGCATGGTGGTTGGATCATCGGTTGCCAAACTAGGCATCCCGGGATCGAATCCCACCGAGGGCAAATGTGGTAGTCCTCTTTGAGGACTTGAGGGGTATATTCCCTCCCCTCTCCCCCTCCCCTGGCTTTACCATTGTAAAAAAATATATATATATATATTAATAACTAATAAACTATATTATTAAGTATCAAGGGCTCATGTGTCCCGAGCTACTGACGTGTCGCGCTATTACGTGGCACTCTCGAGCTATAGTGTCGGATATCAAGTTTGTCTCAATGTTACTCTACATGCCAATTTGACGACATTTTTTTTTATAACTAGCGACAAGGTCGCAATACATAACCGGCCACTTGACAAAAGCAAGGCCTAGGACACCCGCAATGAAACGGGGACCAAAAAAGGATAAGCAAAAATAACAGGATAAAATTGAAAAGAAAAGGACGGGAATGCAAAAAGAAATACAAGTAGGGACAACATGCACTAGAAGATTACAAACACTGAAAAATAAAACAAGGATTGTCAGGATTACGATGGGAGATGCAAGCACATAATTAGAGTCAGGAAGGATGGTAGGTTCTTAGGAGCTATTAAGAGTGTGTATTTCGACTCCTAAATAAAAAGACTCGTATAAATTATGTAACTAAAAAGCTAAGTTTTGACTCAAATAAAAAGTGAAAATAAATATGCAGTCAATGAACAAAGCAAATGAAAAGATATAGGTATCTAATTTGTGTATCTAATGTATATAGAGAAAGTCATTTTGTTGTAATTTGAGTGCTTCGAGTTTCAACTTACAGTTACAAATTAAGACTTCAAAAATATATAAGAAATTGTGACAAAAAAACAGCGAAGAAGACATCGGATTTTACATG
Organism: Simmondsia chinensis; assembly: GCA_018398585.1. Lineage (NCBI taxonomy): Eukaryota > Viridiplantae > Streptophyta > Magnoliopsida > Caryophyllales > Simmondsiaceae > Simmondsia > Simmondsia chinensis. Next base: position 22,930,832 of record JAGTTD010000017.1, on the reverse strand, counting down.
GTTCGGACTAAGCCTACATCCACGATACCCCTAAAACTAGAGAAAACTCTCCACTAAATACAAGCAATTCCATCGATCTTTATCTAGGCTATTCTGAAATAAGGTTTCAAATCAAAAACTTTAAATCTGACCTAAAGATGCTTCGATCTCACTACTTTTAATGAATGCCGATTCTGGAACGAGCCAAGGGAATTTCACCTATTTTGAAACTGAACCAAAGGCATCATCACCTGCTTCAATTTCTTCAGAAAGATGGAGAAAATGTAAACCCTAATTATATAAGTTTTAATTCCTTTCTAGTATTGAAGGTCTCTCAATCAAATGAAGGAGAAAAGTATTAATTTATAGGGAAATTATCACTGAGGTATTCTAAAGTTTGATCATTTATCACTTAGTGTTTCCTGACATTTAAATATATACAATAAGGTATTTAGATATTTTATCACTTAAATACCCTAAAGTTTTAAATTTTTATCAATCAAGAACCTTTTTGTCAAAAAATCAATAGATTTTCGTTAGCACATGCTAAAATTGAACAAGATTTCAACAGCATACAAGCATCTTTACTAGAATTTAATGATTTTTGCAAAAAAATGCAATAATGACACATAATTATGGTAATTTTTAAGTGGTTTACATCAATATTTGGTGAATATTTATCACAATTCGTTGCATTTTTTATGAAAACATTGTACTAGCTTATATATATTATTGTATTCATGTATTAAATCAATACTTTTTGCATAAAATTGATCAGATTCTTACAAAAATTCATCAAATTCCGTCATAGGGTACTCAAATGATAGAATATTCAAATCTCGTGATACCCCATTACATATATTAAAATGTCAGAGTACCTAAGCAATAAATGATCAAATCTTAAGGTACTTAAGTGATAATTTTTCTAGCATATTATACTCATGCTCTCAATTTTCACCCCTTAAAAACACAAAGACAAACACCCCAAAACCCAATTTGATTTATACTCAACAACAACAACAGCAACAAACCCAATGCCTTCAAGGGCTCCCGCCTAAGCAGGGTCTGGAGGGGGTAGATGTACGCAGTCTTCCTCCTTCAGGGGGCTACCCTGAAGAGAGGCTGTTTTCGAGGACCCCCAACCCCAATTTGATTTATACTCATATATTTAATATCAAACAAAATATACTTAACATAATTATGTGATATTGCTTGTATTAAGAATATTTGATAGTGAATTTATCCTAACTTAATGTTTATTTTAAAAAAATACAAAATTAATATTCAACAATTGTGTTTATGACTTCGAACTGAATCATGGAAACCAAAACTGATAACGTATAGCATCTTCATCAGTTTGTACAACACACTTGTATTTCAATTTGTAATTAAATATATAAATTAGGTACATAAATTGAATACATATATAATCATTTTTTTCATTGATCAACCATATAATATCATTTTATTATACTATATCATGAAGAGACCTAGCAGACCAAGAACAACGCACATTAGATTGACCCAAGACATGCTTGTTCTCCTAACCCCTGACGATGTCCCTCCACTTCTAGCCGCATAAACCAGCCGGGCGAACCTTGCCCCTTTCTTATTGTGAACTCCAAACTTTCTCATACGTGTCGAGCTAATAACTAAATCATGAATAGCAGCTACCGGGCCAGTCCCTTGTGGCACTTGCAGTGGGCTAATGGAATCGCCTTGGCTCGATCTTGGTAGAATTTGATGTAGTAAGAGGCTTGCTAGAAGGATTAAGGAGAGTTGAGATCTTAATTGGGTCATTTTCAATGGTTCTATACGTGAATGATCTAGTCTAGTCTGACAAAGCTTTTCTCCAAAAACTCGCCATACTACTCTTTTCCTGACTGTTACTAAAGAATGAGTGTTTCAAAAGTTTGAAATACGTGAAGGTGTTATAACAGAGCTCACACGAATATTTATTGGGTTAGAAACGTGGATAACAGACAAATCTTTCTCGTAACAATTGAATTGAGAATTTGCAGGGTTTGATAGGAAAGTTTAAACTGTTAGATAAAGATCGAGAACGATGATGCGGGTGATTGAAGAGAAGTATGGAGGGAACAATGAGAGGTGTAAGAGAGGTAGTAGGTTTTACAGGTGACAAGATGGTTGACCTGGTCAATGCTGGCTTTGGCTAATCATTTTTGAAACTTTCCTCGTTTTCGTCACATGATTTTTTTCCTAAGTTAAAAAAAATATTTTTATAAATTAAAAACTTTTTATTTATAATCAGATACGTAAATGAGTGTCCAAATTAGACATATATAACATTCTTTTAATTAAAAGGGCATTGACATCAGAATCTGACATAATCTCAAGCAATTCAAGTAACTGTCTGAGACTTCCAAATGATGCTTAAAACATTCGGTTAAGGCTCCAAAAATGTCAGCACTAACCTTGGTAGATATTATAATAAATTTTTTTTTGTATTGAGATATTATTAGAATCGGAAGGGGTAAGGCTGCGTACATCCACCCCTCCCAGACCCTGCTTATTGCGGGAGCCGCGAGGCACTGAGACTGTTGTTGTTGTTGTATTGCGATATTATCAGGACCGGACATAACCCCAAGCACCCTCTTGGGGGCCCTCAAATTTTAGAGGTCGTCGTTTCTAAAATAACAATTATTAATATTAATGAGTTTTAAAAGAAATATTATTAAATATGAAGGGTCCCATTTGAAAATTTTGTTTGAAACTCCGAGAATGTCAGGACCGGCCCTAAATATTATAATGATAGTTTTGTGATCTATCTTTGATGAATGGTTCTTGTGTTTGATATATATTAATTACCATTGCGTGTATATTATATGATTAAATAACTTATTAGTGAATCTAAAAGTATGAATACTACTTTGAGAAATAACACTTTGTCTTTCTTCAAACTATCCGGGAAAGTAGCGAAGATGGACAAAAGAGGTTCTTTAAGGTTGGAAAAAATGGCGTGAACCCGATTACGGACTTGAATGAGTCGAGTTGAATCAAGTTGATTTGAGCTCGAGTTTGTTAGACTAGAGGCTCAACCAGTCAATATTTAGCTGAATCTGAGCTTGACTTAAAACTCGCTGAGCTTGAAGATTGTGGGCTTGAGCTTAACTTTGCTCGGTTGAGCTCGAACCTAAGTTGAAGAGGTCCAATCTAAGCTCACATTATTTGAACTCATTTTAGCTCTATCTAAGCTCGTTTTGACTTGATTGAGCTCAATCTCAACTCATTAGGCTCAAACTTTGCTCAACTGTGCATATTTAGTCACATAAATTGTATTGAGATTGACTTGTTTAGGGTCATTTACCCTCACAAGATTAGTGCAACACTTTCAGTACAATATTGTGTACTCAATGTGGCCAACGGACCAAGTCACAAGCAGGGCTGGATATAACCCCAAACAACTTAAGCACCCGCTTGAGACCTCCAAAATTTAAGGGCCCCAAATTTTAGAAGATTGTATTCTTAAAATCTTAGTTCTTAATATTAATAAGTTATAATATTACAACTTTAATAATTATATTACATATAAACAACCCTATTTAAAATATCCACTTAAAACCTTAAAAATATCAGGATCAACCCTGATCACAAGTAACTTGGACCAACACAACCCCAATCCAACACCATAATGATCTAAACGGAGCCATTAATGACCCAAGCCATTTAGACTGATACATGAACAGTCCGAGTCAAGTCAGAGCACTCCACATGTCGGTATTTAACTGGCCTAGGCCCAACATGACCCGAAATGCTTCTAAAAATATTTCTAAACCAACCAAGTTTTTCACAGCTTGTCAATTGGCCTTAGACTGCTCTATAAGCCATCAGACATAGATCCGCACATTCATATGGTTTAACTCAAGCCTTGTTTTTACGAGTTGTACATTTTATATTACAACTTTGTCGCTAATCAACGAAAAAAAGGCAATCAGACATAACAGAACTATACATTCACTCAAAGAGACAAAACCATAAAAGCAACAAAAATGCACTCAGTCCAAAACATATAGTCATTCCGAAACTAATGGGATGTAAAAGAAACAGTGTCCGATATCGCAACGATCATCTCAAGCAAACATTTAACATGATCTTGAGCCATGCTTGAGAGCAAAATCCATGGCATTATGTCTTTCTTATCCTCTAACCAAAAAATATAAAACAAAAAAGAAAGAAAAATAAAAATAACCCACTTCTGGAGCAAAATATACAAATGTCAAGAAAAAATATCCTCTGATCTCTGCTCCAGACTTATCACATATAGTAATACAAAGTTGCTTCCCTCAAAAAGGGTAGGGAAAATGTGAAAGAAAACAAAACCATAATGTTTTTAAAGATAAGAAATTTTCGTACTAAAATTTTGGGGTGACATTATTGCTAAAGCAGAAAAATATTATTGACAGAGTAATGATGTGAGTTGGATTGAATAATAGCCACAAGTTTTCAAAAAATTGCTCTGCCATTAACATTTTTGCCTTAACAATAATAGTATCTGAATTTTAGAGAAGGCCCTTGCATTCCTCGACCTCATTTGCCTGTGCTTCTAACACTTTCTGACCAGAAGGGCTTCCACTGACAACCCGAGTCACGGCATCGAAAATTGCTTCACGGTACATCTCTTCTTCTATCTTCTTTAACACTTCTTTCACCACAGTGAAACTCATCCCACCAGTTAAAATCAGCTTCCCCATGATCTCACCAAAGTTATTTGGTGCCTTGGGAAGATCAATACCGATATCGTCCATCATTGAACCATATAGCATGCACCCGGTTCCTATGTCTCTAGCAGTCAGAACTTTCTTAGCAAACAGGTACTCCAAGAGCTTGGCCACGGGGTCCACAAATGGCGGGCTCTTCTCCAACCCGAGAGCGATAGCTTCTTTGACGACTTCTTGGTGATAAGACGGGGATTTTAGTTCCTCTACACATAGCAACGCCTCATCCAACATTCGAACGATAAAGTATTCCTCAAGGAGAGAGATTGTTTTGCGTTTGAGTTCACCGGGGTTAATCTTAGGAGCAGGAGGAGCTGCAGGGGACACAGGTCTTTCAAAAGCGGGCACTGGTGAAGGGGGTGGTGCAGCCTTGCCTTTAAGGGGCACCTGGCCTACAGGTGGGGCGCTGTCCTGCAATAACGCGCTAGTCTTGCCACTAATGAGACCGCCACTTCCTTGAGGCAAGAACTTAGAGTTCAAAGGAGTGGATTTTCCCATCAATGGGGACTGGAACTGACCGCCAGGGCGGAAACCCCCCACGTCACCACCACCACCTCTTGGCATTGAACGGCTCCTCGGAACCTCCCAGTTGTCATTGTCCGTACTGGGCATGCCGGGCATTCCAGGCATCTTTCTAGCACCAGGCATGCCCGGCATCATACCTCCAGACCCAGGCCAGTTCACCAGGTAGCCAGCCGGGCTCATGTTCCCCTGAGCGCCAGAGAGAACACCACGTTGGTTTCTCATGCTGGCAGTAGTACCTGGACGGAGCCCCAGGTTCTTCTCAGCTTCTGAATGGATCTCAGTGATGGTTTTGGCTTTGACCTGTTAAACAAAGAAAACGGTGTTACGTCAGGGCAACTATGAGCTAGTCAAACGAGTTGATGAATGAAGAGAGAAAAAAAGGTCGACCTCTTCCCGCCTCGGGACCCAGTTGTTTGTGCGGAGTTCAAGAACATCACGAATCATGAAGCGGAGACGAGGGGCGAGTTGAGAGTTATTACTCAGTTCTTTCAAACGGCTGAAATATCCATCATTGATACGCCGTGACCTTAGGCTCTCATCGAGCTGCTTACCAATAGTATTGAAGAACTGACAAATTGCCTCGACGTTTTCTTCTTCAGGGCAACTCTTGTTATCGGGTCCTAATAGCTCCTGCATCACATATCAGAAAATGTTAAAAGACATGTTCAGATATGCTTCTACTCAGTCTGAGCAGTCTCTTAGGCTCTGTTCATTCACAATAGAAAATTTTTCTACAGAAATCTTTTTCTAAGTAAATATATTTTTCTTGGAATCTTTATTTTTCTGTTTGAAAAAAATAGCTTAATTCTATAAATTTGTATGAGTTTCATGCTTGACTAGATTGAGGTTGAAGTGAGACTACGACAAAGAACGTTTTCCGCTTTGCATTTGAGGTTGTTGCTACGAAGTTATGCAGAGAAATAATATAATCAAAACGGAAAATGTTTTCTGTTAAAACAAATAGAGCCTTAAAAAATATAGGAAAAAGAACAGGCCGGAAAACCAAGGACCTGAACAATGTGATGCACGATCTTTTCGGGCACCATCTTCTGCTTCAATAGCTCACCAATAAGACGGATGTTCCCAAGAGTACGAAGCTTGATCAGCCTTTCTTTATCCCTCCGTTCAGCCTCATGCTCCGGGGAAGTCAACACTCTCACTTCATCCCTCAACTCATCAGCACCTTCAAATGCCTCTTGGCAAATGTTCAAGAGAACCCGCTTGAAAGTTATCGCTTTTCCACCAGCCTCCTCCGGTGGAAAAGGGGGAAGCTTTTCATTAAGATCCGAACATAACTGCGCGTACATGGGGCAGAATGTGGGTTCAAGGACGGCTTTACCGAATATCAGTGAGATCACTCCCTGGACATAGAGAAGATAAAAGTACTTTAGGCTCAATCAAATGACAAGTAACAAATATATGCAAACAAAAAAAAAATTCGAAGAGGGAGAACCTTTAGGATATCAGCAGATGTGATGCCGGAATCAATCAGCTGACCCTTGAGGAGATCGTACTTCTCAGGGGTAAGCTTGTTCAGTATACTGCATTTAACAAACGTACAAAAAGGTCAGGATGTCAGTTAAAATATTCTGCAGAAACTGATCATAGGACACCAAATAATTGATGGGGAAGTGACCAGCGTCAAGCCCACAGGTCAGCGGAGCATCAAAATGCACAACATTATTAAACTATTTCATGACCTGGATAATATTCATCTCAAAAACGAATTGACAGTTCATGTTGACTCTGCCTACCATTAAACTGGTGGGGGGGCAAAGATGCAACTTTGGGAAGGATAAAAAGTTAAAAGGAAAATCATGTGGTGTTTTTGTTGGTTCGATTTTGATGGTAGATGAAGTTAGAAATTCCATTACTATTGGAAGAGTATAATAAAATAGAATCAACAAGCTTAACATTTGATTATTATGGCATAGAAAATTCTGACACATTCAGAATAGAAGAAGAAACGAAGAGAAAAATAATAGTGTAAATTGATACAACTCAAGTGACATGGTAATTTAAGTAAAAAAAAAATATAAAACTATAAAGCAAAAGCAAATCAGAAAGTATAGGGGAAAACAGGAAAACAGACAGAAAAGGAAAACTGCGAAGGGGAGGAGCGACCACAACAGATCAAGGATGACAATGAAAATGATCAAAATAGAAGGCATTGTTGCAGACCATGGAGACATTAGATTCAAGCTGCAGACTATCAGCAGCATTGGTTCAACCCACGTCCAAGATCATCACGAGCTACTACGAGCAGCTATTTTACATTACCAATGGCTGCTGGAGGGAAGGGGATCGTCCCCTTGGGCTAAATATAGCTTCTTCTCGCATCTATGAATGCACTCTTCATGCGGTGAAAGGGTGTTCACCAATAATGGGTTCAACTACGAAGAGCTGCCAGATTTTTCTTAATAACGCTAAGTTTTTCAGTATGGAACAGGTATTCTTGTAACTTGGACACAATTTAGTCGATCTGATTCTACAATGCATATATGGCCATCTAAGTCCAATCTCAATTTTTCATTTCAACGTTAACTTACCTCAGCTACATATAGATAGACAAACAACACGGAGCTCTAACTCCCTGTTGGACAAACCGGGTAATGGGGGATAAAGAGGGGCAACGGTAATGGGGATAAACTCTTACCCTTGTTTGTCTTTTCTTTTACAAATTTTACAAACTGGGTAATGGCGGGTAAAAGGGAGAGAGTGAAATTTCACAAATTTTGGACAATTTAGCCCTTATTTCAACTAAAACTCTTTTTATCCTTACCCTTCTCTACTAAACATTACCCAAATAAGGGTAGCATAACCCCTTACCTCTACCCCTCTTTACCCTCCCCTCTTTATCCCCCTCTACACAGTTGCCAAGTTTTACAACACATAATTATCAATAAACAAATAATATAATATATATTACCCTTTCACAGTCTTCACCACACGTTCTTTCTCAGAAAGATTACCCCTCTGAACAGACCATGGTACCTCAGCCTTAATCAAAGCAGGAGCAGGTCCTCCCTGGGACAAGTTGACAAATCGAATCAGGCTTCCATCAGAAAAAAGACTGTTGGCATAGAAAATGGGACAAGATTTCAACTCAGTATATTGTTCAGAACAGTGTATAAAAAGGCGCAACCAAGGCGCCCCTAGGCGCTGAGGCGAGGCGAGGTGAGGTGAGGCGAAGCACAGCTCCCTCGCCTCCCAAGCCTCAAGCGAGGCGACTTCAGTGAGGCAGCGCGCCTTTTTTTTTTTTGGTATATTTTGCCTTAAATTTAACATATTATTATATTGTGTGTATTTTTGTTATGTTACATAATTTTTGAAAATAGCTTATATTGATATATTTACAATTTTTGTAAAAAAGCTTAAGTTGATGTATACAATACAGCACGTTTTGGTGAATATCAATATCTTTTAGCGGTATTTTTCTTAAGCACTATATAGATTTTTAATTAGAGTTGTTATGTTACATAATTAATTAATTTTATAACTTATATTCATGAAATATTTTATAAATATAGAATATAAATGCATATTATGAAACTATGCGCCTCACTTCACTAAGCGCGCACCTTCGCCTTGCGCCTAGGCACTAGGCACTAGGACCCCCTATCGCCTCAGTGCGCCTTGCGCCTTTTTATACATTGGTTTAGAAAATAAACGGCAAGCAATCCTTAAAACAGTAGTTCAAGTATTCTAAAGTAAAATCAGCAGCAGAGAGCAATTGAAAAACGGATGAACCAGAAAAAAGAGGACACATCGGCAGAAGTAAACAATTACAAAACTAATGATACAGAAGTACAAATTTTAAGTAAATATCCAAAAGGTACAATATCAAGAGCCAAATGATGTACAAGTTAGTGGTAGAAAAATCGTTCTCCCAACTCAGATTTCATTTTTATCCTTGCCCATAAAAATGAAGTGTACAGGATCTCTCCTTGCACTGGAAAGAGAGAAAACAACAACAACAAACCCAGTGCCTCCAAGGGCTCCCGTATAAGCAGGGTCTACGGGGTAGATGTACGCAACCTTCCCCCTTCAGGGGGCTACCAGCACACCAAGCAAAAAAAATATGCATAAACCAGCACACCAAGCAACAAATACATGATAACATGTCAACGTACTATATGCCAAATTACCAACAAAGAGGGAGGAAATTAATGATCGGGTCACATGTTCTACCATACTGTCATGGATTAGCTGTGTTATCAAGCCTAATGCAATGCTGATCTCATAAGGGGTTAATGTGTTTGTTAAGATACAATCTGATATTTCACACAAATTATCCACAAGCCATAGAAGCCGTGGGCAAGTACTAAGCAAAATTCCACTCACCCCTTGATTTAAGGAGATCTGTGCGCCTGCAAACTGTGAGGTAAGCTGATCGCGAATTGCCTGATTACCATCTTGTCCTCTGGATTCGAACCTACCAGCAAAATCTCTGTCCCGAATAGAATCCCAAGATCTATCTTCGCCAGAGAGTGGGACCTGAGCGGAACGGCTACGCCAATCACGATTATCTGGCTCGGAGTAGCGGTTTTGAGATTGTATTGCAGTCTGAAAAGTCAAAGATCATAAGACCATTTCATCTCAATACATGGGGAAATTGCAATCAAAAATACATCAAAAAAGAAAATTGAAACCTCTAACAGGTTGTAAAAGAAAAAATGACAAAGAAATATGAAAATCCCAACTTTCCTCCCAACCACCCAGCTAGAGACAACTTAGAAAAATATGAGTACTCCAATTTAGAGCGCAAAGCAACAATGCAACATCAGGAATTTGAGGAAACTAACTCCAAGTACTAGGCAATACTTACAGTGTTTTCTCCACGATTCCAGTTTTGCTCTTCACCATGTAATTCAGCATCGATTTCTAGTTTCACTTTCAGGATATCCTCAGGGATGGAAGCCACCTGTTGGAAAAATATGCAGACATGATAAGATACTCCATAGATATAATATGAGACAGAGAGAGTAACATATATAAACTACAAAATAATCTACACATCCAGAGAAAGCACTGCAGAGGAAGACTGCTTAAAGGGCCTTGCTGGACGGATTAGGTTAATCTCAGGTAAAATGAAGGATTATACTTAACAAGATATCTTATTCAAATATTGTTGCTATGGCTCTTGGTTTTCTTTAGAGTTCTCCCTCAGTTACTCTTATTTAAATCTAATTTTCTATTAGAACCTTGTAACTTTCAGGTTTTGAACAATTCCCTCCAACCTCTATGACCAACCACAAGGCACCCCGCATCAAATCAATCAATTGTTCAAGAAACCAAACAAGGGATGCGCTTTTTCCTTCAAATCTCTAATAACATTGCAGTATAGAGCACAGGCTTAGCATCAAAATGCTTCATGAAAAAAGTGTAAGTCATGCATGATGGCATATGCAGGATGCAAAAATGAATTTCCAATCACATCACTTTGAAGTAGCAATGCTCGAAAGTTGATATTGATACACATAACCCTAATAAGGATCACTGTGAATGATAATTACTTGTTAAAGTGGTTGAACCCATGTTGCAAAAATGATATAAGCATGAAAATAAAACTCCAAAGTTACCTCTCTGAGTTGTAAGAGCTGGTCCCGCGTATACCGAACACGCTCATGACTGTCAAACCTTGAGTCCCCAATCTACAACAGAAGGAGCAGAAATTCCAATCAATTTGAAGTTCAATCGTAAGGATCCACCAATAAGTCATAAGAAAAAAATGAACAGCAATCAACAAATGTACATAACAAAATTTATTACCGAAAGATATGTCTGATGCATCATATCTCGTCAGGAAAGTTTACAACTAAAACAAAGTAACTGAGTACATCTTTTCCTAGGTTGAAAGCACAATGATTTTTTGGAAAAGTTGAGTCACAAGAAAAAAAAGGTGTCCATCCTAGTAGTGAACTTCTGTAAAACATCAGCTTACGCCATGCATAATCACACTGATTGCATTGAGCTATAACACGATGGAAAAAAAATTAGGAAAATCAACTTCATTCAAGTTTCTGAGGTTACATTCACACAACTGAAAGAATACACTTTATTTTCCTTAATACCAATCCCAAATTAAAACGGAAACTTAAAAACCACCTCAAAACGACAATTTACTACTCTATGAGTCCTTCCATGTATGTAGGTTTCTTTATGGGCGTTCTGGAACTCAATACTCGCCCATCTAAAGCCTACATATCACTTTCCGTCCATATTTACAGCAAGTACACATCTTAAGTGGCCTGCCAAGAATTAGGACGTCATGTTTTGGAATAACTTCCCACCAATCCACTACACAAAGCAGGGACCAGAAAGCCTTTCCTGTCAACTTTCAAATAGCACCACAAACTTAAAACTGAATCTTTACACATTAACACTGATAAATCAGCACTTCTACAACATACAGTAACGCAATTACAACACAAAATCACAAACTTCAAACATCACTGAGTCAATCCGCTTGAGTTAATCACACTAAAAATCCAATGATCCAATTTTCTTATAAACAACAATCATCTGATAAAACAAACCAACGGGGCACCAAATAGTAACATCAAACTTATACCCAACAATAACAATCAAAATAAACCAATTGAGATCCAACCCATCAAAACCCACCAAGTAAAACACACCAAAAAAAACCCCAAAAAAGTAACAAATCTGATACCCAGCAATACAATTAAACTAAACCAATTGAGATCTAACCCGTCAACCAAAACCCCAAAAAAAACACACAAACAACATCAGATCAGCTAAAAACAAACAAACCCACAACACAAAACCACATAAAACTCAAGACCCATCAAAAAAAAAACAAGGAAAAGCGCCAGATCTAAACAAAGGGTTGTCAAAAGTTCAACCTTGAGAAAGAAAGAAGGGGCAGCGCCAGAGCCATGGGGACGAAGCAAAGATTGAGGAGAAGAAGAAGAAGAAGAGGATGACGAATCAAATCGAGGACCAAGAAATCTAGACCCACGATTCGCTCCACCACCAGGTCTCAAGCTAATCACCGTCTGGTCAGCCTGCATAACTCAGCTGAGATTTCCAAACAACACGGAGAGAGAGAGATAGATTCAAATAGAGAAAGAGAGAGGAGAGTCGGCGATTAGGGTTTCGCCGAATCTGAAGATAAGAGAGAGAGAGGGGGGGTAGAGAGAGAATAGGGTTGTCTCTCTCTTCTCGGTAGAGAGAGGCGAAGAGGAACAAAGAGAGAGAAAGAGGGTTGATTTGAGTATCAAAACCCTCTCCCTTTTGGTGGGTTTTGTTTTTTCGAGTTGTTTAGTAAGTTTCAAATTAGTTTTTATCTTTTTATTTAAATATTTAATTTTATAATTAAATTAATTCTTAATCTTTAATTTTAAAATATTATAAATATTATAAACTATTTTAAATAAATTAAAGCATTTTTACTATAAATTATATATATTTTAGGTACAAGTTTAAAAAATTATTTATATTTTTTAATTTTTTTAAAAAGTCATCTAAACTTTAGAAAATTTTTCAATAAAAAGGAACAAAAGGAACATACCCAGTGCCTCAAGGGCTCCCGCCTGCGCAGGGTCTGGGAGGCCCTGATGTACGCAGCCTTCCCCCTTCAGGGTATTAACCTGAAGAGAGGTTGTTTCCCTGTGCACCCAACCTGAGGATGAGGACTTTCCAGGAGGTCACCCATCCTGGTACTACTCTCGCCCAAGCACGTTTAACTTCGGAGTTCTAATGGGATCCGGTGACGGCTTGTTGGTGCCCTCTTCAGAGTTCTACTCTCGCCCAAGCCAAATTTTTCAATGCCGCACCTTAATATTAACGTCGTTAATATCCATTAGTTTTTAAAATGTGGCTTTTTTTAAAAATTTAATTTTAAAAAATTTGAATTTACATATAAAATAATTATTAAATATTTAAAAAAAATTTAAACATCTTAAAAATTTGTAAATACTTAAAAAATAGATTTTATATTTTTTTAAATATTTTATAAAATGCCACGTTAGCAAAAATTAACAAATGTTAACGGCATTAACATTAAGGTGTGACATTGAAAAATTTTCTAAAGAATTATGAGTAGGAACATACCCAGTGCCTCAAAGGCTCCTGCCTACGCAGGGTCGGGGGGGGGGGGGGGGGGGGGGGGAGATGTACGCAGCCTTCCCCCTTCAGAGTGTTAACCTGAAGAGAGGCTGTTTCTCAATGCTCCCAACCTGAGGGTGAGGACTTCCCAGGAGGTTACCCATCATGGTACTACTCTCATCCAAGCACACTTAACTTCGAAATTCTAATGGGATCCGGTGACGGCGTGTTGGTGCCCTCTTTGGTAAAAGTGTTATGAGTGACTTTAAAAAGTTAGAAAATCTGTGTGATTTTTTGAAACTGTATCTAAAATTTAGGTGATTTTTAGTAAAAAATCCTAAAATAAAAGATGAGAGATTAATAATAATGAATTTAAAAATATCAAGGACCAAATGTGTAAAGCTAAGGAAAGGTTTGAGGAGGGTGAGTTGTAGGGCTGGCAAAATCTAACACGACACGATAGCAAAACACAACGGGTTTGGGTTTGGGGTTTTGAAGGCGGGTTAAATTTGGGTTGACCCATTTAACCCGTTTAAGGAATTGGGTTGAATTTGGATTTGACCCATATAACCTATTTTTGACACGATTGATTTGTTTATATAGTTATGTTAGGCATTTAAGTGATACATTATTGTTATTATGTTATATTTTTGGTAGTTAAAATAATTCAAACTATATTTAGTAATATTAATTTAATAATTTATTTTAACTGTTTTAAATATAACAAGTATTTATTGGTAGCATCAACCATGATTCATGAAGTGCATTATTAACATGTTTGTAAATTAAAAAAACTAGCATTTAATTAAAAAAAAGTCATCAATATAATTTTAATAATTGAGTTAGGTAAGGGTTGAGAGTTTCTAACCCGTTTGATAAACAGGTCGGGTTCGGGTTGACCCCATTTCTAAGATTCCTCACATAGCACGAACACGAACACCACATGACACGACACATTTGCCACTCCTAGTGAGTTGTACGCATCATTATTCTTACAAAGTGCCACCACGTAAAGAAGCTGTTTTCAAAGAGTCTCTATAAAAGAAAAGAAGATTCACTGTTGTAAAATTCAAGTCAAGTAAATCAATACCAAACACGCAAGCAGCAACATAACAACAACAATAAAGACATGCAAGTTTACGGGCACTGTGAATTAGTATCAGTCTGCCCATCTCTCATAACAACTGTGTCACTACACGTATTTTTAACTGTCACCCAACTCTATCTAATGTTATCTCTTTAGTAAGTTTTAGGTGTGCAATCTCATACCTAATTGTCTCCATCCAACAACATAGCAACATACCCAGTGCCTTAAGGGCTCCTGCCTAAGCAGGGTCTGGGGAGGCGGATGTACACAGCCTTCCCCCTTAAGAGTATTACCCCTGAATAGAGGTTGTTTTCGAGTGCCCCCAACCTGAGGGTGAGGACTTCCCAGGAAGTCATCCATCCTGGTACTGCTCTCGCTCAGGCACGCTTAACTTCGGAGTTCTAATTGTCTCCATCCAACTTTTCTTTAACGTACCTTTATCTTTCTTCCATTATATATTATGTAGTTCATATTTCCTAGTAGGAGCGATAGTCGGTTTTCTCCTGACATGCCCAAACTATTACATATGTCGCTTCCTTAACTTATCCTTAATGAGAGCTACGCCCAATTTGTTTCTTATAATATCATTTTAGATCATGTCCTTTCTTTGTAAATTCAGTTTGCATTCATGTAACACTAGTATTTAATTCGTATTTATAGTTACTTTATTGTTTTTATTCTAAATTTACATATTAATTACAATATCAATATGGCACAAAGAGCACCTTTATCGGGAGTTCTTCAATCTGATTTTGGCTCGTCACAACATGCACGACTGCCTAAGATCCCCTAAGGTCATTGGTCATAGCCAATCTTCTTTGCCAATTATGAAGGAGTTCATTTTAATACCTCGTAATGTCACCTTTTAGACCTGTGACTGACACCACCATTCACAAATACTTAAATTTGGTAACTCATAATGTCAATTTGAATAAGACCTGCTACCTGTCGCGTATATAAAGTGGATATCATATCTGCCTTGGTGGGTAAAAAGCCATAATCATACCCACCCCATTACCCATGGTATCCTGAAACTTCAATACTGCCCTGTACCTACCTCATACCCAGCCTAATCTGGGTGCCAATCCATATTTGCTCATATTAATTATTTAATATTATATTTTAGAATCTAATTATATTTCGCTCAAATATTTGACACAAAAATGGGTAACTAAATCAAATATATATATTTTTTTTTCTTATTTTTTTAAAAAATAAAACACAAATTGGGATGGGTATTGGGATGTGTACGGTGGGTGTGTGGTAGAGTGGGTTCAACATCATATATGTACCCATCCCATAGCCACGGTGAGTATTACAATGTATACCCGACACATACCAGTTATCCGCCTGACTTGCACCCACCCCGTCTCCAAATAAAGTGAGTGTTGAAAATGTTACAAAGCATACCCACATTGAAATATTGAAAGCTTACCTTAAGACTCATATCCCACATTGGTAATTTAGAGAAGGGAAAGAGAGTTCGTATTGAACCTTGCAAAGACAAGGACTTGAATAAAGTCATGGGTGAGAGAATGATGGGAACCACACACTTGTGTGCGCCGCCCGCCATGCCATGCTCGGGTGTGGGTGTCCTTTTTCTTATGGGTATTTTTATTTTATCGGAAATTAATTTCTTAATTGGGTAGCTTTTTCCTCCTCGTAAAACTGCGCTGCCTTGTTCTTTTCATTATTGCTTCGATTTTCCAAGGGACGTGCCTCCTCATTGCAGCTCAATTACTGACGCATCTCTTTCCAAGATCACAGTTGGGACGCGTCTCCAAAAGGTGACTGTTGGAGAGTTCCAACAATCATATTCCCAGCCTATAAATACATAGCTCAGAACTCAGTTTCTAACAGCAAAATACAAAAGCTCTCTCCTCTCCTTCTTTACTGTCTTCCCTCATAATTCATCCTAAGTCTGGGCAAAAGTTCTCTTGGCATCCCACCCGACTTCTAACCAGTGCACGTTAAAGGTCGGATCGTGTTAATTCTGGAGGACGGCCGCTGGTTGATCTGTGTGCATCCTATCAGCAACGAAATCGTCTTATAGGACAGTGGCTTATACCACGACGTAGTTGTTTGCTTTGTAAGGTCTTTCCTCTTTGTATCGATTTTGTTACTGTGTTTTATAATCTACCTTTGTGATTATTGTTCACTATTTTAACAACGGTGCGTACCTGCGAGTGACGGGTTTTACTCATTCCTTTACCATCCCTAAATACGAACGTGTTATTTTTTATTAGACGAACATGATTTTGTTGATATCTACATGTTAACAACAAAACCCAACATTGGTATACCTGTGTAATTGTATATTGGACTGATTTTGTCCTATATAATTCAAAAAATTAAGATTTATTAATGTATATTTAAGTTTTCGCATGGCGTTTATGTAATCGCAAATAACGTTTTAGTTGCATGGTGTGAACGCAGGCTCGAAGATAGAATTATGAGCATTACAATTGATAATGCGATCCTTCGGCAACATGTTAATTAGGTCTTTTTTTTTTTTTGGACACTGTTAATTAGGTCTTTGAAACTTATGTTAGATGGTAAAATAATTTTTTTTGCATTTATTTGTCACATTTTACATTTAATAGTATTGAATGAGTTAAAATTTCTCAAACACAACCTCCCTTTAGAATAACACCTTGAAGGGGTAAGGCTAGGGGTGCACATTAGTCCAAAACCGGACCGGACAGGATCGAAGACCGAAGTACTTCAAATCATGAGACCGAGGACCGGACCTATTAAAATCGGGTCGGTCAGGTCCAACACCGGCTAGAAACCGGTCCAGATCAGTTTGGACTGATTTTTATCCAACAATTGTATATAATTTAAGGTTAGTTATACGGGATATTCATATAATTATTAAATAGTAAAAAAATAAATATTTAATTTTCTAAAATTTAATATTTTTAGATACATATATTATATATTAATTATATACTAAAATTATTTACCCAAAATATTTAATACGTAATTGATGTTGATCGGTATTCGGTTCGGTCTTCGGGTTTTTCGGTCTTGGACCAGACCAGACCAGACCAGACCGAAGACCGATTAAGCCCATATACTAAGACCGAGGACCGGACCGATATATGGTCGGTCTGGTCTAGTCCTTGGCCGAAAAGGCTGGTTCGGACCGATTTCTGTTCACCCCTAGGTAAGGCTGTACATCCCACCCTTCCCAGACCTTACGTATATAGGAGTACTTGAGGCACTGAACATCTTGTTATTGTTGTTGGGTGAGCTAAAACTTATAAATGAACGTGTTTTAACTTTAAGAAATATAATTAAAATAATTAGAAAATCTCAAGTAGGGAACAATATTCTAAAGAATTGTGTACATATTGCCGCATATCATGACAATGTTTTAATTAGATATAAGTAATAGGTGCGGGTTGACGGTGGATATGTTAGAAAAATATATACTATACCCGGAGATCTTATTAGAGTTTGTGCTTTTTTTTTTTTTTTTTTTTAAATTGGGATATCCATCTATTTTTAATGTTGATTATAATATCCAGTCTAATTAAATTAAGCTAGGTATTATAATACGATTAAAATTCGCTATTATTTCGATTTGCTTATAAATAAATTAATGAATTAAGTATCAGAAAGAAGTCCATTAATAATACTAAAATGGTTAAAATAGGTAAGGATATATATGTGTATATATATATATATATAAAGAAAAAAAAATATATATAAAAAGAGAGAAAAGCGGCCTGTGTAACCCCCCAGAACAAAAACTCTTCATCTTTCTCTCTCTTGCCTCCCTGCGGCTCTCACTCTCGCTCACTCTCGTTTTCTCTCTTTCTTCGTCAAACCCTAAATTTCGATTCTCGCTTTATAGGATCCGAGGCTAACCCATAATAGGAGTTCGACTTTTGGATTAAACGCTAGTAAAGGTAAGTATACCATTCCCCTTACTTGTTTATAAATACGACAAATCTGATTTTTAAGGGTTTGATATGTGAGACTTATATTTGAATAGTTTATTAGTTTGTCAAAATAGGTTCAGGCATATATATTTGGTTAATTGCGTGATTTCTACTCTTTTGATTTAACATGTACCGATTTATACGTTGATTTGTTGTTTAAATATGTGATTCCTACTATTGTTTGGTGTGTTAAAATGTAGTTTGAATTGTATTGATTTATACGTTGAATTGATGTTGAAACAAGTGAATCTTGAAAGGAATTATACTTGTGAGTATACGAAAGAAACTATTGTGAACTTGCTATTGAAATCAAAAGATTTTATGGGAAGAGCTTACAGATAACTACGTTAAGCCTCCGGGGTTTATCGACGATAGAATGCGAAATGTGAAATGTGAAAGTCGATCTGTGACCCTGTCGCAGGAATAATACCGGCACATAGATCTATGTTCGATCCTAGCGGATCTGTCGACTTAGAACCGGTTCGAATTTGTGAAATGTGAACGTCGATTGTGACCCTGTCGCGGGAATAATACCGGCCGTAGTTTTCGTTTCGTCTGTGAGTTTTACCAAAATGAGCTCTTGTGAAATAACTTAAATTATAAAGTAGAGTTTTATTCATTTTAAATAATATGCCTGATCCGGGTAGGGTGTATGGTCTACTTGCTGAGCCGTTGTTTGCTCACCCTATTAATTTATCTTTCAGATTAGTAGCCGGTGGCAAATTCTAGAGGAACGAGGATGATGCAGCGACTCTGTGTTTCGGCATTTAGTCTATTTTTTTGTAGTTTAATTATTTGATAGTTTTGTAGTGGGATATCATAGACTGTTTGAGATATTGTAATTTGAGCTTCCGCACTATTAGTTTTAAAATGTTAGTATCGATGTATTTGGACTTGAGGTCATATATGTTGGCAAAATTTATGGAATTTTGACAAATTCTCAGAGGAAGATTTTGGGCTTCGTACTATAATGAGGGGATTTATTGTAGTACGGCCGTGTAGCGTCCTCTTAACTTAAGCCTATTCGGTTTATCGTTTGGGGGCGTTACATAAAGTGGTATCAGAGCCTAGGTTATGAATCTTGGAAAAAATATATATATATATTTTAGGTATTAAGATGAGAACTTAGGTTATTAATTATTGAGGAACAAAATTTGCGATGCTGAGGAAACATAATTGGCTACTTGAATTGGTAGCTTCAACTATATTCAAAACAATAATAATAATAATAACTTGTTCCTTATGTGATCTGGGTTCAGGTGAAAATGGGTGACAAGAGTAAAATACCGGCATCCTTAAAGAGGAAGAGAACCCTAAAGGGGAAGAGCAGGGTTCCACCCCCGGTCGAGGAACACCTTAGTGAATCAGAGAAGGATATAGATGAGGAGCACCTTAATGAGGAACGTGTTCAACTGCTAAATAGGCCCACTGGTCAAAACAGCCAGACCTCTGGTGATTCCTCTAATCAGTTTGATGTTGCAATAATGCACCAGCTCATGGTTAACCTCTTGCCACATCAACAACAAATCCAGGCTGTACCTCCTCCCACTCGACGCGTTGAAGAGACACCCTTTGAAAGGTTGTCAAAGTTGAGGGCCCCAAGTTTTGAAGGAGTAGATGACCCTCTAGAAGCTGAAAAATGGATACGGAAGATGGAGACCTTGTTCGAGGCAATGCCAATGATGATAAGGTTCGAGCAGTCACCCCTTTTCTTAAGGGAAATGCGGAGTTCTGGTAGGCTACAATCAAGGTAGCATACCAGAATGCCACTGGGCCGTTGGATTGGGTAGAGTTTAAGGAGGTCTTCTACAACCAGTTCTTCCCTGAAGCGCTCAGAATGACGAAAGAAAATGAATTCTACGAGCTAAGACAGGGAGAACAGATGACAGTATTGCAGTATGCCAATAAATTTCATGAATTGGGACGTTTTAGCCCAAGCATCATGGCGTCTGATACTAGTAAAGCAAATAGATTTGAAAGGGGACTGCTTCCTCGCATTAGAAGGCGTCTATCAAGTGTCATTTTCAAGGAATACAAGGAGGTCCTTGAACGTGCATTGAAGGTGGAAGCGGATTTAAAGTTGGAAGAACAGGAGCATGCTTATAGGAAAAGGTTATCAGATGGCAAGTTTTAGGGAGGGAAGCCCAACCGATCTAGTGGCAATGGCAAAAAGTTTCATACGAAGAATCCGGGGAGCTCTAACACTGGGTTCAGAAAATGCGAGCACTGTGGCAAGGACCATTCTGGTGAATGCTATAGAAAGTCAGGGGTGTGCTTTGAGTGTAAAGAGAAAGGACACAAAGCTCGTGATTGTCCCCTCAAGAATGGTTCCAAGAACAGAGCCAGTGATGACAGACAAGGACCTCGGGGTAACGTCAGAATGTTTGCTATGATTCAGAAGGATGAGACTGCTAGTGACCGTGTGGTGACAGGTACCCTTCCTATCAATTCCACTAGTGCGCATGTATTATTTGACACCGGGGCCTCTCACTGCTTTTTGGCTAAGAAATTTGCCTCTAAGTTAGCTTGTGAGCCGAAATTGCTAGATGAGCCGTTTTGTGTGGCAACCCCGCTGGGGTATGATGTGCTTGCTGATCTTGTGTGTGAAAATTGTGTGATTAGAATAGGTGGTATGGAGTTAGGGGCAGGTCTAGTACTCCTAGATATGAAGGATTTTGATGTGATTCTAGGGATCAATTGGCTGTCTTCTTACCACGCGCATTTAGACTGTTTTGGAAAAAGGGTTGTATTTCAGATTCCTAACCAACCAGAGTTTGCTTATCATGGGAACGGGTTAAATCCTCCTATGGGAAGTAAAGACTTTCTAGTAGAATGATTTCAGCCCTAAATGCTAGAAGGTCCCTAAGGAAAGGGTGTCGAGGATTCCTTTGCCATGTATTTGACAGTAGGAGGGACGATGTGAAGTTAGATGACATTCCCATTGTCAGGGAATTACCTGAGGTCTTTCCAGAAGACTTGCATGGTTTGCCTCCAAGGAGGAAAATCGAGTTTGAAATTGATCGAGTATCTGGCGGTGGACCCATATCCAAAGCCCCTTATAGAATGGCTCCTGTTGAACTACGAGAATTGAAGGTGCAACTCCAGGAGTTGTTAGATAAAGGCTTCATCCGACCTAGTGTCTCGCCATGGGGTGCTCCAGTATTGTTTGTGAAGAAGAAGGATGGCAATATGAGGTTATGCATTGACTACAGAGAACTGAACAAGGTGACGGTTAAGAATAAGTATCCCTTGCCCCGAATTGATGACTTGTTTGATCAACTTCAAGGTGCAAAGTTCTTTTCTAAGATTGACCTACGATCTGGTTATCATCAGCTAAAGATCAAAGAGAAGGATGTGGCTAAGACTGCTTTTTCGAACCAGGTATGGCCATTATGAATTCTTAGTTATGCCGTTTAGGCTAACGAATGCACCTGCTGCTTTCATGGATTTGATGAACAGGGTGTTTCGACAATATCTGGATCGATTCGTTGTCGTATTCATAGATGACATATTGATCTACTCTAAGAGTAGGGAAGAGCACGAGGAACATCTGAGGATAGTATTGCAAACCCTGCATGAGCACCAGTTGTATGCCAAGTTGAGTAAGTGTGAGTTTTGGCTTGACAGAGTGGCGTTCTTAGGCCATGTGATATCCAAAGATGGCATCTCAGTGGACCCGAGAAAGGTTGAAGCGGTATTGGAGTGGAATCCGCCCACAACTGCAACAGAGATTAGAAGCTTCTTGGGACTGGCTGGTTACTATAGAAGATTCATTGAGGGATTTTCGCAAATTGCACTTCCTCTCACCCGATTGACTCAAAAAGGAGTGAAGTTCGTGTGGACAGATGAGTGTAAAAGAAGCTTTCAGGAGCTGAAAAAGAGGTTTGTGTCTGCCCCTGTACTTGCATTACCTACTGATGAGGGTAACTTTGTCATTTACAGCGACGCTTCAAAGAAAGGGCTAGGTTGTGTGCTAATGCAGCATGAGAAGGTGATAGCCTATGCGTCCTGACAATTAAAGCCCCATGAAAAGAATTATCCAACGCATGACCTAGAGTTGGCAGCAGTGATATTTGCTTTGAAGATTTGGAGACATTACCTCTATGGTGGATCTTGCCAGATTTTTACAGATCACAAAAGCTTGAAATATCTGTTTACACAAAAAAAGTTGAACTTGAGGCAGAGGAGATGGTTGGAATTGATCAAGGACCATGATGTGACCATTAATTACCATCCTGGAAAAGCAAATGTAGTTGCAGATGCACTGAGCAGGAAATCAGTGGGCAACTTAGCTGCCCTGATCACTTCCCAGCCTAAGCTACTTAGAGACTTGGAGGAAATGCAAATTGAAGTGTGCATTCATGATAAGAAGGGCGGTGTTTTAGCCAATCTGGTTGCACAACCGCCATTGGTAGAAAAGATCAAGGCTGCGCAGCAACATGACCCGTTTTTTATGAAGATGAAAAGTAAGGTGATCAATGGAGAATCTTCAGACTTCACGCTGCATGGTGACGGAGCATTGTACTTTGGAGATAGGTTATGTGTACCTGCTGATCCAACAATTAAGAGGGAAATCATGGAAGAAGCACACAGTTCCCGCTTTTCGGTACATCCTGGAGGCACGAAGATGTATCGAGACATGAAAAGCTGCTTCTGGTGGAGAGACATGAAGCGAGATATTGCTGAGTTTGTGGCTAAGTGCTTGATCTGTCAACAAGTAAAGGCCGAGCACCAAAAGCCTGGTGGATTGCTACAGTCCTTAGAAGTGCCTGAATGGAAGTGAGATCGAATTTCCATGGACTTTGTTGTTGGCTTACCGAGGACAGTTAGGAAGAATGATGCGATTTGGGTCATTGTGGATAGACTTACGAAGAGTGCGCATTTTCTTCCTATGAGGTTTGGTACTCCATTAGATAAGTTGGCAGAATTATACATTGATGTTGTGCTGCGGTTGCATGGTGTGCTAAGTGAAATTGTTTCTGACAGAGTCCCAAGGTTTGTGTCTAGATTTTGAGAAAGTCTGCAGAAAGCTTTGGGGACTAAACTGAGTTTGAGTACCGCTTATCATCCTCAGACAGATGGGCAGACTGAGAGGACTATTCAGACATTAGAGGACATGCTGCGTGCCTGTGTTATAGACCTTGGAGGTAGTTGGGATAACCACATGAGTTTGATAGAATTTGCCTATAACAACAGTTACCATTCTAGTATTAGGATGGCACCATATGAAGCTTTGTATGGGGGGAGATGCAGAACCTCTTTGTTTTGGAATGACGTTGGAGAAAGAAAACTGTTAGGTCCCGAGATTGTACAGGATGCTGAAGAGAAGGTCAAGCTAATCAAAGATAGAATGAAGATAAGCCAAGATAGGCAAAAGAGTTGGGCAGACAAACGGAGAAGACCATTGGAGTTTTCAGTAGGTGAACATGTCTTCCTAAAGGTATCCCCAACTAGAGGTGTGATGAGATTTGGAAAAAAGGGGTAAATTAAGTGCTCGATTTGTAGGACCATTTGAAATTTTGGGGAAAGTTGGAGACGTGGCTTACGGAGTAGCCTTACCACCGGAACTGTTTAGAATACATAATGTATTTCATGTTTCTCAATTGAGGAAGTATATCTCTGATCCTTGTCATGTGATACGACATGAACCTTTGCAAGTACGAGAAGATTTGACTTATGTAGAGCATCCAGTTTGCATAGTCGACCGAAAAGAGCAAAGGTTGAGGCATAGAGTGATCCCATATGTCAAAATCCAATGGAGTAATCATACTCCTAGAGAAGCAATATGGGAGACCGAAGAAGATATGAGAAGCAAATACCCAGAATTATTCGAAAATGAAGGTGAGTTTCGAGGACGAAACTTTTGTTTAAGGGAGTGAGGATATAATACCTAGTCTAATTAAATTAGGCTAGGTATTATAATACGATTAAAATTCACTATTATTTCGATTTGCTTATAAATAAATTAATGAATTAAGTATCGTAAAGGGGTCATTGATAATACTAAAATGGTTAAAATAGGTAAGGATATGTGTGTGTGTGTGTATATATATATATATATATAAAGAAAAAAAAATATATAAAAAAAGAGCGAAAAAGGGGCCTGTGTAACCCCCCAGAACAAAAACCCTTCATCTTCTCTCTCTTGCCTCCCTGCGTCTCTCTCACTCTCGCTCTCGCTCACTCTCGTTTTCTCTCTTTCTTCGTCAAACCCTAAATTTCGATTCTCGCTTTATAGGATCCGAGGCTAATCCATAATAGGCGTTCGACTTTTGGATTAAACGCTAGTAAAGGTAAGTATACCACTTCCCCTACTTGTTTATAAATACGAAAAATCTGATTTTTAAGGGTTTGATATGTGAGACTTATATTTGAATAGTTTATTAGTTTGTCAAAATAGGTTCAGGCATATATATTTGGTTAATTGCGTGATTTCCACTCTTTTGATTTAACATGTACCGATTTATACGTTGATTTGTTGTTTAAATATGTGATTCCTACTATTCTTTGGTGTGTTAAAATGTAGTTTGAATTGTATTGATTTATACGTTTAATTGATGTTTAAACAAGTGAATCTTGAAAGGAATTATACTTGTGAGTATGCGAAAGAAACTATTGTGAACTTGCTATTGAAATCAAAAGATTTTATGGGAAGAGTTTACAGATAACTACGTTAAGCCTCCGGGGTTTATCGACGATAGAATGCGAAATGTGAAATATGAAAGTCGATCTGTGACCCTGTCGGGGAATAATACCGGCACATAGATCTGTGTTCGATCCTAGCGGATCTGTCGACTTAGAACCGGTTCGAATTTGTGAAATGTGAACGTCGATTGTGACCCTGTCGCGGGAATAATACCGGCCGTAGTTTTCGTTTCGTCTGTGAGTTTTACCAAAATGAGCTCTTGTGAAATAACTTAAATTATAAAGTAGAGTTTTATTCATTTTAAATAATATGCCTGATCCGGGTAGGGTGTATGGTATACTTGCTGAGCCGTTGTTTGCTCACCCTATTAATTTATCTTTCAGATTAGTAGTCGGTGGCAAATTCTAGAGGAACGAGGATGATGCAGCGACTCTGTGTTTCGGCATTTAGTCTATTTTTTTGTAGTTTAATTATTTGATAGTTTTGTAGTGGGATATCATAGACCGTTTGAGATATTGTAATTTGAGCTTCCGCACTATTAGTTTTAAAATGTTAGTATCGATGTATTTGGACTTGAGGTCATATATGTTGGCAAAATTTATGGAATTTTGACAAATTCTCAGAGGAAGATTTTGAGCTTCGTACTATAATGAGGGGATTTATTGTAGTACGGCCGTGTAGCGTCCTCTTAACTTAAGCCTATTCGGTTTATCGTTTGGGGGTGTTACATTGATAGTATAGATTGAAATTTAATAGATTTGATGTTATAATATTTTTTTTCTAACTCTTATTATCTAACCATTCCATATGCAATGTCTAGACTAGTAGATACATTTATCTAACCATTCCATATGCAATGTCTAGACTAGTAGATACATTTGTATAAATGATCAACAACTCTTCGATGCTTGCGTTACAGGAGACTATTATCACCATGTAAGCAAAATCTTTAAACATTACTACATTTGTCCCACTGGACCTAAATGTTTTCAATTTTTGATCTATGTCATATTGAATTAGAAATTACGGTGACTTATTATATTGTCACAACTAAAGAGGGCTCCAACACGCCGTCACTGGATCCCATTAGAACTTTGAAGTTAAGCGTGCTTGGGCAAGAGTAGTACTAGGATGTGTGACCTACTGGGAAGTCCTCACCCTCAGGTTGGGGCACTGGGAAACAACCTCCTTTCAGGTTAACACCCTGAAGGGGGAAGGCTGCGTACGTCCGCTCCCCAGACCCTGCGTAGGCGGGAGCCCTCGAGACACTAGGTATGTGCCTTTTATTATATTGTCACAATTTTTTATCGTTGATGCAAATTTATGGATTGTTTAAGTTTTGTCCAATTATTTTATCAAATAACGCAGCTTTGTTTGATTATAACCTTATCATGACATATTATGGGATGTCCTTTTGCTTTGTAATAACTCTTCTTGTATTTCGTTTTCTTCGGTAGGTAGAGCGGCTAATTTTGTAGCTCATGAAGACGTTCGTTTATATTGTATTGGTGTTTGTATGCGGGATTGGGTGGCGGAGCCCCCTCCCTCAATTATGGCTGCCGTTTTAGCTAATCGGAATGAATAGTCTTGCCTTAAGCTTCTTTGATAAATAAAAAAAAAAAAAAAAAAACCCTGACACTATTAGTTTGTTATTTATTTCCAAAAATTATTTTAAAAAAATGTAAATGTTTCTTCCACATTGTCCTCTTCCTTATCTGGAAGACAATCATATGCGTTGAACATGTTTAACAGATTAAAACAAAAAAGGTCTCATGTCATACGATGAACTTGTTAATGCTTGGGTTCTCCTATTGTTTACTTCTAATCAATGTATCCGAATGAATCTCTTGATGTTTTGAATGATCAAGATCATATGAATTCCAGTACCTCATGTTCTCCACCATGACATGATATATACTAATTGGTTCGATGTCAGTGATAGTATTAGAATATGCTTTTATCAAAGGTTGAAGATTGCTAGGAGAGATGAGAGTAAGGCTAGCACAAATAACATTGGAAATGTCCATATACTTGAAGGACGAGTTTGCTGCATTGAGAAAGGAACCAGGGGGATAATGTGATTGGATCATTAAGCGAAGATGACAACGGAACCAACTCATATACGAGTAATGCATCACCCAAAACAAGTACATATTGATTTTTTTTTTGGTCAAACATATTGATTTATTTATATAGTATAGTACTTAATAATTTAATAGATACTATCATGTATATACTCTGTATACGAGAAATATGTTTACTTTTTTTTAGTAACTTGTATATCTCGTGTTAGAAACTATATCCTTAAATTAGTATATGTACTTAATGGATACATATTCATAGACTATGATATTTGTTCGTTTATATTTTATACATGTATATTTTATATTTTAAGTTCAAATTTGCTTAGTTTGAGAACTAATAAAAGAAAGGATCCCCAGTGGGTCCCACGACCGGGTTCGTCCCTATCCATCCTAGAACCGCGTTGCGGGTCGAACCATTTTTGGGCATTTTCCTTAAAACTTAACCCAGTTCAATTCGATATGAATATAGATAAGTTTAACCCGATCCAACCCGTCTATATGTCCCAATCTCACGGACCCAACCTGACTCCTTGGCCACCTCCACATCTATTTTTTCCATTTTGACATTTGTATCTACTACTCTACTACAATTCTTCATAGAAGGCGGTGATGTGTGGTTCTGGTTTCTTTGCATGGCGATGTGTTCTCAGTTGTGAGTGCCCTGTTCTTGAGCAAGAGCTGTGATCCTTCTTTCCTGAGCCCTGGTTTCCAGCAAGTTTCTGCATGTCGTTTGCTCCTTGTTCCTGCCGTTTGGTTGGTTTTGTTGCTTTCGTTTGCCTTGTGTTTTCGTGTTTGTGGATCGTTTTCTTCCTGTTTTTGATTGTTTTTTTGGTGTCTTTTGTTTCCCCGCTCTTGTACGAGTGGTCTCAGGTCTCGCTTTGTCGAGTGGCCTGCTTGTTTCCGCGGCTTTGTCGCTAATTATCGAAAAAAAACAACAACATTCCTAGTGCTACAAGGGCTCCCGCATAAGCAGGGTCTGGAGGGAGTGGATGTACGTAGCTTTTTCTCTTTAGGGTGCTACTTATCTACTACTCTACTACTATATATTAATTAAAAGTTGCCCCTTTTAGAAGTGTACCCTCCTCCAAATTGAATTTCTAGACTATCACTTCACTTCCATTTCCTTAAACCTCCGCTCCCTTGTCTCTCTATATATATATGGGTTATTTACATCAAAGGTCCCTGTACTTTGCTCATTGTATTAATTTAGTTCTTATACTTTCAATTGTATCAATTTAGTCCTCATACAATTCAAAATATGTCAATTTAGTCCTTTGGTCAAATTTAGATTAAGTTAATGACATAATTTTGAACGAAAAAATTATTTTAGATGCAAGTACTTTATTATAAATTCATCAATGTACTCAATTTAATCCAACTCGTGTCCGAACTATTAAAAATTTTATTAAAAACTTAACATAAAATTTTCTCTAAGGACCAAATTGATACATTTTAAATTGTATAGGAACCAAATTGACACAATTGAAAGTACAATGACCAAATTGACATAATGGATAAAGTACATAGACCTTTAGCATAAATAACTATATATATATATAAGTATAATTTATAACAAGATTTACTGTCTTCTCTTAATTTAAACACACAATAAATATAGTAATATTCGGTCAAAAAAAAATAAAAAAATAAAAATAGTAATATAATTTATACATTATAACATTAAAAAAAAATATTTAAAATTTAATTATACATCACTCATTCAAGTAATAAATGTAAGTATATATAACCCGACCCGTTGGCCACTTTTGAGTCCAATCACAAGCAGAGAGTAAGAAAAGGATAAGGCCACATTCTCCTCTTTCCCTCCTCACACCTCCCCACGCACAGGTGGTAACCGCCGCTCACTGCACGGCCGCCATGGCTGGTCTCGCTACCGGACCTCTCTTCAAGCCTCCGCAGTCGCGTCTCCGGTTCAAACCACCACCGCCGGCGCCGCCGCCTCAGCTGTCTCTCTCCGCCTTCGAATCACCGCTCTTCAGTCTCAGTCTCTGCAGTTCCGCTTCCAAATCCACGTTTTCTCTCTCCTCTTCCTCTCATCTCCGCCCTATCACCGCTCGCTTTGGCGGTTATCGGTCCGATGAAGATCAGGCTCTTGATTTGTCGTCAATCAGGTTGCTATAGTCTCATTATTCTCTTGTTGCTTGATTGAACTGGTTTTGAGTCTAAGAGTGGTGCAAACCAAAATATAGTGTTAAGTGAGGGATAATTTAGGTATTAATAAGTAAGCTAAGTCCTTTATTACTAACTATACCCCTTCCTTAACTCTATGTATAGGAGCCTTACTGAAGAGGGGGAGCATGAATGAATGAATTGATTTAAATCTCTCTCCTCCTCTCTCTTGGTCTCTCTCTTCCCCTACCTTCCCTTATATTATAGCTTATACTATGTAAAGCTTCCTATACTCTATGTTTTATACGACTTTCGTTGAGATTTTTGATTGATTGATTTGTTGATTTGTGCGCAGATCAATATGGTTTGTATCAAAGAGTTATTTACGCCGTTGGTGCCTAATGTTGTTAAAGCCTTGTTTGGTTAACAGAGGAATTGAATTCCTATTGGAAATTGTATTCTCCGGAATTGAATTTCTGTGTCAACTTTTATAGAAGTAGGTACAATGCGTTTGGTTGTTATAGAACTTCCTAGGGGGAGCTAAGTAAAAGCAAAGAAATTAAAATTTACCTAGGGGGCTAGGTAAGTTACTTAATGAACTGAAATTGCTATTTCCCACGTTCTGTCGATTTCTGTTAATCAAACAAGAGGGCAAATACTTACTTTCCATGAATTCCCACATTTACTTTGTGGTAACCAAACTAGGCCTAAGTTTGCCATCCATATACTAAGGCGGACGATAGAGCAATATAGGGAGAGACAGAAGGACTTTCATAGGGTTTTCATTGATTTAGAGAAGGCATATGACAGGGTGCCAAGGGAGGTCCTTTGGAGAGTTTTGGATAGGAAAGGCATCCCCGTACCATACATACGCGCTATTAGAGACATGTATGAGGAGGCGCAGACCATGGTTCGCACAGTGGATGGGGAGACAGATGCTTTCCCGATAACAGTAGGGCTACACCAAGGGTCTGCTCTGAGCCCCTACCTGTTCATATTGGTCATGGACGAGCTCACTAGGCACATCTAGGGATGTGTACCTTGGTGCATGCTTTTTGCAGATGACATAGTACTGGTGGGGGAGTCGCGGGAAGAGATAAATGAAAAGCTGGAACTGTGGAGAGGGGTTCTAGAGTCGAAGGGTTTACGACTAAGCAGAGCCAAGACCAAGCACATGGAACTCAAGTTCGATCCCTCTACCACACCTAGCCGGAAAGAAGTCAAGATTGGATCTGAGGCCATATCGAAGAAGGAGAGATTCAGGTACTTGGGGTCCATGATACAGCACAATGGTGAAGTGGACGAGGATGTCAGCATCTGGATTAAAGCGGGATGGCATAAGTGGAGGATGGCCTCCGCGGTACTTTGTGACAGAAAGTTCCCCTTGAAGCTAAAGATACTATAAGACGGTTGTGAGGCCAGCCATGACGTATGGGGCGGAGTGCAGGGCGATGAAACAACAGCACACACAGAAGATGAAGGTCGCGGAGATGCGAATGCTGAGGTGGATGTGCGGACACACAAGGAAGGATAGGATCAGAAACGACGTCATAAGAGGCAAATTGGGCGTAGCCTCTATTGAAGATAAATTGAGGGAGCAACGTATGAGGTGGTTCGGACATGTTAGAAGGAGACCAGACAACGCTCTAGTGAGGAGATACGAACAACCCCTTACTACACTAGGCAGAAGAGGCAGAGGCAGACCAAAGAAGAGATGGCTTGAGATGATCCGACAAGATCTCACCCACCTAAACCTTCGGGAGGAGATGGCCTTAGATAGGGCCCAATGGAGGGCTAGCATAGGGGTATTAGATGCTCCGGTTGGAATAGGGTAGTCCAGCTTACTAGTGATAGGTCCTCTTGGCGCACGTAGGCTGTGTTTTCTGGCTCTCATGAGCTGATACTTGTTGTGTGTTTAATTATCTTTATCTCTATCTCTATCTCCATCTCTATCTATATTTTCTATCTGTATCTGTATCTGTATCTTATCTGCTGATTTGTGTCTGATGTGGCTTGCTTTCAGTCTATCGTTTTGTGCGTCGTGTGTTTTTGCCTTTCTTATGCCTAGATGCTCTCCTGCTGGCAGGTCTTTTGCTCTCTGCTGCGGACCATCTTCTCAGGTTGGGGGTCCTCGGAAACAGCCTCTCTTCAGGGTAGCCCCCTGAAGGGGGAAGGCTGCGTACATCTACCCCCCCAGACCCTGCTTATGTGGGAGCCCTTGGAGGCACTGGGTTTGTTGTTGTTGTTGTTGTAAACTAGGCCTAAGTTTGTTCAAATTGGTCTCTTATTTTTTGTTTTGTTCAAAATGGTCCATTATATTTTATTTAATGACAAAATTGGTCTTTAATTTTTATGTAACTTTTGGTCATTAGATGAGATATTAATTTAGTCATAAAATAAAACATAGGAACCATTTTGAACAAAAAAGAAGATGAGGGACCAATTTGAACTAATTTAAAAATATTAGGGGCCATTTTGAATTAAAAAAAGGTCGAGGAACCAATTTGAACAAACTTAAAAATATAAGAAATAACAGTGTAAATAACTCCTATGCCTAATCAAGTGGTTTTTGAAATTTGAATGGGTGTTTTGTGTGTTTTGGTGGTTTGAACTAGGTCAGATAAAGTCAGGCTTATTGACGAAGAGCAGAAAATGGTTAGCTGCTCTCCTCTCTCTCTCTCTCTCTCTGTACTTTTCTCTCTCAAACTGCTGATGGAAACGGTGTCATTTTGTGTAGGTTGGAGTGGTGTCAAAGAGTGAGGCTATCCAAAGGGCTGAAGATGCGGAGCTTGATCTGGTATT
Source organism: Simmondsia chinensis (assembly GCA_018398585.1). Taxonomy (NCBI): domain Eukaryota; kingdom Viridiplantae; phylum Streptophyta; class Magnoliopsida; order Caryophyllales; family Simmondsiaceae; genus Simmondsia; species Simmondsia chinensis. Next base: position 22,898,820 of record JAGTTD010000017.1, on the reverse strand, counting down.
TCTTCTTTTGCGTGGTTGTGGTAGTTGCTGCTGTAGTTGATAATTTTAGAGGACTGCTCTACAAGTGAATGTAGTTTAGGCATTTTGAGGACATTTTGATTTTTTTGGTTCGTATATCCTTAGTATCATGATTTGCTCTGAGATTCTTAGTAAGGATATGACCCTCAGTAATGCTTGAAGATGAAGAATCAATCACAATTTCCTTTTCTATGAAAACAAACTCTGTTCTTTCTTTATGGAGATGTGCATGTCGAGGGAAGTTGAAGTCATTATTGGTAGTTTCTTGACCTTTTATGACATGGATTTCCTGTTCAATGTACATTTGAAGGTCTGAAAGAGCTAGAAGGTAATGTATTTTTTGATCTCATGCGAGTGAGAATACTAGACTGCATCATCGGGGCTTTGTCTTGTGATGGTGGTGGTCTGGATACTGGAATACTTTCTGTAATGCAGCATGTAGTCATGCCCTTGATGTCTTTGTGACAAATCTTAATTATAATGTTTTGTTCCCTCTCTCTCTCTCAAAGAATTTTCACAGAGAGTATAGGCTGGGAATCGCCGGCATCTCCTGGAGAAGGCGGATTCATCTTTAGGAAATATATGCTTTTCATAGAACTTTTAAGAGCTCTTAAGGAGGCGCTAGTGCCTTATGCAAGTCCAGTGCTAGGGGTACGGTTGGTTCTCTTTGTTTTCCCTTGAGATTAAAGCAATTGGAGGGTTTAGAGAATTTCAATTATGCTAAGTTCATGAGCTCTCTCAGGCCCTTGCCCCAAGCTCAGAAGAAAGAGCAGGGAAAGGGAGTATGGGATATTGCTATTTTTCAGCCAGTCTTCCCTGATTTTTCTTCTCCCTGACTCTCCCCCACCCAAAAAAGTTCCCTTTCTTTAGCTTTCTTCAATTTTTTGGTGGACTACCTGAATACCTTTTTAGGGTAGTGACTGGAGATGCAGCGGTTCCAAGATTAAAATGTTCCTATGTACAACTGATCAGAAAAGAGAAAAAAATGGTCCTACAGGCAGAGGGTAAGGGTTAGAGATGTTTTCGTGCGAGGAAGAAGATATGTGGGATTGTGATGTGACTGATGCTGTTAAAGTAACTGGAAACTGGCTTCATTTATGATAGATCCATTGTTTTAAATAGAGGTTGTGGTCATTGAATTGCAAAAACAGGCCATCATGGACTTAACATAATGGGTTGCAATTGCCCGGCAGTTGTAACGTAAAGCCTAAGCTAATTGTCATTACATAAGGGTGATTACATGACGCTGCAATTTTTGATTCCATGAATAGATCTATTATTGGGTATCCATAGTGGGCTTGCACTCTGTTTCAGACCTGTCGTTCTGGCCTGTGATTTTCCGATTGGAGTTCTAGATCCACACGTGCAATAGTCTTGTGGTATTCTCAAGGTGTAGTGGGGGTTTTGTTATTTGCTTTTCCTCAACATTGATTCAGTTTTTGCTGCTAAGTGGTGGGTTTCTAGTAGTTGAGTTCCGGTGTCATTTTGGTTGCCCAGCGATTTTAGCAGTACGTGGAGGATGTGGAGGCTTCCCGACATTGGGCTTTTGGTGGTCAGGAGGGGGTTGGTAAATTTGATTCCATGAATAGATCTATTATGAGTAACCATAGCTTTGCACTCCACTTCAGATCTGTCGTTTCGGCTTGTGTTTTTCTAATTTGGAGTTACTGATTGTGTGGTCTTCAGTTGTACTCAAGAGTGTTGTGGGTGGTTTTTTTTTCCTTGCCATTGAATCAAAGTCTACAGCATAGTGGCGGATTTATATTAACTGAATGTGATGTCATTTTGGTTACCAAGCGATTTTAGCATTACACGAAGGTTATGGGGGATTTCGTGGAATTTTCCCTCTGGGATGTTGTTTGTGGCTCAAGCGTTGGGTAAGTTCTTCTGCCAATGGTTACGGTTCTTTGTTCCGAAAGGTCTGCATATCTGGATTCTAAGTGCTATGTGTTTGGGCATTCTCTTCTGCGAGTTGTTTGTAGCAAGCTTGTCCCACAACCAGCATGCATTTCTGTTCATTTCTGGAGTGTTTCCCACTTCCAACAATTTTCTAATCAACACTGGATTTTCTGTTTGTTTAGTGTATTTGGTCATGTTGCTTTTTCTAGACGAGCTTGTGTTTAGTATATCTGTGGTGTTTTGAAGATTCATCTTTGATTTTCAATCCTCCTTATAGCATGCTATGTGTGCTCTCTTTAATCGATCAATGAAATTTCCAATTATTTAAAAAGCGTACTATTTTGTTGAGCTTTTAAGGGTTGGGGGCCTTCGGAAACAGCATTCCTTCAGGGTAGCATTTTGCAGGGGTAAGGTTGCATATATTTCACCCCCAAGATCCTGACTTTTCGGGAGCCTTTTAGGCACTAAGTTTGTTGTTGTTGACACTACTTTGTTGAATTTTTATTACTAGGTTTATAATAGCTTGCTTTAAGAAGAAAGCTAATGATCTGATTTTTCTCTATGTTGTTCATTGGAGTTTCATTTTGTTGTTTCGTTTTCACCAGATTTTCTGTGAGCTTATTGAATGCTAAGGATGATGCCATTAAATTGTATAGGTTAATATGGGCTGCCTTCATTTCAGGTAATACTTTCACCAGATGCAGATCCTCCAGTTGTGAGAATAATGAACTACGAGTAGGTTTTCTTTCTGATTCTTTTAGTTTTTCAATGATAGTTTTGTCTGAAGTTAGAGTAGGATTCCTTGAGTGGATCACAGCGCAACAAGACTGTGGTTACAGTTTCACGCTACTGGGGTGTTATATATGCTACATAATAGGTCTCGACCATCCTTAGGGGTCTTTTAAGAAAACACAATGTGATCCTTAAGCTTTATATTTTTAAGTTTTGTGTGAGTAGCCATATAATAATACAAATTCCTGTTTTTAATATCCGGACGTGTTTGTTTATGCAATAAATTAGTATTTTGGGTGTTGTTGCAAAATCACCCTTTGTGTAACCGTCAATAGTGTATCTGCTAACCAAAAATATGTTATGCAGCTTTATATGATCCATTAATATTTTTCTTCATAACCAAATGACTGGCGAATGTAGCATTATCTGTCTATTCTCTTTTGCCACATTCCAAAGCAGTTTCAACTGTATAATGTGTTTCTCCAATTTCGTATTTTTGTGAATGCCTGATTCATTGGCAATCTGAAGGTTATTTAGAAATATCTTGCTTTTCTTTCAGCAAATATAGATATGAGCAGCAGAAGAAGAAAAGAGAGCAGCAGAAGAAGAGTGCAGGTGAATGAAAGTCTTCTCTGATTAGCATTTCCAGTCATCTGATACATGTTTAACATCCTTTCATGTGAAGAATTCTAACCCAAGTCTCCTCTTGAGTGTAGCGAATCGTATGGACTTGAAGGAGCTTAAAATGGGGTGAGGTTTTGCCTTTTTGAATCCATAAGGGCACGTTTGGCATGTGAAAAATTTTCTTAGTTCTCTTTCGATTTTGTATTTCCAAGTGTTCATGAAGATGAGAAATTGGAGAACACTTGGAAATTTATAAACAAAGGCAAACTTGGGAAAAGAAAGGTATGGACCGGTTATTAGTATAAAGGAAAGAAGACTGGAAAACCCAGTTAACTCAGAAAATTCAGAAAATTGAATCCTTTTTCCTCACATTTTCCTGGAGAAGACGGGGGTTGAAAATTTTTCATGGAAAAATGAAAATTATCCGTGAAGTGAGCACACCCTAATATATATCATGTTGTACATATTTTGATGCTTGTATTTGCATGTATCTGTAATAATTCTGGCGATCGAGCCTATAAAAATCCTAATTAATTATGTTTTCTACTTTTGTTTGTAGTTGCAACATTGATGTACATGATTATTCTGTGCGTTTAAGAGCTGCACAAAAGTTTTTGAAGGACGGTGACAAGGTACCTCACGGACTTTCCTTTCTTGATGTCATCGTGGACGTCATTTTAGAATAATCTAAGACTCAGGTGCTTTTGTTGCTTACTAGCTTAATAATTTCACTATGCAGGTCAAGGTCATAGTTAATTTGAAAGGCCGTGGAAACGTGCTTTTAGATAAGGCCATTGAGCTGATCAGGCGGTTTCAGAATGACGTTGGAGAGGTAGTCTCTCTTGTTATTTGGAAAGGGAAAATTACCTTATAGCCCTTTTGAAATATTATTTGAAATTAGATGGACTTTGAAACTTTTAATTTAATCAAATACTCTCTGAACTGTCAATTTGTACTAATGGGAACCCCATTTTAATTTTGTCCAAATCTTTTAATTCCTCAGCAACAAAAATCATGTGTACATCACAAGATATTATGTGGATAGTCTAATTTTAACTAATCACGTGATGTGCGGGTGATTTTAGTTGTTAAGAAGTTGAAAGTTCTGGACGGAATTGCATTGGGCAGTCTAATTTATATGAATTGACACTTGATAGATTTTTTTTTTTTTGATGAAATTAAAAGCTCGAGGATCATCTTGTGTTCAAGAAATAGCTTTGGAGAATTTAGATACATTCTTTGGCTGATAAGATATCGGTTTCGGTTCCCTAAGAACTAGATTTCCAGTTTATTGATAACTCGTTCTTCATTAGTTGTTGCTTCTTTGACAAAGCTAACGCAAATTCTGCACAAGTCATCTTTGTTTTCCTCGAGGGCATTGAGCAATCCATTTTCATGCCCCTGAAAGTGAATCAAATCCATCTCTTGCGAGATTGGCATTAAGTATGGGTCATGGAAAGTGCTGCCTCCCCCTTCTGATTTTAAGAGTAAACTTGGGGCACTCCATGTTGGAGTATAGCTAAGAACTTAAGCTTTAAGGATTTATGGTTTCTTGACATGACATGATATGAAAGCTTCTATGATGAAGTGGTCTCAAGTACAAATCGTAATGTACTTCATTCTTAGTGTTACTATAATTCGAGCATAAGATATAAGGCAGGGCCTATGCATTATGATGGAGATGTGGTGCTATAAAATAGGGAACAATGTTTTCCTCAAACCAAACTTGAGAACTATTTATGGATTATGTTTTTCTTGGATATACTTCCATTTAATATATGTTTTCCAGGGCAAGTTTCCATAGGATAATTTTATCATTTTGAACCATGATATGACCATTATATATAGCTTGAGTAGTTATTTTGTTTTTTTATTACTTGTCATTTATGTTGTATTACTACTTATGCTGTCCCTAACAAGGTTTAGAGTAATTGGTGGAAGATGTTTTATTTTAAACCAAATGAGGGAATATCACAATATGGGAGCATATTTTTCTTTGACATAAACAATCGAAAACCTCAAGTAGATTTTGTTTTACTCGGAAAAATCCTATTCAAAGGAAAATATTTTCCGGGAAAGATGAATCCTCCTCTACCAAACGGAGCCATGGTGCTAGTATAATTTTGTACAAGATATAAGACATGCCTATGCATTATACTTTCTTTTCCCCCAATAGGCATTTGCATGAGTAGAAATGTTAAAGAATGTAAAACCATTTTTGCGTCTTCACCTAACAGGTCAGGCTTTTGAGGTGACTAATTCCTTGACATTGGATGATGCAATGTGCAGCTTGCAGTAGAAGAGAGCAACAATTTCTCTCGGTACAGAAAAAACAACCGCAGCAGTTTCACTGAACGATACGTTTCTGTCGTTCTTCTACCGAACAAACTCGTTCTACAGAAAGGCCAGGAAACACCTAGCAAGAAGAGCAAGTCGACGGCAAACGAAGTCTCAGCTGGTGTTTAGCTAATCAGTTTCATGAGGCGTTCCGATGGTAAGGTAGCAAGAGGCAAGTAAATCATCTCTATTCATATGCCTTTTTACATTCTGACACCAATTAGTCTTGTATAGTATCAGTGTAATACATCCTGTATGATTTGCATATTTTACTCTTGATAATAGAAATAGCATTTCAGTAAAAGCTGTTAAGTTGTGTTTGCAGGATGTCCTTGTCATTAATTTCCCCAAATGGCGATATAATTAGGCTAGTGTTATTTTCGGGGTATTTTTTGTTAATATTAAGGCAATGCTAAAAACATTTTGGGTCTTGTTATGTTGATATTGCCCTGACATTAGCCCAAAAAAAATATATCTTGACAGTAAAACTATACAACAACAACAATAGACCCAGTGCCTCAAGGGCTTCTGCCTAAACGGGGCCGGGGAGGTGGATGTACGCAGCCTTACCCCTTTAGGGTGTTAACTCTGCTGAGAGGCTGTTTCCGAGGACCCCAACCTTATAGGGTTGGCAACACGAGGACGTTCTAGGAGGTCACCCATCCTGGTACAACTCTTGCCCAGGCACGCTTAACTTCGGAGTTCTAATGGGATCCGGTGCATTAGTGCCTGGTAAATGAATCCTTGACAGTAAAACTATCGTATAATTATATCTAGGATATAATCACAGAACTTTGTAGTTGAACACTTGGCTTTTTATTTATGTTGAAAGGATTGAGTCATCTTAAGCTCAAGCCTAATCGAGTTGGCTCTGCAGCTAAGCTAACTTTGGGGTATAAATGAGCAGGCACAGCGAACCGGCTTGTTATTTAGGGTTAAAGGATCATATTGTATTGAGCTCGAGCCTAGTTGAGTTAGCTCTTCAACTGAGCTAATTGAGCGCAAGCATGGTATGGCAATTGGGCTTTGCGGCTTAATAGCTTAAATGATTTAATCTCAATCTAAATTATGTGGATAATTGTGTTTAAAGGTGCCAAGTTCTAGTCTTGATGAACAAAGTCCAAGCTCAAATGAGTCTAAACGAGCCGGTGTCTATTCAAATCTTGCTGGGCTGGTTTGAGCGCAACTTGCTGATAACTGGAGTTTGAGCTCAAAGTCTTTAAGCTTGAAGTTTAGCTTAAGCCGAGAAAAAAATTGGCAAGTCGAGCTTCCTATTGAGCGTGAGATTGATTCAGTTCATTTACATAAATTAGATACATGTAGCATTTTCCTTTGTGTATTAGCGTTGCGATTGTACCTGAACATGTCATGGCCTCCCCAAACTTCAATCAAAAGCGAACCCATCAGGGTTTTCTTTTTCTTTTTCTTTTTTTTTTTTTCATTATTAGCAAATATAATCAGCATGACACAATAATATTACTGAAAATGTGTTTCAGCTGTGAAGGTTGACAATATGTAAGATCGGGTTTGGGACATGAAATTGTAGCCTGAAATTGGGGTTGAGATTAGAATTAGGGTCGAAAATTTTATGTTTGTTATTTGGTTCATCTCTTAGAATTAGAATTACAATTTTTTATTACCTAATTATGTGGAATTGAGTTTTTCTTCGAAAATCATACATTCTAATTCCTTTTGATGGGAAAAGGAATTGTAATTTTATATTTCAACGCAGTTAATTCAAAATGCAAGATGACTTGAAACTAAAACACCCAACCCAACTTAAATCTGACCTGAAATGTAAAATGATTTTATTTGAATGACTTGAACCCGATTTGATTTGACTAACCTAAATGTGCCAATCTAACTTAAAGTTGAACATATCTAAACAGATAGACCCAAAATTCAAGATGACTCAAAATCTGAAAGGGCCTACTTGACTCGAGTTTGACTTGAATGCAAGTCAACTAAGCTGAGCCTGAACATAAGATAACCTAGTCTAATTGACCCAAAAACTAGAGATGACTAAAACAAAACATGACGTGACATAACTCTGTTTGACTTGAATTTGACCAAGTAGGTAACAGTAACATGGAATTGGAAATGACCCAATCCAATTGAGCTAAAACCATTATAGCTTGAGCCCTATATCATCTTACATAATTCAAACTCGCTTTGTGCTAACACAAATCCAGGAGCGAATACATCTAATCAACCCAAAATCCGATATGAGTTAAGCACGAGATGAATTGACCCAATTATGAATATAACAAATTTTCATATGAAAATGTCAATCTGGTTTATAATTATTATAATGTATAAGGTATATATATCAATCTTTTTATCAAAAATTCTATAGTTTATGCTAAAACTTCATCGGATTTGGATGGAATACATTCATATATTGCAGAAATCATGTCATATTAACATCTTCTATCAAAAAAACACCATATTCTGACATAAAATACCTATATATTATTGGAATCATGAATTTTTCAAACCTTAAGATACCTGATTGATAAATGAAAATTAAACTTTAAAATATCTCATTATATATATTAAATTGTTATAATATGTAGATACCTAAATGATAAACTCAAAAAGAAAAATTTAAAAAAAGGGAAGAAAATACCATCAACACGATACACATTTGCCATCCTACGATTGATGATAAAGAGGTGTCAACTTACTGACTTGGTTTACAAGTTCTTGCATTCTACGCATCCTCATTTCTTGTGTATACCTGCTGTTTATTTAATTCGATTGTTTATGTTATATGTCCTTTTTCTTTATTTATTGTATTAATTTAATCCTTGTACTTTTAGTTGTATCGACTTAGTAGAATTGACATTACTTTAGTAACAATTTATAATGGTTAGATCACGTGTAGGCTTAATTGGGCCAAAAGGAACCCGTTTGAGTCTGGAGTTGTTCATTGGTCCAAACCCAAAACCGAGGACTAAAACTGGTTTTTGATTGAAGATTAGACTGAATTTAATCGGTCAAGTCCAAGTCTAGACTGTTTACCATATAGACCAATTATCATTTCTTTCGTTTTTAGTGTAAGCATATTTTTTCAGTTTTTGAAAAGTTTAATGCCGTTCAATAGAAGAGAACAACGATAAAAAAGCATTAGGAATGAATGTGAAAATAAAATGCTCACGACTTGCCCACCAAAAGTAGGCATAGCAATGGGGCAGGTAAAACCCGTTACCCGTAGGACCCGCATCAGTATGGGTATTAAGTGAGGCGGATAGAGGGTATAGATTGGGCGTACCCGGCCTGGTTATGGGGTGGGTATGGGTATAATATTGTACTTGACCCGCCTCGCTCCATTCCCGCCCCACCCTGCTTTATATCTATTGTACCCGCTCCATTTTATATCTAATGAATTTTTAAATTACAAACTATGTACTCAAATTCAATTACCTAAATTATTTATCGATGTTATAACAAAATACATTATACAATTTGAAATATTATTAAATAATTGGTAAGGGCAGTTAAGGATAATCCTTTGGTACTCATATTATGGTGGGTATGGGGCGGTTAATGGATCTCTATTTGATTCCTGTGGGTAATCAGATGGGTATAGGCATAGGTTTGTATCTACCGGGACGGTTATAGATATCCACTTCATACCTGTGGTGGGTAATAGGGCGGTATGGATATGGAGGAGGCACCCTCGATACCTGTCCCGTTCCATTGCCATCCCTAATAACAGGCGCCTAACAGTATTCAGAATTTTACATGATTTTCCTTTCAGTCTTCATCAATAAAATCAAATTGCAAGAGTAGGAGCAGATATAAAATTAAGGGGAGAGAGAGAGAGAAATATGACACAATCTACATATGGCAAATTTAATTTAGGATTAGCTAGCTTTAAACGCAAAGGTTATACACCTAAAATAGCCTAATTATATTCTAATTAAAAAAAAAAAAAAGAGTAGTCCAATGACATTAACCGGGTTTTTGGTCAGGTCTCGGCTTTCTTGTGCTTTTGTCAGTCGTGGCTATTATCGCATTGTAGGTTGCTTTGGACGTTTGGCCTCTCTTAGCTTTGTCGGGTTTTTATCTTTGGGGTACGCCTTCTTGGAGTTTGTGTAGGTGGGGTAGCTCCACTCTGTTTTCGTCACTTTTGTGTGTTTTATAGGGTTTTACCAATTATCGGAAAAAAATCGTTATTCATGTCAAAGGTCTCAATACTATGTCCACTTTGTTATTTTAGTCCTTTCACTTTTAATTATGTTAATGTAATTCCCTATAATTTATACTGCGTTAACTTAGTCCCATAGTTAAGTTAAACTGAGTTAACGACATACTTGTGAACAACTTGCTCACATTAGATGTAAACGACCTAATACAAACCCAACTTCTAATTAATTTAAACCCAACCACCGCAATAACCATTAAAAACTCCGTTGCCTATTTAACTTCAGTGTTACTCTAGCAATAAAACAATACAACGTAAATTATATAAAGACCAAATTGCATAAAAAGTACAATAATTAAATTAATACAGTAGACAAAATACATTATCCTGCACTGTAAATAACCAAAAAAAAAACAATAATAAAAAAAAAAAAAAACTTAATAATTATTAGGATATATTAGATTATATTGATTTTATTCTGATATTATCCTGATATTATTCTGATATTATTTCGAGAATATTCTATAATTATTCTTGTACTCTTTACTATAAATATATGCCTCAGCAATTCTATTGGGCATGCTCCACTAACTCACATTCTCACATGGTATTAGAGCATACCAACCCTAACTAAAAAAAAAAAAAAAAGAAAAAAAACAAAAAAAAGGGAAAAATTCGAATAGCGGCGAAACCCAAACCACAAAATCCTGCCGCCGCCTCCCCCGCTTGCGACCACCGGCGACCTCTCCTCTCTCCCGCCCCGGTCGCGTAGCCTCTCTGCCACCGTTCTGGCACCAGGATCGCCGTCGCCCGTCGTCGCTCTGGCTGCCACTGTTCGTGTCAAACTCTCGCCCGTTGTCCCTTCGCCCAAGTCACCGGCCACCGCTGTTCGCCGGTCATCACGATGTCGAACCCCATGGCTGCTACCTCCTCCTCTCCTTCCTCTTTGGTCTCCCTTCTGAGTATGCCGCCTTCAACGCATTCACTCGTCAGTCGTCCCGTGATCTCTCCTTTGAACAATTCAAGACTGCACTGTTAGATGAAGAGGCTGCTCTCGCTCGTATTCACGCTCGCTCCTCTACAGACCACAGCCATGCACTCTCAGCTGCTCCCCCTCTCGCCGACTCCTCGGGTTCGGGTCGGGGTCGCGGTGGACATGGACGTAAGGGCCGTGGACGCAACCACAATCACAATGGGAGCTCCGGGGGTCGTAGTGGGTCACACGGTCAACTGCAACATCCTCCTGGTACAGGTATGGTTCCCACTGGTGGTCTCCCTCCGCATCAACAAGCTTGGGGTCGTAACTCAGGTACGCATTCTCGTCAGCCTCATGATGGTATACTCGGTGCCGGTCCATTAGTTTTTCAGATTTGTCATCAAGCAGGTCATGCTGCCTCTCTCTGTCCTCACCGCTATGTTAATTCTGATCTCTCCCTATCCCTATCGGCCATGTCTGTCAATGATTCCGCTGATCCTACATGGTACCTTGACTCCGGGGCGTTTAACCATATGACTTCCAACGCAGGTATTTTAACTAAACACACTGCTTATCGTGGTTCCAAATTAATTCAAGTTGGTAATGGGTCCCTGTTACCGGTCACTCGTGTTGGTTTTTCAAAAATTCGCACTAACTCTTGCGACCTGTTACTTCCTAATGTTATGTTGGTCCCTGGTCTTACATACAACCTATTGTCTATTAAACAGTTGTGTCGGGATAATAACTGTGTTGTGGAGTTTGACTCTTCTTCCTTTTGTGTCAAGGACAAGGCTACGGGGACGCCCCTCCTCCAGATACGCAATGAAGGACCCCTTTATGGGTTTTCTCAGCACCCTACTGGACTCATAGCACGGACCGTCCCAGCTGAACTTTGGCACAGGCGCTTAGGTCATTTAGGAAATTCTGTTTTGGATACCTTACGTACCCGTTTTTTGATTTCTTCTGTTTCTAGTGCTGGCTCAATAAAACATTGTCATGCATGTTGTCTAGGAAAGTCGTGCCGTTTACCGTTTTTGCGTGTGTTACATACTACTACTTTGCCTTTGCAATTAATACACTCGGATGTTTGGCAATCGCCTATTGTGTCTGAATCTGCTTTTCAGTATTACGTGTTATTTATTGATGATTATACACGCTTTACTTGGCTTTATCCGATGCAAAGGAAGGACGAAGTGTACTCCATCTTTACTGATTTCAAGGTCTTTGTTGAAAACCAGTTCAATCTAAACATTAAATATTTTCAAAGTGATGGAGGCCGTGAGTTCGACAATAGGCCCATGGCTAACCTTTGTCGCACTCATAATATTCACTTCCGCCTCTCTTGTCCTGATACCCCACAACAAAATGGGGTAGCGGAACGAAAGCATCAACATTTAAGTGAAATGATACGGACCCTACTTTTTAAGGCGCGTCTTCCACCTAAATTTTGGGCTGATACTGCTTGCACTGCTTGTTACATTATAAATCGGTTGCCTACCCCACTTTTACAAAATCTTTCTCCCTTTGAAATACTGTTTAAAAAGGCGCCTGACTATAATTTTTTTCGGGTTTTTGGGTGTGCATGTTACCCCAACATTACATCCCGTACCCCTCATAAATTGGCCCCACGGTCTGTCCCCTGCGTCTTTATCGGGTATGCAAGTCGTTACAAAGGATATCGCTGTTTAGACCCCACTACTGGCAGAGTCTATACCAGTCGTCACGTCCATTTTGTTGAGCATTTGTTTCCTTATCCAGATCTCGTGTCTAGTTCGCATGCGCCGCCGACCCAGACAGTCCTGGACGTTCCCCTCCCGAGTCCGATTTTGACTGACTCCATGCCCACGACCACCCCTAGTACTGCTACACGGCTTCTGGGTGACTCGGGCTCGAGTTCTCTCCCGCCCACGCCACCACGGATTCCCATTGCTCCCCCTTCCCCCCCACCTTCGGCCATGTTACTTGGCCCCGACAATGCGGTTCCCACAACTGAGTCGGGTCCCGTTCGCGACTCCGGGGGCGCCCATCAAGACCCTCACCCTGATCTCACTCTGACCTCCTTGGATGACCACCCCGGACCTCAGCCTGCCTCCACTGCCGTACCCTCCACCTCGAATGTTCACCCCATGTGCACCCGCCTCAAGGACGGGATACGCAAGTCCAAACACATACTGTCTCTTAGCTCTGTGGTTGTCATACAGGAACCAACATGTTTTTCACAGGCCGTTAAGAATCCTCAGTGGCAGGAAGCCATGGCTGAGGAGTTCAATGCTCTTATTCAAAACCAGACATGGGACCTAGTTCCTGCATCGCCTTCTCAAAATGTGGTCGGTAGTACTTGGAAGTATAAGGTCAAGTATAAACCTGATGGTTCTGTTGATCGATTCAAGGCTCGCCTTGTCGCTCAAGGTTTCCATCAACGTGAGGGCCTTGACTACTTTGAGACTTTTAGCCCTGTTGTTAAACCCACCACCATCAGATTCATTCTTGCTCTTGCTGTAACTCATAGGTGGTCCATTCGCCAACTTGATGTCAAAAATGCATTTTTACATGGTTTTCTCAAAGAAGAGGTATACATGCGTCAGCCTCTGGGGTTCGTTCACCCGAAATACCCGACGCATGTATGCAGCCTGCGCAAAGCTCTCTATGGCCTCAAACAGGCTCCTCGAGCTTGGTTTCATAGGTTTAGTACCTTCCTCTATGGTCTTGGGTTCTACTGCAGTAAGGCTGATCCCTCACTCTTTCTGCACCGCTCCCCCAGTAGTATCGTTTGCCTGCTCTTGTATGTGGACGACATTATCCTTACTGGCTCTGACTCCTCTCTACTCACATGCCTCACCGCTTCTCTCTCCACACAGTTTGGCATGAAAGATTTTGGCCCCCTTCATTACTTCCTCGGCATAGAGGCCAACCTCACCAAACATGGTCTGTTCCTTTCTCAACACAAATACACTTTGGATCTTTTGAGTAAGCATGACATGCTTGAGGCTAAACCTGTGCAAACTCCCTTACCGGCTCGGGTCCAGCTGTCTGTGACTGATGGGTCTCTCCTACCCGATCCGATCGAGTTTCGCAGTGCGGTAGGTGCCCTCCAGTACCTCACCATGACCCGTCCAGACATCGCATATGCAGTTAATCGTGTGTCTCAGTTTATGCACTCTCCCACTACTTCCCATTGGCAGATGGTTAAGCGCATCCTACTGTACCTTAAGCTCACGCCTGACCATGGCCTTACCATCGCCCCAGGGTCCTGCACTTCTGTCACGGCATATGCTGACGCTGATTGGGGTGGTTGTCCTGACACTCGCCGCTCTGCCACGGGTTTTGCTCTATTGCTCGGCCCTAATCTCATCTCGTGGCGTGCGAAGAAGCAGCCTACGGTCGCTAAATCTTCCACTGAGTCCGAATATCGTGTTGTAGCTAAGGTTGTTGCTGAATGTGATTGGATCAGATACCTTATGCGTGACTTAGGTCTCCACCACACTGGCCCGATTCTTGTTTACTGTGATAATGTCTCCGCTACCTACCTGGCTGCCAATGCCATCTCTAACGATCACAGCAAGCATGTCGATATCGATTTCCATTATGTTCGTGAGAAGGTTGTTAAGGGTGATATCCAGGTTCGGTACACACCTACTACCAAACAGGTTGCTGACATATTCACCAAAGGGTTGGCTACTAATCGCTTCCGCTTCTATAAAGCCAATCTGCACGTAGGTCCCCCTCGCACAGATTGAGGGGGCGTATTAGGATATATTAGATTATATTGATTTTATTATGATATTATCCTGATATTATTCTGATATTATTCCGATAATATTCTGTAATTATTCTTGTACTCTTTACTATAAATATATGCCTCAACAACCCTATTGGGCATGCTCCACTAACTCACATTCTCACAATAATATTTCAAAAAAGAGTGCAAAAGATTTGTTTGATGATGGGGTGGAATGAACAACCAAAAGGCAATAAACAACAACATAGCAGCTAATAGATCTTGACCATTCAACCTCATTGGCATTATTCCTGCCTTTTCACCATCTTCATCACTCTATTATGATCAAAATACCACCACCATTAATAATAATAATAACAATAATAATTTAACAGTTCTAATTTTTTAAGCTTTTGTTAAATATATACAAAAACCATGAATGATTAAATGACCGAACGAAAAAAGTTTAGTACCATGTGTTCGAGTAATCTTTGTAGTTATACTGTTGCAGTTTAATGGACATAATATAATGTCTCTCATTAACACTACGGGCTCATTAGGGAAATAAGCAGGGGAGGTCAAGACTATAAACATCTCAACCAGTTGATTGGGATCTCAATTTGTCAAGAACGCATTTTGAAATCCAAAAAAAAAAAAAAATTGGTATTATATGACGTATATAGTATAGAGGATGCATATATTATTTGGTGTTACTATAAAGTGCATTATTTAAGGAAAACAATTAACTTTTTGGCTAAAAATATTTCATTTTTTCATGATGAAAATGTCTTCCCTTTGTATATTAAAAAACAAGCTTACTTGAAAAACAAAACAAGTAAACAAAAGAAAAGAAAGAAAATACCAAATCCGATTCATTTGTTACAGGTCAAATTACAAAGTCATTCTATTTGGGGGGGAAAAAAAAAAAGTCTGAACTCCTTTAATTCATCGTAACAAACCAAGTTAACTAACCAATAGCGCTTTTGACTGGTTCGGGTTGGATGGAGAGTACCACCAAAGGACCCGAACCCGATTAACTGCATCCAACCCACAGTCCAGCAAATACCCATTTCAGAGCATCCATTGACGAATACCCAATAGGTCCAAGACCCATTGCCATCCCTACAAACCATTTCTTTTCCTAGCCAAAAGACAAAAAAAAAAAAAAAAAAGCTTTTTTATAAGAAAAATATTTTCCTCTCAAACAAACAAACATATTTATTAAAAAAAAAAAGGCTTACTTGAAATACAAAACAAGAATTAAAAAGAAAAAAAAAGAAAAAAAGAAAATACCAAATCATAAGTCGTTGGTGAAGGAGCCAGCAAAGCTAAGAGGAAGAGGAAGCTTCACTTCATGGCAACTGGGACTCCACAACTACCACTGCTGCTCTACAATTCTTGTCACATTTTTAAGTTCTCCTGCATTACATATAATGAAATAACACCCCCCCTCCCCCAAGAAAAACCGAGTCGAACCACCACCACCACCACTAGCAGCATCGTGACTTAGTCTCGGTTCCACCATGGAAGCGAGCGCTGGGCTTGTCGCTGGCTCCCACAACCGGAATGAACTCGTCGTCATCCATGGCCATGAAGAGGTAATCTTATATCATATAATGCATGCATTATGATACGTGCATATATGTATGTTGGGGTCATACATAATCTATGGTGTTGGCATGTGGGATAACTTTTAAATCAGTTATCAGTGAAATGAAATACATAATTTTTCTAACGCTACTGTTGGAATGTTTCGCAATGATAAAAAAAACAAAAAGCAATATTCCCAGTGCCCTAAGAGCTCCCGCCTCAGTAGGGTCGGGGGTGGATGTACGCACTCTAAAGGGAGGTTGTTTCCGAGAACTCCCAACTTGAGAGGGGTGTAACACGAGGACTTCCCAAGAGGTCACCCATCTTGGTACTACTCTCGTCCAAGCACGCTTAACTTCGGAGTTCTAATGGGATCTGGTGCTTGCGTGTTGGTACCCTCTTAGGTTATTAGAATTTCATTAAACTAGGAACTGACAATCAATACAAACAACAATAAATATATGGAAACACTTTAAATAGAGACTCTAATATAAGCGGATAAGTTCATTAATCACAAGCCAGGCGACCCTAATTCAATACAATATATTAGCTTAAATATGCTCAAACGAGCCTAGATTAAACTCAAATGAGCCTAGATATTGCAAGTTTAATTTAAAGCTTGCCAATTTGAGTTCGCTCAATCGAACCAAGCCAAGTCAAGCCCGGAGATTGAAAAGTTTGAACCTGATTCGACTTGTATACATCCCAAGGAGTAATCTTACCACATTGCACCGATGCCCACCTCCTGAAATGCATTTCAGTATTACAAACAAGTTTAAAAATGGACCGAACTAATAAGGAAAACAAACTCCAAAAAGCATGCACTTTTAGAAGAAACTTCAATTTGCAACAAATAATGTTCATTTCCACACAAAACACTTGGTTGGAGAACTTGACATTAAAAAAAAAAGACTTGTTTGGTATCGTTTTCTATTTATAGTTTTTGGTTTTTTGAGAAACTAAAAACCAAGTTTCAAAAACAAGTTTTCCTTAGCCGTTATCTATTTTTAGTTTTCAGTCAAATTAGGAAAAAATTGACAACAATAAAGTAAAAACAAAAGACTGCTAAGAAATATGTGTTTTTTTTTATGAGCAGCCAAAGCCATTGAAGGATTTGAGTGGACAAGTGTGCGAGATATGTGGGGATGAGATTGGCCTCACCGTTGATGGAGACTTGTTTGTGGCTTGCAACGAGTGTGGCTTCCCCGTGTGTAGGCCCTGCTATGAGTATGAGCGTCGTGAAGGCAGCCAACTCTGCCCCCAGTGCAAAACCCGCTACAAGCGCCTCAAAGGTATATTTGTCTTGACCGAAAATATTTTCCGTTTCAATTCTACTGTTTTTTTGCATAACTTAATAGCAACAACCATAATGATGGAAAAATTATGGGCCTTTTGCTATATGAAAGTCTATGAAAAATAAGGAGTGCAGTTATGCATGACAATTCCATGCAGATGCACAAGGAAATGGGAGACAATTTGATGAAAATAATATTCATAGATTTGCATAATCTGAACTTCAATTTTTAAAGGGAAATTATCATAAGTTTGACTATTTATCACCCAGGCAAACATATATTTTAGTATATACAATAAAGTATTCTAAGATTAAAATTTTATCACTTAAGTACTTATGAAATGTAGTGAATTTTTGCCAGATTCCAAACAATTTTCACCAAAAAGTTGATGTACTAAATGATCATGATAGTATATACGAGTTACAAGTATTTCCAGTGATAGTAGATTACGAATAAGATAACCGGATTCTAACTGAGGATATCTATTATATTGTCTAGATTATGTGTCATGTCAGTATTTTCCAGCAAAAAAAAATCAGATTCTAATAAGGGATACCTAAATCATGTTCCATATTGACCTCTTTCAATGAAATTTCACCAAATATCGACAAAAGGTACCAGATTTATAAAACTTTAGGCCTTAGGGTACCTCATATATATATTGAAACGTCATGATACCTAAGTGATAAAATCTCAAACCTTAGGTTACATAATTTCCCATTTTCAAACTACGTAGGCTCAATAATTTTGTACATGATGACTGAATTCTGATGGATGACATACATCAATGTTCATATCATGTCATAAATCAAAGGGAGTCCAAGAGTGGAGGGAGATGAAGATGAAGAAGATATAGATGACATAGAGCACGAATTCAACATAGATGATGAGCAGAACAGAAACAAGCACCTTGCTGAGGCCATGCTCCATGGGAAGATGAGCTATGGCCGAGGCCCCAACGACGAGGATGACACCAATACTCAGTTCCCTCCTGTTGTTGCTGGCATCCGTTCTCGTCCTGTAAGCATATTCCAAAACATTTCCTCCCTTTATTTGAGGCATTGAATCATATCATGTTTAGCGGTCACTGTAACAGTGTTGCAGACATTATGCAACTAGTCACAAGGCTCGCTTGTGTTTTTAAGGCCTTACAACAACAACAATTCCAGTGCTACAAGGGTTCCTGCTAGAGCAGGGTCTATCTTTGGTTGGGGGGGGGGGGGGAGGATGTTGTACACAACCTTACCCCTTCAAAATGCTGCCCTAAAGGGAGGCTATGTCCGAAGGCCCTCTACACTAAAAAGCATAAAAGCAAACGAAACAATAAAGCAACAATAAGAAAACAAGCAACGTAGCACAAAGCAACAATAGAGAAACAATAAAGCACCTAGGCAACAAGCAACAATAACAAACATGTGTTTATAAGGCCTTATGATTGTAAAATTTGAAGATAGAGACACAATTGTAAACTTCCATAACCCACTAATGCTCGACATTTGTCAGCACATAAATATGTTCTAGCACATAAAATACAATATATAAGCATCATGGCGGCTATTAAGCAACAATCAATCTTGTAATGACTAGCTCAAAATTTGTTATTACACGCTATTACTTTACGTAACTAGCTCTATTCAGTCTGTGACATTTTTGACACAATATTTAGTCTGTGATTTGAGGTCCGAATTCATTGCTTATTTTGATAAGCTAGTTTATTTATGGGATTCCATATACGCAGGTGAGTGGCGAGTTCCCCATGGGTGGTCAGGCAGATCAGATACACTCTTCACTGCATAGACGTGTGCATCCCTATCCTGCTTCTGAGCCTGGTATTGTAGAATGATCGCCAATTCTTACACTATACAACTTCTCCATAAATTTTTTTCAAAAATCTTCACTACGTCAGCCTCAGAACTATCTGACTGATATAACGACCCAATCCAACACTGCTGCAGCAGAATCCATGGAAGTAAAAAGTCCTACTACTAGGCTATAATGAACCATTTAAAACCAAAGGAAAAGGCTTTATTACTTTAATGTGAGGAAGAAGTCACTTATAAATTGGTCAAACTCCACGGATCTAATCATAACAAAACATAAGAAGGATGGTGAAACATTCCTGTTTGCTTCTAGGAGTGAACTCATAGGAGGCTTATCCTCATGAATGCATCAGATAAGGGCAAGTAGCATATTCAAAAGGAAGCTAGTCAGATAACTGACTTTTCAAGGGAAATCCACCAATAAAAATATAACCAAATGTCTACACAGGACAACATCTCTCTGTTTCAAACTCAAGCTCGATTAATCTTAACATGTTCAAGTTTGAGTCGATTCCTCAATGAATTTCCAAATCATTTTATTTGAACTTAGTTCGACAAGAAACTTGGACCAGTGGCGCTCGTTCTCAACTTTGGTTTGTTTAGTTGCTCACTCATAAACCTGTATTTAAGCTCATAAACAAGGATCAATCAAGTTGTTTGATACGCCTGACCATTAACGAGTAACTAACAAGCTATTAACGAGTCCTTCACTAATTTGAATGAGTTAAGCACTTCCCGCTCAGACTCAACTATTAAGATTATGAAGCTTGCTCAAGCTCAGCTTGTTTACTTTCCATGTGGCTAAACATAAACCCGGACAGGCTACAATTGATTTTGAGCATGAGTAGTTTTTGGTTACTTATACACCATACCTGGATGCAGGAAGTGAGAGATGGGATGATAAGAAAGAGGGGGGATGGACAGAGCGAATGGATGAGTGGAAGGTGCAGCAAGGCAATCTGGGTCATGAACCTGATGAATATACTGATCCAGCCATGTATGAATCTTTTCGAACTTGAGTAGTTTTTCAGAAACTTCACATATCTGAAGCACCGATTTGATATCTATAATGGCAGTAGAACTATGAAGCCCTCAACTTAGGGCCTGTTTGGTATCGTTTTGGTTTCTTGTTTTCAGCTTTCACTCAAATTAGAAAAAAAAAACAAAAAAAACAAAAAAACAAAAAAACCAAAACCAGAAAAATCATTTCCCACTTCTAAAAAAAATCAAAATATGCAAATAGAAAATAATAGAGAATGTGTCCTTACATGTACTGATGCGGATGAACTAAAATCCAGGATTGATGAAGCAAGGCAGCCATTATCCAGGAAGGTACCCATAGCATCAAGTAAGCTAAACCCTTACAGAATGGTGATTGTGATTCGGCTCATTGTTCTGGCCTTCTTCCTCCGATATCGTATCTTGAACCCCGTGCATGACGCCTTTGCACTCTGGCTGATATCTGTTATCTGTGAGATTTGGTTTGCTTTCTCATGGATCCTTGATCAGTTCCCCAAGTGGTTCCCCATTGATCGCGAGACATATCTTGATCGCCTTTCATTCAGGTATAGTGACATATACATATACGTGTGTGCGCACATACATACGTGTATTATATGTATGCAGTCCATTCATTCTTCAGAGAGCTTTCATGCTTAATGGTTTTGAGAAACAAGAATCAAAGACAAACACAAATCACCATCTTCTTTACTGTGAAAATGCAATGAGGAAAAGTGCTCTGCCTAGCATGAACTGAAAACAAAGGCTCCTTTTTGTAATATTTGTATTTCATTTATTAGAACATATTTATAAATGTACTTATGAGCAAAAAGTATTCGAGTATAAAAATTAATATAAGGCTCGAAAGCAACTAATATTTCTCTGAAAAACCCAACGCGAAAGCCAGGACCCACCATGTAACAGCTGCAACATTCCACTTCTGCAACAAGGTGATTATGACCGCTGTGTGATTATGAACTGCAAAAGAAAAAACAAATGCATCGTCATGTTTATAGCAATCCAAACTTAACTTTTTGAGTGAAGTTCTGACTCAATTAAGGGTGTAGGTATGAGAAAGAAGGAGAACCAAACATGCTTGCTACGATCGATATCTTTGTCAGTACAGTGGATCCAATGAAGGAACCCCCTCTTGTTACTGCCAACACGGTTCTATCTATACTAGCAATGGACTACCCAGTTGAGAAGATCTCATGCTACATCTCTGATGATGGAGCTTCCATGCTCACTTTTGAAGCGCTATCAGAAACAGCAGAATTTGCCAGAAAATGGGTCCCTTTCTGTAAGAAATTTTCGATTGAGCCTCGAGCCCCAGAGTTTTACTTCTCCCTGAAGATTGATTATTTGAAGGACAAAGTGCAGCCTACATTTGTCAAGGAGCGTCGAGCTATGAAGGTTCTGTTCTGATGCCTTGGACTTCATATCAACTTGCACTTATTATCTATTTGTTTTGATAGAAAATTTTCCGTCTCAATTCTATTGTTTGTGTACATAACTTGATAGCAACACTTACAGATATATAAAATGCTTTCCTCCATTGAGAGAAAATTGACTTCCATTCAATAAAAAGGAAATATATTTTCCTTAATGGAGGAGAAAACGTGTTCTGTCATAATCTCACGCCATCTGCTGTTGGAAAAAATTCACACATCGAGCACAACGGAAGTGGAAAACAATAAAAACAACAAAATGAACACACAATATTTTTTACATGGAAGCCCACTCTCAACTAGAGGAGAAAAACCACGGGACCCAACGGGGTACCAAATATCCACTATAAAATTAAGGATTACAATCTCCAATTGAAACCCCTAACCCATACAATCATCATCAACATCAATGTGGCTATTGCACGGTAAGTCACTAACGCTCTCCGAATGTAGCTTTGAACTGCAAGCCACCAGCTCAAATTAATGTAGCTTTGCACAGCAAGCCACTAGCCCTCTCATAACGTAGCTTTGAATGGCAAGCCGCCAGCCCTCGCACAATGTAGCTTTGGATAGAGAAAGCTACAAAACTCTCTTCAACACTCTCAATCAAGGCACCCGAGTATGACTCTCTTCATACTCGGGTTGCACCACTCTCACATGTCACCCGAACATGACTCTCTTCATGTTCGGGGAAACCCACTCAACATCAAAACACCAAACAAACACTCACAAACATTTTTCACTCATTTTCTCCCCCTACCCGGGTGCACCCTACTCACCCCATTACAAACCTAACTCACTCTCTACATTTTTCCTTTTTTTATTCTCTCTCTCTTTTTCTCTACAATTCTACACCATTCTATACTTCCTCTTTACAATAAACCTAACACTTTCGAATTTTAAAACAAAACACTATTTGGTACACAAAAGTCAAAAAAAATAACCCACTATTTTACTTATAGAAGTAAACTTCCCAACACATATTTGGAAGATTCAACTTCCTATTTTTCTTTTTTCTTCTTTTTTTTTTTCTATTGCCAATTAACATACAATTAACTTTGAGGTAAAAAATATACCCAACATCTGCTTCTTCAATCTCAACTTGGCAAAATGTAGTCCTCATACATATTTATAGAATGAAACCATTTTTTTTAGTGAAAAAGAGGAAAAATTATAAGAAAATAAATTTTATTTTGAAATATTTTGTGAATAAAAATTTTTAGGAACAAAAATGTTTTCCTTTTAACCAAACAGAGCCTTGTTACAAACTTTGGAATGAATTTTTTCACTTGTCTTCTTAACAGAGGGAGTATGAAGAATTTAAGGTTCGGATAAATGCTCTTGTTGCAAAATCCATGAAAGTTCCTCCTGAAGGTTGGATCATGCAAGATGGGACACCATGGCCAGGGAACAACACAAGGGATCATCCTGGAATGATTCAGGTCTTCTTAGGGCACAGTGGAGGCCATGATATTGAAGGAAATGAACTTCCTCGTCTGGTTTATGTATCTCGTGAAAAGAGGCCCGGTTTCCAGCATCACAAGAAAGCCGGTGCAATGAATGCACTGGTAAGGAGAGCAAGTAATAATGTGAATAGAAATCCATCACAAAACAAGCTCAAGGCCAAAAGAAATGGAAAACAAAAACAGCTTCTTTTCATCTTCCCTGGCATAGGATATACTAAATCAAAATGCAACAACAACAAATCCAGTGACCCAAGGGCTCCCGCCAAAGCAGGGCTTGGGGGGGTGAGTTGTGCATAGCCTTACCCCTTCAGGGTGCTACCCTAAAGGAAGGCTGTGTCCGAAATATTAAATCAGCATGTAGGATTTCAAATGCTTAGAGATATAGAAGCAGAAATTTTTTTCTTTCTGGCAAGTAAGTAGGGTTAGAGAGGATTTGAACAAAGGATTTGTTGTCCTAAAACATCAACCTTGGCAATTTTACCACAAGTAGAAACTTCCTACAGCAACAACAACAGAAGACCCAGTGCCTCAAGGGCTCTCGCCTAAGCGGGGTCTGGAGAGTGGATGTATGCAGCCTTACCCTTTCAGGGTGTAACCCTGTCGAGAGGCTATTTCCGAGGACCCCCAATCTTATGGGGTACAAGTAGAAACTTCCTAGTAAATGAGAATTTCCATCAACTCGACGACTAGTACACTTCGGATATGATACTGTTCTTTAATTCAATCTAAGATTTGTTTAGCAAAGGCATGGAGAATGGTAGAGTACTTGATTATCGAGTCAGATCACTTATTTGTCAAAAATTTGCAGGTACGTGTCTCCGGGGTTCTTACCAATGCTCCCTTCATGCTGAACTTGGACTGTGACCACTATCTGAACAACAGCAAGGCAGTTAGAGAGGCAATGTGCTTCTTGATGGACCCACAAATTGGAAGGAAAGTTTGTTATGTGCAATTTCCTCAAAGATTTGATGGGATAGACAGGAATGACCGATATGCCAACAGAAATACCGTTTTCTTTGATGTAAGTTTCTGACAAAAGAAAGAAATTTGAATCAGCATTTCATAGTCTTTTTAAGATAATGACTTCTTTTTCTGCTTTAATGTCAGATTAACATGAAAGGCCTAGATGGAATCCAAGGTCCAGTGTATGTCGGTACAGGATGCGTCTTCAAGAGACAAGCTTTATATGGATATGAGCCACCAAAGCGTCCAAAACGGCCAAAGATGGTGAGCTGTGACTGCTGCCCATGCTTTGGACGTCGCAAGAAGAATCAAAAGTACTCTAAGAATGGTGCAAATGGAGATACCAATGGAAATGTTCAAGGTGATTCCCTATAAAAGCTATTTGCAACTAATTTGTTTAGCCTTTAATACATTACAACTCGCTACTCAAAAATTAAGGTCAATTTTATTTATTCAAAGATAAAATTAATGATTTACGAGCTATATTTATAGGGAAAAACTAAACCCTATTTGATAATTAAAGAGATAAATATGTACTTAACTAGGAAACTACTTCTATAAATAAAAACAACTAAATTATCCTATCAATCAAAATAAACATAAATAAAATAAAATATCCTATTGGCCTAAAATATATATCCTATTCTAATCCTGTCAAATAACCTAATAAAATATCATGTCTTCTACAATAATTAACCATCATCTTCTGTGTTGCATCACCGTCCCTGTTTAGCTCACAATATCGTTTTCTCGTGATCAGGGTACGAAGACGACCAGGAGCTCCTGGCGTCCCAAATGAATTTTGAAAAGAAATTTGGGCAGTCAGCCATTTTTGTAACTTCAACATTGATGGTTGAAGGAGGTGTCCCCCCATCATCAAGTCCAGCAGGTTTGTTGAAGGAAGCCATTCATGTCATCAGCTGTGGCTATGAGGACAAAACTGAATGGGGTACTGAGGTAATGTTGAAAGGCCCTGTAAAAAGTATAACTCTCAAGTACATAGTAGCAAAAATAACAAGTATGAAAACGTTTATCTATTATGTGGAATGCCTATTAATTGAGCCTAGGGGTGTATTTGAGCCGAGCCAAGCCGAGCCCGAGCGCGTCAGGCTCAAGGCTCGACTCAAAGCTCACCGAGCTTAAAAACTTCAAGCTTGAGCTCGACTCGTCAAAAGCTCAGGCTTGGTCTAGGTTGACTGTGCTCAAACCTAACTCGCAAGCTCTGAACTAAGTTTACGATGTTTGGCTTACTTCAACTCAAATTAGCCTCGTTTAAGTTCAAGCTTGGCTCATTTAGGCTCAAACTTGGCTCGATTTTTGAGCTAATAAATTATATTAAAATAGACTCATTTTAGGCTCACGAGCCCACAAGTTCGAGCTTCGATAAGGGTGGGCTCGGCTTGATAAGCTAAACGAACCAACTCGGCTCAACTCGAAACAAGCGGACCCTTTCGAGCTTTATGACGAGCCAACTCATGGGGGCCCGCAAGCCAGGTCGTCTCATTTTCACCCCTAATTAAGCCACCCAAATGCAATATTGAAAATACCAAGGTCAATCCTGTCCTATTGCAAATGAGCTTGAGTTTAGCTCATTGTTTAAAATACTGATCGTAGTCCTAATTGTGGTTGAAGTTGTTGAGTTGCAAGAAAGGATGTACTCGAGATCCTAGCAATACCAACTATAAAGAGACACCCCTTTTCTCCCAATATGATCTCCAAATCTTAAAGTTTCATTCTGAATGTGCAGTTGGGTTGGATTTATGGCTCGATTACAGAGGATATCCTCACAGGATTCAAAATGCACTGCCGTGGTTGGAGGTCTATATATTGTATGCCCAAGTTGCCAGCATTTAAGGGATCTGCTCCCATCAACTTGTCAGATCGTCTCAACCAAGTGCTTCGTTGGGCTCTTGGTTCAGTTGAGATCTTCTTTAGCCGCCACAGCCCTGTATGGTATGGCTACAAAGGAAGTAAACTCAAGTGGCTTGAACGCTTTGCATACATTAATACAACTATCTATCCCTTTACTTCGTTGCCACTGCTCGCCTACTGTACACTTCCAGCCGTTTGTCTCCTCTCTGGAAAATTCATCATGCCAACGGTAAGAAAATACATCTTTTTTTCTGGCTCACTAATAATTGAGACTCAAGACAAGCTAGGATATCGTATAGGACACAAATAAACAATTTCTTTTGTGTTGCATTTGAAAGTCCAAGGCTTTGTTTGGTTCAAAGAAAAACATTTTCCTTGTGAAGAAAATTTTCTTTACAATGAATTTTAAATCAAAAACATATGTTCTTGTGAATTATTATCGTTCTGATGAAAGAAAATGATTTCATTTTATAAACTTATAAGGAGTTCATGTTTGACCAAGTTGAGGCCGAATTCAGACATCGGTGTGAGATTACTACAGAAAACATTTTCCTCTATATGAAGGAAAATGTTTTTTCCCTTATGTTGAGGGGAAAGTCAATTCCCCTCAATGGGGGAGAACTTTTGTCGATATTTTAGGTGTTACTCGAACGTTATGCAAGACATAATAGAATTGAGATGGAAAACGTGTTCTGTCAAAACAACTGCAAACCTAAGTCGATTCAAAGAGGACTAAACAGAAGCAGGCTACTTTAAATGCAATGCAGATAATCTAATTCCATGTGTTATCCAAATTCACGGACTCGTATCTTCATAGCTAATTTTATTCATTCATGATCTTTCATTCAGATAAGCACATTTGCAAGTCTTTTCTTCCTTGCACTCTTCCTATCAATTTTTGCCACGGGCATCCTCGAGCTAAGGTGGAGCGGGGTCAGTATCGAAGAATGGTGGAGAAATGAGCAATTTTGGGTCATTGGCGGTGTGTCAGCACACCTCTTTGCTGTAATACAAGGGCTGCTCAAGATCCTAGCAGGGATTGACACCAACTTTACTGTCACATCCAAGGCAGTTGATGATGAAGACGAGTTCAGCGATCTATATACATTCAAATGGACAACTCTCCTTATCCCTCCAACCACTATCTTAGTCATCAACCTAGTAGGGGTCGTCGCTGGAATATCAGATGCCATAAATAATGGATACCAATCATGGGGACCCCTATTTGGGAAGCTCTTCTTTGCATTTTGGGTGATCGTTCATCTTTATCCTTTCCTAAAAGGTCTTATGGGAAGACAGAACAGGACACCAACGATTGTGGTTATATGGTCAGTTCTCTTGGCTTCTATCTTCTCCTTGCTTTGGGTAAGGATTGACCCCTTTGTGGCGAAGACAAAGGGACCAGATATCAAGCGATGTGGAATCAATTGTTAAAGTACGTATTTTTACGTAAAAATACGTATTTGCTCTTGCGATGCCAATGGATCACTAAGGCAATAGACATATACATGGAAGCTTTGGTATTTTTGTAATCGTATTGCTTGAACTATAACTTGGTTACAGAAGAATGAGTGAAGCTGTTTTCTCAGCACTACATATTGTAGATTTCTCCGATGAAACTAAGCATTTATTGCCTGAGAGTCATCTGAAAAATAGTGATAAACTAAGAATCTGAAACAACACAACTCAGATTTTGTGAATCTGAGAGGGAAGAAATTGTAAACATGATGGAATCAAATTGTAGTTCGTTGCGTTCCCAAAGTGGTATGTCATGGACATTACATAACAGGCCGTGTCGATTGCGTTAGGATTTCAAATTGCTTTAAACCCTTGCTAAAGTTTGAATGAGTAACTATATAATAATACTGGCTTTTAACCCCTTCGATAGTTTTTTTTCAATATGTAAATATATTTATAAATAGATTAGGGTTATTTTAATAAATGAAATACAATACTTATGAATTATAGAAGCCATTGCAAAAGCACCTTTACATAACGGTAGGGATGGCAATGCAATGGGGTGGGGCAAATAAAGCGGGTATGAGGTGGAGTGGGGCGGGGCGGGTACAAAGCTATACCCGTACCCACTACCCGCCCCACTTATACCCGTACCCACCCCAAACGGGGCGGGTGCCCGCGGGTAGCGGGTTTGACCCGCCCCATTGCCATCCGTACATAACGGCCTTTATTTGATTCCATGGACTAAACATCATAGTGGAAACGATCATAAATGTGAATGATAAACAAACAAGAAGGGCAACTCTAGAAGTATATGAATCAAATCAGTGCAGGTTTGCAGCATAAACTTGCATAGATTGCTACAGCTCTGACTTAGCATGAAGATTCTGACCAGATAAAAGAATGCAATAGTTACACTGCTAAAATGTGAAAGAGAATAAGCTTACATGTCAGATTGCACACCTGAAACAATAGAATATACAAAGAACACCGTCTGAATTTTTCATAATCAAGAACTCTAATCTAAATCAAGTAACAGATTTGATACGGACCAAAACTGAAATAGACTCAAAACTAAAATAAAGCAGTAAAATACTAAAATTAAATAGATAGGGAGAAGGAGATAGGAAATGACATATTGATTTTCATTCATGCTTTTGCAATGCAATGACTACCCACATTTATAGAACGTTCCCTTTTCTGAGTCGGACTACTCTATTATCTATTTGGCTATTTGGACATGTATCAAGATTTCACATTGGAGTTAGTAGAGGCTATCCCATTACTATATGCCCATATTGATTTTCATTCACGCCTTTGCGATACAATGATTACCCTTATTTATAAACTGTCCCATACCTGAGTCAAACCCACTGTACTACCTATTATTATAGCTCATATACTTGTTTGGACATATATCAAGATTCTACGTTGGAGTTACGATGAACAAGAGTGAGCTATTTGGCATAATGTGAGGACCACTTACCAAGTCTCGAGCTTGATGGTACTACACGTATAACAAGTGTTTCCACAAAACCGCATCCCTTAAGGCATTTTATCCAACACCTTATGCATAACTTCAAACCCATCAACCAGCAATTTTCATGAAGCAATAAGCCCATTCTTTTATGTCCAAATGACCTGGAATTCTAGTTATGATGAACAAAAATCGGTCCGGTCTTTGGTCCTAATAAATGGGCTCAATTCGTCTTCAGTCCAGTCTGGTCCAAGATCGGAAAATCCGAAGACCAGACCAAAGACCGATCAACCTAATTTCACATTAAATATTTTGGATATATAATTTTAATATATAATAAATACATACTATATGTATCTGAAAATATTAAATCTTAGAAAATTAAATACTTATATTTTTTATTATTTAATAATTATATATGTATCCCGTTATATATATATATATATAGGGGTGTGCATGGTTCGGTTTTGATAAAAACTGCATTAAAACCGAACCAAATCATTACAATACAGTTTGAAATTTTTTTTAAACCAAACCAAACTGTTTTAGATTTTAATCCGAACCGGACCAAAACGCAAAATACGGTTTTGTTTGATTTGGTTATGGTTAAACTATAATATTAAGAAGGTTAAATACTTTATCAATAAATATAGATTAATTATTGATACATATAAACGGTTTTGTTACATTCAATTAGGTAATTATATATGTATAAACATTAATGTTACAAAAGTTCAATAATAATAATTTTTCGGGTTATTTACTCTAAAAATCCCTGCACTTTGCCTTGTGTATTAAATTGGTTCTTACACTTTTATTGTGTCAATTTAGTTCCTGTAAAAATGTATTGTATCAATTCAGTCCTTAAAGTAAGATTTATATTAAGTTCTTATTGAAATTTTTTATGGTTTAGTCAAAGATTGTGTTAATTGGAATGAACGGATGATTTGTAATGGGTTACTTGCATCTAACATGATTATGTCGCTAAGAATTAAATCATTGACTTATCTTAAATTTTTTTTTTAATCAAATGGATTAATTGACACAATATAAATAGTAGAGGAACTAATTTTTCTTTGCCAACTGGCAAAAACTGATATATTACTCAAACTGAAACCTAACTACAAAATCTCAATGAAGCCAAAAGAAACCTCCCCCAAATACATCAACCGTCAAAACATATCCCAAAAAAGATACCGATACCACACTTGGGATACTATAGATTTACATAGTCCATCTACACAACTCCTAATATTCTGAAAAATTCTCCTATTTCGCTCAATCCAGATGTTATACACAGTGACTGCAATCGCAATTCTCTTCATAGTGCTGGATCTAAGCCGGTTACACACCCGGGAGCCAAACCAATCCATAATGTGACAAAGCTCTCTCTTCGGGACAAAATCAAAGGTATCCGCCACCCTTACTAATATCTGAAAAGAGAAATCACATTCAAAGAATATATAGTTAAGGGATTCACAATCACACTCACATAAAGCGCATCGACTCGGGAAAGCCTCTCCAATCTTGTGAAGTCGATCATGCGTGAAGAGCCCAGCTGATAACACCTTCCATAAACAAAATGCATGCCTAGGAATAACAAACCCCCAAACTGACCGATGCCAATGCCACACATTACCGCGAAGACGCACTTGCTCGTATATATAAGTAACGTGCATTTTATTAACCGAACCGAGCTCTTGCAGCACTCTATCACCCCTGTCAGTGTCATCATGGATTTAAATCCATCTATCTCTACATTTAAGAAGTGCCTTTCAAAATGTAGAGTCGTGAACTCGAGCCTTAACTGACCAAATGCTTCCTTTTTTCAAATAAAAGCCATCACGTCAACCATAACGAATCTTTCCTATTATGAATATCCCACAAAAACTTGATAAAGCACGATAAATTCCATGATCCAAAATGTTTGAGTCCCAGATCACCTTCATCCTCAGGAAGGCAAACCCGACACTAAGCAATAGGGGCTGTCCAATGACCTCCATGATTTTCTCCCCCTTTCCATAGGAGGTGAGCGCGCATAACTTATAACTGGTTTAG
Source organism: Simmondsia chinensis (assembly GCA_018398585.1). Classification (NCBI taxonomy): domain Eukaryota; kingdom Viridiplantae; phylum Streptophyta; class Magnoliopsida; order Caryophyllales; family Simmondsiaceae; genus Simmondsia; species Simmondsia chinensis. The sequence continues at coordinate 22,867,920 of JAGTTD010000017.1, read as the reverse complement.
AACTGTGCTCAGAAGGAGAAAAACATTACACCAACATTAAGCAATTTTTACTTCCTGCATTTTACCAACTCCCTATCAACCAAATAAGAGTCCAAATATGCACTTTTTATAAATTTTTACTCCTCGTATCTATTTTCTGCATATCAAACGATGCCTAATAAAACCATGAGGTCAGCTCAACACATTCATCTCCCTTTCATGTTCCATGCCTTCGTCATGGACCAACGCGTTGCATTTAGAAGTAGTTTAGGCATTATAATATAAAGTCAACAGTTCTTTAAAATTATAAATATATTAATATTTCTCGTAGTATTTTTTTTATAAAGGTGAGGACAAAGTTCCTTAAGATAGTCATCGTTTATAAGAGAAAACTCTAAGGCATCAATCCGAATAAGAGAAGAAGGTTCTATACAAGAGACAAACTCAGACAGGCATATCAAAATCTTCATCACCCAGATCTTGTAGTATAAGGGGTATAATTCCATGAAAATAAAAGAACAAATAATTTGAAATTGTATGATAGGTCAACCATTGTTTTTCAAGAATTTAATATTAGATCTAATTCTGAGATTTTACGAATATATCTGTCTTGGTAAAATATCTCTAGAATACTTAAACATACTGTATTTCAACAAGAACAACTTAATGTCCGAGATGCTCCCACCAAGACAAAGTCTGTGGGGTGACATGTACGCAACATTACCCCTATATGGTACTACTTTGAACGGAAGCTATGTCCGAAAGGGCTTTCAACCCTAGGAAAACATACTCTATTTTATATCATAATATTATCTAAGCTATTTACATGTGTTTATTATATTCTATACATATATATATATATGTATATATATTATATCGTATATATGTCATTATTATTTTTTTAATCGTAAATAATAGTGTATAGTTAAAATAAATTAATAATGCAAATAATTTTAAAAGGATGATTAACAAATTGGAGACAGCCTATTATATATACCAAGGTAGTGTTTGGTTTAACTTTTTGACAACTTAAACCTGTAAAAAAGATGTTATTCACTGCAAGGCTTGCATTTGGTCTATAAAAAAAGATCTTTTTATATCTTTTTTTTACCTTAAATAGAAAGACAAAAAAATTATTTTATAACTAAACAAAAAGAGACGTAGAACTTTATCTTTTTCACAATTTATTTTAGAAAAATATTTTTTAAAAGGATTGTATTAACATTAAATTTTCACCGTTATAGCTTACTCTTGCCTTTTTCTCACTAATTGCACCTACCATCACCCTTTTATCCCTTGTGTTTCTACACTTATCACCATAAACTATTATGACCAATCATTATCGTGATACTCTTCTACTTATTATTATTAAGTGATTCATATTTTCTTTGCTAACGAGGAACCTAGTTATCCAATAAACCCCGACCTATGCGGTGTCCCACACACCACAAGAGCTAGTTAAGTTAAGGATTTCTCAGAAAGAGGTTCAAGGGAAAAATCGAACGTTAGACCTTATCCCCTCATTTACCTCCTACTACTAAGGCAAGGGCCTAATGGGTGATTCATATTATTAAGTCATTTTTGTTATTATCATAGATACGTTTTCTTTAACTTATATCCAAACACTTTATTGTGTAAAAAAGATCCTTTTGCATTGAACGACCAAACAGGTTACCATAAAAAGATACAAAACTTAGATGAACAAATCTCATCGCAATATAAGCTGAAAAAAATAGATTGAAATAAGATGAACGAAAAGCACCTAAAAATTTATGTTAATGTTTGGGGTAGGACCTCATGCTTAATTTAACAACAATTAATCTAAAAGCAATCCCGTGATCAACAAAAAATAAAATCTAAAAGCAATCCAATTATAACTCAATATATCAAAAAAGAATCCAACTATATCTCCTAATAAAAAAATAACCAAACTCTATTTTCTAATTAAAAAATAACTTAACTTTAACTTTCATTAAAAAAAAAACCCAATTCAGTATTTTTTTAAATCAAATTTTTAGAGTTTGATTATTTTTTAGTAGAAAAGTTAAAATTGAGTTATTTTTTGGTTAAAAAATAGAGTTAGAGCTATTTTTGATAGAAAAGTTAGAGTTTAATTTTTTAATTAAAAATATAATAAAATTATTTTTTAATATATTAAGATGTAATTGAGTTATTTTAGATTAGTTATTTTTAATTTATGCTTTGTTTAGCAACAGGGTAATGGAGGGTTAAGAGGGGTAAATAAGGATAAGGGTAAAGAGGGGTAAAGGGGAGGAAAGTAAGGTAATATTTTACCCTTGTTTGGATATGTCAAATTGAGAGGAGTAAGGGTAAAGAGGGTTAAATGAGTTGCCCTTGTTTGGCAATTGGGTAAAGGGGTAAGGATAAAGAGAGTTATAGTTAAAATAAGAATAAAAGTGTCAAAATTTTTAAAAAAATTATCCTTACCCCCCTTTACTCCCCAATTTGAGGTTAAAAAAATTAGAGGTAAAGAGGGATAATGGAAGGTAAAAAATTATCCCCTTTACCCTTCAAATAACTTTACCAAATAAGGGTAGAAAATTATCCCTCTTTAACCTTACTCTTTTTACCCCTCTTTATCCCATTATCAAACAGGGGATTAGGGGAGGATGTGATGGTCGGCGTGAGCTGGGTTCCACAAGACACCCCCCTTATTCTAGCCGTTGGACTTGGATCCCCGTCCCCACAACCACACCGGGCCACGTGTAATCATTGCCACAAATAGATAAATATTAAGGTAATAATATTAGGACAAAATTGTAATGGCTAGAGTAATATCGTCATTTTTCTAGATAATTTTGTGCTATCATTTTTTATAAGTTATATTATTACTCTAATAATAATAATTTTTATCTTAAAATCACATTATTATTTGTTAGTAGTAGTTTTTTGTCTGATAATAACAATATGCAAAAAAAAGTATAGTCTAACGTTACTGATTTCATTATCCAATGTATTTGGTTTTCTCGTCCTGAAAGATAGGATTATCTGATATCTTTTTATGTTTTTAAGAGATATTATTTATTATCACTTTTGATGATTTAGTTGTTTTATTATTTTTTAATATGTACAACAACAATAACAGCAATCGATCCACTGCCTTGAGGGCTCCCGCATAAGAAGGGTCGGGGGAATGATATATAAATTATTTATTTAAAAAAAATTGTCATTCATTTTCTTACCCTAATGATTCACGCATGAAGTCCCCATTTTAACTATTTATTTAAGATAAATCACTATCATTATTCTTCTTCCTTAAGTATGATAAATAAAATTTTGTTCCCCCAAAAAAAAAAAAATGATAACTAAAAGTTCGAGTTTTAACTGTTGACCTAATATATTAGGCTACTGTTTGGAATACGAATTGATTTGTGAAATTATAATCTTAATTTTGATTCCAGCTAGTGAAATTAAAATTCCACTTTTTTGGAAAATTGAAATTCCATTACAATGACTCTCGAGTTTTAAGTTATTGAGTTCGGTTAGCTAGCCATTGGGTCAGATTTAGGTTGAATTGGATCATTTTAGGTTTAAATCATTCGAGTTTTATTAGGATAACTCATATTGAGCTTTAATTAGGAAAGAACATATCATTTTCAAGTCAACTCAGATTCTGAGTCATCTCATGATCTAAAACGAGCCACGGTCGAGCATAACAAGTCTAAATGAGCTTAGATTGAGCTTAAGTGAGCGTGAATAAGGCAATTTTAGTTTAAAACTCGTTGAGCTCTGTTCGAGCTCCATTGAGTCAAGCCAATCTTGAGCCTAAGAGAAGCGTCGAGCCGAGCTAAATATAGATAAGCCAAGTCTTGAACTTGACAAACTCAAGTTTGATTCAACTCATACACACCTGTAGTTTTTGAAGTAGGATTTTGTCATCTTGGACACGTCCAACATGTATTTATTTTAGACGTCTGTTTTGATGTTGAGCATCAAATAATTTCGTTGTGAAACATTTTTGTATGGCATTGATGCCTTAATTATTACAATTTGCGAAGAAAGAATGGTGCCGCTATCCATCGCCCTTGGGGCGATGATTAAGGGTAATTTATTAGCTTTCAACTACCGTTTAGTAGTGCTCTAATCATGTTTATAAAGAAAGAAATCCTCATGTTAATGGTGCTCTAATCATGCATAGGAAGAAAATAAAAAATTTCGTTTTAATATTTGTCTACTTAAATATTAAAAAATGTTACTTGCAGTATATAAATTAAGTAAATAATACGTATTTTCACAAGAAGAAAATCGTTTTTTACGTGAAGGAGAAATTAATCGTCTTTCGGGTTTGCAATCTCGCGTTAATTTCATATGGACGAGATGTGAATCTCATACAAATTTATATATTTAAATTACTTTTCTAAACGAGATAAAGAAAATCTTAAAATAATGTTTTCAATTATTATCAAATTAATTTTCTAAACTAGATAAAAGACAATTTTAAAGAAAAAATATTCCCACTTAAGTAAATACAGTCAAATTAATTTTCTGAACTAGCACCTTGTTTGGTTATTAGGAAGTTAATGCAAGACATTTGAATTCATGTAACGTAGGGGTGTAAATGATTCGAGCTGCTCGCGAGGAGCTCGAATAAAACTCGACTCGAACTCGAGTTAACCGAGTTCGAGTATCTAAAGATACTCGATTAATAAACGAGTACGAGTCGAGTAGTGAACTACACGGCTCGATACTCCATTAAATACTCGACTCGATACTCGAATAAATACTCGACTCAATACTCGAAGTGGTACTCGACCTGTTTAAAGTAGTTCTTGTATATTATTTTCTTTTGAAATGGATGGCTTGTGATATTAATAGTAGAATGAAAGAAGGAAGATTGAATTCCTTGTAAATGATGACATGTTACATTTGTGGTGGAGTGAAAGAACTTGTATTTGGTTTGCTTGTATTTTTTTAAACTTAGGTTTTGATGCGTATTTTCTATTAATATACCGGTGATTTATGATTATATATATTAAAATATAGTATATGTAAGTATTAATAATGTTCAAGTGTATGGAATAATATTATAATGGAGCTAATATAATAATGTTTCTATGCAAAATTAACGAGTATTCGAGTCGAGTAGAGTACTCACTTGAATCAAGTTCGAGTACGAGTTCGAGTACCCAAATAGTTAATCAAGTTCGAGTTCGAGTACTGAGATACTCGGCTCAGCTAGACTTGATTACACCCCTAATGTAAAGTGGGAATTTGAAATTGGCATAACATGGAAAGTGAAAATTTCTTAGCAATTTTCAGTTCTTTCAAAATATAATAACCTACCTAACCACTCTAGGTAAGATCTAACTCTTTTGTTTTTACCTATCTCTCCCAAGAAAATTCTATTTTCTATCGTGACAATCAAATAGTTTTTACCTACTTTTTGAGGAGTTGACACAAAAATTTAATTTTTAAAAAATACAACTGCCTATCGGAATTCAATTCTTGTAACAACCGAACAAGGCCTAAACAAATGAAAATTTGAAAAAAAAAATTAATTAGAAACATTTCAAGAAAAAATACTTAATGAAAGGAAAATGTTTCCATAAAATCAAATGAAATCTAATAAGTAAAAGAATCTGAACATTATAAATATTTAACTAAACATTTTTGGCATAATAGTTTATAGGACTTAATTAATTATCTATTTTTCTAAATTAAGATTTCTCATATAATTAATATTTAATAGCAGTCAAACCCTTTCCAATAACATCACATAATAATTTTAAAACTTAGAGTTATTTATACCAAAAGTTTTTGTACTTTGTTATTGTGTCAATTTAGTCTTTATACTTCTAATTGTGTTAATTTAGTCCTTTTACAATTTATATTGTGTTAATTTAGTCTTTTGGTCAAATTTAAGTTAAGTTCGTTATTGATGTAGTTTTTAAAGGCACAATCATGTTAGATTAAGTAACTTATTACAAATTCACTCACTGACTTAATTACCCCCAATTCATGGCCGAACAATTAAAATTTTATTAATAACTTAACATAAATTTTACTCTAAACATCAAATTGACACAGTAGCGCTTGTATAAGGATTAAATTGACACGATTAAAAATAAAAGGACTAAATTAACATAATGGACAAAGTATAGGGACCTAACTCTAAAAATTAAAGTGGCAACAAATCCACTTTAAACTCCAAACCATAAATGTTGAATACTTCGCTTTAATGAGTAGTATAGTATGTGTATAATAAGCGGTCGGACATAACATCGAACAATTAAACAACTATTTAGGACTTCCAAATTTTAGGAATCTCCAAATTTTTAAAATTATTATTTTCAAAATTATTAATACTAATAAGTTCTGTAACCAAAATTTTTATAATTTATTGTGTATAAAAGATTCCATTTGAAATTTTTTTTTTAAAACCCCAAGAATGTCATAACTTACTCGAGAATGTCACAACCTACCTTGTGTGTGACATGGATGTACAATTACTTGAGTAAAAAACAAATGCATGAAATGCTTATAATAACGCTTTTTTATTAAAAATAACCTAAATTTTAGGTACATAATTTTAAAAAATTACCTAAATTTTTTAATTTTTAGTGTCATGCCTTTATATCAACGCCGTTCACGTTCATTAGTTTTTGCTGACGTGACATATTTAAAAATATTTTTTAAATTTTAAAAAAATTAGTTGTTTAGAAATTTTTTTAATTATTTAAATTATTTTAAATGTAAATTCATATTTTTTAAAATCATTTTCTCTTTTCTTTCAAAAACCGCATTAACGAAAACTAACAGATGTGTAAGACAAAGGTGTGACACTAAATTTTTTTTAAAATTTAGGTATGATATTGAAAATTTAGAAAATCTATTTAATCTTTAAAATCGTACTTAAAATTTAGATAATTTTTAGGAAAAACTTAAAATTTATACATATTTATTTGACAACTGGGTAAAGGGATAAAAAAGGAAATGATAAAATATTATCATACATTTGTTTGGGTATATCAAATTAGAGAGGTAAATAAGTTATATTTATTTAACAATTGAGTAAAAGGACAAAAATAAAGAAAGTCATGGTTAAAAATAAGGATAAAATTATCTAATTTTGTGTAAAATCTTACCCTCTCCCTCTTCACCTCCAATTTAGGAGTTAAAAAATAGGGATAAAAAAAGATAAAATTTTTTTTCCTTCATTTCTCTCATTTATCCCTCTTAAAAAATTATCAAACAAAAGTAAGAATTTATTTACCGTATCCTTTTAACTCCCTTTGCCCATTGCCCGTTGTCACGCGAGGGTAACTAGAACAATAAAGTAAAAGTAACATTTCTAATACTCTAATGGTTCCCGCCTAAGTAGAGTCGAGGTGAATGTACGCAGTCTTTCCTCCTCGGGGTACTACCACCAACTTGAGAGATATAATATGAGTATTTTTTTAATCTTAATACTATTTTTGTTCAAGTACGCTTAACTTCGGAGGTAAGTAGAACAATGTAAATACAAAATCCGACAGGGCAGGGGCCAGTGACACTTTCCAAAATCCGAAAGGACTTTTGGCGCAAAAGCAAACACCAAACGAAAACAATAGGAAGAATTGCATATCAAAATCATTTCATCTGCAATTTTATTTTAATCGATCCAATAAAAGTAAGCAGATCTCTGAATTTGTCTGCTTTCTCACTCTATCTGCTGTTTTCTTGTTTTTTCTCATTGAATTTGTCTCATCTTGTTCTTCTTCTTCTTCTCTATCCTTCCAATTTCAACGTCAATTTTGATTATTCAGAGTAAATAGAGGAAATTTGGAATGTGGGTTTCTTCATTTTGATCTGTTGTTTAATGGGTTTCATTTGGAATTTTGGGATTGGTTTGGTTTCTGGGGTTTGATGGAGAGTAATTTTGGGTGTTTGCTTGCGGAAGGGATGATTTTTCTCTGTTGATTGATCTAATCTGCAGCAATAATTTCAGGTATTCCTTCTTCTGTTTTCGAGTTTTTTAGGTTGGGGGTTATTCGAAAATAACCTTTTTATAGGATAGCATCCCGTATGAGTAAGGTTGCGTACAACTTACCTTCCTTAGATCCTTAAAGTTGCGTATGTGTTACCCCTCTTAAAACCTGCCTTGGCTGCACCCTTTTTCAGGTAGTGGGTTGTTGTTGTAATTGTATAGATAATTTTGGGTTAAAATTGTCCTTCATGGATAATTTTTGGCATAAAATTGATATGTATCTAGAGTAATAGGATAGCCAAAAAAAGAGTGGAGCGGACCTGACTTGAGGAAAGGGGCAGACTCTGTATATAGAGATCGCGAATTGTATTACAAACCCAAATTGTGGTTCAATTTTTTTTTTAATTTTACTAGGTCAGAGGTCTAATGCATAGAGTTAACATATACAAAGTTTACAGAGTTAGCATATACGAGGTTCACGTGTAAACCCATGCGAGGTTTTATCCTAAAATTAATAGGCATTAGAAGGAGTAGCTTGCTAGACTTATATGTTGCTTTCTTCTCTCAGAATTCCAATATGGGATATTCTAACTACATTCACAAGTGAAGTTCCATTTTTTGGTTTATATTTTCCCTGTCATATCTAGGGACCTATTGTTACTTGTTATTTGTCTATATATATATATATATATATATATATTGTTACTTGATATAGCACAATGCTATATCTCAACATTGTTTGGGAGATACAGTCTTTGACCTTTGGTTATGGAATCGCTTGGATTTGAGGGTAATTGTGTACCAAAAATGTGATGGAAATGTCTTGAGTACAAAAAATGCGGAACTTTAAAGTCAAGATCCATGATTTCTAATAGAACTTTTGTTAAGCACTTCACATGTGAATATTGGAACAACGTTTCAATAAAAAATAAGATTAACACGTAAGCCTATGAGTTATGTCATTTAGTAATGATAGGTTATGGATGTATCACTTTGTTTTATATATGGATCTTACCTGTCTAACTATTTTAGCCAAACTGGCTAAATGAAACTTCACATGGTATCACTAAGGAAGTGTAGTGGGCTTCTAAATACCAATTGGTTTTATATGGAACCTCACTTTGAATTGTTTGTGGAACTCAAATGCCAAGCTTGAATTTCTCAAACTTCACATCCTTTCTCTAAGAAATTCAGAATATGTTCAGAACAATAAGATGCACTAAAGATTATTCTTATACATACACTAAGTGATGTAGCATACAATCTAACAGTTAAAATATGACTATACTTTATATTTCTTCTCATCAAGTATGACAAAGCCATTTAATGTACGTACATCGAGCTGTTGGAGTTGTAGTGGTTAGTCTACCTACCCCCCAAACAAGAGGTATTGGGTTCATGCTCTTTTCTCACATCGTCCCGATAGTTGGTGTCCTTATTAAAGAAAATGTTGTATCCTCCTTAGCATTGTAAAAAAAAATGTAAATACAAAAAGGAAATCCTTAGTGTATGTATATTTACTGTTATTATGTCCATTAGACAAGCCATATTCGTTGGGTTCTCTATGCTTTGATGCAGTAAATGCGTAATGGCTGCAAGAAGTATCTCCTTGGGTCCCCAAGATGCTGATGTAGCGGCTCTAAAAGATACCCTTCATGCTCAACAGGAGCTGCTGCAGAGGCTCTATAACGAGCTAGACGTGGAGAGAGAATCCTCTGCTACCGCGGCTGATGAGTCCCTCTCCATGATCTTGCGTCTGCAGGGGGAAAAATCTGCCATGAAAATGGAGGCGAGTCAATATAAGAGGATTGCAGAGGAGAAGATGTACCATGCTCAAGAGACACTTGAGATTTTCCAGGATCTAATCTACCAGAAGGAAATGCAAATTGCCTCCTTGGAATTTCAAGTCCAGGCTTACAGGTTCAAACTCGTAAGTCTCGGATGTGAGGATTTGGGTGTCTGTGAAATGCAATATCCGGAGAACATTTTGTCTAGGAGGACCATACTTGGAGTTGCAGGGGACACGAGTTCACAACGCAGGGTAAAACGAGGCAATTCCTTGCCTCCATTTCCACTCAAGGATGAGCTAGACGCACTAAGTAGGCGAGTTTCTATTGAAAGTGGCCAATCTGTTGAATCCACCCCCAAAACAGTAGAAGAAATCAAGGACATGGAACTTGGTCCTAGGGAGAACCCTTCAGGTCGGGACTTCAATTATTGGGAGCGGATCAAGAAGTTAGATGAAAGGGTAAGAGAGTTATCTCATTGTAAGGATTTGGTTAAAGATGTGACGCCTGTCAGTGCAAATGGGTCCTCTCCGTCTTCTTCATTGCGTTCTCCGACAAGCCCAGCTTCTATTTCTGATGTGATAAAAGAAGAATCTCCCATGTCAATGAAAGACCTCGGACACCCTGAGAAGAAAGTGATTGATAAAGCAAGAGCAGATTTTGGTTGTTCTACAAGCGTTCAAGATATCTTTGAAGTACCACAAATCACTTGGCAAGTCGGTTTTCAAGAGAAGTGTAGGCTGAACCTTGGGGATGAAATTGTCAAGTCAGATGTAAAAGAGAACAATTGGGAAAGAAAATCATCAGTGTCTCCTGGTAGCGACAAGTCAATGCTCTCCCCAGATAGCGATAAAGAACTATGCAGATCGAGAGATGGAGCAACAACTGAGCGTCGATTGCTCATTAAGCACCCAACATATGCTGTTGCTGACTTTGAACTTCAGCAGTTTAATAGAAGACTGAAGAGACTCGAGGACGAGAGATTAAGACCAAGGCAAGAAATTAGTGTTGAGCGAGGAGACGGAGAAGAAGTGAGATTGTTGAGGGAGATCATAGAGAAAGTAAACTCAATACAGGACGAGATAATGACCTTGAGACCAAAAAAGCCACCTCCACTAGAACATCCAGCGATGGTTTCACTTCAAGAGGTATTTCTCTTCAGATATAATTAGTTTTAGTATCTAGAGATTAACAGCTTTACTAATCTAGTTCTTTTACGGCTTGACCATCGAATGAGGTCGAGGCCATTACATACCGGAACCGTCATTATGTAAAGGATTTTGAGCTAGATGTTATGTGGTTCGTGATTAGACAATAATACTATAGTCTTAATAATGCATTATATATTCTATTACTTATTAAAACATGTATATAAATGCATTGGCATGTTAAAGTTATCAAAAGGGTTAAAAATTAATGATCGTATTATCGTTCATTCAATTTGTGCACTAACAAAAGGCTTAAAGCAATTTACACTCCCTTTTAAGAAAAACTCAGTGGACCACTGCAACTTGCTACGTAACAGCACCTCGCCTTTGCAATACAGTGACACAAGTCATACGACCGTGAACTGAATGTAATTCGATGGTGTTGTGTTGTGTCTTGAATTTATATATCTCGATTAAGAAATGCAGTCCTATCAAGAAGAGATCTAGTTCCATCTTTACCTATGTATATGTTGTTATGTGCATAAATCAGTTATATCCCTTCTTTTAGATTTCTTAATGGATTGTTTTCCCACCTACGGTTTTCACACAAATCTATATTATTGTTTTCTCTTTCTCGCTTCTCTCAATTTCTTTTAGATGTATTCTTTTACATCTAAATCAAATCCAATTCTTGGGTATTTACTCAACATATGGCCTCCACTATGTGGATTTGTACTTCATTCCCTTATACCGTTCATAGGTGGGATGATCTTCTGATGATTTTTGCTTCACTTCATGTAACAGGCAATGTTGGGCTTTTGGCTTTAGTCTCATGTTTATGTTCATATACATTGGTTTGTCAATTTGGAGCTGATACATGGCAAGGGTGCTAAACACAGCGTTGTGTGGGGGATTGTCAAAGAGATTGTGCTTCTTTTGGAAGAAGAGCCATGAAGGCATTTACAGATTGGATTTCTTTGGAGTTGCAAAGGTGTGTCATTTATCTTGTATAGAGTGCACAGCACATGAAGTTGTTTATTTTGTATCTTCTGACACATATACCATTGTCATTGTTTGTATTTGTCTTTTTTATCTTTTTGGAATTTGAGTAAATATGGGCTTTTGTAATGGTTTATAACAACATATTTGTGGTCATAGTGAAGCAAGCTAATTGCCATATTTTTGGGTCACGGAATGTTGTATATACGACAAAAACTTACTATTACAGATTCTATATTTGAGTCTATATTATAGATCTTACAAACGGCATCCTGAAGGAGTAAGGTATGTATACCCTACCCCCCTACCCCCCCCCCCCCCCCCCCCCCCCCCCCCGGGGCAGAACCCTGCATTGGCGGGAGCCCTTTGAGGCATTAGGTTTGTTGTTGTTGTATTAAAGTCCTAGTGCCATTTGGTTTAATGATATAACCTCACTCGGGTAGATGGGACCATAGTGTCTACTCCTTGGGTGGGTTTCAAGCTGATGGTATTACAGTATATTGGCGGTTCAAGGCCCTCACTTGAGAGACCAAGAGCTTAAGAGGAAAGGTATTGTTTGAGGTGAGAGAGTGCGGTTGAATTGGACGGGTGCTTGAAGGAGACTCTCATGTAAAGGAACTGTTAAGGACTCTACGTATAAGTTTAGTTACGAAGTCCTACATTGGAAGTATGGCAAAAAAGAGGTCAACAAATAAATATAATAGATCTCACACGCCAACTTATTGGGCAAGTTTTTAGCCCGTTGAGACTTCACATGTTTCATTTATATCTGTTATAAGGAGCCCAAAGCTGAATGTAATATGGATGTTACTTGGTGTTTTTTTTCCTTTGCCACAATCATAGACATTTTTGTTGTTCCCGCTTCCATGAACTTTGCTGCAAAGAAGGTATCAACTACTCAGTTGGTAAAGTTCTTGGGAGATGGTGCTCGACGTTTCAGCTTGAATCCCGCCTTCACCATAGGAAAGGGCTACTCCCTTGTGCGGCCTATGTAGCTTCTTTATTGTATGTAAAAAAATCAATGCTGTAAAAATGCTTCTCGCTCTTAATGAGATATGGAGTTCTAGAGTCACCCATCCTGGTTTTCCTTCTACATAACATCTAATGCTTTGAGTTCCAGTTCGACAAATGATCAAATCAATGTAAGCTTTAAGTTGCCACACTAGTGGATCTATGACATATTATTGAACTTAGCACATTAGTCGTATGCAGTGTTCGTATACGAAAAACCCATTTTGAACTTTCGGTTTAGTTGGTACCTTGACATGGAAATACGGGTACAGAGCTTGCCGGGCTAGAGCTCATCAAGCTTGAGGCTTGGCTCGTTTAAATTTAGCTTTGCTTGGGCTAGGCTTGAAGCTTGACGAGCTTGGAAACTTAAAGCTCGAGCTTGGCTGAGCTCAATCAGACTTGTTTGGGCCTGTCTTGGGCTCGTGTCATTTAGGCTTAAAATTGGCTTGGTTGGACATATTTAAACTAATAAATTATATTAAGATAGGCTTGCCAGCCTACAAGCTCGAGCTTTATTAGGCTCGTGCTTCGCTCGATAAGCTAAACAAACCGGCTCAGCTCTGCTCCAGCTAGAAACGAGCCGAGTATTTTAAGCTTTATGACAAGCTGGCTTCTGAGGGCTTGTGAGTTAGATCGGCTCATTTACATCCTTACATGGGGCCAGTCTTTTTGATAAGAGGTCTCGACTTCGAATACAACAGTCCCCACTAGTAATACCAAATCAATTCTTGCACAAGGTATAATGTCAATATGTGAACTTTCCATGCTTCAAGCCTAGTCAATGTTCACATGATCGGACATGTAAGTATATTCAAACCAATCTTGGTTCTTCACCTAAAAATTTAATTTGTTGAATAGTTGGTTCCTTGACATGTTGATAAGGCGTCTGACTGCTCTTGTATTTTCTTTCTGTTCTGGTTTACTGACACACAGCAGTAACCAACAACTTTACTGATGCATTTTATCTGGGATAAGCACTCCATTTGCCACTTCATTAAATTCCCTTAAAAATTCAACAGATCCTGGCATGATTCATTGCTTTGTATTGATGGTTATGAGTATATGCTAGGCAAAATACCCAAGATCAGGATTCGATTTAGATACCAATTTATTGATATGAGAGAAAATGAGGAGAAGGGGGAAAGAAACACAACAATAACACAGTGATTTATGTGGAAAACCTCAAATAAGGGAAAAACCATGTGCAGAAGGATGAAAGCTTCACTAGATCTAGAATGGAGGATTACAGACGCTCAAGCTTACCAACTCCCTCTACCGGAAAAAGCCCTACAAAGAAATATATATATAGTAAGGACAAGATAACAAAACCCTATAAGATGACATATATACTAACCCTACTCGAAAAATAAGATCCATACAGTCTCGGGCTCAAAGGGCCCCATCCCTTCGCTCCACCACGAACCTCCGCTTCTAAATCAAAACTAAAAGTTCGAGACACAGCAAATCTTCCATAGATGCTTGCTTGCTTTTGCGTTTGCTTTTGCTTAGATGCTTCCATGCTTGTCATGCTCTCCGTGCTTCCATGCCCTTCTCGTTTTTCAGGTTGGGGGTCCTCGGAAACAGTCTCTCATTAGAGTATCCCCCTGATAGGGTAAGGCTGCGTACATCCTACCCCTCCCAGACCCTGCGCACGTGGGAGCCCTTGTGACACTGGGCCTGTTGTTGTTGTTGTATCATCCATGATTGCAAAGCTTCATTCGGATATGATAACTTGATTAGGCCATGTACAAGTGATGTAAAACTAGGATTTATTCGAGTGCTTCTATTCCTTAACCATTAATTGTTGCATAAGTTTGTGATAATTTGATGTTAAACCCTTGTCGATAGTTTTGCTTAGAAGAGCAATCTAGAGCATAAGGCCTCGAGTCTACACGACGTTACACCATTTTCGTTGACAAACTATATGATCCAGTACAATTTTATTTGATTTAGTATTTATCTTATCTTATTTTTAGAAAATAGTTTCCTATTTGAGTTAACATCGATATTATCTTATTTTATCACATGTTCATGTTTCTAAAATAGCCTCTTTATAATGACGAGGGTAAACACCTATACACCTAACCCTCTTAAACCCTACTTTGGCGGAAGTCTTGTGCAGAGCATCGTTTCTTAAGATTATGTTCGAATTTTCAGACTACTTGCCCTAGTAGTAGTTTTTTGAGGTGGACAATTCAACCAATATCCCATTGACATGGTGCTCTGTGATGCCGTTTGCTAGAACTTAGAGGCTCAAAACAAGTTTGATTAGTGGGCCTTGTATTGGTAACTGAGGTATCTAAGCCAACTTAAACTACCTCAGGTAATCCACTTTAGATTATAATACGGCTAATATGTTGGTTCTCTATATTATATATATATGTATCATCCATAAGTTTTTATTTCTCCATTTGTGAACTAATTTTCAAAATGAGCCCTTAACAAATTGAATACTCTAAGGGTCTTCGATTTTGTTTAAAAACTATGGCTTCTTTTTTTTTTTTTTCCCTTTTAGAAACAGGAACAATATTGTTTGTGTTAGAGTATATTTGTATAGTGGGTTATATTTGTATATGAATCAAGCCTAATGGGGTTTCCATATCTGTAATTAATATTCTATGTAAACATTATAAATATACGAGAGGGCTCCTATTCTAGGAGTACCAATTATTCCCCACACTTACCTTTCTACATGGTATCAGAGCTAACCCTAGCTTTCTCGTAAAAATAAGGCAAACCCTAGCCGCCATCCCTAAACCCTAGCCGCCACCACTAAACCCTATTCTCTCTAGCCGGCCGCTGCCACCCCTCTTCAACCATTGGCTCTCCCAACTCCAATGGCCGACACCCACTCTTCCACCACCGGCTCTCCCACCTCCATGCCGCCTTCCTCCTCTGGCGGCCCGAATTCCCCAAATCTCCCCACACCGTTTAGTATCTCCAACATTCGACAACATATTTCTTCAACTTTGGATCTCAATGATCCGTCTACATATCTCATTTGGGGCCGGTCCTTTCTTTCTGCCTGTCGTGGTTATGCTGTGGATGATCATCTAGATGGCACCTCCTCTCAACCACTTGCATCAGATCCTCTTTATCGTTATTGGAGACAGGTTGATAACCTTTTGATTTCCTGGATACTAGGTACTATCTCTCCCGATCTTGCTAATGCTGTGTGTGGCACTGACGATGATGTCACGGCTGCGACCCTTTGGGGCTCTATCACCCGGCTTTTTACTGATTTTGCACAATCCCGTCAACTGCAATTTAAACGTGAATTAACTAATATAAAGAAAGGTAATCTCTCCATGTTAGCCTATCTCACCAAAATTAAATCCCTGGCTGATAACCTAAAATCTGTTAATATCTCTATCACTAATGTTGATATGGTTTTAGCCGCTGTGGACGGTCTTTCTGAGGAAAAAGATTTCAATGTTGTGTGTACATCTATTACGTCTCGTACTCCCTTTCCATCATTTATTGAGGCTCGGTCCATGTTGATGAATGAAGAATCTCGGACTAAGAATACCGGTACCCGTAATCAATCCGTTCTCCTCGCAGCAGGTACACCACCGGCTTCACAGCCGCCTTCTCCAACGGTCCCGGTGGCGCCAGCCATACAGACACCACCGCAGCAGGCACCAACCGACCAGCAGCAGCAGGCTCTTCATGCTCACCAACAGCAGCCTGGTTATGGGAATCCGTATGGTAATGGTCGCGGTAATGGCCATGGTCGTGGGGGTCGCGGCAATGGTCGTGGTCGGGGTAAAAACAATCGTGGTTATGCAAATCCGTGGATGCCGAATATGTGGGCTCCGAATTTTAGGGGAATGTCGTACATGCCGTTTATCCCGCAGTTCAACATGCCATATCAACCTCCCTCCTTTGGCTCTGGTCCCTCGGGTGGTAACGTCTCTAACACACAATTTCATCCTGCAAATAATGTTTATACCACTGGTTATGGCTTCTATCCAGGTTTTGATGCAAGTCAGTACTTTCCACAATCTTATTCCATTCCTACCCTTGACCCTTCTTGGGTCATGGATAGTGGGGCCTCCTCCTACATGACAGGTATCCTAACGTCTTTATCTCCATATACTGGGTCTGATAAAATCTTAGTTGGTAATGGTGCTTGCCTTCCTATTGCTGGTACTGGATCTTGTTTCATATCTACTCCTGTAGGTCGATTTGTTCTAAATAACGTCCTTTTTGTCCCTGGTCCCTCCAAAAATTTTCTTTCCGTTCGTCAATTTTGTTCAGATAATAATTGTCTTCTTGAATTTGATTGTTTTGGTTTTTCTGTCAAGGATCCTAAACTGAAGTCAACCATCATCCGCTGTGTCAGTCCGGGGACCTCTCTTTACAATACCAGGATCACCACCTCTCACTACATCGTTCGTCGCTTCCCGAGTCTCCTCTTCTCTTTGGCACCGTCGCTTAGGCCATCTAGGAGGGCCATTTTGACATCATTAGCTAAGCATAAATTTATTTCCTGTTCCAGTCCTATAGAGTCCAGTTTGTGTCATGCTTGTCAATTAGGCAAGCATAGTCATTTACCTTTTCAGAAGTCTGTTTCTAGTACTACGCGTACCTTGGACATTATTCATTCTGATGTATGGACATCGCCTGTCCTTAGTTTCAGTGGTTATAAATATTATTTGTTATTTTTGGATGATTATTCTCATTTTGTGTGGATTTACCCGATGCGCTCCAAATCCGATGTGTTTGATTTATTTCTCCAATTTCGGGCGCTTATACTAAATCAATTTGGTTTGGAAGTCAAACAATTTCAGTGTGATAATGGGACTGAATATATTAACCGTGACTTTAATGCACTTTTTGTACAACGAGGGAATCTTAGTCGGGTTTCATGTCCTCACACATCCCAACAAAACGGGAAAGCTGAGCGTATGCACCGAACTATTGGAAATATGATGCGTTCTCTCCTCTTTCAAGCTTGTATGCCTCTGGAATATTGGGTTGAGGCTGTTTTGGCTGCTACTCATATTGTCAATTTATTACCCTCCACTGCTATTAAGAAGAAGATTCCATATCAACGTTTGCATAAACAAAAGGTTCATTATGATCACCTTCGTGTCTTTAGTTGTGCCTGCTATCCTAATTTAACTGCTATTGTTCCACATAAACTTACACCTTGTTCTACTTTATGTATTTTTCTGGGGTATCCGCCGAATCACAAAGGGTACAAATGCTTAGATCTTTCCACTAACAAAGTCATTATTTCGAGACACGTTGTGTTTGATGAAACAGATTTTCCTTTTGCTCGGTTGGGTAATTTCTCTCAGGAAACGATGACTCGTCTTCGTCAGGTGTTCTCATCACCTCTTGCTTCTTGCCCTTTCACCGGTACGGCTCCGGTCCCGCTCGCCCCCATGGCTCTGCTTGCTTCCGCACCAGATTCCGGCACCTCAGCCGCTACGCACCCAGCCGCGGCTTCACCGGACCATGACCGGCAGCCTGGCTCGCCCCCGGTGCCCGCCATCCCTGCTTTATCGTGCCCGACCCAGGGTGATTCCCGTTCCCTTCATCCTATGGTCACCCGTTCTAGAGCTGGTATTGTGAAACCTCTTCTTAAACCTTCTATGATTGCTCATTCTATGTTGCCCGAGGTTCCCTTCTCTTATAAGCAGGCACTTACAGATCCGAATTGGAACACCGCAATGCTTGATGAATATAATGCTTTCATTCGTAATCACACATGGGATCTTGTTCCTCCCCCTGCTCATGGTAACATTGTTGGTTCTAAATGGGTTTATCGTATTAAGCAAACTTCTACAGGTGAAGTGGAACGATACAAGGCTCGCTTGGTTGCACAAGGTTTCACACAAAGCTACGGTATTGACTATGGTGAAACTTTTAGTCCTGTTGTTAAGCCCGCTACAGTTCGCACAATTCTCGCTCTAGCCACCTCTCGTCGGTGGCCCATTCATCAGCTTGATGTTAAGAATGCCTTTTTCAATGGATATCTCAGTGAAGAAGTTTATATGAAGCAACTTCCTGGTTTCATCAATTCACAGTTCCCTGATCATGTTTGCAAGTTAAACAAGTCTCTTTATGGTTTGAAGCAGGCGCCCCGGGCATGGTATACTCGCTTTGCTACCTTTCTACACACCCTTGGCTTCACCGGCTGTAAGTCTGATTCATCTCTTTTTGTCTTACGTCGTGGAAGTGATATGGCCATACTGTTAGTTTATGTGGATGATATAGTCCTTACTGCATCCTCTCCTACGCTTCTTCAAGCTATACTTCGTTCTCTACATTCTGAATTCGACATGACAGATTTGGGTCGCCTTAATTATTTTCTTGGGATCTCGGTCACTCACTCTTCAGATGGTCTTTTCTTATCTCAGTCCAAGTATGCTCACGATTTACTTGATAAGACTAACATGCTTTCCTGTAAGCCTGTGGCTACACCTACAGATTCCAAGTCCAAACTTTCAATAGATGATGGTGACCTCATGTCTGACCCTACCTTATATAGATCTACGGTTGGTGCTCTTCAATATCTCACTTTCACTCGTCCCGATATCTCTTATGCTGTGCAACAGGTGTGTTTGTTTATGCATGCTCCACGTTTACCTCATTAGATGGCAGTAAAACGGATTCTTTGGTACATCCGGGGCACCCTTGATTATGGCTTAACCGTGACCCCTTCTCGTGTGGACCAACTTGTGGCATACTCTGATGCAGACTGGGCTGGCTGTCCTGATACTCGCCGTTCTATATCTGGTTTTTGTGTTTTCCTGGGAAGTAACATTATTTCTTGGTCCTCTAAACGACAGCCTACCGTCTCCCGTTCCAGCGCCAAGGCCGAGTATCGGGCGGTAGCTAATGCCATCTCTGAGTGTTGCTGGCTTCGATCTCTTCTTGGTGAGCTTGGTCTTCTTCTCCCACGGGCTACCCTACTCTATTGTGACAATGTCTCCGCTATGTACTTGTCCACCAATCCTGTGCAGCATGCTCGCACCATGCACATTGAGATTGATATTCATTTTGTTAGAGAACGCGTCCACATGGGTCTTGTTCGGGTTCTTCATATTCCTTCGTCACAGATCGCTGACATCTTTACCAAGAATCTCCCACGGCAACTCTTTCTTTTGTTCAGACACAACCTCTGCATTCGTTTATCTCATGCTTCGGTTGAGGGGAGATGGTAGAGTATATTTGTATATGAATCAAGCCTAATGAGCTTTCCATATCTATAATTAATATTCTCTATAAACATTATAAATATACGAGAGGGCTCCTATTCTAAGAATATCAATTATTCCCCACACTTACCTTTCTACAGTCTGGTTGTTTCTATTTATGGTGCTTTTTAGAAAAGATAAACACTATTTTTAAAGTTGGAAAAAGGTATTTTTAAAAAGGTGTTCGTAGTTTGTAATCCTCCTATTTTATCCACCGTCGCCTGCTTGCTGCAGCCTGCCAACGCCCACGTGCTGCCTGTCACTGGCGGCCCAGGCAAGGCAACCGCTGCCGCCATCCACTAACCTCTCTTGCTATCGTTCTCTCTTTTGTCCTAACACTGTTTTAAGAAAATTAAAAACTATTTGTGAAAAACAAAGAACTAAAACATAAAACAAAACCGAATAAACCCTATGTAACTGTTTTCGTTGCTTGGGGTTCTGACCGGCTGTGAGGTTATGGATGTTATTATCAGAAACCTTTTTTAAGTTTATGTAAAGTTTGATTTATTTAAAGCAAGTGGATGGAGCAACATTTCTCACAATGATTTACAAAAATCCCAACTTCACTTCACAAGACCTGTCGCCTCACTCTTCAAGATTAGTTTAAATGGAAAATTGCATCTAAATTCTCCCGAGCATATTTGGTATCGTTTTTTGTTTGCAGTTTTTGATATTTTAAAAACTGAAATCTATCTCTCGAAAATGAATTTTTCTTTTCTTTTTTGGTTTTTTGTTTTTGGGTTTTTCTTGATTTGAGTGAAAACTATTTGCTGCTACAAGATTTGCTTGAGCGGAATACTACGATGTAATTATTGAACATATTTAGTATTGTTTTGGTTTGAAATTTTTGGTATTTAGGAACTAAAAGCCATATCTTGGGAACTTTTTTTTTTTTCCTTTTTTTGGGTTTTTGTTTCTAGGTTTTTTCTAATTTGTGTGAATTAAAAAATAAAAAAAAACCATAAACAAGAAAAATTATTATTAAACCCGGCTTTTAATTTCTCAAAAAGTAAAAATTACAAACAAAAAGCGACACCAAATAAATTATTGTCAAATTTTGTTTGGCTACACACTAGTCCAAAGAATTTGAAAATGAAAACATATGGCTTGCAAGTTGGCCCAAAAGCTTATCAAATGATAATTATTTAATGCGAGATAATTATCTGTTAGGAGCTTGAGTAGCTTGGCTCAATAACTTACTTCTGCAATGAGCTCGGCTTGATAACAAGCGACCTGGCTAGATTAGACTGATAAGCGGAGTTAAGTTGAATATCAAGCATGCAATTATTTTATTGAACGGAGTTTTTTGCAAACTTGTTTAAGGATTGGATTGAACTCAAAATTGCTCATAATTATCAAGCTCGTGTTTAAACAAGAGATGCTGGGCTGGACTTGTTTACATGCCTATTTTTCTTCCAAATACGAATATGGGTAGTGTCAAAATGCTCAGCCAAGGTATGGATGGCTTTTTCGTTACTCCCAAAGATTAATCTTTAAGCCTGTTTGGCCAAGTTTCTTTTCTTCAAAAAAATGTTTTTTCTTATAAAAAAAAAAAAAAAAAACACTTTATCCAGGAGTAGAGGGTATTTGACCTACTAAGAAAAGTGTTTTTCAATAAAAGTAGAAGTTGTTTTCTGCTTTTAAGCAGACTTAGAAAAATAGTGCTTCTCATTAAAAGTATAATAGAAGTAAAAATTTAAAACTTTTCAGACAAAAATACCTATATCTAATGCACTTTTGTAGAAACCGTTTCTACAAAAAGTGTTTACGAAAAGATAGTTTATTAGTGTCGCTATATCTCGACCACACAATCAAATCATTGATCGTGACCATCCTACCATGCTTGCAGTGATGATGGAAATGGGTGTCACAGATGTTACATATATAATGAGTTGTGGCAATTGCGTTAGTTTCGTTTTCAAAGAACACAAATGATATTTCAGTCCTGTATTGGCAAAAATCTAACTGAACAACAACAAACCCAGTGCCTGCAAGGGCTCCCGCAAAAGCAGGGCCTGGGGATGTAAATGTACGCAGCCTTCCCCCTTCAGGGGGCTACCCTGAAGAGAGGCTGTTTCCGAGAACCCCCAACCTGAGAGACGGCTAAAATCTAACTGAATACTTATATAATCATCATAGTTGATGCTTCTTTGATGGTTTTCAACATAAAAATATAATTATAAGTATGTTTTCAGCGTATAAAATATGACATATTTTGCTATTGTAATAGTCAATCGCATAATGGTAGCTGAAGGGTTCTTGCGCTTCTTATCGATCTTTATTTGATTCCATAATTTCGTTAACAAATCACTGGAAAGACTTGACGCAACACCATCTGAGGAAAATATCTGTGATTTGTCTTTGTATAAATTGGATATTGACCCTATTAGGGGTGTAAATAAGCCAAAAGCACGTCATTGAACTTGAAAGATCAGCTTGTTTAAAGCTCAAGCCAAGCCAAGTCGTCTCGTTTAGCTGAATGACCCGAGCTTGAGCCCAGTGAAGCTCAAGCTTGTAGGCTTGCGAGCTTAAAGAAGCCTTAATGAACTTATTTTAATACAATTTATTATCCTAATTATTGCCTGAGCTAGCCAAGTTTGAGCCTCGACAAGTTGAGGTCAAGCATAAATGAGTCTAAATGAGGCGAACTTAGCTTGAAGATCAGGGAGTTGTATTTGAGCTCAATGGAGCAAGCTTGAAGTTCCCAAGCTCAGCAAGCTTGGAGCCGAACGCGATCTAAACTAAATGTTGATGGGTTGATCCTCGAGCCTGACATGCTCATGCTCTGCTCACTGGCTCCGCAATACACACCTAAACCTCATCGTGATAGCATGCATTTTATTGAAGCAGAAGAGGGATAGAAACCTCATACAGTATAACTTTATACCTTCCTTTATATGGTGTTATATTTCAATGACAGGTACTACCTGCTATGTTACTCAGACTCGGGTACGAGAGTCGTATATAAGGATGTAAATCAAGGTCAGAGTTGTTACTTCTTTAAGATCTTCGTATGTTTTTTCCTTTCGGTCTAATTGAAGTGTCAAAATATCATAGCAATATCTAGATATATTTATCCGATAAGAGTAGTTTAAGATAGGATGTAGAGTCGAAGACAAGAGATTACAATATATGGCTAAGAAGAATTTATAGCCATTAATGTGGATGAACATTGCTTCTCTAAAGTCAATGTATGTCCCCAACACCGGTGTAACGGGACCGAATGGAACTCTGGCCATGGTTAACATGATGCTAAATACTATAGTGTAATTTAGAGTGATGGATTAGAATGCGCCTCTATCTTTTCTCAATAAGGAAACAGTATGGAAAGGAAAAATCCAAAAAAAAGAACGCGAGATTTTTTTTCCCCCGTATATTTTTTAGGTCAGACCCAGTTATTTTTCTGAGGAATTTCTATGCTCTTGGTCTAGTTCAACAAGGAGTTCTCCATCCAAATGGGTAATTTTGTACGTAACTCAAGGAATCAACTATCCCAAAAGCTTAAACTGATAGGTAAAGATTTGGAAATGGCTTTACACTCACACTAACGTCCCTTGCGCTTGAAGGATGAATGCGCACAAACCCACCTCATACCTTATGCTCAGCTCAGTTCAGTTATATTAATATTGAGAGCGAAGGTTATTGGGAATAAAACTCTCGATCTTTCGGTCAACAAATTTCTAACACCATGGCTGCGTTTAGTTGTTTTCTGTCCGGAAAATACTTCTCCTAAAAAGATATTTAACTAATAGTTATTTTTCCTTAAGATTTTATTTTGTTTCAAAAAGGAGACCGATTTTGTTATATAAATTTCTATATGAATCATGTTTGATCCATTTGAAGTCGATTTGAGACTAGAGGTGTAAAATCAAAATGGAAAAGGTTTTCCCTTTCCTAAAAGAAAGCTTCATTCCCTTTCTTTGAGATGAAGTAATCTCCTACTCCTTTAGGGTCGAGTAGAGATTTTCTCTGTAGGCTATTTTTACCAATTATTCAAAAAAGAAAATTATTGAAATAGGATGGAAACTATTTCTGCCAAACAGAGCCCACGTTAAGGAACCAACTATCTCAAAAATTTTAGCTAATAAATGAAGATTCAGTAATGATTTTATACTCTAACAGTAATGGATAGCCACTTTTCATGCCATTATGGCGATCATGAATAAATGATCTTAGAATGATAGCATTGACCTCAGTGCATCTCATAAAATCCATACAAAAAAAAAAAATCCCTTTTCTGGCCAACTTCACAGTGATGCATAATTTGTCAGTACCCTATAGAAATAAGGCTACGTATATCTTACTTCTTCAGATCCTGATATAACGGGATCCTGTATGAGGCACTAGGTAAAGGGAGATTTGTGAATATTTTTTAAGAGAAGGGGTCAAGTGAAGATTTTTTGTTCCGTTTTTATGAATGGTAAGAAGTCCAATTGGGTTGCACAAGGGGACAATCCTTCCCTGGTCTTGGGTACCGGCCCCAAATGCTTTACCAAGCTAGCTAACACCTTGTAACGAAGATATTTTTTATGATACAGTTTAATGGGATACTTTGATCCATATAACCTACCCTTATCTAGTCGGAAAAAAGGGTATTTTTTTCATTGTAAATTGATTGATTGAAGGAGACACTGTTAAGCTATTTTTGCTCTAAAATCGAACAATAGTCGGTGTAGAATAGATTTTGAGCTAGTTACTATGCGATTTGTCTCTATGCAACGATCGTGTTTTATCAATCTTTTTAATGCATATGTATTGTATTTTATTCATTAGAACAATAATATTGACACACTTATAAGTTAAAAACAATAAAAAAAAACATGTAATAAAATTAATGATTGCATGATCTTCTGCAAATATTACGCTTAAAAGTCGCTTAAGTTGCCTAAAAAATCTAACACGTGGTCAGTCTCGAGATTTTAGGGGTTCAAAGCAAGTTTTGACAAATGAGCCCCTTTCTAGTAACTATGGTGTGCAAACTAGGTTAAGCAAACCTCGAACAATTCACTTTATATTATCATACTTAATATATGTGTCATTTACATTATATATACACACATACATTAATCATGTATCCCACATAGATTCTTATTTCGCAAATTTTGATTCGTAATACGCAGTAGAAGAAAATTGATAATAAAACTAATTCTTAAAAGGGTCCTAAGGAACTGCTTCTGTTACGTCGAGTCTTGACCAGACCTAATATAACGTGGTCATCACAACCCATCATGTAACATCGAGAACATTCCGCTTCCGCAATCTCTCACTTTGCAAATTGATAATAGAATAATACATTAGGGTTCACCCTGCATAATCTGATCCAAAGCTAGTGAGTTGGGTGGATTTGTCCCTCCATTGGTTTCCTTGCTTTGTTGAATACACATAGAAGGTAGGCAAAAAGACAACTTTTAGTGCATTTCTATTGTGTAAACCATTTTCTACTAATTAATTCATTATTTGCTAGGGACACATGTAGGTATAGGCTATGGAAACCTATACTAGTCGACCACAACTAGCTCAATTGGTAAAGTCCCTGATAGGTTGTACCCGAGACCTGTGATTGAATCATGGCTTCAGCTGGGGTGTCAGAATTTAGGGGGTTCGGGAATGGCTGCTTGCTTGTGTAGTCCATGTGGATTACTTACTGTATGTTAAAATAAATGTTTGTTCGGAATCTTCACTTGAAATGACATGGCATGGATACGACACACGATTTGGACCCGTCGTTGTAAAAACTTGACACTAAGTTGAAAATTGCAAAATATCCTTCTATATAAAGTAAGGTATCAGATAGTCTGTGGTATCAGATAGTTTGTGATATCAAATAAAGGTTGTATACGTGTAATAAAATGAAGATTGTTACGTGATATAGCATTAATTCTATAATGGATTTTGAGCTAGCTATTACATGACTAGTCGTTATGTAATTCAAACAATAAGGCCTGACTTTGTTTGAGTCTACACATCATGAAATCAAATCCTGATTCGAGCTTGCAATGTGTCACAAAAATGGTATATGACACTACGTAATGGGTTGCAACAATCGTTTTTGATATTTTAACGTGAAATAAATTGCTTTTAAGCCTTATGTATATAAAAATTTGAATAAATAGTCATACAAGTATCAACATTTTAAGCCCCTATAATAACCAATTGCATAATAATTAGCTCGAGACCCATCTTTTTATTGACTTTATGTAATTCCATTGTATGAAAACTATAGGATAACTGCTAACCAACGTCTGACAAATGACTTCTTTATTTTTCTGAATGTTCAACTTCCACAACCAGATATACTATAGTTTGTTGGTTGGCTCAGACTTTATATTTGGCTTAATTTAATCCTCCAATAAACTTATCCAATTAAATATTTGGAAAAAAAAAATTACATATATTGATGGACCACAAATGCACATACACTTTTTTCTCATTCCACCAGGAAAATAGTTAATGACAAAAAGGCTCTATGCTTTTCATTTTCAGGGAAAATCAGTACAAGCTTGCTCTTTTACATCTTGAAGAATCTCATAAACTTTCAAAAAGAAAAAATTAAGTGTTTTTTTTTTTTTTTTTTTTATACAGAAAACCACCTTCACAACTAGTTATTTTTCACTTAACTACCACAACTTGTTAGTTTTTAGAAAAATCATCTTCAAAAGTTCAGTATTTTCAATCAACCACCTATATTGATACCATTAGTATTATGTTTGGGTTACATGTGTGATTTTATTTAGGTTATTTATAAAATTAGGGAAAACATAACATATAGAGGTTTTAGCTCAGTTAGTAAAGCATTATACTATTAAGATAGTTCTATGTGCAGGTTCTAATACTGAGATTTGAACTTGCACGTAAAGACCAATTGAGGGTATATTATTTTACTAAGTGATTGATACCATCATGTGTGTTTATGTCCTCGGTTTTTATAACAAAATGTAAAATTACATGTGTAGTTTCAATGGAAAACTAACACCATTAATATAGGTGGTTGATTTAGAAAATTAAAACTTTTGAAAGTGGTTGCCTAAAAACTTGAAAAGTTGTGGTAGTTAAGTGAAAAAATATTACTTTTGAAGGTGATTCTATGTAATAAAACCCAAAAATTATGACGGCTAAAGGACAATACAGAGCGCAAGACTGCCCTACGAAGTGGGATCTTTGAAGGTTCAAATGTATGCAGTCTTATCCTCAGTTTTAGAAGAAATATCCTTCTCTAGGAATATCGAGGGCGGGTTTGCAATGTAATGCTTAAGCCTTTCCATCTCTAACGCGACATCTAACATAGTTGGTCTAGTGAAAGGATTGTATTGAGTGCACAATAGGCCGAGTTCTATGAGCTCTAGGATGACGTCGCGCCATAGCTTGTCGCTATAGGATGGGATGCCACGTGGCATTGATCTTATCAATGCTTGTTCTACTAAGGGCTCCAAGTTGTGAGGGTAGTGGCCCTTAACCCATTCATGCAAGGTTGAGCCTTGATGGAAAAGCACATCTGTTGGGCGTTTTCCTGTGACAATCTCTAGCAGAAGAACCCCGAAACTGTATACATCTCCTTGTGTTGAAGCTCGCTTTCCCAGGCCATATTCTGCAACAATTTGAGCCAAAATATTGTCAAATAATCAACTGTCGTAAAGCCTGAAGCTGTTAAGTGAATGTACAGGAATAGTTTTTTTGTTCTCTAACATTGCCTATTAAACATATGTTTATTGGACTTGAAGCGTGGATAATACATATGTTACGTTTCCACCTTCTTCTAAAATCAATTTAATATCGAAAAGAGGTTTGTTAGGATTTAAACTTGATACCTAAAGGTGTATATGAGCCAAGCCAAGCGTAAGCTCATCAGGCTCATGGCTCGACTCATTAACGTTTAACTTGACTTGGGCCAGGCTTGAAGTGCCAAGCTTGGAAGCTTCACGCCATGCTTAAATATGTTCCGCTTCGACTCGTTGAGTTGAGCTCAAACGTAGCTCAATGAGCTTCGAACCAATTGCACCTTTTTTAGGCCTATTTAAGTTTGATCTAGGCTCGTTTGGGTTCATTTAGGCTCAAACTTGGCTTACTTAGGCTCAATATTGGCTTGATTAGGCATATTTAATCTAGAAAATTGTATTAACATAGACTTGTTTCCGCTCGCGAAGCCTACGAGCTCGAGCTTCATTAGGCTCAATATCATTAAGCTAAATGAGCCAGTTCGGTTCATTTCGTTAAGCTAAACAAGCCTGCTAGGCTGGGGTCAAGCTCAAAACAAGTCAAGCCATTCAAGCTTTAAGACAAGCCGACTGGCGAGGGCTTTTACACCCCCACCCCAAAAAAAAAAAAAACAATCGATAGCTCTTGCTCAAATAGATTTTAATACCAGGACAAACGGCCAACTATCCTAAAGTTTTCAGTTTGTCAAGCTACCCTATAAGATTAAGCTATTAGGTGAAGATCTGGGATTGATTTTATACTCTAACATGCACACGCTCATTTCGTGCATTCATGATGCAGAGAGCCAAAAATGAGATTAACATACCAGGAGCAATGTAACCAACAGAGCCACATAACAAGCCTTGTGTGGAGCACAAAGAAGTCGGGTCATTAGCAACTTTGCTCTCGTCAGTGCCTTTTACAAGCTTGGAAATCCCAAAATCAGTCACCAAAGCATTCATATCTTCATCAAGGAGTATATTGCTTGGCTTGAGATCACAGTGCACCACTTTAACCGGCGAGTGGTGGTGCAGATAAGCCATCCCTAGAGCCACATCAGTACATATACTGACCAACTGAGCCAAGTCCAAACCATGGTTCAAACCATGACATGGATATAGGTGCCTGTCAAGGCTCCCATTCGACATCAAAGGGAAAACTATTGCCTTAAAATCAGGTTTACTGCATATAGTGATGATCCTTATCAGATTCCTGTGTCGGGTATTCTTCAGAACTTGGCATTCTCTTTGGAAGCTTTTAGAAACTTCTTTGGCAGTCATTGTGTCCAATACTTTAACTGCTATTCTTGTGTTATCTTTAAGAGTTCCTTTGTAGACGTGCCCGAACTGCCCTGACCCAATTAGGCTTGCAGAGTTGAGTCCTCCTGTGGCTTCAATGAGTTGCTTCTGAGATATCTTTGGGTATTTAATCTCTTCTTTTTGATTTTGCTTCTGGTTCTGCTTTTCTAAGTCATTGTCAACCTGAACACCCGTTTTTCTTCTTCTTTTGAATGAATACCCGAAAACAAGCATAATTAAAATACCAAATAATGACAGGACGATCAGCAGCAATGATGGATTATGATGAGACGCGTTCTTCTGACAACTTGACATGCCCTTGATGGACCCACAAAGGCCATAGTTTCCCATGAATGAGTCCTCCGTTAGACCTGAAAACATGCCTATACTTGACACAAAACCCGAGAAGTTGTTGAAAGAGACATTGAGTTGTTTCAAAGTTGGGCATGCCTGAAACGAATCGGGTATTTTGCCAACAAGTCGGTTCATCGACACATCAAAAGACTGAAGAAAAGGCAACTGACCGATTGTCATAGGGAGCTGTCCTTGTAAGTGATTTCCTGACAAGTTTAAGTATTCCAAAGCAATGCAGCCTCCTAGTTGAGATGGTATGGTGCCTGAAAGGCTGTTCATCGATAAGTCGATTGCCAACACCATCTCCATCTTGCTAAGCTCCAACGGTATAGGCCCGGTTAAATAGTTACTTGACAAATTCAAGTACAATTTCAAGCTTCTTAGCCCTGCTACTTCTTTTGGAATTTCACCTAAAATTTGATTGTGGGAAAGGTCTAAGATCTCCAAATTGATGCATTTTCCTAGGCTTGATGGTATTGTTCCTGAGAGTCGGTTTTCATAGAGCAAGAGCCTTCTTAACTGAGGAAGATTGGCAAGACTATCTGGTACAGAACCCAACAGCGCGTTTCTAGACAAGTCTAGAAGGCCTAGACGAGGATTTCGACCCAAGACCGACGGGATTTTGCCAGAAAGAGAATTGCTTGACAAGTACAGCCTCTCTAGCTTCCTCATCCTGCTGAATTCTCTGGGGATTGACCCGTTTAAGAGATTACTAGACAAGTTCAAGAGAGTAAGATTGATAAGGTTTGAAATTTCTGGAGGGATGGAACCATAGAGAAGATTATCATCGAGGTGGATCTGTACAAGATTCTTAGAGAGATTACCAATAATACGCGGTATCTCTCCACCTAGACTGTTGCCTGCTAGTTCAAGTTCTTGGAGATCAGAGGAATTTACAAGGGAAGCAAAAAAGGGTTCGATATTGGTGTTACCATCATGGCTTACAAAGTCATTATAGGACAAGTATAGGAACTGTAATAACGGCATATGCATTATGATTCGAGATGGTAATTCCCCTGTGAGATTATTCGATTCCAAGTCCAGCCATTTGAGCTTAGTGGAATTGGATAAAGCTCGAGGGACTTGACCTGAGAGGCGGTTTGACCAAAGTAACAAGAAACTTAGCTCTCTAAGCTCACAGTGATCCTTCAAGGGGATCTCTCCTTCAAGTGAGTTATTAGAGAGGTCCAAGTACTGTAATCTTAATGACCCATTACATAAAAATGGCGTCGGGATCCGACCCACAAGGCGGTTACTCCCTAAGTTGAAGTACACCAATTCATTAAGTTGACCCAACTCTTCAGGGATGTTTCCTTCGAGAAGATTCGACGAAAGACTTAGCTGTTTCAGTGAAGAAATCGTACCTAATTCTGGTGGAATCTCGCCGTAAAAGAAGTTTTCAGACAAGTCAAGAATAGTAAGAGAATGAAGATTTCCAAGAGATGATGAAATTGTCCCTCTGAGTAGGCTTCCACTAAGATCAAGCTCGATAACTCGATCTCTATCACTATTACATCTAACACCATCCCAGTTGCAGAGATGAGTACTCGAAGAATTCCAACTTTTAAGGGTACCCTTTGGGTCTAGGACTATCCCAGATAGGAAGGAGAGCAACGAGGCTCGATCATTCATCAAATCATTAAACGATTCGGTTTTAAGGAGAGAGAAGAGAAGAATGGATAAGCAAAGAGAATAGTACTTGGAAAACTTGAAGAACTCCATGATTATATGTTGAAGACCAAGGAAAGTTCAGAAGAAGATGATCATGAAGAGAGTTTGAGAGATGAAGAAGTGAATATGGGATTAGAGCTTTTATTTGAAACTAAAGGACATGGCCTACGTGAAGAAAGAATTATAGGATATTACAGTATGCGTATAAAATCATTCCTGTACCTTTGTCGAATCTTTTAAGGTCTGTTTGGTATCATTTCCTGTTTGTTGTTTTTAATTTTTGAGAAAATACAAACCTGTTTTAAGAAATGATTTCTCCTTGTTTTCGGTTTTCCGTTTTATGTTAACGTCTTCAATGAAATTAGGAAAACAATGAAAATAGAAAACAAAAGGCCAATCGAAACCATTTCCAAAACCTAATTTTTATTTTCTCAGGAATAGAAAACTGCAAACAGAAAACCATACTGAACAGACCATTCAGTTTTGAGA
Source organism: Simmondsia chinensis (assembly GCA_018398585.1). Taxonomy (NCBI): domain Eukaryota; kingdom Viridiplantae; phylum Streptophyta; class Magnoliopsida; order Caryophyllales; family Simmondsiaceae; genus Simmondsia; species Simmondsia chinensis. Next base: position 22,836,354 of record JAGTTD010000017.1, on the reverse strand, counting down.
ATTAGTATAATCTTGCACAAGAAATTCTCATGATTTTTAAGTCCAATAGGTGTTCGCATGAGGACAGTGCATATCAAAGTATAAGTATAAAACTATTTATCAATCTTTACATAACAAGTTAAGCTTTTGAAATAGTCGATCGGAAATTGCTTTACTTGAGTTTGTACCTAACTGCCGTTAAGGCAGAGGCTTGGTTTGGCGCCTGAGAATATTTTGATTCTGGTATCAGCCAATGGGATTGAACCACGTGGATGACACGTAGGACAAACATTAAGAGGGAGAGAGAAAAAAAAAATTAATTGAAATGAATAGCAAGTGGATTTACATGTAAGCTGGGCCTAACAATATGATTTTTTTGTTTGCTTGTAGGATTTGGTGATTAATTAGTGGATGATGTGTTGTTAATGAAAGATATTGATGTTAAAAATCAATCAATTATTTTAAAACATTAAATTGATGGATGAAAGTTCGTGGATGTAATTTTACGACTAGTTGAGACTCCAAGCAAGTGAAACAGTTATTTGGATCCCCAATTTGTTAAGAGCGTCTGGGATAGGGATGGCAATGGGGCGGGGTGGGCAGAGGCAGGGCGGGTACGGGATTTGCCTCCTCTATACCGATACCCGCCACCCAAATCTTATACCTGTACCTACCTGGATATGAAGCAGATACACATACCCATTGGAGCAGGTACAAACCCATACCTATACCCGTCCCGTACCCTTCATAATGTGCGTAGAAAGCAATTGCCTATACACACTCATATTAGTTATTTAATACTATTTTTAAAAACTAATTATATTTTTTTTATAACATTGATAAATTATTTGGGTTATTGAATTTAATGACTTATTTTTTAATGTCAAAGTTAACTATGTACAAAATGGAGCGAGGATAATGCGTATGAGGTGGGGCGGGGCAGATACAAAACTATACCTATACCCGCTCTATACCCGTGGCGGGTACAGAGCGGGTACATCCAACTCGTACCCACTACCTGCCCCACTAATACCCATACTCTCCCCAAACGGGTCGGGTACCGGCGGGTAGCGGGTTTTACTCGCCTTATTGCCATCCCTAGTGTAGGAGTGTAAATGAGCCAAGCCGGTGCACGAGCCCTCGCAAGCTGGCTTGCCATAAAGTTAGAAAAGCTCCGCTCGCTTTGAGCTCAAGTTGAGCCGAGCCGGCTCGTTTAACTTATCAAGCCGAGTTCGAGCCTAATGAAGCTCAAGCTCATAGGCTCGCAAGCGTAAACGAGCTTAAGCGAACTTTTTTTAATCTAATATATTTTCTTAAATATTGTCCAATGAAGTCATATTGGAGTCTAAATGAGCTGAGCCCGAGTTTAAACTAGCTAAAACGAGCCTACATTGAGCTTAAAGGAGTCAAAATATTGCAAGCCTAATTTGAAGCTCATCGAGCTTAGATCGAGCTGAGTTAAGCCCGAGCTTTTGACAAGTCGAGCTCCAGCCTCAACTTTCAAAGCTTGGCAAGTTTTGAGCCGAGCATCAAGCCGGGTTGGCTCGAGTTCGGCTCAGCTCTAATACACCCTAAGAGCATCCTATGAAAATTAGTTTGCTTCCACCATATATCATCATTGATAATCAGAGAATTAACAATTTATGTACGATACATTATCAATGTGTGTGTGTATATATATTTTTTTCGATAAGTAACACCGGAGTGCCGATACAAGACAGGCAAACTCAAAAAAACGAGGCCTGAGGCTAGCCGAAAAACGACCAGACAACAAGAACGAGAAAAGACAAAGGAAAAAGAAAAACAGGACCTCAAGCGAAGCAAAAGGAACACGGAGAGGCAAAGACCCGACTGAAGACCAACATAGCCAAAACAAACAACAACCGAAATGGCAAACCTAGAGAACACACAGACAAACGGCCAAACAAACACAGAAAAATCACAAAGGAGCCGGAGCTGAGCCAGCAAACTCGAAAACCCCAGCAGCAACCAGAAACAACCGAAAGCCCTAACACACAAGCCAAATCAACGAGCAAGGATGTATGCCACCTCAACCGGATCGAAACCATCAAAGTTGATGTCCACCCTTTGAAAGACTCGTGTATTAGATGGCATTATAATATAAAGAGGTTCTTCGAGATATGCTTAGTAAGCTTGTCTAGACACCTGGATTACAAAAATAAGACCCATCGGACAAACCGGTTTTATGCCTCTAAAATCTCAAGATCGGCTCTTCCACTGCTAGTTTCTAAAAGTACTAGCATAATCACCCATGAAGCACTGAACAAGCGAGCCTTTTTTTATAGAGGTAAGTTAGGAAGAAAGACAAGAGACTCTGTCATGCCGTATCTAAAATTTGATTCTTGATTCCAAAATGAATGTTTGTGGTGGGGCTGAGGAGCCGAGCCCTTTATTTTCGGATTGACCCAATATGCCTTTCTTCTATTGGAACTTGTCCTGTGCCTATATATATTTGTTGCGAGTTTTTTGCCTCTAGTGTGTGTGCAAGCTTGTATCCTCTGCTTTCATGATATAGTGAAAGTTTTCTATTTTTGTCTATAATTTTTACTCTGTTTCGAGAATTTTTCACATAAATTTTTACGTTATTATTTCTCGTTGTCTCTTCTCATATCTTTTTTTACATTTTTGTCTTTTATGAATAGGAACGCATTTGTGTGGTGTAATACATACGGCATAGTTTTATAGGCATCAACTCTTGACCTGGGGCTGAGTTTGGGCCAACTAAAATTCAAATATATCCATTTTTTAATTTAATATTTGGGGGTTTTTTTTTTTTTTTTTAAATTATTACTTAGGTATGTGAAGGGTTTAATTACCGGGCACTAAGACACCGGATCCCATTAGAACTCAGAAGTTAAGCGTATTGGGCGAGAGTAATACTGGGACGGATGACCTCCTGGAAAGTCCTCGTGTTGCCAACCCTATAAGGTTGGGGATCCTTGGAAATAGCCTCTCGGTAGGGTTACATCTGGAAGGGATAAGGCTGCGTACATCCACCCCTCCCAGACCCCACTTATGCAGGAGCCTTTAAGGCACTGGGTTTTTTATTGTTGTTGTTGTATGTGAGGTTTGAGTATTTATACCTAAATACCCTGATATATCAATATATATAATAAGGTATCCTGAGGTTTGAATTTTTTATCACTAAGATACCTTTACATCGAAATTTGATACTTTTTGTGAGTATTTGACTAATTTTATGCAAAAAGATGTTGATAATGCTAATATATGTAAGTTATGCCAATGTTTTTATCAAAATTCAGTGAATTGCCATGAAATATTTGCCAAGAAATCAACAAGTCCAAATGAAGATACTAATATATTATCGAAATTATATTCAATTTTAGCATTTTCCATTGAGAATCTATCAAATTTCGACAAAATAGTATTTGGTTGAAAATTTTTTGAACTTCAGGATACCTAAGTGATTAAATGTTTAAACCTCAAGATACTTCATTATATATATTACAATATTAAGGTACTTGGATGATAAATGGTCAAACCTCAGAACACCTAAATGATTATTTCCCTTCTTTATATAATTGAGTGCAAGCGCAAGTATAAAAAGGTGCAGAATGTGCACACGCGGAGCGGATCTTATGTAGAACACTTTAGAATAGAGTCAACATTTCATGTGACTTTCTCCGGCTTGTACGGAACATCCGGACATCAAGCAAAGACCCAGAACCCAATCCTCATCAAATACTCCAAAATAAATCATCTTCCTTCCGCCTCTCGTTCTCGAAGACCATTTTATTTCTCTTGCTCCAAGTAGCACAAATGGTGATAAAGAGCAACAACATCCATACTTTATTCTCGGATTTTCCAACAATGGACATCAAGGTCTATTGGTCAAGGAGGTCTCGAATCGAACCGGAGAGGACCAATTGGATTCCCACCAATTCAAAACACGACAACATAACGCCCAACAAATCAGCATCTAACAAAAAGGTTGGTTTAGATCCTCAATCTTACTCAAGAGTCAATGACACCCATCTTATGGAGTCTATCTTTTATACTTAATCTTAACAGTCGATTACTTATTTCTTAGGTCTGTATACTTTATTTATTTTGTCTATTTAGTTCTTATATTTTTAGTTATGACATTATAATTCCTATCCAATATAATTTATGTCAATTTAGTCTGAGCGTGAAATTGATGTTAAGTTAATGATAGAATTCTTAGTGACCGGGTCACAATTGAGTTTAAATTGAATCAGCAGTTGGGTTTATATTAGAATACTTGCTTTTGATATGACCAAGCTGTTAAAAATTATGTTATTAACTTATCTTCAATTTTATCATAAGACTAAGAATTAAATTGATATAGTACATAAATTTAAAAAAAAAACTTTTAACATAAATAGCCTTATAATCAACTATGAAAAGTTACATCATCGAAATGGTAGCCACCGACGATAAGCTCTATCTTAGGCATCATTAGCAAGATTGAGCTGAGCTGAGCCGAGTCTAAGCTCATCAAACTCGAGACTCGACTCGTTTACATTTAGCTTAGCTCGAGCTCCACTTGAAATTCGCTGAGTTCGGAAACTTCAAGCTCAAGTTTGGCTAGCCATGGGCTCAAGCTTGGGCATGACTTGGTAAGCTCCAAACTAAACTTGCACTTTTTAGGCTCATTTAAACTCAATCTAGGCTCATTTAGGTTCAAACTTGATCTGATGAGACACATTTAAGATAATAAATTATTTTTAAAAAGCTTACTAAAACTCATGTAGGCTAGCAAGCAAATGAGCTTGAACTTCATTAGGCTCAGACTTGACTCGTCTCTTCATGAGTTTTATAGCAAGCCGACTCACAAGGTCTCGTAAACCAGCTCGATTCATTTATCCTCCTACTCCTTGGCGTGTTACAAAAAGCCTCCCAATCCATCCTATAATATAGCCTGTTTTCCAAAAACCCAATTCAATGATCCCATAATTTAAAATTCCGACAATTATTTAAAAACTTGACAAATGTCTATTATGATGTTGTGAACTTTCCACAGGGTTTGAACACAATCTTCTAGAGCTTTTTTTATCAATCTAACACACTTTTAAAAAAAAATTACCAAAATAGTACCTTTACAAAAATATTACCCAAACTAGCACGATTCACTGTAGCACGTTGGACGTACGTTGTTTGTAACGGCGTACGTCCAGTAACAATTTTTTTTTAACGAAAGTACAGCTAATTTGTATTTTAAAAATTATTGCATTGAAACTATTTTACATAAATAATTTAAATTTTCAAAAGTATATTAACTTTATCATAACATTGTATGTGTCATCTTTTTGATTGGCACATCATCTATTATTCTTTTTAGTTGTCGTGTTATTTTTTCGAGTAATTGTCATGGTTACTTATAAATAGTTGATACCTTTACTGGTCCTTTTTTAAATAATATTTTTTTTTTTGGTCATTTTTGCAAAGTATGTTACCCTTACTGTGTATAATATCATTTTTGAAAACTTTCACCATTTATATTTTTATCCAAAAAGTAATGCATAATTTCCATTTATATAATATTGGTTCAACAAAAATCTAACGAGTACTTAAATGATGAAATGACCTGTATAGAGAATTATACAAACAAAAGTAGCGCAATATGATGTGGATACTTTTGGAAAAATGTGCAGTCCAAGTACCAGTGTGTTACCCGTAAGAAAGTACAATTTCATTATTTTCCTAAATTTTGGAACTTTGGTATTATGAAATCAGCCATAAATTTTGTGCAAAATTGATCACACAGCTTAGTTGAAGAATTTTGCTCAACTTTCAGTTAGTAACATTATTTTTGTCACATTTTATAATTAAACAAGAAAGAAAGAAAAATGTCAGAGAAAAAGAATATTCTTAGTAAAGAAGATTTTCAAATGCTAAATGATGCAAGTAACCATAAGGTAATCTTTGGTATTATTTTCTATTTGTCATCTTTTATTCTTGGTTAAAATTTTGAATTATTTATGTAAAATAGTTTTAATGCAATAATTTTTAAAGTATAAATTAGATGTGCTTTCATTAAAAAAAAATATTATTGTTCCTACCCATTACAAACGGCGTATGAATACGTCCAACGTGCTACAGTGAATAATGCTAGTTTGGTAAATATTTTTGTAAATGTGCTATTTTGGTAAATTTTTTTAAAAAGTGTGTAAGATTGGTAAAAAACTCCAATCTTCTATATATTATTGTTAAGTCTTCTCATCTTTTAAAAGTTCTTAAATCCCAAATTTTATAATTCTAAAGCTCCACATGTAAATTAGTAAATAATAAAAAATAAGAAAAAGAAAAAGAATAATGAGTATTTGTGGTACAATATAAAAACTCAAAGAGTAAAAAAGGAAAACAAAAAAAAGACTTAATACAATTATAATGTGGTATATAAAATTAAACTTTGTAAATCTAAGCAACTCTGTACATAGTACAGAACAACACTAGTTAACTATTAATGAAATGTTTAGAAGAAAATGCAGAATAAGATTATGTTGGAAAAATTCACACAATCAAGCACAACGGAAGCAAAAAACATCAAAAAGCATCGAAGCAATCAACACCATAATTTATGTGGAAACCTTCTCTCAACTTGAGAAAAAAACTACGGGACCCAAACGGGTGCACTATAAAATTTAAGGATTACAATATCTAATTATAATCTCCAAACCCCATACAATCATCGTCTTCAATCATCAACATCAATGTGACTATTGCACAGTAAGTCACCTACCCCCTCAAAGTGTAACTGCTGCATGGTGAGTCACCAACCCTCTCAGAGTGTAACTGTTGCACAGCGAGTCACCAATCCTGCTCAATGTAGCTTTTGCACGGCGAACCACCAACCCTCCCACAACATAACTTTGAAAGAGTAAGCTATAAAAACTCTCGTCAAGACATCACTCAATCAAAACCTCTCAAACATCTCTCTTCCTCTACTTGAGTGCCCCCAGACACCCCTTTACAGAACCCTTAAGCCTCTCACATCTTTTCCTCACTTTTTTCACACCTCCCAAACAAGCCCTCCCCCAACCCTCTATTTGTAATTGAATTACCCAATCATAATCGTAAAATCATATCATATATCATCCAAATCAAATCAAACTAATGCTAATTTTGAGATAAACGATGTGCAATTAACTTGAATTCCTCTAACCATGATTTCATTCCGGCTTGAATTTTCTCATTTAACAATTTGTTTTTTTCCCTCTCTTCAATCTTCAATTTAGTATGATAGTTTTGATGCAAGTTACACAATGCAATTTTAACTTTGTTCTTGGATGGTTGCACTAAGATGACGATTAAGGAAAACTCAAATTATGTTTCCTATAACAAATCTATAGCAGACAATAACAAATATATCCGATCACAAAGAGACCACATCACACAACGTCGTGTTCGTTGCCTAAGCTTGGCTAGCAACGAGAGTGCACATAGTTTCCCTAACCTACTACTGATCCACGAGACTTTTAACTTCATTAATAGGAGAGAATTTTGTAAAAAGAGATAAAGATGTAAAGCCTATTTATAATCATTTGAAAAAAAATTTCCAAAGAAAATGGTCCTGCTGGATCTAGAGCCAGCCACTACCAATTTGAAGAAGAAGCGCGCGACCGAGCCTCCTAAGCTTTTGCCTATATACTGGTGATGTGGCAGCAATGGCCGAACAGAGGAAGATAGGGAGTAGGGGTAGAGATCAATTAAGATCCAATCTGAATACCGACACATAAGATGTCCAAATATAATCCAAGTGGAGTTTTATCTTAAAACTAGTTGACATTATATGAAGTAACACTCTCAACTTATACCTGATCTCTTCTTTCTTACAGCTCTAATTTGGAATCTCTTATTGAACTTACCCATGAAATTCTTAATAATATGCATTTCCAAACAACGACCAAAAGAATTTTTTTAGTAACCAAAAAATATCATACAAGAAGAACATATTCGAAATAATATTTTAATTAATTTGGACTTTTGCTCTTTGTTTATAGAACTAGCCAACACTTCATCAAGTTACCCTTTTTTCCCCCCCCCCTCTTTTTGCTATTATTCGTTCTAGATCGTATTAGTGCTCTGTAAATAATATTCATTATCCTAGCAATAACTTCTTATTTTATAAATGAAAATAAAGGTAACACCACATAACGGCTAGTTCGGACACATCCTCCCTTTATGGCAGCACCTTGAAAGGGTAAGGCTGCATACATCCCCCTCCAAAAGAGACCCTGCATATACAGGAGCCCTTAAGGCACTGGGACGGTTGTTGTCGTTGTACCACATAACGGCCAGTGATGCAATAAATAGCTCAATTATGCGTGGTGGCCCCTCCGAACATCTCGCCTGATAATGTATGCACTCTCTCTTCTACGCCCGTGTTCGAACAATTCATCCTATGCCACTCAAAGTGGTCGTCGTCGCAACAAATGGAACCCCATATGATAGCAAGTCCAAGTCCTTTCCATGTAGCACTAAACATGTCATGAAATTTGTCAAAGGCCTTGTCAAGACAGTATTGTCAAGCTAAGAATTCTCTTATATCACTTACTTCACATGCTGATTTACAGCATTTCAAATGACCTCCACTGTCTCAAAAGATGTTACTACAATCGCGGCATTTAGCCAACGATGATGAGTTGCAGCATGTACTGCACTTTGCGCTTGTCAAGCTCTTAACTATTTGATTGCATCTTTTACGAAGATGCAAAGATATCGAGTGTGTCCCGTTCAGCTGAACCATATCCTTCATGACTAAACAGTCTTCAGCAAGGTGCTCAGGTTTATGACATTTCCAGCATTCATTAAGTGGAGAGACATGACCGTTTCTCGGACCACCGGTTACAATTATAATCCCAAGTATCCTCCCCAGGCTTATTCACTGCTGAAGATCCTTGAGGTGCATAGATTGTCGGAGTTGGAGCTTGATCACTGATTGGACCCTTAGGAATGATACTAGAATGTCGTTGCAAAAGATCAGCTTTGCAAATCCATTGAAAGAATATGAATGAGGGAAATATTTAGTACCCCTAGAATAGGAGCCCTCTCATATATTTATAGGAATATAGACTACATACAAGGTAGGCCCAATGAGCCTAATACATACAATCATAACCACTATACATTATACTCTAACATCCCCCTCTCAATCGAAGCAGGAGGTAAACTAATGCAAGGGTTGTGTCCGAATAGAAAGAAGAGGTGCCGCGGCAGATTCTTAGTAAAGATATCGGCTATCTGTTGTGACGAAGGAATGTGGAGAACCCGAACAAGACCCATGTGAACTCGCTCACGAACGAAATGGATATCGATATCAATATGCTTAGGGCGAACATGCTGCACAGGATTAGTGGATATGTACATAGCCGAGATATTATCACAATAAAGTAAGATAGCTTGTGGAAGGAGAAGACCAAGCTCACTAAGGAGAGAACGAAGCCAGCAGCACTCGGAGACGGAGTTTGCAACCGCCCTATATTCGGCCTCGGCGCTGGATCTAGGGACTGTAGGCTGTCGTTTGGAAGACCAGGAAATAATGTTACTTCCTAGAAAAACACAGAAACCAGATGTAGATCGTCGAGTATTAGGACATCTAGCCCAGTCTGCATCAAAGTATGCCACGAGTTGATCCACACGAGAAGGGGAAATGTTTAATCCATAGTCAATGCTGCCTTTAATATACCTGAGAATATCCAATGAGGTAAACGAGGAACATGCATGAACAAACACACTTGTTGCACTGCACAAGAGATATCGGGACAAGTGAAAGTAAGATACTGAAGAGCGCCAACTGTAGATCTATAAGAAGTAGGACCAGTCATGAGATCGCCATCATCTATTGAAAGCTTAGACTTGGAATCTGTAGGTGCGGCCACGGGCTTGCAGGAAAGCATGTTTGTTTTATCAAGCAGATCATGAGCATACTTAGACTGAGACAAGAAGAGGCCATCTGAAGAATGAGAAACCGAAATCCCAAGAAAATAATAAAGACGTCCCGAATCTATCATATCGAACTTAGAACGGAGAGAGCGAAGTAAATCGTGAAGAAGCATAGTAGAAGAGGCGGTAAGAACTATGTCATCAACATAAACCAACAATATAGCCATGTCACTGCCATTACGTAAGACAAATAGTGAGGAATCAAACTTACAACTGATGAAACCAAACGTGTGGAGAAAAGTAGCAAAGCGGGTGTACCACGCTTGGGGAGCCTGCTTAAGATTATAAAGAGACTTGTTTATCTTACAAACATGATCAAGAAACTCAGAACTGATGAAACCTAGCGGTTGCTTCATATAAACCTCTTCATTAAGATATCCATTCAAAAGGCATTCTTAACATCAAGCTGATGAATAGGCCACTTGCGAGAAGTAGCTAGAGCCAGAACTGTGCGAACTATAGCGGGCTTAACAACTGGGCAGAAGTTTTCGCCATAGTCAATGCCATATCTCTGTGTGAAACCTTGCACAACCAACCGAGCCTTATAACGTTCAACTTGACCGATAGGAGTTTGCTTAATGTGATAAACCCATTTACAACCAACAATGTTACCATGAGTAGGCGGAGGAATGAGATCCCATGTATGGTTACGAATGAGAGCATTATATTCATCAAGCATAGCATTCTTCCAATCAGTGAGAGCCTGCTTATAGGAAAATGGAACCTCAGGCAACATTTTATGAGCACGAATAGAAGGTTTAAGAAGAGGTTTTACAATACCAACCTTTGCACTTGTGACCATAGGATGAAGAGAATGGAACGGAACATCCCGTGGCTCCGATGGTGCCGGTGTGGGCGGGAGGGGCCGCGGCACAGGCAGCGTGGCATCCTCGGGTGAGGGTGCTGTGGGGGATCCAGGGACTGCACCGGTCGCAGCCGGTGCAGTGGGTAACGTGGGAAACGGGGCATTGCTACCGGCGAAGGGAGAAAAATCAAGCGGTGATGAGAACACTTGATGGAGACGATTCATCGTAGCTTGAGAAAAGGTACCCAACCAAGCGAATGGAAAATTTGTTTCATCAAACACAACATGCCTCGAGATAATAACTTTGTTAGTGGATAGATCTAAACATTTGTAACCCTTGTGATTTGGTGGGTCGCCAGGAAAACACGTAAAGCAGAGCATGGAGCGAGTTTGTGTGGAGTAGTAGCACTCAAATTGGGATAGCAGGCACTCCCTAAAACACAAAGATGATCATAATTAACCTTCTGTTTATATATGGGATCTTTTTCTTAATAGCAGTAGAGGGTAACAAATTTATGATGTGAGTAGTTGCAAAAACAGCTTCAACCCAATATTCAAGAAGCATACATGCTTGAAAGAGAAGAGACCGCATCATATTACCAAGAGTTCTATGCATACGTTCAGCTTTCCCATTTTGTTGGGAGGTATGAGGGCATGAGACTCGACTAAGAATACCCCATTGCATAAAAGGTCCATTAAAGTCACGATTGATATATTCAGTCCCATTGTCACATTGAAATTGTTTGATTTCTACACCAAACTGATTTAATATAAGATTACGAAATTGAAGGAACAAATCGAACACCTCAGATTTGGCACGCATAGGGTAAATCCACACATAGTGAGAATAATCATCCAAAAGAAGCAAAAAATACTTATAACCCCTGAAACTGAAAACAGGATATGTCCATACATCCGAATGAACAATATCAAATGGCTGAGAAGTACCCGACTCTGATTTCTGAAAGGGTAATTGACTGTGTTTGCCCAATTGACAAGCATGACAACGATTGGACTCTGAGGTAGAACCTGAACAGGAAATGAATTTATGTTTGACTAATGAGGATAAGCATGGCTGCCCAAGATGATCAAGTCTACGATGCCCGAGAGACTGTGAAGTTTTAGAAACAGCTAAAGAAACATGTGTAGAGGATGACTTAGGAATGGAGAAAAGAGGCCCCGAGCTAGCACAACGAATTATGAGAGATATCGTTTTAGCATTTTTAATGGAAAAAACACCCGAGTCAAATTCTAAAAGGCAACAATTATCTTTACAGAATTGGCGAACATATATTAAATTGGTGGAAAGACCAGGGACATAAAGGACATTATGCAAGTTGAAATGACCAACAGGTGTACTAAGAAAACAAAATCCAACCCCAGCAATTGATAAAGAGGTACCATTGCCAACCAATATTTTATCACAACCATTATAAGGACTAAGAGATGTTAGCAAATTAAGGTTATTAGTCATATGAGATGATGCATCACTATCCATTATCCAGGGAAAATCAATCATAGGAGTTGAATGAGCAATGAGAGATTGAAAACTGTTTGGAAGAAATGCAAATCCTGAATAGAAATTAGAACCAGTAGCATAAGTATTATTTGCAAGATGAAAGTGTGGTCTAGACAGCATATTCTCACCATAAATAGGGGCACCAAAGAAAGGTAGGCTAGATTGTGAAGCAAAACCCATCATCGAAGCGAGCATAATCGACAACAACCTGTGATTCGAAATTTGAGAAACGCTAATTTCTCTGTCTCTCCAAAATTTCCCCAAAAAGATTACCTTTTGATCTCCAGATCTTACTCAGATATGCGGGACAAGGAAGCAACCAAGGGCGGCGGCTAGGGTTAGCCCTTTTTTTCTTGATCGAAAAATTAAAGGAAAAAGGGAGGCTAGGGTTTGCCTTACTTTACGAGAGAGTTAGGGTTAGCTCTGATACCATGAAAGAATATGAATAAGGGAAATATTTGGTACCCCTAGAATAGGAGCCCTCTTGTATATTTATAGGAATATAGACTACATACAAGGTAGGCCTAATGGGCCTAATACATACAATCATAACCCAATATACATTATACTCTAACATCCGTGCTACAGATATCATCATCAGTCTCATTGCATATGTACTCCCCGTACCAACTGCAAACAACACATATAGGTTCTCCAGGAAGAGGAAAACGCTGCTTACTTCTGGTTTTAACCCGATCAACTTTCCCACCAAAAATTTGCTGCCATGATAATACTTCAGATTCAGATGTCTTTTCAATACTCTCGCTCTCGCTATCACTATCATACTCTACCAACTAGACACCAGAGCAAGATGCTCCTCCCAATGTATCAGCGCTTAAATCTGCATATCCCCAAGCTGAACACACTTCCTTCAATAGACCTGCGCTTCTCAACGTAGTCCTCGTGAGACATCGGCCCATCATTCTGCTCTACTTGCACAGACTTTTTCTTACTCTACAAAGATTTCTGCTGCCGACGGCATTTTGGCCAGGGACCAGTGTCTTGGATGGTGGCAGAATCGGTGTTCGCCGGAGCATTTCCCGCTACAATATTATAATCTCTCCCCGCCCCGCTTCCTCTTCTTCCCTGACACTCCTGCTCCTGTTGGAAAAATGATACAAGCTAAACTTAAGTGTTATGGGAAAATATTCTAACTGTGCCTATTTACCGGCCGTTTACCGTTATTAGTCGTTTAGGGTCATTAAAATTGTGACCGTTGGGAATTAAATGACAATATAGCTGTTGAAATTTATTATGTCCGTTTATAGCCGTTGGAATTCATTATAGCCGATGACTTAATGCTTGTTACCGTCTATAGCCGTTGGAATTCATTGCACCCGTTTTTCAATGCTTGTTACCGTTTTCTACGCTATATATATGCCATTAGCTATAACAACCAAAAACATACACTCTCGACCTCTCAGTCTCTCTCTCTCTCTCGATTTTTTCTCTCTCATAAAATTTGGGCAAAGTTTAAGGTATTCCTACCCGACAATTAACGAGTGCACGTTAAGAGTCGGATCGTGTTAATACTTGAGAACGGCCGCCGGTTATACTGTGTGCACCGGAGCAGAGGCGAAATCGTCTTTAGTACAGTGGAATTTACCACGGCGCGATATCATCATTTGTGAGATCTTTCTAATTACTCTCTCTTTTCATTGCTATGAGTAAATATTTATCAATTTTCTAACAATTATTTAATTGTTATGTTTAGATAATTTTCACTGTTATTTTACTAGAAATTCGCTCTAGATTTCCAGCTATTTTTAGCAAATTTATCTACTAAAATTTTACTAACTATTTACTGTAATTTAGTAAAATTTTCTACTGCGATTAGGCAATTTTTCTTACAGCTCCTTCAGATGAACTCCCTCCAGTTCCTTTATGAACCATCTGTGCTTCTCCGACATTAAGTAAAACCAAACTTTGAATAAAGGATTTCATATGAAACAAATGCGCACTTCCCTTGAATTTGACCCCACGACGCTTCATCTGACCCGTCTTAGGATAAAACATCATCAGCCCACCAAATTCACACACAACTACAACTTCACCCTAACCCCCTTAACCGATTTTCAAGGTTCTTCGAATACGTTGTAATTGCAGCGATCGAGGTTGTGAGTGATGTGTTTAGTGATGAAATAAGGGTTTGTGATGAGAGAATTCCATGATTTACAAACAGATCTAGATGTAAGCAGTGATTTGATAGGTAATCGCACCAGGATTTCGGCGTGTATATCTTCGAACAAGGTGTCCGCAATTGATGATTCTTCTTGTTCTTTCAAGATTGAGTTTTTTGTGCGGATTTGAACGAGAGTTTGGGACAATTATAGAGAGAGAAATGGAAGAGCAGTTGAGCATTTGTCAGCAAGGGGATGACAAGGGGTGTAATCGAGTCGAGTTGAGCCGAGCCGAGCCGAGCATCTCAGTACTCGAATTCGAACTCAATTAACTACTCGGGTACTCGAACTCTTACTCGAACTCGATTCGAGTAGTAAATTTTGCTCGAACTCAAACTCGATTAACTATTCGAGTACTCGACTCGACTCGAATACTCATTTATTTTGCATAGGAACATTCTCAAATTACAATATTATTCCATACACTCGAACATTATTAATACTTACTTATACTATATTTTAACATATACAATCATAAATCACCCATATATTAATAGAAAATACGCATCAAAACCTAAGTTTAAAAAATACAAGCAAACCAAATGTAAGTTCTTTCACTCCACCACAAATATAACATGTCATATTTTACAAGAAATTCAGTCTTCCTTCTTTCATTATACTATTAATATCACAAGTCATCCATTTCAAAAGAAAATAATATATAAAAATTTCTTAATAAAATCCCAAAATGGGTCAACTATCAAAAAATAATATACAAGAACTACTTTATACGAGTCGAGTATCGAGTCGAGTACCAATTCGAGTATCGAGTCGAGTACTTAATCGAGTATCTAGTCGAGTATTTAATCGAGTATTGAGTCGAGTATTTATTTGAGTATCGAGTCAAGTACTTAATCGAGTATCGAGCCGAGTAGTTCACTACTCGACTCGTACTCGTTTACTAATCGAGTATCTTTTGATACTCGAACTCGGTTAATTCGAGTTCGAGTCAAGTTTTATTCGAGCTACTCGCGAGCGGCTCGGATCATTTACACCCGTACTCCGTTGATTTATAGTATTTCTACATTACTTGTTTAAATTAGTTGATCATTTTTTTTAAAACTTAAATAGTAGTTGATGTTTAAAAACTAATGCTTTGTTTGGTAACTAACTAAAGGGAGCAAAGAGGGGTAAAAAGGGTAAGATAATATCTTATTTTTATTTAAATATGTTAAATTAAGAGGTGTAAATGAGTTATCCTTATTTGACAATTGGGTAAAAGGTGGAGTAAGAGAGTTATAGTTAAAATAAGGGTAAAATTGTCCACAAATTTTTAAAAATTACCCTTACGCCCCAATTTGAGACTTAAAGAAATTGGGGTAAAGAGGGGTAATGGACCCCCCATTATCCCCTCTTGACCCCTTGAACAAATTTGTCGAATAGGGGTAAAAAATTATCCCCCTTTACCCTTCTTTAATCCGTTGTCAAACATGGGATAATTCTTTATCGTTTATGTCTTGTTTGGCAACTAGGTAAATGGGGTAAACAAGGGAGGGTAAAGAGGGATAACGAAGGGAAAGGTAAGATAATATTATACCCTTATCTGAATATATTAAATTAAGAGAGGCAACAGTAGAGATGGGTAAATGAGTTACCCTTATTTGACAATTGGGTAAAGAGGTAAAGGTAAAGAGAGTTCTAATTAAAATAAAGGTAAAATTGTTCAAAATTTATTAAAAAATTTTGTTACCTCCCTTTACCTCTCAATTTGAGGGTTAAAGAAAATAGAAGTAAAGAGCAATAATTGGGGGTAGTGGTGGCCAACGGGACGGGTCGGCCCGAAAATCGGCCCGACCCGGCCCGAGGTATACTGGGCTAGGACCACAGGCCAAAAAAAGTTGGCCACTGGGCCCGGCCCGGCCCGGGCCCTGCTAGAGAGCCGTTGGAGCAACGGCTCATTTCAAAAGAGCCTCAACGGCTCTCAAATTAAAAAAAAAAAAAAATTTAATTTTTTTTCTATAAATACTTAATCTTTCCCAACCCATTTCCTCACTAAATCTTCAATCCTCTCTTCTCTCTCTATACATTCATCATCTCCCATCTTCTTCAACTTTGCTAATTGCAAAATTATGCTCTAAAGTTCGAAGTTCGTAAAGTGTTTGGCTGAAATTTGAATTTCATTGTTCTCTCGTTTCGAGTCATTTTAGTATCGCAATTTTATTTGATTCGCATTTTTAGTTATTTAATTTGCATTACTACTTGCATTTTATAAATACTAATCACTTATACTAATATGGCACACAACTCTTCATCATCCTCTGGAGCAGGTTGTGCTACTTCTAGCTCTTCTCGGCCGCCCAGAATCCCTAAAAGGAGTAGAATTGTCATACTTAATAAGGAAGAACGAGCTTTTATACAACCAGATCCATCACCCCCATACACTGATAATAGCATAGATTATGACTTTTCACAACAACAAGATTATCATGAGTCGGGTGATGGGGTTGGAGACTCACAAACTGATGAGGAACCCACCCCCACCACCGAAGCCCAGCCTGAAAGTAGTACCTCTACTAGTAGGCGTACAACTAGTGGGGTATGGAATCATTTTACCCTTAATAGGACAACTAATAAAGCAACTTGTAAATTATGTGACCCACCTAGGACTTTTAGCCATCAACCTGGTAGTAGGACAGGCACATTAAGCAGACATATACTTAGGTGCCACCTCGAGCAATGCCCAGATAAAAGCCAACAACGTCTAGTACAGTAAGTGACCGGTGCACTTGCTAATTTTAGGTTCTCTCAAGAGGGCAACCGAAAGGGACTAGCTAAATATATAATTTTGAGTGAAAGGCCTTTCAATGCCGGTGAAAACCCATATTTCGTCGACTACCTCCAACAATGGTGAACCCCGCTATTGTGAGGATTCCTCAGAACACTGTAAAGCGGGACGCTTTTACATTGTACCATAGTATGAAAGCTGGAGTCTTAACACTTTTTGCGACGAACACGAGCATGTTCTCGTTGACGTCGGACATATGGAAGTCGAAAGCCGGCCAACCTTATATGTGCATAACGGCACACTGGATCGATGACTCCTACATCCTCCAAAAGAGAATAATTCATTTTGGTATTTTAGATTGCCCCCACACTGCCGAGATAATTACGGGTGCGATTATGTCGGCAGTCTGCGACTGGGGCATAGAGCGACGTATCTTCAGTATTACGGTCGACAATGCTACCAGCAACACTGCATCCGTTACACATTTAATTAGGCACATGAGAGCCATATTAGGTGGAAAGTGTTTCCATATTCGTTGCATTTGTCACATTTTGTATTTAATGGTAATGGATGGTTTAAAGCTTGTAGACACATCCCTTAACACCTTAAGATCGGTAATAAAATCTATTAAATCATCCGGCACTAGAAAAAAAAAGATTTAGAAATTTATGTAGGTTACATGGTATAGAATATAAACAATTCAAATTAGACTCCCAAACTAGGTGGTCGTCTACGGTAGAAATGTTAGAGCGTATTCTACCATATAAAGACGTTATGATGAAATTCGCATAGGACAATCGCTCAGAATGGAGCGATTACAACCTGAACGGTATACATTGGGAGACAATAGATGAAATTTGTAAAATTTTTTGCATGTTTAAAGAGGCCACGACATTTTTTTCGGATTGCTACTATCCGACCATGCCTCAAGCAATATCAAGATTGCTTTATATTGTAAATTGGATGGCGGGTAATGAATCCAACCCCATTTTATTCGAATCGATTAAGGCAATGAAAGAAAAGTTTGCTAAATATTATTCTAAACTACCTCTGACATACTGCTTAGCAATTATTTTAGATCCTCGTTGAAACACCGGGGTTTAAACTTGTTTTGCCAGCATTTTTTCAAATATTTGTATCCTAGTCTCAATATCGACACTTTCATTGCCGATGTCAATAACGACTTGCATAGTTTATTTTCTCAATATTTCCGGAAATTAGCGTCCAATAATCCATATCGAAGTAGTTCACACACGTCATATTCGTGGAAGCCGTTGGAGCAATTTACGCCCACAGTAGCCCCCACGTTATGTGACGAGCTAGATTATTATTTGCGGACACCATTGGTCCATATTTTCGGGCCGCCGGCCAACCCGCGTTTTGATCTTTTACAATGGTGGAACACAAATCAAGCCCGGTATCCCGTGCTTTCCACCATGGCACGTGATATACTAAGTTGTCCGGTGTCTTTAGTAGCATCGGAATGTGCTTTCAGTCTTGGCGGCAGGTTGCTTGGAACGAAGAGGGAGAAGCTATCGCTGTCAAGCTTGGAGATGTCCGCGTGCTTGAAGGATTGGCTGCTAGCTGAGGCAAGGGATCAACAGAAAATGAAGCTGGATTCATCGAGCGATGAAGAAGACGACCGCACCACTGATACGTCAAACGATGGCACAACAACCCCCCATGCGATTGATATCAACACTTTCGTATGTCAATTATTTACTTTTAAATATTTACGTCAAAAGACGACCGCACCCCCCATGCATCAAACTTTGTATTTTTTGATAAACAAATTTGTACTTTTAAATATTAGGCTCTAACTGCGTTGTATTTGTACTTGTTATGTTATTTATTTACCATTATTTTTTTTGATAAGATATTTACCATTATTTACTATTACTTATTGTATATTTTATTTTATTACATATATTTAGCATTATTAGTGCTTGAAAAAAAATTATTTGTATTTCATATTATTTATCAATAAATTATAATAATTTTAGTACAAAAAGACTTTGTATTATTTAAATTTTGCTTTTTTTTTTAAAGCTGACAGAAGCGGGCCAACCTTGCCCGGCCCACACTGTAGCGGGCCTGGCCCGTGGCCACCTCTAATTGGGGGTAATGAGCGTTAAAAACTTACCTTCAATTACCCTCTATTACACTTGTTAAAACTTTGCTAGACGGGGATAAAATTTACCCCCTATTACCTTACCTCTCTTTACCTTCCGTTGCTCCATTATCAAATAGAGGGTTAAACTTTATTAAATGCAAGCACCACATGGTAATTAATTTAGTTATAAAATAAAATATAAATAATTATTTTGACAAAAAATAAAAACCTATTTAAATAACTTATATATCTTCTATATATTAAAGAGAAGTTTCTTTCCTTCAAAAATCTTCCTTCCCCTATATCAGCCATTTTAAGCCATTAGAGCAAATTTTTTTCCTAAACACTTAAACAAATTTTTTTTTTCATTATAAACTTATATTAGAGGAAAAGTTTCATCCATCACTCGCAATTAAATTTAATGAAAACAACACTCACAGGTCAAGAAAAACTTTCTTCTCAACATAACATTTAAAAAATATAAAATGACCAGTTAAATTGTATAAAATGCTTACTAAAATACACTCACTAATAAATTAAATACCATTTCTCCTATCACTCATTAATAAATTTAACATCTAAAACAACGCTCATCTTGCACAACATTTCCTTCAATTTTATTAACAAATATTATTTGTCCAATTATACGATAATTATATTACTATAAAGTTTCCCCGCACAGTTGACTATTCAGGCCAATTAAAGTTATGTGGAGTACTATTGCGACATTGGACAATTTCCAATCAAATTGCATCGTAAATTATATTTTTATTGTTGTAATATAAATAAAAGGAATATACCCAGTGCCTCAAGGGCTCCCGCCTACGCAGGGTCTGGGGGGGCGGATGTACACAGCCTTCCCCCTTCAGGAAGTCAACCTGAAGAGAGACTGTTTCCCAGTGCCCCCAACCTGAGGGTGAGGACTTCCCACGAGGTCACCCATCCTGGTACTACTCTCGCCCAAGCACACTTAACTTCAGAGTTCTAATGGGATCCGGTGACGGCGTGTTGGTGCCCTCTTTGGTGTTGTTGTAATATAAATACTTTCCATTATTATATATCATACAAATTTTCAAAAATTTAAGAACCGTCCGTGCATCGCACGGAGACACCCTAGTATATATTAAGGAAGAGTAATGGGGTCAAAAGGGGTAAGAGTAATGGAGGGTAAACTCTTATCACCGTTTAGCAAAGTTTTAATAAGGTTAATAGAAGGTAAGTTTTTAATCCTCATTACCCCCTTTTATCCCTATTTGCTTTAACCCCTGAATTTGGAGGTAAGAAAAAATTTAATAAATTTTAGAATTTTATCCTTACTTTAATTATAATTCTTTTTATCCTTATCCTTTGCCTAATAGTCAAACAAGGATAAATCATTTACCCCTCTCTATTCTTACCCTTTTAATTTGACATATTAAAACAAGGGTAAGCTATTACATCACTCTTTCCCTCTTTATCCTCCCCTTTTTAGCTCTCTTTTACCCAGTTACTAAATAAGGGAACGCTTTTTAGAATTGGAAAATTTTTCAGGAAAATTAAAAATATTGTTTAAAAGTCTTGTTTTTAGCCCGGAGAAGCTGGAAAAATTATACTCCAAAGTTTTCCGCCTCTGTATTCTACACATGTTTTCTCACACTGTCTCTTATTTTTCGCTTCATTCTTTTTCTCTTTCTTCATCCACCTTTCTCTTTTTCTTTCAATTTTCTGGGTTTCATTATTTGTGATTCACATTATTGCTCTTGCAGTAACAGTTTTGTCGATAACAATAATAACTCCCTAAATTTATTGCAAATTATAACTGCATCATCAATATTAATTATCCAAATATGTCTTGGTTCTTGGCATTGTATTGGGATGAACGGTATCACGTAAATGATTTTCAAGTTCGATGGCACACAAGAGAACCATGTGAGTTTGAATGTGGAAAGATTAAGTATATTATGTACATACATATATATATATATATATATTTGAATTACATTTCAATAATAAATTACTCTTTTTGTGTTTGATTTAGTGTTATGAATAGACAATCTACACTTTCAAATTGTGTGTTCCAAAGTAGTACTTGCATTCAAACTGATATCCGAATTTTTATAGATTGAATACACTCAAACTCATCATTTTCGCATTAGTTATTCTAATTATTTGGATCAGATACAAATAAGATTATCAGCTTCTCGAATTTTTGAATATTATTTATACCTATAATTTTTGTTTTTCATAAAACTGAAAATAAAAGTCGCTTGATCACGTTTTCTAGTTTTATATTGAAAAACTATTAATAATTTTTCAATTGCAACCACATTTTTCAAATGAAAAAAAAAAGAAATTAGAAATAAAAACAAAACTTATATTTAGGGGTGTAAACATGCCGGGCCAACCACCCTCTATTTAATCTTGAGCTCCAATTCAAGCCAAACTCTTATCGAGCTTTGGTACGATAAGATTTTAGTGTGTTAAATATCTAGTTCGGCTCGGCTCATTAGCCTAATCAAACCGATTCGAGCTCGTAGTCAAGCCGAGCCAAGTCAAGCTCATGAAAGAGCAAAGATTGTTTCGAGTCGAGCTGCTCGAGTTCCTATCGAGCCATTATCAACCATCTTCCCGCTTATTCACTGTCACCCCAACGGTCTTTTGACCATCACACGCGCCACCCATTCTTGGCGCGTGTGAGAGCCTGGGTAGCCTCCATGGGACCGGAGTCACCGCCAAGGACTCGACGTCGTCCTGACGGTCCGGTTGTACAACTGTCATCGCCGTCCGTCAACGCTCAGGTGGCCAATCGAAGGAACATCACTGCCTCCCTCCTCAACAACAAGGTACGCACCGTACCTCCACCACCCGGTACTATTCCACCACCATATAGCCACCATGGACCTCCACTCTCCACCTCCAAATTCTACCATCCTCCACCAAGTCCCACTACCCACCAACACATCACCGATTTCCACCACCCACCACCATCTCCACCAAAACTCCATTTTCACCACCGAACACCACTAGCGCCAGTCTACCCCTTCCATCAAGCTTTAGGTCCAAACACCAATTTCATCAACCTTCACCTCCATCTCAAATTTCAACCACCATTTATCATATACATCCATCACCGCCTCCACCTCCCTGCTCTCCAACTCCTTCTTCAACCACCGCAAATGCCGCACGCCGATATAGGGGCATCCATCTTCGTTGATGGTCTACCCGAAAGAACGACACAACTTGTATCCACCAGATAGTCTAGGTTCACCACAATAGAGGAACCCGTTTGATCTTCGTTAAAGAAGGAACCTCTGTATTAATACCAGACTACTCTCCAAGTGTTGTGTCCAGAGCCGCATCTGCTAGATTGGCTAGGGAACATAGCTATTTCCCATCACACTCCCCCCAAGGAAACGAATGCACGACCGTGGTAAGACATTCTTTACAGGTTCAACCTTCTCTGCATCTGGTATTAGAACGCTCGATTATTAGTGGAAGATTAGAATTCCTATCCCGCGGTTGGCAAATGAAGGGATGGGAGCTGCTTGGCAGCCGTATGGAAATGTATCCCTCCACTTCAACGGCCAACCCATTGGGAGATGGACCTATAGCGATCGCTCCTGCACGCCATGCCTTACGCTTCACAGCAGGTGGAACATCCTCCTCTACTACTGTCATGAGTTGAGAATGGTGAAGCTCCAGCGGATCAACATCATGCTCAGATAACCACACCTGATACCGATACTCGGGGAAGTAACAGTGATAATGAGTCAACAACATCTGGGCCTGAATTCCCTCCAGGATTCGAGCCCATAGCAGCAATCAGTAACTCTCAAGCTAAGGATAGGTTGCCGCAGAGTCAGCAAGTATCAACTCCATCTATGGAAGGGCCTAGCACGGGATGGAGGAAAAAGGAAAAATTCTGCACAACAAAAAGAGAGAGAAAAGTGATCAAGCGCAAGATAAAGGAAAGAGAGAAGCGGGAGTTACAAGACTTCATGAAGGATATGTCTCCTAGAAGTAATGCTGAAAAATCGTCCAAGGCAGCTAGACAGAGGAAAAAAAAGGAATAGGGGAGATCGAATCCATAAAATCACGGAAGAAGAGTATAATGAAAGGATCCTGAAAGCCGAGTGGGTAATAGAGATAGGTGAAAAGGTGGGTTTCAACTTTGATAGTTTCGACTCAGTTATGGTGGCAGGCATTCTTGCTCAATGATATGATTGGGTGTTGGGTTGTGGCTTCAGCCCCATTCTCGGTCCTTTTGCTGGCCTTCTGGTTCTTCTTTAGTTAGGATCCCTGTTTGTGTTGGGTCTGCGCGCGCTGTTGTTTCTTGTCCCCGTGTCTTGTCTGGTCCTGTCATCGTTGTCTGCAGCGTTTTTTTGTTCCTGTTTTCTTGTTTTGTATTTGCTGTTTTTGGTCCCCGTGTGGTTGCGGTCGGACTCAGGCCTCACCTAGAGAGTGGCCGGTTTGTTTAGCAATTTCATCGCAATTTATCGAAAAAGGGGGAGGGTAAAGGGGGTAACGAGGGGAAGGGTAAGGTAAGATCTTATCCTTGTTTGGATATGTCAAAATAAGAGTAAAAATGGGTAAATGAGTTAACCTTATTTGACAATTGGATAAATAGAGTTATAATAAAAATAAATGTAAAATTGTCTAAATTTTTTTAAAAATTTACCTTACCTTCCATTGGATAAGGTTGGGGGTCCTCGGAAACAGCCTTTCGACAGGGTTACACCCTGAAGGGGTAAGGCTACATATAGAGGTGGCCAACGGGCCGGGTCGGCCCGGAAACCTGCCGACACTGTAGCAGGCCGGGCCCGGCCCGGGAGTCCTCCTAATTAAAAAAAAAAAATTTATATTACTTTTACTTTGTATTTTGTGATAAATAAATTTGTACTTTTAAATATTAGGCTCCAACTGCGTTGTATTTGTACTTGTTACGTTATTTATTTACAATTATTTACTATTACTTATTATATATTTTATTTTATTACATATATTTAGCATTATTAGTGCTTGGGATAAAATATATTTGTATCTCATATTATTTATCAATGAATTATAATAATTTTAATACAAAACGACTTTGTATTTTTTAAATTTTGCATTTTTTTTTAAAGTTCACGAAAAACGGGCCAACCTGGGCCCTCACTATAGCGGGCCCGGGCCGGTTCCGGCCTTGGAGCCCTCCCGACCCGGCCCGGCCCGGCCCGTGGCCACCACTAGCTGCGTACATCAACCCCTCAGGCCCCGCTTAGATGGGAGCCCTTGATATATTAGATCTTCTGTTGTTGTTGTACCTTACCTCCCAATTTGGAGGTAAAAACAAAAAAAAGGGTAAAGGGGGGTAATGGGCTCCTTTATCCCTCTTTATGCTTGGAAAATCGTACGGTTTGGACCCTCCACCCCAACTTTATTCTTTTTTAGATCTCATTAACCATAAATAGACTTTTTTGGACAAAAATGTCCTCCCACCTCACCCCACCCCACCCTACCCCACCCCCCCATCCGTCCTCTCTCTCTCTCCCTTTCTCTCTCCTCATTTAATGCAAGGCAGGCAAAATGACACTTTTTTGACTTTTTTCACTCTTCCTTTTCTTCATTTTTTTTTCTTTTCGAATTTTTTTGTCAAAAAAAAATATTATTTCCAAATTTTTTCTTTCATCTTCTTCCCTCCCAGACCCTGTTTAGGTGTGTTTCAAGTAATTAGTGGTATCTGAAATAAAATCATACACTGTGTATGATGCATTATAATGCTTTAAAGTGAACTTATTCAGGTGTATTTCAAGCAATTAGTGGTAAACGACTTGTCATACACAATGTATGATATGTTTTAATGGCATAAAATCAACTTTTGCTGTTTTTTTCAAGAAATTAGGGGTACAGTGGTCTGAAATCGAATCATACACTGGGTATGATGCGTTTTAATGGTGCAAAATGAACTTATTCAGGTGTATTTCAAGAAATTAGTGGTAAATGACTTGTCATACACAATGTATGATAGGTTTAAATGGCATAAAATAAACTTTTACTGATTTTTTTAAGTAATTACTGTTACAGTGGGCTGAAATCGAATCATACAATAGGTATGATGCGTTAAAATGGTTTAATATGAACCTTTTCAGGTATGTTTCAAGTAATTAGTGGTAAATGACTTATCATACACAAATTATTATAGGTTTTAATGGCATAAAATAAATTATTGCAGTTTTTTTTATGTAATTACTGTTGCAGTGGTCTGAAATCGAATCATACACTGGGTATGATGCGTTTTAATGGTGTAAAATGAACTTATTCAGGTGTTTTTTAAGCAATTAATGGTAAATGACTTGTCATACACAATGTATGATAGTTTATAATGGTAAAAAATTAACTTTTGCTGTTTTTTTAAGTAATTAGGGGTACAGTGGTCTGAAATCGAATCATACACTGGGTATGATACGTTTTAATGGTGTAAAATGAACTTATTCAGGTGTAGTTCAAACAATTAGTGGTAAATGGCTTATCATACACAATGTATGATAGGTTATAATGGCATAAAATTAACTTTTGCTGTTTTTGTCAAGTAATTAGGGGTACAGTGGTCTGAAATCGAATCATACACTGGGTATGATGCGTTTTAATGATGTAAAATGAACTTATTCAGGTGTATTCCAAGCAATTAGTGGTAAATGACTTGTCATACACAATGTATGATAGGTTTTAATGGTATAAAATTAACTTTTACTGGTTTTTTCAAGTAATTACTATTACAGTGGGCTGAAATCGAGTCATACAATGGGTATGATGCATTAAAATGGTTTAAAATGAACCTTTTCAGGTATGTTTCAAGGAATTAGTGGTAAATGACTTATCATACACAAATTATTATAGGTTTTAATGGCATGAAATCAACTTTTGCAGTTTTTTTTAATGTAATTACTGTTGCAGTAGTCTGAAATCGAATCATACACTGGGTATGATACGTTTTAATGGTGTAAAATAAACTTATTCAGGTGTATTCTAAGCAATTAGTGGTAAATGACTTGTTATACACAATGTATGATAGGTTTAAATGGCATAAAATCGACTTTTACTAGTTTTTTCAAGTAATTACTGTTACAGTGGGCTGAAATCGAATCATACAATGGGTATGATGTGTTAAAATGGTTTAATATGAACCTTTTCAGGTATGTTTCAAGTAATTAGTGGTAAATAACTTATCATACACAAATTATTATAGGTTTTAATGGCTTAAAATCAACTTTTGCAGGTTTTTTCATGTATTTAGTCGTATAGTGGTCTGAAATCAGGTCCAACACTGTGTATGATCCCTTAAAATGGTGTATAATGAACTTGTTCAGGTTTATTTCAAGTAATTAGTGGTAAATGACTTATCATACACAAATTATTATAGGTTTTAATGGCATAAAATCAACTTTTGCAGTTTTTTTTATGTAATTACTGTTGCAGTGGTCTGAAATCGAATCATACACTGGGTATGATGCATTTTAATGGTGTAAAATGAACTTATGCAAATATGTTTCAAGTAATTACTGGTAAATGACTTATCATACACAAATTATTATAGGTTTTAGTGGTATAAAATCAACTTTTGCTATTTTTTTTAATTAATTACTGTTGCAGTGGTCTGAAATCAGCTTATATACGTGTATTTCAAGTTTTATTGGTGTATGATGCACTTTATACACGGTGTATGATGAGTTATATTTGTGTAAAATTAACGTATATTTGTGTATTTTTGGGATGTGTTTTTAGAAAAAAAATATACAATTTCAATAAAATAATCCGTACGATTTTCCTTCAAAAAGGCCCTCCCATTCAACCCCCCAACCCGTCCCCTCTCTCTCTCCTCATTTAATGCGCAGCCGATTTCTGTACTTTAGCCCCTCCCCACTCCATTTTCTCTCTCTTCATTTAATGCAAAAGTACATATTTTTACTTTATGCCATGTAACTTGCTTCTCACTCTATCCCTCCCTTCTTCTCATTTCCCGCCCATTTACTCACCTCTTATTCATAGTATTTGTTATTTTTCTTTTAATCTGAATTCCCCAAGTCCATTTTTCTCTCATTTTTCTCTCAATCTGCTACATTGGGCCCTCGGAAGAAGAAGAAGAAGAAGCCATTTTAAGATCGTGTTTGAAGCTTCGTGGCATTGCTGTAGGTGCAATGTTGAGTCGTTATACACATTTCATGGTTTTCAGATCAGATATTAAAAGTAACATGACCATTTGCTGACATTGTCGTTAATGTATCCTTGTCCTATGAGGTCGGTGTGTTACAAGTCGTTTATGGTTTATGATTGGTTTAAATGATGTATTATAACTTTCTTTTGGTGTGTTTGAACTCATTAGTGGTGTATGATTAGTCATACATCGTGTATGATAGGTTTTAATGGTGTGAAATCAACTTGTTTAGGTGTGCTTCATGTAAATAGTGCTATATGATCTATCCTACACCGTGCATGATAGGTTTGAATGGTGTGAAATCAACTTGTGTTTGTATATGTTAAGTAATTAATGGTGTATAATCAGTCATACACTGTATAGGATTGGGTTTAATGGTGTATAACCAACTTGTGTTTGTGTGTGTTAAGTAATTAGTGGTGTATAATCAATCATACACTGTGTATGATTGGTTTTAATGGTGTATAACCAACTTGTGTATGTGTATGTTAAGTAATTAATGGTGTATAATCAATCATACACTGTGTAGGATTGGGTTTAATGGTGTATAACCAACTTGTGCAGACGTTTTTTAAGTAAATAGTGGTTTATGAGCAACCATACACTGTGTATGATTGAGTTTAATGGCGTATAACCAACCTGTGTATGTGTATGTTAAGTAATTAATGGTGTATAATCAGTCATACACTGTGTAGGATTGGGTTTAATGGTGTATAACCCATTTGTGCAGGCGTTTTTTAAGTAATTAGTGGTTTATGAGCAACCATACACTGTGTATGGTTGGGTTTAATGGTGTATAACCAACCTATGTATGTGTATGTTAAGTAATTAATGGTGTATAATCAGTCATACACTATGTAGGATTGGTTTTATGGTGTATAGCCAAGTTCTGCTTGTGTATGTTAAGTAATTAATGGTGAATAATCCATCATACACTGTGTATGATTGGTTTTAACTGTGTATATAATGGGGCGTATTAAACCATACACTGTGTATGAGAGCTTCAAAGGGTGTATGATGAACTTATTTTGGTGTCTTTCAAGTACAGAATGGTGTATGGTTTACCATACACCGTGTATGATAGCTTTGATTGGTCTAGGATGAACCTATTTTGGTGTCTTTCGTGTATAGAATGTGGTATCCTTAACCATAGACCGTGTATGATTGTTTTAAAAGCTGTGTGATGAACTTGTTTATGACTGTAACACAAATCATACACCATGTATTCTTTCTTAAAGTGGTGTTATTTGTGTATTATGGTTTTAAACCAATCATACACCGTTTTTAGTGGTTTCAATGCTGTACTTTCATTCCACCCTAGTGTGTTTCATGTCAATTTTGCTTTGATGTCATATTTTTTTTCTTGTCCACAGTAATGGGTGATGCTGCTATTGCATGCGTTCTGTACGGTGGCCACTTTAGGGAGAGGGCAAAGTACGCTGGTAAAAACTTGGCTTATATTTTTGTGGATGAGAAAACTGACTTCGCTGGTTTGCAAAGGACTGTGGCGGAGGTGATTGATGCTCAGTTGGATGCGGGTTCAAAGATGCATTTTCAATCTTTCACCGCCGTTCCGGCCGTGCCCTTGTACGATGTTGTTGACGATAGGTCCGTTATGTTTTGGAAGGCACTAGCCAAAGAAGATAGGGCGAAGCATCCTTTGATCGTAACTGTAGAGTCATCCGGTGACAGGAATCCTAGCTTCGATTGGCAACGAACTCCCTTTCAAACAATTCCCGATGGTGACGAGAATAGTAGCCGTTCGCACCCTGAGGTTCCCGAGACTTCTGGTGGATGTATGATGCGGGGATGGAAGAAGCAGCCCGTGTAGATGCATCTGATGTAGATTTGAACATGCCTACTGTGACGGTTGAAGCAACAACAGGTGGAGATTGGGAAAATTCCAATCAAAGTGCATGGGATAATTTGGACAAAATCAATTTATCCCAGGTGCAACCGACTGTACCTGATGCCTCACCTTCAGAGGGGCACACTTACGAGCATCGTAATATTTCCCGTGAAGACCCTCTGATTGTCGAACCTGAATTGGAACGGAATGCTGAACCCAGCGGTCAACCGAATGTCCACCCTGACATCCAAGCTGCTGGTGATCCTCGTTCTGATGATGAGGCTGGCTCCGGTGATAAGAGGAGCCGGATTAACGGGGTATATGCGCAGGGCCGGATGGTTGAGGATATTGAAGTCAATCAAATATTTATGACAAAGAGGGACTTGTTGACTAACCTGGCAGTGATTGCGCTTAGGGAAAAATTTGAATTCAGGAGCTACAAGTCGAACAAATCCTTAACGGTTGTCCGCTGCGCACAAGAGGGCTGCACATGGAGGGTTCGGGCTACGTGTGTAGCAGATGATGGCTGCTGGATGGTTACAAAAGTAGAAAAGAACCACAATCACCCCAGCGATCTCACCACTGTTAGACACAGGCAGGCAACCAGTTGGGTCGTCGGGGAGTGCGTCCGCAAGAAACTTGTGAACCCTGGGAGAGTGTTCAAGCCACGGGATGTCATAGATGACATCCACAGTTGCTACGGTGTCGATATCAGCTACAGTGTTGCTTGGAGGGCGAGAGAGTTTGCATACGACAATGTTAGATTGGGTACGGCTGAAGAGTCGTATGCATTCTTGCCTGCCTATCTGCAAGTCCTCAAACAGACTGACCCCGGTACCACATTTTATTTATAGACAGATGATGAAAGTAGGTTTCAGTACCTCTTCATTGCGTTTGGTGCTTCACTTAATGGGTACCGGTTTTGCCGGCCGGTTGTGAGCATTGACGCAACACATCTGAAGGGAAAGTACCGGGGTGTCCTGTTCATGGCCGTTTTCCACGATACCAACCAGCAAATTTTCCCGATTGCTATCGGCATCGGTGATTCAGAGAATGATGCATCGTGGCATTGGTTCCTCAGTAGGTTGAAGGAAGTAACTGGGGAGTCTGCTGGCCATGTCATTGTATCCGATAGACACCAAAGCATCCAACGCGCGGTGGAAGAACTTTTCCCCTTCACATTTCACGGGCTCTACATGTACCACTTGCTAAACAACTTAAAGGCCAAATTCAAGAGCAACAGGAAGCATTTGGATCAGTACTACTACAAAGCAGCCAAAGCATACAACATTCAAGAATTTCATAGTTTGTTTTTCAGTTTATGTTGTGCCGTACCCGGGGCTAAAGAGTACTTGGAAGATGTGGGACTGGACAAGTGGACTCGTTCCCACTCCCCTTGTCGTCGGTACAACATAATGACGACAAACATTTCGGAATCCATGAATGCTGTATTGGTCAAGGTACATGGCTATCCAATTACAGCCCTTGTTGATGAGTGTAGGCTACTGTTGCAGAGGTGGTTTCACGAAAGAAGAGCCAAGGCTGAAGCTTGCATCAGTACAATGTCCCCCGACGTCGAAAAAAAATTACAAGACAGATTCAAGTTAGCAAGAACGATGACGGTAAGCTCCGTACATATTATCATGTTTAATCCCTACTACAAAGCATGTTTATAGCGTGTTGGTGCTCTTCGAGTGTGAAATCCGCTAATTTTGGCGCCCTTCGAGTGTTTCGTTGCTTATGTTTTGTTGTTTTTTTTTAATTTTTTTTTATTTTTCTCATATTTTTGTATTTTGCATGCACCTTGGTTGTTTGACGCGTTTGTCTATTATTGTGGTAATGCAGCTATTGCGAGCTGATGCTCATACATTCGACGTCATCGATGGGGAGAAAAACTTTGTAATAGATATGTCGCTCTGGACATGTACCTGCCGCAGGTTTCAGCTTGAGCAGCTTCCATGTGAGCATGCGTTAGCAGTGGTACAGCACAATCCTTATGCTCTGTACGACTTGTGCTCGCCGTACTACAGTAGAGAAAATTGGTACGAGTCGTATAGAAGTGTCGTCTACCCAATGCCGCACATAAGTGACTGGCGTATCCTGCGTGATGTAGCTGACATGAATCTTCTTCCACCCGACGTGCGAACCTCTTCTGGGAGGAGGCGGAAGAGGAGGATTCCGTCTGTCGGTGAGGAGCGTGTTCATCAAAGGTGCAGTCGGTGCAAGGAACACGGGCATAACCGATCCACGTGCAAGAATCCAATTGCTCTGCATCCTAGTGGCGAATGCACCTCATCCAACTCTGGCCGTCCATCTCAAGTCCCTCCTCCAAATTAACTTACAGTCTTCAAATGTATAAATTTTACTTGTGACATACCTATATAATTTCGTTTTACCATAGGATTTACATTGTACATTACCATAGGATTTAAATTTTACTGTGATGTGTATATGTTATTGTATATTACCATAGGATTTACGTTGTATCCAGTGTACTGAAAATTGTCGAAAGGTTGTGATGTGTATGTAATAGGGTAATGAAAATTGTGTATATTTTCATACTGTTGTATATTCCTGTAATGAAAACTGTCAATGAATTGATTTGAAGTTGGTCCCAATTGTGTGTTCTAAGTGGTTGATGTGTTTTTCAAGTGTGTTACGATGTATGTCAACATGCATGGATGGTGTATCGCCACACATATCAGTATCAAAGGTGTCCACAGGTCTGTGTCGCCACACTAAGTAGTTGAAACACACTTGTAGAAGTTAATTTCACACCATTAATACTCATCATACACTATGTATTGTAAGTAATACACTACTAAGTAGTTGAAACACACTTGTACAAGTTGATTCCACACCATTAATACTCATCATACACTATGTATGGTAAGTAATACACTACTAAGTAGTTGAAACACACTTGTACAAGTTGATTTTACACCATTAATACTCATCATACACTATGTATGGTAAGTAATACACTACTAAGTAGTTGAAACACACTTGTACAAGTTGATTTCACACCATTAATACTCATCATACACTATGTATGGTAAGTAATACACTACTAAGTAGTTCAAACACACTTGTACAAGTTGATTACACACCATTAATACTCATCATACACTATATATGGTAAGTAATACACTACTAAGTAGTTGAAACACACTTGTACAAGTTGATTTCACATCATTAATACTCATCATACACTATGTATGGTAAGTAATACACTACTAAGTAGTTGAAACACACTTGTACAAGTTGATTTCACACCATTAATACTCATCATACACTATATATGGTAAGTAATACACTACTAAGTAGTTGAAACACACTTGTAGAAGTTGATTTCACACCATTAGTACTCATCATACACTCTGTATGGTAAGTAATACACTACTAAGTAGTTGAAACACACTTGTACAAGTTGATTTCACACCATTAATACTTGTCATACACTATGTATGGTAAGTAATACACCACTAAGTAGTTGAAACACACTTGTACAAGTTGATTTCACACCATTAATACTTGTCATACACTAAGTATGGTAAGTAATACACCACCAAGTAGTTCAAACACACTTGTACAAGTTGATTTCACACCATTAATACTTGTCATACACTAAGTATGGTAAGTCATACACCACTAAGTAGTTGAAACACACCTGTACAAGTTGATTTTACACCATTAATACTCATCATACACTATGTATGGTAAGTAATACACTACTAAGTAGTTGAAACACACTTATACAAGTTGATTTCACACCATTACTACTCATCATACACTATGTATGGTAAGTAATACACTACTAAGTAGTTGAAACACACTTGTACAAGTTGATTTCACACCATTAATACTCATCATACACTATGTATGGTAAGTAATACACTACTAAGTAGTTGAAACACACTTGTACAAGTTGATTTCACACCATTAATACTCATCATACACTATGTAGGGTAAGTAATACACTACTAAGTAATTGAAACATACTTGTACAAGTTGATTTCACACCATTAATACTCATCATACACTATGTACGGTAAGTAATACACCACTAAGTAATTGAAACACACTTGTACAAGTTGATTTCACACCATTAATACTCATCATACACTATGTATGGCAAGTCATACACTACTAAGTAGTTGAAACATACTTGTACAAGTTGATTTCACACCGTTAAGACTCATCATACATTATGTATGGTAAGTAATACACTACTATGTAGTTGAAATACACTTGTACAAGTTGATTTCACACCATTAATACTTGTCATACACTAAGTATGGTAAGTAATACACTACTAAGTAGTTGAAACACATTTGTAGAAGTTGATTTCACACCATTAATACTCATCGTACACTATGTATGGTAAGTAATACACTACTAAGTAGTTGAAACACACTTGTACAAGTTGATTTCACACCATTAATACTTATCATACACTATGTACTGTAAGTAATACACCACTAAGTAATTGAAACACACTTGTACAAGTTGATTTCACACCATTAATACTCCTCATACACTATGTATGGCAAGTCATACACCACTAAGTAGTTGAAACACACTTGTACAAGTTGATTTAACACCATTAAGACTCATCATACACTATGTATGTTAAGTAATACACTACTAAGTAGTTGAAATACACTTGTACAAGTTGATTTCACACCATTAATACTTGTCATACACTAAGTATGGTAAGTCATACACCACTAAGTAGTTGAAACACACTTGTAGAAGTTGATTTCACACCATTAATACTCATCATACACTATGTACGGTAAGTAATACACTACTAAGTAGTTGAAACACACTTATACAAGTTGATTTCACACCATTAATACTCATCATACACTATGTATGGTAAGTAATACACTACTAAGTAGTTGAAACACACTTGTACAAGTTGATTTCACAGCATTAATACTTATCATACACTATGTACGGTAAGTAATACACCACTAAGTAATTGAAACACACTTGTACAAGTTGATTTCACACCATTAATACTCATCATACACTATGTATGGCAAGTCATACACCACTAAGTAGTTGAAACACACTTGTACAAGTTGATTTCACACCATTAAGACTCATCATACACTATGTAAGTTAAGTAATACACTACTAAGTAGTTGAAACACACTTGTACAAGTTGATTTCACACCATTAATACTTATCATACACTATGTATGGTAAGTAATACACCACTAAGTAATTGAAACACACTTGTACAAGTTGATTTCACACCATTAATACTTATCATACACTATATATGGTAAGTAATACACCACTAAGTAATTGAAACAAACTGTAAATTTATTTATTACACTATAATTGCCACAACTATCAATGAAATTGTGTACCAAGCAATATAAATGCCCTTGTTGATTTATATGGATGAGGCTGACCGGTTGGGGTGGTTGGTGGTTGAACATTGAATGTTCAGGGGTCATAATGGACTACCAAGCAAGACATTTAATAACCTCAACTACCACCTACTTTATCATACCCCTCTCCCACAGTTCTCCCCCTATAAAGGGATGAGACGGACAGGAAGCCAAGCATATACGGTTCCTCAACATATCGACCCGTTTAAATTCCTAATGTAAGTGGCTCTAGCAGCAGCGGTGGTGGGCCAGTGACAGCTGAGACACAAAGAGAGGTGGCACTTCTACGGATCATGTTTCATCAACGGTCTACCAAGCAATTAGTGGTGTATGATCAATCACACATGGTGTACGATGTATGATGAGTTGTAATGGTGTGAAGTTCATCCGCATGATAAGGATCTTAAACTTTGTATGCATGCAGTGGATGCACTTTACAGACAACATATGCAGAGGGACAACTGTATGTAGTTCCAGCAGTTATATATGTCCAGTTTGTCATACAAATTGTATGCAGGGTTTTAATGTGTGTCAAGTTCTACGTATCATACACAGTGTATGACGAGTTTTATGTATGGTAAAATCACGGGCTGTGCATGTATTTTTAAGTTTGTTGGAAATTATTGGTGTCACACCATTAATACGTTGTGTATGATGAGTTATATGGGTGAAAAATCAAGTTCTACAATTGTGTTTTAGGTACTTAGTGGTGTATAACCAATCATAAACGGTGTAGGATGAGTTTTAATGGTTAATAACAACCTTTGCACGTGTGAAGTTCAGGTTTTACTGGTATGATGCTGTGAAATCAACCTATATTGGTAGTTTGTAAACATTGTATCACACTCAAAGTAAACATCAAACCCCAAGAAAATCATACAATTGCAACGAACTTCAAAAATTGACAATTTTCATTACACCATTTGAAAATACATCAATAGGAACATACAACAACATCGAAATATACAATATTACATACAACTTTCAATATAATGAATACAATGTAAATCCTTTGGTACAAGTATGCATTTTTATTACGTACAATTTTCAGTATAATGAAAACAATGTATAATGAATAACGTAATTTTATTGACATGTATGCATTTGAAGCCATTTATTCCTTCCGTGTCTATACAAGTGTACAGAAGTATACAGCCGCAATTTCCCCATCTGCGCTTGCGTGCATTGGGAGCTCAGGCCTTTGGTCAGCAAAAATTCTATGAACTTTACAACAAAAATTCCACAGTCTGACCTGCAGTTAATATTAATACAGATTCCACAGTCAGAAATTATACATCATTGCAAGTAATGACTATTTTGCATCCACTTCATAACCAAAAGTCCAAATGAACGGAATAGTAAAATTGCATGGGAAGTAGATGTCATACCCCTTTTGCTGTGGACATTCATTCCGGTTGTAAGTTACCGAGAAAGGCTTGCCCTTGAACTGTATGAGGTCCTTTCGGACATCCCAAAAATTAACCAACGCTAGAGCATGTGGAAGCAATTTTGCAATTGGTTCCACATGTTCTAATCTTGCTGCCCTGGATTTGGCGGAGTACAAGGAATCAAATACCTGTATCTGCCAATCATTAAGATGGATGGCAGCAAGGAACCAATGTTGATTAGGTTGATTAATGGGCATGTATATCCGATCCACGTTGTGGCAGCTGACCCCATACATGGCATCCCCGGCAAGGAACTTAACGATCAATGAATCAAAATCAGTAAAAGCTGACTCAAGCGGGATTCCACCGTTTTGAATCTATTTTAGTAGGGGTCCAAATTGAGGAGCAATAGTTGTGTCCGCGCACGTTGCCCTCTGGTCGAATTGCTCTGGCCACTGATATTTCTTCTCCAAAATGTAGTGCATAATTATATCCATTTCCTGCGATTCAAAACTAATTAGTTAAGACAAGTTGATTTTACACACATAAACAAGTTCATTTTACACAGTTCAACCCTATGACTAATCATACACCACTCTTTATTCAAAACACACTAACACAGGTTGATTTTACACCTTTAGCATCAACCATACACGGTGTATGACTAGTAATACAATACTTACTTACTTAGTACAAAATAACATAAGTCGATTTAACACAGGTTGATTTTACTTATTACTTGACACACGGCAAAACTATCATGATGGGAAACATACCTCATCAGTAAGCTAGGCATCCTCGTTTCTCAACCGATACCAAAATTGACCCGTCGTCACAGTCAAAACAGAGAAATCCATTCGTTGATCATTAGGTAATGGAAAGGGGGTCTTCAAATCTCTGTAATATACAATACCAAGCATGATATATAAGCATACCATAAGAAAGATGATTTCAGACTACTGTAACAGTAATTACTTGAAAAAACCAGCAAAATCTGATTTTATGCCATTAAAACCTGTCATACATTGTGTATGACAAGTCATTTACCACTAATTGCTTGAAATACACCTGAATAAGTTCATTTTACACCATTATAATGAATCATACACAGTGTATGATTCGATTTCAGAGCACTCACAGTAATTACTTGAAAAAACTAGCAAAAGTTGATTTTATGATATTAAAACCTATCATACATTGTGTATGACAAGTCATTTACCACTAATTGCTTGAAATACACCTGAATAAGTTCATTTTACACCATTATAACGAATCATATACAGTGTATGATTCAATTTCAGAATACTAACAGTAATTACTTGAAAAAACCAGCAAAAGTTGATTTTATGCCATTAAAACCTATCATACATTGTGTATGCCAAGTCATTTACCACTAATTGCTTAAAATACACCTGAATTGAATCATTTTACACCATTAAAATGCATCATACCCAGTGTATGATTCGATTTCAGACCACTGTGCCCCTAATTACTTGAATAAAACAGCAAAAGTTGATTTTATGCCATAACCTATCATACATTGTGTGTTACAAATTATTTACCACTAATTAATTAAAATACACCTGAATAAGTTCACTTGATACCATTATAGTGCATCATACACAGTATATGATTTTATTTCAGGCACCACTAATTACTTGAAATACACCTAAGAAAGATGCATTCCAGAAACATTTACATACTAATTATCAAAAAGTATCGTGCAAAATCACACTCACTTAGCGACCATTGCGTGGAAACTTTTGTAAAAATCTTCAAAATCTTCTATGTCTTTGTCGGAGGGAGGCTGGAATGGATTGAAGGGCAGAACTGGCTCCGGTCCAGGATGGGTAATTTTTGCCCGTTTGCTCTTACCCTCCGCAGTCCATTCCTCACCTTTGTACTTGGGGTTTGGCTTGGGGTCCCTCCTCTTTTGCCCTAATCTACACACCGTCTCGGACAATGTCATCAAGTTTTCAATGCTTTCCACATGCGATGATGATGGTTCCTTGAAGACATTTTCCTCGGCCCTAGATGGCATAGCACATAGCAAAAGTCAATAAGCATCAACATGCATGAAAACATAACAAATTGGGATACTAACAAGGAATCTAGTGTCTTCCCAGTACGTACAGGAGAAACTATTATGGCTTGCTCAATCGGGGATGGATGAGCGGAAGTCGATGAACATAAGTGCGGCGATGTGGCCTGCGCTTGACGGTCTGAGAGCAGCTCCTTAATCAGTGCATCCTGAGCCTCAAATCGTCGTTCGTACATTTGCAGCATTCGCTGGTGCGCTTCAAGCTGCGTCCGTACCATTTGCACATCTTTACCCATCGCTTCGAGTCTCTCCATAACCTGCAATAAGTCCTCCAAATTGGCATAATCAGCAAATTTGAATAATATAGTATCCACACGGATAAAAATGCTATTAAATAAACAAAAAACAATTCATCATACCGATTGGTCCACCGAATTGGTTGACGTAGGATACGGGTCCTCCCTGGATGCCGGCAACGGAGGTTGAGTTGCCAATGGTTGTGGCTCCTCACCAAGCTCTGCTGGCATTGCCATAACAGGAGATTGAAACCCCTTCTCAGCATCCTCAGCATAGGGAATGCCTTGTAGATTAGGCTGACCGGCTTCCGCACTCATCAGTCTAATCTGTTCGGCATTCAATTGCTGATCAAAGGAAGATACATCATATACACGTTAGTAAAATTACAAAACACACTTCTAACCCAAAATATATGAAACATACAGTAGTAAAACAATAATAACATAGTGTATTTATTACCTGATCAAATATCGTTGAGAGCAGAGCGGATTACGGAGCCTTAACGGACATCTTTCAGTTAAGGATCCACCCAAGAGGCTGGTCGCCAGCCCTCACTGCCCCAACCTTGGCAAGTTCTGGAAGGGTTTCCAGGGTAAATATGGAAACCACATCATAAAACCCGTAGACGGAGTAGGTATTCTCCAAACCGTGGTGCATTCTTGCAGCGAAATCGTTGAGCTTCCACACCAAGAATTTTCAGCTCAAGGATCCCCATGCAACAAGATTGAAAGAGTCCACATCGTCCACGAGGGCCAGGATGTTCGAGTCAATGACCGTTCGCTTGCGTTTGGCGAACAGTAGACCCTTGACCAGGTACGCAACAGCAAGCTTAACCTGGTCCTCCATGATGGAGCAGGTTCTGCATGCATCAAAAAGCTGTTGCCTAGTCATCCTCCCCCTCATGCCATACTTGGCAACCAGCCTGTTGGGACCACCGCGTACATCTTCCACACCGCCATATCTCAAGCCATATCTCTTCCACACCGCATACATTGCAAAACTCCCTCCTCCTAAGGTGCACTACCTTCCCACCAAATAATAATGATAACTCCTCGGGATTGGGGTTGGCCACCTGGTGGAGAAGGACAACATGAATGAGACTATGCCAGAAGCTGACATTGGTCTCACTCAGCTCAAGCAGATGCCCGACATCGTATTGTGAGGCAAGGGCAAGCTGTAATGCAAAACACTTTTAGTTAATATGGGATCATAAATGTCATTGTCAAAAGTCAACATAATTAAAATAGATACAGTGTCAAACCTTGGCTTAGTCGTCCTTCAAGATTTCCTTTATCTCCGTAACAACCTTGGTTGACAAACCTATTTGGTTGACTTGGAGGAATTTCCAGAAACCCCTCGGGAAAATGTAATCAACCTCAACTGCAGGACGACTCTTCCTACGTGTGTAAAATGCCATCTGAAATAAAAGCAATACACCATTAATTACTAAACACAAACAGACACACTTTGGTTCTACACCATTGAAACAAATCATACAGAGTGTATGATTGATTATACACCACCACTAATTACTTATAATACACAAACACAAGTTGGTTATACACCATTAAAACCAATCCTATACACTGTATGATCGATTATACACCACTAATTACTTAACATAAACAAACACAGGTTGGTTATACACCATTAAACCCAATCAGACACACTGTATGGTTGCTCATAAACCACTTACTTAAAAAACATGTACACAAGTTGATTTTACACCATTAAAACCAATCCTACATACTGTATGGTTGCTCATATGAAACATGCAGAAGTTCATTATACCACAAAGGTCGATTTTACGTGAAAAAAAATCACAAAACATGCAGAAGATCATTTTACACAAATAAAAAACACTAATCACAAAGCCACTAACACCAAAACCCTAAACCCTAACAAATACTATGC
The DNA here is from genome assembly GCA_018398585.1 of Simmondsia chinensis. NCBI lineage: Eukaryota > Viridiplantae > Streptophyta > Magnoliopsida > Caryophyllales > Simmondsiaceae > Simmondsia > Simmondsia chinensis. The sequence goes on along the minus strand of JAGTTD010000017.1, from coordinate 22,796,018 downwards.
ACTATGTTCAGGAAATGGTACGAAACAAACGGATATTATACATTGGAGCACCAAAACCCTAAACCCTACAAAAATAACTCTTACTCACCTTCGAAAATAGTGATTAAACACTGGAGCAGCTAGAGATCAAGGATGAAGGTATGAAAACAGAGGTTAGACCCACGGGAACGAGAATCGCAGCTGAAGTAGAGGAGAAAGAGGATGAACAAATTCGGAAAGAGGAGAGAGAGAATGAACGGGTGAGAGAAAGAGGAGAGTGACTGATGGCTTGTAAAACAAGTTGCTTATGGGAAAGACAGAAAGGAGGGAAGGGGTTTTACAGCTGTAAGTAAATGAGGCGAGAGCAGGGGTACGGATGGGATGGCATTAAATGAGGAGAGAGAAAGGGGACGGGTTGGAGGGGGGGGGTGAATGGGAGGGCCTTTTTGAAGGAAAATCGTACGGATTATTTTATTGAAAATGTATATTTTTTTTCTAAATACACATCCCAAAAATACACAAATACACGTTGATTTTACACAAAAATAACCTATCATACACCGTGTATGAAGTGCATCATACACTAATAAAACTTGAAATACACGTATATAAGCAGATTTCAGACCACTGTACCACTAAATACATGAAAAAACCTGCAAAAGTTGATTTTATGCCAATAAAACCTATCATACATTGTGTATGACAAGTTATTTACCACTAATTACTTCAAGTATACCTAAATAAGGTCACTTTACACCATTATAACGCATCATACCCAGTGTATGATTCGATTTCAGACCACTGTACCCCTAATTACTTGAAAAAAACAGCAAAAGTTGATTTTATGCCATTATAACCTATCATACATTGTGTATGATACGTCATTTACGACTAATTACTTTAAATAAACTTGAATAAGTTCATTTTACAACATTAAAACCCATCATACCCAGTGTTAAGCTGATTTCAGACCACTGCAACAGTAATTAATTAAAAAAACAGTAAAAGTTGATTTTATACCACTAAAACCTATAATAATTTGTGTATGATAAGTCATTTACCAGTAATTACTTGAAACATACTTGCATAAGTTTATTTTACACCATTAAAACGCATCATACCCAGTGTATGATTCGATTTCAGACCACTGCAACAGTAATTAAACAAAAAAAAACTGCAAAAGTTAATTTTATGCCATTAAAACCTATAATAATTTGTGTATGATAAGTCATTTACCACTAATTACTTGAAATAAACCTGAACAAGTTCATTATACACCATTTTAAGGGATCATACATAGTGTAGGACCTGATTTCAGACCACTGTACGACTAAATACATGAAAAAACCTGCAAAAGTTGATTTTAAGCCATTAAAACCTATAATAATTTGTGTATGATAAGTCATTTACCACTAATTAGTTGAAACATACCTGAAAAGGTTCATATTAAACTATTTTAACGCATCATACCCATTGTATGATTCGATTTCAGCCCACTGTAACAGTAATTACTTGAAAAAACTAGTAAAAGTTAATTTTATGCCATTTAAACCTATCATACATTGTGTATGACAAGTCATTTACCACTAATTGCTTAGAATACACCTGAATAAGTTCATTTTACACCATTAAAACGCATCATACCCAGTGTATGATTCGATTTCAGACCACTGCAATAGTAATTATATAAAAAAAACTGTAAAAGTTGATTTCATGCCATTAAAACCTATAATAATTTGTGTATGATAAGTCATTTACCACTAATTACTTAAAACATACCTGAAAAGGTTCATTTTAAACCATTTTAACGCATCATACCCATTGTATGACTCGATTTCAGCCCACTATAATAGTAATTACTTGAAAAAACCAGCAAAAGTTGATTTTATACCATTAAAACCTATCATACATTGTGTATGACAAGTCATTTACCATTAATTGCTTGGAATACACCTGAATAAGTTCATTTTACACCATTAAAACGCATCATATCCAGTGTATGATTCGATTTCAGACCACTGTACCCCTAATTACTTGAAAAAAATAGCAAAAGTTGATTTTATGCCATTATAACCTATCATACATTGTGTATGATAAGTCATTTACCACTAATTGCTTGAACTACACTTGAATAAGTTCATTTTACACCATTAAAACGTATCATACCCAGTGTATGATTCGATTTCAGACCACTGTACCCCTAATTACTTGAAAAAAAACAGCAAAAGTTAATTTTTTGCCATTATAACCTATCATACATTGTGTATGACAAGTCATTTACCACTAATTGCTTGAAACACACCTGAATAAGTTCATTTTATACCATTAAAACGCATCATACCCAGTGTATGATTTGATTTTAGACCACTACAACAGTAATTACATAACAAAAACTGCAATAATTTATTTTATGCCATTAAAACCTATAATAATTTGTGTATGATAAGTCATTTACCACTAATTACTTGAAACATACCTGAAAAGGTTCATATTAACCATTTTAACGCATCATACCCATTGTATGATTCGATTTCAGCCCACTGTAACAGTAATTACTTGAAAAAACCAGTAAAAGTTGATTTTATGCCATTTAAACCTATCATACATTATGTATGACAAGTCATTTACCACTAATTTCTTGAAATACACCTGAATAAGTTCATTTTACACCATTAAAACGCATCATACCTAGTGTACGAATCATACCCAGTGTATAATTCGATTTCAGACCACTGTACTCCTAATTACTTGAAAAAAAAGCAAAAGTTAATTTTATGCCATTAAAACCTATCATACATTGTGTATGACAAGTCATTTACCACTAATTGCTTGAAATACACCTGAATAAGTTCACTTTACAGCATTATAATGCATCATACATAGTGTATGATTTTATTTCAGACACCACTAATTACTTGAAACACACCTAAACAGGGTCTGGGAGGAAAGAAGATGAAAGGACAAATTTGGAAATAATATTTTTTTTTGACAAAAAAATTCGAAAAGAAATAAAAAATGAAGAAAAGGAAGAGTAAAAAAAGTCAAAAAAGTGTCATTTTGCTTGCCTTACATTAAATGAGGAGAGAGAAAGGGAGAGAGAGAGAGGACGGATGGGGGGGGGGTGAGGTGGGAGGGCATTTTTGTCCAAAAAAATCTAATTATGGTTAATGAGGTCTAAAAAAAAATAAGATTGAGATGGGAGTTCCAAACCGTACGATTTTTCTTTATGTTTTGGCAAATAAAAATAATAATTCACCTTTTATTATCTTTACTCTCATTTATCCTCCGTTGCCTTGTTTTCAAAGTGCGAGTTAGACCCTTGCATTCTTCTTACAAGAAATAGAAAATCCCCTAAAAAACCGACCTTTCGTCCCAAATGAGGAGGAGAGAAAATATCAAAAGCCTATCCATTCATTCAAGTTTGTCGCGGCAAATGCTCTCATCTTCTTCTTCATACACCAGCTGAAGGGTTTCTCTGAGGTTTTTCAATCTCTTTCTTCACCCCCAATTTCCCATTACAAGCCCTAATTTCATCAATTATGTCATCTACATCCTTCTTCTCTCAACCCCCACAAATTCAAATCCACACCAACAACTGCAGAAAGCTCTCAAAACGCCGCAAAAATTCGACTTATCCCCATTTTTCTATCTTCATTCCACTTCCTAGTACTCACTCATGGAGCACCCAGCTCAGAAAATCCCTTCTTTTTTCTTCTTCTTTTCCTTCTAATCTCTCATTGCCATCTTTGAATCTGAATTCCATGAAAAATGGTTCCTTTTCTCTTACTTTTCCATCCCAGATTGTATCTGACCCACCCAAGGAGGATTTGGCAGATGGGTTGGATGAGAATTTGAGTTTGGAGAGGGTGAATGCTGAAATTCGGCTTAAAGGTAGGATCTTTATGCGGGATCCTCCTTGGGTTAATGCACTTTTTATAAAGGGTTTGGGTTTGTGTGAGAGTGGTACTGGGGTGAGGTTAGAGTTTAAGGAGATAGAGAGGAGGAAGTATAATTTGTTGAGGAGGAGGCAGATAAAGGTTGAGACTGAGGCTTGGGAGAACATGGTGCAAGAGTATAGGGAGCTTGAGAGAGAGATGAGGGAGAGAAAACTGGCACCCAATTTGCCTCAAGTTAAGGCCTTGTTTTTGGGGTGGTTTGAGCCGTTGAAGAAGGCTATAGAGAAGGAGCAGAAGTTGCAACGGTCAAAAAAGCAGAAGGCAGCTTATGCGCCTTACATTGATCTGTTGCCGGCTGATAAGATGGCTGTTATTCTCATGTATAAGATGATGGCGCTGTTAATGGCAGGGAATGAAGAGGGGTGCGTGCGGCTTGTGCAGGCTGCTGTTCAAGTTGGTAGTGCCATTGAACAGGAGGTGGGTGTTGTGAACCAGCTTTCTGAACTCGTTAGAATGTGAAAACTAATTCTGGAGGTCTCATAATAGTTTAAACTTTATAAATTTATAAATAGTTGGTTTATTGATATAGTATTTGGCTTTGTTGATTGAGAGGTGTTTAGTTGAAATCCCAATAGCTTCAGTTTTAGTATTAATATAATTCAAGTACATTGTATGATGTGGGCACTGGCCGATACACTCTTCAATCCTAACAAACATTCATGAGAGGGGATATTTTAGAGTATAGAACAGTTCTTGGACTTTTATCTAGCAACTTGCTTTCTTGGGATGATTTCTTGATGCTCAGTTTGCATTACTTTATGTTGATGCTTAGTAGGTGTAATTCTATTTGATATAATGAGAATGTGGCTGCTATGCAAATGTTTTTGTATCGCTCTTATTGTGCGGTTCATAACACAAATATGGTCGGTCAGTCCTGCATATTATGTTATGAAGTCTATGTTATAGCGGACTGTTACCAACTTTGTCTTAGATGATATACTTTGATTTCCTCAAGAACTAGTATGGATAAGCTCAAATGGCGCTCTTACTCAAATTTACACTGAAGTTGGTATAACTTTCTGGTGCATAATATCAATGTCCGGCTAGCTTTTTGTACATGATACTGTTTTGCTCTGGAATAAGGAAGATATCCTAACTCTATCAAGTGATTGAAAGATTTCTCTTTCAAAACACCCTAGTACATTGTTGTATGGAATGTCTCAAAAAGCTTTAGTTGAAAACAACTTTGTTCTTGAAGTTGCACCCCAGGCCAAACTGAGAAGTATTTAACCTTTGCCCGTATATGCAAGTGTGTGCTGCTGGGGTTTGTGTCGGACATCAGACGTAGTTTCATTAATGACAATTGAATTTACTTTCAATGCAGAAGTATTATTCCTCATGATATAGGCAATCCAGTTATGGCATTCTTCCTGCAATAGTGAGTCAGTGACAGTTTGCCTAATACCATGTTATGTTTGTTACTCAAATAAGCTTTTCGAACTTCTATTTGATTTGTACTTGGTCCAATTTCTGTTCTGTATGTTGGTCAGGGGTATGTGAGACGATATTCATACTTTGAAGGTTTATTTACTGCTGGTGTGGTATCCTGAGGTGTTACCCAGTTGTTTGCTTTTCATTGTTATTACATACATGATGCATTATTTTGATTCACGTATGACGAAACATATGCAATTCATGCCTTTTCAGCTATGGAACAATCTTAGTGTCCTTTATGTAACCTGATTAGCTTTAATTTTTTTTTTACTTTTGCTTATCTATATCAGATAAAAATTCACAGTTTTCTGGAGAAAACCAAGAATAAGCGGAAAGTAAATGGAAGTGATACATTTGAAGGTTTAACGAAGGAAAAGGAGATGTTGCGGAATCGAGTTAAGACGTTGATAAAGAGAAGAAGACTAGTTGAGGTGGGAAATCTGGTAAAGACCGAAGATATAAAATCTTGGGGTCGGGATACACAAGCTAAGGTCAGTTGGCTGTGAATATTTATTCTTTTAGTTAGAGAAATTTAATGATAGTCAGATTATGCATTTCTCTGATGTCATTTTGGATATCGTTTTTTCGATTGTGTTTCTGCAGCTGGGTAGTCGCCTGATAGAATTGTTATTAGAAACAGCTTATGTGCAGCAATCTGTAGATCAAGCAGCAGATAGTGTGCCCGACATCCGACCTGCTTTTAGGCACAAATTCAAAATTTTGACCAATGACCTAGGGTGAGTTGAATCTTCTCTGAACAAACATTTAATTTTTGAAGAGCTGTTCCACATGCCAAGACTATATATCTAATACCCCCCAAATGTTAACTGCAGACCAAAATTAGTACTGTAGTTTTTTCTAAGTTCTTTTGATGAAGTGCGCCTTTAAGATATAGAAAGTAATTTGCTTAAGGGTAGTGCTGGATTCAATAGTGGACCAGTGTTTTTTTAAAATAATGGTGGATCACTGGTCCTTGGAATCATAGATTCGAATACGTGACATTTTACAGGATGGATTTAAGAGCTCATCACAACGTGAATGATTGTTATGTAAGGGTACTAAGGAATGGCCTCCACAATGCATATACTGCATTTTATTTATTAAAGCATATTTGCAGATGGAATTGCTTAAAGAAAACAATCAGATGGGTATAAAAATGAAAGATTGTGTTTGGTATAATTCTAAATTTTTGCAAATATAAAATTTTAAGAGCAACTTATATCGTATAGGAAAACTTAACATTATTGCTGCTACCGGTTATATAAAGTCCATGGCATTCTGCTTCTGCAAAATTGTGCACGGTGGATGCTCTTTTGGAGAGCATCAATGATTTGTTTTGGCCTTTCCTTATTCCTCCTTTTACTTGTAAATTGAGTTCTCATTCTTTCTCTATCTTTACTCTTTGAAGACAGCAAGTGGTGAAGAGATATGGAGTCATAGAATGTGATCCAATTGTCCTCGAAGGAATGGATCGGAATGTAAGTTATCTCAGTGAGTCATTGTTTGACTTCTATAGGACATGTAATATTCTTAAAGAGCAGATCTTCATTTTGGAGTGTGTATGTAATACATTTATTGTTGTATCCCTGTTGATTTATGCCATGTTATTGAAGAACTGAGGATTTATTGTAATTATGACGTTTCATATGCTCTTTAGTATGCATTTTTAGACTTTTTGTCATGTTGAATTACTTTCTTCTGTTTATTCTTATCACATAAATACATATGGAAATAATTATGTGACTCATCAACCAAGCATTTAGTCGTCCTGAAATGTATTTAAAAAATGCCATCAACAGAGTACCTTACTGCTTTCAGAATTCACTGACAAAATTTTTTCACGTTCGTTGCAGGCAAAGCATATGGTGATTCCTTACATGCCCATGTTAATACCTCCTAAGAAATGGAAAGGGTATAATTGATCTACTTTGAAACATTAAATGTTTTTGCTCTCCGTCTCTCCCATGCTAGAGAAGAATGAATTTTGAGAGAGAATATGAAAAGTTATGTTAAAGATGATGAAGGGTCAACTTGATTAATTATTTCGAATCTGTATCTGTGATTATTTTGGCCATAAGCTGTATTTATTCTATTTGACTGCTACTAGCCAAACATGCATGCATGCATGCAATCTGCTTCTTGGAGACATCTGCATCATATTCTTGCGCTTAAATTTGCTTAACGTCCAGGTATGACAAGGGCGGGTACTTGTTCTTACCTTCTTACATCATGCGAACCCATGGATCAAGGAAACAGCAGGTTGCACTTAGGCGTATCAACCCGTACAATATACAGAAAATATATGAGGTAGAGAGCATACTATATCAAATATGTGTGTGTTTATATCGAGCATTTCAACTTTTTTATGTCATAATTGGTCAACTTTAATTTTCAGATTTCAGAAAATATGGAATCTTGGGTAGTTGAGTTTCCTTATCCATATCTTAGATCATTAACCCATGAGCTAATAACCTTGTCTTTCTTCCTTCTTAGCTAAGCTATCCTTTTCACCTTTCTCTGTCGTAATGCATTCATATTGCTACTAACGTGAAATCAGAAATCAAGGACTGCAAATCTCCTCCAATTGACATTTTTTATTTGTTTTTATTGTAGGATCATAGGTGGTATAGGAATTGTTCTTTGAAATATTCATTGTCTTTAGTGTGATTCATAGTCAAGTTATGAGACTGAAGTTTGAACCCTTAAGAAGGATGACAGTTGGCACATCTGAAGTTGAACATCACATTCTTTCTCTTGTTGTGCCAATCAAGTCGGAGAAAAGATTGTATACGGACATTTTGGAAAAGGCAACAGAACAGGAGAAAGGAGGCAAAAAATGAAGAACTAGCATCTGACTTCCCAAATCAGCAAGGCCTGAGTGCCTCTGGCACTTGGCTTTAATTGCTAACTTAGTATGTAGGCTTTACTTTAAAAGCATGAAATACTTCAAAAAGAGAGTATGGCACAGGTTTTGTTAGTAGTTCTCAGAGAAATATGTTCTACGTTAATGCTTTGTGAAGTTGATTAGGGGTGTTCTAATGATGTTGCAATGGGGCAGGCCTTGGATACTCTTGGAAATACCAAATGGAGGATCAACAAGAAAGTACACGCTGTGGTGGAAAGCCTTTGGGCCCGAGGTGGCAATCTCGCAGGCCTGGTTAATTGTGATGATGTCAGTACCTGCTGAAATCCTTGTCTCTAATCCCTTTGTTTCGGGCTTTCTTTTCAATTCTGACATTTATGCAATTTGACATATTGGTGAATTTGAAAACTTATATAATTGATCTGATGCATTTGTGCTTCTCTTTTCTTCATTTTTGACACGCTTCTTTCTGTGCAGGTTCCTTTGCCAGAAAGGCCAGTGACTGAGGATTCAACAGAATTAGATGCATGGAAATGGAGTGTGAGGAAAGCCAAAAAGATCAACAGAGAGAGGCATGCATTACGATGTGACACCGAACTTAAACTTTCAGTAGGTTTCTTTTGCTATCTGTTAACCATATTAGCATCACTATTTGACCAGCAGAAGGAACATGTTACGAATTTAGTGGGAGAAAAGAAAGCTTTTCTCGGAAAGTTTTATAATCCGTGACTGGATTTACATTTAGTCCTTTGGTCCCAAAGGGAATTATATTAAATGCTGCCCCTTGGAATTAAATATTGTGCCTTAAGGCATTTTAGTCTCTCTCTTCTTCTCAACTGGAAGGTGGTAGCTTGAAAATTGTTTGTGCCAGCCGTTTATTTTGTATTTTCTATTCGTAATACTTGCCATGCATACGTCTCTCCAATCTATCCAAGGGGCTAAATAAGATTAATTCCACAACGGTATGGGTCCTTGCAAAGGGATACTAAAGAAGAAGACAATAATAATTTGCTTCTGCTTTGCTTTGAAATTATTTGTTTGCACTGTCTGATATGGTTTTCTTTTTACTTCGTAATTTATGAGTGAAAGAGCTATTTTTGTTTAGCCTGATACTTTTGGTTGACTATCTATGGAAGTTTTCATCATCCACCACCCTTACGCCTTAGCTAATTAAATGAATAAAAGGACTTCCTAGCATGCAACAATTATTGGCCTTTAAGAAGCTATGATGAACTAGATGCCCATCTGCTGCAGACGTTTCAAGATAATATCAGTTTATGTTTCATTACTGTTTAATTTTCTGTAAGATGATTGTTTGGCATCACATAGCATGTGTTTTTCTTCCTTCTCTTTATGAGATTTATTTAAGCCATTCAAAGGTCCTTGGACACAGCCTCCCTCTAGGGTTGCACCCTGAAGGGGTAAGGCTGCTTACATCCCACTCCTCTAGATTCTACATACGCGGGAGCCCTTGCGGCACTGGGTTTGTTGTTATTGTTGTTGTTATTTAAGCCATTCAAAATGGTGTATGGTTTTGTATATTGAAGGTGATAGAAAAGCAGAATGAAGCAAATATCGTATACTTTGTTGTGCTTGGGTTTCATGTGACATCCTGGTTTTTGAACTCACTTTCGGGTGCAACAGGTAGCTCGGAAGATGAGAGATGAGGAAGGATTTTATTATCCTCATAATCTCGATTTCCGTGGCCGGGCTTATCCTATGCATCCACATTTAAATCACCTGAGTTCCGATCTTTGCCGTGGAGTTCTTGAGTTTGCAGAAGGCAGGCCTTTGGGAAAATCCGGGTTGCGGTGGCTGAAGATACATTTAGCAAATTTGTATGCTGGAGGCATTGACAAGCTTTCTTGTGTGGAGCGTGTTGAATTTGTTGAAAATCATCTGGAAGATGTATTGGATTCCGCTAACAACCCTATTAATGGGAACCGCTGGTGGTTGACAGCTGAAGATCCTTTTCAATGCTTAGCTGCTTGTATAAATCTGTCAGAAGCCCTGAACAGCTCATCACCCGATGCTGTCATTTCTCACTTGCCGATACATCAGGTGAGCATTTCTTTCAGATTCTTGTATTATCATTAGAGTACCTTGTCGTTTGGCAAAAAATAGTCTTAATGTTCTCGAGACTTTTTATAATGGAAACATGGTTGATTTGGTGAACTCAATCTTTTGTTGTATGGTGGTTAATGTCTTGAACTTTAGAACTGTCCTTCAGATTGGAATTATGTATGCCTTTCCCTTTTTATTTTTTATTTTTTTTCCTTCTTTTTCCAGAAGGCATGGAGCAGTTTGATCTGCTTCTCCACTTTATGCTACCCAATTGTTCCACCTTTCTAAAATTAGTATGCGGGGACCGTTGGAGGTTTTTGAGTGAGTCTCGTTCTGAAGGAGTAGATTCTGCGATGACCTTGCATATATACATAGGGCATATGACTCACATGAGAGGTGAGAAAGGTAATAATGATCATTAGATCTAAAGTTAAGGAAATCTGGGCCATTTGTCTCTAATCAGAGGTGTAAAAGCAATTTTGAAATATGGGCCCTTGATTTTAGGTCTAATGGTCATTACTACTTCCTCTTGCTTCTTACCCTCTCATGTGAGTCATGCTCTATCAATGTGTGTATATATATATAATGACCATTAGATCTAAAATCAAGAGCTCATATTTCAAAATTGCTTTTACACCTCTCATTAGAGTCAATATCCCGGATTTCTTCGATTTAAATCTAATAGTTACTATTACTTCCTCTCACCTTTCACCCTCTCATGCGAGTCATATGCGCTATATATATAATCACACCAGAAATTATTCGTTCTTGTTGCTTTGCTTCATTACTTTGTTTTTAGATTTTAAAACCCTGGATTAGATGATACATTTGGTGAACTGACTTTGGTGGGAGCCGGATTTTTTCTGTAGGATGGTTCATGCAATGGGCTACAGCACTATGCTGCCCTGGGAAGAGACAGTGTAAGTCTCCGTTGATCTGCTCTTGTTTTACCTTTTCCCCTTTAAATTATCCTGGTCATATAATCACTCTTTTCTGAGTAACTTAGGATATGCATGTTGGGGCAGGAATGGTCCCCTTTCTTTTTACTGATGGATATCCTCGGTCAATCTATTCTTGTTGTTAGTCAAGAACATAGCATTAATTGGAAAAGTTTTGATATTCAGTGAAACTGCATATGCTGGCCGGTGGGATTGTAGGGTAAAGACTACTTGAGGTCGACTTATTTCTCATTTCTGGGAATTATGTTGATGAATTAATTTGACATGTACTGTTTATTGGGCTCTTATTGTTTTTCCTTGAGATCGTAACTGTTATTGTTGAGCTCCCATTAGTTAGAGTGTTTTCTTGCTTAACTGAATCATGTTATCGTTCGCCAATTCCTTCTTCAGAAGGAAGCAGCAGCTGTCAACCTGGTAGCTAGGAGGAAACCTGCAGATGTATATTCAGAAATCGCTTTAAGGTATGTGAAGATAACCTTGTTTCCTATGTCTTAGTGAATGATAAATTCATCCCTTTGTCTCTTTTCTTTCATTTTGGGTCACTATACTGCCAGAAGGACATACATTTAGGATTTCATTTGACAATTGAATATTGCATTTGTTCATCACTTCCTAGAGGTTACCTCAAGATTCTTTGGGTGGTGAACAAGCTGTGAGCTGCTGGTCTAAGCCAAACATTTGAGTGTAGCTATCATCATGGCTGCTCCTGTGTTCCTTCTCCTTGTCACTAGTTTCTAATGTTAATGGCATTAGGAGTTGGATGTGGCATTTTTCTTCCACAAAGGAAATTTATTCAAAGACTTCTAACCAATCTATCAGTTTGGTCTTCTTCGGAAGCTGCAGTGTTGGATCCTACATGTTTTAGATTCATCCGACTCGCATGATCTTGTCTGCTCTTTTAATTGGCTCAGCTGACTATGTTTAATGTCCTTAGTTCTCTTGATATTCCGATCTTTCCATAATATGATTGATATCTCATTAAACTGAATAGTATATGATCTCATGAATGAGTCCGAGGATTTTTCATGTGTAGGGTCCGTGAAATTATGGAAAGGGATAGCAAAAAAGATCCTGCAGCGCATCCAAGTGCTTTATTGGCAAAAGCTCTTGTTGATCAGGTATGCGTGCTCTCTGTCCTATTATCCAGCCTTTATGCTATGCCCTTATCTTTTGATTATGTCCTTATATATGCAGCATAGATTTTTAAATTTGTCTTTTGATTTTCTGCTGAGAACTAAGGGTTCTGTTACCTTTTAGGTTGACCGCAAAATGGTAAAGCAGACTGTAATGACTTCAGTATACGGTGTTACCTTTGTCGGTGCTCGGGAGCAAATTAAAAGAAGGCTGGAGGAGAAGGGTATTATCACTGATGACCGGCTGCTATTCACTGCAGCCTGTTATTCTGCAAAGGCAAGAAACCAGCTTGGCTATGACTCATTAAACTTTGTGATCTCTTCAATTCTTTCCGTGAGAAATGTGCACGCTGATGCTATGATTCAGATATTACATGCATCGGTTTTCTTTTTGATGGATCTTGGTTTTTTGCTTGCAACATATATTCGATGTTCTTTAATGTTTAATTGCAGTCATAGTACTTTGATTTTCTGTTTCTCCCTAAAGTATCCTGTCAGATAATTGTTCTTGCATGTTGGCACGACACTTGAATACTGAAAATTAGATCAAAACCATAGCAAAAACGAGAAAGTACCTGTTTTGACTTCCACGCATAACCATGTTCGATTCTCATACCAAGTTTGGATAACATAGATGTCGATCTACATGTTATTGACAGATTGTGTGGCTAGATCCTAATATCTTAGGTTTCACATAAACAATTGCGTCTTGTTTTAAATAAAAAAGACATTTGCCTGACAGGTGACAATGTCCGCCCTTGGTCAAATATTTCAAGCTGCACGTGGTATTATGGATTGGCTTGGCGATTGTGCAAAGGTATGCTACTGCATATTGAGAAATTTGATTGTACTGGGTATATTTCATCCGTCAGCATTGAGAAGTTGCTAAATATTAATTTTCAATTATTATAGGTTATTGCCTCTGCAAATAAACCTGTCCGATGGACTACACCGCTAGGTCTTCCAGTTATCCAGCCCTACTCGAAAAGTAAACGACATCTTGTAAGTGCCCAAACTCATTTCTTGACCTGTTAATTATTTGTATTTACTCATTTCACCTTACGTAATGCCCGTTTTGGCCCAAAATAATTCCGTCAGCTCACTGCTAATGTGAAAGGTCATCATTCACCCTTGATAAAGAAATCTGTCAATTTAAGTTGTTGGAAATTTTGGAAGACTTTTCTGTTTTCTCGTTTGATGTTTCAAATTCTAGTCAATTAATCCCTGAACGAGGAACCAAAAAAAAATGTTGCTGGAAAGTGATGATCAGAATTTGAGCCAACAGTGTAATTGTCTGGGAGATTATTTTGAAAAAGCATCATGGTCGTCTTAATGCTTTTTAGGGTTGGGGAGCCTTCAGAAATAGCCTCCCTATAACGTAGCGCTCCTTAGGGTAAGGCTACATACATCTCACCCTCCCCAGATCATGCCTTAGCGGGAGCCTCTTTGAGCTGCTGGGTTTTTTGTTGTTGTTATCATGGCCATCTTAATCTGGGAAGGCATCCAACAGGTGTTTGCCTTCCATGAGAACTTAACAGTCTCTCATTGAGGCCTCCTTTGCATAGTCATTCTTTAGTAATGCACCCGATTTTCATTGCAATCAAGCTCAGAACCTCTTCATTCCGTATATGGTCTTCCCTCTGTATTGCCTCATTAATGCACTAGATTTACTTGTTTTCCGCAATTACTCAGTAGAAGGGCATGACTGATTATGCCCTCGTGTAATATGTGAAACAATATGTCTTACTGATCTCATTATGTGGTAACAGATACGGACATCTCTTCAGGTTTTGGCCTTGCAGCAAGAGGGTGACCAGGTGAGCTCACATAGTTTTCCAAATATAAGTTGTTTCTGACACTCTCGTTGAATGCAGTCACTGATGAGTTCATATTGATTATCAGATTGAAGTTAGAAAGCAGCGAACTGCATTTCCTCCAAATTACGTTCACTCACTCGATGGCACGCACATGATGATGACTGCTGTGGCTTGCAGGGATGCTGGTCTACAGTTTGCAGGTTTGTTTTCCTGAGCTTTTCTCGGTGAATTTCAGTCCCGATGACATATATATGTGTGAGGCTTCATTGTGACAGATGTCATAAATAACATCTGATAGTTTCGACTGAATTCATCATGGTGCCGATGTGTTAAGTCCCCAGTTTCTTATGCCTTTTGCCTGCTCTCTTTAGTGTATGAAAAGGGTGCTTCCAATTAAGAGTATGGGTAATTCACAACTAGCCCCTAGTTGGCACTTGGAATTGAAATTAGAGACTTATCAAAGTTGGAATTAAGATAGAATTGAAATCTTATTGTTTCGATAATCAAAAGAACTAGGTTGGAATTGTAATTCCAATTAGAATTTCAATCATCTCGGGTTTTAGGTCAATCGGGTTGGATTATTTTGGGTTTTAGGTAGCTCAGCTCGGGTCAGGGGTTTGCATCATCTTTGGTTTTGGGTTAATCAAATAGGGTCTTTCTGTGATTTGGGTCAACCCAAGTGAGGTTTGAGTTGGGTTGAATCATTTTTAGGTTTGTATCATCTTGATTTTGGATCAATTAGGTTGGGCTATTTTCTGCTTTTGGTCATCTCGGGTCGTCAGTCCTTAGTTGGGTCAGGTCATTTCAAGTTTGAGTAGGGATGTAAATGAGCTAAGAGCTCCTCGTTCAGGCCCATTTAAGTTTCATATAGGCTCGTTTAGCCTTATTTTAGGCTCAATGAAGACCAAGGTCATTTTGGTGATTTATTCTGGGGTGATTGGTGTTTCTTCCGCATGCACCTATATAAACCTTATTTAAGGTTTGAGAGAGTGGTGAAATCATAAAAACTCTCTGTAGAACTTCCAAACAATAAAATATTCCTGCAACTCTGTGGACGTAGGCATTTTAGGCTAAACATCGTAAATCTTGTGTATTTGTTTTTTTGTTTTCTTGTCGAATCTTTCATTATGCTTTAGTAGTTGCGTTTCCTAATTCTAGGATTGAATCCTACTTTTATCATATGGAGAGGGGTTAAAGGGGTAATTTAGGGAGGGTTGCCCTCTTGTGTGGCCCATGTAGCTTCATCATATGTTAGAAAGGGAAAAAAAAAGGTTCAAAGGGTCTGAGGAAAGGAACAAAATTTTGATGTAGTTTGTGCACGAATGTCTTTGCAGGGGTGCACGATTCTTTCTGGACACATGCTTGCGATGTAGACAAGATGAACCAAATACTTCGCGACAAATTTGTTGAACTCTATAGCACGCCCATACTAGAAGATGTAAGTTTCTTATGCCTTGATTCTGATATGGTTTGCTTGATAGTTCTCCTGGATTTTCGAAGAAAAAAGTTATTGAATCCATTCAGCCTTTTTACTGAATTTCAAAATAACGTTTTGTTCCCTTTGGTGATAACTGACGTACGTAGGTTAGCAAAATGACTCTAACTCAGACCCGACCCTGACAATTACGGGGCCTCAAGCGGAAGTTTCAAATCAATATAACATTTCTTTGAACACCCTGATACTAATACAAGAAGTTAATAAAATTTTTATCATAGAACTTATTGATAGTAACAATTTCAACTTTAGAAACAACCATCCCAAGTGGTCACTTGAGTTGCTTGGGGTTATTTCAGGCCCTAAACCTACGATTATTTTTAACTTCCCCTAGTTCAATTGTTAAAGATACATTGTCTATATGAATCTTAGAATGAAAATGCCTTTTACAGTCACATAGTAGTCATGGCCACAAGGTCATGGAAGCAGGGTGTCGCGGACATTAGCTATTTTCCTATTGGACTTAAAAGTGAAAATAAGTTGGTCTTGAGCCTTATATTTCCAAAATTTGAAGAATTGCTTGGCTTTGATCTCTTTTAACTTGTAAACACAAATTAAATATGCCCATCTTCATATCTATGCAGTTGCTGGAGAGCTTCAAGACATCATACCCAAACTCGGAGTTCCCACCGCTGCCAGCTAGAGGAGACTTCAACCTAGAAGAAGTACTTGAATCAGAATATTTCTTCAACTGAAAAAACAGTCCCCATTCCCATAATCAAGTCCCAGTTCTTTCCCGCCCTGAAAAACATCAATCGGTGAGAGATTTCTGCTATGATCAGGCGCACCATCAGGCCGATATAGGTTCTCGAGCCTGTTTGGAACCGAGATGGCTAGAAAACCCAAATGCTACAGCTTTCGAGGAAAATTTTGATCCCGAGCATGTAACTTCTTCGGTAGGCAAGCAGGGTTGGGAACTCAGATCCAGGTCTCTTGTCCGAGAACTCCAACCTTCGCTAATGTTTTACTACCAGACCAAAACCTCATTGGCATTTTCTCGATACCAGTTGCTAGATTACATTCGTCCTTTTTCCTGGGCGGCCTTGAAGTATTCAATACGGATTCGATATTCCCCATACATAGATGTCATTTTGTTTCTTATGTTATGAAAATCATGTAAATGTATCCACATGAGTTTATGGATGATCTGAAGTGGAAAATGGTGTCTCTGTTAATGAAGCAGTACAGTTTCAAATTGTATGTTGTAATAGTTGGCAACTTCCATTTCAAGTAAATAATAGAAGAACCAAAGATGAAGTTCTTTAATTATTTTGTATTTTAGCATTTTCCTTACAGTAACTGACCAATGTTAATGTTAAATTGCGGGAGCCTTTTTAGGCACTGGGTTTGTTATTGTTGTGTGTTGTAATTGCGGTGTACCAGTCAAGATTATCACTGTGGTTTTTTAAGAGAATATACGTTTTTTTTCTCCTTATTTTTGCAAAAACTTAGTGAAAAATGTTCTGATAAACGGTATAATATATGGTCATTATAGAGGCATATACAATAGTAGCTTTACATGATAATCCATCACGTAAAAGTCAGTTAAAATGTCATAATTTAACTAAAAATTCCTTAAATTTTAGATGCGATTTTAAAGAATCACGTAGATTTTCTTATTTACAATGAGACGCATAAAATATGAGCTTCGAAACTAATACCTCATATTTCAATTGTGGATAAGCTAATCATTACACTAAATTAGAAATGCAGCTGGGCAATGTGTAGGTTGAAAGTTGCAGGGGTGATCTGTGATACGAATGAAAGTTCAAACTTGATCAAGCCTTAACCCAGACAAATTTGGCTCGGCTCGCCTCGACTTTGCTCATTTATAAAAAAAATTCGTATGTATTGACAATATCATAAATGGAAAAATCACTATGTTCTGTACATAAAATTACAAGAGCCAACAAGACAGAAGAATCGACTAAAGTGAAACAAAAGACATTTGCTACTTGTTTTTGCCAACTGCATGCTACCTCAATGAACTTAAATCACGCAAAACTAAATTATCCCGGGGAAAGAATCGAAAAAGAATTTTCACCGACTTTGAAACGCGGAATCACGTGACTTTGCAATGTCAGCACTCTGTTTTCTGACACACAAACTAGTGTTTTCTGGTATTGTGCAGAAGCTCTTGTAGTTTTTGTATGAATATGACACTTTACAATGAAGTAGGCTATACCATCTCTCAAATTGAGGTGTTATTATAAGAGATATCGAGTAGTTTATCGAGTGTTTCGGGGAAGAACTTCCTGGCAAACAAATAGCAAGGGCGTTTGACGCCATTCCATAGGCACGGTGTGGTTTGTACTTGGGGCTGCGTCGTTAAAGCGCATGAAACTCGTCAGTATTACTTTTATAGAAGTTCATCAGAAGCATAATTCAAGAAAGAAAAATTACCCTTGCTTCACTTGTAACATGCACGCTTACGTCGATGGACTGCAAAAACAGGAATCACATTGAATGTGAGCAGATTAAGATAACCGAAAGGTTGAACTTAGAAGAGCAATGAGTTGAGAGAGCTTGTTATTAGGAAGGAAAGGCTGGCACAATTCTAATACGAGCCCCAGCTAAGCTGAGTCTGCTTGTTTAGCTAAGCGAGTTGAGCCCAAGCTTGGTAGATTTCGGGTTAGGCATCTCGGGAGCTAAATGAGTGTCAACGGGACCATCTTGAGCTAAATTATGATTCTGATTGAGTTGAGTTTCATCTGCAACGAGCTCAGTTCGAGCCAAAAGAGTTGAGTTTAAACCTTGAGCTAGCTTGTCTATCGAGTAGGGTTTAAACTTAACCAAGCCTAGCCTCAATAAAACTTGGATTTGGAAGCATATAAACGTAAATGAGCCAATCGCAAGCTAAATTATAGGCTAAACAATCCCAAACAAGTCATGTTTGAGTTTGATTCAAACTCGAGCATAAAACAGCTTGAAAACCCAAATTCCAGCCTAGAAGAGTCCAAGCAAACCAAATTTGAGCTTGAAAGAGCCTAAACAAGCTCAACTCAAATAAAAGCTGAATGATAGTAGACACACATTGTGGTAAGCCACTCAATCTATTAGGCTACTATGCAAATTTTACAGGCAAGGGAGCTTATTCTTCGATAATGCACGAGATATCAAACAAAAGACGCAGATGACATGAAGCAATAGGCGAAAGCCAATTGTTTTTGCATATTATGAGAAATCTTGCGGAATCATTAGATGCATTAGAATCATTCAGTATCTAATTGTTGGGCTTCTCGTGTGAAGCCTGGCTTCTTATATACTGTAATAAGCCATGTCCATGGAGCGGAGGATGGGGCCTCCAAAACCCTGTGTAGAGCCTAATTTATACTAAGGCACTTAGGGTTTCTTTGTGTGCCTATATAACCCTATTTAGGGTTTGAGAGAAAAAGGGTGAGAAAGAAGAAACTCTTTTTGTAAAAACTTTTCAAAACTAGTGAAAATCCCTACAACTCCATAGACGTAAGCACATTTGGCTAAACTACGTAAATCTTGCGTGTTGTTTCGTTTTCTCGTTGAATTTTTTATTGTTCTTTAGAGGTGCGTTTCCTAACACGAATAACCCCACCCACCAAAAAGTTTCAAGACAACTATAAAACAAGCTTAGTTAGAATCATACTGTAAGATTATTCAGAAGTTCATAGCTGACATCCTGTGCCCTGTATGACTTTGGATGCCACTTATGCTCAGACCAGTCAACATGTGTGACCGACCAATTCGAGATGCCCTCGGGATCAATCATCTAATACAGAAAAATATAAAAAAAATATAATCAGTCAAAAAGATTTCCAATCGACATTATCGAGAAGACGGGAAAACGAGATTATTGAAAGAAATGCTTACATTGAAGAAAGTAGGCAAGTAATGCTCATCAGAATAGCAGTTAAGGCCATCAGTACCCGGCTGTCAAAAAAACACCTTCATCAGTGCTGTGATTTTACGAAGATTCATCCTCATGCTTTCTTCAATACGAAAATAATCCAAGTCTTTTTCCTACTTGGTGGGATCGGCTCTATTAATCGAAGTTCTCCATTGCGTTTTATCATGAATCATTTCTTTAGTTAAGTGCTAATGGAACAGTTCACGAAAATCAAGCAAACATACCATGGAAGCGTAAAAACAATATAAAACAAAACACAAGATTTTTGTGGAAATCCTCTCTCAACTAGAGGGAAAAACCACATGACCCGAATAGGTGTCGCATCTCCTATGAAATTTTAGAATTATAGTCTCTAATCATAACCCCAACTCAATCTCTCCAACAAAGTGTAGCTATTGCACGGTCAATCACCAACTCTTCTCAATGTAGCTATTGCACGGTAAGTCCACCAAACTGCATAAATTTCCGTTGAAACATATCAAGAAAAGAACTCACCCTACAATAGTCCCGAAACTTTGAATAGTAAAGATTATCAGCCATAACAATCAGAGCATGTTGCCGCTTCATAGTGAACCACTGCAGAATTTCAATGATTTGCAGTCAGTATGTATCACCTGATCTGATTTTATAAGACTCCAAATTATTAGAAAATTCAAAATAAAACATTTAGCAGTATTTTTGGAAATAGTAATGCGCTACTCATCGTAATATAAGCAGATTGAATCTCCTAATATATAGTAAAGGATACACATTTTCATAATATCATAACTACCTAAATAACCTTCTTTCTTGATTCTTGACTGTGAATGGATACACTATAAATCAAATAAAGGCCGTGATATTGTAATGATCATTATACAATGGATTTTGAGTCATCCCCATGATTGGCCACATGGCTCCAAAACGAATATGCATTGTATTTTATTTATCAAAACATACTTAAAATGTGTTCGCATGTTAACAACTTTGAAAGGGGCATTAAAATCAACAATTGCAAAGATATTCAAATATTTGCAAATACAATGCTAGAAAATGATCTATGTTTGCTAAAATAGTGCAACATAATGATCGCCACACATTATGTAATGTTTATGACACCCTACATTATGATAAATGTAGCTGAGAAGACGAGCAAACAATGCATTTACGATGAGTTAAAAGAATGCACAGATTGCGGTAGCATAATTCGTTTCTGTGCAGTCAGATAATCTGAGAAAACGGCTAACAAAATCAGGATAAAAGCCATTCTACATGAAGATTTTAAACTCTGCAGAGTAACATAAGAATTCTAACCTGTGCACCTTTTCGGAAGTCTTTCTTCTCAACTTCAGGTAACATATGCTTAGAATACCTGCCATTCCCATGTTGCCCGGGATCTTCAAAGCTGAAGAAGCATTAGATAATCCAAAGAAAAGGGACTTTTTAGGGGTGGAAAACAAGCAAGATAAAAATTTTAACTTCGGAGTCCAGATAAAGGGGCTTGAAAACTAGGCGCCGTAGATGAATCGAGTTCAGTTCCTCCAATTCCAGGGTCGATTCGATTTGTCACTAGTTGAGCTCAAGCTTTCTACCACGCCCATATTTTCATTGCCAAGAAGCATAGCTCAATCAGACTACGTGTTTTTGTTTAGAGTTATAAGTAAATAAGTGATAGTCTAATATAAATATTACTTATAAGGTTTTCATTTGATATGACATAATAGATGAAATTGAAGTTGGGAGTGCCAACTAACTCAGCTGGTAACATCTTTGAGGTAGTGCTCGAGGCTTGGATCACATCCTGCTTTCATCAAGGGGAGAGGGATTAAGGGGATTTGGGGAGCTAGCCCCTTATGCAGTTCATGTCGTTTCCTTATCATATGTAAACGAAAGGAAAAGAAAGAAGAAATTTTATCCTCCTCTTTTTGCCATGAAGTTCTATCCTATGAGCCAAGCACTAGAAAGCTCAAGTTTGGTTCATTAGATGATTGAGCAGAGCAAAGTTCAGACAAATATAGCTTTTCGGAGCATGGAATAAGTAGAGCTGAAATAACTTCTCACTTATATTCCTATTCAGAACCATGTCCTAGCATCAAGAAGGTGCTTGCCGAACATATGTCAATATGGCCAACGGATACGACATCCTTATACAGTGGAAATAAAGCATAGGACTCACCAATCAATGTAGCTCATATTTGTGTAGATCAAATAATCGTATATGTAGTCAAACGTGTGCAACGGAACGCAACTGCAGTTGAAAGGCAAATAATTGATTAGAAACTCGAAAACTCCATAAGAGATATCACTTGATATAGAGATTGAAGAGACCAAACTAATACATGGATTCAAATTTTGCAGATATTACATAACAAGTCTTGGCCATTGCGTCTTGTTTTATAGGACAACATAAGTTTCTTTTTAAGACTATTTGCAATAGTTTGATTGAATAGTCATATAATCATTATTTTTTACGGGTTTTCGACATTGTAAATACATTTATAAATGTATTTTAAAAACTAAAATATAATATTATGCACTATGATGGCCACTAAAAAATAGCATTATATAAAATATCCATCATGTGAGGCTATTAAAAAGTACCATTATATAAGGGTCAATCGCATTATACCAAGATCAATATCCAACATGCAACAGGCATTATGTTACATAACATCCTTTATTTGATTCCATGAAGTAGCCAGATATTATTCGCACCTATCCGAAAGTAATACAAAGTGCACATTATCCAGATCCATTAACGCATGAGCCAAAAGTCGTCTCTCTGCATCAACCATTGAGACATCACCCCACACCACCTGTGAATAAGATAAAAAGACCAATCCACTCAATAAATGAAGCATTCAGCCGGGAATTTTAGGTGGTAGATATTGATATTCGGACAAAATAATTATTGGTAAAAAGTGCAGGAAGAATGAACAGGTGGCATCTAATTCAATTCAAACAAAAACTAAACCGCAATGCTATAAATTATGACCTTGTCACTGCGAATGTCTCGATTCACGAAGTAACGGCTCTGATGCACTGGCTTGTCTCGAGATGTATGCACATAAACGCTAAATTTGTCCTCATGGCCCTGCCAAAGCAAATGAATAATTTCAGTAATGATAATATATAAAGAAAATTGACACAAGATGCCTGTTTGTCCAGCATAGCTTAACACAACAACGACAGCCCAATACCTAAAAGGTTTCTACCAAGGCAAGGTCTAAGAAGAGTGAAATGTACGCAGCCTTACCCCTTACAGGGTGGTACCCTGTAGGGAGGTTGTGTCCGATACTACAAAATATTAGAGGTCCTTGTAGTAGGGAGAAAGTAAAACATTGGCTATTGTGGAACGGTTCTTTTCTAATGGCCCACATAACACATACGTGTTTTATTTTATATTTTAAAATATATTTACAAATGTATTAGATATTAGAAACTATCAAGGCGGCATAAAAATTAATGATTGCAAATGTTTGCAAACAGGAGACTAAAATGCAGCTCATGTTCCATTCAAAAGCCCAGTGTGATCGCTAAAACCAATTATGTAATGTCCATGATAGCCTGCTTGGACAACACCGTGATTGCAATGCAACTGCAAACCGTGATTTGATTCCATAGACTATAAAAAAGAGAGATTCAAATGAATGCAAGAAGTAAGTAACATTTCTGCGGCTATATAAGCTCTGATAAAACCATAGTTACTTTGACTATGTATTATACCATAAAATACATGTATAGAATAATGACACTTAGATATTATTGAGGTCCTAAGACACTTCAAAATAGACAAAAAATAAACAATGATCATTAGATAGCTGAGATTAACTCTGGATATTGGACATTCAATTGTGTCTATACCCGAGTCTGACACAGAGCAGTAGAGGATTAATCATACGCTTCAAGCGAACAGAGACTAATGAGTAATTACCCACAAAAGATTCAAAGCCATGGTCCACACTTTAGACTGTCACATAATGTTCAGGCAGTCACTTCTGTTTCCATGCCGTAATTCACTTGATCATGAAAACAAAGAGTAACGAGTAAAGAAGCCTTACTTGGAAGAACTTATCCCAGAGCTTCTCAAAAGGCAATTTCCCGGGAGTCAAGAACATGAACGCGATCTTAGGGTGTTTCGACTGTAGAGGTGGGTTTCTTAAAATCTCCTTGATTACAGCCTGTGATGCCAACTCCGCATCGGTATATTCCCTTCTAAAAGACGGTGGAAGCCAATTTGCAAAAGCATTGCATCCCCCAGAAGAGAATACATAGCAAGAAGAGGAGCTTTGTGGAGGATACACATAACCAGAAAGCAAGAAGATGCAGACCAAGCAAACCAATACTATGATCCACACTGGTCTTTTCGAAGTGTATCGATGTCGATGCCCTGGCAAGATTTGCACGCTTAAACGCCACGCATCGGATGCCTTCATTTTGAATAAACAATCTTTCTTACCACTCCTATGCAAGTATAAAGTGACAAAAGCCCCCTATGGATGAAACTGGAACTGCAACAAAAGGCAATTCAGTTACCACAACTGCAGCATGCTCACATCCCAATTCAATTAGCAGATTTCAACAATGCAATTGTTAAGGACTCCACATCTGAGTCTAGTGACAAAGTCTTATATTACAATTATAACAAAAAGAAATGAGATCAACATACAAGATTAACATACTACTCCACCTAATACCAATTCGTTTCATGCCAAGTCCCAGGCTCGATAAATTTTAGAATATTTGGATCGATAAACAAGCGAGAGGGTACATCTTCAAAGGCTTCAACGGTCACCTTGGCAACAAGAAGCAGTAATTCAAGAACTGATTCAACATAGACAAGCTTAAAGCAGTGCAATAGCAAATGCAGGACAAAAGTTCTTGAGAAAGTGGGCAAAAAGTGAATAATAAAGCTAAACATGCATTGACAAAAGCTGATAAAATAAAGTGTGGATCTTATCTCAATCACCAAAGCTGATGACATCGATCTAATTTATGGAAAGAGGACAACCAACATACCCAGCACTAGAAAAGCCCTCTCTTTCTCCACAAAAGGTCAAACCAACCAAACACCAACAACCACCACCCAGTGCCTCATAAGAGCTCCCGCCACGGCAGGGTCTAGAAGGTAAGATGTACGCAACCTTACCCCTATAGGATGTACCTTGAAGGGAGACTGTTTCCAAAAGGCCCTCTACAAAAGGTCAAACCAACCCATAAAGAATTAAAAAAAAAGAACCCACCAAATTTCACTCTTAAGGTCAAACTGGCCAACATCAAGCACCAATTGGATCAATCTATTGCATTCTATAAGTATTGCACAGCAGATAAAAAGTTACACAATACAAAATGCCTTCAATTAGCAGCTTTGAATTCATTTAACTCTGAACAAATCACTACTATGTTCATTCTAAAACATCAAACAGAATCAGAATCCCAGTAAAATCATTATGGATTTCATTCCATAACACATGAACTTCAAATAGAAAAAGAACCCAGATCAAACACATTATAAGATTGGCTAAGAACTCCACATATGAGCCCCATAAGAATCTCACACTAGAATTGCGAGAGAAAAGAAATCAATATATAAACCTAGTGGACTATTCCATCTAATATCAATTAATTTTAGAATAAAATTTTGCTTAGACTTATACATCAACCCAATATATATTCCAACTCTAAGGTTCAGGCTTAACGCCCGGTACAGTCCCAAAATAGTTGACGTTGACTCCACAGCAAGTTTAGTAAGAACCCATATTGAAGTTGTAAGAGAAAAGAGATCAAAATATATAAGCGTGGGCTACTCCACATATGCCGATTGGTTTTAATAGAACCCTGCTTGAACTTATACTTAGACCCCATAGTTGTCAATGCCAGGAGTCGGGTCTAACACCCCCATGAAATTTAACACTTAAAACTTCAAAAAAGCATTACGGCCCATTAGAGACAATGAAGAAATACCTAGAAAATCCCACAAATCTGGACGTATAGAAAGCTTGAACTTCAACAATATAGATCAGAGAGAGAAGAAGAAGAAGAAGAAGAACAAGAACAAGAAGAAGACGACTTCTTTGGTATTTAAAAACTGATATACAAGGGAAGACTTTGTCAAGTCTAACTAGCTGAAGGGGATAAAATATATGTACAAGCTCTCCCCCACAAATTGAAATGATTTTCGTGCTGAACTTAAAATGAGGGAAGTCAAGTAAATAATTATTCTAAAAATTTAAACTGATAAATGTACACCCGTAATAGTTTTGTACCCTAAAAGAGAGAAAAAGTAAAGCAAATAATAATTTTAAAAGCTCAAGCAAATATGTAAAAATTGTAAATAATTTTATACTCTAAGAGAGAGAGAGAGTTAGAGGGTATGAAAATGAGGGCTCAAACAAAAAAAAAATTGGAAGAAAATTCAGGGAAGGTGTCAAAATCGTCTCTTTTTCAGCGTTGAACGAGTCGAGTATGCGCCTCCGTATGAGAGATCAGGGGACCAAACCTTTCTAGCCGCCAACTTTTATCTTTCATTTCCCTTTTTTTTAATTTGTAAAAGATTAGACGAGAAAATGAGACGGGGCGAATACGAGGTGATTTCTTTATATTCATATTAGTTATTTAAATTTGAATACATATTGCTTTATTGTCTGTTATGGGTATACAATTGAGGTTGTTAGAATTGAAATTTTACCTAAGATCGTTAGGGGTTTATAAAATCGGACTCGTAGGAACGAGTCAAAAATCATAGGATTCTACTTTTAAGGTATAAAAATAATCTTGAACCTTCACCCATCAGTTTAGCTTTTTTGAAAAGTTAATTTTTTGACATAGTATTAGAGTCATATTGATCCAGATGTGGTTCAAATCCTAATAATCTCCACTTTCAATATTAAATAATTTAAGCACGTGATATAAGGTTATAACTTAAAATTAAGCTTAATTTAAGTTTCTTGAGAATATATAAATATTTAATTTAACTTTCTTTTACTTATGGTTAAAAAAGTATGTTCGTTTACAATATATGTATGAAGTTTTTGCTTTTTAACTTTTTATGTATGTATGGTTGGATCGAGGTAGGATCGGTAGAATCATAAAATCGTATTATGATCCTATCTATTAGTTTTGTCTAATATCAATGGATCGTAAGATTCTACAAAATTAAGATTCTACTTAGGATTTGAATCGATCGATGATTGTGGGATCGTAGAATCGTAAGATTCTAAGATCCAGATCGGGAGTTTAATAACCATGTATACAGTGAATATCATAATCGCTATACAACAACAACAGACTCAGTGCCTCAAGGGCTCCCGCGTGAGTAAGGTCTGAGGGGGTAAGATGTACGCAACCTTACCCCATCAGGGTGATACCCTAATGAGAGGTTATTTTCGAGGACCCCCAACCTGATAAGCGTGAAGAGCATGGAAAACCCGGAGAGCATAAAAAGCATGTAAACATAGAAGCAAATAGCAAAAAGCAAAAGCAAACAAGCATGTAGGGGAGAGAGCCTACATACCGACAAAATGCAAGCATATGTTTAGTGTAAATAGCGAGTAGCAAGGCAGGACTGCGTATACAGACAGGCATGCAAGAAGTCTGGTGCCGCTAGTGCTAGCTTAGAAGTGCTCGACGTTCCTAGACCGCTATATCAGTTACACTTATCCTAATCCTCCACCGAGCTCTATCTAGGTGCATCTCCTCATTTAGGTTGAGATAGGCAAGGTCCTGTCGAATTGCTTCAATCCAACTCTTCTTTGACTGACCTCTTCCTCTCTTCCTGCTTGTAATATGGAGCTATTCGCATCTCCTGACAAGGGCAGTGCTCGGTCTCCTTCTCACATGCCCAAACCACGCGAATGTTGCATCCATAACTTATCCTCGATTGGGACCACACCTAATTTACTTCTTATAACTTTGTTCCTGATCCTATCCTTCCTTATGTGTCTACACATCCATCTCAACATTCTCATTTCCGCCATCTTCATCTTCTTTGTGTGATGGTGCTTAACCGACCAGCACTCTGCCCCGTAGGACATAGCTAGTCTCACTACCATCTTAAAGTATTTTTCCTTTAACTTTAGCAAAAACTTTCTATCACACAGCACTGCATATGCCATCCTTCATGAATGTCCAATTGGTATCCATTACTTGACCTAACGTTGGTAACAAAACCGACAATATTAATTGTTTAATATTATTTTTAAGAGTTCAATTATGTTTATTTTTTTGAATACTAATTATATTTTGTTGTACCGGCAATAAATAGTTTAGAATTGAAGTGCATATTTTTTATTTGAAAGTTAATTAGATACAAAATGAAGTGGGCATGAGGCGAGTGTAGTGAGTATGAGATGAGGCATGTTGGGTATGGAGCGTAACGGGACGGGCACAATATTATATCCACAACCGCCCCACCCTCGGAGCACGTATGGCTATGTGTACTCGACCCGTACTAACTACCTATCTCAATTGTGCTCAGACTCGCACGAGCAAAGTGGACATGCACAAGTAACGAGCTTAACATGTCACATTGTCACCCTTAGTAAAAATAGGGTCGTGTTTTTTGTAAGATGATTGTTCATGACAGAACAACTTTATGTAAATCAATGGATATTATTTGTTAAGGCGGACGTCACATGTGAATTTAAAAGAGTCTGACATTAGAGTTGTGTGAGGGAAAAATTCAATATATAAGTCTAGTAGATTACTACATCTAACCTCAATTGATTTTGAAATAGAACCTCACTTAAATTTATATATAAACCTCATATATATGTTAACTCCGTGGGCTAATATTATTAACTACGAGTCAGCTCATTATTCTGACAATAACGCTATTTATTCTGAATAACAACACCCAAAAAATAATAAACGCGGTTAATCATAAATATCAAAATTAATCTATTAAATAATATAATGGAAAAATATTAAACTTACAAAAAAAAAAAAAAAACATATTAAATTGTTGGTTGCTATTTAAAAATCAAGACTTTGGTTGATCAAAAAAATCAAGACTTTATCATATATATACTTAATATAAAATATGATATATTTTTGGGGTTTTTGTGTTATACTTTGTACTTATATTTTTAATTATATTAATTTAGTTTTTTTATAATTTATATTATGTCAATTTTGTTTCAAAGTGAAATTGACGTTAAGTTATCTGCATAATTTACATAGTTGGAACATTGGATCAATTTGGGACAATGAGTAAATTTGTATTCAATCACTTTAATCTACAAAAATTATGTCATAACTTAAATTTACAACAATTAATATAGAAATAACCCAATTATATGTCAATATATCAAAAAGTAACTCAACTCTAACTTTTTTACTAAAAAATAACCAAACTCTAACTTTTGTACAAAAAAATAACGAAACACCTAAAATTAATTTATAAAAATACGGAATTGATGGCTAAGTGTCATGGTCCCACTTTGTGCAGAGGAACAAAAAACCATGCGGCACCAAAACTCCACTGAGTTAAGGCCAGCCTTACCCTAGGAGAGGCTCTTTGACCCCTCAGTACATACTTTTTCTCTTTTGTGATGCACATGACTTGACAAGTGCAACCCCCCTTAACTCGAGAGTCCCACCTTGTGACACAGGTTCACTCAAGTCTCATGACCCCGAAAGCACATCCCACTTAGTGGCATACGGACGATCAACCAAACTTCAAGGCCTCAAATCCTGGAGCGTGACCCATCAATAGGTTCACTTGCCATCACGACACTTAGACGCATACCAGCGCCCCAATGTTTTGTCATCCGCATCGGTCCATGAAGCTCTTTGCGCACCCACGCGCTCACTCAAGAGCCGGCACCTTGACCGCGCTCCACCCCTCAAGTCGTGCCCCACGGATGACCCTTCTGTTTCGACAATGCATCTCAACTTCTAGGGACCCCGCTCAGTGGGCTGACACACCTGCTGGACACCATCACTTATGTCGGACCTCACTGACACCCCTTTGAGTCTCAACCCTACGTCTTGACTACCCGGGTCATTCTCAATGCCACAAGTCCTGTACAGTGTTGGCTAACTCTTAGCAACACACTGACGTAGTCCTGCTCCAGAGCAACACCCAAGGATCACAAAGTCCCTCGGGCTCACCTCGTGTTCGAGGCCGCTGTCCTTATGGGGAACTCATACGATCCCGCACAAGTAGCGTGCCAGTTACCCAAGTGGGCAACCATCTCTTAGCAAGCATTGAACCTGGGTGCCCATTGGCATATGACCAACGGCTTGGGGGCACCTCGTGTTCGAGGCCGCTGTCCTTATGGGGAACTCATACGATCCCGCACAAGTAGCGTGCCAGTTACCCAAGTTGGCAACCATCTCTTAGCAAGCATTGAACCTGGGTGCCCATTGGCATATGACCAACGGCCCATTCCCTTACCCACAAACACGGTATTGCCACATCCGTGCCATCAAGCCACGAGATTAGTAAACGGGGCTGGTGCACACCGCCCCTCACAAGAGGGCTCGGGCATCACAAGTGCTCTCGCCGATTGAAGGTTGAATCCTACAAGCTGGAGCGCTTTGACATTGCGTCCCCGATTGAAGGTTGAACCTGGGTGCCCATTCGCGCACTGTCGGCCCTCGGCCCGCCACAATGTCCACGGAGTGTCCTACTCACGTGGAGACCTCATGCCGTCCTCATAACTACACTGAGGCCCGCCCCCGTTACCGGGTAAATCATTTAGCACCACTATTCGGGGTTAGGGCACTAGATGCCCTAAGCCCGACTTCACGACCTGTGTCTTTCTTAAGAAGGGAACTTCCACAACCGGGACGTGACTTGCGACACAACGCCCAACACTGCTTGCATTCAGCGCGTGACATGCTCTCATTCATGGGCTCCTATACGCTGGCGTTGAGATGCGCACCGGCCCTGGCTTGCACGCAGCGCACGACACTGGGTCGCGCACACCGATGCGGGGGTGCGCTCACGAGACACAAAGGCTCGCGAACGCACCGTGTCATGGTCCACAACAGGACCGTGACACTAAGCATGGCATGTGGTATGACGTTCCGATAATATATTTTTCTTCTATGTATTTTTGGTTTGGCTTGAATTTTTTTCTCACTTAACCAAACTAAAAATAAAATTTTTCAATAATTGAGTATAATCCCACAAAAAGGCAACATCCCGAGACAAAGAATAAGCAAAACAACTGAGAAATACAACTAGAGAATTAGAGCTGCAAATGAGCCGAGCCGAACCACAGCTTGCTCAGCTCTGCTCGGCTTGTTAACTAAATGAGACCAGCTCGATATTGGTATCATTTATTTAATCGAGCCGCATATATGTGCTCGCTCAGCACATTTACTAAACAAGACCACCTATAGAGAATAAGCCAAACCAGAAATGCGTAGAAGAAAAATATGCCGTCGGAGCATCATAATTCAATATTTTTTAAATCAAATTTTTAGAGTTAAGTTATTTTTAGATTAATTTTAGAGTTTGATTATTTTTTGGTGGAAAAGTTAGAGTTGTGTTATTTTTTGGTTAGAAAATGAAGTTGGATTATTTTTTGATATATTGATATATAGTTGGGTTACTTTTAGATTAATTATTGCTTAAATTTAAATCCATATATATGGATTAAATTGATACAATTTTAATTATAATGATTAAACTAAAATTGTGAAAAAAACATAAGGACACTTCATGTAAATAATTTATAAATATATTTATTTTAAATACTAAATTATATAATAATAACATAATCAAAATTAATTTTTATTATGTTATACATAATTGATATATGCTCTTTTAAATTGAGTTATTTACACAATGGGTCTCTCATGTTTTTAAATTCATTCAAATTGGCCCTTTATCTTTTTTTTAGCTCAAATTGGTTTCGTGATTGATAAAAAAAAAAAAAAAAAAGGCCCTTGCTGTTTGTGAATTTGATCAAATTAGTTCCTTATCTTTTTTTATTCAAAATAGTCCTTAATATTTTATATTATGATTGAATTAGTCTCTCATACTTTTTTACTTTTTAGTTAATTTTGGTCATCATATGGGTGAAATTTTGTCATAAAATATGACATTATGAATTATTTTAAACAAATTTATAAATATTAGATACCATTTTAAAATCATAAAAAATAAAGAAAAATCAATTTGAATAAAATTAAAGACTCCTTTGAACATAGCGTTTTTGGTCTCCTGAAGTGGGCCATTTGCTTGTACTTTCGCCTTATTTTTTCCGGTTGATCCTTTTGTCACGTAACACGTTAAGGTTGTGTTTGCATTTTTTTTCCTTCAATCGGCTTTTTGGTCTTTTTTGACGTATCAAATAATTAAATATATTGTTTGTTAGAGTTTCTAATTCTTTTAGTATCTGTTCGGTTTTGTTTTTTGTTCTATATTTTTCATTTATAAAAAACAAATTATTTACAATTTTAAGTTTTTTTAATTTTTAATAAACAGTGTTAAGGTAAAAGAAAGAGGATTCCAAGTAAGGTTATAGGGCTAAAAATGAAAATATTTTTCTAAGGTGACCTTTTTTTCCGGTTTTTAAATGTTGGAAAAATGATACAGGCTAATCTTTAATTTTATGGAGAAATTGTATCTCGCATTAGAAAAATTGTGGGGGTGATCTTTGTCACAATCTTGGGATTATGACGGCCAAAGTTGAAGACTTAGGCCCGTTTCTTGAAAATAGAGGTTAGATGAGAAAGAATAAGAAAAAGACTTGAGATGAGAGGAAGAATTAGAATTAGAAAAGATGAGAATTTAGAGATAAAAGATGAGAAAAGTAAGAATTATTTCATTAATTTGCTTGAATGATGTACAAAATGAATTACAACTCCCTATTTATAGAAATACATCAAAATACTAAAATATCAAATAAATCTGAAAATATCTAATAATATCTAGAAATATCAACTACAACAATTAAATCTTGAATAAAATCAAAAGAAGAATCTTTCTAACGGCTAGGACAGGCTGGCATAATGGCTAGCTGGGCGCGTCCCTGCCTGGGCAGTGCTAGCCTGGGACGCAGCACAGGGACGGGCCCTGGGACGGCCCTGGACACCGGACCGGGCGCGAGCTGGGCACGGCATTGGGCGCGACCAGACCTTGTCATGACATTGTCATGACACGCGACTACGCAGACCTGGGGCAGCGACCTGGCACGGGCCTGCGTAGCGACACGGCATGGCTCGACAAGCGATCTTGACACGGACTTCAGCCTACCTACTCGATATCTAGACAATGTCAAGGGAACCAAAAGAGTCATGACCATGACAATATACACCCCCCCTCCCCCCCCCCCCCCCCCCCCCTCTCTCGAGCCAATCCTTGTCCTCAAGGATTGAAATCCGGAAATTGGCCTTAGATGAAGGCCCAATCTTCCCTAGTAGCCGCCTCACTTGGCATGTTTCCCCATTGCATGAGAACCTGAGTCAACTTCTTGCCTTTGCGCTTTAGGGTGCGTTGCTTGAGGATCTTCTAGGGACAAACTTCGGGGTGGCCATCCTAGTCACAACTAGGTAAGGAAACACTAGGCACAACATTATCTCCAATTTTTTTCTTAAGCCGTGAGACGTGAAAAAGGGGGTGTATTTTAGAGTCATGTGGCAATTCGAACTTATAGGCTACTTGTCCTACCCGTGCAAGTATCTTAAATGGGCCATAATACCGAACTGCCAATTTGAGGTTACGCCTCATGGCAACCGAGGTTTGTTGATACGGTTGCAACTTTTAAGTACACAAAGTCTCCTACGTTAAATTCCCGTTCAGTTCTATGTAAATCGGCTTGTTGCTTGTAACGATGTTGCGCCTCCACTAGGTGTTCCCTTAAGAGGTTAACCATAGTTTGCCGGTCATTAACCCAGTCTTCGCCCTCGGGGGAAGAAGAGACAGAAGGGTAGTCTATAGCCAAAATCCTAGGCTCATACCCATAAAGAGCAAAGAAGGGCATGGATTTAAGAGAGGAGCGGTAGTTAGTGTTATACCAAAATTCCGCAAGCGCGAGCCATTGAGCCCATGCCTTCGGTTTGTTCAAGGCCATAGCGCATAGATAGTCTCTAAGCACTAATTTACACGCTCAATTTGGCCGTCGGATTGGGGATGATAGGAGGTACTCATGTTGAGTTCCACGCCCACCAGTCGAAAGAGTTCCTTCCAAAAGATGCTTTGGAAGGTGCCATCTCGATCCTATATTATGTTCTTAGGTAGCCCATGTAATCGATACATGTTGTCAAGGAACGCTTGGGCTACTTTGGTGGCTGTAAACGGATGTGTTAAAGATATGAAATGAGCATACTTAGTAAAACGATCGACGACCACTAATATAGTATCTTTGCCCAAAGATTTAGGCAAACCCTCAACAAAATCAAGACTTACACTTTCCCAAGCTTGGCTTGGAATGGGAAGCGGTTGAAGTAGGCTGGGGTAGGCCACATGCTCGGTTTTGGTACGTTGACAAACGTCACACCTAGAAATCCACTCACGAAAGCTCGTTTTCATATTAGGCCAATAGAATAAACGTTCAGCACGAATTAGTGAACCATGGACACTGGAATGGCCTCCAACCAGGGAATCGTGTAAAGCGTGCATGATCCGTTGGCAGAGGTCCGTGTGCACACCAACATAGACACGGTCCTTGTAGCGAAGGACACCGCTATGGTACGAGTAGGGGCCTTGACCTTTAGGATCAAGGGTGGCACGGGTAATGTGGTCCAAGGCTTGAGCATCATTGTCATAACTAGCTTCAACCTCATGGACCCATTGAGGTATGACGGTCGTTAAAATAGAGCAAGACCCAAATGCGACCTCTTCATCACTCCTAAACAATGCGTCGGCAACCTTATTCTCAAGACCCTTACGATACATTATAATATAGCTTAAGCCCATTAGTTTTGACATACCCTTTTGTTGAAGTTGAGTAGTTATACGTTGGTCCAATAGAAAACGAAGACTAGCGTGGCCGGTTTTTATAATGAAATGATGATCTAACAAGTAATGCTGCCACTTTTCCACAACCATTAGCACCGCCATAAGCTCTTTTCATATATGGATAAGCCCAATTGGCGAGGACCTAAGTCCTTACGAAGGTATGCCAAGGGTCGGCCGTCTTGACAAAGGACAGCCCCAATCCTACCCCGCAAGCATCCGTCTCAAGAATGAAGGGTTTGCTAAAGTCCGGAAGGGCTAGGACTGGTGCCATTACCATAGCATGCTTAAGGGTCTCAAAGGCAAGTTCAGCACTCTCATTCCAATGGAAATCACCCTCGGAAAGGAGGTTAGTCAAGGGCTTACTAATCGATCCATACCCCTTAATAAACTTACGGTAGTAACCCGTTAGTCCAAGGAATCCCCCAAGGCTCTTAAGGCTTTTCGGTTGGGGCCAAGAAGTCATGACTTCAATTTTACTAGGATCGATTGCTACCCCTTTTGGACTAATGATGTGCCCTAGATATTCAACACGATCAATTCCAAACACACACTTACTCATTTTAGCAAACAATTTATGGTTACGAAGGGTCTTGAGAACCTCTCCCAGATTCACAACGTGAGTGGTCATACAAGGACTATAAACTAATATGTCATCAAAGAAAACGAGAACAAATTTACGAAGGAAGGAAGAAAAGACCTCATTCATAAGCGCTTGAAATGTGGCCAGTGCGTTGGTGAGACCAAACGGCATGACCTTGAACTCGTAATGTCCATGGTGAGTACGGAACGCGGTCTTGTGAATGTCCTCCTCCCGAACCCGTATTAGGTGATAACCTGCCCTAAGATCTATCTTTGAAAACACACATGCTCCACGCAACTCGTCAAGTAAATCGTTAATAACCGGAATGGGAAATTGGTCCCTAATGGTTATGCTATTGAGTTAACGATAGTCCACATAAAAACGATACGTACCGTCTTTCTTGCAAACTAATAAGACCGGCGAAGCAAAAGGGCTGCAGCTAGGTCGGATAATAGAGGAAGACAACATCTCCTTGACTTGTTTTTCTATCTCGTTCTTTTGACTATGGGGGTAACGGTAAGGCCTTATGTGTATGGGCTTAGCATTGGGTTGGGTGGGTATGGCATGATCATGGGCGCGGTTTGGGGGTAGTGACTTAGGGATGTCAAAAACATCTTTATACTTCCTAAGGATTGGTCCTAGGGCGGGGTGAACATATGGTTGTTTTTCCTCACTACCAATAGCCATGAATAGATGACCAACTACACAATTAACCTTTTTCTTAAGAAACCGAGCAAGACCTTTTCGGACATAGCATGTAAAGCGGCATTATCTGATGTGCCTTGTAAATGAACCGGTTTACCATCCTTAAAACAAGAAAATTTAAGATTTGTAAAATCGAAAGTAACCGGGCCATACCTTTGGAGCCAATCGACCCTAAGTACCATGTCGCTTCCTCTTAGATCAAGCACCCGCAAGTCGTCCGAGAATGCATGGCCTTGCACTTTCCACTTTAAGCTTGGGCACTTTTGGTAGCTCATCAAGTTCTCCCCATTAGCAACAGTGACGGTCATCACTATGGTCAGTATGGTCTCAAGCTTGAATTCGTTGACGACTCCCGAATCAAGGAAGCTATTTGTGCTTCCACTATCAACTAAAATTGTAAGGGCCCTTTTTTGACCGAACCCTTCAATCTCAATGTATTATGAGTAATTCGCCCCGAAAGAGCATTCAAAGAAATTTCCATGGCACCGTCCCCGTCCTCTTGAGGGATCTCTTCTTCAAAGTCCACCAAGTCCTCTTCATCGTCATCTTGGACTTCTTGACCCTCCATACTCTGGAGCTGTTTGTTCTTGCACACGTGCCCGGGAAAGTAGCGTTCATGACACTTAAAACACTGCCCGGGTTCACGCCTAGGGACATTGGAACTGGATGACGGTACGGGCGCAGGCCATGCTGTCGCTCCCTGGGACACGAACGCCTGGGACTGTCCAGCACCCTGGAAGGGCACGCTTGGGCCTGACCTGAAGGAGGAGCCCAGCCTAGAGCTGTTTGACGACCTAGCGAACCCGGTTTTGGGACCCGTGGCCCCCTTGATTTCAGCTATAGTAATTTCTTGCAACTTGGCTTGCTTTATGGTGTAACTCATCTCAGTGGGACGGTTGGACTTGACGGCCGCTCGTATGGCGGATTTTAGACCACCAATAAAACTGGAAACGAAATAAGACTCACTTAATGTAGGGTGGTAGTTCATCATCCAGCTGCGAAACTCTTCAAATTGGACTTCGTATTCCTCCACGGTGCCCGTTGAGTGGTCTTGTTGAATTGCTCCACAACGTCTTGCAAGGACTTGTCACCAAACCTCTTGCAAAGTTCGTCAATGAAGAATTGCCATGTAATGACAGGGTGCCGCAACTCTAAGGCATGGAACCAAATATCACCATAATCGTGCAAGTGCGAGGATGCCAAACCGACCCATTCATCCATTGGGACTTGATACTAACGGAAGCACTTCATGCATTTTCGAATCCAAACCCTTGGGTTCTTGCCATCAAATTTTGTAAAATCAAGTTTAGGGTTGCAGTGGGCGGACCAAGAACGAGTGCTAATATCGTTACCACTATGTTCCCCATCCTCGGAACGGGGATGGTGGCGTAAGTCTCTTGATTCTGGGACACGGTGTGGTGGCGGCGGCGGCGGTGGTGGTGGTGGTAGGATCCCGTGGCCTCCCACGTGGACATAGTTGCCCGAACCCACATGATCTTGCGTTGGAACTTCCGGTGCAACCTCGGGTACGGTTTCTGGCCGCTTTTCTTGATTCATAAGCATGCGGTTCACGGACTTGGCCAATGTTGCCACGGTGTCTTGAAGCCCACGTTGGGTTTGTACAAACCCCGCGAACTCGGTAGTCAAGCGATCCAGTGATGCTTTAAGTCCCTCGCTTGACACACTTTGGTCACGGACCAATGTGTCAAGTCTATCAAGACATCTCTCAAGGGTCAAGATTCGTTCTTGTGAGTCGGTTGTCTCCTCAAATGAAGACGTGTTTGTAGCGGTTCGGTTGTTGCGTGTGACAGCCAGCTTCACGATCGTATGTGCTCTGATACCAATTTGTCACAATCTTGGGATTGTGACGGCCAAAGTTGAAGACTTAGGCCCGTTTCTTAAAAATAGAGGTTAGATGAGAAAGAACAAGAAAGAGAGTTGAGACGAGAGGAAGAATTAGAATTAGAAAAGATGAGAATTTAGAGAGAAAGATGAGAAAAGTAAGAATTATTTCATTAATTTGCTTGAATGATGTACAAAATGAATTACAACTCCTTATTTATAGAAATACATCAAAATACTAAAATATCAAATAAATATGAAAATATCTAATAATATCTAGAAATATCAATTACAACAATTAAATCTT
This sequence comes from Simmondsia chinensis, assembly GCA_018398585.1. Taxonomy (NCBI): domain Eukaryota; kingdom Viridiplantae; phylum Streptophyta; class Magnoliopsida; order Caryophyllales; family Simmondsiaceae; genus Simmondsia; species Simmondsia chinensis. The sequence goes on along the minus strand of JAGTTD010000017.1, from coordinate 22,758,105 downwards.
GAATAAAATCAAAAGAAGAATTTTTCTAACGGCTAGGACAGGCTGGCACAACGACTAGCTGGGCGCGTCCCTGCCTAGGCATTGCTAGTCTGGGACGGGCCTTGGACACGGCCTGGGACACGGGACCGAGCGCGAGCTGGGCACGTCACTGGGCGTGACCGGGCCTTGTCAGGACATTGTCATGACACGCGACTACGCGGACCTGGGCCAGCGACCTGGCACGGGCCTAGGAAGCGACACGACACTGCTCGACAAGCGATCTTGACACGGAGCTCGGGCTACCTGCTCGATATCTAGACAATGTCAAGAGAACCAAAAGAGTCATGACCATGACAATTTTTTTCTTAACAAGTATATTTATTTTTTGGATTATATTTTAACCGCGACTATTTACTGATCGTTTACCCGCTACTAGCCATTTAGGGTTATTAAAATTGTGACAGTTGGGAATTTATCGACAATACAGCCGTTGCAATTTATTATGTCCGTTTATAGCCGTTGAAATTCATTACAACCAATGACTTAATGCTTGTTACCATTTATAGCCGTTGGAATTCATTGCACCGTTTTTTTTTTTTTTTTTTTTTAATACTTGTTATCATAATCTACGCTGTACATATGCCATTAGTTATTACAACAAAAAACACACACTCTCGGCCTCTCTCTCTCTCTCTCTCTTGGTTTTTCTCTTTCCTCAAATTTTGGACAAAATTCTAGGCACTCCTACTCGGCAATTAACGAGCGCACGTTAAAAGTCGGATCGCATTTCTCTACTTTTTGGTATTATTTATTTGATTGCTGTGTTCAGGTAATTTAACTGTTTTCCACTACATTTTTTTGCTGAATTTTTACTGAATTCTTCGTTACAATTTTTACTAAAGTTTTGTTGAAATTTTACTCCAATTTCACTACAATTTTTACTGCATTTTCATAACGAGTTTCGCTGTGTTTTGTGTTGTGTTTGTTACTGCTATTAGTTTCAAATTCGCTATTTTATCATTGGTTTGTAAGTTTTTTTTCTAATTACTCTCCCCTTCGTTACAATGTTTGAATATTGTGCTTCGATATTAGTTAATTTTTTAACATTAAAAATAATGTTTATATTTCCTAAAATCACTAGAAACAGAAACGGCAAGTAAAAACAATTCAACAAGGTTGCTCCTATTGTTTGAAAGAAAAAAAAAATGATAGGTTTTATTAGTATAATATATCAGATTAGTATTTATCCGTACTTATATCAGCCTCAGGGCTTTTATGTAATTTCTATACTTTGGGTTTCTCTTTATATACAAACCTCAGAAACCCTATTGGATATGCTCCCTAAATTATTCTCTCACACGTTTTATAAAAATGAATGTACCCTCACCAAATAGTTTTACTTTTGGAAGTAATTTTGTAAAATTTACAGAGTTACTCGTACCCTTTTCTCAACTTCTATTATAACCGTAATAGAACTAATAGATGCCTTTTTTTTCGGAATGATTTGCCTAATGCATCCTTGATCAAGAAAAGATACAGGTTTCGTTTATTTAGGGGGAAAAATAGATTTTAGGAATTAGTTTTTCCGTTGTCCGTTTGATGCTTGTTCTTTTATAGAAAAAACTTTCTAAAAGAAAAGTTACTAATAGTTTAGTACCGTGAAATTTGTGGAAATAATAAAAATGCTCCTAGTCTTATTTATTTATTTTTTAGTACCTTATATTTTTTCGTATTAATAAATAGGACTTTTACAATGTGATGATATTATATATCGAAGAGAAAGCTGATGTGGCTGATCTCTTTAAATAGCCATTACGGTATATTATTGAAAACACTTCTCTTTGACCTTTTCTTTTAAAAAAAAAGAAAAACTTCCAATTCTTAATCGTTAATACTCTTCACTTTAGTGGGTATTTAAAGTGACATGCTACATCAAAAAGAGTATTTTTGTCAATATACTGTAGTGACTAGTGAGTATTCAATGTGACCTGTCACCTCAACTTTCTCCCTGAATATTGTCATCATGTCGGAGAGGGTAATAAACAATGAGATACTAAAAAAAAAAAAATAAGATTAAAATTTTTTTTATTATTTTCACAAACATTAAGGTCGTAGGAAAATATGGGTAAATAAACGAACATGAAATTTGCGGAATACCTTGATTGCAGAATAGGATCTGGACTTGTCTTATAGCCTTACTAGATTACCTTAGATACAAGTATCGACTTAGTCCTCTAGGTTTTCCATTTCACAAAACCAAGAGCCGGAGATGGTGACTCTGGAGAGAGGTGAGTATTGGAGAGTCTGATTCTCAATCAGATGAATAAGTGAATTAATTATCATGGGAAGAGGAGAGACTTTCTACCTCTACCTCTATCCTCTTTTTTTTTTTTTTTTTTTTCCATACTCATGCATTTTTTTGATGCTTTTGATACTTCTCCTGTGTCAAGTCTTTGACTGATGGATGCAAACCAACTTTTTAGGCTGGGGGTCCTCGGAAACAGCCTCCCTTCAGGGTAGCCCCTTGAAGGGGAAGACTGCGTACTTCTACCCTCCCCAGACCCTGCTTTTGGCGGGAGTCCTTGAAGGTACTGAATTTGTTGTTGTTGTTGTTGTTGGAAAGAGGAGAGACTCCATTTATAAGTACGAAACCTTAATATTCCTCTAAACCATTACTCCCTCATTTTAGGGAAGAAAAATATCCACTACTTTAGAAAAATAAATATTCTGTATATCTCAATAATTGAAATATGTTCAACTTAAGTGACTCATATCCAACAAAGGTAATAAAATATAAATAACCCTTATTTTTAATCACAAAAACGACATAGGCCTCGAAAATATAAATAACACTTAAAAAAACGAAAAGTAACACATCAATAAAGCTTTACAAATTGTTGGGATATTCCATGCACTTATGAGTCGTTATCAGGTCTGGTTAGGGGACCGACCAAACCGCCTCTTTTGAGGTTTTACCCTGTACGCACTCAATCAATTTGTAGAGCAATTTGAACTCTCTCTATATATAATGAGAGGGTAACAGCGTTAGATGGATAATTTTTTTTTTTATTATAATAGACAGCTAAAATTTATTAAATATTAAAAAAAAAATTTACGATTAAGATTTATTGAGTATTAAAAAAAAATAATTCCTTTCCTTGCCCTTTCTTTTTGTTTACCCCATGAAAGAATATGCTCCGTAAATTATTTTTTTTTTAGTGTTTAAAAAATCTTGGCCGTCTATTGCAATGAAAGGTCATGATTCGCCCCTCTCACAATGTCATAAGAACGCCATCCTATATATATATATTAAAAATAAAGTATTTTTATATATTTAATATATAAATAAAAATTATTAATTTATGAAAATAATTATTTAACATTTTTTATAAATTAAAAAAAATGATTTTTAATCTGGTATATAAAATGATATTTTGGCAAGCAGGTCAGGCAGGTGAAAATGTAATTTGGGCGCTCTCCTATTGGGTCAACCTCAGGGTTTAGGTTGATCTTGGATTGGGTCGACCTCAGGATGGGTCAAGTTGAAATTGGGTTGATGTCCGCCGGATTAGGTATCCAGTTGACCTGTCAATTTATTTTGATAATATATTTTTGTTAATATTTCTTTCTCTCTTATAAATGACATTATATTGTTTTATATTATTATTTTTAATTTATAATACATTAACGAAAGGAAATACAAGATTAGATATTAATATTTTTTTTGATAAGTAGATTAGATATTAATATCATTAAGAAAGAATATTAAAACCTTGATATATCAATATGTTTGTTCATTTGAGCATTAAATATGTTATAAGAAACTAAAGAGTAACTAATAAAATTAAGGATTTTATTTTTTTTTTTTTTTTTGTAGTAGAGGTCCTAGTAATTTACTTGTTGTGTCAATTTAGTCCTTCTACCAAAGAGGGTACTAACATGCTGTCACCGAATCCCATTAGAACTCTAAAGTTAAGCGTACTTGGCGAGAGCAGTACTAGGATGGGTGACCTCCTAGGAAATCCCCACCCTCAGATTAGAGACACTCGAAAACAGCCTCTTTTTAGGAGTAATACCCTGAAGGGGGAAGGCTGCGTACATCACCCCCCTTGACCCTGCTTAGGCGAGAGCCCTTGGGGCACTGGGTATGTTGCTTTGTTGCTTCGCTTTGTCAATTTAGTCCTTATACTTTTAATTGTAAATTTAGTTCCTCTACAATTTCTATTGTGCCAATTTAATCATATAGTTATATTGATATTAAGTTAATGACGCAGTTTTTGACGACTTAATCATTTAGATACAAGTAACCCATTTAAAATCCACACCTTGGCTCAATTCAACCCAATCTTGGCCAAATCATTAAAAATTCATCAATCACTTAATTGTTAATATTAAATTTTACTCTAAGTACCAAATTGACACAATATCACTAATACAAGGACCATATTTTGATCCCTTAGGAGGAGGTATCATTTTGAAATGTCGAAGGTTTTGGTATGGTGAGATGTTCTTATAAATCGTTGTTGTCCTATTGTAGTCTGCCGCGGCTCTTTTAACCCCTCGTGGCTTGTTCATGTTGTATGCCATCGTGGTAGGTTTTGTAGGGTGTGTTTTGTTGGGGTAGTTCTTTTCCATTTTCTTCTAGTGTTCAATTTTGTTGTCATTGGCGTTAGGTCTACCTCTGCCCTTATTTGACGTTTTTGTATTTTGGGGTCCTTGTGGTAACTCATTGCCCAAAGTGTTTTGGGTGTTTTACTGTTTATTTTCGAGTCATGCCATGCACTTTTGTGTCTTTTCAGGCTTGTATTCAGATTATCCCAAAAAAATACTAATACAGGAACTAAATTGATACAATTAATAGTACAAGATTAAACTGCTATAATGAGTAAAATACAAGTACTACTAACATAAATAAAGCTATGAACATAAAATAAATATAATAATATGAAGAGTCTCAATATAAGAATACAAGGAGAGGGAGCAAGGCTGGACATAATCCCAAACAACCCAAGCATCTGGTTGGGACCCTTAAAATTTAGAGGTCATTATTTTTAAAGTAATAATTATTAATAGTAATGAGTTTTAAGAAAAATATTATTATATAAAAGGGTCATATTCAAAAATTTTATTTGAGGCTTCGAAAATATCACTGCCGACCCTGAGAGGGGGCACTTCTAGTACAGCTAAGAAGGATATAACTCCAAATTAGTATTACGGAGGATGTCCCCTGCACGGCTTGCCCCTTTATAATGCATCTCTAGCCAACGTGCTTTTGTCTCTCTCATCTCTTCTCATCTGTATTGCTTGCTTTCGGGTTCTGTCTTACATATTTATGCTTATTTGGACTTGTATTTTATTTATTGAGGGGAAAAAAACAAGATTTCAAGCAACGAAAGCAATTGTTTGAAGGGCCCCTATGAAAAATTAGTTTTATTGGTAGGGGGTTAGTATCTTCAGGTTGGGGGTCCTCGGAAACAGTCTCCTTTTCACTCGGAAGGGGTAAGGCTGCGTACATCCATCCCTCCCAGACCCTGCTTTTGCGGAAGCCGCAAGGCACTGGGACTGTTGTTGTTGTTGTTGTTGTTGGTAGGGGGTTAGTATCTTAATATTTTGTTTTTTTTGTATTTTGGTTCAGGCCTCGCATTTGCACATTTGGCTGTTCTTGTTCCACGATTTACATCGCTAATTAACAAAAAAAAAATGATGCATTAAGTAGGATCATTCTTGGGTCATTATTGTTAATGAACTAACTATTTCAAGAGTTTAAATTGATGGGTAAAGACCCATGATTTGCTTTATACTCTATCAAGTCCACTCATGCAAATGCCTATCAGGCTTGAAGTGTGAAATCGTACAAATTTATCTTATACATTGTGCTTAAATTATATAAATACTGAAAATGCAAGTTGTTGAGATTCGAATTCGTGACTTCTTGGTCAATAAAGCTCTGATACCATGTCAAAAAATCAACTCTCCCCAAAAACTTAAGTTAATGGATAAAGATCCATGGTTGATTTTATACTCTAATAGTTATCCTAATCAGCTTAATTTAATTACCTCATAAAAATTTTAGGTGTCATGGGCATGTGCGACATCATGTTGCCATAATTATTTTACATGATTTGCACATCCTTCTTTCTTCTATTTTATTGGTTAGGTAAATTTCCCAATTATTATCATATCTAAAAAAATATATGATTTTTTTTTAATTTTAAAATCTTCTTTTTTTGGTAATTGGGTGTCTAGGTTAGCTTACGTACATGTACCTTAACCAGTCATCAGGTGATTATATACTAACCACTTGTTCAGAACTTTCTTTTTTCGAATAATTAGTGACAAGAGCTGCAATACAAAGCAGGTACATCCGCAACTGCAAGGGTGAGGCTTGAGTCAGTCCGTGTAAAAGTGTACAAAAGAAAAGGACAAAATAAAATGGCATCACAATCCAAAAAAGGAACTAAAGAGAAAAAAAAATAAAATAGACGAATGCTAAAGGGCACTATAAAATTTTAATATCACTGGAGAGATGATGAGAATGAACCAATGAGCAACGAGTGACTCCTAGAAATTATTTTGCACCCAGTGACATGATTTGAGCTAAAATTGTTAAAATAACTTGACATGAATACGAGAAGAAGATAGAGGACACTGGTCGAGGTTTTTCGGAATCGGGCTAAATTTGGTTGGCACGTTTAACCCATTTAAGTAATTTGGTTGAATTTCAATTTGGATTGGTCACCCGTTATCAATACGTTTAACCCGTTTATAAGTATGTAGTTATGTGGAGAGTTTCTTTTTTTTAGTTGTGGTTTACTGCTATTATATATATGTTGTTGCGACATGTATTAATATGAAATAATTTGAACTATATTCGATTGTTTTGTCACTCCTATTTCAAACAAAGCAAATCTAGTACTTCAGGAGGCAGTAGATCCAAATGTCTTACTGTTTGAACTAATCAAGGTGCGCTCGAGCTGGTTCAAATACAGCAATTTGTAAAAAAAAAAAGGGCTTCAATGAACATTTTTACTTGTTTCTTACCTTGCCTTGGATCACAGTTAGTAAAATATGCGTATAATTTCCGTATGAAACACGCATTAATATTTTTCTATTTAAAAAGGGCTTTTACGTATAATTATTGATGATACAATAAAATACGCGTTCTTTTCATGTTAACTGTATAATACACATTTTGTAACACGTATCTATATTTTTGCTGAATTAAAAGCAAGTGATATGTTGAACATAATCATACTCACCTAAATTGAGTATCCGTATTTTATATTTTGCTAAATTTGTCATTTTAATTCTCAAACTGTAAACTCATACATTATTTTTTACTATGTTATATGCAACTTACTACTGCTATTATGTGTAATACTATCAAATAAAAGTTAAATTGACAGAATTATATTCCTTTCACTCTTCAACGTTTTGAAAGAAGTTGTTATAGATATTGATGCAATCATATATAATTTTTTTATGAGTCATTGAACTTTTGATCGAATTTTTATATACAGAGTCGAATAATATAGGAACGTATTAAATTCCGTTTAGCTCCCGTAATATATTTTACTAAGTATGCTTGGGATTGTATGAGTTTTCAAAAAAAAAAAAAAAAAAAAAAAAGCAGTCTTTTTTATCTAAATTCTTTGATGGATTTTGTTAAATAAAGGAGAGACCAACTTGCACAAAGAAAGAGAAACTAACATAAACAAAAGGGTTATTGACAACAAAGGTTCTTATACTTTACCTATTGTATCAATTTAGTCATTTTACTTTTAATCGTATCAATTTAGTCCATATATAATTATATAGTATTAATTTGGTCTTTAGAGTAAAATTTATCTTAAGTTATTAAAATTTTGAATGCTTTTGCCATGCATTGGGTAAAATTGAATCAATGGATAGACTTGTAGTGGGTTATTTACGCCTAACGTAGTTGTGCCATTAAAAATAACGTCAATAACTTAATTTAAATTTAGCCTAATAACTAAATTGATACAATATATATTATAGAGGGACTAAATTGATATAATTAAAAGTATAAGGACTAAACTAACACAATAAGAAAAATATTGGAACTTTCAATGTAAATAACACTAAACAAAATTATAAACAGAAGAGAACATATAACTCATGCCGGAATTGAAAAGAGAGGTTCGTGCCATTGTAAGAGTTATTGGGCTGACTTGGCCCATTTGTTTCATGATGGGATTATATGGGCCTTTAGTTGGGCTTTAATTGGCCCTTTATGCTCTGTATCAATACATAGCAGCACTTGAATTGATAAATAAAGTCCGCAAAAGACAACGACAACAAAAAAAGAAAAAAATATCCAGTGCCTTAAGGCCTCTCGCATAAGCGAGGTCTGGAAGGGGTGCATGTACGCAGCCTTACCCCTTCGGGGTGTAACCCTACCTAGAGGCTGTTTCCGAGAACCCCCAACCTTATAGAGTTGGCAACACGAAGACTTCCCAGGAGGTTATCTATCCTGGTATTACTCTCACCCAAGCAAGCTTAATTTCAGAGTTCTAATGGGATCTAGTTGCATTAATGTCCGATAAATGAACCTTATAGTCTCCAAAAGACAAAAGATCAAAATGTCTTTATCACTTGAGCCAAGCCAACTCCAATGACTACCACGATATTTTTCATTTGACTGAAAAAATGTACACTTTAGAGGTCATTTTCTAAAAAATTAAATATTATGGTACTAAAACAAAAATGATTACTTTTAGGTATATTTTTTAAAGGAACTCTCGTTAAAGATTAAACAGATGATACCAAACACATCAAAAAATGGATAAATTATATATTAGAATCATACAGTTTAATGTATTAATTTTTTAGTTCATAAACCATATGAAATAATTTTTTAGTTCAAGAGTATCGTTTACTTAATAAAATAGTTCAAATTACGATATGTAAGGGAGCATCCCTCAATCCAACTCTTCTTGACTAAAAAGCCATAATATTGTAGTTTGTGCGCGAGAAGAGGATACTAGCGATGGGATGGTAAGGTTACCAATAAATATACTAAGTTTTACACCTTTTAACATCGTCGTTTGAAATATTTTATTGAATATATGTAATTTTTAAATTAAAAATTATTTATAAAAAAGATCCGATATGTTAGTATTTACCCAAAAAAAAAAAATATACGTAGTCTTATTGCTAGTAAATGAGATATTTACACCCATGGTCCCCAATATTTTTATTTTTTTCAAATTGGACTCTTGTGATTTTTTTTATTTAAAATAATTTCTAATATTTTAAAATATATTTAAATTAATCCCTTGTATTTCGTTCATTTCAAAATAATCTATCATGTTTTATTTTATCATAAGGGTAGTCTCCATTTGTCATATCACCAAAATTTGATGAAAAATAATAAAAAAAAGACTAATTTTGTATAAAATAAAAGATTAGAAACCAATTTTAACATTTTTTTAAGGGTTATTTATGCTAAAGGTCCTTATACTTTATCCATTGTATCAATTTAGTTCTTATACTTTTAATTGTGTCAATTTAGTCTCAAACTCAATGTGTCACTTTGGTCATTAGAAAAAAAATTATGTTAAATATTTAATAAAAAATTTAATAATTCAATTACGAATAAGGTTAAATTAAGTAAACGGATAAATTTATAATAAGTTGCTTGCATATAAAATAATATCGTTCAAAATTATGACATTAATTTAACTCAAATTTGACTAAAGAACTAAATTAAAATATTTTAAATTATTTAATAACTAAATTAATATAATTAAAAGTATAAAAATTAAATTAATATAATAAACAGAGTACAGTGACGTTTGACGTAAATAACCCATTTTTTTAAACAGTGCATCGAGGGTGTAAATAACTGGCAAATTGGCAAACCCCCAACTTTACCCTCTTTGGGTCTCTGCCCTGCCACACTCCGGCGATTCTCTGCTCAGTGCAACTGGCAGTGCACAAACGCAGTGCCATAATCAGAGAGAGAGAGAGAGAGAGAGAAATCGGATCAAGATTGGTGGGAGGTGAGAATAGAATTGATTTCAGTTTCAGAAATCTAGGGCATAAACTATGGTGGTTGCCTCTGGTACCAATTCTTTTGCCAAAGAAATGAACATTCGCAAGAGAATCTCCAGCATGTACGCTTCTTTCTCTCTCTTTCTTGCTTGTTGCTAATTGTTGTGACTTTACATTGATTTTTAAAGTCTCGAGTTCTGATACATCCCCAAATTAGGTATATGGGTCTAGAGTGATTGGGTAACCTAATAAGAAGTAGAGCGTGCCCAGTTCGAGAAAGGTATATATACAAAGGAAGGGAGTTGTGTTAGTAGATATTTGCACTAGGGTTGGAGGCCCTTCGGAAATAGCCTCTCTACAGGGTAGTACCTATGGAGGTGAGGCTGCGTACAGCATACCCGCCTGGACCCTGTCTTGGTTGGAGCCTTGTTGAGGTGCTAGGTTGTTTTTGTTGTTCTATTGTGTTGGTATATAGACTTATTATGTTTAAAAATCTTACCTTACTCTTTCATATCCGCATTTTATTGCTTCTTAGTTAATTTTTGTCTATTGCGATTGCGGTTTGTATCAGTTTTGATCTAGCTATTCAATCTCATAAAGGTTTCAATCATTATGTGTTACGTACCTAAATTTAACTAAACTAACTGAAAGTATAAAAAACTAAGATAAAAGGAAGAAAACACTTCATTCATGATGACCAATTCAAGTTACGTTCACCTGTTAGTTCTGACAAATGAATCCCAAAAGATTAGATAATACAAGAAAATCAACTATTCAGTCAGCTACACAAAGTGAAAAATATTCACTAAGATCATATTTTGAGGGAAATTATCCGGTAAAATATTCCAGTTTCCCATGAATATAATATTCAGCAAATCTGATATTTTTGGACATAACAATATGTATACTGTAAGGCCAGCAGAAAGATGAAGTAGTGAGCCGACATGAAAATGAGGACCCCTAGAAATCTAGGAAGGAGACTTCAAAAAAAGATAAGAGTTAGGTGTTAGAGTATAAAAACCAATCATGGGCCTTCACCCATCAGCTTAAGGTTTTGGGAAGTTGGTTTTTTGGACATGGTAACAGAGCTAGGTTGACCAAGAGGTCACAAGTTCGAATCCCAATAGTCCCTCTTTCAATATCGACATAATTTAAGCACGAGATGTGAGTTGAACTTGTGCAATATCAATTGCTATTTGCGTGAGGCGGCATGTTAAAGTATAAAATCAATCTTGGACCTTCACCCGTTTAGCTTAAGCTTTTGGAAAGTTAGTTCTTTGTCATTAAGTTGGACCATGTTTCTTTAGTGATTGAAAGATACAATATCCATGATAGAATGCACAATGCACTGATATACTCTGATCCAAATAGTTTACACCCACTAGCAGGAGAAAGGCTTAGAGTGTTTCTATTGTCGTTGTTCATCAATAGGTTTGGGAGCAATTAGTAAGGTGGTGATTGAAGAAGAGTGTGATCTTTTAGTGAAGTGGACCTGAGGACTGCTCATTACAGTTTTGGTTTCTAAAAAATTAAAAATTAGGTTTTAGAAATGATTTTTTTTGGTTTATAGTTTTTTATTTTAGTTTTTTCCAAGTTAGAGTGAAAACAAAAGATAAAAAACTAAAAACAAGAAAAAAATCATTTTCAAAACCTAGTGTTTAGTTTCTCAAAGACCAAAAATTACAAACAAAAAGATATACCATACAAGCCCTAGAGAATTATATCCACTAAACAAGATTGAGGATTTCTGTGAATTTGAATTTAAGGATTACAAGTAGGGTAACGGTTCCAATAAGCTATTGGAGAGAGGAAGAATGAAGTGTTGAAGGAGAACAGACGCAGAGATAAGTGAGTTTACAAAGGAGAGGGGGAGAGACTGTCTGAATTAGTTCATTTTTGTGATAGACGAGTAATTGATGGAATTCAAAATGGGTTTCATCTGGGACTTGATGCATCCGGAAAGTGCATTTTAAAGCTGGCAACATCTTTAGTTTTTGTCTAGAAGTTTCGGCTACTACCTTTCCTTTTTGGAAGTCTCTGCTTGTAGTGATTTTGGGGTTCATGTTATTGTTGCCTTGCTGAGACTATGAATTATGGGCAACTCAGATGCATCATCTCTAGTATTGCTTGAATTTCTTATGGTTTAATCATTTATTCAAGTTTATCTGACTTCTATTGGTTGAAAGATCAACCTGAGTTCTGCAGTTTCCAAACTTTGGTTTTTGGTGCAGAAGATCCTATTTATTTAGTAGAGAAATAATATTGAGACTGTAACATGTTAGCTGGGACGATTATATTGTTCACAAGAGTATGTAGGAGGTTACCAGTCCTTCTGCAGTTCTCATTCTGCATGTAAGAGATATTTGCGTCACCCATCTAGTGTGGTGAAAGTTCTAGAGGAGTTCGTTACGATATAAAAACTACTAATGGCAACGAAACATCATCCATCAAAGCTTGCTTTGCATAAGGCATTCGAATCCAGCAGATGGAGTCAAATCATGCAGCCAGATGCCTGCACAGGCATCGAAATTAGTATGACATTTCCTTCCACAACCAATTGGTAATGGTGTGGAGTAGCTCATGAGTATATATCTTTGGTATCAGTTTTCATTATTCTCTACTGTGGGTTATAACTTCAATTGCATCATACCACCTCCCTCCGCATTTTGCACCTTTGGCGGGGTGTCCTTGCACTAGATATCTAGTCATAACTAAATATTGTAATTTCGACAGCACCATCCACTCTTACATTGTCTAGCTTTGGGCGAGCACTGCAATTCTGCATCTCTCTTGTGCAATGGATGTACTTTGCACCAAGTCTCTTATTCAATCAGTGTAGCTTCACACCAGGTTTCTCTAGTGTCAGGTGAACACATTGATGCGTGCATCACTAGTAAAAACTTGTAATGTGAGATTGTACAATTATGTCAACCAAGCCTAAGATTTTTGCTAGGCTAAGGTCAACTCTAAAGTAGACCCAACGTGTCCCTTAAGACCTAGAATGAGCTCTTTGAAATTTTTTTTTTAACAATGTTGCAAGATGTCATATAAGGCCCCCATAAGACTGTTGAATGATGTTGTCCTCCCATCCCATAAGACTAGCCATCCACGGCACAAGGTTGAAGGCATTTATACACTAATACGTAGCAAGTGAGGTTATATGCCAAAATTAATTTCCGGTCAGTTATCTTGTTAGCAATTTACATTACTCTCTGATGTGGGATTGTAATTTGACTATGCATAATTTTCTCTTTTCATTTGAGTGTTCTATTCCCTTGTTGCCTGTAGGACAAATTAATCACTGCTTATACCTTCTCTGTGGATTTTGCAATTCATTGTAGTAAAGGAAAACAAGAGACCTTGATAAAAGGAGAAGACCCATAAATGATTCTTAACTTCTACGGCGAATTTAAGCTTTCTATTCTTGAAACTCGCATGCATCTTGTTTCATAATATGGTAAAGATTTTGTCCATTTCTGGTTTTCCATGTTAGGAGTATTTTCGCTGTTTTTTTCTACAGAGTAGCGCCTTTTAGGGTAAGGCTCTTTGAGGCACTGGGGGGTGGTGGTTGAGCATTTTCACTGTTTCTGGTGCAAGTTATTGCCTTACTGACTCACGCCATGATTATTCTGTGAATCTTCCAGATTTAACAAAAGAGAGGAAGATTTTCCATCCTTGAGAGAGTACAATGATTACTTGGAGGAAGTGGAGGACATGAGTGAGTTTTCTTTATCATTTTCACTACATTTATTGGCTTAAGGTTCATCTGGCTAAATAATGCTTTCTGTTACAGCATGTAACTTGATTGATGGGATAGACGTTGCTGCTATTGAGGCGAAAATTACCCAATATGAGAAAGAAAATGCTGAACAAATAATGAACTCCCGGGCTCGCAAGGCATGTAAGAATTATTCATCAAACAACTTATCTATCTTAGAAACCGCAAATGCTCTTTACGGGAAGCAGTATCACGCTTGCATTTGCCCTAAAATAATTGAGATGAATTTCATAGGATTTTTCAGGTATTTGAGAGTGCTACTGTTTATTATGCAGGCCGAAGAGCTCGCAGCAGCTCTGGCAGCTAGCAAGGGGGCCCCTGCACAGACAGATACTGACGTGGTAAGATGATTTGGTTGTCATCTATGGTTACCTTGGCTCTCCATTAAATCCAAAAGTACCCATATCAGATGAGATGTTAAATATGTCGATTTTGGTATAGCACTTGGACAATTCAAATTAAATGGAAAGATAAAAAATAATATTAAAATTCCAAATTTGACTTCTAAACACATGCACATGTCAGACTCTCACATCCAAGTCCTGGAAAATAGGGACCAATGGCTTAAATAACCCAGAAAACAATGTGTGGGTACTTTCGGATGGAATAATCGTGCATTAACATCATCGTTTTCTCCCTCGCCTGCTTTCAAATTTTCTCTTACTTAGCATTGGACTTGTTTAAACAGGCCACCGACTATAGCTCCCAAGTGGGTCCTACAGCACAAGGCCAATATGCACCTGCAATAGCTGGTGGGGCGCTCGCTCAGCCACGGCCGATAGGGATGCCACCACAGCCATTGGCTTTTGGAGGGCTGGACACGCAAGTCACTGATGAAGAGATGAAGGAACGAATCAACAGAGGGAAACGGGCAGGAGGATGGACACCGGAGCTCACGCGCAAGAGGGCGCTCGAGGAAGCTTTTGGTAGCCTTTGGATTTAAAGCCTCGGCATGCCAGGTATACTATCAAGTTGGTATGAAACTGACGTTTGGTGTATTGATAACTACCTCGCCGCTCTTGACAATGATTAGGGGTTTGAGCTTGTTTCGCTTGAACGCAAAATGTGATCCTTGTACTTCATTTAAAAAACATAGAGAAGAATAGGGTGGAATTGACACTAAATATATCAGATTATTTTAAGATATATTCATTTTGATTAAAAAAAAGGGTGAGTTTATCTATTCATTGTCTTGTGATGTAAGAGTTGTCAAGGAGTTTCTTGTGGTGACAATCGTTTCATGTAATACGATACCTATGGGAATGAGAGTTGGATAAGAAAATTATATTTAGAGGACATACTCGACTCTTTTCTAAGAGTTTCCTGTGTTTCTGGTCATTAAAGTATCCTACTGTCCTATAGATTTTCAGGTACCTTTATCTAACACAGATAATTTAGGGCATAATGGGGAGTCTGAGGAACAATAGCCAGGTCATATCATGTTAACCATTTCATTGGGTCAAATTTTGTGTCCCCTTAAAATATTACAAAACATGCCTCAATTTTGTTTAGAATGCATTTGGTTGGTTTGTTTTGACCTTATTTGTTTCAATAAGACCTTTACATTTTAAGACTTGTATCTTTTATAGCGTGATGTTTCGTTATGTAATGCAGAAAGATTTATTTTTACTACATAGAGTGTCTGGATACATATTTTAAAAATTTAATCGACTATGTAGATATCCAAGGACACTAATTATGACCAAGTTGGTGGAGGATCATAGTAGTGTCGAGCAACAGTGATGAATGATAGCAAGCTTTAGTAGTGGGTGCTAGTTGTGACCAAGTTGCGGTGACCATATTGGTATAGGTGAATCACGGTGGCAGGAAGCCATGGTGGGAGATGAGGTGGCCTATGGTAGACAGGTGAAATTAGCAGGATGGCAAACCATGGTGGTGGGAGTGCACCACAGAGGTGGCAACTTGTGGTGGGTGGTGATAGATACAGTGGCAGTCAAGGTGAGGGATTGATGGTGAGTCATGGTGGTTATGGGTAAATCATGATAATGGCTAAAATGGTGTAGAGGGTGGTGAGCATAGCAAGCCACAGTGGTGGAAGGGGTGGTGCTAGGAGTGAAGTGGATCATGGTGATGAATATTTAATGTTAACATAATTTTTGAAGGCTTTTTTTCAATAAACCGTAGAAAAAGATTTTTTTTTTTTTTTTTTTTGCCCCCTCTTTAATTACGAAGTAGTTTTTTCATTCTTTTATTTAGCCTTTGAAAAAAAGATGTACAAAGATATGTTTTTCTTCAACCAAACATAGGTCTTACAGTTAAGTAAAGCTTTTTTTTACAGCCTTAAGCTGTAAAAAAGTTGAATAAAACACAACCTTAGAAAGTTGTATAATTGTGTTTGATTCACGTCGTAAGTGGTGTTTAGATTTTGCTAGGTAAGTTTTAATCATGTTTTGAGTCGTGTAATGTTATTCTGTCGGACTTTGCTAGCCTTAGATATCTAGTGAGCATTGCAAATTAGTGGACATATCATCCTCGAGGGTTAGCTCAAGTGGTATGGTGGGTCCGAGGTTTGAATATTGTCACTGGGTGCAAATAATTTCTTAGGGCCACTCATTGGGTCTATGACTCTTAACTTACACTATAGTATGTAGAAAAACATTCCTACATATCCCGGTTGATTGGGAAGGCCATTCCTTCCGAGAAAGTAAGGGATGTTACTATTTACTAGAGTTATAATTTCAACCTAAAATGCTATATTGTTGAGAAATATTTTCTTAATCGGGTAGTCTGGACCGACTTGTACACACCTCAACTAGTCCTAGGATGTACAAATCACTGATTTGGAAGTTTTCCTAGCTTAGCACATGGAAGATATTTTCATCTTGAAACACGTCTTACTGATATGTGATAAAAAAGGTATAACTATGAAAGAGTTAACCGTGTATATGAAAATCGAAAAAACGTGTAGTTCTTTAAAGGTAAGGAGGAATCTTAAGGTTTTCTTTCAGAGGAGTCGTGGGATAAGAAGAGCCACGACAGGCTGAAACAGGGGAGAAGTGCATGCAGATGCTCGATTTTGCGATCCAGTAGGTTGCCATATTTGTGTCTCTATAGACATAACTAACTTTGATGTCGTCACAAATATTTGTATAAAGAGATTTGCAATGTTAAACCATTGGCTGTCGCATTGAGGATTACTTGGGGTGTTTTAGCCTCTCTTGGTCTTGTCAAGTTTGTGTTCTGGGCTATTCCTGCCCATTTTGATATATTTTTCTTTGTTTTGTCATTCCTTCTACTCTAAGTCATTTTTTGAGGTTAATAACAATTATCTGAAAAACAAAGAGCTAGTCTTGCATTGAAAAAGGTATATTTTTACAAATTTCACAGAATGAAGGACGCTATTTCGCCCTGAAAATAACATTTTGGATACATGGAAATGACTAGTAGACCCAGAAGCTTATCTTTTCAAGCTACAAAATTATTTACATGCAGTGAACGAATCTATAGACATATTTGGTCGTAATCAATTATATAATGGCATCAAAGATTACAAATTATAAATGATCAAAAAAATATCACCAATTATAGTGATCAGTTGATGATAAGATCCAATGCTTAAATGAATACGAAAAAAGATTTGTCTTAGAAGATGTAAAAGATGTGTCTTAACTCGAAGTCAAAGAGTGCATTAATCTAGAAAGAAACCCGATGTATTGGGGAGAATTCGAGTGTGTGGTTATGGAGGTCCTAGGATGAATGTTGAGGTAATTCGAGTATGTGGTAATGGAGGTCCTAGGATGAATGTTGAGGTAATTCGAGCGTTGTTATGGCGGTCCTAGGATAAATGTTGAGGTATTGATGGTGTTAAAGTATCGAGGTGTTCGAAATTTAACAAACCGATGCATGTTACATGTCTTGGTATCTCATTAGGTATTTAGGTTAGCTCCATATGCCTAATTGTGAGAATCAAGTACTCCCGTACTCTCGTATTTATGTATTGTTTTATCTGTTTTATTCGCTTTTGGGACCTATCCTATACTTAGTTTGACTTAGGTCTGGATCATAATAAAATAAAATTTTCACATTGGAGCGATGTCGTAAGTACTCCTTTTAGAGAATACGATTAAGTGAAGATGTGCAAGTAGCATAGGCTTCGAGTCTTCGACCATGACTTAGTATATTGCTCGTCATATGCATGTGCATTTTTTTTTTTTGGTATTTTCATGATTTACCAAAAAAGAATATGTACTAGCTTTGGGCTTATGTGCAATAAAGAAGATACCTCAAGCAAGCCGTTCGAGTTAGTGCAGTGATTAGATTACCCAACTTTAAAAGGTCTTAGATTCGAAACTCATCCCTTCTATTCCCTAATAGTTGATGTTCGAGTTCGTGTATTGAGAGAAAAATTATATCCTCCTTACCATTGTAAAAAAAATAAAAATAATCCGCCTACACCCGGTGGTTAAGGCTCCTAAAGAAACCAATTAAATCACAACAATATCGTATTTAACATATAGAAATTTGTAAATATGTTGACTAAATAAAAATACAATTCAAATTTATTTCAACAAATCATGCTCTTACAAGGCCTTTTTTCGATAATTAGTGATAAAGTCGCGATATAAGACAGGTCACTCGTCTAAAGCAAGGCCCAGGACACCCGTAAGAAAACGGGGATCAAAAAAGGACAAACACAACAAACAAACAGATGAAAACAAGAAAACAGAATTACAGAACGAAATACATGACCAACTAGTGTTACTAATTATGTTACGATGTTTATTTAATAGTTTTAAAATTATGATAAAATATATAAAATACAATTCATATTAGAAGTCATTTTACACACGAAAGCAGCTATACAATGACTGTTAAACGCTATGTTACATTATTTAATGATCTTTATTTGACTGCATTGGCAAACAATAAAGTGAAATGAGAGCACGAGTCACCCTTGTTTCAGTACAACAACTACAAACCCAATGCCTCGGAGAGGCTCTTGCCAAGGCAGATCCTTGTTCGGTAATCAAATATAAACTTCTTTTATCGTCCAAGCACAATCAGAAAGAACAACACAGAAATCAATGCATTCCATCTTACACATGCATAATCAAGTAATTGCAGAAGCAAATATCTAATTCTAGGCTTAAATACACTTGAATATCCACAACTTGATAAATTAAGTTCAGTCCACAAATTTTGTGCTTGAATTTTTTAGTCCACATATTAGGATGAAATAATTATCTAGCTTGAAATCTGATGCATGACATCACCTTTCGGGCGAATGACATCACCTTTTGTCGCATGAAATCACTTTTCCAGCACATAACGCCACCCTTCGGTGAAATCCAGTCCAGGAACCATCAACAGTTGGACTAAAAATTATTTCACCATAAAAAATGGACTAAAAGAATTCGAAGCATAAAATTTGCGGATTAAAAAATTATTTCACAGAACATCAGGGTGCTAAAGTGTAACTTACGGGTGGATCCTAAGAGTCACTGAGTTGGTGAAGTGTAGGCATAGAATCACCGACTAAGAAGGACTTGATGAGGGTCAAGGCCAGCTTGGGTCTGTGCAGAGGGACTTCATGGCCAGCTCCTCTCACCACCACAAATGTTAGTCCATCATACTCTTGTGTCCATCCTCCTACCTGCTTCATTGTCAACCAAAAACGCTACAAATATACCCGTTTTGTATCTGATTTATGTACCTAATTTGCATCCATCTCCCTATTTGGGGGGGGGGGGGGGGGGGGGTGTGGTCAAATGGTGTTTAGTAAGACGTTCAATTTGAATGTGTTTGTTTTGATGAAAAACATTTTTCCGTATTAGTTTTATTATTTCTTTATTGGGGGGGGGGGGGGGGGGGGGGGGGGGGGGTGGTCAAATGGTGTTTAGTAAGACGTTCAATTTGAATGTGTTTGTTTTGATAAAAAACATTTTTCCGTATTAGTTTTATTATTTCTTTGCATAACTTCATAACAACAATCAAGATACGAGAAATGTTTTCCTCCACTAAGAGGAAATTGACGTCCCTTCAACAAAAGGGAAAATCATTATCCTTCGTAGAGAAGAAACCATTTTTTGTAATAGAAAAAGAAAAGAAGTTCCAAGGGAAAAAAAAAAAAAAATACTTTAGTTTAAAGTATTTTGTGAAGAGAAATTTTTCAAGAAAAATGCTTTCCATCGAACCAAATGTAGGCCAAATTACCAAGTTCGAGATCAAGCTAGAAGACAAATAGGACTGAATAGTGTGTATACCTGTCCATTGTCATACCAAGGACGCCACGGCTTAACCGTTGGAAGCTTGAGTGCATCTATGGAGTACCTTGTTGACGTTACCGGGAGCACCGCATCCGTGTCACCACTGTGTTAAAATCGAATGGAATTGTTAAAGACTCTACATGTAAGTCTAGTAACAAAATCTCACATTAGAAAAAGTGAAGAAATCAGTGTATAAGCATAGTGGGTCCGCCCTACTAAGTGAGTCAATTTTGGATCAAATCTCACTTGTGCTTATATACCGAAATCACATGCCAACTCTATCCGAAAATATTCGATAAGAATAAATCGAAGTTAGATGAAGATTCTAACTACGGTTGTTTAAATCACACGATGAACTATTAGGATTGTATCATTTGCCATGCAACTAGAATTTAAGGGCTTGCTTAGGCAGAAAATTTTTCAGTTTCGTAGAAATTTTCCATGGAAACAGCAACATGCCCAGTGCCACAAGGGCTCCCGCTTGCGCGGGGTCTGGGGGGATAGGATGTACGCAGCCTTACCCCATCAGAGTGAGACCCTGACGAGAGACTGTTTCCAAGGACCCCTAGCCTGATAGATGAGAGGTTGTACAGGACCTGTATAAAGAGCATGAAAATGGGGGAGTATGGAGCATGAGGGAAGCATAAAAGAAGTAAGCAAAGAAGCATATAGGGCCTAGATGTCATGCATGGCATGTGTAGTCACAAATAATTAGTCATATAAGCATATAAGCAAATACTCATGCGAGCATATTAGTATGTGGCATGTACACACAGGCATAGCAGCAGGAGCAAAAGGCAAAAGCATAAGACAAGCATACACATGAAGCGTCCATAGAGTATAGGGAGAGAGGGGAGAGGGAGAGAGAGACAATAGAGGGATAGAGCAAGAAGGGGGAGAGAGAAAGAGGGAGAGAGTATCTAAAGTACTAAGCGGACAACATACATCAGCATTGCAGATGTACAAATGAGCTTACAAGCAGCGCTATGGTACTAGAACTAGCTTGCGGGAGCTCGAAGCTCCTGCTCCAATCCATTGGTTATCCCTAAAACTACTCTCCCCTAAGCTCTAACTAGGGTCATCTCTTCAATTAGGTCGATGCAAGCGAGTTCCTGATGGATTGTCCTCGTCCAATTCTTCTTGGACTGGCCTCTTCTTCTCTTCCCGACCGTAATATGGAGGAGCTGGACTCCACCCAACTCTACTTTGACCGGCCTCTTCCTCTCTTCTGGTATGTGGAATTGTCTCCATCTATCTATGGAAAATTGGAGAAAATTGTTCGAAAGGCCAATTTTCTAGTTACCGAAGTTGGAAAACAATTTTTTTAATTTTCCATACACTAAAAGAAAAGTTGGAGAACAGTTAAACTATCTTCCAAACTTTTCCCACCTATGTTTTCCAAATGGAAAATGAAAAAGAAATACTGAAATGCAAAATAGAAATTGTTGAGTGTTTATAAGCTGGATTTGATGTTTTATTGTTGCTTGCGTTGCTTTATTTGACTCTTCTTTTTTATGTTGTTCCTTCCTTTTCTTGTTTTCCTTTTAAAGGTTGGGGGCTCTTCGGAAACAACTACCCTGAAGGGATAAGACTGTGTACATCTTAACCCCCCCTAAAAAGACCCTGTCGTGGCGAGAGCCTCCATGAGACACTGGGTTCTTGTTGTCGTCGTCGTCGTAAGCAAGTCTTAAACCTTTTCCACGATAATAGGGTTGGTTACATGGATTAAGGTAAGCCGAAAGGATATGCTAGTCAATTACCTACCACTCATGGGTTCGACGTACAAAACTTTATCCCACAACTTCTACGACGTACAAAATTTTATCCCACAACTTCTACTAAGAGGCAGTTTCTAAAGCTTGAACACAGACGACTCCAAATTAAATGAAGTAGCCTTACATAAAACGGAAAAAGAAAAGAGGATACAAAATCCAAGCTTGTTACTTCTTCTCTTACCATTCTCATTTCTCTCACATGTTCTCATTTTCTGTAACGGTGCTAACATGAAGCATCTAGAAGCGACAAAATTGGGAACTCAACACATTAAATATGTTGTAACTAAGTGTCGAGTCAAATAAATGACTATAGATCGAAGTACTTCATGAATATCGGATATACTAGAGGACAATCCTTTCAACGAATTTCTTAACTTCTACAGCGTTTTGAAAGGTGACGGTTATTTCGGGGGAGAGAGAGCAATAAAGGAAACTGTTGGGTTTATGTGTGGAGCCTTATTATATATACAAAGGATGGGGCTAATCCAATTTAGGCCTATGGCTGCACTAGGATTTACTATGTAACTATATGTGTGTATATTGAGTAGGAATTGTAGCCTTGCGATGTCTCACGTGATCTCTTCAGATATAGTGATATTGCTGTTCAGTCCAACCATGTAAATATGGCATCTCTAGTTCTCTCTCTTCCTCTATTATATGCTTATTATATCAATTTAGGGGTTTTGGTCTTTCCATTCAGTCCTAAAATAAATATATAAAGGTCCAAGGCCATTAGTTCTAGTCAGCATAAGAGAAAGGAGAGTCCAAATACAAACCTGAACATCCAAATACGAAGCCCAGCATGAATGAGCTCATGATATACATCCAGCACTGACGTTGGTGAATCTGTCCAGTTTCCATTGACCAGATTACTGCACACAGTAAACCCAGAGAAAATTGTAATTTGTAGATGAACCATTCGTATTAAAATAGATTAAGGCTCCTCGTGTTTGTTCTAAGGACTCAATAAGTAAACTAACCCCAGTTCGAGCGGATTGGAGAGCTTAACGGGCTCAGTACAAATAAGGTGTGCTTGGATTAAAATTTGTGATTAGTTTGTTAAATGGGTGTTATGAGCGTATTAATTGTTCAAAGTTAACTCAATAATTGGTTGATAATAAACCCAACTCGCCTCAATTAGACTCATGAGCCGAGTATTGAGCATCGAGCATATCAAAATCATACTAAACCAAGATCAAATATAGGTTCAAAAACTCATTAGAGGTTGAGTTGAACTTGAACTTGTTAAAACTTATCGAACTCGAGTTCCAACAAGGGGGTATTTTGTTCAAACTCAATTTGTTACAACCTGAGCGCATTTAAGGAGTTCAAATTTGGCAACAAGCACCAGCGGATGTAGAAGATGAAAATTTCACTAAAATTCAAGGTCCTGTTTGGTATCATTTTCTAATTATTGTTTTGATTTTTAAGAAGCTAAAACCAAATTTTGAAAACGATCTTTTTCTCATTTTTTGTTTTCTATTTTCAATCTTCACTCAAATTAGGGAAAAACTAAACACAGAAAACAAAAAACCCCACAAATAATTTCTTTCCAAAACATGGTTTTTAGTTTCTCAAAAACCCAAAACTGCAAACATAAAATGATATTAAACAGGCGCTAAGTAAAGCTAATTACCTGCAAGTTTCCCATTTAGAAGGAGCAAAGTGTGGGTTAACATGAAGTGCATTCTGAACTGCAGGTTGGTTGAAGTAGATAACAGAATGCTTCTCAGTGCAGGGATCATATCCTTCATTCAGGTGCCCCATCAGCTACCACATCAAACATTTACTTCATCAAACTTCTATAAGAAAATAGCCACACACTTACGCAACTATTTATTTATGGGTAATGTAATTGCCAGGGCAAATTTGTTAACAACAGAGCAAATTTTTGAAATTTTGTAGCCGTTATTCATTACAAGTTATACCATTACTTCAACAAACATTTTTGCCCCCAGCAATAACAACACTTTCTAGGAAGCATAACTTTATTATGAACTCAGGCTTCATTTGGTTGTTATGAGGACCTTTTTTTGGGTAAAATTTTGCTGCGATAAATATTTTTAGCTAAAAATGTTGTTACTTGAAACTCTTCTTTTGTATGGCAAAGAAAATAATTCTGTTATATAAATTTCTATAGAGTTCACGCATTTGAGGTTAAGATCAGATTCAGAACGTATGATTAAGATGGAAAAGGTTTCTCCCCCGTTGTAAAGTTCTCTTTTTGTAATTAATACTTGATGTAATTATTAAGTAAGAAGTGGGATTTACCACCAATGGACATAATCCACTAAACCCACATAGTTTTAAAAGAGAGCTTTTACTGAAAACCGCCTAAATTTTAGGTGTAGTTTCAAAAAACCACTTAGATTTTCTAATTTTTCAATGTCACACCTAAACTTTCCAAAATTTTTCAATCACCATAATGTGACGTCGTGAGCGTCTGTTAGTTTTTGCTGACATGGCATTCTGGAAAAAAAAAAAAAAAAAAGAGAATAATTTTAAAATTTTGGAATTTACATTTAAAATAATTTTTAAAATATTTAAAAGATTTGTAAATTTTTAGAAAAATATTTTTTATAATTTAAAAATATTTTTTTGGAACACGTCAGCCAAAAACTAACTGATGTTACAAAAGCGTGTCGTTGAAAATTTTTGGAAAGTCTAGGCATGGCATTAAAAAATTAGAAAATCTAGGTGATTTTGTAAAGCCGCACCTAAAATTAGGTAGTTTTCAGTTAAAGAAAACCCTCTTTAAAAGATTCCAAACCGAATAGAAGATAAAGCCCAATACTACCATGCATCAGGCACTTACCAGTCTTTTCAGCAGCCGATTTGACACGGTAGAGTTGGCGTTACATGAGGGACTGTAGATGCTGTATGGGTCAATATTTCCGAGCTCATTGCTAGCAACCTCTAGAATATGATCACACTCTGACGACGAATGTATAA
This sequence comes from Simmondsia chinensis, assembly GCA_018398585.1. NCBI lineage: Eukaryota > Viridiplantae > Streptophyta > Magnoliopsida > Caryophyllales > Simmondsiaceae > Simmondsia > Simmondsia chinensis. The sequence continues at coordinate 22,733,377 of JAGTTD010000017.1, read as the reverse complement.
ATGACTCCATGTCGCAGAAAACGTTAAGTAACTTGTATGTTTCATCAGAAATTAAGCCAGCTGACCACATAAACTGAAATACGCCAAGGTGGTCATGATAATCATCAGTAAGAGCATTCCCAACCTGCATCAGGCATATATATATGTTAAGATCATGCAATCGAACAAAGGTTGTTAGGTAACTTAATGGTTGTAGTGTAAAGGATTTTGAGCCAACTAGGGGTGTAAATTAATCGAAAATTCAATGAACTGCTTCTGTTTGAAATTGATTATGACCCATTTGTGTCTGTTTTCAAAGCTCGATAACTTATCAAGTTGAGTTCGAGCAAGCCTAATAAGCTTAACAAGTCAAGTTCGAATAGGAGGTGCTCGACTCGTTAACATTCACCAACATTTTAATGGGACTCCATTAAGAGCACGTAACGGTCGGTATTAACTCAAAAATGGTTCAATAGCAACCCAAATAGCTCGACTTCACAGCGAGCTTGAATCAATAGCAAGCTTGAGTCAGCTCGATTAACCAATAAGTCAAGTCAAGCCGAGAATCGAACACACTAATATATATATATTCCGAACAAAGGTTCCGTTGCTCGCTACGAACTCCGCTCAAACTCGAGCTCACTAAAGCTTATCGAGCTCAAGTTCAAACACGAGCGTGTCCAGCTCGATTTGACTTATTCGCACCTCTAGAGCTAGTCTTACGTGATTGAGCTTTACCTTACAGTATATTTGTAACAAGATCCATTAACGCATATACAATGTATCTTATTTATTGTAACATATGTGTAAATGAATTTATATGTTCAGACTGAAATAAGTGCTAAAACCTACTATTAAATGGCTATTTATTCAATATTTTGCAAAATTAACGCTTAAAGCATCTTATGTTCTCTAGAAAAGAAAAAAAACCAATGCAATCGCCATAACCTTCCAAACCACAATTAGACGCAAAAATTGTCGGTCGCCCTTGTGGCAAGAAAAGAGGACATACCATGTATCCCTTGAGATTAATTGGGCTTCCACTAGTTGCTGCATTGTACCTTACAATTGCTTGGCTCAGCTGGGGGACATAGTGTCCTGAAAGTTTTTAACTTTATTATTCTCTCTCACAGTAGCAAAGTTATTAAAGCATCAAATTCAACATACAACGAACGCAAAGTAGATACTAGATACATCATCTACGTTAACTATTCATTCACCAAAGGGGAAATATGGTAAGAAAGAGAAACATCCTCTTTAAAGATAATCCACAAGGCAAAAGACCAAGGAGCAAAATAAATAAGATAAAACAGCTGTCTAAGACTATGACCAAAGTGGGTCTATCACGGGAGGGATCTGATGTATACAACCTTCTCTCACTTTTGTACAGAGCTTGATTTTTGAGATTTGACTCCAAGTCACAACGAAACAAACTTACTTATTGCACCAAGGTCTAACCCCTATACTGACAGAGCTTTTTTTTTTTATTGAAAAAATATCATAAAGAGAATGAAAGTACAAAGAATTAAGGACAAGATGTCCTCAATCATCAAATAAAACCCAAAAACTAATAATACAAAGCGCTCCAATCCCTCTACAAATCTGCAAACGTTATGTTTGGAAAGCTCCCAAAGCTCTTAGTCCAAAGAGATTCTAAAAAGATCGCCTTATCCCATAAGAAATTCGTAGGTGTATATTGTAGTCCCTGAAAATGCTACCATTCCTTTCTAGCCAAATGCACCAAAAAATCACAACTTTAGCTTCCAAGGATAACAAGCTAAACTTGCAACTCCTCCATTTCTTCTTTGGCGTCTCTTCATCCCCGCTGAGAAGAGCGCAAAATGGAAGAAGTATACAAACCTATCTAACAAGACTGGAACTGAAAACCCAATACAATTGCAAATTATCAGTCAAAAACCTGGGCAGCTCAATGGCAGTGTCAAAAGGGTTTATCAGCCCATTTCTTCTGAAGTTAAACTTATAACTGTAACGCCCCAATCTCACATTGGTTATATGTGTGGAATTTGACCAACTTATAAGTTACTATGCCCCCCATATTAAAGCAACAAGGCCCTCCCCTTTTGGGCTTAAACGGTCCATTATGAGCCCAATAGGAGAGGGCCTACTTTTGTGAGTTGTGTTGTAGTAGTGTTTGGGTTGGGTGATTGTAATGATAGTCCAATGTATTTCATACAAGAAAAGAGATGATTAGTGTGACCCAATATAACAAATGAATTAAGGATACCTGCATAACTTTCTCCAGATATATAGATGTCCCTTCCTTTATACTGTGGAAACCGCTCAAACCACTTCAAAAGGAACTTTAAAGAGTCCTTAGCTGCACTCGGGAGAGAACGAGATGCAAGTCAAGAGGAAGAATTTGAATATACTTTCCACGTTAACTTTTCAGAAAGGCTAACAAAATAATACCAGTCCTTTTGTCTCCATTAGTTACCAAATCGCTGGAAGTGTTTGAGTACGAAAAGCCAACTCCAACAGGGGAATCAAGAAACAAAACGTTTGCAACTGCACAATGCTCAGATAAATTAGAACCCATCATGTCAAAGTCAGTGAAAGGCTAATAATTCAACCATACATAATGTTTTTTTAAGAAATATCATTAAGACAGAAGAAATGTACCAAGAACTAAGGATAAGATGTCCTCAGTCATCAAATAAAAAAAATAAAAACCCAAAAACTAAGAACACAAAGCCTTCCAACGACTCTGCAAATTTGCCAATGCTATGTCCAAGAAATTCCCAAAGCTCTTAGTCCAAAGAGCTAAAAACCATCTTATCCCATAATATTCATTGTGTATTGGTCCTTTAAAATGAACCATAACATAATGTAATCGAATATTTCAGTTTAGTCCCTTAGGGATATAGCTTGGTGGCAGAAAATGCCGTGGGCCAGAGAAATCCCTCGGGTTCAATCCCCACCAAGGACATGTAGCTCCGCATTTAAGGGAAAATAATTTTATATCATCAAACGACTAAACTTAACCTAAATGTTTCAATGTCTTTTGAAAGTAAATGCTAAGGAACCAACTATCTTAAAAACTTAAGCTGATGGATAAGGGTTTGGGAATGGTTTATACTCTTATATGCCCTCTCATGTGAATGCTCATTGGGATTGATGCATAGAAGCGCACAGACCCACCTTACACTTGCGCTAAAAATTATTTATATTGAAAAAGAGGGCCATTGGAATTTGAATTCGAGACCTCTCAGTCAACAAGGCTATGATATCTTGTCAAGGAACCAACTATCTCAAAATCTTAAACTAATAGGTAAAGACTCATGAATAGTTTTATACTCTAACAGTAACACTTAAAGGAATGAAGTGTCCTTATCCCTCAAACAGTGCAATATGTTACAAACCATAGGCAAGGAGTAGAAACTCACATCAAAAAACGCAACGTGACTCGGTAGAACTTACCTTTATTCCAAGAGTGAGGATTCAAATAGAGAGTCTTCCCATCCTTCTCAATATGAAATGGCCCAATTTCTTCTGCCTCTCCATAGGATATGGATGAACATCCAGGCCCTACAAATACAACTCCAGTTAAAAGTATTTTCTCTATTTACCATTATATACACTAATTTCTTCCTTTTTGTAGCTCAACAATATTCAATTGAATCACTAGAATAAAGGCCGTCAAACACGAGTCTTTACACGCATAGACTTAAGATATAGAACAGGTGAGTTTTGAAAAATAAAGGAAGCTCATCTGTTGGCTCATATATGAACTATTACAAAAGTGAAGGTTAGGATTTTAAGGCACAACCATTAATTAGGTTTTGTTTGACACCTGAAATTGGAGCTCGTAATTGGAATTAGAGTTCACAATTCCAGTTTTTTTGATTGGTTGTCTTATTGGATTGGAATTACAATTTTAATACCCGATTTCATGGAATTGGGTCATCTACGAAGCACACATTCAAAGTCTTTGAAGTGGTGGAAAAGAACTGCAACTCCATACAAACTTCATTTAAACTCAAAATGACTCAACTCACTTGATCCGTAAAAAGAAATGACATGATCTGACCTAAATTTAACCCAAAACCCTAAATGACCAAACTTGATTGGTCCAAAGCCTAAGATAACCCGATTTGACTCATAAACGACCTGATCTGACCCGAAGTCCGAAATTAACCAACCCATTGACCCCAAAGGCAAGATGGTTCAAAAACCTAAAATGACACTACAGAATTTACACTCACTTGGATATGACCCGACTGAGGTTACGCAAAACCTTAAATGACTCAACCCTATTGAACCAATACTCAAGATGAGTCGAACCCAAAATAACCAATGTAACTGAAACCCGACCTAAATTTGACCCAACACAATATAATACAAAATCCAAACTTACCCAATCTGATTTACATGAAAAAGATGAGTCATTCTCCAAATTAACCTTCGTTTTTCCTTTACATAAACAGATGGTTTAAGCACATAGACTAAGGAAATAAAACGTTGACTCAAATTAAATCAAATATAATTGCTTCAACAACAACAACAACCACCAACCCAGTGCCTCAAAGAGGCTCCCGCCAAGGCAAGGAAGATGTCACCCATCTTAGTACTACTGTGCCCAAGCATGCTTAACTTCGGTGTTCTAATGGGATCATAGTGCATTAGTGCAGATACGATCACTCCCATCAAATATAATTGCTTCATAACCCGTTATTAGATGAAAATCACAGCCAAAAAAACCCCACAACAATCTATACACCACAAAGTCAAACTAACAACACCAACCCAGTCTTCCATAGAGGCTGCTGCCACGGCAAAGTCTAAAGAGTGAGATATACGCAGTCTTAACCCTGTAGGATGCGACCTCGAAAAGAGGCTGTTTCAAACTAACAACAATAAAAATCAAAAAAGAAAAAAAGAAAGACAAAAGAGATTAAACCTCCATTAAGCCAAAGCACAAGAGGCTTTGAAGAAGGATCTTCAACAGCTTCAATGAACCAGTAGAAAAGTGCCCTCCCAGACTTCTCATTAACAGTAACATACCCAGAATAGTGATTGAATCCAACATCAAAATTCTGGCCTGGAAGATATAACACTCTGTCTAGTTCTTGCTGTGCAATTGGGTCAATTTTACAGTTTCCCTTGTAAAAATTCAGACCAAATATGAGGAGAAAATGAAAATGAAACATAACCCATTTGAATTCAGCCATTTTTCTTTAATGGGTGTTGAATGTTTTGTTGTGGGTGTTCGTTCCCAGAGGTTTGGGTTTTACAATGCGCTGACAAGTGACAATTTTAAGCCTACTTCGATTAACGAGTTATATATGCCAAACATGTTTATTTATTTTATTAGTTTATTCTTTTTATTTTTAATTATATTAATTTAGTCTTTATATAATTTAAAATATATTAATTTAGTTCTTAGAGAAAAAATTATGTTAAGTCTTTAATAAAATTTTTAATAGTTTGGCAACAAATTAGATTAAATTGAGTAAATTGATGAATTTTTACTAAATTATTTGTATCTAATATAATTTTACCTTTTAAAATTACATCATTAATATAACTTAAATTTGACCAAATGACTAAATTGACACATTTTGAATTGTTCAATGACTAAATTGACATAATTAAAAGTACAAGGACCAAATTGACACAATGGGCAAAGAATAAAGACCTTTGGCGTAAAAAATCCTTGATTAATTTTTTTGTTTTTTATTTTAACATAAAATAAAGGATTCATGTAATTTATTCATTATGTCGATTTAATTTTTGTACTTTTAGTTGTATCAAATTAGTATATGTATATTCATATTGTGTCAGTTTAATCATTAGAGAATTTGTATTATGTTGAGTTTGGTTAAATGGAGCTAAGGAATGGGTTTGGAACGGGTTACTTACTTCTAACGTGATTATGCCGTTAAGTCTTACATTAGTACCTTAACTTGAATTTGACCAAATGATTAAATTGATATAATATGAATTGTAAATATATAAAATTGATACAACTAAATGTAAAGAAACAATTGACACTATAAAAAAAAAAATAAGGATCTTTATAGTAAATAATCCATAATTTTAATATTTATAAATTTTTTCGAATTGATATTTAATCTTTTTACTTCATACTATCACCATATCAAGATTCAATTTTCTATATAGTAGTATAAAAATTGACTATGTTTTAATAATAAAGCTAAGGAACTAATTCAAATAAATTTATGAATATCACGGATTATTTTTAAAAGAGTAAACAATTAATTTAAATAAATTTATAAGTACATTATAATATGTAACTTGAAAATAGAATAGGCACTCTTTGGATGACGGTTATTTATATTTTACTATCCTAACATTTTTGCTAAATATAAAAAAGACACTGACGTTTTAGAATTATTAACAAAAGGTTTTATCGTATTAATAAAAAGAACCCTCTCCGACCATCTGATGTCATTTTCTGTCACTGGCATTGATGTGGTAAGGCTATTTTAAAATTTGTTTCAATATATTTATCATATTATCCCTCAGCCAAAAAATTAAATAAACCCCCCAACCTCCAATCCCCTCCGCCAATTTTTTTTTAAAATTTAAAATTCTTCTTTTTGTTGATCTTCTTCTTCGTCTTCTTCTTCATCTTCGTCATCTCCTTCATCTTCTTTTTATTTTTTATTTTTTTAAAACTCAAGTGTTTTACCTTTTTTATAAAATTCAACCATTGAAAGCTACCTCAAACTTTTTTAAAATATTTTTTTAGTGTCATTTTTAAGCTTTTATTTACTATAGTAGATTTAAAATATTTTTTTTTCAAATATCATTTTTTCGCTCTTTTTTATTTAATTTTACTTTATACAATAATAATTCATATTATTCTATTTAATTTAAATAACCTATTATAAATATTTTTTATTTTTATTTTTTTTAAACCAAAATGATGTCGTTTTGCTTAAGGGCATTTTCGTCTTTTTATTTTTTCGGGACGTCAGATGGTCGGAGAGGGTCCTTTGTATTAATACGATAAAACCTCAAGGTCCTTTTTAAAATTTTTAAAATGTCAGGGTCCTTTTTATAATTATCAAAAAGATTAGGGTAGTAAAATATAAATAATTCAAATTTTAACCTATTATGTTTCTATTCAAAATGAGTTGGAGCCGACTGTTTGGCCTTTATTCGGGAAAAAATGTATTTTTTTAAAATGGTCCTTTTTTGAGATTTAATTGAAAAGAAAAGGTGTTTAAATAGGAATAGAGGTTGTTTTTGTACTTTTATATAGAAGTAAAAATTTCGTGTTCCTTCTTTAAAAAAAAAGTAGAAGCAAAATAAAAGAATTTCATACAACAATTAATCTATCAATAATCTAACTATGTTTCAATACACTAAAAAATAATCTAACTCTAACTTTTCTACTAAAAAATAGCTAAACTTTAAAATTAATTTATAAATAACCTAACTCTAACTTTTCTACCAAAAAATAACTCAACTCTGACTTTTCTATCAAAAAATAATCTAACTCTATTTTCCAACTAAAAAATAAGCAAACTCTAACTTTTCTACCAAAAAATAATCAAACTCTAAAATTAATTTTAAAAACGACTAAATTGTTAGCTAAGCATGACTCGTGGTGTGATGCCCTGACAATATATTTTTTTCTATGTATTTTTGGTTTGGCTTGTTTTTTTCCCATCTAACTAAACCAAAAAAACTTTTTTTTAATAAATTTAGTACAATCCAAGCAAAGGGCAACAACCAGGGGCAAAGAACAAGCAAAACAATAGATGAATACAACCAAAGAACAAGCCAAACCAAAAATACTTAAAAAATATATATATATATATATATATATATATATATTATCGAAGCATCATACCACGCATCATAATTCAGTATTTTTTAAATCAAATTTTTAGTGTTTTGTTATTTTTTGGTAGAAATATTAGAGTTGAGTTATTTTTTAGTCAGAAAATAGAGCTAGGTTATTTTTTAATAGAAAAGTTAGAGTTGAATTATTTTTCAGTAGAAAAGTTAAAGTTGGGTTATTTTTTAGTTAAAAAATAGAATTGAGTTATTTTTTGGTATATTGATATATCATTAAGTTATCTTTAGATTAATTGTTGAAATTTCATACAAAATATCTCTATTAAAAACACTTTTTACAAAAATAGTTTCGAAAAAATTGATTTATTATAATTAGGCCAAACAGGCCATGGTCTGCTGCTTTATTTCCATAGGAAAATATATAAAATATGGTAATTTTTACAAGAGATTTAAGTATTTTCTGGCTTTAATCAAGGCTGGTCCCGACATTCTCGAGGCCGCAAGCAAAATTTTTAAATTAGAGTCATTTATATGTAATAACATTTCTCTTAAAACCTATTAATACTTATTAGTTCAAATACCATAATCTTTAAAATTTGGGGCTCCTAAAATTCGGGAATCCTAAGCGATTGCTTGAGTCGTTTAGAGTTATGTCCAGCCTTGACTATAATAATATTATTGATTTTTCAAGAGTTGAGAATTTTTGCCGTTGGAGCCTATTTTCAGTAGCTTTATTGAATACAATGGCGGCTTCTATGTTGATTGGCGACGATCTAATTTATGAAGCTGTGGAAATAATTTTTTTTAAATAATTTTTTCCAAAATTAATTTTAAAAAGTTATGAATAAAAGTATTTTTATTTTATAATTTTTAAATGTCTCAAATATATTTATTTTAAAAAATATATATTATTTTTTATTTCTATTTAAAAGTAGAAAAATATCTTTGCTTTTATTTTAAAACATTTTTTTACCAAAAATTTTGAAAAATTCAAAAAAAATACGTTTTTGATAAAAGTTAAAGAGGTGATAGAAGTTTTTTCCCTCAAAAAATTTAACCAAACAGACACTTATATTATTAAAAGTTCGAGATTTATAAAAAATAAATATGAAAGGATATGAATTGTTTTATTTTTTTTAGTAATAAATATGTACTAAAAATATTTACGTGAATAGTTAAGTATTTAAATGGATATTCATTATTAATTGGTATATAAATTTTGGTATATAAATTTTGGTGCGGTGTCACGTGGGGTTAACATGTTTAGAGTTTGAAATTCCCGTAACGACTAGGAATGAAATTGGCCACTACTGCAGGTTTTTTTTTCTTTTTTTCTTGTTAAATTTTATGTATTAATTTTTTTTAATTTATAAATTTTGCAAAATAATATTCTACTACAAAAATTACTTATATTTAATAAAATAACCTAAAAGACGGTATGTAAGGGTCTAAAATTAGCTGCTCGCCCAATTTTTCTCTATTAATAGTTTTATAATATTGCGGTTCATGCCTAAGATGACAAAAATAGTGAGGGATGGTAGGTTTACCAACAAATAGCAGTAAGTTTTATATCCTTTTGCGATGTGATTCTAAAAATTAAATGCTTATAATTTTTAAATTAAAATATTATTTTATAAACTTTATTAACTTAAAAATTAATACAAAAAACTTCGTATTACTAATATACTAGGTCTTTCCTATGCGAAGTATGGATAATATTTGTTTTTCATATTATTTTATAGTCACTTTATAAATTTTTTTAATCCTATTGGTTTTATTTTATTGTAAGTAATATTTAACGTACTTAATATTATTTGTATTAGAGTATAAAACCAATTCTGGACCTTCACCTATTAGCTTAAGCTTGTGGGAAAGATGGTTCCTTGACATGGTATCAGAGCCTTGATGACCAAGTGGTCAAGAGTTCGAATCTCAACAGCCCCCACTTTCAATATTAAACAATTAAGCACAAGGTATGAGGTGGGCATGTGCATTGTCCACGCTTCAAGCCCAAACAGGCTTTTGCGTGAGGGGGCATGTTAGAGTATGAAACAAATCCTGAACCTTCACCCATTAGCTTAAACTTGTGGGAAAAATGGTTCCTTGACAATTTGATCAAATTTTAAAAGTACAAGTTTGTCCAAAATGCTTTCATCCTTTCTTTCATGCTTTCGGATAGTTGATATTTTTTAGGAGACTTTACAGTAACATATTATATTGTACAGATAATTCACTTTTTTTTTTTTTTTTTTTTTTTGTTTTGCTCCCACACGTTGTGCCATTTATATTTTTTCCAATCTGATGTCTGACATATTGTTGCTCATTTCAAAGAAGAATGATAATAGTGACATTTTGCATAAATTATTTATTTAAATTATATTATATAGTTTGCAGGTATGTCTTGACGTGCAGACGAGAGACAAACCAGTTTTTTAGAAATAAAATTGAAATTGTTAAATTATATATTTAGTTTACAGAAATTAAAATTATTTATTTAAATTAAATATTTAGTTTACAGGGATGTCTTGACTTGTATATAAGAGATAAACTAGTTTTTAAGAATTTTTTTTTTTAAATTCTTAAGTTTTTTACAAGGCCTTTTGACGCCACCTAAGGAATTGGCATATAATGAGATCACATATAAGTTTAGTTGGGGTTTTATCATAAAGGCAATTAATATTAGGTAGAGTAACTTATTAGACTTATATATTGATCTTTTTTTGTTGAATAGTTTAATAAAAGCATTTTTATTAATTTTGAAATTTATAGAACAAACAAACAAACAACACCGACCCAGTGCCTCAAAGGGCTCCCGCATAGATATACGCAACCTTCCCTCCTCCGGGAGCTACCCGGAAGAGAGGCTATTTCCGAGGACCCCCAACGCCAACGGTAGTTTATGCAATGACTATTATAAAAGGGCTTCAATATTAAGCTTTGTTTGCATGCAAAAATAAATGTGTTGTTTCACATACATGTAAAAAAAAAAAAAAAAAAAAAGACAGATTATTTCTTTATTTTTTGGCTAGGTAAGTTGTTGTGAAGGTTTTCGCTTTCGAAATTGTACAAATCAAGAAAGTGTCAGCAATACTAGTTGGACGTTGTATCCTGGAGGCAGCACGACGTACCAATTAGGATAATAGAGTTCTTTATTTCATTATCAGCCCAAGGGCATTATTGTAATCGTACTTTCCTTGAATTCTCTATATATATGATACCTCAGCACCCTGTTGGGTTATGTTACCATAATTCTTCTCTCACATGGTATCAGAGCTCTACCCTTGATACCCTCTTCCTTTAAAAAAAAAAGGGAAAATCGTCCGAAATCCCTAACCCCTCACCCCCCTCACGGCGCTGCCACCCCCACATCTCTAACCCTTCCCTCTCCCGGCGCCCCTCCCTCGTACCTCCGTAGGACCGGCGGCCGCTTTCCTGTACAGGTCCGGCCGCCACCATCCTGTGTCGTGCCGCGCCGCTGCTGCCCCTCTCCGATTCGAACGCCCATCCCTTTCCCGCCTCACGCTCGCGCTGTGCCGCCGCCCGCCATACTACTGCCGCCCTACCGCATGTCAAGCCATTGCCTCTTATCTCCGGTACGATCTCAAGAGGTATAGTTCATTTATTTCTCCTTGATTGGTGAATCTATGGCTAACAATCTCTCACCCTCCTCCTCTCCAACTCCACCACCGACCGCCGATCACCTTTCTCCAATGAACCCATCACCGACGACCCAACCCATCTCCAGCCTACCGTACATACCACCAACCCTCGGCTCTCTTCCTCCCGTCGTCACCTCTGGTCCCTTTACCAAGTACACCCATGGTATGTCCCTTCCCAATTGCAGTTCTCAAAGTCTATTTTCTATGCCTCCGAATACTGATCATGCATCCTTGATCTCTGGCCTATCTCCTACCCCTCCTGGTTCCCTAACCGTGCCCTTCTCTGGGTCTCATCAACTGGCCCTCCCTTCGGCTCCCCTCCCTACATCGTCTTTCACAAGACTGGTTACTGTTAAACTTGACACCCCAATAGATTATCATGCCTGGCGTGAACAAGTCTCTATGCTCCTTCGTGCCCATCGCTTAATGGGCTTTCTTGATGGCTCGTTACCTTGCCCTCCTCCTCAAATTCAAATCCCTACTAGTGTCTTCATCTCTAACCCTGATCATCAAAATTGGGTTTGTATTGATCAAAGTATTAGGGCCTGTCTCTCGGCCTCTCTCGCTTGCCCAGTCCACAATGATGTAATCCATCACCCAACCTCCAAGGCTATGTGGGATGCCCTAGCTAAAAGATTCTGTGACCACTCTCTAGCCAAAGAATTTGACCTCCGCTCCCAACTTGTCACTCTACGCAAAGATAACAAAACCATGACTGCATACCTAACCGAGCTTAAGACCATTGCCGATAATCTTGCTGCCATAGATTCTCCTATCTCGGATCGTGAATTAATGCACTATGCCCTCTTTGGTCTTCCACAGGAATATGCGGCCTTCGGCACATTTACTCGTCAGTCCTCTCGGGATCTTCCCTTTGAGCGCCTTAAAACTGCACTACTAGATGAAGAAGTTGCCATTTCTCGGATTCAGTCACGGTCTTCCTTCGATCATGCGCATGCCCTTACCGCGTCAAGTGCGCCATCCGACTCCTCGGGCCATGGCTGGGGTCGTGGTGGTCGTGGGCGTAAGGGTCGTGGGCACAACTTCAATCGCCAAGGAGGTCAAGGGGGTCGTAGCGGGTCATACGGTCAACCGCCAAACCCGGGGACAGGCATGGTCATATCTGGAGCCGCACCCACTCCACCGCAATCTTGGTTCAACAGCACCGGCTATGCTCCTCGTCCACTGCAAGCAGGTATACTTGGTTCTGGTCCCGTTGTTTGTCAGATTTGTCATCAGGTTGGCCATGCTGCTTCTCTTTGCCCTCATCGCTTTGTTCAAACCGATCTCTCCCACTCCCTCTCTGCCTTGTCAGCCTCGGACTCTGCCGATCCTACGTGGTACCCTGACTCTGGAGCGTCCAATCACATGACCTCTAACCCAGGTATTTTACAAAATATTTCACCATACACTGGTTTTAAATCTATTCAAGTTGGCAATGGATCCTTACTACCTATTACTCATATTGGCTCCTCTAAATTATGAGCTCCCAAGCATGATTTAAAACTATCTAAAGTTCTTCTAGTGCCTGGTCTCACTTATAATCTTTTATCCATTAAACAACTGTGTCGTGACAACAATTGTTGTATTGAGTTTGACTCTTCCTCCTTTTGTGTTAAGGACAAGGTCACAGGGACGCCCCTACTCATGATGCGCAATAGCGGTCCTCTCTATGGCTTTTCTCCGCACTTCACAGGATTGGTTGCCCAAACCGCACACCCAGATCTGTGGCATCGGCGCCTAGGACATTTAGGTCACTCAGTTTTTGATATTTTACGTTCGCATTGTTTATGACGTTCTAGTTCTAGTTCTATTTCACATTGTCAGGCTTGTTGTTTAGGTAAGTCTCGTCGTTTACCGTTTACTCGTGTTTTACATACAACAACTGCTCCTTTACAGTTAATTCATTCTGACGTTTGGCAATCTCCTGTTCAATCAACTTCGGCTTTACGTTATTATGTGATTTTTATTGATGACTATTCTCGCTTCTCTTGGCTATATCCGATGCAACGGAAAGACGAAGTGTACTCCATCTTCTCTGACTTTAAGATTTTTGTTGAAAATCAGTTTTCCACTACTATTAAGTGTTTTCAAAGTGATGGAGATCGTGAGTTTGACAACAGGCAAATGGCGGCCCTTTGTCGCACTCATGGTATTCACTTTCGTCTTTCATGTCCTGGTACTCCAGAGCAAAATGGAGTGGCGGAACTTAAGCATCAACATTTAAGTGAAATGGTACGGACCCTTCTCCTTCAAGCCCAACTTCCTTATGAATTTTGGGCAGAAGCCACATGTACTGCTTGTTATATTATTAATCGGCTGCCGACTCCTTTACTGCGTAACTTATCTCCCTTTGAAAAGCTTTTCATCGGGCCCCTGATTATAACCTTCTTCGGGTCTTTGGGTGTGCTTGTTTTTCCAACATCACATACCGTACCACTCATAAATTAGCCCCGCGCTCTCTCCCTTGTGTTTTCCTCAGATATGCCAGCCGGTACAAAGGTTATCGTTGTTTGGACCCCACTACTGGTCGTGTTCATGTCATTCGTCACGTGCATTTTGTTGAAAACATTTTCCCTTATCACACGTTAGTGTCTAGTTGCACGGCGTATTGAGGTTCCCCTTCCCCTTCTCCCCGGTGTAATGTCTACAGGCACCATGCCTTCTATCCAACCGGATGCACCAGCCCCGATTCCTGCTCCGATCAATGCTGACGCAGGTACTCGTGAGTCTCCTTCGCCTCACCCTAGTGGTGCAAGCTCGTCGGCTCTAGGGGGCGTCTCGGGTGACTACTCACCCATGCCTCTATCTAGTCCCATCCCTGCCTCTCAAACTCTCCCCTGTCCTATCTCACGTCCTGACACGCCTATGGTCCCGGAGGACTTCCCTCCTGCCCAGCGTGGTCACCCCATGCGTACGCGTCTTAAGGACAGAATTCGCAAGTCTAAGCACATCCTATCCCTTGGCTCTGTTGTTGTGATTCAGGAACCCACTTCTTTCTCTCAGGCGGTGAAAAACCCTCAGTGGCAGGAAGCCATGACTGAGGAATTTAATGCTCTTATTCAAAATCACACTTGGGATCTCGTACCTCCCTCTCCTTCTCAAAATGTTGTTGGGAGCACTTGGAAATATAGGGTAAAGTATAAACCTGATGGCTCAGTTGATCGCTTCAAGGCTCGCCTTGTTGCCTAGGGCTTTCATCAGCGTGAAGGTATTGATTTCACTGAAACGTTCAGCCCTATTGTAAAACCTACGACTATCAGGTTCATACTGGCCCTGGCTGTTACAAAATCCTGGCCCATTCGCCAACTTGATGTGAAAATGCGTTTTTACATGGTTTTTTGACCGAGGAAGTATACATGCGTCAGCCACCTGGGTTTATCCACCCTACGTTCCCTACGCATGTATGCCGACTACGCAAATCCCTATACAGCTTAAAACAAGCTCCCCGGGCATGGTTTCACAGATTTAGCACATTCCTTTTCAGTCTTGGGTTCTACTGTAGTAAGGCAGATCCTTCCCTAATTATTCATCGCTCCCCTACCAGCATTGTGTGCCTTTTGCTTTATGTTGATGATATCATCCTCACAGGGTCTAACCCTGCGCTTCTTAGTCAACTAACCACCTCCCTATCCACCCAGTTCGCTATAAAGGACCTCAGTCCACTCCACTATTTCCTCAGTATTGAGGCCACACAATCCCGCCATGGCTTTTTCCTCTCTCAGTACAAACATACCCTGGACCTTCTTCGCAAGCATGACATGCTTGAGGCCAAACCTGTATAAACACCGATACCAGCTCGGGCGCAACGTTCTTTGACCGATGGGGACCTCCTACCCGATCCCACCGAGTTTCGTAGTGCAATGGGTGCACTCCAGTACTTAACCATGACCCGTCCTGACATATGCTTCGCGGTTAACCGTGTGTCCCAATTCATGCATGCTCCCACAACGTCTCATTGGCAAATGGCGAAGCGCATCCTGCGATACCTCAAGCTCACCCCAGATCATGGTCTCACCATTACTCCTGGGTCTTACACATCACTCACCGCTTATGCTGATGCTAATTGGGGTGGTTGTCCAAATACACGAAGCTCTACTACAGGTTTCGCTCTTTTCTTTGGTCCTAATCTCATCTCCTGGCGCGCTAAAAAGCAGCCCATAGTTGCGAAGTCTACCACTGAGTCTGAGTATCGTGCCGTTGCCAAAGTTGTAGCAGAGTGTGACTGGATACGATACTTGATGCGTGACTTGGGTCTACGGCACACTGGCCTGATTATTATCTACTGTGATAACGTGTCTGTCACTTACCTTGCTGCAAATCCTATCTCTAATGATCGCAGCAAACACGTTGATGTCGATTTTCATTACGTTAGTGAAAAGGTTATCAAGGGTGACATCCAGGTTTGATTTACTCCTACTACCAAGCAGGTTGCTGATATCTTTACCAAAGGGTTGGCTACTGCTTGCTTCCGCTACCACAAAGCCAATCTGCACGTTGGTCCCCCGAGTACAGATTAAGGAGGCGTATTAGGATAATAGAGTTCTTTATTTCATTATCAGCCCAAGGGCATTATTGTAATTGTACTTTCCTTGGATTCTCTATATATATGATACCTCAGCACCCTATCGGGTTATGTTACCATAATTCTTCCCTCATAGTACCTACTACACCAGTCCTTGTCCTGCTAGGAGTGCGAAATTGTCTTAAAGAGAAAGAAATCCGCACCTCACCCAACTGTACTCCATTACCGTTGACCCTAGGTGGTGAGGTTTGTATGTGCTTGAAGCGCCCGTTTTTAGCCGAGTATGTGGATGGAATCGCTTTCCATCGTCCGTTATCTTCTCATCTTCCTATTTAATAGGCTCGCGGCTAAGTCATCTCACTTGAGAATTCCGGAGTCGGGCTTCGGTAAGCAGCAGCAAGGGGGAATATTTAGGATCCTAATCTTACCGCACCATAAGAAGAGAAGAGCCCGCCCCGGCAAAGGATTAAGGCATGGGATTCATACCCACAGCCCGACTTTCAAATACACATTCATTGACCTGTTTTTCTTTTCTTTGCTGATTCCTCCCAATGAAATTTGCCATGTTGCACTAAGTTCTTCAAAAGGCGCCGGCTCCCTTCTTACTGACAGCACTGCTACGTGCAATCAACTCTATACCTTCTTCAATAAACGCTGGTTCTTCGATCAAGTTTTGAATGACTTTCTAGAGACATGAGCTTAAGGAGAAAGTCTTTGCGACCGCAGTGAGCCAAGGAGCCGAGTGACGTGCGAAGTCTGATTTGAGCCCCGGTCAAACTACTATATAGTCGTTCAGGACCGGCGGATTAGTAGAATGAGGGATCAAGAGACGGATAGGGGGAGGCTCGGGGGAACCTGAGTCAATTATAGGTGGAACCTCCCTTGAACTTATCATTCAGGAAAGACAAGAAAATTTCAGGATAGCAAACATTCTCTAGAATTTCTCTTAGATTCCGATGAAATCCTTGGAGCAATTCTTAGATAGCAAGCACTAATAGGCATAAAGATACCTTTGACTATCTCACGAGTGAGGTCTCGATTGAGCAGTCATTTTTCATAGTCACAGGTCTTGCTTTAGCACCGTTTTACATTTTCAATTGTAGAGGGCGGTTTGTGACCTTCCAATTTTCCACTATCGCTCATGACTTGTATTGTAGTCGGGCCTACTGTTTTCTTCTGGCGACTAGCTTCTACCGCTAGCGCTATCGGGGCCAGCATTTCAAGAATCCATAAGCTTCTTTGAAAGTAGCCCTTCATACACCCCGTCCTTTCTTTATGCACATTCATATACATAGCATAGCCAGACACAAAGGTGTACAATCCGGTCAAAATCAGCGGTTCTTTAAGTGAATGAACTGACGGTTTTCTTACTTGCTCTAGTGGCTGGCAAAGGCCAACCGAGAGGGGATAGAAAGCAAGATAACCCTTTCCTCACTGCTCATGTGAACGGCCGGGGCATAAAGCCTGTAGATCTAAAAGGATCCATCCATAGGCCTGACAAAAAAAGAAACTCTATATTGTTTCTGATTATTCTGTCTTTCTCTCATCGAATAGATCCCTTCTGTTTATTGATCTTTTTCTGTCTGCGAATTATCTTCTTCCTTTAATGAAATACATCGGTCCCGCGGTTCCTATACCTGTCATGTTCCTTGGATTATTTACAAGTGGTATGTCTCTATCTACGATCAGATCCTTTCTGAACCCCTATGACCGCTATCAATTTTTCCTATACTATAAGTCTATTGTTGTGTTTTGGAATTAGGTTGAAGCCTTGGCTTCAACAATCTACGGTGATTGTTGAGCGAAAAGCAAGCTGTGCGAATTAGTGTTGATTCGAAATTGCGCTGTTATTAAACTCTATCGTTGGATTTCTGTGAAGATAGGGTTTGACTTCAGTAACTTTTCTCTCACAACTTCAATATGAGATTATGCTAAGCTTACATGTGGCGTTTTAGTATAATTAAAAAAAATAAATTTTTAAAATTTAAATTTGGGAGTTTGTGTATGGAGTTATATAACGTTGAACTTTAATAATAGAAGCGAATTCCAATGTCGGCCCATTTGCAATTTTATAATATCTAATTTATACAAATATTCACATATTCATTACTTAATGAGATTTACATGTTTGCCTCTTGTTTTCTTTTTCTTTTTTTTTTTTAAATTGGGTCAGTTAGTTTAGCAGAAAAATTAGATTTTAGGAATTAATTTTCTGATTTTCAGTTATTTGACACATGTTTTTTTATCAAAAAAGATTTTATGAAGAAAAAGGTTTTCCCTTTAAAGGGTGGAAAATGATTTCCTTTGTTAATTGTTTTTTAGTGCTTGTTGCATTTCCTGTTTGTTCTGGTCTTTTTTTGTACCCACTACCGTTTACGGAGTGACTAAGGGCTCACCTTGTCAAGTTACCTGTATGTACTACGGTTATGCCTATAATTATCGAAAAAATGACTTCCTTTGTAAAATAGGGGAGGTCATCATTCAAAAGCATTAAGGTATTCATCTATCTGAGTTTGGATTAAATCGAGTATATATTGGCTATAAAAAGGTAAATGATGATTGGTGGAAAATACTTTCTTTTAAAATAAATAAAAGAACTTCGTAAAATGGTGACAAGTTTTCTACCGAAGCAAATGACAAAAAAACTAAAGTTGAATTTGATTCCTTGAAAAAAAATTTCTAAAGGAAGATGTTTTCGAGGGAAAAGGATATTCTCTCTAACAAATGGAACTTAATAAAAAAAATATATATATTTCATATCTGAACAAGGTGGGTGTGTAGGAAAATGAACTCAGGCTGGAACTGATAGACAACATTTGAAATATACGTCCAAATAATACGAATCTTATAGCGGTAGAGGATGAAGGACTAGTTTCCGAAAGATTGGAAAATGGAGCTAGACCCAAGTGATTACAGGCTCGATGTTGTGAAACCCTTTATTTGACCAGTTCAACATATATTTCTTTACTGACTTTCTTCAGAAAACTTAAAATGGAATTCAATTTTTCTTGAAAAACCCTTTTCAAAGGAAAATATTTTTTAAAAGAAAATGATATCCCCTCAACCAAACACAATCTTAGTAAAAAGATATTACAAATTTGAACACAGTGGGTGTGTAGGAAATTAAACTGAGCTCTATAATAGATAAACAAAATTTGAATCATGTGTGCAAACGATATAAATCTTAATGTATGGCGTAGACTCACAACTTCAATATGGGATCCAATTAGACTTACACGTGAAGTTCTTAACACAAACACAACCCAAACGTGCTTTTTGTCCGAACAATTTAAAGCATGTGAATCAAATGTCAAATATTGGGTTAGTAATATAAAGGATGAATTTTGTCAAAATTTTATTTAGACTCAATCGATCGAACAACCTTCAACATGCGAATAAGATGAATGTCGAGGGTGGAACGTTTCATCAACTAAAATTCGAATTTGATCAATCAAGTTGTATCTTAATAGAGTCTGCTAGCTCAACTAGTAAAATCTTTAGGAAGTGTTGGCCGAGACTTGAGATCGAGTTCAGTCTTCATCAAAGGAACAGAGAGTTGGGGGTTTGTGGTCTACGAACGGCAACCACATTGTGCAGTTTATTTGGATTTCTTACTATGTAAAAAAATCACATTGTATTTTAACACCACAACTATTTTGCATGAACGAACAAATAAAGCTATAACGAAGAATACTTCATCACAAAAAATTCATAGTCATCATTCAATCTGTGGAAACTAATCGCAAACAATCTAACATCACTTTTGAGGAGGCCCATGGCCCGTCCCGGTCCTAGCCTGCTAAAGCAGCGGGCCGGGCCCCCGGGGAGGGCCGGGCCAAGTTCCGGGCGCGAATCCAGTCCATTGGCCACCTCTAGAAGGGCCCAAGTTTCGAAAAGGACGATATACAAGAGAGCTACCCAGAGTAGAGTGAAGCCATACAAAAGGAAAGGGACTACCTACTCAAAGTGAAGCTGCTCGGATTCCTTTGTCCGGTGATGTGATGAAACCATCCATGGCTGCAAGCCGAGATGCATCTCGGGGCAAGTTGCATCCTGGGCCTTAAAAGGCCTTGTTGTTATTCCTTTGTCCGGAAGCTATTTGTGAGTTGTTATCATAACCATACATGAATACTTGTAGCGTCTTAAACAAGAGTTGAATCCTATAATCGCAATATTCCACAAGTTATATTTAAATTTACATATATAAATTCGAGGAGTTGCGTATAGGTGAAATAGTTCAGAAAGGATCATCATTGTAATTACATCCCTTTCTTAAAGTACTTTCAAGATTCTAGTGGTTAGTGTTAGGGGTGTAAATGAGTCGAGCGAGCCCGCTAATCATAAATCTCGAAAGCCTCGGTTCGCTTCAAGCTCGGGCATGAAGCTTGTGCTCGTAAGCTAGTGAGCCTAAACGAGCCCAAACGACCTTTTCTTAATATAATATTTTTGATTAAATATGACTAATGAAGCCAAATTTGAGCCTAAATAAGTCGAGTACAAGCTTAAACAAGTCCAAACATACCTACATTGAGCTTAAATGAGCTGAAATATTGCAAGATTAATTTGAACTCGCCGAGCTTAGATCGAGCCAAGTCAAGCCCGAGCTTTTGATGAGCCGAGCTCGAGCTTGAACTTTTTGAACTCGACAAGCTTCGAGTCGAGTCCGAGCCAAGTTTAATGCAAATGAACCTAGCCTCAAGCCTGACAGGCTCGAGTTCGACACGGTTCAAATACACCCCTAGTTGGTGTAATAGTAATTTGTTTGTTTAGTTGGAAAAGACCTATTTTTTAGTTTTAAAATATTTTTCTTAATATATTTGAAATTTAAATATTGTTTCCAATTGAAATTTCTTTTTTCAACTTCTAGAATAAATTTCATCATGCTACTTTAGGGCTTCTTCTGTTTCAAGGAAAAAACACATTCTCAGAAATAATTTTTCCCCTTCTTATTGTTTGGCGCTTGTTTTTTGCCGGACAAACTTCTTCTAAGGAAAAGCTTTTCCCTCAAATGGGGGAAAATATTGTTTAAAAGGGAGAAGTCATTATTCCGAATGGCCCAAAAAATTTCGAAGGAATAGATCGGTCCGGATATGGATCAAACCAACATAAACTAGAAGGGATTTTAGATCATTGGAGGTAATAACTTGGGACACTAATTGAACAAAGAATGATCAGTAATTACGTGGTTCCATTTATCACCTAGGTATCATAACATTTCAATATATACAATGAAGTACCTTGATTTTAAATATTTTATCACTTAAGTATCTTAAAGTTTTAAAATTCTACCACCAGCTACTTTTTTGTTGTACTTCGACAAATTTTCATTAGAAAATGCTAAAATGGAGCATGATTCCGACAATATATCAGTATCTTTATTCGAATTTGATGGTTTCTGCCAAAAAAATACTAACATAACATATGATTTGGGCCATATTTAGACAGTTTACATGAAATTCTAGCTTTCATATCATGGATCTTGGTTCGTTTCGATGAATTTTTTTATTGTAATTTGCTGTTTTTTTGCTGAAATATTGACATAGCTTGTAAATATTATCATAATTATATACAATAGTACCATATTTGTATGAAATTGATCATGTTCTTACAAAAATGCATCAAATTTCGACATAGTATACAACAACATCATACCTAATGCCTCAAAGATTCCCGCATAAGCAGGATCTGGGAAGGGTAGGATGTACACAGCCTTAACCCATCAAGATAATACCTTAACGAGATGTTTCCGAGGACCCCCAACCTTCGACATAACATAACTAATGATAAAATATTCAAACATTAAAGTATCTCACTGTACATATTAAAATGTTAGTTTAGGTGATAAATGCTCAAAACTTGGTTACCTTACTAATAATTTCCCATATAATTTCAAATACATTATATTGCTATATACATTGTCGTATGACTAAGCATAAGACAATTAGAAGGTATTTTTCTTTAAAACAAACAATGAATATCATAAAATCAGAACATTTTTTTGGTAAAAACAAATAACGAAAAACCGCAAATATAATCTCATTTTCCAAGGAAAAGATTTTCCGGTATACTGTCCTCAAAAGAAACGGAGCCTAAATAGGATCATAATTAAGCACATTTAAGGTTAGGATTGAACATTAAGTCCTAAGAGTCAAACTATGAGACTGGTGGATGAAAGAGGAAACTCCTCGAGGCTTTGTTTGACTGGAAGGTATACATTTTACTTTTCAAAAATATTTATATTCTAAGGTCGAATGAGACTAAATATTTAAATATATATATATATATATATAAGGTTAGATGAGATTTGAGGTATAGCATTAACATTCTCTCGACGGACAGTGTTGCCTAATGCAACATCGTTCAGCATTGAGCAGAACTCAATTGAAGAAAGAGAAATTGTTCATCAGAGGAGTAAGAACTAGCCATTAATAAACAATCCGATAAGCAGTTTGATTGCCTTCACGAAAGATATGAGAAACAAAAGTCATTTCCCCTTTTAAGAGAGAATAAGCTTTCTCATTACTACTCGATGAAAGTTCTATTTCAATCCAACAAAATGTACCCCCAATTTGGTTTATGCCAACAGCATATGCACTTTGCTCACTATATCTATTTAATTACTATATTTTTAATTGTGTCAATTTAGTCCTGTAAATCCTTGGAAACAGTCTCTTGTTAGGATATCACCCTGAAGGGGTAAAAGCTGCGTGCATCCCACCCCTCCTAGACCCTGCTTATGTGGGAGCTCTTGAGACACTGGATCTGCTGTTGTTGAATTTAGTCTTGCAAATGAAATTAAAGTCGACATAATTTCTAACAATGCTATGATGCAAATGACTCAATATAAAGCGCCTTACTAACTCAATTTAAACTCACTAATGACCCGACCATTCAAATTCCATGCCCACTTAATTTTTACTCTAAGACAAAATTACACAATGTAAATTGTACAGGGATTAAATAGACACAAGAAAGAAAATACGGGACCTTTGACATAAATAATCCCTCAATAAAAGAAACCCGAGATTCGTTATCCAAAACATGATTAGCCAATGTGCATCAACATAAGCACACTAAGAGGCAAACAAAACAATGGCAACGATCACATTCATACCAGCAACATTGTCACTTGACAGCAAAATCAATGCCGATGTACTTTCAACAAATAATTAAATGAAACCCATCGATTGGGCATGGAAGCAAATTCCAAGCTTCATGAAGATCAGATTATCACGCATATCCGTTCTATACAATATCCCGTATAAAGTTGACATCAAAGTTGTATTCTCATAGCTCTGACAGGGAGTCTCGCGAATGACACACACAGGAAAAGAAAAATTGAACAAATCAGTGGATTTACCGTCTGTGCTGGGAGAAAGGGACAAGATTGGATCATCGGAAGCATCAAGCAGTGCCCATTATCAACTTATATTTTGAATCTGCAGATGAACACAGCCAGAGATGGATGAATTTGCAAGGATAGTAATAGACATTGTTAACCATTGCTTGAAATCAAAAGTAATTTTGTTTAGTTTCATCAAGTACACCCACTAAACTATTTATTTGTATAGTCAGATGCTGCGCTGTTCATTACCAACCAAAATCACTGTCTATGGAATCTGATGTCGAGTCTAATTCCAATGATGTGATTTGCAAACGAATCCCACAATATTAACCAAGTTATAAATTTGGAAGGAATTACAATAGAGCCTAATGGTCAAAGAAATTGAAGTTATTTATGTTGTAGGCCTTTATGTTTAGTCCACTGTGTTAATTTAGCTAATACAATTTATACTGTGTCAATTTAGTATATTTACAGTTTACATTATGTCAAATCACTCCTAGAATAAAATTGACATTAAGTTGGCAGTGGAATTTCAAATAGTTGAGTGACGAGTGGGTTAAAATTTAGTCAAAGGGTGAGTTTTGCGGTAGGTCACTTTCATCTAATATAATTGTACCGCTAAAAACTATGTCATTTACTTAACTTCAACTTCACCATAAGACTAAGTCGACACAATATAAATTGTAGAAGGCTAAATTGTCAATTGAAAGTAACAAGAATACATTAATATAATGACAAAGTACTGTGGCATAGACAAACCAAAAAACTTATGGTCAGGGGTGAATCTGATGAAATTGAATTGGAGGCTATCTTAACTCAAATAGTAGTTAAAGACGTGTATGAGGTATTTTAACCAACATGAAAAATATACAAGAAAAACCAGAGATAAGTACCTTATTGACAAGCAAATTAACTTGCTCTCTGTACATTTCCTTCAAGTCCACAATATCTGCCCGTAGTTCTTCCAACTACACAAAATCATCAGGTTGAATGTCACAAAACTTTCTAGGGCAAATAACACCTTTTCAGTTTAGTGATTCTAGTCCAGGAGCCAATGAGGTTTTGGTTCAGCGGTCAGAAACAATACCAAATTTCAGACTCTGGGATAAGAGATATTCGGTTCAAATTCTCCCTTTCTAACCCCAGTTACCTACGGAAGAGAAAGGAATGGGTGGCAATTGTCATGTTACTAACGTGCCATTAAGGCTTTGGTCAGATGGTAAATCTAAAAAGATTAAAACCATATGATAAAAGGTCTTAGTTTTACATCCCAACCTCATTTACCTACCGAAAAGTAAAAAAATTCCATAACGTAACACCCATTGCATCACCTTAATGGCCGTTTTCTTACATAATCATGAAAAACTACCACCACAGTTACAAGGAAATCATTGCTATTTTCTTCTTATTTTCTGTTTCTATATTTTTTGAGCCATTTGGGGAGAGGGTTTGATAGCATGAGACAAGAACAGTAGTCAGCATCCAAGGAAAAAAAAAAAAAACCTCCAGCCCAATTGAACGCACAATAACGACAAAGCATCTAACGGCCACTATCCTAAGATTCCTAGTACTACAACATTCATACATGAAGGTAAAATACCATGTGCCCTTGGAGCCAAATCAAATAGAAACCATTATGTTAATGCAAAGGATGTTAAGATCACATGCAAGCCGTTATGTTAATGCAAAGGTGATGCAGCATGAGAATAATGTAAAATATGGGAGTCTTGAAGATATTTGGAACATAAAGAGTTTAAGTATATTTGTTACTTTTAAATTCTTTAGATAGTAGTTTATCCTTTAGAATTTATTGGGTTTAGCTAATAATAATATCATTTAGGATTATTATTTATTTTAGTTAGACTAGGATTATATTTTAAGATTCTAATTATTTTTATTTTCTAGTTAGATTTGGATTACACTTTATCTTTTCGGATTTAGGATCCCTTCTCTATAAATAGGACCCTTATGTACCTTATGGTGAAATTAAATCCAAAATTGTGAGTTGAGGTAGAAATTATTAGTTTTTCTCGATTGTGCTACATCAAAAGGATTTTAAACTAGTTGTCACGCATAAGACTATGTCTTGTGAGAATATTTTTGTTCATCTAATGGCCATCATCCCATATTATGATTACCCGCCCCTTCCCACTATAAGTTTGTGGAAAATCATTAAGAGCCTGTTTGGTATCGTTTTTTGTTTACAATATTTGGTTATTAGAAACTAAAACCCATATTCTTGAAATGATTTTTTCTAGTTTTTGGTTTCTCGTTTTTAGGATTTTTTCCTAATTTTATTAGAAACTTAAAACATAAAACCAAAAACTAAGGAAGAACTGTTTTCACAATCTGGTTTTAGTTTCTCAAAAGTCAAAGAACTACAAACAGAAAACGATACCAAATGATCCAAAGAACCTGGCACGATGAGCCATTCCTTGTGTGCAAACATCAGACACCTCTTTTTAGTTAAAGACAACAGACTGAAGCAACTAAAGTATACCTCCTCATCACGTTCACCCATAAGCTCGAGGGCAGCAGAGTGCCTCCGTCTTAGCGCCTCTAGCTCTGCCCTGATGCCAGGCAGTACCGCAGCTTCTGCCCTCAACTTTTCACACTGCAAGAAATTCGCGAGTCATTAGAAAAGGTGAGACCGCCTATTTTGAATCTTATGAAGGACATGTAAAACTAACCTGTTCAGTCATCTTAACCAGCTCCTCAGCAAGAGAATCACGAATAGACTCCATTGAAGCCTGCGAAGCACAAATATTCTTTGGGTATTAATAGAAGCCAGGTAATATGGTGCCTTCACGTGCTCTGAATTACTATGGATCCTCAAAGACCATTAGTTCTAACTTGTGTGGGACACACGAGGCGTTTGAGACCATAGAATCAACTACATAGCAGTAATTGTTATGTAAATGGCCGTGATGGTAGCATTTCAGCGGCCATCATACTGCATCTATACTTAATTTAATGACACATACATACAAGTGAATTTACAAGCTATAAAAAAGGCATTAAGATTAATGAATGGGTTTTCACTAAATTTTGTGTAGAGACAAGGTTTAAGTCATGTTCACTAGAAAACCAAATGTGATTGTCATGACCCCTTATATAACCTCCACAAACCGCGACCCGTGTCTTGATTCTATGGTTCGGACGCATTATTACATTCAAGTCCTCAGAAAGGGACATGCACAATTAAAGAGAAAGATCCATACCAAACGAGTCATATAAGATGAAAGTTCACCCTCCTTTTGTCGAAGGGCAGCTTCAAAGGCACTTGGTGTCATGCTTTTTAAATAGTAAGGGTTCATGCCTGCCTCCCCAGAATTCCTCCGCTCCAAGAGATTGTCAGAGGCATTCAAAGAAGCTTGCAAGAAGAAGCTTTCCTCCATGTTGCCAACACTGCTAGCACTTGAAAGTTTACGCATTAACTTTCCTGCACAGAGATGAGTTTTTATAGGTATAACAAAGCCGAGATCATGCATAAGAACTGACACTAACAAACCATTTAATACCATTTTCCGCAGAGGACTTTTGCTTGATGGCTGGACTATGATCTGGCAGAGAAGACTGGACGTGAGCCGTCCTCTCCAACTCCGATCTAGCAGTTTTTTCTCGCTCTAGCTCCTGGATAGATCCACACAAAACATTACGCAAACCAAACATTAGAAGAATCGTTCAACATCTGAAGTAGTGTTAGTGCGTGTGTGCGTGTATAAGAATTGGTGAATACAATACTCAGTGCTGACTACAATAAGGAGATTCTTTTGGTTGTGTGGAAAAGAATTATTTTAGTATGAGCTGTATTTCTCCTGAATGACTACTCATCCTAAGAGAAGGCGAGAAAAAGTTGTACGAATTGGTGAATACAATACTCAATGGTCTGTGCTACTACCAGTAAGTAGGAAAGTACAAGGAATCCAAAAATAGCGGGGTATGGATCACCGCACATGTAACAGCATACAAAAGATATCTACAATTGATTGAAAAATTGATATTTAGTATATTATGACCACTGCTCTGCCAACCACACATTAAAGACACAGAAACTCGGAGCATTACCTGCTCCAAAAGTTCCCTGTGTGCCAATGCTTCTTGTAACTCTTGTTTATGCTTTCTTTTCAGCTCCTTGAGTTCCTCTTCAAGCTGGTTCGCATGGCCTTCATGGGTATCAGCTTCTTCCTTGGCAGCAAGGTACTCCTGCCTATTCTCAGCCGCCCTTTGTCTCTCTTTCTCAAGAGATCTGTTCAGCTGTGCCTGCTCTGCTCTAAGGCATGAAATCTACAAATACAACCAGCACCTGGTCAACATGCTCATCATAGTAGCAGAACTCAAACTCATGTATAAAAAAAAGTGATTATACACACAATTACCTGAGCTTCAAGAACATTTATGCGAGATAGGGTTTGAGACAGACGCTCATTGATAGAGCGTTCTCTTTCCTCTGCTTCTGCAGCTTTGGCTTCTGCTTCCTGTGCATGAAAACCTTAGAACAGATGTTCAATTACACATATTGAAGGAAAGTCAGATATAAACCTGAAGTCGAGAATTGAGGGATCTCTCAACAGCAGCCCAAGCTTCAGCCCTGCGGGATGTTGTCTCCTGTTACAGGACAAGAAATAAACTCAACCATTAAATGCCTCATGGGAACCCATAAGGCCCAAACTAACCCACGAAAAGGAAAGGCTAGTGGCTGAACATTAGAAATTTATCTGAGACAAGGTTACAAATTTAACCTGCATAGCTTCAATCTGCCTCAAAAGAGGCCTAGTGGACTCGGGAACTTGTGTAATTAGCTCTTCACAGCGACGCTCGCTTGCCTATGTAGAGATAGAAGCAACACACAAAGAACTCAATGAAAGGACAGGAGCAATGCACAAAGAAATCAAAGGAAAAGTTACGGAACTATAAGAAAACGACTTAAAATAATAGATAGAAGCTGATTTTTTTATTTTTTTTTTTGGGGGGGGGGGGGGAGTAAATTAGATAGAAGCTGATATTAACAACACACTTGATATCGTTTTTGAAGATCCTCAATGTCTCTACGAAGCATGTCTTCCCTAAAACCTGCCTGCAATAAAATAGAAAAACTTAAGATGAAGATGTTTTGGACCACTGATATGAAAATTGAACAAAATCTTAATATTTTTCCATATGATGATCACCTGCTGCTCCTGCCTACTTAAGGTTTGCCTTAATTCTTCAAGGGCTTGAACTAACATAGCCTCGCGTTCTTCAGCCTCGCGTAGACGTCCCTCCAGCTCAGTACGAGCTTCATTGTTGGCCCGTGCCTCTGCTAAAGCTTCAGCCTCCTTGGCTGCATTCAGAGCATTTGTGTAGTATTCCTTCTGACCTGCGAGCTCTGCTTGGTGCTTTTCAATTGTTTCCTGGAGCAACTTCTCAGTCGCTGCCTTGTCCTTTTTGATACTTTCCACCTTGTTCTCCTCAAGCTGAAAGGTTCAAATATGAGAAACATAAGTCAAAGAATAATGACCAGAACAACAATAGATATATCTTCGCAGAATACTAAGTGACTAGAGTACAGACATTGCCGTAAACCATACACATATCACATTGGAGGAAGGGCAAGTTGATTTTGCAAGATCCTCAGCACACTCTCATTTTAGACATTTAGGCACAACATCATGGTCTTTAGAAATTCCACAAGGATAACTATTGATCCTTACTAGTAAAATTAATCATGTCAATCAGGAACCAGCATTGAATACTCAAAGCATAACCTCAAGTAATTCCCAAAAGCTCTGATAGCCCACTTCCAGGAATCTGCAAGTTTCTATTACCATTGAATTTGGAAAGTTCATGAAAAGAACAGCACGATTATGAACTACTGCCTCCATCTAACTAGGCTACAAAACTAGCAGCGATGTGTAAGTATCACTTCAGAAAGGAAAATTGATACCCTTACATGTACTATTGGACATGCAGAGACAGTGAAAACCGGTTCAACGAATGTTAATTTGGCAAAGTGCAAGCTTTTGAGACTTTAGAGGATATATGCATGATAAGAAAAATGTTCATAATTACGAATTTAACTCCTTCCTTACTCGAAAAGAATTATTGTTACTGTGACAACTATGCCAATCATCACATGTTCAGAAACAGTAAACCTATTTTCAGCTAGGATTGCTGTGCCCTTATGGAACTTCTTATGGTCCTAACATCATTTTCGGTAAATGTGAAGCATTCTTAGCTCGCACTGAGAGGAAAGGAGCGATCAGAGCAATAAATGGACAGGGAGAACATCCGGTATATTATAGGTCCATCCATCCTGTTGAACAATTCCCCCACCACAAAGTAAAGATGAAAAAGTAGGAAAATCATGCTAGCTGTACGAGCTAATTGATTGTTAGACAGTTCTACTTGCTCTTGGAATACTATTAACAAGAAGTTCATTCTCACATTGTGTAGCAGTCCAACGACAACAAAGATCAAACAGTCTTTGAGTACGCAGAAAAGCAGGGTTTACCAATAAATCATCTTAAATCAGTATAGTCTTCAAGTTTAATTACCTGCAGCTTGGTGAGCAGTCCTTTCTTTTCGTCTTCAAGTTCTCTAATCTAGCTTACGCAGAAAACATGGAAAGTCCATAATACTTAGTAAGGGTAAAGAACCAAGATTAGTTATACAATGATAAAGCTACTCAGGGCTAGTCAAAAAACCTGAGCCCTTAATCTTCTCATTTGAGCTTCCTGAGCAGCTTGCTTTTTTGAAAGCTCTTCTCCTGAGATAAAAAAGATGGAATCGGTAGAACTCAAACATGACATCTCTTAATAGTTGATCACATATAACCGCAAACAGGAAAAAAAGAATTTACTTTCAATAACATGTCATGTGACACTCATATTAATCACAAATACATCCAGTAGACATTCTTTTTAAGGCAATGAGATTCAACAGGCCTCAAGCCCAACCAACAATGTTGGCATATTGAGGTCCATACAAGCCTAATTGAGGCTCTATCCCAAAATCAATTGGCATTAAGTGGAGCAGCCCCTAACCTTACATGGTATGTCTCTTGTTCCTCTCAATTCCAACATGGAAGTTGCTTAGGACTAACATGTGGAATTCTCAACCCTCCCTTCACATGCAGTATTCTCAGCATTCCCCCTCACACGTAAGTTCATTTGACATTTACTGCTACTCCTTAGACCCTTAAATTTGGGCATGGCAAAGGGCGTCCAAGTGAAATTTCAAAAGGCCTTGAGCCCAAGCCATTGAGTTGGCTTATGTGAGGTGTACATACAAGTATAAGCAGAGTTCCATCCTAAAATCAATTTTTCCATTAAATAGAATAGCTCGCCAG
The DNA here is from genome assembly GCA_018398585.1 of Simmondsia chinensis. Lineage (NCBI taxonomy): Eukaryota > Viridiplantae > Streptophyta > Magnoliopsida > Caryophyllales > Simmondsiaceae > Simmondsia > Simmondsia chinensis. Next base: position 22,702,748 of record JAGTTD010000017.1, on the reverse strand, counting down.
GCCTATATGTTGGTCTCTTGTTTCTCTCAACTCCAATGCGGTATTTGCTAAGGACTAACAAGTGCTCTTCTCACCCCCCATTTACATGTGGCATTCTCAACATGGGAAAGGAAAGAATTTTATTGATTAAAAGACATTAGTGTTTATAGTATATAGAATGTAGCAGTGTACCCACAATAATAGTCGGAAAACATTCTACCGATACAAAAGAAAAGCATTTCAGAGCAGAGCATATCATGATGCTCCGCTTTATCCAAATTCTAGATCACAATAATTTGGTCCACTAACCTTTGAGGACACGCTTCTAGATGCTGCATGGCTCCTATTACAACTGATTAATTAACCCTATGGGGAAAGTCGGAGAGTGGCAATATACATGGTTCTAGTATTGAGATGCATGAATTATTACACAATGGAAATCGGCTTAGCCGTTGGAAGGAAATAAAGACCGTTACATAACGGATTTTGAACTTCCTATAACACGATTAATCCTTACGTTACAACACTTATATCAGCCTCTAAAACGCATGCAAATTGTATTTTATTTTTAACCTACCTCAAAAGGAGTTCTTATTTTATTTACTAATAGATATTAATATGTTAAAAACTATGAAAAGGGCATAAAAATAGAATTGTATTAATATCCATTCAAATGTCTCAAGGAAAAATAAATGCCTGCTATATTCAACTTCAGGATAGATTGTCCAAGAATGTTACTTACCAATAACAATAAGGAGATGGGTGTAGGTGAAGCCCGGATCCGAGGTGCGTTTAGGTTCATTGTTAGAACAGTTTGGGGAAGCTTTTGAGAAAGTCTGGATATAGGTATTCTTGGTTATTAAAAAAAAAAGGCTGTAGAAGAATGCTTTTGCATTAAAGGGAAGAATTTATCCTTAATAGCTTTAATAAATTATCAAATCTAATTTGGACAGAAGCAAAACAATTTATAATACCAAATGCCTAATCAGTGTATGTTATTACTAAGGGTGCGTTTGGTTTAGCTTATTTCAGCTTATCTTTTTTCAGCTTATCTGTTTCAATAAGATCTGTTCATTTAAGATCTATATCTTTTTACTGTAAAGTGTTTGGTTGTGCAATGCAGAAAGATCTTTTTTTACAAAATAAAACACTTCAATACAAGTTAAAAAGTAACTTATCTACTATAATTACAAAAATGACTTAATAATATAAATTATCTAATTATAGTATGTAAGAAAGAATCATGACAATAGTTGGTCATGGTAGTGGAAAGTGGTGTGTAGCGACCCATGACCATAAAAGGTGTGGTGGTCGGTGGGAGTGGTGATAACAAGTACAAGTAGGTCATGGTGGTAAAGATTTAATGTTAATACAATGTTTTTAAAGCATTTCTCTGAAATAAGCTGTGAAAAAGATCCAATTTTGCATCTTTTTCTGCTTAGTTATAAAACATCTTTTTCATCTTGCTATTTAAGCAGTGAAAAAGATATAAAAAGATTTTTCTGCCAACCAAACAGAAGCCCTGCAGTCAATAAGACCTTTTTCACAGCTTTAAGCTGTTAAAAAGCTTAACCAAACGCAGCCTAACAAAATTTTGAACAAAAAATTAAGGAAGAAAAGTTCACTAATTGTTTATGTTTTTACTTAGCCCCATAAATGTATGCATTGTGCAATACTATCAATTACTAAAAAAAATTTTGAAAACATAATCTAACAAATTAAGATCATTTTTGTTATCAATACATTATGATAAGTAATTAGCATAAATTACAATAATAACATGTAATCAGTTATTACACAAATGCATAAAATGGTTGTTTTGTCATTTCACAACATTTCCATAGACTGTGAATCATTACTAAGAAAATTGGAAGAAGCAGAAATTGATGAAGAATAGTGAATCGATCACCCCTTTGTACCATGGCGACTCAAAAGACGTCGAAGAAAATTAGGGTTTCCGTCCTTAGAAACAGCCTCCCTTCTGGGCAGCCTCCAGAAGGGGGAAGGCTGCGTACATCTAACCCCCGGGTCCCTGCTTATGCGGGAGCCCTTTGAGGCACTGGGTTGTTGTTGTTGTTGTTGTTTTGTGAATCATTACTAAGCCACTTAATAATAAAAATGATCCTAAACTACAAATTATGCCCAATACAAGCACTATTAAAGCCGCAACATGGGGGATTCAGTGATTTGGGTCCGGAATTGAAAAGAAAATCATTTTTCTTTATGTATCACGTAGCTATGGTGGACATCAATGACCCCTTTTTTCACTGGAGCCTCTTACATCTTGATAAAGCACAATCAGTGACACGTATTTTTCTACATGAGAGTTTTTCATTTTGGGCACGTCTTGAGGAGTCTTTACAGAGGCTCCCAGGAGACAGCAGAGATACAAGGCAAGTTGAGTCAAGAAAAACTGCAAAAGACAGTGGTTTGGCGAAGGGTGGGAAAAGGGGCCTTTAGAGTAAGCTCAACAATATATTTTTTTCCTTTTAAGTTGAATCCATTTCTTTCATAATTTTTGGGGGCATTGCAAAGATTTGATTTCAGATAGAAAGGGTAGTGAACTGAACAATTCCTATGCATTTGGGGGCCTTTAGAGTAAGCTCAAGAGTACATTTTTTTCTTTGCGTAAAATCCATTTATTTCATCATCTTTGAGGGCATTGCAAAGATCTGATTTCAGATAGAAAGGGTAGTGAACTTAGCGGCCGAGGTTCTAGCTCTTGGTCTTGGTGGGGCTCCTGGAGCGGCATCAATAAATTGGACCAGATGCAGACTCTTAAGCTTAGACACGTAAAATTCCTTGCTGGAACGAAAGGGATTTCCAGATATTGCTTGTGTTGACATGCAAACAAACTGCTATAACAAGGGGTTTTTTTTAATCATTTTTCTTTAGTGAAGATGATTTTTCACCAATGATGTCCATAAGGTTTGTGCCCAGATTGGTGAACAAAGAGATGGGCAGCTAACCAGGACACTTTCAACAGAGTGTATTAGGGTCGGAAAAAGGGATCATGGTTTTGAGGATAGTTGCAGTGGTAAGGAAATACTGGGTAAGAGAACAATGTCCAAGATAAAGGTTGACAAGATCGAGTCCTTAGATGGGGTTGTGGCACATCAACAGTAGACTTAAGAGGGACAACATATTTGAGGCTAAAGGAAATTAGCCAAACTAGAGTGTACAGAAGCAGATGAAGAAAACAAAGATGATGTCTACAACTCTTGGCAAATTTTATAGTCTACATTGTAGAAATGAAAGTTGGCAATAAGAAGCAGATGAAGAAAACAAAGATGATGTCTACAACTCTTGGCAAATTTTATAGTCTACAACAACAAACCCAAGTGCCTGCAAGGGCTCCCGCAAAAGCAGGGTCTAGGAGAAGGGGTGGGGGGTAGATGTACGCAGCCTTCCCCCTTCAGGGGGCTATCCTGAAGAGAGGCTGTTTCCGAGGAACCCCAACCTCAGAGGTTGGTCCGCAGCAAAGAGCATGTGACCTTAATGGAGATTTTATAGTCTACATTGTAGAAATGAAAGTTGGCAATTGCCATGAATGACGACATTGGATGAAAAGGGTGAATAGCTTCCAAAACAGCTGAAATACTAGGAAGCTTTGTGATACTGTTACAGCTTCAAAAAAGTGAAAGATTTGGCAGAGAAAGATGGCTAGGCTCGGGACTTTGGTCAACTAATAGGAGGTTTCCTTAGCAGAAAATTTGGGGGGTTAGTTAGAAAGGGTTGGGAAGATTTATGGTTGTTTTTTTTACCCTTTATCTTGGGAAGAACTGTTTGTTCTTTCCTAGATTGGAATTCGCTCTTCTCACTCAATAAATCCCTTTCGTTATCTCAGAAACACTTGTCATGCTAAATCAAGTTCTACGCCACTTCATCTTCCTTATAAAGATTGATCCGAGAAACATTGAGACCTCATGGAGATCTATCTCAAGATCCAATATCCTCAACTCCATCATGAGAAGTCAAACAGAGGAAAACCTCCTAACTTGTTTTCTCAAGGAAAAAATCTAGCAAACGATGCTAAGTGCTTTGGATCTTGTGAAGTTACATTCATGTTTTGGTCAATAGAGAACGGAAGATAAATTTATTATAAAAAAGCACAAATAACTCCATGCACACAGGATTCTGATCAAGTTCGCCACATCCTAGGCAAACAACCTTCTCGGAACCATGTTAATAATCTTGTTCACATGTTTACTGATTGAAAGCTAGTTCACATTAAATGGGCGTCTCTGCTTTGACCTTAATATCCAAAAGATGAAGAATACTAGAAGAAGAGAGTGCAGCATCAAATCAAGAAGCAAGGGAAATTTAAAGAGCACAAAATAGCAAATGAAATCAAACACAAGAAAGAAAGAGCTTCGGAAATTAAGCTCTCACCTTCAGCCATAACTTGATTAATTATTTCGTCTTTTTCCTTCAGAAGAGCAGCAGCATCACTTCTCTTGCTCTGCTCTCTTCGTAATGTGTCCCTTTCCTTAGTGAGAGCATACACCTAAAACAAAATTATGAAAATAGTGGAAAAATTGTTAACCACAGACAGCCACATTAGCTCTTTTTCAGGTTTGGGGAATGGACATTAAGGATGGGGCGAGGAAGAAGAAATAGATATACAGGGAATTGACAATACAAAGTCTTTGACCAAGAATAATACCCGCATACAGGATGCAGAGTGCTTGCACAGGAAATCAGAAGTTTTGACATGCATATGTTCTGTCATGCAAGTGCTCCACCCTAAAACTAAGATGACACGTCACTTTTAATGACCAAAAATTCAATGATACACTTGCATGCGCTGCCTTTTTTACAATATCATACTTAACCTAAAAGAAAAAAGACTCCATCTCAATTCATGAATAATAAGAGGGAGAATTTACTATATATATTTTTTGCTACAGTCAAGAACCATGCAACTATTCTGTGATGCCCTACATTGGGAAGTCAGTCTACTGTTTAGGAATGGATGGAGTATAAAAGATGACAAACTAATCCCATAACAAGACATGAAATGAGTAGCAAAATAAGGTGCATCTTCCATCTACATTTTACTATCACGGAGAAAGGCTTCTAAGAATAATCAATCAGTGAAAAAAGGAATCATAGTAGGAAACTTACCTTTCTTTCAAGAGTTGCAACCCTTTGATGATATTCCTCGCGTAATGACTCAATTTCTGCATCACTTGATTTCTTCTGTGATAAAATGTCAGAGTAAGCTAATGCTCCTTTCTTTTTCCCAAGGGACAAAATCATACTATTTCCATAACAGATAAGAGAACATCTATTATCCAGCTAAGCCTGAATTATACGAAGTTCATTCTTGAGATGAAATGGAAACCAAGACCACACTAATTAATGGTCATATGCACAAAGTCGAGAAAGTGTTATCCCACTTTTTTCCCCATTGGTTATTCTCTCATTATAGATTTTTTATGTCAAAAACTTCCAAGATAGGTTGATCATAAAGTTGACAACCCTGTAGCAGTAATTGGGAATCAGGTCAATTAATCTTGAACCAAGGAACCGTAAACCGACAGCAAACCTTTAAATCACACGGAGCAATTCCTATAAGCATATACCATAAAGTCATAAGCCACATTCGCATCCCAGTAACCTTTCATAAGCCACATTCGCGTCCCAGTAACCTTTCTTCTGATCAACATTGAAAAATACTAGTCTAGCTAGTACTTCTATAGTTTGAAAGGTGCTTTCCAAGTACCTTTGGACAAATAAAGGAGGCAACAATATGGCAAATTGGCAAGAATGAAAGAATGCGATTTGCTAGGCTCAATCAGGAACAACATCTTACCCTCAAATCTTCAACTACAGTTTTCAGCTGTTCATTTTCATTCATCAACTTTGCAATCTCGTCTGCTTTTGCCTGACAAGAGAGCACACGCGTTAATATAAATTGCTCAATTTTGAGGAACACGCATTGAGAGTGCAGATACCAAGGCCATTAGGAGAAAGGAAACGGACAAAATTCTTCACTTCAATTTACTAGAGCTATTAAATTCTATTCACCAAGTAAACAGCAGCAATCACGGTAACTTGCAAAGACACTAGTTATGATGCCACTATCACGGCATACCTGAGCTTGGCGCGCAGCACCTTGCAATGCAGCTTCCATCATTTTCATCTCCCTCTTCACCTTCTCCAGCTCAACCCCAGCATCAGCAGATTCGGACGCATTTGATGCCGAGCTCAGTCTATTTTCTTTAAGCTCAACTTCATTAAGTGACTTGGTTTGCTCAACATCAGCTGCTTGAACAACCAAATTATTTTCCTGATGATCTTCTTGATCACGAGCCATGTCCATATCCACATCCAAGGGAAGTTCAGTAGGCAAGTGAGGGATGGATGGATCACCCGGAAGTTCAGATTCACCAACAGAACTTGGCCTTGAGGGCTCAGCCTGAACTTCATCCTGACTGCCACCTGATGTCTCAGCAATTGCCAAAGACCGTCTATCCAGAGCCTGCTTTTCTTCTGATTTCTCTTCTTCAATATCATTATGTGTTTCAACAACATCATTCGACTCATCGGGCGTAACACTATCACTTTGAAGCTGATCTGGAACATCTTCTTCCGCACTGGCTTCATCTGAAACCGATTTTTCAAAGGATCCTCTATCAGATTTTTCTTCCTCCTTGAGTTTATTAGCAGCATCCACTGTCTCAGCATAATCAACACCAGATCCAGGTGAGGATGTAGACAGGGGGTGGGAATCTGATCCCATCTTTTCAGCATCTTGCGCGATAATGATTGTCCCCTCAGCAATGCTAGAATCAGCATCTCTCTTTTCTTCATCATCTTCGTGAATTGCCCCTTCAGGGAGCGCATTTTGCTGTATGACAGAATCAGCTGACCTGTCAGCTGCATCATCCTTTTCCTCCCCAACTGAAGGTGGATCTTGTACTGTTTCTGCTTGCTGAGGTTCTGCAGATTTAATTTCTACACCTTTTTCCTCACTTGTACTTTCCTTTCCTTTTGTGTCCACTGTCTCTTCTTCTCCTTTATGCCCCATAAACCCCGCAACAGGATCAAACAGTGCCTTCCTATTAGTGGAAGAAGACCATGATCCAGCATCTAACAAAAACACAGCAAAAAAAGCATCAGCAAGTCTTCATCCAATACATGAGATCTAAAACCAACCCAACAGGAACATAATCCCAAATTTCATATGCAACAGAAGCTCATTTATAATCCCCACAAAACCTGCCAACTTTTTCAGGTGTATTTAATGATGACTTCAGATTTCTTCTTTTGTGACTCAGGTTTACATTGCTTATATCACATACACAAAACGGAGCAAAATCAACAACAAAAAGTAAAAAGGGCAATTCCTATCCAGCCTTAGTTCCTCGCACAGACAAACACTAACTAGCACCTATGATAATTTTCATATTCCTCTTCTCTTCTCTCGCTGACTCAGTTTTATGGTTTTTTGTTTTCTCGTCAATGATGCACATGCTAAATAGTGATCAAAAGTTCCGAAGCTGCCTCTATTCCAACCCCCTTCCCTAGTGACGTCAAAATTCATCTCAATATAAAAAGGGTAATGTTATTACCAGTGCAAAAACATTAATGTCAGAGCAATTTTACAAAAAATTGTAGCTATTACGCACTGCAAGTCACATCACTGTGCTAACAATAGCATTTTCTTTTTGATCTAGCATTAAAAACACCCCATAAAAATCTATAACCAGAGTAAAGACAAACCTTCACTGCGTCACTAGGACTGGGATCGGCATTCTAAATCAAGGCAAAAATATAAATATCATTACAACTTGATGAAAATTTTTAACTATTATTCACTACAAGTCACATCATAACATCGCTTAGGCAATAACATTTTTTGCTTTGGCAATAACAACACCCTACAAAAATCTATAACCAGAGTAAGAAACAAACCTCCATTGCTTGATTGGAATTGGGGCTGGGATTAGGACTCTAAACCAGGGCAAAAATATTAATGTAAAAAAATTCATAACTATTATTCACTATAAGTCATATCAATGCTCTAATAATAACATTTTTTGCTCTAGTAATAACAACATCCTACAAAAATCAGTATCAACTTTATGAAAACTTGGGCCATTATTCACTACAAGTTACATCATTGCTCTAACAATCATATTTTTTTTTTTACTCTAGCAATAACAACACCCTACAAAAATCTGTAGCAACTTTATGCAAACTTGTTGCTATTATTCACTACAAGTTACATCATTAATCAGTCGATAAAATTTCTTTTTGCTCCGACAATAACAACACCCTATGAAAATACATAACCAGAGTAAGAAACAAACCTTCACTGCTTGATTGAGATTGAGACTGGGACTCTAAACCTAGGGCAGAATCAAAATTCTTCTCAATATTCTTGACGCTCTCTTGAAGCTTATTCACTGCCCCAGCTAAATCCAAGTTCCCCAACGAAACCCTACCTCCAAACCAATCCATATTCAATCTCCTCCCCTCTCAATCTTCAAATTCGAACACAAAAAACCCTAATTTCACTCAATTAAGTCGCATCGAAATCCCTGCAAATCACAAATAAGAACTCATATGAAGAAATCAATAACCAAAGATCTAGACTGGAAATTAATGTGTAAAATGTAGAATTACCACGAATTCGTGAAGATTTGCTGGATTAAGATGTCATCTACACTGTGAAATTCGAGATCTAATCAAAAGTTTTGAGATATTGGGGGTGGGCAAGTGAATAAACCAAATATATCCCAAAAAATTTAACCAAGAAGTCACGGCCCGATAAATTAAGGAAATTCTCTTTTTTTTTTTTTTTTACACTAAATGATCACTTAAGCTTTATTTGGCATATAAAATTAAAATTAAACAATAAAATTGTAATTTCAGTTCTAATTTTGATAAAATTAAAATTCGTTGTTTGATTCATAAAAAAATTGGAGGTCAAAATTATAGTTAAATAATGATTCGAATAATTAAAGGTTTTTTGTCAATCGAGTTATAGTATTTCGAGTTCTAAATCAATTACGGTTGGATTTTGGTCGGAGCGGCTCATGTTGCGTTCAAGTTATTATGGCTAGATCGATTCACTTTGAGTTCGAGTTATTCTAGTTTCAATTTAAATCGGGTCGATTATTACATCGGACATTTGGTGTTCAAGTTATCTCAGATTTTTAGTTAATCGGATTAAGTCTTTTTGGGATTCAGGCCAATTATGATTGTGTTTGAGTTTATTTAGGTCATTTCAAGCTCAAGTCTTCTTAGTTTTTGGAACAAATAAGTTGTATCATTTCAAATTTCGAGTCATGAGTTTGAGATGGGTCGGGTAATTTTGAGTATGGGTCATATTAAGTGTTGGGTCAATTTGGTTGGCTCATTTTCCACTTCGGCTCTCAGCTTGTCTACATCACGTTCAAGTCGAGTTGTTTCATTTTCTGGACCTCAGCCATCTCAAGTTTCGGATCAATCGGGTTGGGTCACTTCAAATTTCGAGCTAAGGTGGTTTCGGTCATTTTAAGTTCAATGCATTTGATTTGGATGATTTCGAGGTTCGGGTCAAATTTTAGGTTATGTCTAAGTCTTTAGATTTTGGGTCATCTTAGATTTGGGTTAATCAAGTGGGGGGTTTAAAGTCAATAGAGTTAATATGGAATTGCAATTCCTTACCTCCACCTTAAAGAATTGAAAACTATGATTTCAATTAAAATCCAATTATATGAAACTGGACAGTAGAATTATAATTCCAATTTTAGCAGGTGAATCAAACAACAGAATTGGAATTTCAGGCTCCAATTCTAGCCCCAACCTCAATTATTGGCTCCAATTCTAGTCTCCAAACACAGCCTTAGTATCATAGATTTAGATTATTTAGTCTATAGGTATCATGATCTTTTAACATACGTAATGGGGTACTTTAAAGTTTTCAAAGTTTATTATTGAAATACGTACAATCTTTATTAGAATTTGATTTTTTTCCTTCTAAGAATGCCGACATGACACATAATTTCAACTGTATATACATAATTTACATAGTAATTCATTGAATTTTTGTCAGAAACACTTATATGAGTTTTATATATTACCATAATTATGTATTGTGTTAATATTTTCTATATAAAATTGGTCATATATTTTAGAGTGATGGACGGTTAATTGTCTGGATCCTGGTTTTTTATTGATTATGTTCGTAGATGAATTTTGTTACGTGATTTGCTCGTCCCATGGGGCAGTTTGGTTGTATGATTTGATTCTATTTACATGTTGTTTCGGCTAATTCATGCTATGTTGTGCTTATAGGATAGACCATCGTATATCGGGTTGTCTTGCGCAATCATAGATTGTAGTTGTATTCGACCACGAATGCTATTTTACAACTAAATTGACAGTGAATTTGGAGTTAAAAGGAATTCATAAATCATTAATGCTGTTAAGATAATACATACAATGTGCATGGTCATTAGATGAGGTGTGCACATGCCCTTAGACGAAACTATTACTTTACGCTGTAATTGAATATTAATTCGAATTTAGTACTATAGCCTACATTTTCAAAATCATCGTCCTAATGAGCCAATTATTTGGATCTGAGATTAGCAAGCTAAAAGTCACTCCTGAAATCGCTTGATTGATTTACTTTCATTTTCTATTTAATTTCAGTTAAACAACCAAACCCTAAAATGAATTTGATCCATAAATTGCTTGAAAATAAGTTGACTTTCACTTAATATAGTTTCCGATGGATATAAAACTCATGAAATTCGATCTAATCATGAGTGCATGATTTTAAACACAATTAAAACTAAACCAGCGACCAAAGAGATATATATAAAAAAAATGAGAGATCAGTTTTATCATAGATAAAATATAAATCGACTATTATAATAAGGAAAAAAAAAAAAGATAGGGGAGGGCTCTTTGGTAGATTCTTTAGATCTGGATAGAGCCGCACTCAATAAATAAAAAAGTATAAATTTAGAGAACTCTAATAAAGTCCCCTTTACTTGACTAATTTGAATAAATATACAAATGTTAAAACAATTTTAAATAAAAAATTAACTGTAAACAAATTTTAAAATAAAGTAATTTTATTGTCAGTGCAAATTTATAACATTTCTAACTGTTATTCACTATAAACTAGGGGAAGGGTTTAAATGAAAGAATGTTCTATAAAATACTTGCGTTTAAAATTGCTTATAGATTGTTTGAATTCATTATTGAGGCAAGGGGTGCTTGGATCGTTAACGGTCACAAGCAGTTTGATTAGGGCTTGTTAAGAGCTCGTTAACAATTACTATTAATTTAAAAATAGCTTGATAATGACTCGATGGTAACTCAAATAGTTTAGCTTGATTGAGAGCTTAAATCAATGGCACGCTCAGCCCCATTTTGAGCTCAATTTAGCTCAAGAATTAGCATAGCTCGACGATATAATGAGCTCAAATTATTTCAAGTAGTCTAACAAGTCGAGTCAAATGGAGTTCCAAACATAATAAAATCTTATTAAAACGAATTCAAATAAAAATTCAAAAATTTGATACGAGCTTGGCTTGAACTCACACTTGATAAACCTTATTGAAGTCGAGTTCGAACAAAAGGGGTGCTTGGGTCACTGGGCTCGTTTACACCATAGTCAATGAAAGCCGAACCCATAACCCAAATGTACTAGAACATCCCACAACCATAACCGCTTCTCAGCTTCATTCATTGTTCGCAAGGCGTAAGAGAAGTCGATCGCTCGATCGATCGAGAGAGGAGAGAGAGAGAGAGAAGATGAATGTAATGTGGAGAAGCCAGACATGGAGGTGGATAGTGACCAAAACTCGCGACTCGAAGCCCTTCTTCTTCACCTTCGCCATGGTTTGTGGCGTTGTCCCCGGCGTTATCGGCTATGGCGTCATGCAACTCACCAGTTCTCGCACCGAACACCTCGAGGCTCAACTCCGCCAGAACTCTCGCCCTGAATCTCGCGTATGATGTCTTATTCTCTTCTATTTTGCTTTTTTAGGGTCCATGAGCTTGTGATTTAGTCAGAAATTATGTGATTCCATGTAAAATGCGTTTCTTAGGGTTCCGATTAGAGTTTTGTATTGCGTTATGATTGTTCTTGAAATATTCTGATTGCTCTGTTAGGGTTCATGAGCTTGTGATTTGGTCAAAAGCTATGTGATCCTATGTAAATGCGTTTCTTAGGGTTTCGATTAAGGTTTTGTATTGCGTTTTGATTGTTCTTGAAGGTATTGGAGCTTCCGATTGTCTAAATCAGTAATTATTATGTTCTTATTGCTCTGTTAGGGTTTATGAGCTTGTAATTTACTCAAAAACTCTGTGATTCTATGTAAATGCGTTTCTTAGGGTTCCAGTTAGGGTTGTCTTGTGTTATGGTTGTTCTTGAAGGTGTCGGATGTTCATATTGGCTAATTCAGTAATTATTATGTTCTGATTGCTCTATTAGGGTTTATTGTTAGCTTGTGATTTAGTCAAGAACTATGTGATTCTATGTAAACGCATTTCTTAGGGTTCCGATTAGGATTTTGTATCGTGTTACGATTGTTCTTAAGGTATCGAAGGTTTCTCCTGGCTAATTCTTACACAAAAAGATAAACCCTAGCTCAAGGTTGTTAGAATGGGGATTTAGTTACATAGTTCAAAAAAGTAACATATAAAACCTTAACTTGCAAGGCGGACAGTCAACCGAACACCCAAAATTAACCTAGTTAGAATGTAGTAGACATGAAGGAAATAAAGATTCTTCCTCCGACAACTGAAAGATATATCTGATCATCACTACCTTATTATCCCAATGACCCATTTTTCTTGCTTACAATTTTTCTTATTGAAGCCTCCTACATATTTCTGTCAAAGCATTCTTGAGCTTATCGTTGTTTAGTCCTTTTGCTGTCTTCTCCGATTATAGCTTCTTCCAAGAATACCACTGGAGTCAAGGAAAGAAAGATATGCATCAACTCTTTATGAGACGAAATTGAAAGAATAGATGCCTGGTCTCAACAGGATGATCATGGAAAGATCAACTGAAAGCATGCCCTATAATATTGGCAAGGAGATTAGTGGTTGTGTAGGAGACTAAATTTTTCAAAGCTGATTTGTCCAGCTTACTGATTCTAACATTGGGCTGAGTACAACTATTGGAAACAGTAACTATAAACACCCTATTCCCACTTTTCCTGAAGCCATTTTCTGTTATGTTTCACTGTTGTAGTGAATTTCTTTCTGCACCAGTTAGAAAATTTCCTTTTATAGACCCATTTCCTTTTCAAATGGATATAATATAGACCCATTACTGCTAAAAAAAATATGGACCCATTCTATCTTTACTGAAGTTGCTTTAGAGGCGATCACTCTCACATTGCTCATACCTCAAAGAGGACTAGAACCATATTTAACTCCAAGGAAATCTTATGCACTGTTCGTCTTGCAACCAAAACTGCGTGGATTGCATAGGAAATTGGAGAAACATGGGCCCATAGACGGTCATATGAATTGACTGAATTGTCGAGCATCTTTTTATGCATTTAGACCTGTTTTCTTTCATTTCTATCTAATATCTAAGAGAGTTGCCATGTAGCTCCGCTTTCCTTTGCTTTTTTCTCCCATCTCTTCCTGTCCTTTCTTCAGTTATCCTTCCGTCATTGTATGCGAAACATGATGTAACCTTCATTCGTTGGTCTTATCCCTCTTTGTTTTTGCCCAACACTTTCAAGGTTGTTACAGTAATACACTTTCTGCAATATTACGTAACTGATGTTACGCTATGTGATGAAATTTATCTAATTCCTGGATATGGCTATAGTTCTCTGTTAGCTACACATCAACTGTTCATGTTCTCCTAATTTTGACAATGCTATGTGCTTGGCAAATATTGTTAAATCCTTGAAGCCATTTTCTGTCCAGGTACTAGAACCGTTTCTTCACTCAATACTATTCATCTCCCAATACCTTCCATCTCAGCTTTTTTCATACTCCCCTCGCTAGTCACTCATCGCATTGGTTGGTAAGGGAAATCTCAGGACTCAGATAAGATTGAATGTTGAGTTGAGCTCATGGTTTTGGTATCTACCGACAAAGACACTCCATCGGCTGCGAAAATCAAAATATTTAAGTCGAGTCAATTCAATTTCTTCATATTATTTTTTAGGTAGATAAGGTTGGCAATTGCTTGCCTCCCTTTGGGGTAGTACCCTGAAGGGGTTAAGACTGTGTACATTTCTTCCCCTCCAAAAAACAAAAATCTCGACCCTGCATTGGTGGGAGCCCTTGAGGCATTGGGTTTGTTTATGTTGTAAGGTTGACAATCAAGAGAGGGTTAAACTCAGTCTCCTGCTTAAGTGGGTGGGTAGCTTGCCATTGCCAGTATATCACCATATTAATGCAGACAGTAGGCATTCATCTTTTGTCCGCAATTACCTTGCTGGTCTCCTAGAGCTAATCTTGCTTTTGTATAACTTTGGGAAAAATTTTAGGGTCTTGTTCGGTATTACTTTGAATTTGCAGTTTTCTCCTTTTTTTGTTTTTTGGGGGGGGGGAAGGAATTGAAACATGATGTCTGCTAAAACTGGATGATCCATAATCTGCGATTCCTTGCTTGACTACAAACTCAGATGAAACAATGGAAAGTGTTTTCTGATAGGACAATCACCATAACCGTTCCACCACTCTTCACCTCTGACAATCTGCCGCCATCCCCACAGAATCCCCCTGCTGGTGACCCCCATCGCTTACCACAAACTTATTCTCCACCACGACCTCCCCATTGCCCAACTCATCCACCACAACCACTGTGACCCACTGCTCATCATCACCAACCTGCCTACACTCAGTGTTGACAACCACCACCCTTACTGTTGCCACATGCCACTTCTGTCGTTGCCTGCTCCACCACTCCTAGAGGTGGCCCGGGCCCGGGTTGGCCCGTTTTTCGTCAACTCTAAAAAAAAATGCAAAATTTAAAAAATACAAAGTTATTTTGTACTAAAATTATTATAATTCATTGATAAATAATATGAGATACAAATATATTTTATCCCAAGCACTAATAATGCTAAATATACAACAACAACAACAAACTCAGTGCCTGCAAGGGCTCCCGCAAAAGCAGGGTCAAGGGGGGTAGATGTACGCAGCCTTCCCCCTTCAGGTGGCTACCCTGAAGAGAAGCTGTTTCCAAGGACCGGTAACCTGAGAGAATGGTCCGCCGCAGAGAGCAAGAGACCTGACAATAGGAGAACAACCAAGCGATCAAGACAACAGACACAAAGCACACAAGACACAAGACATAAAGCAAGCCACATCAAGCAAAAACAAGCGGAAATCAAAGGATAGGTAGGTAGGTAGGTAGGCAGGCGGGTATGCATGCAGGTAGTAGCTCATGGGAGCAAGTGCATAACCTAAGTGCGCCAGGAGGATAACACGGTCTAGCACTAATAAGCTAGACTACCCTACTCCAACTGGAGCATCTATAACCCCTATACTAGCCCTCCATTGGGCCCTATCTAAGGCCATCTCCTCCCGAAGGTTTAGGTGGGTGAGGTCTTGTCGGATCGTCTCCATCCCTCTCTTCTTTGGCCTGCCTCTTCCTCTCTTGCCTGGTGTAGTAAGGGGCTGTTTGCACGTCCTTACTGGAGCGTTGTCCGGTCTCCTTCTAACATGTCCGAACCACCTCAAACGTTACTCTCTCAATTTATCTTCAATTTTATTACTAATAATGCTAAATATATGTAATAAAATAAAATATATAATAAGTAATAGTAAATAATAGTAAATAAATAACGTAATAAGTACAAATACAACGCAGTTAGAGCCTAATATTTAAAAGTACAAATTTGTTTATCAAAAAATACAAAGTAAATAATTGACATACAAAAGTGTTAATATCAGTCGCATGGGGGGGTTGCTGTGCCATCGTTTGACGTATCAGTGGTGCGGTTCGTCTTCTTCATCGCTTGATGAATCCAGCCCCATTTTCTGTTGCTTCCTTGCCTCAGCTAGCAACAAATCCTTCAAGCACACGGACATCTCCAAGCTTGACGGTGATAGCTTCGCCCTCTTCGTTCCAAGCAACCTGCCACCATGACTGAAAGCACACTCCGATGCTACTGAAGACACCGGACAACTTAGTATATCACGTGTTATGGTGGAAAGCACGGGATGATGCTGGGCTTGGTTTGTGTTCCACCATTGTAAAAGGTCAAAATGTGGGTTGGTCGGCGTCTCAAAAATATGGAGCAATGGTGTCCGCAAATAATAATCTAGCTCGTCACATGACATGGTTGCTACTGTGGGCATAAATTGCTCCAACAACTTCACTGAATATGACGAGTGTGAACTACTTCCACTAGATGTGGAAGATCCTACTGCAGTAGTACTAGGATGTGGATTATTGGACGCTAATTTCTGGGAATAGTGGGAAAATAAACTGTGCAAGTCGTTACCGACTTCGGCAATGAAAGTGTCGATATTGAGACTAGGATACAAATATTTGAAAAAATGTTGGCAAAACAAGTTTAAACCCCCGCGTTTACAACGAGGATCTAAAACAGTTGCTAAGCAGTATGTAAGGGGCAGTTCAGAATAATATTTAGCAAACTTTTCTTTCATTGCCTTAATCGATTCGAACAAAATGGGGTTGGATTCATTACCCGCCATCCAATTTACAATATCAAGCAATCTTGATATTGCTTGAGGTATGGTCGGATAGTAGCAACCCGAAAAAAATGTCATGGCCTCTTTAAACATGCAAAAAAATTTACAAATTTCATCGATTGTCTTCCAATGTATAATGTTCAGGTTGTAATCGCTCCATTCTGAACGATTGTCTGTGCAAATTCCATCAGAACGTCTTTATATGGTAGAATGCGCTCTAACATTTCTACCGTAGACGACCACCTAGTTTGGGAGTCTAGTTTGAATTGTTTATATTCTATGCCATGCATCCTACATAAATTTCTAAATCTTTTTTTTCTAGTGCCGGATGATTTAATAGATATTATTACGGATCTTAAGGTGTTAAGGGATGCGCTTACTAGCTCTAAACCATCCATTACTATTAAATGCAAAATGTGACAAATGCAACGAGGATGGAAACACTTCCCACCTAACATGGGTCTCATGTGCCTAATTAAATGTGTGAGGGATGCAGTGTTACTGGTAGCATTGTCGAACGTAATACTGAAGATACGACGCTCTATGCCCCAGTCGCGGATTTCCCACATAATCGCACCCGTAATTATCTCGGCAGTGTGGGGGTAATCTAAATAACCAAAATGAATTATTCTCTTTTGGAGGGTGTAGGAGTCATCGATCCAGTGTGCCGTTATGCACATATAAGGCACACCGGGTTTCGACTTCCATATGTCTGACATCAACGAGAACATGCTCGTGTTCATCGCAAAAAGTGTTAAGACCTCAGCTTTCATCCCGTGGTACTACGTAAAAGCGTCCCGCTTTACGGTGTTTCGAGGAACCCTCACAATGGCGGGATTCACCCATTTTTGGAGGTAGTCGACGAAATATTGGTCTTCGCCGGCATTGAAAGGCCTTTCACCCAAAATTATATATCTAGCTTACCCCTTTCGGTTGCCCTCTTGAGAGAACCTAAAATTAGCAAGTGCACCGGTCACTTGCTGTACTAGACGTTGTTGGCTCTTATGTGGGCATTGCTCGGGATGGCACTTAAGTATATGTCTGCTTAATGTGCCTGCCCCACTGCCATGTTGATGGCTAAAGGACCTAGGTGGGTCACATAATTTACAAGTTGCTTTATTAGTTGTCCTATTAAGGGTAAAGTGATTCCATACCCCACTAGTTGTACGCCTACTAGTACCAGTATTACTTTCAGGCTGGGCTTCGGTCGTGGGCATGGGTTCCTCATCAGTTTGTGAGTCTACACCCCCACCACCCGACTCATGATAATATTTTTGTTGTTCAAAGTCCCAATTTATGCTATCATCAGTGTATGGGGGTGATGGGCCTGGTTGTATAAAAGTTTGTTTTTCCGTATTAAGTTTGACAATTCTACTCCTTTTAGGGATTCTGGGTGGCCGAGAAGAGCTAGAACTAGTACGACCGGCTCCAGAGGATGATGAAGAGTTGTGTGCCATATTAGTATAAGTGATTAGTATTTATAAAATGCAAGTAGTAATGCAAATTAAATAGCTAAAAATGCGAACCAAATAAAATTGCAATACTAAAATTACCGAAACGATAGAATCAATGAAATTCGAACTTCAGGCAAACACTTTATGAACTTCGAACTTTAGAGCACAATGTTGCAATTAGCAGAGTTGAAGAAGATGGAGATGATGAAGATGATGAATGTATAGAGAGAGAAGAGAGGATTGAAGATTTGATGAGGAAATGGTTTGGGGAGGATTAGGTATTTATAGGGAAAAAAATATAATTTTTTTTTAATTAGGAGGAGAGGAAGCAACGGCTCTCCCCAATGGCTCCCGGGCCCAGCGCCCATAAAAAATGGGCCCGTGGCCAGGCCTGCTACAGTGCAGGCCGGTTTCAGGGCCGACCCTACCCGTTGGCCACCTCTAACCACTCCCACTGCTCACCCCTACCACCCATTATCCACCAACCCACCTCTTTTTCTATCGCCACCATCCTACTGTCCACTATGAGTCCACTGCTAAGAACCTGCCGCCATCCTGCTGAATGCTGCCCCCCCACCATCATTCCTGCCGTCCATCCCCCATAACGACCTCACTGCTATCACTATCCCACAAGCCACAACTCATCGCCACTGTCCCATCAATCCTCCGCGACCACCTCCACGCCCTCCATAACCCATTTAAATTGGGAATATAGGCTATTTGAAGATGGTTTTCTTAATTGTAAATAGATTTACGATTTTTGCTTTTCCATAATTGTAAATTGCAACCTGATAATAACAAATGAACCTGTGGTTTTCTATCTTCTTCAGGTGTTCTGTGTGATGAAAAATTGGCACACTTTGGAAATTCAGTGAACACCGGAAAATGATGCCTTCAATTGCAAATTAGAACTTGGAAGAGAACGCTTTGCATCTTTTATACATAGCAGAAAAACTAGAAAAGCATGGTTTCCTAGAAAATTCGAAAAATTGGGTCTTTTGAACTTGTTTTATGAAAGACAATGGGATTGGAAAATCTTCCCAGAAAATTTGAACTATGCTGATATAACTTGCATTAGGAGCCCTGTTGGCTGTAAGATTTCTACAGCCACCACCACCTACTGCCTCAAAGAGGCTCCCGCCAAAGCAAGGTTTGGGATGTGTAAGATGTATGCAACCTTACCCCTACAAGATTACTTTATAGAGAGGCTGTTTCCAAAGGGCTCCCATCGCTAAAAAGAAAAAAGGAACGATATTACGAAATCCAAGTCAAAAGCAATATCCGACCTGTAAGCAACAATAAACTAACCTAAAATTTGCTGCAGAATCAGTTTTTTGTTTTAAAGCCTCATGTTGATTGACTTATGTTCTTCAACCTGCCCATTAACATTCTTATTCGTCGAGAATGCACTGAAAACTGCATGGAATTGTTTGCCAGATGATGGGACAAGTGAATCGAGAGCGGCTAGCCGAGTACCTCGGGGAGTTACAGCGAAAAGAAGACACCAACGACCGGTATGTAGCGGCTTTGAGAGGGGAGACACTGACTAGAAAACCATACCAGAGAATTCAACCAGTTCCAGCGCCACTGGATGATGCTGTTCCAGGCACTGTACAGAAGAAAAATGCCAGTTAGTTTCTCTCCATATTTCTTTTATTTTTATTTTTTTTTAAAAAGGGGTAACTATAACGGAGCGCAATTATTGCTTGAAATCAAAGGAATTTCTGATTTCAGTTTCATCCAAGACCGCACTCACTATCAGTTTGTTTTGGTTAGAACTTGTATCGCAATTCCATTGCAAAGTGTGATGTGCATGTGATTTTGCTTGCTAACACATTTTAAAATAGTTAAACAAAGTTGCAATAGAGGATCTAATTATAAAGCTGATAGTTCGGGAATATGTTTGATGAAATTGACAGTTGTACTTTGAAGCGATACTTTGAAAAGTTGGTGTTGAAAATTTTTTGCGCTGTAGCTCATTTGTACAGAACTGTCACACTTGTCCCGTGCCTTTCCTTCTTTCAAAATGCTTGGTTTTTGGTAACCAAGTCTTATGCATGAGCCAAGATTGAAGGATTGTGATTAGACTTTGAGTTGATCTATCAAGTAGAAATTTTGAGACCTTTGCTTGAGCACTTGATCTTCATTTGCCTTCAATTTGCCACATTTTTTTTTGAAGTGGTAAAACATACTCCTTAGGTATGCCCTCTTTCCAGAGGGATGCTTAAGGTATCAGCACGAGAAAGGAGGAGGTCCCTGTGCGAAGGAAAAACCTCCAACATAATGCCAGAGCCCCATTGTCCTGCATTTGTTAACCAAACTACGGATCTATTTACTTCTCTATAGCAGTGCTTGAAAATGGCTTGATCGTATTGAGTGCTTAAGAGATTAATGTGATTCACAATAGTAATGATGAATTCGCCATGTTAGTAAACTCAAATGTCGTACTTGAAAACATTCCCTAAGTGCACTCCTTTTACCTTTTTTCGATACTATAGGTCTACCCTAGAAATTTATGGCCTGTTTGCATTTTTGTTTGTAGTTTTTTGTTTTTGAGATATTAAAACTCTGGCTTTGAATACTATTTTTTCTGCTATTTGGTTTACGCTTCTGCTTTTTTTTTTTTTTTTTTTTTTTTAAAGGGGTAAATATAACGGAAATCATCTAAATTATTGCTTGAAACCAAAGGGGTTCTTCAATTTTCAATTTCATGAAATCGGCATTAATTATTGGGGACTTATCTCTAGGTACATGTGATTTGGGCTTTTTATCGTTTTAAGGAAAGTTTTACCAGTCACATACTCTATTGGAGCTTTGCAAAGTTTCTTTGTGTGACCCGACACGTAGTACAATTCTGATAATATATGTATGACACATGATTTTAGCAATGTATAGGTATTGTTTTATTAGAATTCACTGAATTTTAGTTGTTATTTGAAGATTTTTTGTCGAAAATATTCATATGGGTGATAAACAATATTATATTTATGTGTTATCAGCATTTTATAATAAAACTCGATGGGTTCTAGAAAAAAAATTCACCTGATTTGGCAGAGGACGATATGGTTTTAAATCCGTAGACCTTAAGATATTTCATTGTATATATTATAAGTTGGCATATTTAAGTGATAAATGTTTAAATTCTTACTGGCTTCTTCATTCTTTCATTTGTTACTTGCTGCATTAAGAGCACCCACATGATCGAATTGATCAACACCGCCAAATTTGGTATCGTAATATTTGGTTTGAGATTTAAGTCTTTATCGTCTATATATTATCTTTCTCACAAGCGCACGTGTGTGCACACAATGTGTGTGTGTGTATATATATAGGGGATAAGAGTGTGGGAGGAGTCAATCTTGGCTCTCCATTGTTATGGACGGCCAAGATTTGTCAGACACTTAAAAAAAAAAAAAAAAAAAAATTTACGACCCATACCCCTTCATGGGGAAAACGGAAAGAAGGAATAAGGGAAGTTTTTTTTTTTATTTAAATATTCAACAAAATTTTTCTGTAAACTTTTTTTTTTTAGTGACTAACAAATTTTGGCCATCCATTACAATGAAGGGCCATGATTGATTCCTCTTACGCTCTCACCCTCTCATAAGAACGCCACCCATTAAGAATGGCACTCATATGTATGGGTGGCGTTTTTAGGAGAGGTTAAGAGCGTGAGAGGAGTTAATCCTGGCCCTCCATTGTAATAGACGGCCAAGATTTGTTGGACACTTAAAAAAAAATAATTTACGGCCTATACCGCTTCATGAGACAAAAGGGCAAAAGGAAAGAAGAAATAAGGGAAGAAAATTATTATTATTGTTTTTTTAATATTTAACAAATCTTGGCCGTAATTTTTTTTTTTAGTTGTCCAACAAATTTTGGCCGCCCATTACAATGGAGGGCTAGAATTAACTCCTCTTACGCTTTTACTCTCTCATAAAAATGTCACCCATATATATATATATATATATATGCAATAAAATATTCTTTGGATATTTACGATAAAATTCTGATATGATTACAATAATGTAATACAATCTATGTTGGTTCTTACCAACGAGGGCACCAAGACGCCGTCACCGGATCCCATTAGAACTCCAAAGTTAAGCGTGCTTGGGCGAGAGTAGCTCCAGGATGGGTGACCTCCTGGGAAGTCCTCACCCTCAGGTTGGGGGCATTGGAAAACAGCTTCTCTTCAGGTTAATACCCTGAAGGGGGAAGGCTGCATACATCCGCCCCCCCAGACCCTGCGTAGGTGGGAGCCCTTGACGCACTGGGTATGTTTCTTTTAATCTATGTTGGTTCTTAACAAATATTCTTTGGAATACGATAAAATTTTTCCGATTTCGGTATAATGTATCTATATGTTCTCGAGATCATGTACCATGATATCATTTTGTTGGGGGGGGGGGGGGGGGACCCTTGATTTGAGCAGGGGATATTCCACTAATTTTGTCTGAAGCTCAAAGTACCTTATTACATGGATTTAAATATTAAGATGCATAAGTGATTAACGATCAAATCTTAAAAGAGTAAATTCTCTTTTAATCTATGATTTAATGGGAAAAAACCCATAAATATATATATATATATATATATTTTAAACACAACCAAGCCACGAGGGCAAAACGCATAAGTGGGTCTGCAGATTTTGACTCTTAACTTTTCATCCCAACAAAGTCCGGACCCTAATTCATCAAAAATTATTTCTGTATGAATTTAACGTCAAAGTGTAATTATCAAAATCAATTTAAAATTTTTTTGATATTCCTAGATAGGTCGAATAATACTCTTATCAAACAAAAATACATCTAATAAATCGAATCGAGCTCAAACAATAAAAGTAGATTTTGACTTATATCCCTGTCAAATTGGCACTCAAATTGGTTTTTGTTGATAAATTTGCCAAGTTTCCACATTAGACGATTTTCACACTCTAAATACATTCTTTTCAATTAGTCCCAAGTAGGAGCATAAATGAGCTGAGCTAACTCAAAAGCCTCCACGAATTGACTTGTCATAAAACTTGAATGGCTCAACTCACTTAGGAATTGAGCTAAAGGGAATGCCCTTGTTCATCTTAATGAGCCCAATCTAATCATTGTAAGGCTTGAACTCACATGCTTGTAAGCCTAAATGTACCTATTTCAAAACAATTTGTAAGCATAAACGACACCAATCAAACCAAATTCGAGCCTACACGAACCTATAGCCCGAGTTCAAACCTGAATGAGCCTAGATTAAACTATAGAGAGTCTAAACAAGACAAATTTAGCTCAAAACTTACCAAGCCTGCAGATCCTATAGCAAGCCAAGTCAACTCCAAAGTTTCAGAGGCAAGCATCGATCAGACCCAAACCAAGTTAAACTTTGACAAGCCGAACCTCTAGCCTAACAAACTTGGACTCCGCTCATTAAAAAATGCAAAACAAGAAGCAAAAGAAAACACCCATAAATATGTTCTTCAGTGTAATAATCCCCCCTCTGTACAATTTTTTAGTTATTTCACCCGGAATTCATCATCAACCCAAATCTCTGAATGCCACCTTTTTTCCGCTTCCATGTACAAACCCTACCATTCCAATACTCATAAAACCAATTACATCAAAATCCTAACCATTTCGATCCTCTATCGCGCTTGGTTATCCTCGTCTTCCGATATATCAAACAAGAACTTCGGAAGAGAAGCAATCCGCGGCAGATGAAGCAGTAAATCACTGTACGAGTCCTTCCTCGACATGGCCGGTGGTGTCGGCTTACAAACCGATACGTCTCCCTCAAAATGATCCAAATCCGCTTGGTCTCTCTTACTCACCTCCAGATCCTCGATGCCTTGAACTGGGCCACCATCCTTTTGCAGAAGGCAGTACAATGAATTGACCCTCGACATGAGCGACTTCTCATCTGAGCAAGTAACGGTGAGTTGGGAGTCACTGAGAAGGTGCTGGGCTATGTCCTCGAGCATTTTACAGGACTCTGGTCCTTTGTGTTCTGTAAAGGGAAGATTCTCGGAGCTCATTTCCTCAGAAATGCAGTTCCCAATGTGGTTCACAAGATCGCTCACTGACATGGATGGACGGAGACCTTGCATGATTCGTTGCTCGAAGTTAGTTGATCCCTTTGTTTTATGTAGGTCACTGCTTGCGCTCCCTTCAATCGCTCGCATATCCATAACTGTTATGGGAAACTTGTAATAAGTGCAAAAACAAGGAGAAGAAAACAACTGGAGATTATAAACACCTGTTATGTAATGAATTTAATGCATTTTAAGCCAGCAGTTACGCAAATGGCTGCTAGCAGTACTTTCGTAAATGTATTTTATTTATGAACATTCATTCAAATTTTGCAAACACCCTCAAAGGCATTTTATGTTTATGAAAAAGATTAGATACGATAGCGTACATCACCCCCCCCCAGAACCTACGTTCTGCGGGAGCCGCAAAGCACTGGGACTGTTGTTGTTGTTGTATTAGATACGATAGCTGCAACACTTTATGCAGCATCTTCCACAACACCGCCACACGATCACAAGTTGCTATTTGATTCCATACTCCACACGCGCAGGATTCCCCGACTTAAGAGAAATATTAAAGGCTATTCTATATTTTACTATCCTTTCCATTTTCTCTACCATTTCTCTGCTTTCTTATTACGGTGAATTTTATACTATGACAGAACTCTTTCGTTTGTAATTATTGGAAAAGAACTCCTTGGTGTGTGAAATAACGATAACCATACATGGGTGGGGAAGTGAAACCAACTGGAGACCGCCATATAATGTAGACAAAAATGCAAACGAAAAGAGCAAACCTTGTTAGACGAGCAATAACAGGTCGGTTCAATTCAACAAGCTGCGCAGTTTTTGTTCACTGTGCATGTTTTTCCCTAGTGTTTATGTGAGTCACTTTCTTGGAATCTTCATCCACTCAACTTTAACCAATGAGGAACTATTTGAATTTACATGACGAAGTCACATCCAAGACAAGATACACTTGGTATTCAAATGGAGGACTTTTGGAGTCTCATTTTCAACAATATGAGCAATGGCAATTACTTGCAGAAGCGGAGTCCTTATAAGGTTCTCGCCCAAGATTTGTGTTATGTGCTTCAAGAATAACGATACATTACTATGTGGTGCGGATAACTTTCATACTTCAGATAATTGTGGGTGTCTAAGTGCATGATGTTCAAGTGCGGTCGTAAAGCAGCATCACGTAGAAGACATGGCCATGCCTCTGTGGCTTAACTTTTAATGGATTCCGCAAATTCGACCACACATTCACTGAAGCATGTTACCCAGGAAATGGCACGATATGGATCACTAAATCTAGATTTTATCACTAACACAACTAAGAGAATAAAGAAGTATTACCTGAGCTAGGGGAAGGCGCTTCACGAGACACAGTTTTTGACGGTCCATGAACAGCATCTTCTTCTTTGATTGTGATTGAAGACGTCTGCGAAACAGAAGGTGTTCCAATATCTTGGAAGACGGAGACGCTGGGTGCAGCAGCAGTTTCAAGCGGATTGGTAGCATGGTTTTTGGAGTCACAAGAATCAGCAAAAACTGAAGCTTGTGATTCAAAGTAAGGACAATCCATAACAATATCTGGTTGGCGGCTCAGGAAATTAAGTCGCGTATCACATTGCATTAATTTATCAAAATGCTTGTTTAACAGTCCATGTGGCACCTGGAGAAAATGCTTCCTGCAACAAATTGACCGAATAAGCAAATTATGATTTGGTAGGTTTAGCAACTCAAATTAACATGGCTTTTACACCAGAAATGTATCTTAAAGGAATTTTCATGGGAATGCTCGCAGGATACTTCTTGATTGAAATAGTTATGGATAAACAATGATTGGAAATCAGAGAATGGATAAGTGCAGGGGACGGAGTTCAAAATTTGCAATGCATTATAAATTTATGAGAGCACTAAGACACTGGATCCCATTAGAACTCCAAAGTTAAGCGTGCTTGGCCGAGAGTAGTACTAAGATGGGTGACCTTCTGGGAAGTCCTCGTGTTGCCAACCCTACAAGATTAGGGGTCCTCGAAAACAACCTCTCGGTGGGTTTAACACCCTGGAGAGGTAAAGCTGCACCCCTCCCAGAACCTGCTTATGCAGAAGCCTTTGAGGCACTGGGTCTGTTGCTGTTGCTGCTGTTTTATAAATTTATGAGAGCACAAGCAACTGTATAAGTACTATTTCCCTAAGAGTCTGAAGTTGGGTACCAGTTAAAGACAGCATCACACATCCACGGGTAAAACCTAGCTGTTCTAGGAACTGAAATTTTTGCACTAGCCAAACTACAGTTGAGCATATAGAATCAAGAAAATTACAAATAGAATACAACTTTGTTATTTATCCATGACATGGAAGTGACCAAGAGTAGCTGCCAAGAAATCGTTACACAACGATAAATTTGAGGACACGTATTAGCTTCTAAAAGGAAGCCCAAGCATGGAAGCTCAACCCATCACTCTTAGAAGCACTAGATACAGTTCACAGCTTAAGATAGCCAATCGCTTTGCAACTCCACCATATCTCCCCTACCCACCAAATGAACCAATTATATTGTGCTAACTAGATTAACTTCTGTAGGTTTTTATTGTTCTAGTGTTTATGTGCTGTACTATTGATAGGCCACCCCCACCCCCACCCCCCAGTGCCTCAAATACTAAAGAGGCTCCAGCCAAAGCAGTCTAGGGAGGGTAAGATATACGCAGTCTTACCTTAAGGGGTGCTATCTTGTAAAAAGACCGTTTTTGAAGGGCCTCCAATCCTAAAAGGAATAGTTGTACTAATGACAAGCATCTGGCACAATGTTTTATACCTGTGCAATCTCCAGAAGGCATCGCATTGGCAACTATATTATCAATGCACTTGATTCTTAAGCAATAATTTTACATTGACAATTCAATTAGCCAATACCAATGCTGCTCGTATCAACAAAGACAAGAAAATATAAGCAACATAGTACTATGACCATACCTATGTAAGCTTGCCTGTCCATCAGTAAAATCAGACGTAGCTTGCCATAAGGTATGTTTTCTTGGCTGAGGATTGGTCTCCCTGAAAAAGAGGGGCTGCCGTGCCAACTGTGACAAACAATGTTAAAAGCCTAGACCAATTCAAAGAAACAGAGGAATTGGACAGGAGAAGAACAATACAAATAAAATTAATGCCATACAAAAAAGGCAATACCACTACAATTAAGGTCGCAGGTCCGTCCTCTAGAAAACTTGCTTTCAAGCCCATGATATCCGACCATTGAATTTCGATTTTACTTTTGAGACCTCCCTCGAGAATTTCCCAAACAAGCTTATGCTTGGCAAAGTAACACTTCCCAACCAAATCACCTTCATATCGAGAAGCATACTGCAATTAAACAAAGTATCAGCATGAACTATCCACTATGCCTTCCCGCGTACACAATATAATGATACCAGTTGAAATGGAAAATCGCTTACCTCCCAACAGCCTATCCTAAGCATCGATGCCGGAAAATTGGCTGCCTTTAGCTTGTCTGTAGTGGGGGCAGAAGTACCCTTGGCATTAGCCATGTCTCTTGAGTTACAGTCCTCACTTGGCACAGATCCCAGGGTAGAAGCATTTCCTTGAGAAAGCCTCATTTGGATCAACTCAAGAAGGGATGGACTTTTCCGGAGTTGCAATCCCAGAGGGCTAGGTTCATCAAGCGGATTGTATTGAGAAGGCAAGACTGGAAACGCATTACTTCCAGAACCACACTGCACATCACCAGAATCAGCACACAGAAAATGAAACCGGGACGCTTTTTTGGTAGGTAAAATACTGGACCAACGAAAAACTAGTACAACAAACCAAACAGCAGGCTTCCAAAAACTAGCACACTAGAAAAACAAATTGCCGAACAGAAGTTCCAACTTAAGCCACTGGCTAAGTTTATAAAGTGCCAAGTACGCGGGATCAGTTTATATAATCTTACATGATTGACATCCATAGCGATGAAGATTCAATGGCAGTTCCATTTCAATGAGAGAGTAGTGTCCGAAACCCTAACCCTAACGCTAGACCATTCAAATTCCATGCAACGACAAAGGTTCTACAGCCAGGGTTCCGGTTGGGGTTTCCAATTCTGCACATGATTGACATAATAGAAAACTAATCCCATTTCGGAATCTAAGACAGACGCCATATCTATTTTTCAAGAACAAAGACATGGAAACACTAATTGGCTGCCTCGATTATAAATGAAACTAGAACAAGGAAATGCCATGAAAATGGGAAGTGGATGCTTTTGAACGCATGGAAAAAAACTGAAACACATCAAAGGAGGTTCTATCCGAAACTAATTGGCAATGGGTATAATAGCTCCTTGGTTTATATATCGGTATCTCTTCCTTTGACCGCCAATGTGGGATTGTATTCCTCCTCACTTTTTTTATAGTATTAAAAACACACTTTCCTCGGGAACATTTCTGCAAAATTAGAAATATTCGATGAAAACGAACACATTCCTATTATTCCACATCCAAGCACCACACCAATTTACGGGAACTACATCTTCCACTGCTAAAATCAGAAAACAAAATGGAAAAACTGATATTACTGGACACAGGATCTGTTTACTACTGATAAAGAAACAGGAATACAAAAGTTCAGGAAAAGCATAAAATAAATTATTGACATATTTTTTCACAGAACAATCATGTTAGATGTAAATAATCCAATATAAACCAACTTGTTGCCGCAATTTAAACTAACCCCTGACCGGAAATTCAGTCACCAACTTAGCATTAATTTTACTCAATGACCAAACTGACAATATGATTTGGAAGAAACTAAATCGACACAATTAAAAGTAAAATGATTAAAGTGACACAGTGTGAACAGTACAAGGACCAAACCCTAAAATAAATAATCAAAACGCAGTAATCAATCCCATCTCACGGTAACAACTTGAAAGTCTAAAAATCACTATCAGCTACATTTTCCATTTCCTTCAAATTTCTCCACGAAAACAAGCTCAAACTTAGAAAGAAAACAAGTTATCTACACCTTTGGTCCCTCGTGTTTTTAATTTGGTTTAAATTGATCCCTCATCTTTTATTTTGTTCAAAATGATCCCTAATGTTTTTACATTTGTTCATATCAGTGACTTATCTTATTAGTTTTTACCTAATTTAGGTAAAATAAAACAGAGAAACAACTTTGAATGTAGTTACAAACATTAGAGACCATTTTGAACAAATGAAAAGATTTGAACAAACTTAAAACCACGAGAGACCAACAATGTGAATAACTCTACATTTTCCATTTCCTTCAAAATTTCTTATCAATCAATCAATTGTCTCAAACGCTTAAGCTGACAGCTGAAGACCCATGATTAGTTTTGTACCTTAACATTTCTCCCCTAAAACAAGCTCGAATTTACAGAGAAAACATAAATTCTCACCTGATCAAGAATTCATAAAATAAAAAATAATACACTATTCTGAGCAAAAGAAAAGACAAGAGACTAATTCAAACATTAGAAACCATTTCAAACATCAAACTGTAACATTTCTCAGCTAAAACAGACTCAAATTAAGAGAAAAAAGCAGAATTTTCACCTGATCAAGAGCTGAACCTATCGATTGCTTAAGCTTCTTATTGAAAGGACCGTGTTCATCCTCCAATTGATCCTCCATCTCCAACTTCACCTGCAGTTTATCACCAACCGGCAACTGGAGACTCCCGGAACTCGCCATTTGAACCATGGATCGGAAATTTTCCAACAAAATCGAACGGAAAATAGCGAAAATCCAGCGAATTCCGAGAATCGGAAGAGGAGGAGATCACGAATTGATCGAATTCAGGTGAGAGAGAGAGAGAGAGAATCGCGAAAACCCTAGACTTGTATTCCGCGTCTTTGTTTTAAAGAGAGAGCTGAGGGGTAAAGTTGTAAATTCGAAGGCATATACAATAAGAATGTATTACGTAACTATAATAACATTTCAAAATATACGGTAAAATATATTAAAGTTCTAAAATTTTATTATTTATGTATTTTAATGTATTAAAATTTTATTATTTTTTATCAAAATTTGATAAATTTTTATTATAAATGACTGACATAAAATATGATCATAACAGTGTATAAGTGTCCTATATCATAAGTTATAATTTTTTATTATAAAGAAGCCAGTATAAAATATTATTTCGCTAATATATAAATATTTAATGTCCTAGTCTGGTGAGTTCTTTTTAAATTCGTTGATTTTTTTATAAAAATATTAATATAGATCATATATGTTATTGTAATCACATATTATATCAATATTTTACGATAAAAATTGATTGTTCTTTGACAAAAAAATCAACAAGTCTCAACATAGATAATCTAATTGATAAAATTTTAAAACCTAAGATAACTCATTAAATATATTGAAATATCATGTATTTATATAATAAATATTTAAATTTTAAAATATTTAAATAATAAATTTCATATATATCTATACTATATATATTGTGAAGTTGTTCCCCCCCTCCAAAAAGTATCCAAATCTTCAATTCTTTTTTTTTAGATTTTTTTTTTTTTAAATGCTCACTTAACCCTAATCCCTTTTTCTTATTTTGTTTTTTTTTCCTTTTTTCTTATTTTGCTTTTTTTGTATTGATTTGTAGATTAAACAACAACAATTAATCTAAAAGTAGTACAACTATATCTCAACGTATCAAAGGAATAACAATGAGACAGGTATAATTATCTATACTTATCTATACTATATATATATAGAGAAGTTCCACCCCCCTAAAAACTCTTCCCACCCCAAATTCTAAATTTTTAAATTTTTTTTTATTTTCTTTTTTTTAATCCTCACTTACTTATCTTTATCCATTTAATTTCTTTTTTTTTTTCAATTCTCACAAACTTATCCTTATCTTTTCAAATTTTTTTTTCTTATTGTACTTTTGCCAAGAAAAATGAACAAATTAAAGAGAATTTTTAAATCTTGAACTCTATTTTTAATGATTAGAATATAAAACGTTGAATTTTGAAGGGCTAATTTTAAAAGATACTGAATTAGCAGGTGAGTGTCTATAAGTGGAGCGGGTAGTGAGTGTGGGTTAGGTATACCGGCTCTGTACCCAATACTGGTATAAGACGGGTACAAATATATAAAAATATTTATTTAAAATTTTAAATATTTGCTTCAAACTAAAAGTCACAGGTTCTAAAAATAAAAAGCCTAAAACTAAAAAATACAGTCCACAAATTCTACATTTCTAATTTTTAATGTAATTCAATGCTTGGTTGTATCACAATGAATATTATATTAAGATATCGTAATTAGTAAATTATATAAATTACATGAGAAAACTCATACTCTAATTATTAAAATAAATAAATCCAATTCAATTAAACCATAATTTCAATGGAATAATTTTTATCTTTATAATAGTAGTATTCAAATTGGACACTTAAAACTTAAAGCATGGTTATCCATCCTTATCTAAATCCTTACAATGTACAACCCTCTAAAATTAATTGAATACAAATGCTAAAATTATATTATGAGTATATTTTATTTACCTTTTATTTTCTTTATTTGAACTGAAAAATATCATTTAAAGTAAATGATGACTTCTCACTTAAAATGGACGAGAAGAAAATACATAAAAATTATATACCCTTCTCGCCCCAAATTCTAAATTTTTAGATTTGTTTTTATTTTCTTTTTTTCAATCCTCACTTACTTATCCTTATCCTTTAAATTTTTTTTTTTTCAATCCTCACAAACTTATCATTATCTTTTTAATTGCTTTTTTTCTTATTTTACTTTTGCCAAGAAAAATGAATAAATTAAAGAGAATTTTTAATGCTTGAACTCTATTTTTAATGATTAGAATATAAAACGTTGAATTTTGAAGGGTTGATTTTAAAAGATACTGAATTGGCAGGTGAGTGTCTATAAGTGGAGCGGGTAGTGCGTATGGGTTAGGTGTACCGGCCCTGTACCCAACACTGGAATGAGGCGGGTGCAGATATATAAAAATATTTATTTAAAATTTCAAATGTTTGCTTCAAACTAAAAGTCACAGGTTCTAAAAATAAAAAATCTCAAACTATATTTATTTGCAGATTACACAATTGAAAGCATAATAATTTCTAAAACCCTTTTTTTGGAATTAATAATTAAAATGCCGAGAATTGAACTAAAAAAATACAGTTCACAAATTCTACATTTTTATTTTTTAATGTAATTTAATACTTGGTTGTATCACAATTAATGCATAGCACCATTGCAATCATTACAATGTACAACCCCCAAGATTAATCGAACCCAAATAAAAGTAATGTAATTCAATATTTTTTCCGCACTTAAACAATAATTAATGTACTTCAGTCAAACCCAAATTTACCAAATTCTAAATTCTTAGATTTTTCCTTTTTTTTATTTTTCTTTTTTTAATCCTCACATTTACATGTTTATCGTAATTAGTAAATTATATAAATTACATGAGAAAATATCATTTAAAGAAAGATAATTTTATCATTTTCAATTTCAATGTCTTAATAATAGTAAAATTAGTTTTGACATTAACATCTTCATAAAATATATTATCCAAATCTCTACTTATAATATAATAAAGTCTCTCAATCCCCAAAATCACCAAACTCAAAAGAAGCATTAATCCAATTTTTAAATTCTTCATGCTTATTAAAATTTCTCTAAAGCTCATACCCACTCTCTAATAAAAAAGTCCAAAAAATTTCATTCCCCTTCAATAGTGGAGAAGCCGTTCAGTAATGAACATATTATCTAAACGGTAACAACTTCCACCATATGTTTACTTTGTGGCCAGCAAAAAATTTCGGTTTACTTTATGTTATGTTAAATGTTAAACTTTAGTAAAAAATGTTTGCATATAAGCAAACTACATCCATATTTACACTTAAATATTTTGTGTGTATTACCAATTCTATAGTTTATATGTAGAATCCAATAGTAAATTTTATATATGACATATTTATGGCATTCACTAGTAATATGTACATAACACAGCACTCATCAACAAATGCACGACAAGTTCTATTTTAGGCAACAACATTACATAGGAGATTTGACCTGTTAATAGCTCGAGCTCTTGCTTCTCTAACTACACAAGTAAGACTTGAAAAACAAAGAACACAAAAGCATCTGCTAGGTAAAAAAACTTAGTTAACGATTTAACTCAGCAAGTTACATAACTGATTTGGCCTACTTTAGGAATTTTGTATTTTTCACTATACTATGGCAAGTTCAGGGGGGGGAAAAAGGCCAGGATTGTTTCAACGCAAAATACCCCACGTATAAAAATATATTAATCAGTAAATACCTATCATACATTGTACGGAAACAAAACTAGAAACACATTATAGAAAGTCATCCTTCTCTGCACAACCCTTTTTACTCTATTCATTGTACTTTAAAAGTAAAAATGTAAACACTGTTTGTATGTTATACTAGAAAGCCTAAATTGCTTTTTGAAAAAAATTATATATTACTATCATAAGATTCAGTGTATTAATTTTTTAATATATAAACTTTATAAAATAATTTTTTAGTGAAAAATATTATACGCATGTAATAAAATCTAAGTAGCGGTGTGTACAAATGTAAAATATATCCCGTTTTTATTCTTTTACATGGTAATATAACTTTTTAGATTAAAAAATTAATTTACAAGCTTTGTATATTAAAAAAAATCAATACATCAAAATACTAATATGTAATTTATCAAAATACACCAAAGAGGGCACCAACACGCCGTCATCGGATCCTATTAGAATTTCGAAGTTAAGCATGCTTGGGCGAGAGTAGTACCAGGATTGGTGGCTTCCTGAGAAGTCCTTACTCTTAGGTTGAGAGCACTGAAAAATAGCCTCTCTTCAGGTTAACACTCTGAAAGGGGAAGGCTGCATACATCCTCTCCCTTCAGACTCTATTTAGGCTAGAGTTTTTAAGATACTGTATATGTTCCTTTTAGAAGGTGAGGGGTAAAGATGGAAATTCGTGAGCGGTAGCGGCAAAAGGTGACACGGGGCAGGTCGGTCAAAGACTGAGGTGTCTTGGTTCAATGAATTTGTTTACGTGAAGTTACGGTAATGCCCTTGGGGTTGATGGTAATTTTGGTGGTTGAGTAAGGGTAATTTTGGAATATAGAGAGTATAATAAAATGGATAAATGTGGGGCCAGGATTTTGAGATCCCCGCCCAGATTGTGCCAGCTCAGCAATTCCAGCTGTCATTGCTCCCCGGATTTTGATACTATTATTGTCGAGGATCACGCTTGATTTAGTCTCGAGCCTTCCTGACTGCCATATCACTCGTGTCACGTCAGTGATGTCACATCATCAACCTAAACCCTAATTAATTAGTATAAATAAGGGATTAGGATAGGGTAATTAGTATCTTTACATATATTATTGCAAAGTTTCTTTCACCCAAATTCCTTTCAAGCAATCTCACGAGTTCATTATTTAACTTCTCTTTCTATTACTGAATTAAGTCATTATTAAAATTTAATTAATTTTATAAAATTACCATGACAGTATTTGAAAAAAATTGATATTTCATTGATAAGGATATAAAAATGATAATTTAAGTTTTAAAAAATTGAAATATTGTCGATGTAACATATTAAATCTTTTTAAAACTTAAACATTCTCCGTGCATCGCATAAAGTTACACTCGTGTTAAAGTATTATGATGTGTTTACTCTCTCCCTCCCCCTAAAGTTTCTTCTATGTTTTCTTCCCCTTCTTCTATGTATTTCTCTCGTTTTCTTTACTAAATGAACATACCCAGTGTCTCAAGGGCTCTCGCCTACGCAGGGTCTCGGGGGCGTGGATGTACGCAGCCTTCCCCCTTCAGGGTATTAACCTAAAGAGAGGTTGTTTCCCAGTGCCCCCAACCTGAGGGTAAGGACTTGGATTGATTCGATTGATATCATTTTCTTTACTATCTAATCTAATATAGTTTATTATATATAAGTTTCAATTGATATCAAATTGGATTAATTCGATTATGAATCGTAACGGATTTTTAGTGTTATTTATACTAGATTTTTTATTTGAGATGCATGGACGATATTTATTCTGTAATTGTATGATTTATTTTTGAAATTTTATAGTAACGGAAACTAGAAAGTTCATAAGTTGTACAAATTTCACATTGTAGTAAGGACATAATGCATTAAATAAAGAGTTGAGAACTATTGAAAAATAAGTTTCATGACATGTATCCTTTCATTGTTCAGTCCTTGCAATTTTATGCGGATTTGTATATCAAAAGTATGTTGGTTAGATCCATACATTTATTATTGAATAATAAAACACGTTCGCGTATTTTACTTTGTTCGATTGTGTTTGTCATATTTGTTCCATTTTTTTTGTCTGGAAGTAGTGTACTCTGTTTTGGTTTAATCATCATATAATGACATTTTTCTTTCCGTTATTTATATTTATATCTTAAGTTGTCGATTGAAAACTATTATTTATATATTTAACTAAGAGCAAAGAGAAAAACCAGTTTCAAAACCTGGTTTTCAATTTTTAAAAAATAAAAAAATTATAAATAAAAAGCAAGAAAAAAGTAATTTTAAAATTTAGATTTCAATTTTTAAAAATCAAAAACTACAAATATTTTTGTTAGAGTATAAAACTATTCACGGGCCTTCACCCCTCAGCTTAAACTTTTGGGAAAGATGATTCTTTGACATGGTATCAGAGCGTTATTGACCAAAAGGTCATGAGTTCGAATCTCAGCAGCCCTCACTTTCAATATTAAAACACGCTTCAAGTCCAATTGGCATTCACCTGAGGGGGCAGGTTAGGATATAAAACTATTCATGAGCCTTCACCTATCAGCTTAAGCTTTTGAAAAAGATGTTACTCGACAATTTTCAAAGGAAGAAATTATAAGGATGGAGAGGACTTGAATGGGCCTTGTAACTTTTGAATGGGCCTGCATAGATCATCCAAAAGAAACGGGCTAAAGCTTTATTACTAGTAGATTAGTGTTCACATATAGGATGATAATTGAACTCGAATCTGTTAGATATTTATACATCTGATTCAGTTCTGATAAATTTAGATGTAAAATTTGAATTTGAATATTAGTAAATGAGTTTCAGATGGCTCAAAGTCTACTTGAGAGTTTATTACCAGAAGATTAGCGTTCACATATAATTGGACCCAATTCGATAGATATCTATACAATTCAATTCAGTTATGATGATTTTAGATGTACAAAAGTGGTTTTAAATGTATTTGGATTTGGTTGTTGGTAAATGAGTTTTGGAACGGGTTAGATTTAGATGACATCAAACTCAACCCAAACCCGACTCGATATTATATTAAGTGTAGAATGAAAATTTTAAGTTTCGAGTTTTCAACTTGCTAAATGAGATCACATTACTTCTTTTAATTGTGCCAATATTTTTTTTTTTGGTTTTTTGGTCAAAAATTGTGCCAATATTTTGGAGCTTACTCAAGTACAATAATATATATTTTTTAAACCATGATAAAATAATCTATGTGTAAAGAATACCAATTACCAATCTGAATGATTGTCTAATAAAACATCATTATCGTTATATATATTAAATGAAGAAAGAAAAAGAAGCAGCAATTTGTCCAAATATTAGTTTCTAAAGTACTGTTACTATATTATATATATATATAAATAAATAAATTTGGGTCGGATATCTATTTCAGAAGAAGAATTTGGTGGAATAAATGGTTTTTTTTGGATTTGAATTTGGGGTGCCTAGTGTTAGCCTTTATCGCCAGAGTGCCCTAAGATAGACTTTTAGGATCACTTAAGTATAGTGAGACACCGCGTTATAGTATGAGATACCGATGGTTCATGTTAAATATCCAACAGGCCTTTAGGCCCCGATCCACATTGGAACATACAAGATCCACATATAAGTTTGAGTGGGGTTCCATCCTAAAATCAATTGGTAATAGGTGGAGTAACCTATTAGGCTAATAAGGTGATCTCTTCTTTCTCACAACTCAAATGTGGGATTCTATAATATTAGGATATTATATATTATTTATGCTTATCTGCCTAAGGGCATTATTGTACTTTTGTACTTCTTACTATTGTTATATATACTACCTCCGCAACCCTATTGGGTATGCTTCCCTCCCGTAGTGGCTCTCATGGCTGCAACCCCAAATTCCTCCTCCCCTTCGCCGCCCCAACTCTCCTAGCCCCGATCTCCCTCTCTCCCTTCAACCGTTGCAGACCTTTCACGACCACCCGTCGCCAACCTCCCCCCACCACCCACACTCGGGTCCTTAACTGTACCCGTTGTCTCAACCGTCGGAACCCCATCCTCTCTCTCTAGCTTCCTGATGGGTTACCCTCATGCCAATTTCCCATCTCCCCTCTCCAATTTTGGGTCCTACGCTACTCCTTCTGTTCCCATGGCTCCCCTTCCCGTGTCCTCTAGTACGAGCCTTGTTACCATTAAGCTTGAACATCCTACTGACTATACTGCCTGGTGAGAACAAGTGTCTATAATACTACGTGCCCATCGTCTAATGGGCTTTGTTGATGGCTCTCTTCCCTGTCCTCCCTCTCAAATATAGACTCTATCCGGTTTATTCATCTCTAACCCTGACTTCCAAACTTGGTCATGTGTGGACCAAAGTATTAGGGCCTGCTTGTCTACTTCTCTTGCTAGATCTGTTCTCAATGATGTTATACTCCACCCAATGTCCAAAGCAATGTGGGATGCTCTAGCTAAATGATTTAGGGGCCACTCACTTGCAAAAGAATTCGATCTCCGCTCTCAACTCGTCACCTTGTGAAAAGATAACAAAACCATGATTGCCTACCTAACCGAACTTAAGACCATTGTTGATGACCTCGCAGCTATTGACTCCTTGGTCTCCAATTGGGAATTGATGCACTATGCTCTCTTTGGCCTTCTCCCGGAATATGCCGCCTTCAACACCTTCACCCGTCAGTCTTCCCGTGATCTTCCCTTTGAACAACTCAAGACAGCTCTCTTAGATGAAGAAGCAGCCCTGTCTCGGATTCACGCTCGGTCTACTGCTGAGCATGGTCACGCGCTAGCTGCCACAGGCCACGCCCCTAAATCCTCTGGTCAAAACCGGGGTCGTGGTGGTGTGGGCGAAAGGGTCGTGGAGGGCGCAACTCCAATCGTCAAGGAAGTCAAGGGGGTCGTAGTGGCACATACGGTCAACCTAACTCTGGTTTGGGTCAATAGGCATACGGTCACCCACAACTAGCGCCACACCTGTGGGCTCGTTCACCTCCATGTCCGTCTTCAGAGGGTATTCTTGGTTCCGGGCCTCTTGTCTGTCAAATTTGTCATCAAGTAGGTCATGCTGCTTCCCTATGCCCGCATCGATATGTCAACACTGATTTTTCCCAATCCCTCTCTGCCTCGTCGGTTACGGACTCTGCTTATCCTACGTGGTACCCTGACTCTGGAGCCTCTAATCATATGACATCAAACCCAGGTATCTTGAAAAATGTTTCTCCTTACTTTGGTTTTCAGTCTATATAAGTTGGCAATGGTTCCTTGCTACCTGTTACACATGTTGGCACTTCTAAATTGCGTGCTCCCTCACGTGAACTTAATCTCTCTAAAGTGTTTTTGGTTCCTGGACTTACTCACAATCTCCTCTCTATTAAACAATTGTGTCGCAAAAATAATTGTAGTGTCGAGTTTGACTCGTCCTCCTTTTGTATCAAGGACAAGGCTACAGGGATGCCCCTACTCTGGATAATCAGTAATGGACCGCTCTATGGTTTCTCTCCGCACCTCACTGGACTCGTTGCACATACTGCTTCTGCAGATTTGTGGCACAGGTGCCTAGGACACTTAGGTCATGCTGTTTTTGATGTTATGCGTACTCGTTCTTTACTTTCTGCTAGTTCTAGTTTGGTTAAATATTGTTTGGCTTGTTGTTTAGGCAAGTCCCGTCGTTTACCGTTTACACGTGTTTTGCATACTACTACTGCACCTAGGGGTGGCAATGGGGCGGGGTGGGTACCGGGGGTGTCTCCTCCATACCCGTACCCACCACCCAAATCCTATACCCGTACCCGCCCCATTACCCGTCATAGGTATGAAATGGATACCCGTACCGGCCCCATTACCCGCGGGTATCCATTACCCACCCCGTACCCACTCTAATGCGGAAAGAAAACGATTATCTATACCGGGTCATATTAGTTATTTAATACTATTTTTAAAAAATTAATTATATTTTTTTTATAACATTGATAAACAATTTGGGTTATTGAATTTAAACACGTATTTTTTTAATTTGAAGGTTAATTATGTACAAAATGAAGTAGGTATGGCGGATATGAGATGGAGCGAGGCGGGTATGGAGTGGGGCGGAGAGGATACAAAACTATACCCGTACCCGTCCCGTACCCGTGACGGGTACGGGGTGGGTACACCGAACCCGTACCCACTACCCGCCGCACTTATACCCCTACCCGCCCCAAACGGGGTGGGTAACCGCGGGTAGCGGGTTTTACCCGCCTCATTGCCATCCCTAACTGCACCTTTACAGTTAATACATTCTGATGTTTGGCAATCACCAGTTCAATCTAATTCTGCTTTCCGCTACTATGTGCTTTTTATTGACGACTACTCACGTTTTACATGGCTCTATCCGATGCAATGGAAAGATGAAGTGTACCCCATTTTCTCTGAATTTAAAGTCTTTGTTGAAAACCAATTTAATACTACTATCAAGTGTTTTCAAAGTGATGGAGGTCGTGATTTTGATAACAAATCTATGGCTGCTCTTTGCCGACAATATGGGATACATTTTCGTCTTACTTGTCCTGATACTCCACAACAAAATAGAGTGGCAGAACGTAAGCATTAACATTTAAGTGAAATGGTAAGGACCCTTCTTTTCAGGCGCAACTACCATATGAATTTTGGGTTGATGCTGTGTGTTTTATTATTAACCGATTGCCTACTCCACTTTTGCAAAACATGTCTCCTTTTGAACGGCTATTTCATCAAGCGCCGAATTATAACATTTTTTGGGTCTTTGGGTGTGCATGTTATCCTAGCATCACATCCCGTATTGCTCATAAATTAGCCCCGCGCTCCATCCCATGTGTGTTTCTTGGCTATGCTGCGCGTTACAAGGGCTACCGTTGTCTTAACCCTGCTACGGGTCGTGTTCACATAAGTCGTCATGCTCACTTTGTTGAACATGTCTTTCCATATAAGGACCTAGTCACTAGTTCCACTACGCCGCCTTCTAGCGCACTGGTGGATGTCCCGCTCTTCCTCCCCCCTGCTGCTGGAGTGAACCCCGGGGTGTCATCCGGCGTTTGTGTGGCTCGCTCGTCGGCCACCACTCTCACTGGATCCCCCCTGTTCCCCACCGCGGACCCCTCCTGTGTCCTTGACATCGAGCGTCCCTCACCACCACTCACTCACTCTCCCTCTGTTCCGGTTGCCGTGTCTCCGGTGTCCCCCACTTCGCCAATCGTTAAGCCTCTTGAGGGCTCCCCTGTTCTGCCGTACGCGCATGGCTCCGATGACCCGGGTCCCGTGGTCTCCCCACACCCGCATGGCGGTCACCCTATGCGTACCCGTCTCAAAGACGACATTCGTAAGTCTAAGCACGTCCTCTCCCTCAATTCAATTATAGTAGTCCAGAAACCCACGTGTTTTTCCCAAGCTTCTAAAAACCCTCAATGACAAGAGGCTATGGCTGAGGAATTTAATGCGCTTCTTCTTAACCAAACATGGGACCTTGTCCCTCATTCACCTTCTCAAAACGTTGTCGGGAGCACTTGGAAGTATAAAGTCAAGTATAAACCAGATGGTTCGGTCGACCGCTTCAAGGCTCGTCTTGTTGCACAAGGCTTCCACCAGCGTGAGGGTCTTGATTATTTTGAAACGTTTAGTCTGATTGTCAAACTGACTATCATCCGGTTTATTCTTGCTCTTGCTGTCACCAACTCCTGGTCCATTCGCCAACTTGATGTCAAAAATGCTTTTTCACACGGTTTTCTCAAGGAAGAGGTATACATGTGTCAACCCCCTAGTTTTGTCCATCCGAAATTTCCAATGCATGTATGCCACCTGCGAAAGGCTTTATATGGCATGAAACAGGCACCTCGGGCTTGGTTTCACAGGTTTAGTTCGTTCCTCTGCAATCTTGGGTTTTATTGTAGTAAGGTAGATCCCTCCCTCTTTATTCACCGTTCCCCCTCCAGCATTGTATGTCTTCTACTGTATGTCGATGACATCATTGTGACTGGATCAAACCCGAATCTCCTTACCAAACTCATCACCTCTTTGTCAATCCTGTTGGCCATGAAGGACCTCGGCCCATTTCACTACTTTCTCGGTATTGAAGCCCAACGCTCCCAACATGGTCTGTTCCTCTCTCAACATAAATACACCCTCGACCTCTTACGCAAACATGACATGCTTGAAGCCAAACCTGTTCAGACTCCCATTCTTGCCCGGGTCCAACCTTCTGCGGCGGCGCTCTGCTGGATGACCCCACCGTGTTTCGCAGTGCTGTGGGTGCACTCTAGTATCTCACTATGACCCGGTCAGACATAGGTTATACGGTCAACCGTGTGTCCCAATTCATGCATGCTCCGACGACTTTCCATTGGCAAATGGTGAAACGCATTCTACGATACCTTAAGCTCACTCCTGATCATGGCCTCATCATCACCCCTGGCTCTTGTACCTTAGTCACTGCCTATGCCGATGCTGACTGGGGGGGGTGTCCTGACACTCGTCGGTCTACTACTGGATTTGCCTTATTTCTTGGACCGAATCTCATCTCCTGGTGTGCCAAAAAGCAACCCACGGTTGCTAAGTCTACCACTGAATCCGAGTATCGAGCTGTGGCCAAGTGTGACTGGATCCGCTATCTTATGCGAGACCTTGATTTACGCCATGCTGGTCCCATTATTGTCTACTGCAACAATGTGTCTGCTACATACCTAGCTGTGAATCCTATCTCCAATGATCGCAGTAAACATGTTGATGTTGATTTCCTCTACGTACTAGAGAAGGTGGTCAAGGGTGATATCCAGGTTTGATACACGCCTACCACAAAACAGGTTGCTGGTATCTTCACGAAAGGGTTGGCTACTGATCGTTTCCGCTGCCACAAAAATTAATCTGCATGTTAGTCACCTCCGTTCAGATTGAGGGGGCGTATTGGGATATTATATATTATTTATGCTTATCTACCTAAGGGCATTATTGTACTATTATACTTCTTACTATTGTTATATATACTTCCTAAGCAACCCTATTGGGTATGCTTCCCTAAACTATTCTCTCACATGTAAAGCCCACATGTGAAATCTTCAACAGTTCAGGAACTTTTATCATCTAGATGTCGTAACTTTTATTTTATAGTATGAGGTACCAAGTACCATAAGGATTCATCAATTACTTAATCTCTTTATTAAAGATACCATGTCGTTTTGAATTTGGCGTGGTGGTTGGGCTACCCGCACTTCAAGTATAAGGTTTTCGGTTCAAATCTCCTCTCCCCTCCCCCGAATATTGGTGACATTTATTATGATAATATT
This sequence comes from Simmondsia chinensis, assembly GCA_018398585.1. Taxonomy (NCBI): domain Eukaryota; kingdom Viridiplantae; phylum Streptophyta; class Magnoliopsida; order Caryophyllales; family Simmondsiaceae; genus Simmondsia; species Simmondsia chinensis. The sequence goes on along the minus strand of JAGTTD010000017.1, from coordinate 22,660,054 downwards.
ATAACCCCTTCCTTATATTTATGTATATGAGAGGGTGAGAGCGTGAGAGGGGCGAATTCTGGTATTCCATTGTAATGAACAGTCAAGATTTGTTGAATATTAAAAAATAATAATAATAATTTACAGCCCATACCAATAAGGGAGGGAAATTTTTTTTTCCAATGCTCAACAGATCTTGAGCCGGTTCCCAAAATAATGCTGAAAAATAAAAAAATAAAAAAAATAATGCCAAAAAATAAATAATTACCAATCTACTGTTGAACCGCGTTTAGAAAATGCGGTTCATTCCAAAAATAACCGAATTAAGAGAAAAATATTTTTTCCAGTTATAAAACGCGTCTTAAAGACGCATTTCATGTGAACATAAACCGCGTTCGCAATTCATTTGAAACTAAACCGCGTCTTTAAGACGCGGTTCATGTATGACTAAAACGCATCTTAAAGACGCGGTTCATATAATTGTAAAGGACAATTCTTGAAGTCAAGGACACCCATGCTCGAAACGAATTTAAAATGAAATGGATGAGAATGACTATACACGAAGGGTCACACGTGGGTTCTAGAAGAGAAAATGTCATAATGTATTGACATGCAAGATGAAAAAGGAGCACGAGGCTCAGTTAGCAGCTAGTAGCAGTGAAATATATGACGGTAATATTTATTTATGTTTCATTTTTTTGAACATTTATTTATGTTTTATTTATATTATTTTTTATATAGTAGTTTGTTATTTATATATATATCTATTAGTTTGTTATTTATATTATTTTACTCATAAAGCATTATAACCGCGTTTACTAAACGCGGTTGATATGATAGTAAACCGCGTTTTCGAAACGCGGTTTATTCTTTATATAATTTTTTGTTCTTGATGCGGTTATTTTTACATATAACCACATTTTTTGAACGCGGTTTAATATAACCGCGTTTATAAAACGCGGTTCAACAGTAGATTGGTAAATATTTATTTTTTAGCATTATTTTTTTTAGTTTTTTATTTTTCAGTATTATTTTGGGAACCGACTTTATTCACCGTAAATTAATATCTTTTTTTAATGTCTAACAAATCTTAGCTGTCCATTACAATGAAGGGCTAAGATTCGCCCCTCTCACCCTCTCATAAGAATGCCACTCTATAAATAAGATGCACACTTTGTAAGCAACGCAGTGTCTGATCGGTTCATATATATTGTAAAAATAAAATAATAATAAAAAAAAGACTATATGTCTATATATATAAATATTATAATAATATAAAAAATTAGAACTATGGATATCTGTACAAGTTAAAATAAAATTATATTAATATTCATATATTTAAGAGAAATCAAATCAACTTAGTAGATTTAAAAAATTAGTGTTTAGTTTTAATATTAGAAAACCAGCCACCTTACAAGTAAAAAAGTGGAGAGTTTTCACCACTAGGTTCACTACAATAAAAAAGGGTAATTCTCGGCGCTTTTTTTTGGAATTCTCGGCTCAAAAAAGCGCCGAGAAAGAAAACTCCGAGAACTAAAAGCGCCGAGAATCTCGGTGCTTATAAACCCCGAGAATGTCTCGGCGTTTATAAACGCCGATACTGTATCGGCTCTTAAGCACCGATATTTTTCGGCATTTTATAATGTTGAGATTTTTTGAGTTTTTTAAATACCCTATTTTTACTTCTTAGCATGGACATTTTACAAACAGCATGTATTGCCTATTTATTTGTGCATATTTTTCACACACACACACACACACACACACACACATATATATATATACAAAATTACTTAATAAAAAAATATCAACTAAATTGATAAATTTTTCATAAGACTCCGAATTCGATAATCAAAATATTACAACATTGTCAATGTACTTTGATAGTTCAATATAAAATTTGAGATTTTTTTCACTCCAAATATCAATATAATTAATCTAATAACCAAAAAAAAAATATACAATGCTAACTTAGTCAAGTACATTCTTCACAAATATATCAATCAACCGAATGAGCTTGGCGTGCTTGGAGATGCAAAAAAATTTGAGGGTTCACCGTCATCTGATCCCGATTCATCTCTACCCTGTATAGACAACACAATAATAACATTACTTATGTGTAAAATATTAATCTACCAGTTTACTATCACATAAATCAATAACAATGAGCACATGAAATCATTTATTGGAACCCGTCAACCCTCAAGTGTCCACAATCCCTTTTGGAAGGGAAGTAGGAGTAGGTAGAGAGAGGCCTAGGTTGTGCTGCATCTCATGACTTCCATATTATGTGATTGCCACCTATTTAGCTTGCCCTCCATTCTCATTTCTATCTAGTATGTGCTTGAAGCAAATGAAGAGTCTGCAACATCTTAAGGCGACAATATAGCACATGAGATTCCACTCTCTACCACATCTTGTAAAGCACAACACACATGATTCAAATTATATCTTGTTGTCTAAAGTTAGGCTATTCCTCATATGGAAAAAATTGAAAGAGGATTATCAATGAAGATATTAGAGAAAAGATTTAGTAGAAGAAGTGTCAAAACATCAAAAAACCAAACCATCTTATCAAGCAGCAAGACAAGCATATCTGATCCAAAATTTTGCTTCACATGGTAAATTCATATAGTTTCCCAAAAGTACAAACCCTAATGCCGCCTTTTGTCTCAATCATTCACATCATCAATTTCATTATTTACAAAGGATTAGAAAGGCAATTATTTGCATTATAGTACAAACAAATACAAATTAAATAGATTATCTTACCGGATCAGCAACTGCAGTAATAATTGCTCGACCTTCTGCTATCATTTCATATGATGCTTGGCCAGAAGAAACAGCATCATAGATGGGTAGGAGCCTTCTCATTTGCTGCTTTACATTGACCAATTCTATTTTCATATTTTGTAATTCGACATGATCACCGGTACGGTCGAGTCCCTTTTTCTTTAGTTCACCCCTGACTCCGTATATATCACTCCTCTTCACGCCAAATCCATAGCCTACCGCTCGATAGCCCGGATTTTCCTGTTCATATATTAGCTCTGTAAATACTTCCTCCTCGATTTCTGATCGAGGTCTGGAAGAAGATCCAAGTCGAGCATCAACTATTTCTCTAGCTGTATCCTACAAAGAAGAGAAAAAGACATTAAATACATTTAAATTAAAAGAAATGTGAGATAATAATAAAACTCACCATAAATTCTTGTGAAACCGTGTTCTCAAAAAAGTCACCACTTTTCCTGGTATGAGTTTCCTGGTAAAACTCTATACTGGTGGGCTTCTTCCCTTTGTTAATTTCCTACAATCAACACGTCAATATAAGTCTTAACTAATTTAACAGGTAGATAGTAATAATACACTAAACATATACTGAAGTCCTTACAAAACTATCTCTTTTATTCGCATAACTTGTTGAACCAGTCGTGTGAAACTGATTCTGCTTGGCACGTGCTTCTTTGCCGCATTTACTCTTCTCCTGACATTGGAAATCAACATCAATCCAAGAAAAATTTTACATTCATAATCAATATCAATCTGCTTCCCCCTTTTTGACCAATCAAAAATTACTTAAAAAGAAATTGTTTTACCTTGCCTTGTGGAGAAAATCAAAAATGTACCAAAGTTATCCATTGGTCACGATTAACTCCTCGTGGCACTGTTGCAATAACTTCAGCCTCAGTTTTGTTCCCTTGGCAATATTGCGCTTTCAAACTCGTCTTATAACCCCTCCACATTTTGCCAAGATGCTGTAGTATTGATTTATCAATCAATACATCACTGGGCATTGAAAATTTTCCCTAAAATATAAAATCCAACAATAATGTCACAAAAAGGCAAGGGAATAGTAAGAAGGCATAAAGCAGTAGTTGTACTAATAAGAGAGCAACCACATTTCAGTGCTATATCTAAATTTTACTCGAACAGTAAAATTTGATAGAAGAACCTATTGGCAATTATACTATTGAATTAAATTAACACAATTAAGAGTATAAAACCTTAATTAATACAATGATAAAGTTCAAAAACTTCAGACATACATATTATATCATATATATAAAGTAAACTTCAGATATAAATAATACTTACTCCAATAACCTCAATAGCTTCTGCTTTGTATTGGTCATTCATCGTACGCCAATCTCTTACTCCGAGCGGACAAAACCGTCCCGTTTTTGCAACCTCTCCAATAAACCGGATCAACAAATCGCCACCCTTTCTAATTGGTTGGCGTAGGTCATTGAACCGCACAATAATTCTTACACCTTCAGGAAGATGCCATACTTCCTTAACTGGTATCGTCCTTAAGGTACTCAAGTTACCTTGGCCATCTATTAACGATTAAGATATACCATTACTTTTCTAATTGATTAGAAAATTATTACCATAATTAATGCTATAAAATTGAAAACATTTACCGATAAGTTGAAGTAGCTCCCTCTCATCAAATGGCACATCAGTGGACCAAACACCAGCTTCCCTCACTGGTCCCTCTGCTTGAGATGTTGACGGTCTTGGCTGACTGTCATCACCTCCTTCATGTTCCGGTGTTGCTGTTGAGGACTGCACTGATTTGCCACTTCTAAAAAACCTCCTCATTGTGAATCCACGCTTTTCCAAAAATAAAAGAATTAGTAGATGTATAATAGAAGTTACAAAAATAAAATGAGAAGCAAATATGTTCTGTAAAACAAATAATCAATAATGAAACAAAGATCATGAACAAAATGAAACAACACGTACAAAAGAAAACTAACATACATGGACAAAATGAAACAACACGTACAAAAGAAAACTAACATACATGGACAAAATGAAACAACACGTAACATTATTTCACAACTCTAAAAAAACAAAGATCAAATCTCGCCTAGATCATACAAGTCCCTAGGTTTAGTCTTAATGACATGATACCATCCCTTTTGCATCTCATCTTGAATATAGAAAACTTGCTTTGCTTGAGATGAGATGACAAATGGATCATCTTTCAACAATCGACCCGTATGCATCAACTTAGAGAAGTTCACACAAGCACCATCATTTCTAAATGTTCTTAAGCCCCTATTTATATCTACCCAATCACAACAAAAAATGACAACTTTATAACTCCCATAATAGTCTAGTTCATATATGTCTGTCAATTTGCAATAGTAAACTTGTCCATCAGCTACGACCATGACCCCAGAATTTTGTGTTCTCATATAGCGTTCACGATCTTCTGTATAAAACTTGTATCCATTAAGGACAAAGCCCTTCATTCTTTTAGCATACTGATTTAGGCCACCAGCTAAAGCCCTTCTCAATCGGACTTCTTCGGTAGTTGCATCAATTTTGTGCACCTTAATAGAATAAAAGGTAGTATCAAAATTAATGGTGAATATATAATATCAACTTCAACATCGAATAAAATATACTAACCTGGTTTTGAAGCCACTCAGAAAACTCTTCAACAATCCACTGATTTTCTAATGTTGTATTAGATCGACCTCTATGGAAATATGCTCGTCGTTTTTCACTTAAAAATTCACTATAATAAGGAAATTATTAGCAGGTTGAACAAAAATAGTTAATATTGACAAAGTTGCTTCTATTAACACTTACTCATGAAGTTCCTTGATTTCATCTAGCTGAAGTAGCACATAACGATGCGCTTGTTCCTTACTTCTCATATCAAGGCGAACAATTTTCTCTTTTCCAATTGCACGACCCCCAGACTTTAACAAGTATTTACCCATACTTGAACCATTATCATCATTTCTTTCAGGTCTATTAAAAATGGTCGTAGCACCTTCTAAGTATCTAAAACAAAATGTAATAGTCTCCTCCATGATGTAGCCTTCAGCAATGGACCCTTCTGGCCGTGCCTGGTTACTTACGTATGCTTTCAAATGGGACAAATGCCTTTATTACATAAATATAAATAACACGTGAGATCAATTACTGGATGCCAAATATGAGAGATAAAAGTAAATGAAGCATTATCGGCTAACCTTTCAATCGGATACATCCATCTATAGTGAACAGGCCCACCAAGCTTAGCCTCCTCTACTAAATGAATTAGTAGATGAACCATGACGGTGAAAAATATAGGTTGAAATTCCATCTCCATCTCACAAAGTGTAAGAATAATGTTCGATTGTTGAAGATCGAGCATATTTGGGTCGAGGGTCGTAGAACACAAGTATTTGAAAAAGGAAGACAAGTCTGAAAGTAACTCAATGACTTGTGTGGCATTGGATGCTTGTAAAGCTACAGGAAGAATATCTTGCATAAGAACATGGTTGTCATGACTCTTAAGGTTTAACAGTTTTCTTTGTTTCAACTTCACACATCTAGAGATGTTAGGTCCATATCCATCTGGGACCCTAAGTTTCTGTAGAACTCTTAGAAACCGTTCTTTATCATTTGAAGACATATAGTAAGAAGCTGGAGGCATGTACGGATCTCTATTAGGACGAGGTTGTAGCCAAAGATGTGGCTTTATGTTCCTTTCTTCAAGGGCCCTTCTTGCCTTTTCATCATCTGTAGTCTTTCTCTCCATATGTAATAGCGTCCCTAGAACATTATCACACACATTTTTCTCTATGTGCATGACATCTAGATTATGTCGAAGGAGATTGTACTCCCAATATGGCAAGTCAAAAAATATGCTTTTTTTCTTCCAAAGCACTTCCTCATTGTCCACTCTTTCTATTGAACTGTCTATGTGGTGCCTTCTCTTTTCTTCTTACTAGTCTTTTGGGTTTTTCCGTACTTGTAACGAACTTGTTCTTGTGCTTTCAAGATATCAGTCCCTGATGCCGGAGTAGGAGCACAAGCATACTCCATTGTCCCATCAAACAATTGACTCTGAGATCGAAAAGGGTGATTATTAGGTAACCATTTACGGTGTCCATTATAGCAAATCTTGCCCCCAAACTTATAAGAATGTGTATGTTTAGTGCAATAAGGACAAGCTGTGTAGCCCTTTGTACTCCAACCAGACAACATAGCATATGCAGGAAAGTCATTTATAGTCCACATTATAGCCCCTTGCATCCTAAAGTTTTGTCCACTATAGGCATCATATGCATTAATACCTTGCCATATGCAGCAATGGTTGTAGGTACACATCAATGTCAAGTCCAGGGTCCGATTTCCCAGGAATAATCGAAGAAAGAATGAATGACGATTGCTTCATATATAGCCATGGGGGCAAGTTGTACGGGATCAACACCACTGGCCATGTACTATAAGTAGTATTCATAAGACGGTACGGATTGAAGCCGTCACTAGCAAGACCAAGCCTAACACTACGAGGATCTGAAGAAAACTCCAGAAACCGAGCATCAAATGCCCTCCAAGCTAAGCCATCTGCAGGATGCCTTAATTTCCCATCCTTCAAACGGTCTATCTCATGCCATCTCATATCTTCGGCTGTTTTAGATGACATGTATAATCTTTTGAGCCTTGAAATCAAAGAAAAATACCGCATAACCTTAGCGGGCTCTCCTTTCTTGGTTGACATAGTTTCATCACTACAACTGTCATCTTCCTTACCCTTAACTGTCTTCCATCTTGAGGTACCGCATGTATGACAACTCTCTTTTTCAGACATTTCACCCCAATACAACATACAATTTTTTGGACAAGCATGAATCCTTTCATATCCAAGACCCAACTCATTGATCATTTTCTGAGCTTCATAATAAGATGATGGAAATACCATAATTTGGAAAAATGCATCAACAAGAAGTCTTAGCAACATCGTGAAGGACTCAGCAGACCAACTATGCGTACATTTCAAGTGAAACAAGTGCAAAAGAAATGACAATTTGGAGAATACGCTACAGCCTGGATATAGTTCTTCATTAGAAGCTTCCAATATCTTCTTATACTTGGCTTTCTCCTCAGGAGATTGGTTGGGTTGTTCAAGAGGAACTTGGTCCGACCAATCATGTTCATCAGACAAATGGGGTTGACTTGTGGAGGGAGGAATATCAACTCCGATACTTTCTCGTAGTAATCCATCAACATTATCTCGACCTATGGCCCTTCCCTCATTATTATTGGTAGATGTTTGACTATTGCATCTCAATTGTTGAACAATATCTTCTTTTCCATGAAAAATCCATTTCTTATACTTTGGCCAAAAACCCTTAAAAAGGATATGATATTCCACATCTTCTAATGAGAACTATTTGGCTACTTTGCATTTATTACATGGACATCGAGTTTTTCCTTCTATAAGGTTTTCTTTAGCCAACTTAATGAATTCAATGACACCATCAATATAAGCTTGAGTAATCCTTGGTTGCGTGATCCAACTCGTATCCATATCTCTAAATATTAAGTAGTGCAATCAAATTACCTAAAAATTCAAAAAAGATAGAGTTTATAAGACAAATATTTAATCAACCAATCAAAATATATACAAATACAAAAACAAATAATTAATGGGACTTAGGAGAAGTTAGAAATTAAAGTAAGATACACGAGTTCCTTATAATCAATTTTAATCCTCTAATGTAAAGGATACATCTAAACAAGGGATATAGCAATAAAGTTTTATTTTTCCAAATTTAAAAATTATGAAATCGATATCTAATCTCCCTGACATTAACAAATTGAACTCATAAGCGCCACCAACACATAATTTTAAATATCAATCAAACACAGTAACACAAGAATTTCGTCAAAACAATAATCTTTTGTATTAATCAATTCAAATGATGAGATGCAACGATAGAATCATTCGAACCATAGCATTAAGGATGCACATGAAGCAGGGGAAAGTGTGAAACGGCGATAATACAAAACTATAATAAAACTACTTCAATCAACTCAAATGATATAACACTTGTAGAAGAATAAGCAGTCCAATAAAAATAAAAACCGAAACTAGGGCAAGGACATCACATACTAACAGCAAAGCAAGAGCAACTGTGAAATCGGGAGGTGAGGGTGAGAGACGAACGCTGGCGGGGACGGTGAGAGGCGAACGCGAGTGGCGACGGTGACAGGCGAACGCCGGCGGCAATGGTGAGAGGCGATGCGGTTGGAAATCGGGTGGTGAGGGTGAGAGATGAACGTGCTTTGCGAGGGTGAGGGTGAGAGACGAGGGTTAGGGTTTGCGGGAGGTGAGGGTGAGAGACGACGGTGAGAGCGCGAGCAAATGAGGGTTAGGGTTTGTTGGGGGTATATATACCCGACGAGAATCTCGGCGCTTATAAACGCCGATATTTTTTGCGTCGTTTAAAATCGCCGAGAAATTTCGACGCTTTGTCTCGACGCATTTAAATGCCGAGATTTCTCGACGTTTGTATAAACGCCAATAATTATGCGCCGAGAATTGCCCTTTTTTGTTGTAGTGGCTACCATACTAGTAATTTATATTTCTTGTTTTTAGGTTGGGGATCATCGAACATGGCCTCCCTTTGGGGTTGCATCCTGGAGGGGTAAGGCTGGGTGAAGGTTCATAATTGGTTTTACACTCCACCATTGCCTCCTTATGCAAATGTCTATTGGGTTTCAAGTGTTGATATTGCAGAGGCTCATCCCACACATTGTGCTTACATTATATTAATATTGAAAGCGAAGTTCTTGGGATTCAAACTCGTGACTTCTTAATCAACAAGGCTCTGATACCATATCAAGAAACCAAATTTTTTTTTTAAGCTGGTAAAGACACAACACTAGATTTTAGCTTCCTCTTTTAAGAGAGGGGCAGCCTAAAGCCTCCGCTCTAGAGATGAGGAGAAGAGTCTCCGAGGGTTCCAGCAGATCTACATGGAAGCCTCGCCTCGAGTAACCTTCGCTAGCCGCACAGTCCGCTGCTTTATTTGCCTCCCTGAAAACATGAGAAAACTTGACTTGGCAAAGACGATCACACGGAGCCTTGATCTCACTCACGATTAGCTGGATATCACCAGGGCACTTGTACTTGCCCTGGAGAGTTTTGATGACGACTTCGTTATCCCCTTCCAGGATAACATGAGTTACCCCTTTCGACTCTGCTAATTCCAGACCGTCCGGCGCCGCCAGGACTTCTGCGACAATGACTGGAGTGTTCCCAAGTCTTCTAGTTCCACTGGCTAAAATATCTCCCTTCCAATTGCGAATCACAAAGCCCGAGGCCGCTTCAGGAGGCCGTTTGGATCCGTCAAAATTAACTTTCACCCACCCTTGCTCCGGGGGAGTCCAGGATACCCATCTATTCCCTTTCCTATTAGAGCACGCCCTACCCTCTTCTACTAGTCCTTCCTCATCCATCTGGCACCTACACTTCCATTCCAAAACCATCGTCACTGCGCGACTGATAGTCTGCGATGGACTAGGCCTTTCCCCTTTGAAGATGGCCGAGTTCTTGTCCTTCCAGATGAACCAGTAGGTAACCACAAGTTTCTCACTGTTGCTCTTCCCTTTTCTTGATTTCAATTCTTCCTCGATTCTGGCTCTGGCTGGCAACTGCTTGATCCACTTCGACGAGTGCGCCGCATTCCAAGCATCCTTTGCTCAAGGGCAAGTTGGAAGCATGTGGGAAATATCCTCCGTATCCACCTCGCACCAGATGCACTGCCCATTACAATCCGGCATAGGCTTCTTCAGTTGGTCTCCGGTGGCCAGCGCCCCATTCAGGACCTGCCACATGAAAACCTTAATCTTCGGGAGAAGATCCAGATTCCAAATCCACTTGAACTCCCCATTGTTTCTATCCTCCTAGTCCAGGTTATGCGCCATCCATGTTGCTGATTTGACGCTGAACTCACCCGTGCTAGTATACCCCCAGTATAGTTGGTCCTCCATTTGGTGTCTAGGGATCTGGACTCCCAAGATGTCATTTATGGACTCCGGGGGCAGAACTCTCTGCAGCTTATCTCGGTCCCATTCTCCCTGGGAGATGAAATCCTCCACTTTAAGAGACAGATCAGCCCCCTCCTGCATAATCCTCTGACCTTCTAACAGTGGGCCCTTTGAGACCCACCAGTCCGTCCAAAAGTTTATTTTAGCACTATCACCTACTCTCCATTTAAGCCCTCTCCGAAGAAGGGGCCTGACTTCAAGGACACTCTTCCAAGCAGGAGAGTCTGTCCCCTTCCTTTTGTACTCAAGGAGATGCGACTCCTTCAAATACTTAGCTTTCACCACCTTGACCCATAGATTATCCTCATCCCTCAGGATTCTCCAGGCTAGCTTACACAGGAAGGCTAGATTAACTGCTTCCGTTTTCCGCAACCCTAGCCCCCCTGCACTCTTTGGCTTGCATGTCTTGCCCCACGCTGCTCGGTTGAGGACGCTCCTGCCCTCCTTATTCCAAAAGAACTGCCGGTTGATTCTATCTCCCTGTTTACACACAGCCTTTGGTAATTTAAAACATTGCATGAGATGGCTCGGAAGAGATTCAACCGACGATTGAATCAGAGTGGCTCTTCCAGCCTTAGACAGTTTACAGGCCTTCCAATGGGCAAATCTAGCCTTCATTTTGGAGACTAGATCCCTGGCCACGTGGGACAGAAATCTGCCCGTTCCGAAGGTGCAACCCAGGTATTTCCCCAAAGCTATCTCAAAAGATTAAGTTGATGAGTGAAAGCTCATGATTTGTTTTATACTCTAACAAATTTTACCAATAAGGCTATGTTTGGTTGTAATCATTAGCTGTTAGCTGTTAACTGACAGGTAATGTGTTTCGTAAATTTAAGATGAAAGGAGGGGCAAAATGATAAATTGAATTTGATTATATAGCGTTAGAAAAGCTAAAAGTTGCTTTTTTAAAAGCTAAATGCTATGAAATGCTAACAATAAAATTTTTACCAAACAACGCTACTAACTGTTTGATTAATTAAAATGCTAAATGCTATAAAAAATGCTATAAAAAACTGCTTGCCAAACATAGATTAATTCTCATAAGATCATGTGGACCTTTTTGTCATTTTGATATTAGCATAACGATGTCCATAACATACACCCCATGACCAAAAATTAAGAATACCAACAAAAATATTACATTCAATCTCAATAATATTTATCTAATGCATTTTCCCTTTACATTATGTTTGTGTGCAAGATAATTGGAGGTAGGGGTGTAAACGAATCGAACACTCGATGAACTAGGTTTTCAAAATTGATTATGGCTTGTTCGTCTTTGTTATTGGGGCTCAATAATTCGAGCAAGTTAGATAAGCTTAACAAGCCGAGTTCGAACAAGGGGATGCTCGACTTATTAATATTCGTGAATAGTTAGATAAGAGCTTGTTAAGAGCTCGTTAACAGCGCGTTAAGAACTCGTTAAGGCTCGTTAGTAGTTAATATTAACTCCAAAAGTTTGATAATGGCTCAATGGTTACTCGAATAATTCGGCTCAGATCTCGACTCGAAACTAAGTTCGGGTTGGTTGTGAACTTGATTTTGCCCGATCTCGATAAGGAGCTCGAATCGGCTCGATTGGCTTAAGAAGTCAAGCCGAGCTTTGAACACAACAAAATCTTAACGAACCGAGCTCAAACAAGAGGTTTGAAAGCTTGATAAGAGCTTTACTCGAACTTGAGCTCAAGCTCGAACGAGGGGGTGCTCAGCTCAACTCGGCTCGTTTAGGAGGACCAAGACAAGAAGTAAAGTTAAAGGATCATATAAAATAAATATATAAATAAAATAATAAAAGAGGATAACCTAAAAGTTAGGATATGAATTGATGAGCTCCTCCTTGATTATTTTTTATAATTAAAGGACAGTAAGCAAATCATGCCTTAATAAAAGTACAAAATTAACTTTAAAAAAAAAAAAAGATACATGAAGGAAGAGAAATTAAGGAGTTGACACAATAATCAAAGCTAAGCAACGAGTGATTGAGATCTCGAAACACCTTGTGTTACGAAGTGGCCTGTAACGTAATTGGTTTCTCTAGGAGAATGTTTAAAAAGAACAATATTAACACAACTAAGGAAAAAATTTGTTAATTACAAAGTTCCATTTCCACGGGTTGGATTCATTGCGCCAGATGAGTCTGATTCAATGACCAAATTGCTCCGAATTAAGTAGTGTCTGGAGGAGGATGAGTCAATTGCAAACCATACTGTAAAAAGTTATGTATAGTTTGAGTCATGAACACAGATTGGACTTGAAAAAGTGGCCAAAAGGGATCCATTTGAATTTCTCAGCTCCTCCTGGATACTATTTTTTATTCCAAAATTTTAAAAAATAAGTTCTGATAGTAACATTTTGCCTTTTTCTAATTATCATTTTTCAGTTTATAAATGAATTAAAAACTAGAAAAAAGTTAAAAATAAAAACTAAAAATAGAAAAAGATTAAAATAATATTTGTGTTACTATATGAAATAATTCGAGTAATATTTTACCAAGATTAGGTGATCCGTAATAGAATAAAATTAAGTAAGTGATTAGGTAGTTGCTTAATAGGGTTTACAGTTCCCTTGCTTGCTTACCTAATTTCCTCTTACGTGTTAGCCTCTTCATTTTGTTCTTTCTACACTTTTCGAGAGTCTTGTCGACTAAGAGATCACGAGTTCAAATTCTAATAGTCACGACTTTTAATATTAACATAATTTAAGCATAATTTATGAGGCGGGTCTGTGTAATATTTAAAATTAAAGGCTAAAAGGTATTTGCCTAAGGGGGTATGTTAGAGTGTAAAAATGTTCATGTTTTGGGACCGATGGTTTCTTGACATACACTTTAATCCAATATTGGCCTCATATTAAGTGAGAATTGCACCTGTTTATGATTATCTTAAAGATGTTATTATTGTCAGAATAAAAAAGATTATTATGACAAATTTGATGTAACGTATGGTGAATAATAGTCACAAAAATATTATTATCTTGAGGTTGTTGTTTTTCAAATTCAACGGAGTTAACTACTCCCCGAGCCTTCTCTGAATCCTTCAGAAATATAAAAAGGAAAGCCAATGAAGTCGCAGATCACATTGCAAACAGCGTATTAATCGAACCCTCCCTTTTCTATGTTTATAGCATAGAGAGCTTCTTTTATTCTCGTATTTTAGTTCACTGCTGTACTTATGTGTACAGTTGCTACTTATTATCTATATTTTCCTCATCTCAAAAATAATATATTGGACTTGAAACGTGTTTCATTGTTGGTGTATAAAACTAATCATAAAATTTCACCTATTAATTTAAACTTTTAGAACAGTTAATTCCTTAACATAATATTAGAATCTTGTTGACTTCGAGAGGCCATAAGTTTGAATCTCAACAACCTCCACTTTTAATATTAACATAATTTAATCACAAGGTACAAGGTGAAATCGTGCAATAGCCATGCTTCAAGCCTAATGAACATTTGTGTGAGGGGACATATTAGCATATAAAAACAATCATAAACCACCATCAACGATCAGCTTAAACTTTTAGAACAGTTAATTCATTGACAATTAGAATAACAAATTTATACCGAATTGAGATTAATACGAAACGGAGTCGTGACCCATAAAAGAGAGTCGGAATTCAAAGCATATAAATTAGCAATTTATTGCACCAACAATCAACTTGTATAATCAATGCAACAAACGAAATCGTCCAACAGGCCCAACGCCACTTAACTTCCAGTGATGCGTACCTTTTTTTTTTTTGAGATATTTATATATGAGTATGATAATAATAATAATAATAAAAGAAACTATATTTTAAAGTTTTGATAAATAAGAAATTAATATATAAATTTAATAGTCTGTTTATTTAATACTAACTAATTTTGAAATAGGATCTTATGCATATTTATATGTGTATAACACTCGACTTTGAGCTAGAGGATATTTAATAGAGTAACGTTATAAGTACATAAAAAATATAAATAATTGGTCAATGATAATAACAAAATAAGTAAATTTTTTTTTTTTTTTTGATCAACTACAAAATAAGTAATTAAATATTATTTTTGATAAGTCATTATTCTTGCCATATATATTTAGCATTTCCTATATATATATATATATATATATATATATATGGCGGTGTTTTATAAGAGGGTGATAGTGTGAAATGGGCGAATCCTGGCCCTCCATTGTAATGGACGGTCAAGATTTGTTGAACATTAAAAATAAATAATAATTTATGGTCAAAATTTGTCTAGTATTGAAAAAAATAATTTTATTTCCTTACCTCTTCTTTCTTTCTGCCCCATGAAGAGGTATGGGACGTAAATTATTTTTTTTTTTATTGTTCAGCAAATTTGGCCGTTCATTATAATGGAGGGCTAGGATTCGCCCCTCTCACGCTCTTGCCCTCTCATAAGAACGTTATTATATATATATATATATCTAATTTTCTATTATGTCCTTAATTACATAAATTGGGTATCGAAATTAAAAATATGAAGTATTTTTACGCTCTAGAAAAAACCATCATAGTGCATTTTAATGCATTGTTTGGCTACAATAGAAATTGAATTCCTGTGAAAAGTTATATTTTTCTGAAAATCAATTCACTTGTCAACTTTTCAAGAAATATGTAAAAAATAATTGATTAACAGGATGAGAAATAATACTTCCTTTCAGGGGTTGTTAGAAATAAAAGAATTATAACTTATCTTGAGAATTAAGTAAGTTATTTTATGCAACTTGTAGGAACTGGAAATTACTTTCCATATTCTGTCAACTTCTTGTTAACTTCTTGGAAATTATTTTATGCATTTTATGCACGCTTAACTTCGGAGTTTTAATGGGATCCGATACTTTAATTCCCGATAAATGAACCCCTCATATAGTAATATATAATTTACTCAAAAGGAAAAAAAAAAAAAAAAAAGAAGTAATTAGGGGTTGCAATTAATTGGGCAGTCAACTTAAACGTAGGTTGGCTGTTGGCAGCCCCCACAAATTCAGGCATATCTCCATTCCCAACTTGTCTCACCCTTTCAATTTACCCAAAAATTAAAAAAATAAATTTCAATATTTAAATTTACTTATATAATAAAATAGGGTATTATTATTATCAGAGTAAAAATACTACGACATGTAGTGAACAATAGCTATAAAATATTACAAATTTGCTATTAAAATTAACAATTTTATCATGACAATAACATTTTTTATAAAATATCATAAAACTATTAAACAAAAAAATGCATACTAAAATCATTACTTTTCTATACGCTAATAAATTTCTACTATCTTTGATCCCAAAAAAAAAAAAAACAATTCTAATATTTATATTAAGAGGTTATTTAAATCAAAGGTCCCTGTGCTTTATTTATTGTGTCAATTTATTCCTTGTTTGTGTAAATTTAGTCCATATACAAATTGGTATTGTGTCAGTTTGGTCCTAATAATAGATTTATGTTAAGTTGTTAATAAAATTTATGGTTCGACAATGAGTTATATTAAATTGAGTCAACAATATGTAGTTGGTTACTTGTATCTGATGTGATTGCGCTTGCGTCAACAACTTAACTTGAATTTGACAAAATAACTAAATCGACACAATATATATTGTATAAATTGGCTCAATTAAAAGTACGAGGGCTAAATTGACACCATAATAAAAGTACAAGAATCTTTGTCTAAATAACCTATATTAAAGCCTCGTTTGGAATGCATGAAGTAGATGAGGGAAGTAAAAATTCATGAGAAGTACGGATTTTAGCTCTTGTTTGGTAGGCAGAATACAACAACAACAAACGACCCAGTGCCTCAAAGGCTCCCGCATATGCGGGGTCTGGAGGGGAAGGGTACGCAACCTTACCCCTTCAAGGTGTTACCCTTAAAGAGAGGTTGTATCCGAGGACCCCCAACTTGCTAGAAAGCAAACAGGCATACAAGCACAAATCATCAAGCAAGTAAGCATAATGCAGGCAGTAATTTCCAATTCCTTCAAGCAGCAGGAAGTAATTTACCTAGTCCTCTGGGTAAATTCTAATACCTTTGTTCTTAACTAGTCTTCCAAGTGAAGTTCTATTTCTAATCCTGACAATAAAACATGCTTTACCTACCTCTTAAGAAATTGACATAAGAATTGAATTGTAATACAATTTTTCGGAAAAATTTAATTCATGTGGCAACCAAACGACACCTAAATATAGAAATTAATGAGATAAATAATAGTGTAATAATGGGGATTTGGTTTAAAATTAAAGACCCTCCAATGTTGGTGTAGGGACAAATCTACAAGTCGGTCCATTTAATTTCTTTACTTACTTTTACTCCCTTCCCTTCATTATCAACTCTCTTATATAATTTTCCCCCTTCAAACCCCACTTTGCACCATTGCCTAGCCAAGCTCTCTATGGCCAAGCCGACCTCGAAACTCGGAAAACGCGACCTTACATCTCGTAATTGTAGTAGCAGTAGCAACAGTAGCAGTACTGATGATACAGTTTCGATAAGAGATCACGATCGTTTTCGTGATAATTCTACCACGCTGCTTAAGCGGAAGAGGCGAAGAGGCCCTAGAGAGTCGCCCCATCAACGTAGCTCTGTCTATCGTGGCGTCACAAGGTATCTGTGGATTGTTATGGACGGTCGTGTCATCATGTGAGTTTAGTAAGAAATCTCATATTCGAGTTATACTAAAGAATAAATTAATATGCAAAGCTAATGAATTACTCCACGTAAAGACATGATATATGCTAACTCTGTAAATCATGCATAAAAGATCAGTGAAATTTAACATAGATGGTATGATATGTTCACATGTTTATGTTATGTTATCGGGTAATAAGAAACAGACTTAGATTGTTGTTGTCGTTGTACGGTTAGGCATAGGTGGACAGGACGATACGAAGCACATTTGTGGGACAAGAATTGCTGGAATGAATCCCAGAAGAAGAAAGGAAGACAAGGTTCACTTTTCATATCTTTCATCGAAGTTTTCGTCTTTTGATTTGAAAATAAAATTTTTTACGGTCTGTTTGATCGTGTTATTTTTCAGTAAGTTAACAGAAAAAGATTTTCATTGAGTTATCTTGTTAATTTATAATTTATTTTCCTTTTCTAAAAAAAAAATAATATTTTTCTTTTAGAGTAGAATTAGAAGGAGCATTAAAATTTTTTTAAGATCATTGCAACTATCAGGCATAATTTGAAAATCAATTTAATAAATTATAATTATAAAAAAGTAATTCTGAAAAAAATAATTAATTTTACAACATGACGATCACGTCCTTATTTTTAATTTTTAGTTTTTCGTTTTCCCCCAAATTCAATTGATAAATGGGAGAAAATTATCATTTAGGTTTTTGAATTTAAAAGCTATAAAAAGAGATAAGAGTTATTTATGCCCAACGTCCATATACTTCACCCTTGTGTCAATTTAGTTATTGTATTTTTTTCTAAATTGTATCATTTTAGTTTCTATACAACTGATATTGTGCCAATTTGGTCCAAAATTTATGTAAAGTTATTAATAGACTTAACGTGATTGACACAACATAAGTTATAGAGGGACTAATTAACTGACACAATTTAAAGTATAAAGGCTAAATTAACAGAATAAAAAAAGTATATGAATCTTTGGTATAAATAACTATAATAAATATCAAACATGTTCTCAAACATTCATTGATGAATAATTAGTTCATAAGTCCTATATGTAGATTGCTTACAATTTTGTATTTGTATCTATTTATGGGTTTTCTGATCACATGATTTGGATGGCAACTTCACGACATTCCAGTCTATCTTGGTATGTTTTCTCCTTTATTCTTTTTATTTTGTTACAGAGTTGATACCTGATATTTACATATAAGTTAAAGTAAGATTTTATATCTCAAAATTAATTGTAATTTGGCGGAGTAGCCCGTTAAGGTTCTAATACTAGGGAGAACATTAGGCGCGTTACTTGTTGGGTTATGTATGGATACTGGTTGTATTGGACATTGCTTATAAAATAGAGGACTTAGCCAATCTGATTTAGGCGCATGACACTATGGTTTTAGTGTGAGAGGCTCTCTCTCTCTCTATATATATATATACTAGGGTTGTGTATATTAATGTTAGGGTTAAGAAAGAACTGATAGTTGGATATCTCATGCAATCTTTCAGTGATATAGTGGAATTATTGAGCTCCCGAATATAGGCTTCGGTTGAACCATTTAAATTCCGGTGTTTTTAGTTTTACTTTCCAACCCCCTTCGTTTGTGATTGTTATTCCAATTTAGAGATTTGGCGTTTATGGGTGGTCCTGACATTATCGATAGATAATCTAGCCTAGTTCATCAAGACAAACAATTCTTCAAGATTCTGGAGCAAATCCCATTCTACTTTTCCATGAACCTACCAAAGATGACTAACAGTAGCCATCAAATCCACAGCCTAATGATAAGTTATATACATTTTGTTTTTTTTTTTTTTTTTAACGAGGAACCCGATTATTCTATAAACACCAGTCCATGCAGCGACCCACTCACCATAGGAGCCAGTTAAGTCAAGCATTCTTCAGGGAAAAGTTTAGGGGGGAATCGAACTCCATACATTTTGGCCTAAAGTAACATTCTATCCACTCCAATTGGTTATTTGATTATCTAGTTAGATCATTGTTAATTTTGAAGGTCGGGTCAAATTTAAGTAAATCCTAACAGTGAGGTATTCAGCGTATCAAATAAGAGACCACAATCATCAAGGTCTTTTGATACCTTATTTATCATTACTCACATGTATAATTTTATATTAGACGCATATATAAACTATAGTAAATTACACATTGGTAGTGTGAGGTTTGATGTATTAGTTTCTTAATCCACAAACATTGTGAAACAATTTTTTATTTCAGAACTTCCAAGCATTTTAACAAAATAGTCCAAATAGCATTGTGAAAGGGTATTAAAAAGGCTTGTTATCCGTTCTTCTTCATCAGCAGTGATGTAGCAGATTTAATCATTCTCTACTTGTAAGGATCTGGGGAGCCGCCCAAAAGCGTCACGGACAAACCTAATCGTCTCGCAGTTAGGCGCACCAGGTTAAATGACCCGAGCCCACGAGTCGGCTCGTTATAAAGCTTGAAAAGCTTGGCTCGCTTTGAACTTGAACCGAGCCGAGCCCGAGCCTAGGGAAGCTCGAGCTTGTAGACTCGCGAGCCTAAACGAGCCTAAGCAAGTTTTTTTTTTTAATATAATGTTGCCCAATGAAGCCATATTGGAGCCTAAATGAGCCGAGCCCAAGTTTAAACGAGTCCCAACGAGCCTATATTGAGCTTAAATAAACCAAAATATTGCGAGCCTAATTTGAAACTCACCGAGCTCAGATCGAGCCGAGCCGAGCCTCGAGCCTTGCCTGCTCGGGCTCGGCTCGGCTCAGCTCAAATACACCCCTAGTCGCAACATTAAATTTCGCTAGGACGAGCGAAATAGCAAGGGAATGATGGGTTTACCAACAAATAGTGACAAGGTTTACACTCTTTCATACAATTATTTGAACTATTTTATTAAATACATATATTTTTTAAACTAAAAAATTATTTTATAAGATTTATGAACTAAAAAATTAATATAACAAATATGAAGTTATTAATATATTAGTTATCCTATAAAATATTAAAGTGGGGTAGTTTTTAGATATATATCCAACAAAGTCAAACAATGTACATATGAATATATTGTGGACCAGAATTATCCATACATGCAATAAATCATATACTATATTAAAAAAATATTTTTTAGATAAATAATATATTTGATAAAAGCATACAAGCATGGGTGACCATGTATTTTGTGATGTCATACTTCATATATAAATATTTAAGAATTTGTTGATAAAAATTATTATTATTAGAGTAATAATGTGACTTATACATAATAATAACCACAAAATTATTTTAGAAATAATAATTTTACTCTGACAGTATTAATTTTGTGTGCTAATAACATTGCCCATTATTTAATTATATCAAATTTTATTTACTTTTAAAATTTAATAAAATATAGTAAATGTTAAAAGTTGGAGATCTTAATCAAATCTAAATCATTACATATCATACTTGGATTTTCCTAAATAATTTCATATTATATATAAATTGGTATATAAGAGTTAGCTCGGGATTTTCCCGGCCCATTACTCACCATCGGAATGAAGCGTGTACCATATGTGACCTGACGAGTACTTGGCTACACCCATATTTGCTCCATAAACCGCAAGTGTCCAACGGGTCTCTATGACCTGCTATTAATATAATATCTAGACTAATATATTAAGGATATCTATATCATCTTGTAATATTCTCCAGGGACTCTATTGTACTTTTCCTTATGTAATTATCGCTATATGTATAATACATCAACTACCCCAATGACATGCTTTCTAAACTATTCTTTCACATCTGCCTCGTATCAGCTCGGTCAGTGCCAAATGGTCATACTCGCATTGTCTAATATTGCTTTCTATAATCCAGTTATCTTTTGTCACGTTATTTAATCTATAAATTCGAGTGCATAAATTAGTGTAGATATCTTGATCTGATTGTTGCTAGGTGGGTCGTATAAGACTGGTGTCCTAGGTATTAGAAGGTTATGGCAAGGAACGAGTACAGCATTATAAGTATACCTGCCCAATAATTGTGACTAGTATTATCAAGCATACATAATCTATATCTGATACCTACCTTACTTATACCTGTATCATTGAAGAAAATAGATACCCACATATAAATACATTTTACAAGCTATATTACTGTCATTTAAACTGTCAAACATTACGAAATGGACAACTATTTATATATTCAAATTAGTGAGGATAAAAAGGATACTATTATTGATATAACATAATTATTATTATTTGAATACTTTTATTATTATCATTCTCTATAAGTCATGTCATGGGTCAATGCATAGGTGCATATGACGACGAGGCGGCAGCGGCGCGTGCATATGACTTGGCAGCATTGAAGTATTGGGGCACCCAAACTCTACTTAATTTCCCGGTGGGTTATTCTTTGACTTTATTGTGGGAAATTTACGGTTATTTATATTTTAATATTTTGATATTTTTTTAAAAATAATAAAAAGGATCACAACTTTTTAAAATTATTAAAAAGGCCCTTAATTTTTGATGTACTAATAAAAAGACTCCTTTTCAATGTGATGTCGTTATTTTTCATTCACAGAACTGACGTGACGACTTCTTTCTTAATAATGCTACAGTTAAATAATAAAAATTAACCTTCAAATAATCATATTTTTAAATAAATTAAGCGAAAATAGATAGTTTCTGCACAATAAAACATCTATAATTTCGTGCTTATAAAGTAATAATAATGGTATTGAAGGTTACTTTTTTTATTTTACTATAGCATTAATAAAAAAGAATTTGTCACATGAGCTCTTTTGATGAAAAACGATGTCATCAAGTTGGTTATGGGCCTTTTTATTTATAAGACAAAAAATTAGAGGCCTTTTTAATAATTAAAAAAAGATTAGTTTTTTTTATTATTTTTAAAACGTCATGGTACTAAAAAATAAATAACCCGAGAATTCATTATAAGTCCTATTAGTATTTGGGTAAAATTGTTAGTGTTAAAACGGTTTTTTAAAAATTTACGGCTATTATTTATTTTAAGTCATATTATTATTCTAGCAACAACATTTTCAATCTTTGCACTTACAACACCCATTATGATTTCTTTTTTTTTTTTTTTAACAGACACCCATTATGATTTAGATCTATTATTTATTTTGACATTATAATCTATACATTAAGATATCTTTAAATTTAAGTTTTTACTAGTTTTTTCTGTTCATTAAACATTTATTATTTAAATATTCTAAAATTTATACATTTTATTAGTTAGGTATCTTATGCTGAATTTTTTGATAGATTTTTGTTGGAAAATGACGATGTGACATTATATTTCATCACAATATATAGAGATATATTTTCAAAATCCAAAGATATTTTTTTCAGGATACATTATTAATTTATTATGACATATGATTTGAAAATATAAAGATATCTTTCTTTGAAATTTAGTGAAATTTTATGGTAGGCCATTTCACTTTTGCTGAAAATACTAACATATTTAATATATATTATTATAATAATGTATCACATCTATATTTTATGGTAAAAATAGACTAGGGTTTGTCAAAACTTAGTTACTCAATTATTTTTATTTTCACTATTAGTTACCGAATCTTATGAGTTTGTCATGAAAGCAGTTGTCGACATATGAAAGTGCGCTAACAGAAATGGAGGGACTATCGAGGGAGGAATATATCGGGTCACTAAGAAGGTAACTTTCCATACCCTTGTACCTGTTTTTTGAATAATTGCATACAAGCCTAGACATACGACGCAGCACACCCAGGCCTAAAGAAGAACCCAAAAAGAACAATAAAACAAAGTTATGATTCACCGGCCAAAATCATCAAAAACGTAGTAAAACAAAACACCCATCAGATAACCTTGTTTCCCTATGAGACTGAGAAGAACAACCGACCAGCCAACACTTGAAGCAAAACACAAAACTTCATATAGTTTTCCACTTGAAGATGCATTTCATATTTGCATAGTGTAATTCAAAACATGATGTTGCAGAACAACATCCATATCTTCTTCCGAAACTATCCTTGTGCCCCTTTTATGCATTGGCTTCAACTGTATGGATAAAATTTCATTAATATGTCTCGATAAAATTTTGCAGGAAAAGCAATGGTTTCTCTAGAGGGGTCTCAAAGTATAGAGGGGTTGCAAGGTATTTAAAAAATACCATAAATACGATTTGCTAGCTGGAAATAGAAAACAAAAATATTACTATTGAAAGTAGTAATATAATGACTCTTTTTTTCTTTTCGTTGGTAGACATCACCATAACGGAAGATGGGAAGCCAGGATCGGAAGGGTGTTTGGTAACAAGTATCTCTATCTCGGTACATATGGTAAGTTCCCCTTTTAATTCCATGTATTAGACTGTTTGAATATAAGTATCGAATTATTTTTCTGTATTTATAAGCAATTTTAAAAATTTGAGAAGTTGATTTCCTGACAAGATATTGCAAATATTTCAAAAGTACGTCAGAACTCTTGTTTGTGACACGAATTTCTTCTTTATCTTATGTGCTCAACACCATAGTCTTTATCTTTTATTCCCGCCTCTAAAGCATCCTCTTTTCGCTGAATTGACCATACAGCGGTATCCATTATTTAGTCTTTTTTGCTACACGATCCTAACTGGTCACCTCGTCGCCTACTTGCATATCTGCTGAAAGTCGTTATTTCTTTATAGGTTCCAAACTGTTTATTTCACAACACTTATTTTGTCTCTTTCTCCGCCGTCAAACCAATATTTCGTTTTAGACAATATTTCTTTTTCTCCTTTTAATTTCTTATTCTCATATTTTATTTTATTTTAATTTGAGGGACACTTTAAAATAGAAAATCAGATATTAAAAAAAATCATTTTTAAAAATTTAATTTTTCATTTCTTAAAAAAAAAATATACGAGGAGAAACAATGTCAAACCATGCCCATACTTGAGAAATAAAAAAAAAAATTTCATTGATTTAACGTATATCCAACTGAAAATTAATTGGATGAAAAATCATAAAGTACTACAGAAATATGGTATAATTCTATTGATTTTTCCCCATTTGAGAAATTAAAAGTAAATTTAAAAAATGACTTTTTATCTGTCTAGTTTTATATTGTTTTATTTACTTATTTGCCTACTTGACTATTATTTGCCTTGCAGTTGCCTTTCATTGAATTCTGCTTTTGTAATGCTTGCCTTGTGCTATATTTTGCTCTTATGCTTCTATGTGGCCGTGCTTCTATGCTGTCATGCTTCTCAGATTGGAAGTCCTCGGACACAGCCTCCCTTAAAGGGGAAAGGCTGGGCGTACATTCGCTCCCTAGACCCTGCTTATGTGGGAGTCCTTGAGGCACTGAGACTGTTATTGTTGTTGTTATAGTTTGATATTTTTATTTTTTGTTAAATTAGTTAAAAAACTAAAATAAAAAATTTTTAAAATGTTTTCAAAATATTATTTTTTAGTTTCAAAATTTAAATAATAAAAATAAAAAGGAAATAATTGGACAATTAATGTAACATAAATTTTGGGTCATTTTCAAGTTAATATGGAGAGTGCACCAACCCCAACGGTCACATAATTTTCCAGCTCATTTGGAAGTACCAACTCTCCACCTAAATTTTCCTCCCCATATTCCTTATTATTTATTATAATATTTTATAGACTCGTATATTTAATTTGGGTTATGCTAATGGGTGCCAACAGTCCGTTACGCCAACAATATTAAAGAAGAGGGAAAATGTTACGATTCATATCGATCCAACGCACAATCAATCAATCAACCAAACAATCATACTCAAATATACCAGTATTTAGTATATAACTTGTATAAGTTCGTACAAAGTATAGAAATATACAAGTGTAGGATTAGATTTGTATAATAGGAAGAGGGAGGGACATATAGAAAAGGGGGAGACTTAGAGAGAGACTCGTCAATTTATCCATCCATACTTCCCTTCTAACACTAAGCCTATATATAGAGTTAGAGGAGGGGTATAACTGTAATAAATGACTTAACCTATTTATTCGTATATAAATTATCCCTCACTTAACATCTATATTTTGGATTGTATCAGAAAAGTAAGAAAAGGGGGTCAGAGTAGTAAATTAAGGCCTCGTTTGGTACGCACGGATTTTGGCTCTTGTTTGGTTGACAAAAAAGTAAGCCGAACGTGAGAAGTGAAAATTACTAAGTGATTTCTAATTCCTTCAAAACGATGGAAGTAACTTATCTAGCCTTTCTAAGTAAGTTTTAATTATTTTATTTTTAACTAGCTTTTTCTATTATGATAACTAAATATATTTTATCTACTATATAAAAAATTAATATAATAATTAAAATTTTAAAACATATAACTTTTTGTGGAAATTTAATTTATATGAGAGCCAAACGAGAACTAAGTAAAAGAGGCGCCGTGATTTAAGGTTGCTTTTTTTTTGGGGTGGGGGGGGAGACTATTTTGCTGCTTTTCTTTGTGAAATGACAAAAATAATTTTATTTGTTTTAATTATATTATTTATAAAAGATGATGATATATATTTTTTTAGGTAATAATTTAGATCATCTGTTTTACATAGAAATATAATTGAGAGAAAAGCACAAAGATGAGAATATATACTTTTTTAGTTTAGTTATATTTATTTTATTATAATTTTACTTATATAAATATGATTAAAAAAAATTATTGCACCAGATATTAGTTTGAATATTATATACACTTTATAATATTTCAAAATGACAATTTTTTCAAAAACTAAAAATTAATTTATAAAAATAGATTTTTGGTCATTTTTAGTTTCCAAATTTTGGTTTTCGCTCACTCTTTGTATTTTTTTTCCTAGACCCTAAAATACTAAATCTTACAAACGAATTTTTTAATCGACTTTTAATTTTTTTAATTTGAGTAAAGAACTAAAAATAAAATATAAAATAAATATTTCAGAACATGATTTTTAGTTTCGAAAATATCAAAAACTTCAAATACCAAACAAGGCCCTAAAAAAATGAAAATGAACTTGCAAACCATAGATTTTAATTTCTTAAAAATTAAAAACTATAAACAGAAAACAACAAGAAAAAAAACCCTAACTAAATTTTTATTGTGGTGCAGCCACACAAGAAGAGGCAGCAACGGCATATGACATAGCGGCAATCGAATACCGGGGAGTTAATGCCGTGACCAACTTTGATCTTAACCGTTACACAAAATGGTTAAAACCAAACAACAGTGAAATCCAACCGAACATTTTTAGCCATTTTGGTGACGCTAAGTCAAGTGATAGTACTACTAGTACTTTGTCGTTTGACAACAACCTTGATCTTATTCATGATCAAGTAGAAAAGGCCATATGCATTGGCGAATCCATGTGGGCTCGATCATCACTCATTGATTGCTCGTCGACTTTGTTAGATGATGACGGGAAGCTGTTACATTGTGATCATCCGATTGGCGAGGCTCAAACCTACATGGAGGGTCAAGGGTCCTCTTGCAACGATGTTGGCAATGGCGACGAGGATTTCTTTAGTGATCTCAGCTCTTTTTTATGTGATTTTGATAAGTTGGAAGCAGAACATGTCGGTCTGCAAATTCCCGAAAACCAAGATTGCCATTGTGGTGATTGATTTGGTTGATTGTTTCGAAGGATTCGAGTGGTAATGCTTGATCCATAGAGGATGCGTGACTAATAGCAACATGCATTCTTTGAACTACAAATTTCGATTTAAGTGCTACCTCCTAATTGTGGACGGGAGCTAATTTTTTTTTTTCACGTAATCCAAGACAAATTTTATTATTGTCACAGCAATTGTATTAAAAGTTAAACGGGGGAATGTATTTTAGTTGCTCTAATAATAACTAAAATTTTCCTGGATATAACACCAACGCAACGAAATACCATGATAGTTATTGGGTTCTTTGCTCTTTAAAAAGAGGGCTGATTTTACAATAATTTTTGAAAAGGGTATTGGTTATTGAGTGTATAACTATGTAACTAATACGATCAATACATAAGTTATTGATTTTATGTTGGCATTTTTATGTTTACGGTTGTTCACCAATCAAACTTGAAAAGTTGGGAGTGACTTCATTTTAATTAATGAAGTGTGTGTCTAATATGTGATAAAAATCAACTCAAAGGAAGTAAGCACAAGAAATTTATAAAGTCAACGTTGAAGATTAGGGGTTCAAGCTCGAGGCAATTAGCCGTAAAACTGGAAGAAAGGTAGAGAAATGTCGGCCTCATGGACATTCACGTTGGAGGATATAGAGGAGGAGACTTGTTTACTTCAGCACGTGCTTTAAGTGGTGAAATGTTAGCAAATCATGCAATTCAAGGTCTAGGACATGTTGAGCGATTGCGTGAAATAACGGATAGGTTATGAATAAGGGAACCAAAGTCTTAGCAAACTGTTTTAACCCCATAGTTTTTGAACAACACAGTTGTGCTTTGTCAATCTCTTTTCCGTTTCTTTTGACTTAGGAGAGTACATTTATATCTGTAAGTACAACCTAGTGCCAATTACATTGTATGAGAAGGTATATCTTCTATTGTACTTTTTATCGTCACCCCTTTCAGTGGATTAAACTTATATTGACAATTGAGCATTATGACTTATGGGTCGATCTTAGAGTAGTAACCCAACTTTGTTCACTAGGTGAACTAAAACTTGTGCCATTGTTCTAAGGTTATGAG
Source organism: Simmondsia chinensis (assembly GCA_018398585.1). Taxonomy (NCBI): domain Eukaryota; kingdom Viridiplantae; phylum Streptophyta; class Magnoliopsida; order Caryophyllales; family Simmondsiaceae; genus Simmondsia; species Simmondsia chinensis. The sequence continues at coordinate 22,631,910 of JAGTTD010000017.1, read as the reverse complement.
CTTGATAGCATTGGACATAGGACGGTGACCCAAATTCGGTTCGCTCCATCTAATTCTTGTCAAACTTGGCCTCATATGAGTTATTTTGAATCAAGAGTATCGAGTATCGAGTTGATTGAGTTGGGCCTAACACTGGCTTTTGATTTCTCAAACTTATTTCTACCTTAATTCTCAACACTTAGCATTCGAGATAAGATGTTTGATGGTACTTTTTGCGTGGATCCACCCCCTATTGCTACTTCGATTGAGTTAACTATTCTAGATAACATCTTTTTATTTTATTATACTCTATGATCCCTCTTTGGTGCACTTATTTATTTACTTATCTGCCTATTAGCCTATTATTTGCCTTGCAGTGGTCTTCCATTGAGTTTTGCTTCGTAATGCTTGCCTTGTGCTATGTTTTGCCCTTATGTTGTGCCCTTATGCTTTGTTGCTCTCATGCTTCCATGCTGCCATGATTTCGTGCTGCCATGCTCCTCAGGTTGCGGGTTCCCGGAAACAGCCTCCCTTCAAGGTAACACCCTGAAAGGAAAGGCTGCGTACATCCACTCCCCAGACCCTACTTATGCGGGAGCCCTTGAGGCACTAGGACTGTTGGTGTTGCTGTTCTATGATCAAGAAAAACACAAAAATATTAGAGACTCTCCTTAATTGGACCATTGGTTGAACCACTCAAAAACTAGCAAACCAAAGTCAGATTCAACAAAAGCATTAACACCAATAATAAGTAATTAATTGAGGTCAATCACGTGCGATTCAATACCCGAGCCCTCCCTCACTAAGAACAAAATAGAAGAAGGGCCAAAACTAAAAGCAAGATTTGTGTTTGAGATGCCAAGCTGCATTCATTTTAAAGGGACCCACCCACCCAAATGAAATGGGCACTATCACGTGCTCTGATAACAACCTATTGAAGGCCCAACTGGGGCAATGACATCACACTTCCATGTCTGCTACCGCAATAAACTGACTGACTAAGATGTGAACGTTTTCACCATTATCAAGTCGAGAGCTGTTGTCCAAAATAATTCAAAATAAAAAAAAATATTATTTAAAATGGCCTATTTTAAAAAATATTTTTCCAAAAGGCCTCCAGGTTAGCAAATTTTAAAAAAAAAAATTGTTTAAAAATTTTAAACCTTAAACCCTAAAACAAAACCTAAAAAAAATTACAATTTTAAATTTTGCTTACGTAGAGGTCATTTGAGAAAATATTTTTTAAAATAGGCTATTTTGGATAATATATATTTTTTTATTTTAGGCCATTTTGGGCAAAGGCCTGCAATAGAGCTGCTTGTCTTCTCTTTGGCCAATACTATTTTATGAACTATTAGACAGTTAGATGTTAAAAAGTCCTTTCTATATGGCTTTCTCAATAAAGAAGTTTAACTGAAGCAACCCTTTGGATTTGTTCACCATGTGTTCTCAAGTCATGTATGTGGCATGCATAATGGCATTTATGGTCTGAAATGGGCACATCGACTTGGTTTCAGTGCTTTTGTTTGGTTTTTAATGCTTCCGTGTTGATCCTTCACTTTTCCTCTATTACATAAGTCAAAGTGTGTTGTTGGTACTCATATATGTCAATGGCACCATAGTCAATGGTAGCTCTCTTAGCCTCGTCATGTCTCTTATCGAGAAGCTCTTATCGTAGTTTGCTATGAAAGACTTAGGTAATCTGGATTCGTTCGTCAGGTTTGAGGCACACCTTCCACCCACCTCTATACTTCTCTTTTAGCACAAATATGCCACATGTTTATTGACTTGCTTTGATATGGACTATGCCAAATTAGTTAGGGCACCTGTGCCCCCTGGCAGATGTCTCGCATCATGATGGACAGTTACTAGTTGATCGACTCTCTATCAAAGTGTGGTTAATGACGCTTAAGCACCTCACCTTTACGCGATTGGATATTTCATGTGTTGTTAACCTTGTGATTTATTTCATGTAACATTCTAGGAAACGATATTGGCCGATGGTTTACTAGACCCCTTGCTACATTAAAGGCATTGTGTCCCATGGTCCCCTTTATCCGCTAAGTCATGATATTCGGATCATATGGTGTATGCTGATCAGATTTTTTTGATAATTAGCAAGAAAATAGTGATACATAACAGGAAACTCAAACAAACGAGCACTGAATCAACCCATGCAAGGACAAATATCAAAATAATGGAAAACAGAACAAACAAGAATGCAAGCAAAAACAGACAAACACTAAAAGTCTCAAACACCACCAGGTAGAACATGACAAAATAAAAGACATGAATATAGGACAGTCAAGCCTCTATCTATCGAAGCAAAACACTTAGTAGAAGCGAATTATAGCAGTCAAAACCTAGCCCTAGTCTTTTCTCCAACTCCAATGTGCATTCCCCATCAAGGCTCTTATTGGCATCTTTAACACTATCTCCCATTTTCATCAGATTCCTCTTTTTTGTGATTGGAGGATTGTTCCCACAATGTGAGCCGACCCTCATTTGTTGGAGGGCTAAGAAGTAGCCTATAGTGTCCAAATCTACGACAAAATCAGAACACCGAGCCTCAGCGTATTGTATGGTCAAAACTTATTGGATTCGTAATCTTCTTCTTGACATTGGTGTCTTTCTATGCCACCTCCTTGGCCATTGCTGTGACGACTCTTCTGGCATATATCTCAAAGCGAATCCCCTTACTCACAACTACAATAAACATGTTGATATTAAATTTCACTATGTTATGAAAAAAAAAAAGAGATTCAAGGAGATATTCGAGTTTAATTTGTTATCCGAACTGTTGAACAGTTTAGATGAAATTTCGAGGTGTTGAACATATTGGCATTCAAGAGAGCAAAGTAAACCTAGCGGAACTTTATTGATTGATATATTGTTTAAAATTTTTGCCTTTTTAGTTCGGTATCAAGATTAAACTCATGAACTCTCCCTTCACTATCCCCTACGCCGAGCCTGTCTCTCCCAATGTTGATATGGTCATGTAATGCCTATTTTTGTTCCTTTGTGCATGTTTGTTATTTTTGCCTTACTTTCCTGTTTTCTAGGTTTCCACTATTTCGTGTTTCTAGTTCCTGAGTTTATTCGTGTTCTCTTATGCCTTGTTTGAGTTGCCTGTTATGTATTACGACTTTGTCGCTAATTATAAAAAAAAAAAAAAAAAAAAACCCTCTCTCGTCACCATTTATTGTCTCTATTTAGAAACATTGTATTATGGGAAACACAATTATGAAACTATACAGCTTGTTTTCAACTTGAACTTACGTGACTTACTGTCGAGCAAAGTTGACCACATATGCTATGTTTTTATAAAATTTTAAGTCAATATAAATTTCAAGATAATTATTTTTTTTTCAGTTCAAAAAAAAAATTTTATATTTTGTCAATTTAATTCTATAATAAAATTAAAGTTAACAACGTAATAATAATGTCAGATACAAGTGACTATATATATTTTTTAACGCAATTTTAAATCATACACGGCTCGATTACTCTAGAATTAAATTGACAAAATGTAAGCCACGTGAATAAAGTTATAAATACAACACATAATTATAAACCCTGATAGAAGGGGCTAAGATCTGTACATATTGTCATATATACATATATGATTAAAAGTTACTTAGGCTTTATTTGGTTGCCATATAAATTAAATTCCTATCAAAAATTATATTTTATAGGAATTTAATTTCTGTGTCAACTTTTCAGGAAGTAGATAAATATGTTTGGTTGGCAATATGGGAAATAGAACTTCCTTTATGAGATTAGTTAAAAACGAAGGAACTAAAATTTACCTAAAGAGGGCTTGGTAAGTTATTTTTTGCGCTTTGAAGGAATTGGAAATTGTTTAGTAATTTTCACTTCCTGCTAATCAGATAAAAGTCAAAATCTATACTTTTCATAAATTTTTACTTCCCACTTTACTTCACGCATATTGAATAAGGCCTTAATATAACATAATGTATAATATATTGCATAAACAAATCTACAAATATTAGGAGCTCCTTAAAATCTGCTGTGTCACTGCTGGAACCCAACAAAGAAAATAAATAAATAAATAAATAAATAGAAGAATTATTTACAGCAAAGGTCGCTCTATTTTGTTTATTGTACTAATTTAGTCCCTATATAATTCAAAATGTGTCAATTTGTTTCTTAGAGAAAAATTTATTTGGAGTCTTTCATGAAATTTTTAATGGTTTGGCTGCGACGACAACAACAACAACAACAATCCCAGTGCCTCGCGGCTCCCGCAAAAGCAGGGTCTGGGAGGGGTATATATACGCAGCCATACCCCTTTCGAGTGGAAAGGAGACTGTTTTCGAGGACCCCCAACCTGAAGTACAGGAGCGCCTGCAAATAAAACCATCAATTTATCGCCAAATGGATGAAGGAAATAGACATGCAAGCATTTAAGTATGTATGTAAGCTAAGAAAACAGCCGAGTCATTAGAGAATAAACTAATTAGCATATAAGTGCACCACATGCGGCTATGACTGCCTAGGAATCTTAAACTACAAGTCGCTCGCCGCCCTATTCTACGCTGCCACATCCGCTACCCTTATGCTAGCCCTCCATCGTGCCCTATCTGAGGCCATCTCCTCTTTTAGGTTTAGGTGGGTTAAGTCGTGACGGATCGTCTCCAGCCAACTCCTCTTTGGCCTTCCCCTCCCTCTTCTACCTAGTATCATCTGAAGCTGTTCACACCTCTGACTAGGGCTGTAATCGGTCTCCTGCTAACATGTCCAAACCATCTTAGGTGGTGCTCCCGTAATTTATCCTCAATCGAGGCTACACCCAGTTTACCTCTTATTACATCGTTCCTAATCCTATCCTTCCTTGTGTGGCCACACATCCAGCGCAGCATCCTCATCTCTGCTACCTTCATCCTCTGTGTCTGATTCTGTTTCATTGGTCGACACTCTGCCCCATATAACATAGCCGGTCTTACTACCGTCCTATAGTATTTTCCCTTTAGCTTTAATGGTTTGGCTGCGAGTTGGGTTAAATTGAGTAAACAGATGAATTTATAATAAGTTACTTGCATCTAATATAATTTTGCCGTTCAAAATTACGTCATTAACTTTCCTTAAATTTGAACATAGAACTAAATTGACACATTTTGAATTATACAGCGACTAAATTGACACTTTGAGTAAAATATAGGAGCCTTTGACATAAATAACCCTAAATTAAAAATAGGCCAACCAGTAGTCTTGTAGAAAAATCTCTGCTAAATTAATTAATTTATATGAAAAGACAAAAATACAACTAAATAAATAAATAAATAAAATGAAAGTAACAATTGTAGCAAACTCATAGATTGAGCCGTCCAGCCAATATCACACCACCACCACCACCACCACCACCACCACCGTGCTGCCAGAAAAACCACCATCACGCGGCGGAGACACATAAAATGTCATTTTTACTAATAACCCATCTCTTCATAAAGCTTAAAGGAAACGCATTTTGATAGACCCGACAACGAAATTATCTGTTCGGTCAAACTTCTATTCTTAAAAAAAAAAAAAATATTTTTTTATTTGAGATTATTTGATTAGAAAAGAAAAATGTTTTAAATGAATTGTTTTTCTGCTTTAAATAAAAATGAAAATTAGAACTGCTCTTTCAAAAGAGAAGTAAAAGCAAAAAAATAAAAAAAATTTCACCAAAAATATATATTAGAAACATTTTTTATAAAAGTGTTTTGTAGAATGTTTTTACAATTTTTCATAACTTAGCCAAATTGGTCATAAGTACAATGAGATCCATGTATAATCTAAATTATATTTCATTTCAAGATTCAGTTGATATTAGTTGGAATAATCTAGTTTCTACTGTAATAAGGAAATCTATTATAATTCATTTAAGAAGTACCTCGAGCTTAGCTCGTTAATTGAACAACAAAAAAAAAAAAAAAAAAAAAAGGAATCAAATTCTAAGGGTGTTAATTTCACCCGGTCTTTGGGCCCAACCCACGGAGTTGGAATACACGAGACCCACATATAAGTCCAAGTGGGGTTCCATCCTAAAACCAGTTGGCAATAAGTGGAGTCTTATAAATTGATTCATTTACTCTCACCTCTCATATGTGGGATTTTCACATTTTAAGTCACATATAGAGTTCTTACTCTTAACAAAGTGGCTGACCAACATCCTATGCTATAGCTTCTCCGCTTCTGCCACTCCCGGCAGTCTCTTGACACCACCGCCACCGGCACAGCCACCGCTAAGTGCCGCATTGATTGAAATGGCTAAGGGAAGGAGGTATACTTTTGGTTAAATGGAAAAGGAGAGACTGGGGTTCGTCTTTACTATTTAGAGTTGGAATTCTATCGGAAACAACCTCCCTATAGAGTAACAATCTCTCGAGACCGTACCTTGACGGAAGTGACTACGAGGCATTGGGTTTGTTGGTATTGTCGTTGGAAAGGAGAGAATGGGATTGGAAGTGAGTGTGGAGGTACACACTACAGATCTCACTCCAAAGGGGGGTGTTTGTGATGGGGCTTTCTTGTGCGTCTTTTATTGGAATCCTAACTTGTCACTACCCTCTATAAAATTGTTGATAATTAATTACTTTAATATCACAAATATCCTAATTTTAATTATTAGATTAAATATAAGGTGGTGTTATTTTTAGGATATTTCTTTTAACCGGGATACCCATTAAATCCCGTTTTATGTAGCGATCCATACACTACAAGGGTCAGTTAAGTCGAAGATTCCTTAAAGAGAGGTTCAAGGGGGAAATCGAAGTCCAGACCTTTTGACCTAAAGCAACACTGTATTCCCTCACTTACCTGCTACTACTGAGGCAAGACCCTTGTGAGTTATATTTCTTATTAATATCAGGACAATTTAAATATAATAAAAGTCGAAAAATCTGTTGTTATTGTAATGTGACATTAATAACAAATACATTGTCAATAATATACTAGCCAAAGTATATCATCTTTAATTTGTAGTGCAGTTAGTCTTTTATTTGACTTTTTATTTACAATACTTACTAATATATAAGGAATGACTGCTACGAGAGGGTGGAATTGTAGGGGCCTCTGATATCACTGGTTAAGATCACCCACAGAATAACGAACCAAAACTCGAAATAACAATCATAAACAAGAGGGACTGAGGACAAACACCGAAATTTACATGGTTCAACCGAAGTTCATAACCACAGAGGGGAATATAATAATTTCATTATATCATTAAAAGCTTACAAGAGACGTCTCTTAACTCTAATCACTTTTCAACCTTAATGGTAATATATACAACTCTTGTATATATATATAGAGCCATCACACTAAAGCCTTAGTGTGCTACGGGCCTCAATAGGATTAGGTCCAATCCTAGACCTCATAAATAAACCTGAATCCCTTATGATTGAACGCTTTGCTGAAATGGACTAAGGTTTGGATTCGTTTGTGTTGTTCTCCCTCTGATCTTTGTGGTTTTGGTCTCTTCTTCCTTCTCTTTCCAGTTCCGCTTCTGGTCCTGTTATACTGCGCCTTTTTCTCCAGCTTTTGGTTTGCTCCTTGTCCCTTTTTTTCTTTGTTGCTCCTGGGTCTCCTTTTTCGTGTTGTGTAGTTTGTTAGGTTGTTTTCCTGTTTTGTTGTTGTTTTTGCCCTGTTTTTTCTGTTGCCCCTCCATTGTCTCTTCTCTGTTTGGTTTGCCTGCTCCGTCTCCGTTTTTCGGAGTTGTTTGGGCTTGCTTTGTCGAGGCCCGATATTGTTTTTGGGCTTTACCGATAATTATCAGAAAAAAAAAAAAAAAACCCAAACTTCACACATAATTCAATAGAATTATGGGTTCGAGGAGGCTCTTTACTCTTTGGGGAAAACAACATTCACACTTTGCTTTTTTTGTGGTCCATAATGTACTCCTCATCTTGTGCTTCATTTTTTAACTTTTATTTTTTTCTTTTAACTGGGGCTGGCTAGATTTGCGCTAGCTTTCTCCCTCTATTGTCTCCTTTTTCATATGATTCTTTGTAAAAGAAAGTTAATTAAGGTTCGAGAGAAACAAAATGTAGATAGGTAAATTGGCTGAAGGAAAACGAGAAGGATTTGAAAGTCTTGTTTAATTCTTATTGCTAAAACAAGAAAAGAACAAGAGAGAAATATGGTTCGATTTTAATTCTTACCGCCAGAATAAGGAGAAACAAAGAAACAAACTCAAATTAACCAAAATTAAGGCTCCTGGAAATAAACAACTAATGACTTAATTATAGGCACTCTTTTGCTCTTGTCTGAAATTAAATTCGAAAAAAAATTATATTTTGACTCCAACTCTGGCTATTTCTAATTCAAATTAAGTTTTTGAATAGTCTTATTTTAACTCTAAGTCTAATCATAATTAAGTAAAACCCTACAACCTAGTTAAGCTTTAAAAAACCCCTAATTTTGAAACAACTTCTTCTTTTATGACAGATCGAACAGTCACGGGTAGCCAACCAGCTAGCCTATATGCCTAACAACCATGTTTGGGCTCTCAATCCAAATGCAACTTAGCTTCTCGCATGCCTGGGGCACCTTTCGCTTAGTTGGGCTCACGTTCCCAACTTGGCAGAGTCCTAGCACGCATGACGCGTTGCATGTCGGGCCTTGTGACCCAAGGGGCATCCTACGTCTCCACCCAATGCCTGGAGAGACCAATGCCTCCCAAGACCTGTTGGCTAGCGCATAGCGTTCCCTTGAGAGATGCCTATGTTTCCCTTGTGTCCCTCTTGGCCCATTCTGATACGAACCATATCGATTTAAGACTATCAACCAACTAAATCAATCCCAAAATGAAGCAATCACACAACCGACCACTCAATTAACCAAATCTGTAAAGTATATTGCAGTAGGTAGAAGAAGGTAGGAGAAGAAAGAGACTAAGCCATAGGGAAGGGAGAGATTGAGAGAGAGAGAGCTCAATATTCATAATCCACACTCCACATCTACAGTAAAGGTACATAGACGTAATATATTTATTAATATCTAAATTACCCTGACTTACTCCTCTTTCAGTTGCCCCAGTGGAGACGTTGCTCAACCCCCACGCTGGGGGTCTAGAGTACAAGAGATATTATCCCCCTTCCCCCTTTGTATTGATTAAAAAAAAAAAAAAAATGCCCTCACTTAATTACTATATTTTAGACTGTATTACATTCCTCAGCCCTACATACTTTTGCCCAAATTTTGGTATTTATTTGAATCGGAAACAATATGAGGAAGATTTATACTTTATTTTACAGTATCGTATTCTTAATTACCAAATTCTAGAGCGACAAAAGAAAAAAATAACATTATATTAAATGCTCACTATAGAATACAAATTACATGATAAACAATGTATTGACATTATAGTGAAATTTTCAACTCTTTAAATTAGGCCTAATAAATTATATTAATTTAACATTCATGAAGAAAAAAGGGCATTCAATTTGATAAAAGATCTCAAATATAGTTTTTAAAAATTATTATGATCCCTGTAAATTTGTTAACAAATTTCTTAAAAGGCAAAATAAAAGAATAAGAAGAAACCTGAAAAACAGGCCGAAAGTATGTAATACTGCTATTAAAGAACTTTTGGATTCCGTTCATATTTTTAACATTATTGCTATTGGTTGCTTTTAGACATTTCTTTGGCCCTCACAAAGCATACGTATGGATACAAAAATTACTTGAGGGATAAATTGCTGAAAGTTACATTGCAGAAGAATATTTCACTTTTTGCTCAAGATATTTTGATGGGGTAGAAACTGTGTTTAATCATCCATGAAGGAATGATGATGGGATCCTCGATGTGGACAAGTAGTTATTTAATACTGCTTCTTGTTAGTTGAAAAGGTTGAAGTAGTTACTCAGGATGATAAAAAGCTTGAAAATGGAAAAATAGTTTTTTTTTTTTTATATATATATATATATATATATGTTAATATAATTAGCAAGTAGTGTAGGTTAGTTTCCCATGAGTGCTTTTTCTTTTGTCTAATAAACACAATCGAGATCGAGGTTACATTCAGTTCATTTTGAAGCTCCCCAAGTTAATAGAATTTAGGCTTGAATTAAGATCGGTTGGCTCAATTGAGATTAAAACCAACTCAATGAATTTACAGCCAAGCTCAACTAGATTACACTCAGTTGGAATCGAGGTTTTACTTACTTGGGGCCAATTGTTATGCCAAGATGTGAAAATTAACTTTTTTTTGGAAGTATTTTTGTAAAAAAATACTTTTAATAGAAGTATTTTTATTTAAAAACGAAAATTATTTTTTGCTTCTTTTGTTCCAAAGGAGAAACGCTACAGCCTTGCTTAGAAATAAAAAACAGTTTTTTTTTTTTTTTTTTTTTTCCCAATTTCTATTTTTTTCCTTTCATATATAGCCTTCCTTTTATATTTTCCATCGTGTTTAAGAATAGAAAACCGTTACAAATTTTCTAACGTAGAAAACTAGAAAATGAGTTTAAATGATCCCGTTTTCCAATTTTTTAAAAGTTAAAAATTATAAATATAAATAATACCCATAAATAAGATAATCCCATAATTCGATCCAAAAATGACCAATTCGAGTATATATCCAATCAAAAAATATATATATATATATAACATTTTTAAATACAAAATTTTTAAGCGCAGATTGTCTACTCCCAATGTTGGGTGGGTATGGCGTGAGGTAAAGAGAAATAAACAGGTGGAGGGAAGAAAGAGAGAGACAAAGGTGGAGTGGAAAAAAGACAGAATAAATTATAACTATTATAAAATTAGAGAGATATTATATTCTATAGGAAGAAAATAAAAAATCAAACCCAAATACACTCAAAATAAAATTACAAATATTTTATATCAGAACGAGAAAATTTTATTAAATTTTTTCTCCTTTTCCTCTCGGCTCTCTTTCTTTGTTTCTTGTATTTTTTGTTGTTAATTTACTGGGTGAAGAGCCCACCCATATTTATACAAAGAATCAAAAGAGAATGAGTCATCCCATGTGGTGCTCATCAAGTAACAAGTGTCACAATTTTATAAATACCCATTTATATATATATATATATATATATATTTATATATTTGTAAATAAATATTTTATATAATTTCTAATGTTCTATGATATTTAATAATATCTAAACTCGACTCTAAAATTTGTACCCGAAAAATATCCAATATTTACAACAATAACGAATAAAAGAAAACGTGAATAAACTGTGAAAAATATAGAGGTGAAAAATTTTACGAAACAGTTTTCAATAATTTTCAAAAGTCCAATACCTCCAATTCGAAAACAAGGCTCTTAGACAACTTTTTTTTTTTAATTTTCTAGTTTTCTTAAAAAATTTTATGAAGGAATTGAAACATTCTCTGTCAATTTTTTTAACTCATATTTCTATTTATCCATAACAAATATTCTTAAATCCTAAAAAAATACTTTTCTCAAAAAAAAAAAAAAAAATACTTTCTTTTCACCCAGATGTAGCATCAAAATTCACCCAGTTAACATTTAATTATATCTAGTAGGTGTCAACGAGTTGAGTCGGGCCAAACACTCCCTTTTCTTCAATAAGTAGCAACAAAGTCGCAACATAAAATAAGATAAGTCGTACAAGCAAGACTTGAGTCAATCGTATAAAGGACCGTGATCAAAAGAGACAAAAATAGTACAATAACCCATTCTGAGAAAATAGGAATACAATAAAAACAGGCGGCATCAACATGCATTAGATGGCTAGACCACCACCGGAAAAGACTCAGATTGAACCAACTATAAGGAAGGAACAAGCCAAAAGACAGAAAAATAGGTCGGTCAAGCCCCTAATCCATAAATGCAATCTATTCAATCAAAACCGATTCAGCTCGATAAATCGTAACGAATTCGAGGTCTAGCGGAGTGTTAGCCGAGCTTTTAGAACTTCGTTCCAACTTGGTTCAGTAAGATTCTAATATGCTTAAAATTCAACTCGAATCGACTAGTTAATCTAATTGAGCAAGCTCATTGTAAATTCAAGCTCACTATCAAGCCAAGCTGCTGCAGCTATTGACGAGTAATCATGGATCCATTATAGTTATCGAGCTAATACCAAGCAATAAACAAGGTCTTGACAAGCTCTTGACAATCCTTAAAACAAATTGTTTCAAAAATTTAACAAGCTGATGACCGCTCAAACTCAACTTGTGTATTTATCGAGCTCCCAAACCAAACATTAACAAGTCTTTATTAGTTTCAAACACGAGTAGTCCACCAGATGTTTGTTTTGTTTGCACCTTGATATTCTAGCAAGACCCACAGATGCGAAAATGGAAAGAAAACGCAGAGAAAAAGAAACATGACAGATATTCTAGAAACAAGTAGGGAAGACTTCTTTTTAGGTAAAGCCAGTTGGGGGTTCGGGGATTTAACGTAAGACCTTTTCTCCTAGAGCCTCAATTTTAATAGTATTTTAACCGATAGCCCAAAAAAACTCATCATCCGAGGAAAAAGACACGATAAAAAAAGGAAAACACACATCCCGGAAAAAGACAGATAAAAGGGATTTTGGAGAGGGGAACACGGGGCCTCAGGGGCAAAGAGAGTAATCTATGTACCATGAACAAAGCCAGACAAAGCGGGGGGGACCCAAAATTAGACCCATAATTAGATCGGGATTTCGGAACCTCGGGCAATAAGGTGTCTTCTTTTCATTGCTGTAGGGCATTGAAATATTAGTTTCAACAGCAAAAAGCAAAAGTAAAAAAAGCAATCAGTGAACAAGATTTCATCAAGGAAAAAGAGATTCAGCATGCTGAGCTGGGATGAGCCAACATCAGATGTACAGAAAGCAGCACCAAAAATTATAGTTACTTCGACTCTTTATTTTGTCCCAGAATTGCACGTATCTGTTAGGAGTACCTAATCGTTGGTATGGCCCGATATTTCAAATCTAAAGAAAAAAACCGAAATCGTGTCAAATAGCCAATGATACGATATTATCTTGATCTATTTCCTGGTTGTCATATGTTTTATGATTAGTTAGCAGGCTGCTAGAGTTTTCTTTTTTTTTTTTTTCTTTTTTAAGTTAGGATATTTTCAGCTTACAATAACAAGAAACCCAGCACCTCAAAGGCCTCCTGTCAAGGCAGGGTCTAGGGAGGGCGACATGTACGCAAATTATCCAGGTACTACCTTATAAAGAGATTGTTACCGAAGGCTCTACCACCCTAGCAAAAGAGGAAACTTTCAGCTTATTACTTGCAAATATCTAGATATTTTACGGCTTACTTAAGCTAAGTAGCTGTTTGGACTAACACTTCAAACCTTACCTCATGATTCCACCACGCTCATTCTCGGTATCCGTCTCAAGAACAGATCTTGCAGGATGACATAGCTTCATTGTACGTTTTAGTACATTAATATTACTATCAGAGCTTCTACTCGTTTCTAATAAAGTGAACAAAGATCTGCCAAAGCGAATCCTAGAATGACCATATATATGCAGCTTTACCTCTATCATTGGTTATTTCTAAGAGTTGAGCTCGTGTGACTCTCAGTTCAAAATAAAAGAACGTGTACCAATTGCATCAAGGGCCATCCTATAATCAAACTCAACCCTGCCGAAAATGAGCTGCTCTCTATCATCTCTTTTGTGCTCTACAAGAGCTCCAAGCCTTTGACCAACGACAAGACAACCACAACAACAAACTCAATGCCTCAAAGAGCTCCCCCAAAAGCAGGGTCTGAAGAGGGTAAGATTTATGCAGCCTTAGCCATATATGGTGCTATCCTGAAGAGTGGTTATTTCCGAAGGGCCTTTAAGTCAAATAAAGCAATACCAGACATGCAAGTAACAATAAAGCAACAACTATAGCAAACACATAAGCCTAGGGGCGCTGTGAACTAGCATTGTTGTGCTCCTCTCTTCCAACAGCTGTCAGCCACACGCCTTGACCAATGAGAAGAAATGATCATTGATGCATCGTGTGAGTAACATTCAAAGAGAAACGATCATAGAAAGCACTTCTTTTCTATAACTGATATCTCACCTAAACATCCACATTAGATGATGGCACAACGAAACTCCTGACCTCATAATGTTGATGGTTCCTCAGACATGGCAAACAAAGCTTTAACCGAGCCACTCTTCATTTTCATGACAAGAATCTCTAACGATGCGACTCTCGATAGGCTCCTATTCTCCAAAGCCTCAACATCAGATGTTCGGGATGCTATGGTTGCTAGTTAACTCCCTTGTAGTGAAGGAAAACCCATCTGATCGTGCCTCTGAGTGCCTTGTTTGAGAATGAAAGTCAGGAGCTTCATCATCTTTAGCTTCCCATCATCTATCATATTAGTAAATCTAAAAAGACGAAATCTAACCTTTGATGACCACCTAAACTTTTTAAGCAAAAAGGGCATCCACCACCAACCCCTCCCCCTCCTGCTTCCTCCTATCACGGAAGAGTTTGGGGGAAATAAGATGTACGTAGCCTTATCCCTAGAGGCTGTTTTGAGGGGCATCCACCACTCTTCCAACTTCGCTAAAAGATCCCTAAGCCACCAGTTGTACGTTTATTCTGGTAATCAATCCCCAAAAATCGTGAAATTTCCATTTTAATGTCACTCATGGTCTCCCTACCTATCAGTCTCCGTACACAATCAACAGCACAGTTTAGAAGAAAACTCAGGCCATAAATCAGACTTTCGCAGGCAGACACAACCTGTGCAAAATCAGAGCTAAAAAAAAAACACCCGCATTACAAAATGACCAAACTAAAGCCATAGCAAAGGAAATCCGATCCAATGCTAGAAACTGTGCGCAAAGAAACCCAGCCCACAGCACAATGAAAAAAGCCTCCCTTCTTATGAAGACCAGTGCACAGGTGAACGGTTCAACACTACTCCTAACATAGGGGGAATGCCCGGGGAGGAAACGGAAAGAGGCAGAGAGAGAAATAGAACTGAGATATGGAGGAGTCTAACCTGAAACTGGATGATTTCTGCTTGCCTGTGACAGGAGCTCCGGAGCATCTGGCCACATACAAAATCCGAGCCTCGAAAAACAACAGTGACCAGATGAAAGTACAGCCCTCAATGACAAGGGCAACGGATCATCACTTGAGGATGTCAGAAAGAAACGGGGGCCTCAGACTACACTCGTTAATGCACAGCCTCTGTGTTAGAAGAGCTCTCTCTCCCCTTCTCTCTTATGATTATGAGGTGCGCTGGAGTTTCAACGCTATGATGGAGGTTGGGTAATAGATGATGACTCACATATGCTCACATATGGCAATCATGGCAAGACTCTCTCTCTCTCTCATGTCCATTTTCTCCCTGATTCACCGGTAATCAAACTATTACAATAGAAAACGCATAGACTGCAAGTTCCATCCAAAATGAAGGATTACTAATACTGATCCCAATCCAAAGTGACATCACTATAAAACCTCGACTCTTAGAGGAGCTTGACACATTCAAGTCTTGATGCATGAAATACCACTCCTAACGCTCCCAAGGATAGTGATAAATTAGAGGTATCTCAAGTAAAAACCAAAATTTTCCACAAAATACCGGGCATACAGCCAAACAAGTAGGCCTAAGTACCATTTTCAGTATCATGTAAGTTTCGTAACCATATATTTTGGCCTCGTGGTTTTGGGAGGTACTCAAGTTTTCCTCACCATTGTCCTTCCACCGCCACCTAAAAGACAAAACTATGCAATTCGCATAATATTTCCAAACTAATTATGCTTGAAATCTTCGCATATTCTTGCTTTTCCTAGTTCACTCATAATCTGACCTCTTAAATGATTTTCCTACAGTGACGCATCTCTTCCCAGTACAAGTTTCCCCATGTAGCTAAATGCTACACAAATCAAGATTGCTGAACGTTCATCAAGTGAAAGCAAGAATAAGAATTGGTATCCAGTATATTCTCCTGACTGGTAGTCACCAGTTATTCCGAACCAGCATAGCATTTTTATATTCTTGTCCTTTGAGAACCAATCCGAAGAAAAATGACCCTTTTATCTCGAACAACCTTCATTATAAGTACATGACCACCATCACATTGACTTTAGCACCTTTTGCAACGGCCCGGTCTTTTTATTTTTAATCGAAAAAAAGTAATATTAAAAGAGAGAGAGAATATACAAAGAGTTAAGGACAAGATGTCCTTGGAATTACAAAAAAAAAAAAAAAAAAAGAAAGAAAAAACCATAAACTAGTAAGATAAAGCCCTCCAGTTCCTTTGCAAATCTACTAAAGCTATGTTAATGAAACCTCAAAGTTCTTTGTCCAAAGAACTCCTAAAAAGACCACCTTTTCCCATAAGAAATCAACTGGA
Organism: Simmondsia chinensis; assembly: GCA_018398585.1. Taxonomy (NCBI): domain Eukaryota; kingdom Viridiplantae; phylum Streptophyta; class Magnoliopsida; order Caryophyllales; family Simmondsiaceae; genus Simmondsia; species Simmondsia chinensis. The sequence continues at coordinate 22,615,611 of JAGTTD010000017.1, read as the reverse complement.
GTATGCTGATCTATAAAAATCCTAGCATTTCTTTCAAGCCAAATAAACCAGAGAATTGCAATCTTAGTTGTGGAGAATAACTTTGAAACGTCTTTCGTCTTTCGTAAGCCATGGAACTTTGAGACAAGGAAGCCCTCAATAGATCTTGAGCTAACCCACATCTGGACGAAAGTAGACAATAGCTTTCACCACAAATCCCAAGCCACATCACAATTCCTTGCTACATAGTCAAAAACACGAATTCTTCCTAGAAGAACCTCATATGCAAATTCAGAACCTCCTTGGTAACTTTTCCAGCTATGTGATGGGTATACAGGGAATAAATTTCCAAGATTCCTACCATTCTCCAATTCAACCGTCATTTTTACCTTAGAAGGATGAAATCCAGATAATGAAAGACACCAGTATCAACCTCTTCCCGACCAATTTTTTTTCCTTCTGCTTCTATTATTCCATTAATTAGCAGTCACTTGAACTCACCTCATCCAAAGCATATATGTACCAGTGTGTCATGATTCTATCAATATATGATCGGTTAGATGTATAACCGATCAATCGGATCAGCCTACTAAGAGTTTCTATTGGTATCTGATTGATCAGATACCTACTTGATCGATCGGATTGACGCTCTAGGGGGGAAAAGCCGTTTTTACCAAATTTTTTATATTTTCCATATTTTTTCATTCTTTTCCAGTATTTTGTCTTATAATCTATATAAATAGGGATTATTGCTTCATTGTAATTCATTCTTCACTTAATTAATGAAATTTCTATCTTTGATATTTAATTCAAACTTTCTATTTCTCCCTACAATTTCCCTCCTCCTACTTTCTACCTCCTTCCCTAATATTAATTCTCCCCTTAATTCTTCCTTTTCTTTCTCAATTTCTTCTCTTTTCATGATTGATATATGAAGTTTTCGTCTAATTACTACATTGGGTCATAATAGCTGGTATTAGAGCCATAACACAATGACTCAGCATCTAAATTAGATTGTAGAAATTATTGCTATTTATTCGACATCCAAATGCACTAGCGAACCACCAGAAACTATCAATGGTAAAACAAGTTGCAATATAGAGCAAGCAAGGTACAAAGTAAGCAAGTTCACAAATTCATTTATAACAATAATCATCAAAACAATTAACAAGCAACTAACAAAGTAAGCAGGTCCAATTGCCGTTTTATTTTAGTATAACAGTGATCATCAAAGTCACTCGTGCCTTTATGATCATAAAATCATCATAATGATGGCAAAAACATATAATGTAAGCAAGGTACAGTAAATAATTTTCCAAGGAAATGGTAGGCCAATGCTAACCCAGTAACAATAACAATAACAATTAACAGACAATTTGATATATATAGTTGAAAGTCACCTGCATCATTGCTTGCCATAGTGCTCCAAATACCACTTATACGTATCCACAAGCCCATCCTTCAATGAAATCTTCGGCTCCCACCCCATTTCCCGCAATTTCGAGCTATCCATGAGCTTTCTTGGTGTCCCATCTGGCTTACTCTTATCCCAAACAAGCTCCCCTTCAAACCCCACAACTTCCTTCACCAACTCAGCTAACTGCTTAATGGTCACCTCCTTCCCACTCCCCACATTCAAATGGCTCAATCCACTATACTTGTCCATCAAAAACACACACGCATCTGCCAGATCATCGACGTGCAAGAATTCCCTCAATGGCGACCCTGTCCCCCACACCACCACCTCCTTATCCCCCCTCACCTTCGCCTCATGGAACCGCCGCATCAATGCTGGCAAAACATGAGAATTCTCTGGGTGAAAGTTATCATTAGGCCCGTATAAATTAGTGGGCATCCCAGAAATCGCATCCCAGTTGTGCTGAATCCTATAAGCCTGACACATCTTAATGCCAGAAATCTTGGCTATGGCGTACCACTCATTAGTGGGCTCCAATGGGCCAGTCAATAAAGCCGATTCAGGGATTGGTTGAGGGGCAAATTTGGGATAAATACAAGAGGAGCCCAAGAAGAGAAGCTTCTGGACTCCATGGGTAAAGGAGGAGTGAATAACATTGGTTTGGATCTGAAGATTGATGGTAATGAAATCGGCAGGGTAAGTGTTGTTAGCGTGGATACCGCCGACCTTGGCAGCAGCGAGGATCACAAATTTGGGCTTCTCTGCGGCGAAGAATGCATCAACAGCGGATTGGACAGTGAGGTCGAGCTCAGAGTGGGTTCGGAGAAGAAGGTTCGTGAATCCAAGGGATTGAAGCTTACGAACTATGGCAGATCCAACGAGTCCACGGTGGCCGGCAATGAAGATTTTTGCAGATCTGTCACTGAGGAATGAACCTAAAGAAATGTAAAACAAGGACACATACTATTAGGCAAAATACCACAAGTATTGGTTTCAATTTTAGACACCAAAACCAAATATGAACGGGAAATGAGAAGAAAAAGGAGAAAGATAAACAAAGGCATCAAGATTCCCGTGGAAAACCCTCAAATGAGTAAAAAACCACAAGCGAAAAGATGAAAGCTTCACCAAATATGGAATAGAGGATTAAAAGCTCTTCTGTATGTGTGTCTCCTTCTATTTTTGGGAAAAAGTTCCACAAATATATATATAGAAGACAAAAGATAGAACCTTAGGAACACGGGTATAACGATCCGACCCGACAAATAGGGCCCGGTCCTTTCGCTCCACCACAGACCTCCCTTTGGAATTCCAGACTAAAAATTTGAGACACAATATAACATATATGACGATCAACTTGCATTGCAGATCCCAACACTTTCTGAATCACAACGGATTTCAACATTCAAATTCAGGATCGTGCAATTTTGAGACATGGATTTCGTAATTTCTAGCATTGAAGCATAATTCTGGATCTGAATGATGCCAGAATCAAGATTTCAAACAGTGACAGTAGGAGGAGCAAAAAAGAGAGAACTGAAATTACCAGTGGTGTGGTCTTGCATTGTAGGAGAATGAAGCTATTGTACGGAGAAGTGCGGTTGACAAGCCGCTCAACTGCCACAGAAGGAAAAGAACTGAGACCAAGATGTTAAGTAACTAACTTTCTCAAAAGTTTAAGCGAATGGGGAAGACCCATGAATGGTTTTATACTCTAATATGCCCCCTTACGCGAATGCTCATTGAGCTTCAAGCATAAATAATACACCAGCCCGTACCTTGTGCTTGAAGTAGATTAATATTTACAGTAGGGGCTCTTAGGATTTGAACTCATCATCTATTGGTTAACAATGCTCAGATACCATGTCAAGGAACCAACTTTCCCTAAAGCTTAAGCTGCTGGATGAAGGCCATTAATGATTTTATACTCTGATATGCTACTTCACGCAAATGCCCATTGGGTTTGAAGCGTGAATAATACACAGGTCCGTCCATACCTTGCACTTGAAATAGAATAATATTTAAAATGGGGTTGTTAGAATTCGAATTCTTGACTTATCGGTTAACAAAGCTCTGATACCATGTCCATAAACCAACTTTCCCTAACCCCTAAACCGATGTAAAGGCCTAAAAATGGTTTTATATCTCAATATGCGCCTTCACGCGAATGCCATTACATTTGAAGCGTGAATAATCCATAGGCTGACCCATACCTTGTGCTTGAAATAGACTAGCATTTAGAGTCAGGGCTATTAGGATTCAAGCATAATGTTTAACAAGGTTTTGATACCATGTCAAGGAACTAACTTTCCCAAACGCTTAAGCTGATGGGTAAAGGCATGATTTTATACTCTAATACATCCTATCACGCGAATGTCCAATGGGTGCTAAGCGTGAATAATGCACATGCTCATCCATACCCTCACACTTGAAATATTTAGGATTGTTAGAATTCAAATTAATGACCTATCGGCTAACAAAGCTCTGTGGAGCCAACTTTCCCAAACGGCCTAAGCTGATGGGTGAAGACTCGGGAATAATTTTATACTATAACACGAGAATGTCACTAGTTAGATTCATTTTTACTTTACTACTAGATCTAGGTCTAACACACATAACAGACAGGAAGAAAAATAAGAGAAAAGAAACGTACAAGAAAGAGGGAGATCGGCGGCGCGGTGGGCGACAGGAGGCAGTGGGGACGGCGGTGCTGTTCTGGGGGCGTCGGCGTCGGCGTCGGCGTCGGCGTCGGCGTCGGGCAGAGTGTGGGGAGAAGAGAGAGAGAGAAAAAAGGGGAGAGGAGAGGAAGGTGACTATGTCTTTTAGCGCCCACCCCTGCCAAAAAAAATGAGGGGTAAATTGCACTAATACTACCTTCAGATTAAAATTGTTATTGTTCGAACGAGATTATAAATTTTAAGATAATTTTATAATTTTTATTATTTATAAATTATATTATTATTTTAAGAATAATAATTTTTATTTTTATAATAATAAAGTCTATAGATTAAAATATTAATCTAATATGACACTTAATGTAAAAAGAAAAGAAAAAAATCTAACATGACACTTTGAATTAAAAATGGCAATGGAGCAAGGCGGGTATGGGGGTGCCTCCTTTATACTAGTACCCATCACCCAAAAATATACTCATATCTGCCAGTCATATGTGTATAAAGTGGATACCAATACATGCTCCGCCAAGTACAAACCCATACTTATACTCGCCCTATTACCCACCTGTATCTATTACTCATCCCGTACTCTCCCTAATATGGGTAAAAAATGATTATCTATATCTGCTCATATTAATTATTTAATATTATTTTTAAAAATATAATTATATTTTTTATAACATTAATAAATAATTCAAGTAATTGAATTTAAGAATGTATTTTTTTAATATGAAAGTTAACTAGTTACAAAAAGGAGCGTGTATGGTGAGTATAAAGCAGGGCGGGTCCAACACTAGCCCTGTACCTGCTCCAAACTGTGACGAGTACAGGACGGATATAGTAATGGATTTTACCCTCCCGTTGTCATCCTACTTTAGATTAGAGGTGGTCAGTGGGCCGGGTGGGGTTCCGGGGCCGGCCTGGTCCCGCCTAGGCTTGGGCTTGGGGCCTCCCAACCCATTTTATGACAATTTGGGGGATTATTTGAACATTTTAACTTATTTTATTATTTATTTTGTATTTATATTATTATAATTATATATTTTTAATAAGTTATAATACTTTAATTATATATATCCTTAAAAATAGGGACCCATCCCGGCCCGGTGTGGCCTGGGCCCAAACCTGGCCCAGCTCGACACGTGGCCACCTCTAACATGACACTCACTCACCTCTGGCCCTCACTGCATGCACTTTGCATCTGGCTATGGACGCCCCACGACCCACTATCACCAATTATGACCCGCAAATGTATAGTGTTATGTTATATTTGTATTTGTTTTATGTGAGAGATCTTAGAAATAGAATCAATCTAAATACAACTTGTTCATTACATAGGTTAGGAACTCTCAGTTCTTACCTAATTTAATTATTAAATCGATAATACGTTGGTTATCCATTTCATTATATTATTGAATTTTCTCACTAGGTTTAATTTATCAACTTATCAATATGTCAATAAAACACCTTATGTTTAATATTGGCAATAAATACGTAAAATATTTATAATTATTAAAATAAATTATCAAATTAACATTAAAAAAAATGAACATACCCAGTGCCTCAAGGGCTCCCGCCTATGCAGGGTCTATGGGGGGATGTACGTAGCCTTCCCCCTTCAGGGTGTTAACCTGAAGAGAGGTTGTTTCCGAGTGCCCCCAACCTGAGGGTAAGGACTTCGCAGAAGGTCACCCATCCTGATACTACTCTCGTCCAAACACGCTTAACTTCGGAGTTCTAATGGGATCCAGTGACGGCTTGTTGGTGCTCTCTTTGGTATCAAATTAACATTACTAAATATAATTTAAATTACAAGAATTAATCTAAAAAGAACTTAACTATATTGTTAATATACCAAAAAATAACTCAACTCTATTTTCTAACCAAAAATAACCCAACTCTCACTTTTTTACAAAAAATAATATAACTCTATTTTCTAACCAAAAAATAGCTCAACTCTACCTTTTCTACCAAAAAATAACACAACTCTAACTTTTGTTAAAAAAATATTCAAACTCTAAAATTAGTTTTAAAAAATACTGAATTGATGGCAAATGACATGTGGTATGACACTCTGACAATATATTTTTCTTCTATGTATTTTGGTTTGGCTTGATTTATAATCCCACCTAACCAAACTAAAAATACGTTTTTTTCCGATAATTGAGTATAACTCCACAAAAAAGCAATATTCCAAGGTAAAAAATAAGCAAAACAATCTAGGAATACAACCAGAGAACTAGAGCTGTAAATGAGCGGAGCCGAACCACAGCTTGCTTGGCTCGGCTGGCTCGTTAACTAAACGAGACCAGCTCGGTATCGGTATTTTTTAGGCTTGATTATTTGTGAACTAGCTCATTGAGTTTTGTTGGCTCATTACGCTCATTTACCAGGCTCCTTAAGCTCATTTATTAGACTTGTTAAACTCATTTATAATTATTGTTACTTGAAATAAAATAAATTATGTATGAAAATTGAAAATAAAAAAATATACATGTAACTCAATTCCGTAATGTAAACATGCGAGCCAAAATAGAGCCAGCTCATGAGTCCATAAACGAGCCGGCTCGTGAGTCTTTCAAGCCGAGTCGGCCTTGGTTCAATTTGTCTCATTTATTTAAACAAGCTGCTCTTAAACGAGTCAAGCAGGCTCTCAAGTTGGTTTAGACAAACCAAAGCCGAGCCCTTAACATGTGAGTCAAACTGGCTCAAAAGCCAGCTTGGCTCAATTGCGGCCTGATGTGCCTTATATTTTCATATTTTATTCTTCATTCCCGCAATATATTTGGCTTTTACATGTTTGTTTTGTTGTAATCTAGGTACAGTTTAACTTAGAGTGCAATGGAGCAAACAAAGGTTGAAAAGTGGCAAAATCAAGCACTATCGAGGCATAATTGAAGACTACTTTGAGAAACCCGACCACGTGTGGAAAAGAATGACCAACTGGGTTGTAATTCGGTAACTTAAATAGATTTCATGGATAGTTAATATATATATTTTTTATTATATTACATTATATATATATATATAAACATATATATATAAAAGAAGGGGAGGACGACGCACAACACGCGGTTCTGAAACTCCGAAGCGCAGGTGGTCGGATTACTGGGGGAATCAAAGTAAGGATCAACGTCAACATCAATAGAGGGAGTCTTCAAATCCTTAGTTTTATCATCATTGTTTTCTTTCTTGGATTTCATAATGTTTATAACTCCTATGGAGGAGTAGACTTTTAGTTTAGGGATGAAGGATGGGTAGCCGTCCGTATTCCAGATTTATATTTTATTATAAACAATGGGTTTGTTATGTTATATACGCACCCCTGTGGGGAATTTATGATCCTTGTTTGGTTTTCTTTGTGTGAGCTTGTAGCCATGTTAAGATTTTCAAATTATTAGCGTTAATCTACGAGCTTGCAGCCTAGACCATAACATAACTAGCTTTCATGCGTGGCTAGGGTTGAGGTTGTACCCAACCCTAAACACAATCTTTATAAAAACTAATATTTGGTTAGGAGTGATAACGGAATTAAGTAGTACTAATGAGATAACCTATGCTACATGTAGGGATGATATGATAGGTTACGCCTTTAGACTAGTTTATTACCCTAAGCCCTAATTTAAATACTAACCCAGGCTTAGTGCTTGCAGCCTAAGCCTCCTAAACCATTGTCATAGTAGAATATAATGACGGGATACGAATAATACTACTTTGAATTCATTCCCTGAACTAACCTCAAGTGAATTGATACTTTTAATTTATTGTTAGTTTTGCTATTTTAGTTAACAAATTATTTGAACCAACAAAACTCGATTTCAACCGCTCGTTAATAACAAAATCCAACTTAACTCCGATTCTCTGCGGATACGACCCGTATACCCGATTTAGCTACGACTATCTCGTACGCTTGCGAGTAAACGGTTTTAAAACACACTTTAAAATCACATCGAGTTTTTGGCGCCGTTACCGGGGAATCGGTTTGCTAAGTTGGAATTTAGGATTAACGGACTTTATTTTGTTTGCTTTTTATTTATTGCTTTGAGTTATTTTTCACAGTTATTTTTCTTTTGCTTGAGTCATTAGTCGAGGTGAGCGTGGATCTATCCCAACTTCAATATTGCATGCACGGTAGACATTCGCTCGATCCTGAATTGTTACCTTACATCTCCGAAATCAAGTGGACTTTGTCTACCGTGAGGCGATTAGAAGCGAGAGAGAGTACACAATGAACCATGGCTAATAACGAACCGCGTACGATTGGGGATCACTTCATCCCCCAAACGTACGTTGCGCCCGCCGGAGTTGGATTACCAGCTGTGGGTAACGCCAACTTTGAACTTAAACCTGGGATTATCAACATGCTTCCCACATTTTATGGGAAGCCAAATGAGAGCCCATACGAGCACCTTGACGCATTCCTCGAAATATGCGAAACCTGTCATTATCAAGGTGTCTCGAACGATGCGATTAGACTACGTCTTTTTCCGTTCTCGTTAAAAGACGTGGCTAAGAGGTGGTTTCAGTCCCTACCCAGGGGTGAAATCACCACTTGGAATGACCCTCAACAGCGGTTCCTGGTCAAGTTTTTCCCTAAAGCCAGAACGATGGCTATTAGGCGCGCTATAAACAGTTTTGAACAAAAAGACTAGGAGCAGTTTCACGAGTGTTGGGAGAGGTTCAGGGAACTTCTTAGAAGCTGTCCCCACCATGGGTCACCCAAGTGGGCTTTTGTCCAAAACTTCTACGATGGTCTTAGTGCGTCAAACAAGCAAATAGTAAATGCTTCATGCAGGGGAGCATTTAACCAGCAAGGCGAGGACGAGGCCTGGACACTTTTCGAGCGCCTCAATGAACATTCCCTCCACCAAGCCTCTTCTGCAAGGGTGGTTAGGGGAAACACGAGTGGTGTCTACGAGGTAGCACTCCAAGATGATATTAATTTAAGACTAGATGCACTTAATAGAAAGATAGATAGGATGATGAGTTTAAATGCAAATCCCATTAATGTGCATCCAATTAATGCAGCCGAATCATCATCTGAGGGTATTACTCCGTGCAGTATTTGTTCAGGAGAGGATCATTCTATTTTTGAGTGTTTATATGCCTCACAGTTTCCCGTGTATGTGCAGGACGCGGCTTATGCAGCGCAGGAGTACTCGAGGAACAACAATCCGTACTCGCAGACCTATAATCCATGGTGGCGCAACCATCCCAATTTCTCATGGAAGTAGAACACAAATCAAAACCCAACCATGAGACAACCAGCGCCAGGATTTGCAGGTGAGGCACACCCTCCTGGTTTCCATGGAGGGAAAAGGTATGGCTCTTCTTCTCATCCTTTAGTTCCTAATGCTAATCCACCCCAACCTCCGAGCTACATTTCTCAGTTTGAGGAACGTATGCTCCGCTTTATTAAGGAAAACCAACAGTTGGTCCACTCTCATTCACAGTCGATTTCTAAGTTAGAGAACCAATTAGGACAGTTAGCTCAGGCCATGAACAGGAGAGAGGAAGGGAGGTTACCCTCCCAACCTCTCGCTAACCCCAGGGGAGCAACTAATCCTGACCTTAGCCAGGTCACTCATGAGCAGGCTAAGGTTGTCTTAGTCATGGGTGAGGATGATTTGAGAGAAGTAGAGATAGAAGTTGAGCGGGAGGATGGGACTCTGAACCCCATTGCTGATAAGGATGGAGTGCCCACACCTTTACTGGGCTCATCTCCCGAACCAATTGTTCCTTTTCGTACGGCCCTGCTAGGATCGAAAGGGAAAGATGACCCGAAGAGAGATGAGTTACTGAATTTGTTTAAGGACGTCAAGATTAACCTGCCACTGATTGACACCATTAAACACGCCCCCATGTATGCCAAATTTCTTAAGGACCTATGTGCTAAAAAGAAGAGAGCGCAAGCTCATGTCCCTAGGAAGGTCCAACTCACTGAAAAAGTGAGCAGCATCTTAATGTCAGGCATCCCACCTAAGTGTAGAGATCCAGGAGCCTTCACAGTCCCGTGCGTCATAGGAGAGAGCTATACAAGTCGGGCTCTTTTCGATTTAGGGGCAAGCGTGAACCTCATCCCATACTCAATTTTTCAAGAATTGGGGATGGGGGATCTCAAACCAACTAGTGTTACCCTACAGCTGGCGGATAGATCATAGCGTTTACCTAGAGGTATGTTGGAAGATGTTCTTGTCAAAGTTGATAAGTTTATCTTCCCCGTCGACTTTATTGTATTAGACATGGACCCTACTCCTCATCAGAGGAACCACACCCCTGTCATTTTAGGGCGACCGCTCTTGGCAACGGCCGATGCTAGCATTCATTGTCGAACTGGGATGTTAGAAGTGTCATTTGGGAATTTTAAGGTTAAACTGAATGTATCAAACGCTGCTAAGTTCCCTGTTAATGAGGATGATCTTGATTGCTTCATGGTTGATGCTCTTGATCCTTTGGTTGAGTCAGTATCTTCTGACTTAATCAAGGAAGACGAACCATCTGATTCGCTCACTTTTGCTGATTTTGATATGAGTATTGATGCTGATAATTTGCTTGACATGCAGGAGCTAATGAGAATTGAGGCTAGGGGTTCGATGTTTGAACCCCTCACTGGCCTACTTAGTGCACCTGCTAAACCATCTATTGAGTGTCTACCGGTGTTGGAGCTCAAACCTCTTCCGACCACCTTGAAATATGCATTTTTAGGACAAGATGACACCCTTCCTGTGATTATCGCGTCTGACCTAACTAAGAGTCAGGAATCTAGGTTGTTAGTTGTCCTACAAAACAACAAACAAGCCATAGGGTGGTCGGTCGCTGATCTGAAAGAAATTAACCCCTCTGTGTGCATGCATAGAATACATTTAGAGGACAATGTTAAGCCTTCTAGGCAAATGCAAAGGAGGCTTAACCCTAACATGAGGGAGGTAGTTAAGAAAGAGGTCATGAAGTTGCTAGATGCGGGTATTATATACCCCATCTCTGATAGTCCCCGGGTTAGTCTGGTTTAGGTAGTCCCTAAGAAGTCAGGAATCACGATCGTTGCAAATGCCCAAGGTGAATTGGTCCCTACGCGAGCCACTATAGGGTGGAGAGTGTGCATCAATTATTGTAAGTTGAACTCTGTAACGCGCAAGGACCATTTCCTCTTACCCTTTTTGGACCAGATCCTAGATAAAGTAGCAGGTCAAGCGTACCATTGTTTCTTGGACGGCTACTCAGGGTATAACCAAGTCCCGGTTCATCCTGAGGACCAAGAGAAAACAACGTTTCTTTGCCCCTTTGGTAAGTTTGCACACCGAAGGATGCCCTTCGGTCCGTGCAACGCACCGGCTACATTCCAGCGGTGTATGATGTCCATTTTTTCGAATATGTTGGACAACTACTTAGAAGTGTTTATGGATGATTTTTCTATGTTTGGATTGTCTTTTGATGAATGCTTATCTCACTTAGATCTCGTTTTGCAGCGCTGCGAGGAGTATAGTTTAGTACTCAGTTGGGAGAAGAGCCATTTTATGGTTCAACAAGGCATAGTTTTAGGACATGTAGTGTCTAAAGAGGGTATTACCGTAGACAACGCCAAGATGCACTTAATTGCCAGCCTCCCTCCACCGACCTCAGTGAAGGAAGTTCGATCTTTCCTTAGCCACGCTGGGTTCTACTGGCGTTTCAACGCCAACTTCAGTAAAATTGCTAAACCGTTGTCAAATTTGCTTGCTAATGATGTACCTTTTGTTTTTGATAATGACTGTTTAATAACGTTTACTAAGTTGAAAACTTTATTCTCTACAGCCCCCATTATTCAACCTCCCAACTACTCATTACCTTTTGGGATTATGTGTAACGCCTTCAATTATGCTATAGGAGCCGTGCTTGGTCAACGGAAGGATCATAAACCGGTCGTTGTTTACTACACTAGTAAATCGTTGGATGAAGCCCAAAAGAATTATACCACCACTGAAAAGTAATTACTAGCTATAGCGCTTCCTTTCTCAAGCAAGGCATTTTTTCTAGGATGATCCGAATTTGTTTAAGGTATGTTCTGATCAGGTAGTACGTCGTTGTGTCCCGGAGAATGAGCATGAGAGTGTATTACGATTTTGTCATAGTTTAGCCTGTGGAGACACTTTGGGGGACGATGTACAGCGGTGGCTTCTTTTGGCCGACTTTTTTCCGGGAAGCTCGTGATTTTTGTAGGGCGTGCGATCACTGTCAACGCTCGGGTGCCCTCACAAAACGTAATGAGATGCCTCAGCACCCCATTTTAGTTTGCGAAATTTTTGATATTTGGGGCATTGATTTCATGGGGCCGTACCCTAATTCACATGGCTGTGTTTATATTTTAGTAGCTGTTGATTATGTTTCGAAATGGGTCGAGGCCATTGCATCTAGGACAAACGACCACAAGGTCGTCATTGAGTTTGTTAAAGATAATATTTTCTCACGTTTCGGTGTTCCTAGGGCAATAATCAGTGATGGGGGGACATACTTCACCCATCGTTCGGTTGAGTCACTTCTCAAAAAGTACTATATCACTCACAAATTAGCTGCCCCATATCACCCTCAAATTAATGGCCAAGTTGAAGTCTCGAACCGGGAAATAAAGTCTATCCTTGAGAAGACCGTTAGACCGGACCGCAAAGATTGGTCTTTAAGGTTAAACGACGCTCTTTGGGCTTATCGTATAGCCTTCAAGACTCCAATAGGCATGTCTCCATATAGCTTAGTTTTCGGGAAGGCATGCCATTTGCCAGTGGAGCTTGAGCACCGTGCATACTAGGCCATTAAGCAATTTAATCATGACATGCACAGTATCGAGTCGCACAAACGACTTCAACTCAAAGAGTTGGTTGAGATGCGATACGAGGCATATGAAAACGCCAAACCATACAAAGAAAGAACCAAAGCTTTTCATGACAAAAGAATTTCGCGCAAAAGTTTTGAAGTTGGTCAAAAGGTTTGGCTTTACAACTCCAAGCTTCGGTTCTTTCCCGGGAAACTACATTCACGATGGGATGGACCTTACGAAGTGGTCCACATATACCCTTCGAGGGCAATTAAAATTCGAGATATCAATGATGGTTGCCTTCTCACAGTCAATGGCCATCGTCTTAAACACGCTATTGGGTTAGGGGATAGACCACACGAGTTTGAAGAAATCCATCTTAGGGACCCCACGCCGAGATTAGCCTAGCGGCATAGAAAATACATCATCTGGCTGAAGACGCTAAGCTTAGCGCTTTTGGGAGGCAACCCAATTTATTTATATTTCATAGTTTATGTCGTATTTTTATTATTACTTTTCTTATTTATTTATTTTTTATGGAAAATTTTCAAAACCAAAGATTTTTCGTACAGGACATACTGCAACCTCCCCGATCGATCGGGTTTAACTCCGATAGATCGAGAGTGCTACGGTTGGGGCTTTTCGCTTTAAAACCCCGATCGATCGGGTAATACCGATCGATCGTGATCCCAATCGATCGGGAAACCCTCCGTACGAATTTCCTTTTTAAAACGCCCCCGATCTGTCACCCTTTCCCCCTTCACTTTTATTTTCCCCACCGCCAAACCCTAACCCACGACCCCCTACCTCCGGCCACCATCTCTGGCCTCCGCCTCCGGCACTCGCCATTTCGACCACCAAAGCCGACCCTAACACCAATTTCTCTTCGTTTTTTCCCTCTATTGCAAGGTATGTGTTTCCCCTCTCTTTTATCTTTCACGTTACCTTGTTTTTACTTCAAGAGAGCATGTTTAGACCGTTCTTTTGTTGTTGTCCTGCTTCATTGAAGTGCCTTAGTCCTGATTTATGTCTTAGTTGTGAATAAAGTTTGATTTCTTGACTTTGTATCATGTTTACACTTTTGTTCATGAACCATGTTTTTATAGGTTATCAGTGACTTCATTTTGCCCTTCCATCGCACATGTGGCTCCTGGACACCATTATTAAGGCCAATCTATGGCCTACCGGTCATGCCCAGGAGCATACCGGCCCTATTCTAGATCTTCTTTGGAAGTTCTACCAGGGTGTATGGGTGGATGTGGGGGCTACTTACCTACAGAGTTTTACCGTTGTTTACCACAGGCTTCAGCGCTTCTCTGTTGGCGGCGGTGCTCTGTACTTTCCTCGGTTAATCACAAGGCTTGTACGACATGCTTGGGTGCACATACTGATCGCTCCTGATCGAGCTTGCTCACCGCTCCACCACTTTGATCCCACCCAGCATCGTCGGACCTTCCTTTCACTTGCCCCGGCCGATGCGCGAGGGGAGGAGTCGGACATGGAAGATGCCCCGGCCCGGGCCATTGCTCCTGCCCGAGCAGCACACTACAAGGGACGCCCACCCACGCCACCTGCTTTTGATGATCCCGGCCACGTCCCGCCATACGTTATAGACATTATGGACCGTCTGGATCACATTTGGTCTTTGGTCACTGAACTCTATCGACTGCAGACCAGCGGTTCTCCTCCACCTTACCCCCCTCCCTGAGTCATTTATATTACTCCTGTACTAAACATTTGTTATGTTTATCTTTCTTTTTCTTTATTAACAAATTATTTTAGTCCACAGTCTTCTCTATTTTTTTACTTTTTTGTTGTAGCTTGCTTTTGTCTGTCTTCAACTTCTGGGATTCGCTCGACATATGTGGCTGCCCATTCATGATCTCAGGTCATCTCTCTCCTCTCCTTGCTTCTATTTTAATTATGGTGCATTGAGGACAATGCAAGGTTTGGGTTTGGATTTGGGAATGGCAGATAAGAGTCAACTTTGTTTATCCTTTAAGCTTAATTGAGCATAAATTAGCTACACATTTTTTTTTGGAAGGCATAAATGAGTATGAGGTTGTTTGTGACCATTATCGTAGCCCAGTTCTGTGATGTACTTTGACGATTAGAATAATTATTAGACGAGATTAATGCTGGATCAGACTTTTGAATCCATATTTTTCTCTTTTAACTAGTTAGTAAGATTATTACTTTTCACCCTTAATCTTGTGACTTATCCTATCATTTGGGTCGAAATAATGGTAATAATCTTAGGAATAGGAATCCACTTTTCTACTTCTAACAATGTAGAAATCAATCGTACATTTCTTTATCTTAGGTAACCCTTTAAAAAAAAAGTGACTGGTTGGTTCTTATAGCCCTTGTGTCTCAAGCAAGTAAGCCCGTAGGGGTATCTTAAAACCTGGTACCTTGAGCCAATTGGGTCGGGAGCTGCTGGTCGAAAGCTCGCTACAAGGGCCACAGGGAAAGCTTAAGAAGAATCAACTTTCTAGTTACCTAAATAAGCACTAATACCCATAAAAAAAAGGTATGTGCTAGCAGGTTAGGTTGTGGATCCTTAAGACTCGAGCCATTAGGTTTGTAGGGGTCTCTTAAAACCTGGTACCTTGAGCCAACTGGATCGGGAGCTGCCGGCCGAAAACTCATTACATGGGTCTGAGGGAGACACACCTAACTAATAAGGGGGAAAAAAAGAAAGGAAGAGGGGAAAACAAGAGAGAAAAAAGAAGTCTTTTGATTTCACTATTGATTAGTGGTGAAGGGTTGGGGTGACTTATTCCTTTACTTATTACCTTTATTTCTTCTTTAAGTCAGAGGGTTTTGAAGTAAGACAAAGGGGATAGAAGTTCTAAGGTCACTCACTAGTAAAAAGACTTTAATAACGGAGACTTAAGTCAGAATTAGTGTAATAATTTTTACAAGTGACCTTTACGGTTAAATGCCTAACTCGACTTTTCCGTCAGTAGCTAATTTAAATAGAATATTGCTTGAGAACAAGCAATGTGTGGGTTTGGGGATGTTGATACGCATGATTTTTACATATTTTATTTCCCATTTTTGTCATATATTCGGCCTCTACATGTGTGTTCGGTTGTTATTTAGGTACACTTTCATGTGGAACACATCAAAGCGGACGAAAGAACAATTCTGGCAAAATCAAGCATTATTGAGGCACTTTTGAAGACTAGTTGGGGAAACCCAACCATTTGTGCAGATGAAAGACCCATTGGATCATAATTTGGTGAACCGAGTACATTTCATAGCACTTCGATGCTTAATCAAGAAAAGGGCGTCAAAGAACCGATCGATCAGCAGCTCCCGGTTAGGGAAACTAACAGAGAGCCTACCGATCGATCGGGAGTTTTGCGTGAGCTCACCGATCGATCGGCGCTTTTAGCCGATCGATCGGGATGGTTCCGTACGGAATCCTAACTCCTCCTGCGCCTATAAATAGAGAAGGGAAAGCCAGCCTTGGGTACCCTTTTTTATGGCCACACGTCCTCCCCTTTTTCTCAAACCCGAAGCCACTATGAGATCTACAGGTTCTCAAAAGCTGAAGCACAAGCGGTTGGAATATTGGGAGAATTCAGGCTCGGATTGGCATCGACATGAAGATTGAGGGAGTTTACTCTTTTATTTATTTTACGCACAATATCTTCTTTTATATAAATTTAAGGATGGGTAAAACTCCCATGGAAGAGTAAACTTTTTTAGTTTAGGGATGAAGGGCGGGTAGCCGCCCGTATCCCAGATTTATATTATGCTTTTGATGATTGATTTAGTTATGTTATATTCGCACCCCTGTGAGGAGTTTTTTCATGATTGTTGGATATTCTTTATATGTGTACTTGTAGCCATGACTGGGTCTCCAACTTTGCAGCGATTAGTCTTGTGCTTGTAGCCTAAACCATAACATAACAGGAATTCACGCGTGGTCAGGGTTGAGGTTGTACCCAACCCTGAACCCAATCTTTTATATAAGTTAACATTGAATTAGGAGTAACAAAGGAATTAAGTATTGCTAATGAGATAACCTATGCTACATCTAGGGTGCTAAGATAGGTTATGCCTTTAGACTAGTTCATTACCCTAAGCCCTAATTTATATATTAACCCAGGCTTAGAGCTTGTAGCCTAAGTTTTTCAAATCATCGTCCTAAGTATAATATAATGACGGGATACGTGTTAAGCTACCCTGAATTCTCTCCCTAAACTAACTTTAATTGAATTGTCGCACTCACTTTATATTCAGTTTTAGTAATTTAGCTAACAACTTATTCAAACAACAAAAAAACCAAAAATTCAAGCCGCTCGTTAATCAGTAAATCTAACTTGACACGATTCCCTATGGATACGACCCGTATACCCTACAAAGCTACGACGATCTCGTACACTTGCGAGTAAACAGTTTTAAAACGCACTTTAAAATCACATCACGACCTTCCAGAGAACAAACCAAACCAAAAATACGTAGAAAAAAATATATTGTCGGATCATCACAATTTAGTATTTTCCGAATCAAATTTTTAGAATTAGTTATTTTTAGATTATATTTACTTTAACTTTTCTACCAAAAAATAACACAACTCTAACTTTTGTTAAAAAAATAACCTAACTCTAAAATTAGTTTTAAAAAATACTGAATTGATGGCAAATGACATGTAGTATGACACTCTGACACTATATTTTTCTTCTATGTATTTTGGTTTGGCTTGATTTATTGTCCCACCTAACCAAACTAAAAATATGTTTTTTCCGATAATTGAGTATAACTCCACAAAAAAGTAATATTCCGAGGTAAAAAATTAGCAAAATAATCTAGGAATACAACCAGAGAACTAGAGTTGTAAATGAGCGGAGCCGAACCACAGCTTGCTTGGCTCGGCTGGCTCGTTAACTAAACGAGACCAGCTCGGTATCGGTATTATTTAGGCTTGATTATTTGTGAACTAGCTCGTTGAGTTTTGTTGGCTCATTACGCTCCTTTACTAGGCTCGTTAAGCTCATTTATTAGACTTGTTAAATTCATTTATGATTATTGTTACTTGAAATAAAATAAATTATGTATGAAAATTGGAAATAAAAAAATATACATGTAACTCAATTCCGTAACGTAAACATGCGAGCCAAAATCGAGCTAGCTCGTGAGTCTTTCGAGCCGAGTCTACCTTGGTTCAATTTGTCTCATTTATTTAAACAAGCTGCCCTTAAACAAGTCAAGCAGGTTCTCGAGTCGGTTTAGACAAACCAAAGCCGAGCCCTTAACATTTGAGTCAAACTGGCTCAAAAGCCAGCTTGGCTCAATTGCGGCCTTACAGAGAACAAGCTAAACCAAAAATACGTAGAAAAAAATATATTGTCGGAGCATCACAATTCAGCATTTTCTAAATCAAATTTTTAGAATTGGTTATTTTTAGATTATATTTAGCGTTTAGTTATTTTTTGGTAGAAAAGTTAGAGTTGGATTATTTTTTGGTTAGAAAATAGAGTTGGGTTATTTTTTGATATATTCATATATAGTTAAATTACTTTTAGATTAATTGTTGTTTAAATTATCTTATGTGGGATAGGCTACCAAAAGTTATATATAATAACAACAGTATACAAGTCAAATAGCTAACATAATTATATTAACAGGTCAAGCGTGTTAAGAACGAGTTAAATGGGTCAAAGCCAATTACATGAATAGGTTAAACAAGTCAACCTAAATTCAATCCGACTTCACCTAAACCCTTTATCTTCTTATCATGCTATCATATCGTGTCAGATTTTACTACACTTACTACCTGTGACAGCTGTCACCCAGTCCACCGCCATTGGGCACCTCACCTCCATCACAGTGTCCCACAACCTCATTTCCACAGCAAGACAATTTCCTCACAGTGTCCCGAGTTGAGATCGAGGGTGTCTAGCTCAAGGTCTTTCTGTTTAAGGACCCTCAATCTATCAGTTCGAGTTTAAATATGCATGTCTTGAGTTAATTTTAGTTGTCTTAAATTTGTTTTTAATTATTCATTTCCATTATTTTTCCAACAAGTATATCCACATGAACAGCATCTCGACAACTACTAAAGTACTACTTCTAGAATTGCTATTAATGGCTCATCACAATCTCACCTTTTTTTTTGAGTGGTGATAACATCACATACACACAAATGCAAAGTTTTTGAGTGGAAACTCTTTTGATTTATTCTTATTCTTTTATCTTTTTGGTGAATCATGCACTCCTCTATGCTTGCATGTTCATTTTGCATCCTAAGGCACTTATTCCCCCAAAATACAAATTCCACCAATTTGTTCGAAAAAATAAAAATAAAAATTGAGCCATAACCCAAAATGGTCCAACATAAAAAAATATTACTCAAAATGGCCTATTTTAAAAAATATTTTCCCAAATGGCCTCCATGTCATCAATTTTAATTTTTTTTTTTTTTTTTTGTGTTTTGGGTATTTGAAGCTTTAAACCTTTTTAAATTTTTTTATTTAATTTTTTAATTAATTATTAGTTATTAATTAAATTAAATATGTTAATTATATTTTTATTATCATGTTATATTTAGCTTTATAACATGCGTTTTAGTTAAATTATATATGTAATTTATAATAAAAAATTTAAATTAAGTTGCCTGTTAAATATAAAATAATATTATTTATATATAATTTTTTAATTTACTAATGATTACAGTTATATAATAATAGTTGTTTGTTTATATAATATTTAATGTAAATAATTATATTTAAAATTATTATCATAGAGAGGAGGTATTTTCAAAAAAAAAAAAAAAAAAAAACAAAAAGTTCAAATTTGATGACATGAAGGCCATTTAGGTAAATATTTTTTGAAATATGCTATTTTGAGTAATGTTTTTTTTTATTTTGAGCCATTTTGGGCAATGGCTCGTAAAAATTTCCACTAAAATATTTTAAGATTTTTCTTCATGTATATTTTTTAGCAAAAAAGGTTGTGATACAGAGCAGGTGTACCTGTAAGGGCGCGGTTTGAGAATACATGCAGAAAAGCGTGCAGCAAAAAAGACCAATGCAAAAACATTACAAAAGATAGTGAAAATAAAAGTGAAAATCAAAAGACATTAGAAGACTTTGCTAATGCTTGATAAGACACAGAAACAAGAGGAAAAATCTAAGGTACCTATATTGGAACAGAATGAAGCAAGAAAAGGGAACCGAAACTTTGAATCTCGGATTCCCGCCACAATTTTGGGATAGGAAAAAGAAGCTCGCCAATGAGATAAGTGCTCGTAACAAATAAAATAATACAGCAATAGTTATGTTTTAAATGAGGTAACACATTATTTAATGGCTCATCCTTGGAATACTGATATAGCTGCTGCTTTTTGGGTTCTTCATTATATTAAGTAAAGGCTCGATCAATGTCTCATTTTTTCCGCTTCTTTGCCCCTCTATATAAAGGGTTCTTGTTGATACTGACTAGGGACTCCGATCTGGCCCGATTTTTGATCATCCCTACACTTAACATCGCCCGTTTAAAATAACTTAACCACACTTCACCTTCAAAATTTTACTACAATTTTGACTAAGTGTCAAATGTGAAGAGAAAGATAGCAGGGCCCTGACATTGAAAAAAATCCCTCTCTTTTTGGAGCCAATCCCTGCAGAAAGCCATGCCCTTCTCTGAATTTGCTCTTATTATATTCAACAAGCAAATGTAATATCACCACTGCTACTGAAAACTCATGCCTGTTTCTCTCTCTTTTTCTTTTTGTTGTTAGATTAAGTGAAGAAAATGTTAGAAAAATTCAATAAAACATGTACTATAACGACAAGGACTTCAGAGCATGTAGCGAGTCACTTTTTTTAAAATCTATTTCGTCTTATCAAAGTGACAGCGAGTATAGAAAGAATGGGTTTCTGAAATTGAATAATAGGAGAATAATGAAATATTATTGAATACTTTAATTTTGAAAATAAAAGGAATGCTTATAATCTTTTAAATGTCTCTTAAAAGAGACATATTCATTCCCATACAAAATGTATAAAAAACTACATTTTTACCTTTTTTTTTTTTTTAAATACACCAAAAAAAAAAAAGCAAAAGTAATATTTTCAGTGCCTCAAGAGCTTTCGCCTAAGCAGGGTCTGGGGGGTGGATGTGCGCAGTCTTCCTCCTTCAGGGTGCTACCTTAAAGAGAGGCTGTTTTCGAGAACCCTCAACCTGAGGGGTGCAACACGAGGACTTTCCAAGAGGCCACCCCATCTTGATACTACTCTCGTTCAAGCACGCTTAATTTTGGAGTTCTAATGGGATCCGGTGCTTGCGTGTTGGTTATTCTCTTAGGTTATAACAAAAACTAAGTAAGATGGATAAACATGCCACCTCATCAAGGACACGTGGCAGACATCTAAGAAACCTCGGGATTAGGCTCGAAAATATTTGTACCCATACCCGATCCTATTTTGGCTCGTATCATCTTGATACTACCCTCTTAATTTTGAAAATACACCAAAAACCCTTGCAAAAATCAAACAAAACTTCTGTTCCATCCTCTCATGAGCAACTTTTTTTTTTCAATTTTTTTTTTCTGGGTCACCTTCTTTTTGCAAGTTGTAAGAGGGTGACTGTGAAAAAAGCAAGAAAAGACCCAACAAAAAAGAAAAAGAGGGGCATAAATCAGAGAGACTCAAGCACCAAAGATAGAAAAAATAAAGCGTGATAAATAATCAGAAAAGAACTTTGTCCCACTTCTTCCTTTTCTTTATTTTTTTGGCCTTTTACTTTGTTCATGCTTTGATGTAGAAAACCAATCACTAGGGACAGTTCTTCACTTACTCATTATGCTCTGAGTGTTGTTGTTTTTTTACTCATTATTAGCAGCCATGGCTGACAACTTCAAGCTCTGCATATTTTTCTCCTCCTTCTTCTTCTTCTTCTCTTTTTGTCTCTCCTATGAACCCCGCAACCCTGAAGGTATAATACCCTTTAATGCCGTTTCTGTTAGAGTATAAAATCATTTATGGGTCTTGAACTTCGGGGGAAGTTGGGTTTTGGCATGGTATTAGAGTCTTGTTAACCGAGTGGTCACGAGTTCGAATCCCAACATTCCCTGAGGTAGTGGGTATGTGTAATAAACTCTACAAGCCCAATGGGTAGTTACACGAGGAGCATGTTAGACTATAAAATCAATCGTACGTCAGTGCAATATCTATGCTTTTCATTTTTACCAATATTGAACCCTTTTTTTTTTTTTATGGGTATGCCCTTTTTTTGAATTTTTTTTTTTTTTTTTGATTTTGGGGATTTTTTGTATGAGCAGTGGAGGCGTTGATGGCCATAAAAGTGGGACTGAATGATCCACATGGAGTTTTGAACAACTGGGATGAATTCTCTGTTGATCCTTGCAGTTGGGCTATGATCACTTGCTCTCCAGATAATTATGTCATTGGCTTGTAATAATTTCTTTATCTTGTTACTTTTAGCTTCATGAATATCTATTTTTTTGCTTTCATTATTTCATAATGGAAATCGATTTTTATATTCTGATTTTGCTGTTTGTTTTTGTTTTAATTTTTAACAGAGGAGCTCCAAGCCAATCTCTTTCTGGGACTTTGTCTGGGGCCATTGCGAACCTCACAAATCTCAGACAAGTGTAAGAACATAATAGAAATCCTTTTTTTTTTTTTTTTTTTTGTTTATAAAACCATTTTTGATTTCGCCCATTAACCTAAGCTTTTGGGATTGTTAGTTTTTTGATATGGTATGAGACCTGTGTTGATCAAGAGGTTACAAGCTCGAATCTCGACGGTCTTTGCTTTCAATATTAACATAAATTAAGTGTAAGGTATGAGTGGGCATTTAGTGTCAGCCCAATGGGCATTTATGTGAGAAGCATGTTAGAATATAAAACTTTTCATCATCGGCCTCCACCCATCAACTTAACTTTCGAGTAGTTGGTTTTTGACAATTTTCTTCCTAGATTGCGTTCAGAAATTTCTAAAAAAGCAACTTTTCTACCTCTTTGAGATGATTTTGGTATGAAATTCTGATGTGGGTTGCTTTGGAAATTACAGATTACTGCAGAACAACAATATTTCTGGCCACATTCCACCAGAAATTGGTTCATTATCCAAGCTAGAGACATTAGATCTCTCTACAAATGGCTTCTCCGGCCGTATCCCAAGCTCTTTGGGTCACTTAAATAGTCTTCAGTACCTGTAAATCTCTCTCTATGTAATGAAAGACTGATATTATTAACAAGACAAGAATGTTAATGCTAGAGCAACTTCATAAAATTTTGTAGTTATCATTCTTTACAAGTTACATAATTGTTCTAGCAATGACAAATTTTGTCGTGGCAATAGCAACACCCTGATGAAATTATTTTGTTCTGTTGTGGGTTTTGGTTATGTTTTTCATGGTGTTGTCTTATTGATTTGATTTTTCAGGAGGCTGAACAATAATAATCTGAGTGGTGCCTTTCCCTCATCTTTAGCCAATTTGTCTCAGCTTAGTTTCTTGTGAGTAGCTGGTGTTGACTGGTATCTGGTTTTTTTGTTTGTTTTCTCTTGTCTTAAAGGCTCTTGTCCTTAATAAATAAGACAATCATAGGTTTGTTATATTTCTCAAATAAAAAGACAGGTCTTACGTAACAAATTTTGAGCTAAATATTACTTTATGTGATGGCAACGATCTGTGGAATGTCCGTGCCATCCTACTTCCACCACACCACAACTGTAACATTGGGAGTTTAGGCTTTCCCATTAAAGTTCTACAATTTCCCGGTGCAAATGAGTAGCAATTCTTATTGTAAAGGAAGATGTTTTCCTTTCAAAGAGAGGAAGATGACTTCCCCTCAAAGAAACAAGAAGACATATTCCTTCTCCTAACGAGAAAATATTTTCCATTGTAATCTCTTACTTTACATATCACTTTATCCTCAAATTGATCAAACGAGAATCACATAAAAAATAAACAATGAAAATGTTTTCCTCATATAAACAAACAAAAATTTCAACTACCGTATATTTTTCAGTGAAATGGCTTTTTTCTGGCAATTGATTAGTTATGGTGCTTTTGGATTTTGTGTACAGGGACTTGTCATTTAACAGTCTCAGTGGACCTGTGCCCAAATTTCCTGCTAGAACCTTCAAGTATGGTCATTTCTGCAATTTTATGTGATATTTATAGGAAGTTGTTATTGTTATGGTAAAAATTGTTATTGTCGGAGTAATGATGTGACTTACAAACAAGAGAGCCACAATATTACCTTGAGAACTACGATCTTGATATGACAGTAACAGTTTTATTCTGACAATAACATTACCTGTTTATATTGCTCCTTGTGCTTTGTTTTCCTTGTCAAGTATTGATTGTCTTTATGTTTGGCTCATAAAAGCATTGTGGGAAATCCTCTAATTTGTGGAAGCAAATCTACTGATGGATGTTCAAGTTCAGCTACCCCAGTTCCCCTCTCTTTCTCAATTAGTTCATCCCCTGGTAAATTTCTATATGACTGGTTTTTGTTAAATTTCATTGGGTATTAGGCTCGATCCACGGAATTGGCATGTATGAGATCGATCTTATAAGCCCTAGTGAGGTTCCATTCTAAAGCTGATTAGCATTAGGTGGAGTAGTTCACAAAGCTTATATGTTGTTCTCTTCTCTCTCATAACTCCTATGTGAGATTCTTACTAAATTTACATGTGGAGTCCTTAACAGTTCTGTTTCTCTCTAATCCATGTTCCATAATCTTTATGCAGGAAGAAAAAACTCCAAGAAACTAGCAACTGCACTTGGCATCACCCTTAGTTTTGTTGTGTTAATCATAGCTTTGCTTGGATTCATCTACTGGAGAAGGGAGAGACGTAGGAGATTTATGCAAAGAATCATTGGTTAGTTAAAAATACATTCTCTTTTTTGGTAGGAAGGAGGGCTTTGAGATTTGAACCTATTACCTTTGGGCCTCAAATTTGTAGTGTTTTACCGCTAAATTGAGGCAGCATTGCAACTAAAAACCCTATTTGCACCTCCTCAGAATCCGAGTTCGGCAGGCTTTATCGAGCTTGAGTTTGGGCCGAGCTTTCACACCTTTGTTTGAACTTGATAAGATATTAGGTTATTTCATACTCTACTCATCTGTCCATTCGGGCTGAGTCAATCTTATAATCGAGCCAAGATTGCTATTGAATCTAGTTAGCTATTGAGCCGATCTACTCCAATTACTATCAAGCCATTAGTAGACTAATTTGAAGCTAATGTTGACGAGTTGAGGATCCCTTAGAAGTCAACTCATTAAACTTATCAAACTTGCTTAAACTTGGCTCAATAAGCTATATGAGCCCCCAAAAGAACACTAAGGAGCCCCAGTTAGTTCTGAACACAAGCTGCTCATCTAACTTTCGATTCGTTTACCCCTCTAACTCCAAAGACAACGCGTCCTAGGTTCAAGCTTCCCTATGCCTAACTCGCTTATCTTAAAAAACAACTTCTACTTTGATGCTTTTTCTTAGAAATCTCAAATGGGTATTGGGATTTTGTAGCGGACAAGCAAGAAGAGGGCCAACTAAAACTGGGTAATCTAAGGAACTTCTCCTTGAAAGAACTTCAAGTTGCAACAGACAACTTCAACTCCAAGAATATACTTGGCGCTGGTGGATTTGGCAATGTGTACAAGGGTAAGTTGGGTGATGGAACAATGGTGGCTGTTAAAAGGTTGAAGGATTTGTGTGGGATCTCCGGTGAATCACAGTTTCAAACCGAGTTGGAGCTTATAAGTCTTGCTGTTCATCGCAATCTGCTTCGTTTAATCGGGTTCTGTGCTATCCCGAATGAACGACTTCTGGTGTATCCATACATGTCTAATGGTAGCGTCGCATCAAAACTTAGAGGTTGGTATCGTTATCTGTTTGCTCTATTTGGTTCTTTAGAAATTGAAAGCCGTAGTGTATAGACTAGTTTTTCTTCTTGTTAGTGTTTTGGTTTTCGGATTTTACTTATTTTGAATGAAAACTGAAAACATAAGACAAAAAAGAGAAAGGTCACGTTGAAATCATGTTTTTTTCCTGTTTGCGGTATCTTAGGCACTACTCCCCTAGCTAAATGAGCGAGCTCAACTGGGCTCAAGACAAGCTGTCTTGGAGCCGTCACAAGCCAACTTGACTCATTAATGATGCTACATGAGGGGTTCTTCTTTATAACGCGGAGTTCTCCCATTCAAATTGTAGGGATCAACTGTTTCGGTTACTATTGTATACATCTAACCCACATACCTCATGTTGGTGGATCCCTATGCACCGAGCTGTCCTTTTTTAAATCAATTTCCGAAACATAGCCTATAGACTGACTAATGACTAATCTATCTTACGCGTTTTGAAGCCAAGCCGCCATTAGACTGGAACACAAGAAAGAGAATAGCCGTTGGGACTGCAAGAGCTCTACAATATCTACATGAGCAATGTGATCCCAAGATAATCCATAGAGATGTAAAGGCCGCAAATGTGTTACTTGATGACTATTGCGAGGCGGTCGTTGGCGACTTTGGCCTCGCAAAGCTTCTCGACCACACTGACTCTCATGTCACGACCACAGTTCGTGGCACGGTGGGACACATAGCCCCCGAGTACTTGTCCACAGGCCAGTCTTCCGAGAAGACTGACGTGTTCGGGTTTGGGATTCTTGTGTTGGAGCTCATTACTGGGATGAGAGCTCTTGATTTTGGCAAGAATGTTCATCAAAAAGGAGCCATGCTTGATTGGGTAAGTTCCTCTACCAAATGCTTTTTGCTAGTTTATTGAAGAAGTCACGGGTATTAAAGACTCCACATGTGAATATAATAAGAATCTCATATTGGAGTTGTGAGAGAAATATATATATATATATATATATATATGCGTCTAATAGGTTACTCTGTCAAATGCCAAAAAATTATGTAATGTTGCGTCAAAAATGTCATTACGACACGTTTGAAGCTTTGGTGCAGTGCATTATGTCCTGCCATTAGATGCAAATAATTCATTAAGGCCATATATTAGGTCGTGTTGCATGTAAGAAAGCTTTTGAATAGGCACTACTTTTGACCAATAATTTGAATATTCACAAGATATTCTAAACACCATAATATTGTTAAAAATGAGAGTGATCTTATAAAGAATCCAAGAAAGATATCATGTCCCTAAAACACGATCATTTCATTATATATTTAAAATCGGAATATTAGTACAACAAGAATCTATATTAACTTTAATAATTAACTAAAATTATTATTTTATAAAGTATTATCACGTTATTTGATATCAAAATAGGAACAGAAGTTCCATATATTATACGCTGAGGAAACATGAAAGATATAATGAGATGATAGTGTTTAGGCAATTAAGTATCATATCTTACTTCAAAACATAATTAATTAAATAATTAATTAATTTTAATTAAATAATTAAATAAAAAGATAGAATCCTCTTTGCATGATGAGATGGATTTGCTGTGCTGTAAAGCTGCATTGGATTGCGTAGTAAATCACTTTGTTGATGTTACTTATCAAAGTTACATGCTCCTTCACACGCTTAGTTCGCTTTTAACTAACACATGTTAAAGTAAATTAATTATACGTAAATTATTTTCTTTTATTTGGTTATAGTAAACCGAAATTATAAGGTATTGGTCTCATAATTAATACGATATATTTCACAAAGCTATAAGATTGTTTTGTTATTGTCATAAAAGGAGATAATTAGTCTGCCGTTAGTGTCTTATCATGTTTTTTTTGGTCACATGTTAAAAAAAATATCAAACATTTTTTAACGAAAATTCACCCAAGTTAGGATAATTGAGTGCTTAGAGTACCTCATTGTATATATTAAAACACCAAATTACTTAAGTAATATATTCAAACATTGAGATACATATTGATAAATTCCACAAAAAGTCTGAAACCTTAATGGTATACTAAACGATATGACAATAGGTGACGAAGCTAGTATTTTTAAGCAAAAACTAAAAAAAATTTCAAACAGAAATATCTAAAGAACCTTATGTAAAAAGTAATTTTTTCACAGTTTGATTAAATTAAAAAAGTATTTTTTCTAAAAAACACTTTTTTCAAGATTTGAGAGTGTTTGTTCGGGAAAGAGAAGTACTTTTGAGCAGAAGTAGAAAATAGTGTTTTTCCTTTGTAGTAGAAACAGGAGTAAAAATTACAAAAATTTCAAACAAAAATATCTTTATTGAAAGCACGTTATTGTTAAAAGAGCTTATAAAAAAGGGTTTCTTAATAGTTTGACCAAATAAGACATAAGTAAATATGCTAAGGGTGCATTTGATTTATGTTATTTCAACTTATCTCATGAGAGCTCAGGTGTGTCTATTTGGAATCATGTCCCTTCGCGGGTCCTTTCTCTTGCTCGGGTTGATGCCTTAGGGGTCCTTTTTAGAAGAGGGATGCCCTAAGGTCTTGGTCTTTACCGTTTAAAAAAAAAATCAACTTATCTGTTTTAAAAAGATTTGTGATTTTAATAAGATTTGTTCATTTAAGACTTGTATCACTTTACAATGAACTGTTTGCTTGTGCAATGGCAAAAGATCTTTTCACAGTACAGAGCATTTGGATACAAGCTTTAAAGAAAATATTTTTCATCTTCTTATTTAAGTTTTAAAAAATAGGTAAAAAGATCTTTTTTATCAATTAAACATAAGTTTTACAGTTAACTAGAGATTTTTTTATAATTTTAAACTGTTAAAAAGCTGAATTAAATTCAGTTTAAGAATATTTTTAAGTATTATTCTTTTCCTAATAATTTAAAATTTATTGTGGGGGCAGGTAAAGAAAGTGGAGAGAGAGAAGAAAGTGGAAGAGGTAGTGGACAAACAGCTGGGCCCCCACTATGACAAAATTGAGGCCCTGGAGATGCTCCACGTGGCACTTCTTTGCACCCAATTCTGCCCGGCCCACCGGCCCAAGATGTCTGACGTGGCCCAAATGCTTGAGGGAGATGGGCTGGCCCATAAATGGGCCTCTGCCCATGGGCTTACAAATGATGACCTCAGCAGTAGTGGCAGCATGTGCTTGTCACGTGCCGTTGTTGATTGTGACGATGATGATGAGGAGCATTCTTTGGATTCCTTTGCAATGGAACTCTCTGGCCCTAGATAGAGTGAATCTTGCAACTCGGGATTAGTTGAAGTGCGTGTAAGCTGATTCGGATACTCTGATGACCGAAAAATATACAAAAAGGTGAAGTTTTTTATTGTTTTTTTCTCTCTTGATGTTTGGCGGGAGCCTCTTTGACGCACTAGGTTCTTTTTGTTGTTGTTGTCAACTTTGTGAAATAAGCTTTTAGTTCAAAAGTTACATGTATTTAATAAAATATTCCAAATTGCAGTAAGGGTCCCTCATCCAAGTCTTCGATCATTCATTCGAAGTGTCGCAATATTATGATCCATGTGCAGAATGAGGGGAATAGTGACTTATTATTTGGACTATTTTATTAAATATATATAAATTTTGGACTAAAAAATTATGAGTTATTTACATTTTAGTACCTTGATGTTTTTGATAATAATAAAGAGGACTTCAACTTTTTTGAATTATTAAAAAGATCCATAAGTTTGTTTTGTATTAATAAAAAGCCCTTAAGATTTTTTCACATTAATAAAAAGGCTCATTTCTAATGTGATGTCAGTTTTAGTCGATAGAGCAGACATGATAGCTGCGTTTTTATGTATGCTATAGCAAAATGACAAAAATAACCTTTAATAACCATATTTTGAAACAAGTTAAGCGAAAACAGATGACTTTTACGTAATAAAACATCTCGAATTTCGTGCTTATAAAGTAAGAATAAAGATGTCAAAGCGTATTTTAGGTCATTTTATTGTAGCATTAATAAATGCATTTGTCATGTCAGCTCTGTCGAAAAAAATGACATTATCATGCTTGAGAGGGGTCTTTTTATTAATACAAGAAAAACTTAGGGGCCTTTTTAATAAATTAAAAAGATCAGGGTCTTTTTTATTATTTTCAAAAATATCGGAGTACTAAAATGTAAATAATCCAAAAATTATTCTACAGACTTTTTGGACTGAAAAATTAATATTCCAAACCTCATACTACTAATACGTAATTTAGCCCTTATATTTGTGAAGGTTGAAATAGGTTAGTCATAACCCTTCTAGTCGTGGTGATTTTGGTTTTTGTTGTGGGAAATGTTATTTTCAGGTTTCAAAGTGTTATTGTTCGAGCAACCTTATACTTTTATTTAGAAAAGATTGTTTAGATAATAACACTTATTCGCCTGAAAATAGCGATGGCTTTTAATTTTCCTCTTTTTATGTTCTTTTCGCTTCTGTTTACTTGGGATTGTAATGTAATGTAAATAATATATTAACTTTTTGATTGTTGAAAGAACAAAAGGCTTGCAACGTTTGACACGATAAGATAATAAGATTTGATATGAAAATGTGAGAAATATATGAAAGACTATATGTAATGAATTTGTTTATTGGAGTTGTGACAAATTTATACTTTATATTTGTATTTATTTTTGCTCTTTCTAAATCTTTCCCTTGTCAATCCAAAAGTTTTGAAGATCTTATTTGGCATAAGCAGCACTTGGAATAGGAGTTGGTTCATTAGATTTTTTGTCATATTAGGTTGGATTTGGTTGCCCCGTTTCTAAGACACGAACACGACAAGACATGCTATTATATCCGCCTCTTGTTAACTTCACCAAATTGACATCTTTGCCCTTGAGCCTAAATTTATTGCCCTATACAAACTCTATGATCTTGTTTGATGCTTGGTACTTGAAGCCTAGAATTGGAACTAAGACTGAAACTGTTGTCTAGAACTTCAATTCTGTTTGATTCACCTGTTGGAATCAAAATTACAATTCCATGTAATTGGATTGTAAGTGAAAAGCATATATTCCAACTCCTTGTGATGGGATTTAAAAATTATAGTTCTGTGTTAACTCTACTAACCTGAAATCATGATAGCTCGAGCCCTAAGTTGTCCCACCCTACTTAGCCCAGCCCGTACTAGCACAAATCCTAGAATGAACTCATCTAATTGACAAATCCAATATTACTTGAGCATGACATGTTCAAACCCAACTAAAACCGGACAAAAATTGATTAAAAACTCAAAGTGACTTGAATCCAAAATAATCAAAAGCCTACAAAAATCCAACCCTAATTAACCTGAAATTCATAATAATCTAATTCAATTGTCAATTTGTGAAAATTAATTATGAAATTATAATTTCAACTTCTAATTTTTCAATCAGCGGAACAATGGAACTGTAATTCCATCTGAATCCTAATTCCACTGGGATATGAATTGGAATTGCAATTCTATAGTACGATTTTAATTCATGTGCCAAACAGAGCCCAATAAGATAGCTTGCCATCAATCCTGGTACACGGGGTACTTAGATCAGCCTAGCCAAACCCAAGCGGGAAGTCAGATCACCAACATTTTGCTAAACATGCAGATTTTAAGCTCACGAGCTTAGCTCATTTAAACTCATGCTCAGCTCATTGAAGCGAAACAAAGATTGGAATCAACTTTTAGAACATAACCGCTTTGACACAAAAACACGATACAACCACAAAGATCAACAAAAACGAACTTATTTGATCAAAAAAGCCATATACGTTCATTTGCATATCAATTTCAACAATATAGCTGCAGATACCTCTGTCCATGCTATACAACCACAACCAACGACCAAAGACGATCCATTATTTCCAGTACCGACGAATCTTAGTATGGGCAGCTTACTCTTACCGAGCACACAGTTAATCGACCGTTGCGATGGACATAAGAGACAGTGTTGCAAGGTTCAAAATTAAAGTTCATCCCACAGAGACCTTGGAAACCTTGGAAGGAGTTACCCCACTCTTCTTCTAACTTGCCTGCTCAAAGACATGTTTCACATTTGTTAACATTCCTCCCTAAAAGAAAGCATACCAAGTCTCATAATTGTACGATGAATGTAATAACATAATTCAGATAAAAGTGTGCATCACTGGTCCCCATATTAAAGACAGCTGCACCATCTCTAGACAAATGTGAGTTGGAATGTACAAATCCATCACACAATAGGTATGAAAATAGTATGGGATTTAATATTTACATATATTATTCGACTATATACACGACAACTTTGGTCAAAAGTTTGTTGACTTATAAAGTAACGAATAATATTAGTCTCCATAGCGGTAGCAGAAACATAACACATAGTAGTACAATCAATAATTTGAGAGCTAAAGTGACAAGTTTAGCAAAATATAGAATATGGGTTCTTAATTTAGTTATAGGTATTCATTATTTTCAATTACATTTATATTTTAAATGGAAAAAAAATATAGATACTGTTGCAATACATGTGTTTTATACAGATAACATCAAGAAAATGCGCAAGTTACCATATTATTGACAATAATACGTAAAAACCCTTTTTAAATGTGAAAGTATGGATATATATCCAAAATGTATACAGCGATTTGTCACCAATCTCATGTATCATACAAGTTTTCCTATTATTCTGAATCGGAAGAAGTACTAAATCCATCAAATATATTGTGGAGCTGTGTCAGTAGATTATAAGAAAGCTAAAGCTAAGAGATTCTAATGAACTAGCCAACTAGGACAGAAAGACAATGGATTAAGCTGATTCAGACAGGAAGAAAGTCGAAGAGATTAAAGAGGAGTATCTCTAGTGGAGAAGCCTTAATATGGTCTTGGTTTAACAACAACAATAACAACAACAATAACAACACAGTGTCTCAAAGAGGTTCCCGCCAAGGCAAGGTCTAGGGAAAGTAAAATGTACGCAGCCTTATCCCTACAAGATGCCACCGCTCCAATAGTCAAAAACTAATGTTTGCGAGACACTGCTTTTATGACACCATGAATGAGATTAGTAAACCAACGGCAACTTGGTACTATGATAATATGCATCGTTTTGCTCACTGAAGAAATTTAAATGCCAATACTTCTCCAAAAGCAAAATAAAATATAAGAAAACAAGCGTAAAAAGCAATGATTAATTTAAAATACAACTTCACAACCAATAATTAAAGAAATATAGGTAAGATCTCTTAGACTAAAACTAAAACACGATTCACAGGTTGAGGCCATGATGGGTTCTGTTTCCCCTTAGTCACCGAGCATGATGTCCTAAGTTTATCATTGCTTGGCGAAGTCTGATTTGAGACGAAAAGAAGTAAATAAGCAGCGTGTAAGTACTGTAAAATCAGACAGAAACAAAGCACTGAAAAATGGTAGGATTATTTAGCTCTGAGAAAATTAAAGACCCGAACTACTAAATATTGCTAGAACATCAGACAGTTCCAGAAATGTTCCAATGGAGTTGGCTATAAACTCATTGAAGACACTGTTGCACAGACGTTGACATCGAGTATTTCTTATTCATCCACGAATCTCTAGCTTGTAATGCAGCAGGGAGATGAGAGCTTTTCGTTCAGCAACTTGTGCAACGCAAGAACAACGATAATTATATTTTCATTTCAAAACTCGTAGGAGACTAACCCACAAAACAAGGAAATAATTTCCTTTATTTCTTTTGATTTGTAAAGAACTTCTATTAACTAAAGCTGTGCATTGAAGAACATAAAAATCAGATCCTTAATGTTAAATTCATGATTTGAAGTCCAACAGCTAGCCTAGGCCCCCATAAGCCAAGTCAAAAACTTTGCCCCTATGCAGCTATCTCATTGTTTTCCCGTTTGATAAGACATATAGCGTAAACAAGTAAAATAGAAATGCTACAGGCAGAAACTTTTAAAACGAGTAATCTCAACAAACTAAATGCACTCCTTTTTTCTCTTTGAAAAAAGAAAACCGTAGCATAAGAAGAATAACAATAGTTGATACCACAGAACAAGCATGTGAGTGAAGAGGAAGAGGAAGAAAAGTTACCAATCTCTTCTATCACTTTTTCTATCTTTGCTCTGGACAACAGCTCCAACAGAATAATATTTGTACTAGCTTGCTCATTTGAAGGTTCCAGCTTCAAAATTCTTTTCATGTCTGAGAAAAAAATTACACATCTACCCTCAGCGAGAAGGTAATTTTCGAAACAATATATAAAATAATCATTGAAAGTAAAATCAGCTAAAGGAAAGAGAGGAAAAAGCCAGCAGTTCTTAAGACGGAGAGGCGAGACAATGAAAAGAACAAATAGCAAAACATCACAAAGCATCAAGCATGATTTTGAAGTTGACAGATAAATTAATATTCCAATTGATGAATTCATTCCCTAGCAGCAATCCCAACAAGAACAATAAGAGGAAGCACAAAATGACACTGCCACTTACCAGCAATAGCTTCATCATAACGTCGAAGCTTTTCATAAGCCTCTCCTCTTCTAAGAAGAGCTTTTACATCTGCTGGATTAAGTTTTAAAGCCTTGGTGCATTCCTTGATTGTTCCTTCATGTTTCGCCTGCACAACCGATAATTGTAAAGAATCACGACTAAGATACTGCTACACAGTCACAACCGGTAGAGATTGTTTTGGAACAACCTTAACAAGAAAAGATGATTATCAAGGCTCTTTACACAAAATTCTATTCAAACCACGACATGGAAGACATTTCATTGAGAAATAGCAAGGTGAAAGGAATCAAGGAGCATGCAAGTATACAGTCAAAGATATATATGGAATCTAATGGCTTACACCACTAAATGCACAATGTCTATCCAAGTTCAGCAGACAAGGTAGATGATAACTTTCAACAGCGGACATGGTAGAGGCGGCGGAGGTGACCTCAACAGCAAAGGCAGCGGCAATCGGTATCAGGAAGTAGGCAGTCAAAACAATGTCATGTCCAACAATTTGAGAGTTAGAGATTCGTGAACAAGACGCCAAAAGAGGAGAAAGATGAGTATCTGGAATGCAAGTAGACGCAGGAGAAAAGGGAAGTGGATTATGTGGGCTTGCATTAGTGTGCAAGGAAGGAAAGAGCCCATGTATGGAATGAAATAAAATCTTCAACCATCTATGTTCAATCTTTGCTGCTTGTGGGAGACTTCAATGAGGTTCTGGAAATCACGGAACGAAAAGGGACTAGAAGATGGACGGGATGACAAACTTTAGAGACTTCGTTAACCAGATGGGTCTCATTGATTTCCCACTAGTAGGGTGGAAATTTACATAGGCTAGAAACCAACATATGAGCCGAATTGATCAGATGTTAGCATATACTGAGTGGTTCAATACATTGTCAGAGCTACAACTTACAAATCCGAGGAAAGCGCTCTTGGTTCATTGCCCATTACTGCTTTCCCTTGCAAAGACGAACTGGGGTCCAAAACTGTTTTAAAAACTGTTTTAGAACATTGATTGTTGGACCGATCAACCCGATTTCAAGGAGCTAATATGGGAAGAGTGTAGGACTCTTAGTTACGTTACAGTTAGTTTGAAGCTTAAGCTACTTAAGCAGTCGTTGAACAGATGGAATCACAACTCTTCTGAGACAATCGATTGGGAAAGTGACACCTTGAAAAGACATTGGCAATCTCGAACATAAGGCGGAATCTCAGCATCTTGATGAAGTGGAATCGGCTAGACATATGGCTCTTACAAGCCAATTGTGGGCGTGGTACCAAACGATGGCTAGATATTGGCGACAACTCTCCCGTTGTAAATTCATAAAAGAAGTGATAAAAACACAAGGTACTTCCACTCCTTCGCATCAACAAGGCACAGAAAGAAGCCACAGGGTCACATCCAAAACGATGGACAAGTAATCTCTTGTCCTGCCCTCTTCAAGAAAGAGGTTACAGCAAATGCAGTTGGCAACGCATAACATGGAGGTCAGCCTTGAATTGAAGACGACAAAAAAATTTTTTTTTTTTTTTTTTTTTCTGAGGAAGAGACCGTTGGTGGAGGAGCTTCATCAAATTCTTGAGACAAACAAAACAATGATAGGTCGAAATGATGTACCCAATTGGAATTTCAATAGGGAAAATGGATATACAGTCAAGTCCTTCACTGATAAGTTTAGGTCCCAATTACCCTACACATCTAGTGTTGATAATTCGGTTTGTGGTATGGAGGGGTCTAGCTCCGCCAATAGTTAAATTGTTGGTGTGGATGATATCGTTGGGATAAACACCAAAGACTGATGAGCTGCCTAGGGGTAATTCAACTAGTTAATATATACTTGAACAATTTAACTCGACTGACAAACACTTCAGCTAGTTAATATATACTTGAACAATTTAACTTGACATATAAGACACAACTAGTCTCAGGTTTGTCTTAAACAATTTAACCACACTTGTTTAGCTAAATGAACGAGCCCAAACATGTTACATATAATTCATACTGAGTTTTGAATATATTTTTTTTTAAAATAGTTCCATTTAGCTGAATTCATGGCTTTTCTTCTGAATATAAACTCAGTTGCATTTGACTCCTTACCAGGAAAATTATTGCAAGGTTGATGTAAAAGCTCGGTGCAATCCTACATCTTAACTAGCTAATGTATATGTATTCGCAAAGAGACTAGTCATACAGTACAATATACTGGAGAAACTAAGCATGACCATTATGTTTAATAAATACATAATATTTTATAAAATTAACAAAAGCAATTGATACAACATGAAAACTGAATTCGACGCCAATATTAATATATTTTGCAAAAATTAACAAAAGCAATTGATACAACGTGAAGACTGAATTCGATGCCAAATTGTCAACTTAATATTTGATATATGCCATGACAACATACATTACTGAGGCCGATGTGAATTCTCGAACCACCTAAAATCTTGGGACTAAACCCTCCCTTTTGTGTTTTCACATGTCATTTTTATACTTTATTTCCAGCCTACAGCTTTTCTAAAGTATTTTGGTCATAGTCTATCACCGTTGATTCTAGCACATAAGGAACTTTGGTGCTTTTATGCTTTCACCATTTTGTTTATTTGTTTCGATACTTTTTGCTCTAGATATCAGGGCATCCGAGCTCTCTGTTGATAAAAATATACATCGTACAAATGTTATTGTTTCAATAAAATCAAGGAATTTTTCAGTTACATAATATATATGTTTTTTTTAAATATTATTGTTTGTCATTTAAGAAATTTTTCATTTGGGTAAAACTTGTTATTGACTCAGACTGAGACAGGCCTGGGTGGATGCAGCTAGTACCCAGGTGCGCTCAAGACGCCCCTAACACGGGTCAGTGGGTCAAGGCTTTTGAAATTGGTACATTACCGAGCATTTGGTTGTGCTGGCGTTGAAATTGAATGCATAATAATTCCCAGTGCTACGATCTTTAAATACTTCAAAATCATCCAAGTTTATACGGAAGAGAGCTCGCACGGAATTATCCATCTCTTCTAACTTGACTCCTGAAAGGCATACTTCATACTGTCAACATTCTTCCGTAAAAGAAAGCATATCAGGATAGCAAGTAGCATAATTAATTGTATGATGAATGTGATAATAGCCTAGACTCTGCCTTGGTGAGAGCCTCTTTACGCCTATACAGCTAACTCGTTTTTTCCCTCAAATAAGACACAGACTATAAATAAGTAAAATAGAAATGCTACAAGCGGAAACTCCTAATACAATTAATCTCAGCAAACTAAATGCACTCCTTTTTTTTTAAAAAAAAAAAGGAAAACCATAACAAAATAAGAATAAGTGTAGTTTCTACCACAAAACAAGCATGTATATCAAGAGGAAGAGGGAGAAAATTTACCAATCACATCTCTCTTTGTTGCCATCTTTTCTCGGGCCAGTGACACCAACCGAATAATATTTCTTGTAGCATAATCATTTGAAGGTTCCAAATTCAAAATTCTTTTCATGTCTGAAAAAGAAGCATAGTTGGTAAAATACAATATGAGAATTAAACAAAATCTAATACATTCATGCATTATTCAGCTCTATACATAAAAAATTCGGTCGAAAGTTCGTTGATTTATAAAGAAGTTATATATAATTACATCCA
The DNA here is from genome assembly GCA_018398585.1 of Simmondsia chinensis. NCBI lineage: Eukaryota > Viridiplantae > Streptophyta > Magnoliopsida > Caryophyllales > Simmondsiaceae > Simmondsia > Simmondsia chinensis. Next base: position 22,577,781 of record JAGTTD010000017.1, on the reverse strand, counting down.
TAACAACTTCTAGAATACGAATGGAGTAGAAAAGAAATGTTATTCTGTCTATTTTGTCTTGTACGTGTTACCTATAACAGCGATAGTAAGGAACCATGATACATAAAAAGTAATGGTGATGTGTAAGTCAACAATTTGGAGTTAAAGGAAGCACAATATCACACTGCTACTTACCATCAATAGCTTCATTATAACGTCCAAGCTTTTCATAAGCCTCTCCTCTTCTAAAAAGCACTTTGACATATGCTGGATTTAGTTTTAAAGCCTTGGTGCATTCCTTGATTGTTTCTATATATTTTCCCTGCAAAAGGGATAATTGTAAACGACTGTGACTAAGATACACACTTAAATTTATAAATATTGTTCCGTTTTTGCTTTTTAGGGTTGGGGACCCTTCGAAAACAACCTCCTTTTAGGATAGCACCTTGTAGGGATAAGGCCACACACATCTCACCCTCCCAAGACCATGTCTTGGCGGGAGCACTTTGAGGCACTAGATTTATTGTTGTTGTTCTTGTTGAACCATGACTAGCATATTGCTACATTGACATAATCGGTGGAGGTTGTTTTTTGACAATCTTAACATGAAAAGATGATTATGAAGGCTCTATACCCAAACTTCTATTGAAACCAGGAATTTGAAGAATTTAGCAAGGGAAAAGGAATCAAGGAGCATAGAAGCATACAGCTGGAGTCCAAGTACCATTTGCGGGAAAGGTAACACTAGGAACAGCAATCCCCAGGAAATCATAAAGAGGATATTCTACCAATATAACCGTGCAGAAGCCATAAACAAGTATACTATTGAACATCATTCTCCAATGACCTTCAGCCGAAAACTAAGGTACATTCTCTACTTCAGATGAATACCACTATGCTGCCATTCATGCAGATCAAGGACACCATACCTGACTCAGCAGGGCTGGACATACCCCAAACAAATGCTTGGGACCACCAAATTCAGGGCTCCCTAATTCTAGGGGTTGCGATTTTAGAGTCTCAATTGTCAATATTAATAAGTTCCGTGACTAAAAGTTTTTATAACTTGTTGAATTAATATCATATTGTTAAGAGGAATTTTATTACACAAGAAGGGCCCATTTGAAACGTTCGCTTAGGGCCCCGATAGTACTAGGACCAACCCTGTGACTCAAATACAATATATCAAGATACAAAAAGAAGCTCAAGTTGGTAATGCAAAAAGAAAGATGCAACATAGATAGTACTAAGTTATCAGGGACGTGACAAGCAAGTTAACCAAACACAGAGGGCATAGTTTTCACTGTCAGCAAGTCAATGAAAGAGGGGTTTATCAACTTACCCTCACTGAAGCTTCAAATAATACGCATCAAGAAGCAAACAACTGCCTACTACGGCCATCTAATACTAATATTGCAAGGGATGTTCTAATTCATTAGATGTTAATTTGTCTGATGAAGAACCAGAACTGCTAATAACAAAGACAGCTATTGCAGGATAGGAGCTAAAAATGATACCGTTACTCTATTTTAGAGAACCTCTTTCAAGAGGGTAGTTGTAAGTTTTTGGTGTCATCTTTTTCTGAAGTACAAAATACATTCAAGAGATCATGTAAAGAAGAGGGAGTACTTAGGCTAATGTTCATGATATTGCTAGAAGATCCTTGACAAAATATGCAACATTACAGTGCAAACAGATCATTAGATGGGTAGGATAAAAAACAGAAATGGGAAACAAAAATACTTGCACATGCGCACTATTTTATAACTAAAGCATAATAGTCACATATAGGCTCGAAGGGCTTCCCTACAGGGTAGAGCACCCTACAAGTATAAGGCTGCCTACCCACCACCCTGCCTTCACGGGAGCCCTTTGAGGCACTGGGTTGCTGTTGTTGTTGTTCTAGGCCCGAAGGACTTCCTTAACTCTTATGAGCGAGTCTCGAACAAGGTCAGGAATAGATTATATAACTTCTTTTGTGCAGGATTATCAGTATTTTACGCTGATGAACAAACTCCAAGGTAAACTCGAGTAATATCCTTGAAGGCCTTAGGACAACCAGCAATAATAGTCCCTCAACGGTGTCTTACATGATGCTTCTTGTCCTCATAGTTTAAAATCCACAAGCATCACAGGCTTCCCCCTCAATATCTCTTCGCTGATTAATCATTATCGAATCTCAAACTCAAGGTCGGTCCTGACATTTTTGGGACCCTAAGTGAGCATTTCAAATGGGACCTTCATATCTAATAAAATTTCTCTTAACAACAAAATAATACTAATACTATATATTATCAATTGACACTTTAAAAATATAACCCTCTAAATTTAGGGGCCTCGAATGGATTGCTTGGGGTTATGTCCATTACTCTCAACTCTACATTGTATCATTGTATGTAAGACTTTAAACAAGCATTCAAAACATTTAAACGAAAAGTGTATCATACCAGCTTTAAGTAGCATGAAGCACGGTTTGCGTGGCACATTGAGCGTAGTTCTACTGCTGATGACATCCCTTTCACAACTTGCAAGGCAAACTCGTACATCAATAATGCATCCTCGTAACGTCCAGCATTATATAGTCTATTGCCCTCTGCTTTTCCATCTTTGGCCTGTGCAAAGGCCTCCTGTTTATCGAACTGACAACAACCGATACTACGCTTGATCTTAGCCAAAAAGCCAAGAAAGGTATGTCCCAAGGCCCCCTGTTTAAGAAAGAAAAGAAGCTTCAGTATTTTGAGAACAATAATACGGGCTCCATTGCATCTTTTTCATAAACAACACTAGAAAAGGATCCGGTGCACTAGTTAAAAACAAAATGCATTTTGCTATATTAACTTTACACACATATATATATATATATATATAAATTAAAATGGCAAAATGCATGGCTCATTTGTTGCACTGGATCCTTGCCCAGCAATACTTATGACACATGCCAGGAAACAAAGTATCTATACAAGTTCAAGAACATGTGTGATTAGAAAATAAAATATTATAATCTTACTGTTTTCACCATCAGAAATCCTGAGATATTACACCGCTGATCCCTGATATTTTTAAATTTGTTCAAATTGGTCTCTTATCTTTGTTTTTATTCAAAATAATCCCTAACATTTTTAAATTTGTTCAAACTGGTCATTTATCTTTTCTTTTATTCAAAATTGTCCTAGTCACCAAATTAAATAAAAAGTGAAAAGATGAGGGACTAATTTTGTCATAAAATAAAATATTAAGGACCATTTTGATAAAAAAGTTGAGAGACCAATTTGAACATATTTAAAAACATTAGTGATCATTTTTAGCAAAACAAAACATAAGGGACCAATTTGAACAAATTTAACAAATAAGAGACCAACAATATAAATAACTCAAAAATTCCCTGACCTAATAAAAATAGCACATCAAAGATATCACAAATTCATGTATAGATGAAAATTAGCTTTATTCAGGAGGTCAATTGGATGAAGAATGCACGAATATGTTTTGATCCACGATGAGACCCAACAGAGGGAGGCCAGGGTGATACTGTAAAAACCCGAAAGAGTGACTAGATCGTTCACTTCGAATTCTAACCAGGGTTTGATAATCCAATCGAGTAAAAGAGGGAAGAGAGAGATGCTCAGTATTTGCATTTCATTTTTGTTCCCCTTCATACAACCCTGACTGGAATAAATTATTATGTGACCCCAAGTAATCATACATCCTATCCGAATTTCTCTCTCTTCCCCTTATTAATTCCTATAGAAAATATTCCGTGATTCTATGCTTCCATGACCATACACTCCTCAGGTTGGGAGTTTTCGAAAACAATCTCCTAAAGGGGGAAGATTGCGTACATCCATCCCCAGACCCTGCGTATGGGGGAGTCTTTATAGCACTGAGATTATTGTTAGAAAATATTATGTGACTCGAGGTCACTGTGCGCCCTACGTGAATTTCACTCTCTTCCCCTCACTAATTCGTTCTTCCCCTTATAAATTTCTCTCTCCCCCGTATAAAGTGTATGATGATCCCGAATTTTCTCCCCTAATTTGTACTTGCATAGAAATGGGGAAATAGTTTCTTCATAGGTAGCACTCTTTATGCTTTGTTTGGCAACATGATAAAGGAGGATAAAGAGGGGTAAATGAGGATAAGGGTAAAAAGAGAAAAGGTAAGGTAATATTTTACCCTTGTTTGAATGTGTCAAATTAAGAAGGATAAATGAGTTACCCTTGTTTGGCAATTAGGTAAAGGGGTAAGGGTAAAAAGAGTTATAGTTAAAATAAGGGTAAAAGTGTCAAATTTTTTTTAAAAATTACCCTGACCTCCCTTTACCCCCCAGTTTGGGGATTAAAGAAATTGGGGTAATGGGGGCTAAAAAATTACCCCCCATTACCTCCCTTTACCCTTCGAATAACTTTATCAAATAGGAGTAGAAAATTACCCCTCTTTACCCCGTTGCCAAATAGGGTAAGATTAGATACATTTTACCCCCCAAGTCTCGCCTTAACGAAAGTCTTTTTAAGTCACGGGACTATTGTTGTTTTTGTTGTATAGAAATTGAGAGACAACTGGCTAAAACCCTAGCACATAATAAAAGGAAAAATTACTTAGATTATCACTAAGTTATTTACACCGTTGGTTTCTCATGTTTCTAATTTTATTTAAATTGGTCCCTCATCTTTTAAATATGTTAGTGATTCATCTTTTCTTTTGTTTAAAATTATCCCTATATTTTATTTAATGATAAAATTAGTTTCTTATCTTTGTTATTTTACTTAATTTTAATCACAATATAAGAGACTAATTTTGACATAAAATAAAATATGAATGACAATTTTGAACAAAAAAATAAGAGACTAATTTAAACAAACTTAAAAAATAAAGGGGTTAATTTAAACAAATTAAAAAATAGGAGTCCAATTTGAAAATAAAAATAAAAATAAGAGACTAATTTAAACAAACTTAAGAAAATAAGAGACCAACGGGTGAGCATGATTAATTTAAATACCGCTATAGAGAGGGGCGGCATCACCGCCGGCGTGATCGGCGGCGCCGGCCTGAGACGAGCCGTCGCCGGCGACGGGGTAGGGGGGTCGACATTTTAGGGTTTCACAAAGAAAAGAGAAAAGCTTTTATAGATCTTTACCATGTGAGAATAATTTTTAGAACGACAATAAGTAACAGGACAGCAAGTTGCTATATATATATAGAGAGAGAGAGAAATATTACGATGACTGACTAGTCTCTGTGTTTTTATATTATATATACGAGTAACAATTTAACTAAAATTGAATAAATTATATATTAATATTCTAAATTTTAATATGTTAATTTATTAGTTTATAAATTTTATAAAATATAAAAAATTACGAGAATTTAATAAAATAGTCAAAGTAATAATATAAAAATAAAAGTGGAGCATGTTATACCCGTATATATTGCTATTTGAATTATTTTATTAAATATGTTTAACTTCTTGGACTAAAAATTAATACAACTAATCTTGAGATACCAATATATAATTTACCCTATAAATAATTACACATGAAAAACAATCACAAAGTCCTAAAAAAAATTTAAAAGTGCCAAAAAAAAAAAAACCAAAAATACCAAGTAGAAAATACCCAAAAGTCTGAATCTATTGGTTTAAGCTTCAACGGTTCAGAAGATGACATGGTCAATATATTTTGTATCATTGAAGTCGGTGCTCATAAAAACTCCTGCGAAAGAAAAAAAAGAACCGTATGTAAGTCATGATGTAATGATCTCGGATTGTTAGAAAGTTTAAATGTAACTTTAAAAAAAATTTAAAAAGTTATAATTTATAATACCTCACCTAAAATGTAAGTAAATTAGCTATATTTAATTCGTAACAAGTTTTGATTTATTTTTTTGTAATTTGCATTGGACAGAGGGAAGTTTCCTGCGTAGTTGACGTAAAAGATTGATTTTGACACAATGTCTTCATATGAGCTTCCTAGCAACTTCGATAGCCATACTGACTTCTAATTCTTGGTCCACAGGTGCTATTATTATTATTATTATTTTTTTTTTAAAAGGTAAGGATGGTGTAAACGAGCCGAGCCGAGCGTAGCAACCCCTTGTTTGAGCTTGGTTCATTAAGATTTTGTTGTGTTCGAAGCTCGGCCTGGCTCGGCTAGTTAAACTAATCGAACCAATTCGAGCTCCTTATCAAGCCTAGCCGAGTTTGTTATCAAATGAAATCGAGCTCATAACAGCCACGAGCTTATTATCGGGTCGAGCTCCCTATTGAGCCGAATTATTCGAGTTACTATCGAGCTATTATCGAACTATTTTGCAGTTAATATTAATTGCTAACGAGCCTTTAACTAGCTCTTAACGAGTTTTTTAACGAGTTCTTATCGAACTGTTCACGAACATTAACGAGCCGAGCACCCCATTGTTCGAACTCGGCTCGTTAAGTTTATCGAGCCCTAATTATGAATACGAACAAGCCATAATCGATTTCAAACAGAAGTAGTTCATTGAACGTTCGATTCGTTTACACCTCTACTAGGCCAATTAAACACAGTTAGTAGCGACTTGAAGAAAATCAAGCGATACAAGTTCGAGCCCTCAAAATTCGAAAATCTTTAATGTATTGCCATAACAACACGCCATGTTAATTCCCACGTCTGCTCCTTTTGAGCTTCCTAGCAACTTCAGTAGTCAGATGAACCTTCATTCTTGTTTCTGAGGTAGTACCTTTTTGACTTAGGCTCCATTTGTTTTGAAGGAAAAAGAAATTTTCGAAAATAATTTTTTTAATTTTTGTTATTTGATGTGCATTTTTTGACGGAAATTTTTTTCAAAGGAACAGCTTTTCCTCCCAAATGGGGAAAATGTTTTCCTTTGTAAAAGACGAGAAGTCAACATTCCCAATGGTTTAAAAAGTTTTGAGGTATACGTCGGTTATAGTATGGATCATACCGAAATAAATTAAATAGAACCATAGATTAATAATACGGGATACGGAAAAATAATGGTAAGTCGAGTATGATATTGGACAGAATTATGTGATCTAATTTGATTTTCATTCATGACAACTATTTTATGTTTTAAAGGTATTTACTACTTCATGATAGAGTGAATATAATCACGAAACAATATTTACATAATCCAAGCATAGAAAATTATTTATAGATTTTACCTTTTCTTGAAAATACTGTTGCTTTCTAATATATATTTTTATATCTAGAGGTTTGAGAATTTACCACGTAAATATCCTAACTTTTCAATATATAAAAATGAGGTACATTAAGGTTTCAAGGCTGTATAACTCAGGTACTTTGAAGTTTAAAAATTTTATCAATTATGTATTATTTGCCAAGGCTTCATAAATCTTTATTAGAAATTGCTACAGTGGAACATAACTATAACAATACATGTCTCATTTATGATAATTGGATTTTTAATTGTAAAATGCTAATATGACATATTATTTCACTAATGTGTAAATATACTCCATCATAATTCAGTGAATTTTTTTTCCCGCAATCTGTTAAATTTTTGTTAAAGACATTGATATAATTATATATATGATGGTAATCATGTAACGTTTTATAATAGATTTTGATAAAAATTCACTAAACTCGGTACTTGAATGATAAAATTTTAGAACATCAAGAGATCTCATTATATATTTCAAAACATGTAGGTTATTTAGGTAATAAATTGTTAAATCTTAGGTCCCTAAGTAATAAATTTTCAATATTTTTTCATTAAAAAATAATTTCTTCACAACCAAAGGAAGCCTACATAACTTATAATATATAATTTCGCTAATTTATACTATCTTATAACAAGGTATAGTATGACTGATAAAAGATTATTTCTTTTAGAATAAATAAGCAATATTATGAGGCGAGAGCATGTTCTCCGCCGAAATAAACAACGAAAAACGTGAATTGAAATTTATTTTTTCTTGAAAAACCTTTTTTTAAGGAAAATGGTTTTCGGGGGAAAAGTACTTCCTCCGAAACAAACGAAAATCACGACAACATTTTAAACTTTTTACAAAACCACCTTCAAAAGTACTCATTTTTAACACTTTTTTTCCCCTAACCTACCGCATTTCCAGAGCGTTTTTTCTGTAGTCTATCATTGTTATCTTTGCAATTCTAGCATATAAGAGATGGCAATAGGGCGGATAAAATCCGTTATTCATGGGTACCCATTACAAGTGAGGCGGCTAGCAGGTACAGGTTAGGCATAAATTACAATACTCACCACACTATGGGTTGGCACGTGTATGATGTTGTGACCTCGCCGCTCTGCCCCATACCTGTCCCACCTTATAACCCATACTCACCCTAATTATATTTTATTTATTTAAAAATAAGAAAAATGCATACTTAATTTAATTATTCAATAATTATATTAAATATTAGAGCAAATTATAAGATTCTAAAATTTAATATTAAATAATTAATATGCATAGGAATGAATAATCATTTGATACCCAAACTAGGACAGTATGCGCAGGTAATGGATAACCATTGAATACCCCTGGATAACAGGACGGGTATGGGTATGATATCTACTCCATACCTGTTGTGGGTAATTGGACAGATATGAGTTTAGGATTTCGGTGATTAGTACGAGTATAGAGGACGCATCATATCCGCCCTAACCCATTGGCATCACCACTAGCATGGAAGAAGAATGAGGGCTTCTATACTTTTTGACATTTTGTCCATTTATTTTGCTTCTTTTTGCCCCCAAGAGGTCGCGAACAAGTCAGTTCAACCTGTGACCTAGTCAACCTATTCGAGACTTTGCAGGGTCGAGTCGAATCGGGTTTGCAAAGTGGGTCGGGTCACAAGGTCTGGAGTTTTCTAACTTTAACCTGGGTCAACCCAATCCAGCAAGAGATCCATGACCTTTTAATAGCTGAAATCTTTTTGTTCCCCTTCTCTTCTCACCTAAAAATTGCATTTCCAGTATATATACATAAAACAATGCAAACTCTAATAGTAAGTTTGCCATTAATCCTAGTACAAAGGGTATTTAGATCAGCCTAGCTGAACCCGACCAGGCTCAAATCTCAGTTCACCAACCTATAAAAGCATGGATTTTAAGCTCTAGATAGGCCTCGCTTAAGCTCGAACCCAACTAGAAGAGTTTTAAGCTCAGCTCATCTCATTCAAACGAAACAAAGACTGGAATCAGCTTGTAGAACACAACTGCTCTGACACGACACGAGAGAGCCACAAAGATGGACAAAAGCAATGAACTTCCTTCGTCATTCGATTACAAATACCATATGTTCATTTGCATATCAATTTTAATAATATAGCTGCAGAAGTCTCTGTCCATGCTACATAATCACAACAATCAACCAAAAACGATCCATTTTTGCCAGTATTGACGAACTTTTAGGACAGAATGATCTGGGAAATGTTTAGTATTGGAAGCTTACTATTACCGAGCATGTGGTTGCACTAGCGTTGAAACTGAATGGAGTATGAACCAGTGTTAGGATCTTTAACAGCTTTAAAATTGTCCACGCTCATCCCAAAACGACCAAGCAAGGAGTTGCCCATGTCCTTTAACTTGCCTGATTGAAGACATATTTCATATTGTTAACATTCCTCACTGTCAGAAGCATATCAGGATAGCAAGTTGAATAACTGTACAATGAATGTAAAGCATAATTCAAATAAAATGTGCATCAGCAAAAAGTTGGGGGGGGGCGGGGGCGCGGTGGGGACCGAGAAGAGCAACATTGTGCCTTCCCATTAAGCAGTCATATGCTTAGTTTAAGCAGTCCTCTACTTATACAGAATGGAACTTGAAATCAAAATTATCAACCAAGTTGCCGATTACCAATGCCTAAATGATATATATTGAAACTAGAAACTATAGATTTATCGAATAAAAGAGTTCTAATTTGATAAAAGAATACTACCCTGATAAACAAAAGTATAAATAACTAGATATCAGAGAATATTGTAGATAGAATCAAAACCCTAGATGAGATCAAAGTCCATCCAAGTGTTTCTGTTTTCACAGGAGTAATATTTTCAAATTCTTGTAGAATTTCTATCACCAAATTAAAGACAATGGCACCACCTATTGTAGAACGTAAGCTGAAATGTACAAATCCATCACGACTCTAGTGTATCCTACAAATTTTCGTATAATTCTGAAATCTGACCCAAGTTCAAGAGATCCACGAAGAACATCTCCATAGGAGAAGCCCTGAAAACGGTCTTCGGTTGAGATCGCAACGGTATGGTTATTTTAAGAACGTGCAAAAACTAGAAAATAGACCTAATGAATCTCCCAAAATGGAAGTGCTCTTAAACGCATCTCTTCAAAACTACATTCAAGCTACAAAAGATGGCTGCTATATGTTTCTGCCTTCTGGTATTATCTCCCGCGAAAGCTAATCAAACAGAACAGCTATATTACATTACAACACAGCAGTATAAGTTCATTCGATGAAAGCTACCATAGCAACTCATAAGGCAACTATGTTCACAATAATCAATGATGATATTTGTGTGGGGACTTTGTAAGTTCTATAGTCAAAGTCCTCATCCCTAATGTTCGCTTGAAAGATCCCTTCACATGGGATTGCTTACACCATGCGGGTGAAGGTTTGTAGGCCTGCTTTTTGTCAGAAAATGCTCTTAGGGATTAGACTAGAAGAATAAGGCCCTGTCTGGTTCCACGGAATTAGTTTGTGGTTCACGCTCACATCACGATGATGGTAGTGAAGTCCGAGAAGGTCTGGCAGACATCATGTAACGAACAATCGCAACCACATTGGGCTGTTTGTCGAAATAAGTTCTTTATTTAATTTGATTGATAAAAAGCTTTACTTTAAAATTAAAAAAAAAAAAAAAAAAATCAGCTGCATTCAAGAACATAAAAATCAGACCCTTGAATGTTAAGTTCATGATTTCAAGCTGTACAGCTAGCCGACGCCTTATAAGCCAAGTCATTTCTGTACCCAGCTCCCATGCCTAAGTCTTATTTTTTTGGTTAGATATAGACAGGAGATACACGAAACTGAGACGCTACAAACAGAAACTTCTAACCGAGTAATCTCACAACATCAAATGCTCTCCTTTTTGTAGAAAAATAAACACTTAGTAAAAGAAGAATAAGCAGAGTTGCTATCACAGAACACGCATGTATGTCAAGAGAAAAAAGGGAGAAGAATTACCAATCATTTCTTCCTTCATTTTCTCCATCTTTTCTCTGGCCAGTGGCTCCAACCGAATAATATTTCTTCTAGCTTGATCATTTGAAGGTTCCAGCTCCAAAATCTTTTTCATGTCTGGATATGAAGTACAATCATCCACCCTCAGAGGTTACTACAAAGAATATAAATTGCCAAAGCAACATAATAATGCATGCAGATCAAGCTAAATTACTACTCCCAGAAAGTAACGTTTTGAAACAACAAACCAAATAATTCTTTGAAAGTAAAATCTTCTACAGAAAAGACAGTAAAGAGCCAGCAGTTCTTAAAACGGAGAGACGAGACAGTGAAAAGAAAAATTACTAGAGCAACAGGACAAAGCACCCAGCATGATATGAAGTTCATAGATAATAAAATTCTATTCCCTTGATCAAATGATTCCCTAACTGACCAACAACAATAAGAGGAAGCACCAAATGACGATGTTACTTACCAGCAATAGCTTCATCATAACGTTCAAGCTTTTCGTAAGCCTCTCCTCTTCTAACAAGAGCTTTTAAGTACGCTGGGTTTAGTTCTAAAGCCTTCGTGCATTCCTTGACAGTTTCCTCATGTTTCCCCTGCAAAAGAGAAAGTGGTAAAGAACCAAGACTAGGAGACTGCTACACCGTGTCCGTCACAACAAGTGGAGGCTGGTTTGGATTGACTTCCAGGGAAACAAAAACCCAGAACACACAAGCAATTTGACTAAGAAATAGCAAGAAAAAATAATCAAGGAGCATGCAAGCATATGTTCCCAGTCCAAGTATCTTTTGCTGGAAAAGAAAAACGGAGAACAGCTCTCCCCAAAAAATTATAAGAGGACATTCTATGAATATAACCCAGCAGAAGCAGTCAAGAAGTATACTATTGCACATCATCCTCCTATGACCTTCAGGCGAAACCTAAGGTACATTCTCTCATTCATATGACACCACTATGCTGGCATTCAGGCAGATCAAGGACATCATACTAGACTCCATTACAATTTATCAAGATACAAAAGCTCAACTTGGTTTCTATGGGCATTTCGCAAAAGAAAAAATTGAACATAGATAGTAGTAAGTTATAGGGGAGGTGACATGCGAGTTAATTAAACACAAAGGACATAGTTTTCACTTGGAGCAAGTCGATGAAAGAGGTGCTTATCAACCTATCCTCGCTGCAGCTTCAAATAATACCCATCAAGAAGAAACATGAAATGGTAATATTGGAATGTTGGTTTTCTTTTTTTGATAATAAAGACGTTGCATTGAGAGAAAGAATGCACAATATCGTGCAAATAAGATGCCCCCACAGACGAGAAGAGAACAAAAATGTAAACTACTACAAAAGAAGGCCTCCGGCTATCCACAAATCAATGAAGGTTGTGGGGAATATCTGCCCGAAACAATCAATACAATCTCCAAAACAATCTACCAACAGAGACCCCAGAAAGACCACCTCATCTCAATAATCTTAATTTACTCCCATGTCCCTACAAAAAGCAAAAAGATGACAAAGAAAGAAAGAAAGAAAGAAGCAAAAGCATAAATGTTATGTACACAGCAAAAAGAGAGGACAAACTTTAAGCTATCTGGAATATATCATGTGATATGGGTCCAATCCAAAGCATGAGATATGGTACATGAGAAATATAAAACTAATAGTATGATTTTCTCCAAGATGCTAATTGAAAGCTAAAAATGATACCTGTATTTTAGAGGACCTTTTTCAGGACAGTAGTTGTACAAGTTTTTGACATCAACGTGTTAAAAAAAAGTTGTTTTTGACATTTAACGTTTTCCCAAGGACAAAATTAGATATAAAGGGACATTCAAGGATTTCATTTTCTAGTATTCAAGAAATCATGTGAAGAGGGGGAGGGGTCCTTCGGCTAATGTTCAATATAACACTACAAGATCCTCAAAAGGGTATCCAACATTACACTGCAAACAGATAATTAGATGGACAAGATAAAACAGGAAGGGGTAAAAGACTTGCATATGCGCACTATTTTATAACTGAAAAATAATAGTAATATATACGCCCACAGGACTTCCACAACTTTTATGAGTGTGCCTCAAAATGACCTGAAATAAACCATATGAGTTGTTTTGTGCAGGATGATCATTAGTTGATGCTGATGAACAAACTTCCAAATTCAAACTCAAGCAATATCCTTGAAGGCCTTAGGATAGCTAGAAATAATAGTCTCTCACCGGTGCCTTACCTGATGCTTCTTGTCCTTATAATTTAAAATCCACCAGCACTACAGGCTTATCCCCTCAATATTTCTTCAATGATTAATGATTTTTAAATCTCAAACTTCACTCTACATTATATGCAAGATTTTAAACTACACATTCAAAAATAAAAGAACAAGTGTATCATACCATCTTTAAGTAGCATACACCACGGTTAGCATGGCATACTGAGCGTAGTTCTACTGCTGATGGCATCTCTTGCACAGCTTGCAAGGCAAACTCATACTTCGATAATGCATCCTCATACTGTCCATTTTTAAAAAGTGTATTTCCCTCCGCTTTTGCTTCATTGGCTTGTGCCAAGGCCCTCTGTTTAAGAGAGAGAAGAAGCTTCAATACTTTGAGAAGAACAATACAACTCCATTACATATTTTCAATAAACAATACCTGTGACATACTGCCAGAAAACAAACTATCTATACAAGTTCAAAAACATGTGTGATTAGAAGATACAATATTATAATGTAATTGTTTCAGTAAGATTGGCATCCTGAACATACAATAACCCAGCAAAGATATTCCAAAGTCATGGTAAAGATGTTTGTGATGATTCTTTAGAAAATTAGGTCTATTCAGGAGTTACAAAGGATGAAGAATGCATGAATATGATTGAAACAATACGGTTCAGTTTCACTCTAATTATAACATGATATCAAACACCGAACAACATGACTAATGAATGCTAAACAAGGCATATTCACATTTCAATTGATAACTCTAAACAAAGCATGTCCACATTTCAGTTGATAATTCTAAACAAGGCATATCCACATTTCAATTGATAATTGTAAAACGACGATTTCCACGTCCAAGCATCAATGCATGATTGGCGAATCAATAGTAAGTTGAACCATAGTTGCAGGAACCCAAAACTTTATCATAATTAGAAATGTGATTAAGTGTTTCCAAGTTAGAAACGTGTACGAAATCATATCAAACATAGAAGAAAGTGATTCAACCTTAGGTTGAATCTTTTAGATAGAGAAGAATATGTTTTTTATTGGCTGGCCCTAGCACATGATTTAATGGCTACTCAATTAACTTGACTGGAGACTTTTAATTGTTAGACTCAACTTTCTAGCACTTAACCTTTAGTCTCCTTGAAATGTAAAGTGTAAAACTCAAAGTGATGTAAGTAATACTTCAAATATATAAACCAACTTTCCCTCATTTTGGTCCTCATAAGTATCTCTATCTTGATAAACACTAAATATTGTTAACCAAATGTAGTATTTACTTCTTTAGTAAGAAAAAACTTGAGAGAAGCAGATAGTAATTGAGGAAAAAATGTGAGAAAAAGACGAGAAAGGGTAAGGAAGTGCATGAGTAGGGAATGTTTCGTTGTCAACAAGAATAAAGCTTGAGAGAAATTAGCCAAGCAATGATAAACCTCAGAAAGAGAAGAAATGGAGAGGGAGAGGGAAAAAGGGAAAGGAATGTAAGTAGATACATTGCACGGTTCATCTTATTCAAATGAAATCATTTGCCAGTGTGCCAATAGTCAACTATTAAAGCATAAAATGAAATCTGCATGGGCATCTAAAACCAACACAATCACGCCAGGGCTGGGCATGGCCAAGAAACCACTTGGAGCCCCCAAAATTTAGGGGCCCAAATTCTAGGAGTTGTATTTTTAAAGTCTTAATTTTTAATACTAATAAGTTTTATGATTAAAATTTTATAATTTGTCATATCACTATTATTTTGTCAAGAGAATTTTTATTATGTAAGAAGGGCTCCATTTGAAACACTTAGGGCCTCGTAAATTTCAGGACTAGCCTTGAATCACACGTGCATGAGCTATACTTGATCAGCCCAGTCATCTTTTGCAATCATGGAGTTTGGGCTTGAAATTGATGAAGTTTAGTTGCTTTCCCGAAAATCAAGTCAACAAATTGGAGCATGATCAAATCCAGCTATGATTGATTAAGCATAAACAAACATTACAAAGAACAAACTACCATGACCCTAATAAATTTTTTGGTCAAAAAGAAATATTGTAAAGAGAGAAAGAATGCATACAGAGTTAAGTACAAGATGTCCTCAATCATCAAATAAAATCACAAAAAAGTAATAAAATAAGGCCCTCCAATCCCTCTGCAAGTCTACCAATGCTATTCTAGGAAACTCCTAAAGCTCTTAATCCAAAGGGATCTTAAGAAGACCACTTTATCCCACAAGAAATTCGCTGGCGTATATTCAACTAGGCATGAATTATCAAACTCAATTGCAAAATACAGTTCACTTTAAAACCAACTACCAAGCAAATTGAACACATATATTAACCTCAATCTAAACTCTACATAATGAAGTTGGAGAATCATGAGCCCTAAGCACAAACAATCCGTTTTCTCCTTACTTTTCAACACTATTATTAGTATAATATCCTAGATTACAGTATGATTGTAATTATATCAGATTCGTTGTAATATTCTCTACACATATTCCTTATCTCTTGTCATTATTTTGTCGATATCTGATCGATCAGATGTATATATGATACGATCGTATCAGTCTACGTAGAGTTTATGTTAGTATCCAATTGATCATATACCTATCCAATCGATCAAATAGCCCGCTGCTAGGCAGGAAAAGCCGTTTTTACCAAATTTTTTTTTTTTTCCATTTTTTTTCATTCTTTTTTAGTATCATCATCATCATCATCATCATCATCATATCTAGTGCCACAAGGGCTCCCGCTTGCGCAGGGTTTGGGAGGGGTAGGATGTACGCAGCCTTGACCCCATCAGGGTGAGACCCTGATAAGAGACTATTAGTATTTTGCCTTGTGAATCCTATAAATATGATTAGTCCTTCATTAATGAAATTTCTACTTTGATATTCAACTCTAACTCTCTCTTCTGTAAATTTCTCCAATTTCCCTTCTTCCCTAATACCGATTCTCCCCCTATGTCTTCCTTTTCTTCCTCATTTTATTCTCTTTTCATGATTGAAGTATGAAGTTTTGGCCTAATCACTGCATTAGGTCATAACATCTCTATATAATAGAATCTCAGAAACCCTATCGTTGAAACTCCTCGTAAAAACCTTTCATTCAATATCAAATCAAAAACCCTAAAAATAATCACAATCTAAGATATTATACTAATAACATCAAATCAAAGAAAAAGAGACATATAATACCTGCTTTAATTGATCATCATTCAACGCATCTTCATACGGATCATCCTTCAATGGCGGCACACCTTCTCCTCCTCCTTCCTTATTTAGCAGCTCATCATCTCCGCCGCCATTTTCGCTCTCTCGATCAAGCTCGCCTTCGCTGGCGGTTTCGAAACCTTCAGCGCCGGTTACTTGTTCATCTGCTTTGGTAGGGTGCCTGGAAGTGTCGGTTTCATCGTGTTTGGTTGAGGAAGTCGTAGGGTTCTCCACTTCGTTGTCTTTCGCGGGTTCGATCACCACCATTTTCGATTTCTTCTGTGAATCTAAGCATAGAAATGTAGGAGTGGCGATCTCAATCCCTTTGATTCAACCAGCCTCCAGAACTTACTCAACAAGATTGCTGCAAACCAATATATAAAAGTGAGGGCATGTCTGGGTTCGGGTTAAAAAAATTGGAGTAATTTTTAATGGTATAATTATTAATGAGGTAATTATTATCTTATGAAATTTTTTTCTTTTATTTTATTTAATTGTGCACTTTAAAAAATGTAAATATTAACTTATAAATTTTTTATTATGTTTGGTTTAAGTATAACATACTTCTTTTTTATCTTTATGTGTTAATTTATTTTTATATTACTTTTTAATTTTTTAAATTTAATTATAATAAAATATAACTATTTATTAAAATAGTGAACAAAATTATCCTTGTATAATTGACAATACTTTAAATATCTAAAAAATAATTTTAACATTTTTAAAAAATCAAATAATCCCTATTACATTACCGACAGCTACAGCTAGCAAATGTGTCATGTTGTGTCGTGGTCGTGTTTGTTTTATGTGAGTTGTTTTGAAAATGGAGTCAACCCGGACCCAACCTATTTATTAATCGGATTAAGAACTCCCAACCCAATTATTAAACGGTAACCTGCGGACCCATTTAATTATATGGGTAACTTACAAGTTAGTTTGTCAGCTTATGAACGTGTCAATAATACACGCCAAGGTTGATATTAGCAACAACTATATACATGACATATTTATAATTGTTTAAATAAATTATCAAATAAATATTACTAATTACAGCTTAGATCTTATGTGAATAGGCTATTGAAAATATATAAATAATAAAATAGTATATCATCTACAACAACAACAACAACAACAAACCCAATGCATGAAAGGCTCCCGCTTGCGCAGGGTCTGAGAGGGGAAGGACGTACGCAGTCTTACCCCATCAAGGCGAGACCCTGATGGGAGACTATTTTCGAGATCCCCCAACCTTTAATTTAATCCAATCAAGGATGGATGGATGCGTGTACGCCTTGCAAGTAAGTAATCAAATAATGACCAATGAATATATCATATATGAGTTCCTCAAATGAATTACTGGAATAAGAATGCAAACATCTAAGTATGTATGCGCGTGAGAGCATACAAGCATGAAAACCGGGGGGGGGGGGGGGGGGGGGGGGGGGGGGGGGGGGGTCAACATGTGACATAGTGCAATCATAGTAGGGATTAGAGCGTATAGAGAGTAGAGAGAGGGAGAGAGAGAAGAGAAAGAGAGGGAGAGACAAGGGAGGGTAGAGTGAAAGAGGGAGAGATAGAAAGAGAATGGGAGGGTGAAGGAAGTAGCGTAATAGAGTAGAGTGGAGTATAGGAAGTATCACTATACCCCATGGTATTAGATCCTAGGAGTCCTAAGCAACTAAACCAACACCCATATTACGTGTACACACACGAGCATACCACAGTTTACTGATGCGGAATGCGTCTACACGGCTATATTAGTTAATCCTATAGTATCCCTCCACTAAGCTCAAACTAGGGCCGTCTCTTCTTTTAGGCTGAGGTAAGCGAGATCCTATTGGATTGTTTATATTGAGTTCTTCTTTATCTTCTTTGTCTCAAGTGGAGGATTAGATATCCCTATACGTAGATGTGCGCCTCTCCTAGCGGGCCTCTTCCTCTAATCACATATGTCGAGTAGTCTCCACCCATGATTAAAAAAAAAAAATGTCGAGTAGTCTCCACCCAACCCTAGGAGCACCTGCAGCCAGACCATGCCGGGAAGCTAGGCATTCTCTGTTAACAGAACAGGCCTACTATAGTAAGATGCTCCTACTCAGGGTCATCTGGTACCCCTATACCAATCCTCCACCGAGTTCTATCTAAAGCCAACTCTTCATTCAGGTTGAGACATGCAAGGTCCCATCGGATCGTCTCCATCCAGCTCTTCTTAGGCCGGCCTTTCCCTCTCTTTCTATCTATAATATGGAGTTATTCGCATATCCTGACAGGGGCATCGGTGGGTCTCCTCTTAAATAGTATATCATCTAAATACCTCATATAAATACATGAACATGTCAAGTGTGCTGCAAATAGGTTATACGGGTCAAACTCAAATTCAACCTAATTACCAGAATGGGTTAAATAGATCAACCCAAATTCAACCCGGCTTCAAAAACTCCAAGCCAAACTGTTAGAGTATACAAGGCCTTCACCCATCAGCTTAAGATTTTGGGACAGATGGTTTATTGACATGGTATCAGAGCCCTGTTGAACAAGAGGTCACAAGTTCGAATCTCAATAGCCCCCACTTTCAATATTAAAAATAATTTAAGTACAAGGTATGAGGTGGGTCTGCGTACTATTCACGTTTCAAGCCAATGGGCCTTTGTGTGAGGGGGCATGTTAGATTATATAAGGCCTTCACCCATCAGCTTAAGATTTTGGGACAGATGGTTTCTTGACACAAACACGCTATCTTCGTGTTGTGTTCATGTCGTGTTACATGTCGTATCAGATTTCGCTAGTCCTCCGATTACCTATCCTCACCGACATCGCTACTATTGCCGACCTCTAATCACCACCAACATCGCCATAGTAGATCTCTCTGATACAAACCAAATATAAATCTAGCTCAATATCAATAGTAAACACAAGCTAATATAAATATATTGATAGATTACTCCAATAATAGATGATTACAAGGAAAACAGGGAGGAGATGTAAAAGAAAAGGGGGAGATAACTAGAAAAATTGGGGGAGATATAGAGAGAGAATGCCCACACTCACAAATTTACATCAGGCATAATTCATTACTAAGGGGACCCTACTTATTTATACTAGTTGGGGGAATATACTAGGGCGGAGGTGACAGTGAGGGGGTTGCTGGGTGTGGGGGATAGGTATGGGCTCGGGTTGGCGGTTGGAGATCTGTCTTGCTGTTGGTGGCAAGGCTGGCGGAAGTAGTCTTGGCGGTAGCGGTAGGCATGAGCTTGGCGGGTACGAGGAGATACTTGGTCTGTATCACTCTCCTGCTTTCTATTCTTTTTTGAATATTTCATGTGTTTTTTTAATTTTTAAAATATTTTTTAAGTATTTAAAATATTTTTGTAAATATATAAAATATTTTTTTGAGTATTTTTATTATTTTTAATGTTTAAATATTATTATATATTTTTAACTATTGAATTTTTGTACATATATTTTTATATTTTTTATTAGAATATTTTTTAAATATATAAATATTATAATAATCTTTTAAATATTTTGTATATATTTCAAATATTTTCTGAATGTTTAAAATGTTTTTCTAATATTAAATATTTAAAATATATTTTTATAATATTCAAATTCTCCAAAAAATAAACAAATTAAAATTTTTTTTACCCCTTCCCTTGTTATGGATGTTGAATTAGAAGGGGGTAGTGCAATAGTTTAACCCATATGGGAATAAACTTTTTCACAGGTTAAAAGTTAATGATAAATCAAATAGGTTTAAAAGAGGTGTTATGATTACCCTTGTAACCATTAACCCCAAACATGCCATTAGGACAAAATATAGAAATGATCTCTCTAACCGTTTGTATTTAATAACAAAAACCCTATAACAAATAAAATCATTTACTAAATCCCCTCACTTTTAAAATCAAACACTAAAACCCCCTCAACTTTTTTTGATTATTTTGCCCCTCAAAAGTGAGGGGGTTAAGTGTTTAATTTTGTTTTTAAAAAGAAGTTTTATATTTTTTGGCAAAAATTAGGAACTTTTATGTTTTTAGCAAAAATATAATGGACTTTTCTATATGTATAAAAATATAATTATCTTAATTAATTATATTAATATTATAAGTTTAGAAGATAAAAAATAATTTTAAAAGTTTCATAAAAAATATGAGATAAAATAAAATATTTTTGTTTAAAATAATTTCAAATTAGATTTAAAAATGTGAAATTTAAAATTTATGAAATTAAAAATTTGAAACAAATAATGGAGAAATAATTTTTTTTTAAAAATCAATGGAAAAATATGATAATATTTATTAACTTTAATTTTTCAATTTTTTTCCATAAAAATTATTTTTCATAATTTATTTTTAAATATTTAATTTCATTCATTTTTTTATTTTAACATTCAGTTTTAATCAATAATTATTACATGTTATCTTAGAGTATTTTTTTTAAATTTAAAAAGTATTTTATATCTTCTAAATTTATAATATTATTATTATAATTAATTTAAATAATTATATTTATACAAATAATAAAAAAATCTTATGTCTTTTGTGCAACAATATGAGGTTCTTAACTTTCATATAAATACATAAAACCGCTATTTTTCACTAAATGTAAAAAATTTCTAATTTTAATTCATACACTTTTTTTATTTTAAATTTATTAATCTAATTTTATAAATGTTAAAAAATATTGTTATATTTTTTAAACTTTTTCCAAAAATTATTTTTCTATATTTTTATTTTTTACATTTTTTTAGTTTCAAATTTATTAATCTAATTTTGAAAATATTTTTAAAAAATATTATATTTTATTTTATAGTATTTTATATGAAATTTCAAACGCTTAAACTTTTTTTTTATTTTGAGAGGCAAAATAGTAAAAAAAAAGTTAATTGGGGCAAAGTGTTTTATTTTTAAAAGTGAGGGGGGTTAGTGAATACTTTTATTTATGATGGGGGTTTTCTATTATTAAAGAAAAAAATAGGGGTTTTCTATAATTTACCAAAAAAATCTCTCTAAAAGTTGCACAAATGATACCTAATAAGATAATAAATAAAGTAAATTACATATTAATACCCTAAAGATTGGTGTATTAATTTTTTTAGTCCACAAATTTTGTGAAATAATTTTTTAATCCAAAACGTGACATGAATTTAAAAAAAAAATCCAAATAGCCATTTGTAAGGGTGCAAAACAGGCCCCGCTTTTATTTTTTTATATCATTATTTGGCCTATTTTATTAAATACACGTAACTTTTTAGACTAAAAAAATACTTTATAAAGTTTGTAGACTAAAAAATTAATACACTAAACCCTAGGGTACTATCCACTAGGGCCTTGCCTCAATGATTGGAGGCAAATAAGAGAATAGAGTATTGCTTGAGACCAAAACGTCTAGAGTTCGATTCCCCGCTTCAACCTCTCTCTGAGAAATCCTTGACTTAACTGACTCATGTGGTGTGGGTCGTCGCATGGATCGGGGTTTATCGGATAACCGGATTCCTCGTTAGCAAAAAAAAAAAAAAAAAAAAAAAAAAACCTTAAGGTACTAAAATGTAATGGATGTCCAAAATTTGTTGGACATTTAAAAAAATAGCAATTTACGACCAAGATTTGTTGAGTATTGAAAAAAAAAAAATAATTTTGCTCATTTACGCTTTCTTTCTTTCTACTTCATGAAGAGATATGGGCCTTAAATTATTATTTTTTCTTAATATCCAACAAATCTTAGCCAGGGTTTGCCCCTCTCACGCTCTCACCATTTCATAAGAACACCACTATATATATATATATATACTCTTTTGAGAGGACGGGAGATGAGAGGGTGAATTTTGCTCCACACATTTGGTTAAAATGGGGGAAGAGTATGATGAAGGAAGATGATTTTAGCGACAAAATGAGTGGCTCAAAATCTTCCCCTTTACTCTCACCTTCTTATAGGGTTTTTTTTTTTCATAGGAGTATCTCATATATATGTACACACATTCACGTTTATAGATTCAGGGGCATCTTTATATTTTGCTATATTTTATAATTTACTATTTTATTCTCATTTATATTTTTTTTTGTTAATTTTCATTCATTATATTATTTTATTTTATTCTTTTTTGTTATTTTTTTGGGGTTCAAAATAGTTAACTTCTTTTTTTGTTGGGTACTTTTTAGTTTTTTTAATTAATTTTTTATGGATTTTATGGTTATTTAGGATATGGAAAACAAGGAAGAGGGAGGAAACTGTAAAATTATATAGATTGCGGTTCTTTGCAATTTTTATGCTTTTTCTATTCGGTTACAGTACCAAATCACAATCCACCGAAAAAAGGTTAATTGATCTTTTCAATAATGGCAATGGTTAGAGATTTTTAAGTATTTTAATTATGTTTAATTGGACGAAATACTTATACTTACGGTTAACCCAAACACAAACACCCCTAGTCATTAGAGGTTTCTACTTAGAAGCATTTAGATTCCTTTTTTATTCACTATTTCATGGTTGTATATTTTAACCGATTCATAATAGTGAAGCGTTTCCTCTAGTTTTGAAGGGTCATAGAGTATGATTGTTCTTTTAGGGTTATGTGAATCCTGTACATCTTGAGTATTCTTGCTTTGATCTTGTTTTTCTTTCATTGTTTTTGCATTTCGTTTGTATAATCTTCTATCTCGTAGATTTTCTTACTCCAAATTTACAGTAGCGATCATAACATTACATCATAGTTTGACTTCGTTTGTTTAGGAGAAAAATCACATTCTAGGAAGTACTTTTCCATTTTTCTGTTGTTTGGTGCGCCTTCTCTTATGAAAAAGATTTTCCAACGGAAAATCTTTTCCTTCAAATGGGGAGAATGATTTCCCTTTCAAAACGGAGGAAGTCATCATTCTGAGTGATCCAATAAAGTTCAAAGATACAGATCGATCTGAATATAGATTGGAAATGAACTTGGCAGGATCGTAGATCACTAGAGGTAATAATGTAGGACAAGAACTGGACGAAGAAAGAACAGTTAGGTCCAAATCCTTGAGTGAATTTTGTGGTTCCGTTTGATTTCGTTGCTGACTAATATTTTATATTTGAAACATATTTACTAATTCACGCTATGGTGAATATTATAATTAGGAAATAATGTTTACATCAACCTAAACACCAAAAAATTATTTATAGATTATATTCTTTTTTAAAAAACACTTTCTCTTAATATATGTTTTATAGGAAAATTATCACTTAAGTACCTGAGATTTGACTATTTATTATTTAGGTATTATAACATTTCAATGCATACAATGGGGTGCCTTGAAATTTAAACATTTTATTACTTAAGTATCCTAAAGTTTTTAAATTTTATTAATCAGTGCCTTGGTTAAAATTTGATATATTTTCAATAGAAAATGCTAAAATAGAATATTATTCCGACAATATATGAGTATTCTTATTAGAATTTAATAAGTTTTTGCTAAAAAATGCTAACATGGTATATAATTTCGGTCATATGTAGGTAGTTTACATCAATATAAGATGAATTTTTTATCATAATTTGCTGAAAACATTAACATGGCTTGTAAATATTATCATAATTATGTATTATATAAGCATTTTTATATTTGATTAGATTCTTACAAAAATTAATAAAATTTTAAAATATAGTACCTGAATAATAAAATATTCAACTTCGGGATACCTCAATATTCGTTTGTAGGAGTTGCCTGTTTTATATTACGACTTTATCTCCAATTATCGCAAAATAAACATGCCTACTGCTCGCTGAAAATGTTAGTTTGCTTTCTTTAATTCCTTGCCCATGTCTGCGGTACATTGGAGAGGTGAGAAGCTCGGTTCCAATCTTCGGTTTGTGGATTCGAAAGGCAATATAGATCATACGAATATCATCGAGGGTCACGCCCGGATTAGTCTCGGGCTTTTCCGACTACCTCGTCAGCATGCCACATCACCAACGTCACATCAGTACCAATGCCACCTCAGCATAACTAACTAGATTTACTTAGTATAAATAAGAGTACTTAGCTTAGGGTTTTTCTCATGCTTAGTATTGATGATGATGTACTCTCTCTCTTCCCCCTAATCTTTTTCTATGTTTCCTCCCCTTTTTTCCATGTAATTATTCACTTTCTTCTGTCAATATAATACTATCTATACGTTTTTATGCTCATATACCTTGATCAATTATGAATCGTATCAATAGATAGAAATGAGGCTGCATGGGCACCATCAAAAAAGGATTAAGATTAACTTCGACCGATCAAAGAGAAATGATGCTTCTTCATATAGATTTCTAATCTGAGACAAATTAGCAGAGTCTTAAATTATGTTTGGGGGGACATTAGTAATGCTACGGTTATCTCAGCAGAGGCTTGGGTTGCTAGGGAAGGCATTAGGGGGTATCTTACCTTTGGGTTAAATCGGGAAGATATAATCTTCCAATAATTTGCATTATTAGCTGAGAACTTCATTGTCCTTGGCAAATAAGAAAAATCACGGAGAATATCTGGGATATGTTAATGCAGATTGTAGAATACCGTGTCTCTCATGTGTTTCGGGGAGGGCAACATGGCGGCAGATTGGATGATAGTTTTGGGCACAGTTTCGCAGAATCAAGTGAACGATTTTTGCACGCAATTTACTAGCTCGTATACTAGGATTCGCTCGACCTTATTAACTATGGGTAGAAGGCTTATCATTCTTGTTACCTATTAAGGTAATGAGGAATAAAGAGGGGGCTAGAATTTACCCTTATTGGGCAAAATATTTTTAAAGGTAATACAGTAAAATAACCCCCATTGCCTCTTGTTACCCTTCTTTTCTTTACCCTCGAATTTGAGGGTATAATTTAATAAATTTCAAAAATTTTGCTATAATTTTAATTATATCTTTCTTTATTCAATTATCAAATAAAGATAACTTATTTACCCCTTATTGATCCTTACTCCTTTTTGTTAAAGATAAGGCTGGGGGTCCTCGGAAATAACCTCTCGGTAGGGTTACACCTTGATGGGGTAAGGCGGCGTACATCCACCTCTCCTAGACCCCGCTTAGGCGGGAGCCATTGAAGCGCTAGGTCTATTGTTGTTGCTGTTGTTGACCCTTACTCCTCTTTGTTATAAATATCTAGACAAGGATGAGATAACACATTATGCTTCACCTCTTTATCCCTTTCACCCGATTGCCAAACAGGCATATAAACAAGAGAAACTATCACTTAAGTACCATAAGATTTAAACTTTTATCATTTAGGAACCTTGAAGTTTAAAAATATATGATAGGTTACCTTGAGGTTCAAAAGTGTTATCGTTCAGGTATCTTGAAATTTTAAAATTTCATCAACCCTTTTCAAAAATTCAATAGATTTTTGTTCAAAAATGCTATAGTGAAACATGATTCCAACAATATATAAGTATATTTATTAGAATTTAAGAATTATTTACCAAAAAAACAAAGATATGACACATAACTTCGGCAATATATATGTGGTTATCCAAATCTAATGAACTATCATAATTCTTTGAATTTTTGCTGAAAATATTGACATAACCTATATATTTGTAATCATGCATTACATTAGCAATTTTTTTGTGTGTATAAAATTGGTCTAATTCCCACAAGAACTCATTAAATTCTAACATAGGATATCTGAGTAATAAAATATTCAAATCTAAAGGTTACCTCTTGTATATATTGAAATGTCGGGAATAACAACAACAACAAACCCGGTGTCTAAAAAGCTCCCACTAAGGCAGGGTCTAAGGGTTAAAACGTAAGCAGCCTTACCTGTCCGAGTCTAAGGAGTGCTATCTTGAAAGGGGCTATTTCCGAGGGCGTTTCAAAAAAAAAATCTCAGGATACCTAGATAATAAATCATCAAAAGTCAGACAAGCTCAGTAATAATTCCCCAAAAAAAAAGAATGGGTGGGGTATATTGGAATTGTAACTAACTCAACTGCCTTACCTCATTTCTCAGTGCTCTATAGAACCCACACACTTCACTTTCCCTCCACAATTTGAATCTCAGTTGACGCCAACCTCGCCCTCCCTTCTCTCTCACTTGGATCCCAATGCCCCCCCCTCCCAAGGTTCCTTCCTCTGCACTGCTCCTTTAAGGTCTCTCTCTCTCTCTCTCTCTCTCTCTCTCTCTCTCTCTCTCAGTTACGTTTTGAGTATGGATTGTTTGATCAAAGTTCTTTCCGCCATTTCTTTGTTTCTTTGACATTAGGCGAGTCTTGATTTTCCATGGCAAGGAGGTAAATCGTTATTTTTGTTTCCTCTTTTGGTGCCATTTCGTAAATAGGAAATTTAGTGATTCTTGAGTATGATCGAATTTGGATAGTATGATCGAATTTTATGATTAAAGTTTTTATTATTTGTTATAGTTCATATGGGAAATTATCACTTAGCTACCTGAAGTTTGAGCATTTATCACTTAGGTACCCTGACATTTCAACATATGCGATGGAGTACACTGAGGTTTGGATATTTTATCACTTAGGTATCCCATAACAGAATTTGATGAATTTTTGTAAGAATCTGAACAATGTTATATAAAAAGTGTTGAACTAATACATGAATACGACAATATATATAATCTAGTGCCAATATTTTCATCAAAAATTCAACAAATTGCAATAAAATATTCATCAATTGTTGATGTAGACCACCTAAAAATTACTATAATTATGTCTCATTTTCACTTTTTTTGGCAAAAAATCATCAAATTCTAATAAAGATACTTATATTGTTGAAATCATGTTCAAGTTTAACATTTTCTAACAAAAATATACAATTTTTTAACAAAAAGGTACCCGATTGACAAAATTTTAAAACTTAAGGATATCTAAGTCATAAAATGTCCAAAACTCAGGGTATCTCATTGTATATATTGAAATATCTGGTGTCTAACCTAAGTGATAGATACTCAAACTTCAGGGTATGTAATTGATAATTTCCCATTTCATATTTATGCTAAAGGTTATTCTTGTATATTTTAAGATTTAACATTCATCCAACTCCCAATCACCAACTTCAATTCTCAATCAATCAAACAAGCTCAAACTATAGTCAAAATCAACAATCAATCAAGAATCCAAATATAGATTTGTATTGCTGTATAGTATCAAGTAATTACAAGTATAGTAGAGTAAGTATAAGTACAAGGTATAGGGATTATAGAAGAAAAAGATTGGGGAAGAGGATAGAGAAAGAAAGTAAGGAGAGAGAAAGTTCACAAATCTAATCTCATAACTCCCAACTAAACCTCAAGGCCTTATTTATATTAGGGACTAATTGGCCTATTAAGCACTGATACGCATGATTTTTATACATTTTATTTTCCCTTTTTGTCATATATTCGACCTCTACGTATGTGTTCGGTTGTTGTTTAGGTACATTTTCATGTAGAATACATCAAAGAGGACGGAAGAAGAATTATGGCATAATCGAGCATGATTGAGGCACTTTTGAAGACTGATTGGAGAAACCCGACCATTTGTGCAGATGAAAGGACCATTAGATCATAATTTGATGAACCGAGTACTTTTTATAGCGCTTCAGGACTTAATCGGAAAAATGGGTCTAAAGAACTAACCGCAAGACTGCCGATCGATCGGCCGAAATCACCGATCGATCGATATTTAGTGCGTGAGATCGCCGATCGATCGGGATTTATTCCCGATCGATCGGGAGTGCTCCGTACGGAACCCTAAATCCTCTAACGCCTATAAATAAAGAAGGGGAAGTCAACCTAAGGGGGCTTTTTCGCCGCACGTTCTCCCCTCTCTCCAAAAACCCGAAGCCGCAACGAGATCTACGGATTCTCTAAAGCCAAAGCGCAAAAGGTCGGAATATTGGGGGAATTCAGGCTCGGATCAGCATCAACACGAAGATTGGGGGAGTTTACTCTTCTATTTATTTTACGCTCAGTATTTCCTTTTATAAAAATTCAAGTATGTGTAAAACTCCCGTGGAGGAGTAAACTTTCTTAGTTTAGGAGATGAAGGGCGGGTAGCTGCCCGTATCCCAGATTTATATTATGCTTTTGACGATTGGTTTAGTTATGTTATATTCGCACCCCTGTGGGGAGTTCTTCATGATTGTTGGATATTCTTTGTATGTGTGCTTGTAGCCATGACTAGGTCTCCAACTTTGCAGCGATTTGTCTCGTGCTTGTAGTCTGGAGCATAACATAACAGGAATTCATGCATGGTCAGGGTTGAGGTTGTACCCAATCCTGGACCCAATCTTTTATATAAGTTAATATTGAATTAGGAGTAACAAAGGAATTAAGTAGTGCTAATGAGATAACCTATGCTACATCAAGAATGCTAAGATAGGTTATGCCTTTAGACTAGTTCATTAGCCTAAGCCCTAATTTATATATGAACCTAGGCTTAGAGCTTGTAGCCTAAGTCCTTCGAATCATTGTCCGAAGTAGAATATAATGACGGGATACGTGCTAAGCTACTCTGAATTCACCCCCTAAACTAAACTCAATCGAATTGCCATACTCACTTATATTTAGTTTCAGTAATTTAGCTTCAACTCGTTCAAACAACATAAAAAACCAAAAATTCAACTACCCGTTAATTAGTAAATCTAACTTGACACGATTCCCTGTGGATACGACCCGTATACCCGACGAAGCTACGACGATCTCGTACGCTTGCGAGTAGACGGTTTTAAAACACTCTTTAAAATCACATCAAGCACTAATTAAGCATCTCCTAAATATGCCCATCTTCCTCACGTGCTGCGGCCTGTATGTCATGTGCGGCTTCGGTATCACGTGCCATGAGCTCGGGACTGTCACGTGATGTAATACTCGGGTCATGGTGTACGTCTTCTGTAATGTTCGCATCAGTATATGAAGGGTGTCATGTGAAATGTTTGCTGTGATGCGAGCCTTGAAAATATCGGCACCGGCATTGATAGGAATCCTGCAGTGCTCCTTGAAATCGATGGACATTAGTAACTTTTAGCTTCATTAAATAACATGGGTTTGTAACAATTAAATAGCTTATTGCAATTTTCCTAATTTTTTAATCCTTCGCCTGCTATGGATCAGATCACGTTATGTTCTTGTGATTTTTGGTGGTTGTTAAGAGTTAAAAAGTTAGGTGGAATTACAATTTTTTTTGGTTAATATAAATTGATATCTTGTGCGTTGTATTAGATGGAATTAAAAACTTAGAGTTGTCACTTTAATTTCAAGCAATAGTTTTGAGGGTACTATGATAATTATCCTTTTTTTCCCTATTGGTTTGTGCCTCTCTGATTAACATATAAAAATTTACTTTCTTGGCTATCAACTTTTGAGTTTAGGTTGGCTAAGGAACCTTCGCTGCTATAGCAATGGCAGATTGGATCAAACAGTACTAGGAATTGGAGATGAGAGTACTGAAAATGAGATTAAGAGAATTCGTACTGAATTCTATGAAGCCAAGAAACGATTCCTGACAAATCCCTGGGCACTTAAAGGGATGTCCAAGATAAATCCCGAAGGTTATCTTTTTTCTTGTTATGTTATTCTGTAGAAACATTATGAAAATGATATTATTTAATAATAACACGTCTAACATTATCGGTATGCATTATGTTCATCAGGGATATTTGTCAATAAAAATATAAGACTTGACAGGATCCAAGTGTATGGTTTTGATTATGATTATACTTTGGTCCATTACTCTAGTAATGTGCAGAATTTGATCTATGATATTGCCAAAGAACATTTGGTTAACGAGGTGAGTGTTGATTGATTCTATTAATTAAAGTGGGAACTGGGTGGTGTTTTTACTAAGTGATTAAATCTTGTAAGTTCTTCTGTTTTGTAGTTGAGGTATCCAGAGAGCTGTTTGGAGTTAAAATATGGTCCTACCTTCCCGATTAGGGGACTATGCTATGACAGGTCCAAAGGGTGCCTCCTTAAGCTAGACTTTTTTGGGTCTATCGAACCAAATGGTTGCTGCATTGGACGCCGCAAGGTAGTTTGTGCCTCTTAGAACATTCTAGCACTGAAATCTACATTTTATTTCATTTTTCTCAGTGGATCCCTTGTTTGTTTAATTAGGTAATATTCCTTGGCATGAGAAGAGTAGATGTTACCATCAAGTAGATCACCCGGACTCTTCTTCCCCAACATTTCAAACTTTTTCATGACTTACTGCATGGTAGAAAAGGCCCATAGAATTTTGAGTAGTTTGTGCTCCTTTCATGGTTGCTTGTTTGTGTTAGACATGGCTATTTTAATTTGACAGAGTAGGGTTATTTTTAGGGTTGGGGCTCTTTGGAAACAACCTCTCTATAGGTAGCACCCTATAGGGGTAAGGCTGCGTACATCTTATCCTCACATACCCTAATTTGGCGGGAGCCTGTTTAGGCATTGGGTTGTTGTGCTCCTTTCATGGAGCTAAAGCCCTTGAATATTTGAAAGAGATGAGCGCCCCTTTTTTTTTTTTGTCTGGTGCCTATGTTTTCTCACTTTGTCCACGTTCTTGAATGTCGGTTTTTTCTAGGGGTGATGTAGGAAAATTGGTTGACTGTATCTGGAAATTTCTTTTTTTGGTGATGGGCTCTGGTAAAAAGGAGTCATAGTCTCGGAGGAGTAAAACGCATTTTGGGAATTCTGATCTTTCTGCCAATGTCTGTATGTTCTGAATACATTTTATTCTTATGTGCATATAGACGTTGATCCTAGTATGCAGCAAGTGCTATTTTCTGTGAATAGTTTGATGACTCAATGCCAAAAGTTTGAGATTTCTGTACCTTTTTTTGTTCTAATCCAGCTTACTAGGGAGGAAATAATAGAGCTTATGGGACAAGACATATTGGCCGTAATCAGGCACAGGGGCTAGTAAGTTTGATGGATTTCTTCTGCTTCAGCGAGGTCAGTTTTTTTTGCTTTGAGCATTTCATTGTTGACAATTGCATTATAGTTGTCTCTTGATTCCCATAAAACTTTTAGGATAAATATGAAGCCTTTTGGGGCTGGCCCCATATGTATATGTCTTCTTTTAATTTTTGCACTTTTCATCTTTAGGAGTTAGATCTTAATCTGCACTTTTTGTTATCTGAAATTTTGCATGTTCACAGATTATGAATTCTAGACTAATGTGGTATGCTATAATTTTTATAAGATTATACTCCCTATTATTTCTCTTCAATGATTGGCACTTGGATCATTCAGAACTATCATGAAACCATAGTTGGTGCCTTAGATTTTCTTTTTATTATCATCCTACCTCTATTTTAATTTTTTTTTTTTTTTTAACTTTATTTCCTCAGCCTTGGTTTTCTGAACTTATAAATGAAGAGAAATATCATAGGAGATGGTGAGTCTCCACATATTGTGACTTACAATGGTAGTATCTAT
The DNA here is from genome assembly GCA_018398585.1 of Simmondsia chinensis. Taxonomy (NCBI): domain Eukaryota; kingdom Viridiplantae; phylum Streptophyta; class Magnoliopsida; order Caryophyllales; family Simmondsiaceae; genus Simmondsia; species Simmondsia chinensis. The sequence continues at coordinate 22,545,830 of JAGTTD010000017.1, read as the reverse complement.
AATTTGTCATCCTATGTTTTCTATATGTAGGAATGCTTTGTATCTTGTTCCCATCATTCAATAATGCAATTTCTCATAATTTCACATCCGTATTTGAATAATCATAGTCTGATATCTGGAGATTAGGTCCAAATCTCTTTTAAACATGACTTTTTTCATCTCAGAGTACTGAAGTGATTCAAGCAAGAGGACCCACTCGCTCAGTTATGTCCTTTGTTGCTATTTTGATATTTTTCCAATCAAAACAGAAGTATTTAGCAGAAGTTTTGTGATTTAGGTGAACCATCGCATCAAAAGACCTTGTACTAATTCTATTAAGAATAGTGGTATATTGCCAATCTTTAGGTAATTCATTTGACCAAAGATCTTGTCGCTGGGCACCGAGATCTGTCACGATCAGCAGTTCTGTTTTCTTTTTCTTTTTAATTTAAAGTTTCATAATCATTGATCGATTACTGAGAAGCAAGAGGGTGCAGCTCATTTTTCCCCCACTCCCACTTCATTAATGTCTTTGAATATCATTATGTTCTTGTCTAGTACTACTTCGCTATGAATTCCAGCGGTATTTTGCTGTCCCTTCTAATTCTCCGTACTGTAAGAGATACAGCAGCTAAAGCTTAGCTTAGCCCAGCAAAAATGAAGGTAAGAAATAAGGTAGCGGGTAAGAAATAATGTCTATGACTCTCATTATATTCTTTTCCAATCGAACAACAAGGAGTCAATATTAGCAGGTTTAGGGACTTATTTGGGTAGTGTAGAGCTTTAGCTATAAGCAGATGGCAACAGCTTTCTGTAGCAGCTATGAACATTGACAGCCATAGTAAATTAGGTTCACTTTCATGGTAGAGATGCTAGGTTTCTTGGGTGGAGAGTCCCAAAGGATTAGACTACAATCTGAAAGAAACACAGCAGTTTATGAAACTGATTCTTCATGCCAAAATTATTGCATAATGGGTATGATTTACAATGGATTAATAAAAGCATGAAACTGAAGTTGTTTTCTAATTCAACCATCCAAAGGTGAAGGAAAAGATAGCGGTGAATTGCTCATTGTTTTCAGGCAGTAGGACTGAACTTATCCAGTTAAGAATTTCTGTCTCTAAATATTATTTTTATGATGCTACTTTTTTGACAACCACAATGCATTAATAGCTGTTTGCATGGGAACATTATTTATTTATTTATTTTATTTCAACTAGAGAAGATGGCACTTGTATATGCTGAATTGTCGTCCAAGCATAATATTCTGTCGATCTTGATCTTAGGATCTTATGATTCTATGATTCAACAATAGTTAATCTATTCTAATTCTCAATAGATTCTCAATTTTGTAGGATCTCACGCTCTATGAGACTAAACGAATTGTGGATAGTAGGATTTAAGATCTTACAATCGCAAAATTTTATTTTGATAAATTCTTACAATCTCAATTATCCTACTTCGATCCTACTAGACCCTATGATTAAAAAGTGAAGTGTTTATAAAATAGTTTGTTCTATATCAAATCAAGTTTTTAGTTCTTGGAGCCAAATTTTCCATGTAAAATTCTCATACATCCCTCAATAGCTATAATGAAGGTTTGAGGGCTAGAGCACAATATGTATAATTGACTTATGTATAATTTAAATATTGTGTGACAATGCAATTTTCTTGGTTAACATTTCGTTTATAGATCTCCATTAATTTGTTAAAGTTATTTATGATATTTCTATCTGATTATAGAACGATATGTGATTATAAAAACTATATGCTATTATAAAACTAACTTTAGTATTTAGTATTAAAAACAATTGCGTCCTACTTCAGTACATTCTTACTATTCTCTATCAGATCATATCATCACGCAATTTCGATATTGTAAACTCCTTAATGATCTTAGGTAGTTTAAGTCTGCCTGACTTCTCAAATTTCTGAGCGTTGGCTAGGACCTTTCCTGAATGTGTTTTCAAGAGAAATTTTGTGTCCAACAAGATTATTGGTGAAGAAGATAACATCTCTAATTATACAGGGATTTGTCAACAATAGCCGCAATACAATGGAACATCTCTAAAGACATATATGATACCTGAAATTTTGTTTTGGTTTCCTCTTTTCAGGCTTGCCGTATTGCGGACATTGTACAACATTTTATTGATGAAAATCTGGAGTTCGATGCTTCCAATGTCTATGAAGACGTGAATCACGCTATTCAGCACGCTCATCGAAGTGGCTATGCTCACAAGGGAATTATTTCTGATCCTCAGAAATACCTTATTAAGAATGTGAGTGGTTACAATCCCTGCTCCTACATGTTTTGCTTTAAAACACATTTTAGCCAGCCAGATATAGCTGTCATCGCGGTTATCATGAGGTATTCAGCATTTCATCATCCTTATGTGGGTCAATGTGCCAGGGACGATTATTTTGTTTCCTTAAGAAGCTGAGAGAGAAAGGGCAAAAGTTGTTCTTGCTGACTAACTCACCATATTATTTTGTCAATGGCGGCATGTGCTATTTGTTAGAGGTAATCCCTATTTCCTTGATTTTGCCATGCTTATTCCATTCAGCTGATACTGACACTTTACACTGTCTCATGTTTTGAACAACGACACTTTTGCATTTCGCCTAATGCTTTAGGGATCTGTCTCTATCCCTTATTTTCTTCAGATCTCATTGTTTCAAACGTCATTTCTCAGGCCCTCATGAGTATACTGTATCTATTTATTCTTTTGATTAAATTTGATCCTGAAATGACCACAAATGCCTTCAGTAAACATGGCGAGGTTTTTGTTGTTGTAAAATATCTCATAATCAGATATTTATAGTGAAAGTTATAATATATTGAAGATTGAGACAAAAAGCTCTGGACATGTTCTAACACAGATGTTCTAACACATAGTGGACAATGCCTAAGTACCATGGAATTGGATAATGGTCGGTGCATAGTTACGTCCACATAATTACTGTTATTAGGTAATGGAAATTAGCTTAGCTATTGCTTACAGTATCTCTCAACCATCACAAACATCTATTACGTCCACAAAACGCTGGTCTTGTGACTTCACTATCACGACGACAATTTGCATATGCAGTAGTGTGATTCCTGCTTTCTGGTGTTCATGAACACTTTCAAGGTTCTTTCAAGTTCTGGATCTTCTATAGGTTCCTTGATACCCTCGCAGAAAGGTCCACACAAATTTACAAATATAACTGTGTGTAAATAAACTATATGATAATTATGCAGCGTACTGTGTGTACATAAATCTCGTTGATGTATGAATATCTTGATGGATGAACTAACTGTTCTGGACATATGGAGCCACTATGTCAATCACTTTAATAATTTATCTTTCTTGTGAACTGTCAGAGGCTGTTGATAACGATCTGGGTTTTAATTTGATGTTCTTATCAGGATTCTCTGGGCTGCGGAGACCCCTGGAGGGATCTTTTCGACGTTGTCATTGCCAGAGCGAACAAGCCAAATTTTTATACATCAGAGTGTCCATTCCGGTTATTCTCTTTTTCGTTGCTAATCATTTCTGGCTACTCAAATATCCTTGCACTTGAGAAAGTTATCTCCAGCATTTGCCCCCCAAAAACACTTTTAAATCAGTAGGATATGTAGATTAGAGAATTTTAAACGTCTAGATTATTCATTGTACGTATTTTCTGTTTGAGATCATAGTTGTAAAAATTCAAATCTTGGGACATACAACAACAACAACAAATCTCAGTACCTCAAGGGCTCCCGCATATGCAAGATTTGGTAGGATAAGATGTACGCAGCCTTATCTCTTTAGGGTATCTAAGTGATAAGAAAACTATTACTATGAAGTACTTAATTTACTTCAGCTAACTTAAGCAAAAAGTTCGTTAATGGGTTTTATCAACTATGTAAAGAGTAATTATGTCATTTTACATCTTTGGTCACCGAATTCCTATTATGGCCTGGTGAGGTTTTTGTTGATAATAAAAAAAAAAGAAAAAAAAAAAGAAAAGGGTTCCTATGGAGTACTAGATGTTAAAGTTTATCGAGATATTTAGGGGCTAAAAATCAAATCTTAAGATATTTTAGGGCCCCACTTGCATCCGCCAGTGTCTCTAAGCGTTTGCCCCCAATGTTAATAACTGGAGTTCTTAGATTATGATGAATAATTAGTGTCTAGTCTTAAAGAAACAATCCTATGATGAATAATAAAATTGGTTCTGTTTGAACTTTTGGCGGTGTGCGGGGTGGCGGTGGGGGATCGGTGATTATTTTTCATATTGCTTCTTTTGAATTTGTGCATTCACGAGCCTTTCCCCCCAAGGCGAGTCATTTTCTCATTCCCGGATGAAAATGAAGGAATTGAAGGTTCAGCCCCATGGTATGGGGATGGAAGCATAGCCTTGTTGAACTAAAAGATTCAAGGGGTTTCTGAACTGCTTTGGTAAATTGATCACGCGGCATGAAATTACAGAGCTGCATATTTGCCAACGTTCAACCTCCACTAAGAAGTTTTCTATCTCTGTTATGAACCCAAGTTGGATCCTAGGCCAAACACACTTCAATTACTTGCAGAACAATGGAAGTTTGGAAGAATAGAGGGAGAGAAGTAGAGCTTCTGCAGAATTCAGCAGAGGGGAGAAGAACTCAGAGTTTGAAGGAGAGAATTGAGAGAAATAGAAGGAGAACTGAGGGGGAAAAAAAATGCATAGTCTTTCATTGATCATCAAAAAGTATGATATACAAATGAGTTCTTTGCGTTTATATAGGCTTTTACATGACTTAAAACTGAAAAAATAAGCAAAACAACCAAAATAACATAATTTCAACAAGGATTAACTACTTTATCCACCAGAAACCTATTTCGAAAGTTAGCTGATCTAGTTATGTATGAAATTCTAATTTTCGCCTAATTAGCTTAGTTTTCATATGAATTAACCATGTTATGGTTAATTTGATCCATTTCGACTAATTTTGAGCTTAATTTTGGAATCATATAATTCTGGGGGTTTGACAATCTCACCGTTGTTCATCACTGCGATCTTCTTGACGACTGCTACACTGACCATGCAGCATGTTTGTAGAGACCTTTTGCCATGTTATGTTCCCTTATCATCCCGTTCGTTATTAAGTCTTCTATTTCCCTATGGAAACATGCTTCTCGTTGTGCTTAATTAAAAACTTCGTAAGGATTGACTTTGGCTGTTGTGCTGATTGTTCATTGCTATAGATGCTACGACATCGATAAGGACAGGTTAGCATTCACAAAAGCCGAGGCATTTGAACCCAACAGAATATATAATCATGGGTGCCTAAAATCCTTTCTCCAAATTACTAAGTGGCGTGGCACTGAGGTACAAGATGATTACGTAATTCACGTTTATGTTTCATACTACTTTTTAAAGCTTGCCAAAATATTATGGCACGTTTAGGAGCTCCCATTATTTTTATAAGGTTTTAATAATTTTCGTAGGTCATATATTTCGAGGACCGCCTATTTACTGATCTGAGGGGCCCTTCAAAGGTTGGTTGGCATACTGTTGCTATCATATCTGAAGTAGAGGTATGCCACCGACTTTTAAGTTGTAATTTTCAGTTTCCTTTTTGTTTGCATAATGCTTGTTAGGGAAGCTAGAAAACGTTTGAACGGGGTAGATATTGCTTCATAATTTGTGAAGTTTTCTGTTTTTCTTTTTATATTCGAATCTAACGTTGCTGAACACAATTGACCCTACTTCAGGCCCTGATTGGATGGACTGCTATCTCATATGCTAAGTCTCATTTTGTTGTTTCATCTTTTAGGAACTTAATTTGCATAAGTTCTCATGGTGACCATTAATGTATGACCCATTAAAGAACAGCTTTGGAATAACTGAGATTCGCTGACTTTATGCTCTGTGGTTTTGGCTCTCATCTAATTGACCCCTCATGTCTCTCAATGCAGAACTAAATAAAGATACAAAACTCAGATGACTATCGCTGTGAGCAGGTACGCTCCTATTAGTTATGTCTGCAGGGCTCTAGTTTCAGAAATGTTTAGGATATGTCTCAAATTACTTGTTTATATTATGAAGGAAGCCGTGAGCAAGCCGATTGATCGGGGTACAGGGTCGATCGATCAGGCAGATCGCAAGTCAACAACGCCTGCAGAAATGGAGCCGATCGATCGGGGGCCGCGCAATGTGTGCCCTAGCCGTTTGTTATGAATAGACCTTGAGGGTTTCAGTTTTAGGTAATCCAAATCAAAGAGAGCTGCTGTCATCCAATTAAGAAAGAGAGCGCCGTCACATTCGTTTGAGAGCGCTACGAGAGTTTAGAGGGAGTGATTCAATAATTCTCCATAGATCTCGTTCAGAGGAAGTGTCGTTGTAATTCTTCCATTATTCATACTCAATAAAGATCTCCATCTCCGCCCGTGGTTTTTCCCTTCTCGATTGAAGAGGGTTTTCCACGTAAATCATTGTGCGTTTTCTTTGTTCTCTTTTACTTTTTGTTTACTTCGCTTGTGTGAGTTATAGTACTTGAATCGAATCTCGTATTGAGTGTTAAGTTCTGCTTCTCAAATTGATATCATAACATATCAGATTTGTCCAGATACCTAACAAATTGATATCCGAGCATATCAAATTTGTTTAAGTTTTTCCTTACAGTTTTCCTTTCATGTTTCATTCCGTCTGTCAACTTTTTGACACCTTATGTTGGATATTTTCCAAATTTCCTTGGGATCGATTTAGTTTGAGTGAGTTGAGTATTTGCTCGTGCTTACTTTAGTTGCACCCACAGAACTGATACATGTTGCCCTTCGAACGCCGGTGTATGCATGACTAGTTACTTGCACATGTGCGCAACAAGGGGGCTTATGTGCTTGGGTTGTATTGTGTGGTAAAAGATGTTGGTCTGCTCCCAATTGGTGATGGTCGATGTTGATAACACCTCGCTGCATTTGATGCCTATATGTTCAATTTTTCATTTTGGCAGTTTCTATGAATTTTCTCCACTTAAATTTACCATGGACTGAACTTGTATCTTGTCCTTGGGTCAGGCAAAACTTCATATGATTCAAGAATTTATTGGTAGACTGTATGCAATAGTAATTGGTTCTCAAAAAAGTGAAGCTTACGTTTCACTTTTGGAGGAGCTAAACACTGAGAGGGAAAAGGCACGTTCTACAATGAAACAAATGTTTAACAAAGCTTTTGGGGCGACCTTCCTCACCAATGCAGGCCAAGAATCAGCCTTTTCCTATCACATCCACAAGTACGCTGATGTGTACGCGAGTAAACCGGATAACTTCTTATCCTATACACACGAGGCATGGCTTCATGTACCCTTCGATGTCAAAATCATGCAGCACCACAAAAGGTATGTCCATGTTTAACCAATGCAGATCTTACTAAATGGTGCTTCTATGCCTATTTTTGTGAAATATATTACACACGGTATAAGTGAAATAAAACAGGTAAAGCAACAATACATTGGAATTATGTGGAAAGCCTTCTCTCACTCTAGTGGGAAAAAGCATGGGACAATTGTGGACCGGAGATCATCAGATTATACGTTGACAATCAAATTGCATTATAGATTACATTTAGAATGGGAAACTGAATTGCAGGACTTAGTCAGTCAGCTTGTATTCTTGTTTTTGACTGTATCTCTTCTTTTGTTTATATTTAGCATGGGAAGCCTAATTGTATCTCTTCTTTGCTGTCTAGAACTTGGCCGGTTTACCTTGCCTACGCATGAAATGAACACATTACGTACCAAATTTTTTGTTTTTTTTAATTATGGCCTACTTCCTCTACAGCAGTTTCCTTCCAGTTTCAAAAGATCGGCCACTTCAAAGTTAATTGTAACATCCCTTTGTTTTTGGAGACAGGAACATTCTTATTGCTCATCCAATATTGCAGGACTTGCTACTTTGGCTTTGGTGATAGTTAGTTAGTCCCTTTATTCGTCAATAAATGCTTGGTTACTCAGCATGTATGAGTGAGCGGGCCTTGTTAGAAGAGATGCACATAATTTGGTTTTCTAATTAAATAAGTTGAAGTAGGAAAGTTAACGATTGTTTTAACGCCTAGATTCGTCAATAAATGATTAGTTTCTATGCCACTGAATGGTCCAACTCGATGAACAAAGAAAATGGACAAGTTCAGAAGTCTGAAACATCACGAATGGCGTGTAACGCTTTTGTTTGACTTCAATTTAGGCTTTGTTCCATACATTGCAATCTCCAATTGACCGTCCAATCTTAACTAATCATATTTTAAAAGAAAGGCTTCATTTAGTGAAACCATCCATCTCACATCTTTTCACATTGTCCGAATTTCGTTTTAGTCTTATTGGTGGCTTCGTCAGTCCTTTCTAACTTTCTTCCGATGTTTGTGTAGGCGTCCGTTTTTCTTTATTTTGGACTTCTTTTTTTTGTTTGATTTATTTCTTGCCAGTCTTGATTTGGGTTAAAATCGCGATCCTGGTTCACATCTAGTTGATCTGCAAACTTGATTTGGGTGGAGATCCTGGACAACTTTCTAACTTTCTTCCTATATGATTGCTATTTATTTGTCATGTTAGAGTGGATTCAGAGATAAAAGGAGTTGTTATGTGAATTTTTAAGTCCTATTCTCACATCAGAAAAATGTCCGGGTAACTTACAAATGATTTCCTTTCACCAAGGTCACAAGACCTTTCCTCTTAGGAATTTCATTGGTCCATCATAGTACCAATAGGGGAATTTCCACCTTCAGAGGGTGGTGTTTGACAATGGCAGAGAATATAACGAAACTTATACAGGAAAAGAAAAAAATGGAAATAAAGAACAGAAACGATCGAGCACAATTGTAGATCAACATCAAGGCATAAAGAGTAACCAAAGCTGCGTAGGATATTGGCAAAATTTCAAAGTGATCTAAGCAAAATTCGGTCTTCTCTAACCTGACTTGATTTGAGTTTATTGCATTCTCGGACCCAAACCTTGACAGCTTTACCTGAACATGACTTAAATGGTCCGATTGCCACCGCTAGCCAAGAGTAGGCCATGATCGGATCGGGCAGCTTGTGTTGGCATATCCAATGGATTCTTATATTGATTCCTTTTCCAAGGTATCAGGAAACATGTTTAACGAGATTGTAATGTGAAAGAGCTGGAGAACAATAAAATTCATCAAGAAGTTCAATACAAATGTAACATCCAGCCTACTACAGGAATCTATATGGTACCCAAGGAAAAAAAAAAAAATTCTGATTGCAATGAATGTGCGGTTTCTATGCCACTGAAATGGTAAGAATCGATGACCGAAGAGAATGGCCAGGTTCAGAACTATGAAATATCGTCAAGTGTTTTTTAACGCTTTTGTTTTACCTCAATGTAGGCTTTGTTCCATGGTTTGTGATCTTGACTCGATCTGTCCAATCTTAAGTAAACAAGTGTTAGAAGAGACTATGGTCATTGTTGGGTACAGAAAACATTGGTTCATTTGTTGGATAATTGCTAGACACTTAAACAGGACTCGAACAAATTGAAAATTTTTGCAAATAGGACACTCAAGTACTCTGCTTTTCCCAATAGTGATTTGCCTTTGAGATACATTAGGGCCTTCTATATTCACCCTAATATTTTACTTTTTCTTACAGGTTCCATCAAGTCTACTCAAACCTTAATTCTTTGCTTTAACCGAGTCAACGTGTTGTTCGATTATTTTAATCATCGGTATTCTTTTACATAGCTATTCATTCTATGAGGTATGTAAAGCCTTTCCTAGCTTCCTGCTCAGTTTCTTCATTGCTTTTTTCCATTAATTATGGGTTTCATCTGACGAATATGCAGGAAAAGTTTGTCTACTCCGTGGTTGTTTGTTTTGGCATTATCAACATTCTTCCCCTTATTTGACCTTACGTTTTGTCTTCTCAACGGCATCATCATTCCCTTTCTGTCTTTCTTTTATTGTTGTTTGTGTAGGACTCTTTTTTTCCCTTTGTTTTGGAAAATATTCTGTACTTGTTTGATTGATTACTCATCGAGTGTATATCTTGCCAATCTGGAATTTGGCTAAAAGCTTGACATGATCATCATAAAGTCAATACATAAACATGTCATTACCTGAAGTCCAACTTGACCCAACACCTTCAAATGCAACAACAATGATTACTTACCAAGAGTGAAAATGAAATATGAATTCGGGAACCTCTAGTAGTAGGTCATAAACTTGTTGACAAAATATAAATCCACTTTATGAGATACAATCAAAGCTTTAACAACATCTACGAGAATTAGATTGTGCTTCCTGTATGGTTGCAGTTTCTTCATTATGTTGGAATGGATTTGAAAATAAAAGCAGTTATATCAAATTTGCAACTCTACATTCCCACATCTGACATATGTGTGTTAGTAACATATAAGTAAGTTCACACTTTGACACAGTAACAATGCAGGCTCAATGATACCTTCTTGACTAGACCAAGGAATATCAATTGCCATGTAGATACTTCTCACGACCCAAATCCAAACAAGCATTGGGGTCTATGACATATAAATTGAACATAACCAATCGAATACCAAAAACTAAATAGTAGGAAAGTTTCGTAGTCGACCTTATAATTTTGAGGAAGTAACTAGACATCCAAAACCCTTGATATAAAACTTAGAATCTTGAGAGCTATAAGAAAATCTGAAGTACTGAACTTACTCAAGCTATGAATCATAGAAAATCCCCCACGGTTGGTGCAAACATCCAATGACGTGGTAGCTAAGATCGTTGATCTCCAAATAGGACACACGTTACCTCATATGAGGATGATAAACAAGCAAGGTGAGGGATAGGGCTAAGCGGAGTGAAAAAGGGCTTTTCATGAGATGGGAAATGGATACTATTTGCCCCATCTGAGCAAAAGGTCCCATAGGTAACAAATCTGCCAATAAAAAAAAAAAAAAAAAAACCGAAGAATTAAACATTCTTTGAAAGACATATGATGCATTTCAAAAAGGATAGTTTAAGTAGCTTACTCAAAGCATTCAGGAAAAACTTAAGAACACATTAACCGAACTCTTAGACCTTACACCCCTAGGTTGTAGCTGCATGTAATCTCTACAAATGGGCTCAGTATTGGCTATCATAATTGGGTCCTTGGCCAACATTGGATTTAGAGGACGTTCTAAACAGTGCACTGCTAATAGAGACGGTATATCCCTTAATTGTAGGCTCAAAGATATTTTTCCTCACCATCATAGGGCACACAACCCGCAAAACAGAGTATGAGAAATGCATTGTATATTTGTATAAAACATAAATCAAATTGTAGTCCAAAGTATCATAAATAAAAGAAATATAACAGAACAAATGTAAAATTCCATATTCCAAAACTTAGAGAAACTTACTTGATCCGTTCTTATTTTTCAAGACAGAGGGATAACGATGTCAGTATGTGGTGTACAGAAAGAAAGTCTAATAACGAATTTTTAGAGAACATGAAACTCACCCACAAACAAATAGATAAAAAATACTTAGGTCAGGTTTAGCGCATGGAATTGGAGCCTAGAATAGGGGCTCATAATTCCAATTATGTCGTTTGGTTCACTTGAAATAATTGGGAATACAACTCCACTGCAAAGTTTTATGGAATTGGGTTTTAACTAAAAATCATACATTTTAATTCCTTGGGGTGGGGGTATATAGCTGGAATTTCACAACCTAGATTTGAACCAAAGCTCGAAATCACCAACTCGAATGCCTTGAATTTGAAATGACCCGAATTAATTCAACTCAAAGTCCGAAATGACCCAACCCAATTCATGCGAAACTACCCCATTTGAATGTGACATAACTAAGTTGAGCCCAAAGTCAAAATGACCCGACCAAATTGACCCAAAAACTAATATGACCCAAATCCAAATGACCTGACCTATCTCATCCTCATCCTGAATTTGACCTTACTTGAGGTAACCCAAAAATTTGAGATAATGTAACCCGTTTGATCCAAAACCAAGATGACTCAAACTTGAAATGATCCAAATCAACTCGAACCTAACGCATTCTAGCTTGAATCTCGAGAAGATCTAGCCCAATTAACTAAAAATCCGAGATGACTTGAGCACAAAATGATCCAACATGACCAAAAGTCCTAGATGACTAGAGCACGAAATGACCCTTTGTCAATTTATCCTTTACTCCTGGCCACTTCCTAGTGTTTCACATTTTGGGATTAGACATCAACTCTATACCATGAAGATATAGGACAACCTCATATGCTCTAAGTAAAGTGAAAGTGCCTCTATATATCGCACTTCACTTGTCACGCTTCTGCTGTTCAACCGTGATATCAATTATCACAGCCCAAGTCTAGGAGAAAACTACCTAAATAACATGAAAAGTACCAGCTCCTACCATGTATTACCACCTCTAATTAGCTCATAAGAGCTCAAGTAGCTTTGGCTTGCATACACTAGACATCTGCAGAGATTCCAAGAACTAAAGCCAACATCTTGCATTCTTACCAGTGAGTCCTATTTCCTGCAAAATGTGCGCAAAAAGGGGGGTTATGTGTTGTGTGGTAAAAGATGTTGGTCTGCTCCCAATTGGTGATGGTCGATGTTGATAACACCTCTCTGCATTTGAGGGCTATGTGTTCAATTTTTCATTTTGGCAGTTTCTTTGAATTTTCTCCACTTATATTTACCATGGACTGAACTTGTATCTTGTCCTTGGGTCAGGCAAAACTTCATATGATTCAAGAATTTATTGGTAGACTGTATGCAATAGTAATTGGTTCTCAAAAAAGTGAAGCTTACGTTTCACTTTTGGAGGAGCTAAACACTGAGAGGGAAAAGGCACGTTCTACAATGAAACAAATGTTTAACAAAGCTTTTGGGGCGACCTTCCTCACCGATGCAGGCCAAGAATTAGCCTTTTCCTATCACATCCACAAGTACGCTGATGTGTACACGAGTAAACCGGATAACTTCTTATCCTATACACACGAGGCATGGCTTCATGTACCCTTCGATGTCAAAATCATGCAGCACCACATAAAGGTATGTCCATGTTTAACCAATGCAGATCTTACTAAATGGTGCTTCTATGCCTATTTTTATGAAATATATTACACACGGTATAAGTGAAATAAAACAGGTAAAGCAACAATGCATTGGAATTATGTGGAAAGCCTTCTCTCACTCTAGTGGGAAAAAGCATGGGAAAATAGGTCTACATAGATCATCCATTACATTGACAATCAAATTGCATTTATAGATTACATTTAGCATGGGAAACCGAATTGAAGGACTTAGTCAGTCAGCTTGTATTCTTGTTCTTGATTGTATCTCTTCTTTGCTATCTAGAACTTGGACGGTTTACCTTGCCTACACATAAAATGAACACATTGTGTACCTAATAGATATGCTTCCTCTACAGCAGTTTCCTTCCAGTTTCAAAAGAGTGGACACTTCAAAGTTAATGATAACATCCCTCTGTTTTTGCAAACAGGAATTCATATTCCTCATCCAATATTTCAGGACTTGCTACTTTGGCTTTGGTGATAGTCAGTTAGTCCCTCCATTCGTCAATAAATGCGTAGTTACTCAGCATGTATGAGGAAGCGGGCCTTGTTAGAAGAGATGCACATAATTTTGTTTTCTAATTAAATAAGTTGAATTAGGAACGCTAAAGATTCTTTTAACACCTAGGTTTGTCAATAAATGCTTAGTGACTATACCACAGAAATGGTCGGACTCGATGAACAATGAAAATGGACAAGTCAGAAGTCTGAAACATCTTGAGTTGCGTGCAACGCTTTTGTTTGACTTTAATTTAGGCTTGTTCCATGCATTGCAGTCTCCAGTTCACCAAATATTAACTAAATAGATTTAAAAGAAACTACAGTCAATGTTCCTAGTGCTTCATTTAGTGAAACCATTCATCTTGCTTCTTCACTGGTGTTATCGTTGGATAATTGCATGACATCTCAATAGAATTCGAATAGATTGCAACGTTGAGCAAAAAGGATGCTCAATTGGTATGCTTTTCTTCATAGTGATTTGCCTTTGAGAAACATTATGGCCTTCTAATTCTCTCTAATAATTCACTTTTTCTTGCAGGTTGCAGCAAGTTTGCTCAAGCCTTAATTCTTTATGTAAACGCAATCAAGGTGTTATCCGAATGTGTTAAACATCTTTTTTTCTTTACATGGCCATTCATTCTATTAGCTACGCAACATTTATCCAAGCCTTTCATTCGGTGTTCTAGTTGGTTTTTGCTATTAAGTTCTAGGTTTCATCTAACAAATTTCGCATCAAACATTTGCTGAAGCTATGCTCTTTCTTCCCGCTTTATCCAAAATTTTTCATTACCTTAAACAAAAGTTGACAAAGACCTTGAAATGCAACAACAATGATTACTTACAAACAACAACAAACCCAATGCATCAAGGGCTCCCGCATAAGCAGGGACTGGGAGGAGTGGGATGTATGCAGTCTTACCTTTTTAGGGTGTTATCCTGACGAGAGGCTGTTTTTGAGGACCCCCAACCTGAGAAGCATGGAAAGCATGGAAGCACGAAAGTACAAGCATACAAGCATTTAGATGTAAGTATACATAACGACACATAGCAAGCATATAGAGAGTATAAAGCAGCACATAGGCAATACCAGAATAATATAAAAGTTTTTAGATTTCAGCTTTACATACCAGGGCAAGAAGGCCTTTCCCCTTTGGAATTTCATTGATCCACTATAGGCCAAATACGAGAATTTTCACCTTCGTGGGTGGTGTGATAATGGTGATGGATTATTAGTAAAAAGAGAAGAAAATGGAAATAAAAAACAGAAATGACTGAGTACGATTGTAGATCAAAATTATCAAGGCACAAAGAGTAACCAAACCATAAGATATTGACGAAATTGGAAAGCTATCTAAGCACAATTCGGTCTTCTCAAGTCTGGATTGATTTGAGTTTATTGCATTCTCGAAATGACTTGAACCTTAACAGCTATATCCGAACATGACTAAACGATCTGATTGCCTCCACTAGCCACAACATGATAGTTTAACAACACGAATAGGTGTGGCCTATTCGTGATCAAATCAGGCAGCTTGTATTGGCATATCCAATTAATTCTAATCTTGATTCCTTTTTCGAAGGTATTGAGAAACATGTTTAACTAGATTCTCATGTGAAAGAACTGGAAAACAATAAAATTCATCAAGAAGTTCAATCCAATTGTAATATCCAGCCTACAGGAGTCTAAAGGTACCAAAAAAATGCAATTGCAATGGATCTGCGTTTTCTATGACACTGAAATAGTCAGACTCGATGAGCAAAGAAAATGACCAGGTTCAAACTACGAAATATCTTGAGCTTTGATTAACGTTTTTATTTTACCTCAATGTAGGCTTTATTCCATGGTTTGCAATCTTGACTCGACCTGTCCAATCCCAGGTAAACATGAGTTAGAAGAAATATGGTGATTGTTGGGTACGATCGACATCAGTTAGTTTGTTGGATAATTGCTAGACACCTAAATAGTACTCAAACAGACTGAAAATTTTCGCAAATAGGATATTCAAGGACTATGCTTTTCTCAATAGTGATTTGCCTTCGATACACATTTGGTCCTTTTATATTCTTCCTAATATTTACTTTTTCTTACAGGTTCCATCAAGTTTGTTCAAGCCTTAGTTCTTTGCTTAAACGCAATCAACGTGTTGTCCGACTATTTTTAATCATCGATGTTCTTTTACATAGCTATTCATTCTACAAGGTATGTAAAACCTTTCCAAGCTTCCTGCTTGGTTTTCTTCATTGCTTTTTTTCCATTAATTGTGAGTTTATCTGACAATTATGCAGGAAAGGTTTGCCTAAGCCATGGTCGTTTGTTTTGGCATTATCGACATTCTTCGCATTATTTGACCTTTCGTTTTTGTCTTCTCGACGGCGTCCTAATTCTCTTTCTGTCTTTCTTTTATTGTTGTTTGTGTAGGACTCTTTCTTTTTCTTTGTTCTGGAAAATATTCTTTACTTGTTTGATTGATTACTCACCAAGTGCATCTGTTGCCAATCTTGAATTTTGGTTAACATCTGACAGGATCATCACACAGTTGATACATAAACATGCTATTACCTGAAACCCAAATTGACCCAATATCTTCTTAAGAAAATTAATCTTAAGGCAAAATAAGAACACATCAATTGGAATAATCAACACTTTTATTTTATTTGGATGATTAATCCAAGGAAGAAAACAACACTTAAATAATAATCCTAAGAGTACCTAAAGTCTCAACCTACACTAGAAAAATTAAAGTGCTAGACTAAGCCATCAATGACTTCTTCATGGTCATGATGACCGGTCACAAGGAGGAAGGAGAAGAGAAAATAATTTCACCTACCACACTAGTAATGTCTACCTATCATAAAATTAAATTGCCAGGAATTTTCTATGTACAAATACAATATGTCTAAATACAAATACTAATAAGTATGTACATGTAAAATATAAAATTAATACTTAATATTTAAAATCTTCAGATGCAGCAACAATGATTACTCAAGAGTGAAATTGAAATATGAAAATTAGAGTGTATGGGGAACCTCTACTAGTGGGTGTCATAAACATGTTGCCAAAATATACAATGTATGATCTGATCCAAGACTAGAAACCTGAAGACCGGAACGAAAACCGGGTAACATTAATTTTGCATTATATATTTTGGGGTACATAGCTTTGATGCTCTCCTACTGTCAGGTCTTATGCTCTATGCTGCGGACCAACTTCTCAGGTTGGGGGTCCTCGGAAACAGCCTCTCTTTAAGGTAGCCCCCTGAAGGGGGAAGGCTGCGTACATATACCCCCCAGACCCTGCTTATGCGGGAGCCCTTGGAGGCACTGGGTTTGTTGTTGTTGTATATTTTGGGGTACATAATATTAATATATAATCAATATATACTATATTTATCTAAAAATATTAAACCTTAGAAAACTAAATATTTATTTTTTTACTATTTAATGATTATATAAATTTCTTTATACATATATTGTGCAAATTATACCATTATTGTTATTTTTGAATTTTTAGCTTTCACAACGAGTACTATCATTAAATTATGTTTTCTACATGGTTATAGTTTCTTCATTACGTTTGAGTCGATTCTGTAGGGGCTATAAGACCACTTGTTAAGATCACCCACAGAATAAAGAAACCCTAAATCGAAATAACAATCATATATGAGAGAGGGTAAGGGAGAACACTAGAATTTATGTGGTTCCGCCGAAGCCTACAAGCA
This sequence comes from Simmondsia chinensis, assembly GCA_018398585.1. NCBI lineage: Eukaryota > Viridiplantae > Streptophyta > Magnoliopsida > Caryophyllales > Simmondsiaceae > Simmondsia > Simmondsia chinensis. The sequence continues at coordinate 22,528,595 of JAGTTD010000017.1, read as the reverse complement.
CGGAGGGGAGTATGATAATTTCTTTATTTTAATTGAAGTTTACATGAGACGTCTTAACTCACAATCCTCTCAACTTAAACCCATCTCAACTCTTAATACTCTTTATATTATTATATACTTAATACTTAGTAATTGATTTTATATTATATATACACATAAAAGGAACATACCTAGTGTCTCAAGAGCTCCCGCCTACGCGGGGTCTGGAGGGGGCGGATGTACGCAGCCTTCCTCCTTCAGGGTGTTAACCTGAAGAGAGGTTGTTTCCCAATGCCTTCAACCTGAGGGTGAGGACTTCCCAGGAGGTCGCCCATCCTGGTACTACTCTCGCCCAAGCACGCTTAACTTCAGAGTTCTAATGGGATCCGGTGATGGCGTGTTGGTGCCCTCTTTGGTTATATTATATATATACATAATTATTATTATTTCTATTATTTGTTATTTATTATTTGTTATTTTTTTATAAATATGGACCCCGCTTCGTTGGAATCCTAAACTGTAAGTATTCATCAAACTAGGTATTGAATTAAGGAAGATGATAAATTAAAAATGCAGGAAAAAAAAAGGGAGTAAAATAATGCTTATCGATTTTGTAGTGTCGCTGTGCCACGAAGCTATTCCGGAGTCCTAAAAGCGATTCAATCCCAGAACACTGGTGCAATTCGGTAGTACTGGCGCTCGTCTGCAATACATTGTGCACTCAGAATCGTTACGAGTTGCACGTGTAAATCTAGCAAGAATCGCACATAAGAGTTTTAAGAATGAATAAATAAATAAGATTAACGGAATGCTCACATAATGCTAAGTAATTTTAGAATGAAAAATTACTTGGATTATATATTCGGGAAAAATTATTACTTAAATACTCTGAGATCAGAGCATTTATTACCCCGACATTTTAATATATACATTGGGGTACCCTATGGTTTGAATATTTTATCACATATATACCATATGTCGGAATTTGATAAATTTTTGTAAGAATCTGTTTAATTTTATACAAAAAAGTGTGGATATAGTGCTTCAATACGATAATATATATAAGGTAATGTCAATGTTTTTATTAAAATTTAACGAATTGTGATAAAATATTCACTGAATGTGACGTAAACAGCCTAAAAATTACCATAATTATGTGTCATTTTGCATTTTTAGTAAAAAGTATCATTCTAATGAAGATATTAATATATTGTTAAAATCGTGTTAAATTTTAGCATTTTGTAACGAAAATCTATCTAATTTTTGATAAGAGGGTATTAATTGATAAAATTTTAAAGGACAAAATATAGTACGACCCCCTGAACTTTACAATTAATCACAACACACCCCCTATATTTTCAATTTTGGAAATAGCCTCCTGAACTTTGCAATTAAACACAACACACCCCTTGCACTTTCAATTTTAAAAAATAACTCCCTGAGCTTTGCAAATGAACACGACATAGCCACTGTCCTTTTAGTTTAACGCTTCTCAGGTTAGGGGTCCTCGGAAACAGTCCCTCTTCAAGGTTTTACCTAAAGAAGGAAGGCTGCGGACATCAACCTGTTACATATACTTAGTATACAATAATAAATCTTGGGACTAATTGAGCTCTAGTATAAATAGAAGTGTAAAGGGCGCCATTTGAAGTAATGAAAAACTAATACTTCTCATCTCCCTTCTAATTCTCATCTCCTTCTTTCTATTTCTCTCTCTCATCTCATTCTAACTCCCAAACCCTAACCCTAATTCAAGTTATACTAAATCGGTATAACACCATGATATATGTATTAGTGTTAAATAAAAGTGTAATTAGTAGAGTTAGTTGAGTTATTGGGTAAATTAATATAAATACTTGTAACAAATATCAAATTAGGTATGGAATAACAAATAAGATCTTTCTCCTTCCTCTCTCTTCCTCTAAACCCTAACCCTAATTCTCTCTCTCTCTCTCTCTCTCTCTCTATCTCTAATTCTTCACTATTCTTCATCAAATTCTAGATACAATCCTAATTGATTGTATCATTTGGTATTAGAACTTAGGTTCGTGCTGCGTTTTCTTACTCAATCATGGTGGATGGCACACAAAGTGTTACAGATTTGTGCCGGATTGAGGCTCGATTGGACAATACTGAGGCTCGTTTACATCATTCCATGGATGAGACGTTCCAAGCAATTAAATCGGATCTCACTTCAATTAAGCAAGGACAAGGCAAGATTATGGATCTTTTGCAAGAAATTTGTCAAAGAAGATTGGCATCTAATGAAGCTACACTTGCGGTAAGGGCTACTTGTGTTCTTTATCCTATAAATGAGGATATCATTTACCAAGTATTCTCTCCATTTGGCCCACTTGAAGAGATCAAAATAATCTCATCATCAATTTTGGAGGTTAAAGCTCAAGTTTGTTTTTCAACAAGAGCTAATGCAATTTCTGCATTTTTCTTAAATGGAAGAGCTATATATGATGGTTGTTGTTACATGAATATTTAATTTCTCGATCTTGAGCCTCAAGTATATAACATGACACAACCTATTGGAGGTACACATAATGCCTCATTAGATTGTTATATGCAACATATGGTTAAGGAAGTGCAATCAATTCATGTCAAGAGTGATTTCTGTACTAAAAGTGATAGTAAAATTTCAATAATGCAAGTTGAAAATAAAGTTACACCCTCTTATGTTGAAATTATCGAGCCAACACCTACACAGGAAGTTGTTGGAGCTTCCTGGTTGAAGAAACATGAGCAAGTATCGATGGGCACTATCAACATGGATTCAAGCATTAAGAGGGAACTTGAGGAGTTTGACAGCTTAGAAATAAATGGACTCATTGAAGTTTCTAGTAAAGGTGAGATGGCAGAAGAGCTCAATTTCAGAAAACTGGAAGCTACTTTTCAACTAGAGGCATCCATTGTTTGCGACCCACTAATAGATAAGAGAGCTCAGTTCTCTAGGTTGGATCTAACATTTGAATTTGCAGATGATGATTACTTTCCGATAATCGTCTTTGCTATGACAGAAAGTGAGGTTAAAGCATATATTATTTGTTCTACCTTGTGTGCTAATTTTGTACTTCGGGATGATCTTTCATTAAAGGCTGCAGTAGAACTTCATGAAGAGATATCTCAACTTCAAAACTTTGTCAACCAGATATTCGTCTTTGATCCTGGTGGAGCAATGTTTAAGGGACTCGTAATTGAGCCCTTTGCTGGTAAGAATACTACGAGTTCTAGATTTGTTTCCTGAATTTTCGACCTTGAGGGCAAGGCCATTGTCGAGCGGGGGGCAATGATACATGTATTAGTGTTAAATAAAAGTGTAATTAGGAGAGTTAGTTGAGTTGTTGGGTGAATTAGTATAAATACTTGTAACAAATTTCAAATTAGGCATGGAATAACAAACAAGATCTTTCTCCTTCCTCTCTCTTCCTCTAAACCCTAACCCTAATTCTCTCTCTCTCTCTCTCTCTCTAATTCTTCACTATTCTTCGTCAAATTCTAGATACAATCCTAATTGATTGTATCACACCACCCCCCAAACCCCGCATTTGCGGGAGCCCTTGAGACACTAAGATCATTGTTGTACCCCCTGCACTTTCAATTTCATAAAGTAGCCCCCTGAACTTTGTTATTACACAAAACTCAACCCTCGAACTTTGTTACTAAACATAACACACCACTTAAACATTCACAAATTTCTAAAAAATTATGAAATTAAAAAATTTGAATAAATTATAAAAGATATTTTTTTGAAAAAAGTATAACAAAATATAATAATAATTTTAAATTTTATTTTTTAATATTTAAAAAAAAATATTTTTTCAGTATTTATTTTCAAAATTTTAATTTCGTACATTTTTTTAGTTTTAAATTTTTAATTTGCTTTTAGAATTTATTTTTTAAATAATTATTATATTTTCTCTTATACTATTTTTTTATGAAAAGTTAAAAAATATTTTATTATCTTCTAAATTTATAATATTTTTACTATATTAATTAAAATAATTATTTTTTGTAAATATCAAAAATTCTCTTATATTTTATCTAGAAATATAAAGCTCATACTTTTTGTCTAAAAATATAATTTCCTATCTTTTGTATAAAACTAAAAAAATTTCTCATATTTAATTTGATACAAAGCTTTTACCTTTCATCTAAAAGCATAAATTCTTATATTTTGTATAAAACTAGAAAATTTCTTATTTTTAATTTGATAGATTTTTATATTTTAAATTTATTATTTTAATTTTTATTAAAGTTAAAAAATATTATTATATTTTTTAAAAAATTTGTCCAAATTTTTTTTCATAATTTGTTTTAAAATTCTAAATTCCATATTTTTTAAAATTTTAAATTTATTAATGTCTAAGGGTGAGTCATATTTAGTAATAAAGTTCGGGGGTGAGTTGTGTATAATAACAAAGTTAAGGGGGTTATTTTATGAAATTAAAAGTGTAAGGGGCGTGTTTTGTGTAATGACAAAGTTCATGGGGCTATTTTATGAAATTGAAAGTGTAGGAGGTGTGTTGTGTTAATTTTCAAAGTTCAGGGGGCTATTTTATAAAATTGAAAGTGCAAAGGGTGTGTTGTGTTAATTTGCAAAGTTCAAGGGCCTATTTTTTTAAATGAAAAGTGTAGGAGGTGTGTTAAATTTCAATGGGCATTTAGGACCAACCCACAGAGTTGGTATACATGAGATCCACATATAAGCTCAAGTGGGGTTTCATCCTAAAACCAATTGGCAAGAGGTGGAGTAATCTACTAGGCTTATAAGAGGATATATTCTCTCTCACAACTCCAATGTGGGATTCTAATTACTAAACTCACATGTGAAGTCTCAACAAGGTGTGTTGTAATTAATTGCAAAGTTCAGAAGGTCTTACTATATTTTGTCCAATTTTAAAACTTAAGGTAACTAACCTCATGTAACTGAATAAAAATAATTCCTTATGTTTTATGTATACCAAAAACTGAATAAAAATAAAGCAAGATATATTTTATTTTCTTCTTTCTGGTGAGTTTTGCATGCAGGTACAAGTCGGACAAAAATCAAAGTTGGTCAACTTTTAGTTTTAGTTCAAAAAACAAGAATATGTGAAAGAAAAAAAAAAAGAATAAATAATTAAATAAATTCGCAATTTTTTAATCCATATATGTATTTATATCTAATAACCAAAGAGGGTACCAACACGCCGCCACCGGATCCCATTAGAACTCTAAAGTTAAGCGTGCTTGGGCGAGAGCAGTATCATGATGGGTAATCTCTTGGGAAGTCCTTACCCTCAGGCTAGGGGCACTCGTAAACAGCCTTTCTTTAGGGGTAATACCTTAAAGGGGGAAGGCTACGTACATCCGTCCCCCCAGACCCTGCTTAGGCGGGAGCCCTTGAGGCACTGGGTACGTTGCTTTTGTTGCTTGAACGATTTTGAAACATATCACCAACACTAGGAGAATGAAAATTCCTTTATCATGGTCAAACCACTAATAATCAATCATTTAATCTAAAAATAAATTAATAATCCTAAAAATCTCTATTAAGATCTCCACCGGAGGAAGAAGGGGGAGGGTGAAAGTGCGCTAGCGCAAGATCGACCATGGTTAGTTGCCAAGACGAAAAATGAAACTAATAAAAGAGAAAAGACAAAGTAAGAATTCAACACAATGCAATTAAGAAAAGAATTGAAGAAAGAACGGAACCGTAAAAGACAGAAAATTAAATCAGAGATAGCTCTGATACCATGTAACTATGAAGAGAATTATATTATATTGGATTATGAAGATTGATACATAAGGAGCCTTTATATAGGCCAAGAATATCTAACACAAAAACAATAAAACCCTCAGATTTTATGAGTCAAGGGGTGCAAGAGTAATATGTAAAACCCCAGACTTGAAAGGTTCTACAGACACTCTAATATATGTGTCCACTTCATACTCATGGTGGGTAATAGAACGAGTATGGATATGAATTTGGGCAGCGGGTACGGTACAGAGGAGACACCCCCCGTATCTGCACCGCCCCGCCCGATTGCCGTCCCATATCAACTAAGGCATAATTGCTATGCCATTAACAAAATTTGCTCTAAAATTACAAGTTTATGTAAATTGTAAAGAGACTAATTTGAAATAAGTAAAAGTACGATCATTAAGTTTATACAGTAAAGAAAATACAACGATATATGGCCAAAATCTATCTCTTACTGATGGGGAAGTTTTCTACTTTTCACAATAGACAATGAAACATTTTATAATACAAATAAAATTTTTATATCTTCATTGTAAAAAATTTTAGAAAAATTCTATCATATTTTTAAAAAATGACAAATCAAACTCAATGTGTATCACCAAAATAAACTATATTGTATAATTAAGAACTATCCTTCTAAATAAACTAATAATAATGTATAGAAGAATTGAAAATTTTTTGCTCTTATCTTAAGAAAATATAGTGGATAAATGGTGATCCAAAAAAATAATAAAAGAATAGTGGATAATTTTTTCTTAAAGACTGAAAGTATAGTAGATAGAGTTTAATCAAAATAAAAAAAAATAATAAAGTATAAATAGGACTCTCAAATCAAAGACAACAAGATTTAATTAAATATCAGATGATAATATATAAAACTATTTTTTAAAAAATAAACACCCTAATTATCAAAATATATATATACATATAATTTTTTTTTTTTTTTTACAATGGTAAAGACAAAGAAACCGACTTCAGCTTCCCTTCCTAAGCGAGAGACGACCTGAAGCCTCAGCTCTATAAGAAGAAGGGTGCTCGAGGGCTCCAAAACATCAACCTGGAACCCCGCCCTCTCATACCCTTCACTGGTCAAGCAATCTGCTGATTTATTAGTTGCTCTTAGTACCATTGTCCGTGTTGCTTGCATTTGCAATGTCCTTTTCTGTTACTTGTGATAGTTTTACATTAATATTGCTTATAAGTTGATTATTACAGCATTTTTAAAATATATGTAAATTCAATTAAATTTTTTAGTGAAGCATCAATTAGTTGAGTAAGGATATGTCAAACAAAAGATATTAAATGAATTTTATATTAGACGTAAAAATTAATTTAAAAAAAAAAAGTAAACCATATTTAGCTAGACAAATCAGAATACTATAGGTGGAACTACATGTACAAAATGGACCAACCTAAATTTGTTTTTCTTTTGCTTATATTATTTTTCTATTACCCTGTTACAAACTAAAATTGAAATGAACTGAAATTAACTAAAAAAAGCATTAAAAGAAAACAATAAACAAAGTAAATAATAGTTTCATTTTCATTGATGATCATTTTAATACAAGTATATGTCTATTTATAGAGATAGTAGAGAAAGTAAAGTGGGGAAATTCAAATGAAGGATTCTAAATAACAGAGGAAAGATTTAAAATATTAGCCTGCATTCAAATTGAAATACAACAAAATAACAATCCCAGTGCTTCGCGGCCCCTGCAAAAGCAGGGTCTGGGAGGGGTATATGTACGAAGCCATACCCCTTCCGAGTGGAAAGGAGACTGTTTCCGAGGACCCCAACCTGAAGTACAGGAGCGCCTGCAAATAAAACCATCAATTTATCGCCAAATGAATGAAGGAAATAGACATGCAAGCATTTAAGTATGTATGTAAGCCAAAAAAGCATTCAAATTTACATCTAGAGGAAAATTGGAAATGTGTTATGCCGTACTTTTTTTACGGCATCCGCGTTCTGAATTTTCAGTATAACATGATTGACCAATATATTTCATTCAATGTGTTATATCGGGCTAGTTTTCTTGTTATATAGATGAAGAAAAGTAGTTTTTCATTTTTTGTGAGGTGCAAAACATATGAATGATTTTTGTCTCAAATTTAGTTATAAAAATAAAAAAAAAATGGTAGTTTTACTTTGGGTTAGTTATACAATAGTACTCGATTATTATTATAATTTTTTTTAGTTCATAAATTTATTTAATTTTTAGTCCACTAATTATGATAAAATAATTTTTTACTCTTAAATTCAGTATACGACATCTCCTTAGGTGGAGATCCGATGAATATGCTCAAAAGAACATTGTGCAGTCCTATTTTCAGTGAGGTTTAAGCAAAATTTGAAATACATACATATATATTTACTATATAAAAACAATATCTTAATATATTTAAAATATAATTATATATTATATATCAATGGTGTATAATATATATAAATTTTAAAAGCTTAGATTATGGGTATTTAAGATGTAATAATATATATTAAACATATAAATAATATATTAAATATTATAAATACAACAACAAATTCAGCGTCTCAAAGGCTCCCGCTAATGCAAGGTCTCCAAAGGAAGGTGTGCGAAAATAAACAATATACTCGGATCTCAATCGAATCAAATACCACGACAATAACGAGAAACAATCGAACTAAAAGAAAAACGAAACAATAGACACAGCGATTTACGTGGAAACCCCTTTATAATCGAAAGGGGAGAAAACCACGGGCGAAGATTGGTGCTTTTATTATTGAAACAAAAGAAGAAGAATTACAATATTCTCACACACTCAATATTCTTTGGTTGCGGCGCCGCAATAGGGAAAGCCTCTCTTTTGACTTGGATAAATTCTGACGTACCCTACGTCCGTATTTATAGATGCACGATAACCTTGATTCCCGATCGATCGGCTCCTCACCGATCGATCGGCCGCCTCTCTGGATGCGTCCCTATTTTACGTATCATTCCCGTCGATCGGGCTCTCCATGGCCCTTCTCCTTAATGCGCCAAGTAATTTTGAGACATATACCTAACAAATCTCCACCTTGGCTCAAAATCAACATCAACAATAAAACTCCACATTCTCCACAAACGGCCCTCTCAACCGGGGCTAATATACATCAAACTGAAAGACCCACCAAATTCGAGCAATGCTCGAACTTGCTTCCTGGTAGAATTTTTGTGAACATGTTAGCTGGGTTATCTTCAGTCCCAATCTTCCTCAACTCCACCTTCCGCTCGTCAATCAGATCTCTGATAAAGTGATACTTCACATCAATATATTTCGTTCGGTCGTGATGAGTCATCTGATCTTTCGCTAGGTGAATAGAGGACTGACTATCACAGTATATTCTAACTGTTCCCTGCTCGACACTGATTTCACTAATCAACCCTCTCAACCAGACGGCTTCTTTGAATGCTTCTGTTACTGCCATGTACTCGGCCTCGGCAGTAGACTGTGCTGTAACAGGCTGCAAACACGCTCTCCAACTGATAGCTGTGTCACCTAAATAAAACACATACCCTGAAGTGGACTTCCCCTTATCAAGGTCTCCACCATAGTCAGAATCTACATACCCAACCAAGCAACACTTACTTTTCCCATATTCCAAACACAAATCAGAGGTTCCACGAAGATACCTGAGAATCCACTTTACTGCATGCCAATGTTCTTTGCCCGGATTCGCCATGTACCTACTAACTCTGCTCACAGCAAAAGCAATATCTGGACGCGTACAGACCATCGCATACATAATACTACCCACTACACTAGAACAAGAAATCTGAGACATGTACCTGATATCCTCCTCAGTCTGAGGCGAATTTAATGCTGAGTCTGAAATGAGCGGCTAAGGGCGTGCTAACCGCGTTAGCATCCTTCATATGAAACCTGTCTAACACCTTCTCAATATACTTCTCCTGAGACAAGTATAATTTTTCAGCTTCTCGGTCTCTATGAATTTCCATGCCTAATATCTTCTTACCTGCTCCAAGATCCTTCATCTCAATTCATTCTTTAGCATTGATTTCAAGTCATCGACATCTTTCATATCTCGTGCTGCAATCAACTTATCATCAACGTACAAAAGCAAATAAACAAAGCCTGAATCTATCTTTCTGAAGTACACACAACTGTCGTACTTACTCCTGATGTAATCATGACTTGCATGAACTGATCAAATCTCCTATACCACTATCTAGGAGATTGTTTTAAACCATATAAAGACCTTCTAAGCAAACACACATGATCTTCTTTTCCTTCAACAACAAAACCCTCGGGCTGATGCATAAAGATACTCTCTTCTAGTTCACCATGCAAGAATGCAGTTTTGACATCCAATTGTTCAAGTTCAAAATCATGCATGGCAACCAAAGACAATAATGCACGAATCGAAGTGTGTCTAACTACAGGTGAAAAAATATCATGAAAATCAACACCTTGTACCTGACTGTAGCCTTTAACTACCAAACGTGCCTTGTACCTCGCATCTTCCACTCTAGGAATGCCCTCTTTTCTCTTGAAGACCCATTCGCATCCAACCAGTCTTTTCCCTGTAGGAGGCTTCACCAGTTCTCAAGTCTGATTCTTATGAAGAGACAGCATCTCTTCATTCACAGTAACGAGCCACTTCTCAGCATCTGATCTCGATACAGCCTCTGTATACGAAGTCGGCTCACTGTCATCTAACGTTTCAGCAGTAAAGAGGGCATAGGCAATCATCTCCTCATACCCATATCTCTCAGGAGGCCTGATCTGTCGCCTCGATCTACCACCAGCTATAGTAATATTCTCCACCTGCTGACCTGTTTCTGCATTATCAGTAACAACATCAGAAACTCGTACCTGAGGTGCTGGAATACTCTCAAGCTGAACAATTTGCTGATCTGACTGTATCTCTGTATCATCAGGTGTCTCAACCTGAACTGTATCTCTGTCAATGGAGGGCGTGTGGCGGATTAAGTAGAGCAGACTCATCGAAAGTAACATCCCTACTAGTCAGAAACTTCTGAACACATGGATCCCACAATCTATATCCCTTCACACCTGACGTATAACCAAGAAAGATGCACTTCTTGGCCCTAGGCTCCAGCTTTCCATCATTAACATATGCATATGCAAGACAACCAAAAACTTTGATCCGAGAATAATCAGAAGTTGAACCAAACCATACCTCTTCAGGAGTCTTCATCTGTAATGAAGAATGCGGTGTCTTGTTCACAAGGTAGCAAGCCATGCTAACTGCTTCTGCCCACCATTCTCTCTTTAAACCTGCATTTGAAAGCATACAACGAGCCTTCTCAAGTAACATCCTGTTTAACCTTTCAGCCACTCCATTCTGCTGAGGTCGACCTGTACATGTCCTGTGTCTGACTATGCCCTGATCTTCACAAAATTTAGTGAAGTCCCCTTCGACAAACTCAAGACCATTATCACTCCAAAACCTCTTGATCGGCTTCCCTGTCTGTTTTTCAAGCAGAATTTTCCACTTCTTGAAGATATTATACACTTCATTTTTCTGCTTAAGAAAATAGACCCAAACTTTATGTGAGTAGTCATCAGTGAACGTTAGAAGATACCTGGACCCACCTTTAGAAGCCACTCTGGAAGGTCCCCACAGATCAGAATGTATGTAGTCTAACGTTCCCTTGGTCTGATGCACTGCTGCCTTGAAGCTGACTCTCTTCTGCTTCCCATAAATACAGTGCTCACAGAATTCCATCAGTCCTGTTGATTGACTACAAAGAAGTCCCCTCTTACTCGGCTCAGACAATGCCTTGTCACCAATATGACCCATTCTCATGTGCCATAGTCTTGTGATTTCTACATCTGTCATAGCAGATGTGGAAACAGCAACTGCACCTGTCACGGTTATACCTGTAAGCTCATACAAAGTACCAACCCTATTTCCTTTCATCACAATTAACGCACCATTACTGACCCGCATGACTCCACCTTCAGCAGTGTACTTGTACCCATCTGACTCAAGGGTACCTAGAGAAATCAAGTTCTTTTTCAAATCCGCGACGTGACGAAAATCACTAAAGGTTCTAATAGTTCCATCATACATTCTCACACGGACTGTTCCAACACCTACTACCTTACAAGCAGCATCATTACCCATCAAGACAACCCCACCTTGTATAGACTTATACGTGGAGAACCAGTCTCTGTTTGGAGTAACATGAAACGAACAACCCGAATCCATGACCCACTTATCTATGGACCTAGATTGAGAATCAGCAACCAATAGAAATTCCCCTTCACTATCCTCCTCTACAACACTAGCCTCAGTGGACTTGTCTTTACCCTGGTCATCCCTGTTACCCTCTTTTGATTTATTCTTATATCTGTAACAGTCTTTCTTTATGTGCCCCTTTTTGTGACGATAGTGACACGACAGGTTCTTATGTCTAGATTTGGACCTAGACTTATTCCCACCATTGGATCCCCTATGTTCTGATCGACCTCTCACATGTAAGCCACTACCCGAGTCATTCACTGAGTCAGATAATTCCTTATCTACCCGTTCTTTACTCACAAGGTTTCTTTTTACCTCATAAACAGTAATGGTTGGCCTACCCCCATATATCATGCTTTCTACGAAGCCCTTATACGCATTAGAGAGCGAACACAGTAATATCATAGCTTGATCCTCGTCCTTAGGGACATCATCTAAAGCCTTTAATTCATGAATAATTGAAGTAAATTCACTAAGATGGTTTTTAAGAGATGTACCTTCTGACATACGAAAAGTGTACAACCGTTGTTTCACTGCGAGTTTGTTGGAGACTGACTTGTGGCAAAACATGTCTAACAATTTCTCCCATAACTCCTTTGCGGTTTTAATCTCCAATACCTCTGACAAAACATCGTCAGCCAAACACATCTGTATAGCCGTGAGAGCCTTCTCATCCAACTCTTCCCACTGTGCCTCGGTCAATGTTTCTGGTTTCTTCTCTTTCCCCTCCAGTGCTTTCTTCAAGCCGTTCTGTTAGAAGTCCTTTCACACGGACTTGCCATAAGCTAAAGCTTCCCTGACCATTGAATTTCTCAACCTCGGTTTTGATACCTGATGCCATTGTATCAATTCGAAGAACCAAGCTCTGATACCAATTTGTGCGGAAATAAACAATATACTCGGATCTCAATCGAATCAAATACCACGACAATAACGAGAAACAATCGGACTAAAAGAGAAACGAAACAATAGACACAGCGATTTACGTGGAAACCCCTTTACAATCGAAAGGGGAGAAAACCACGGGCGAAGATTGGAGCTTTTATTATTGAAACAAAAGAAGAAGAAGAATTACAATATTCTCACACTCAAAATTCTTTGGTTGTGGCACCGCAATAGGGAAAGCCTCTCTTTTGACTTGGATAAATTCTGACGTACCCTACGTCCGTATTTATAGATGCGTGATAACCCTGATTCCCGATCGATCGGGGGGTCCCGATCGATCGGCCGCCTCTCTGGATGCGTCCCTATTTTACGTATCATTCCCGGTCGATCGGGCTCTCCACGACCCTTCTCCTTAATGCGCCAAGTAATTTTGAGACATATACCTAACAGAAGGCTGTGCTCAAGGACCCAATCTAAAAAGCATACCGACTTACTAGTGTAATAGCAACAACACAGGAAGAGTATAAAGCATAGAGCATAAAGCAGCAAAAGCAACAGGAAACAAGCAATAAGCATGTGGTTTCTAAGCAATGAAGCCAGCAACATTTTCTTCCTGATAATTAGGGACAAAAGCTGCGGTACAAAGCAGACACATCTGCAAAAGCGAAGTCTGGACGTACACGCACAAAAGCGTGCAGTAGAAAAGACATCAACTTTGTGTGAACACGATGGGACTCGCATTCACCAAATATTCAGCCTAAGTTCTTTCGTACTAATCGGCTTGTGAAACGTAATAATATTGATATTCATAACTATAGGAACGAACTTCTCCTTACAAGCTTGAAACATAAGGTACAATCAACTTGAATACTTGTCTAATTTGTTTCCTTTTATTCACAAATATGAACATACTAAAAAACACCGAGACTATTTATCGATTTACTAAATCAACTTTATTTACATAATGAGTAATCAATCAAACTATGAAGAGTGTTCAAAAAGAAAAGACACCTACACAAACAACAATAAAAGAAACGCTAGAAGCGAATGAATGGCAAAATTTTCCTCACAGACAATTTAAGCTCAGACTACGAAAAAAATGCTAATAAAGCACAAGAAAAGGACCATATTAACCTCGCAAAATGGTGTTGAAGGGACAGTTTCCCAAATAGCTCCGGCAAATTTTCCTGCATAATTTGTTGCACGAAACCCAGAGCTTAATAGCAAAAACCAACGAAAAAACTAAACAAAATTCTTTGGATAAATGTCGTTACGTACCTAATAGAATCAGTCGTCATGTAACAGATTAACCACGAATTGAACATAATCGGATGATCGGATGTAAAGAACTAAGGCTCGAGTAAACTTGCTGGAATCTGTAAGAAAATGTAAAATGTCACGGAGATTATGAGAGGCCAGAACCTATGTCAAAGACCAATCACTATAAAGGAAAGCAGACTACTTGAGCATCCTATTCACAAAAATTTTCATTTTATTCGAGATCAGTTTGGAAAGTCTAGCAATTGTCCAACGAACAGAACAAAGATAATTGTATAGATTTAGACCAGTGAAGAAGCAAACACGGATGAGTAAACTCAATGTTGCACTGGCAACAATGACCATAAAATATGTATATTAATTGATCAGACGATTCAAGATGGCAAATGATGGAACAAAGCCTACATTGAAGTCACACAAAACTTGAGATTTCACGGTTTTGAACCCTCTGTGGATGCTCCAGAGTTCAACCATTTTCTTTGTTCATCGAGTCTCACCATTTTGGTGGCATAGAAACCATAGCTGCGGGAAACTCCTAAAATGCTAACGCTCCGCGCTTCGGAAGAGCGATTCCGCATTTCAGTGTCAGATTCACGTTTCCTACGCATATCAAACTCAGCGGAGACACGATTCGAATAATAATGGAATTTTGATAAGAAAATACTTACTAAACGATTTGTTGGTTAAGTATATCACTCGATTTTAAAGAATCATTGAATTGTATGGACATGTTGGAGTCGATTTTATAAATCTTATTCATTGGAGTACTTGGATTTCTTGATTATTGCTTAATATTGACTTTGTTTTGACATTTATGCTTTAACGGCTCAATTGATAACATTTCATTACTTTTTCTAGTACATCTAATATATGGTAATATAAGTGCTCCCTTAACGCTCCCAACCTTAGGAACTTTTATGACTGCCCACTACCCTTCTCCCGCTTCCGTTCCCGCTCCCGCTTCGTGCAACTATGATAGTTACTGAACCCCAAGTAAAACATTCATTGATGAATCAAGGCGTTTAAAATTTTTCAACCGTCCTATTCAACTGATTTAATCTCAAAAGAAAATCATATGCCTCTTCTAACAAGGCTTGCCTCCCTATTCAGATATCCTCGTACATGCATGTTGAATAACCAAATCAGACTTCCGAAGCACTGCAATTGTAGGGATACATGATATAATCCAAATAACATGTTCAATTGCATCACCAAATTTGTATCGATCAGCTTGCATCAGAACTAATTCACAGTTATACCTGAATCAAGCAGGGTCAGACATAATCCCAAGCAATCCAAGCTACCACTTGGGGGCCTCAGATTGTAGGGGTTGTGGTTTTTAAAGTATCAATTCTCAATTAGCAAATTTTTTGGTCAAAATTAATGTAATTTGTTGTACATGAGGGGGCCCCTTTTGAGAATTTCGCTTTAAGCCCCCGAAATGTTAGGACTAACCCTAGAATCAAGTAATTATGCAATGGTTGTTACATAACGGAACTGCTGCTTCAAGGAAAGAGCGACATAACTTCTGTCACCGACAACAGCAAAAACACAGCTCTAAATCCTTTTGGTTCACATGCTCAATCTAAGCAACATCTGTTGCAAGCATCGTCTTTCATACACCCTCATTTCCAAGCTGTCCTAGGTCTTACCCTCTTCATCCACTCAACCTTAAAACCCAAAAAACCATGCTTCGTAATCTGTAACTAGCATGCCATCTTCCAGGGCTTTGAAATTGTTCATTTCACAATCACACTGGTCAGCGTTCTCCCTCCGTTCCCATCCCAGTCTCATTTACCGACGAATGGAAAATTTGATAAATGGAAAATTTGATATATCAATAGAGGGAACAAGTAACTTCTACTAAAGTCAAAGTAGCAAGTCCTGTAATATTGCATGAGCAATACGAATGTCATCATTATATTTGATACGGGCAGTCTTGAATCAAAATGGAGTTTTGAAACTCTAAGGATTCTACTTTGGAGGGCGCAGGCTAAAATAATCAAAAAATGGGAGGCATTGTGTTCACTGTATGCGCTGGTAAAATAACTGGCCAAGTATCAAACAGCAACAAAGGGATACAATTAGGTTTCCCATGCTAAATGTTTTGGACCTCACTCAATTTGGGGTGTACAAAAAGACAGCCTACGATTAAGAACCAGAACACAAGCTGATGGGCTAAGTCCAACAAGTTAGCTTCAACTCAATTACACAAAAACCAGTGTATCAGGTCTCTCTGCCAAGAGTCCCAAAATCAGTTTGGTGTTGGGGACAGCCACAACACCATCATGGTTCCAAGCTATTAAAGCAGCTCATGCAGGATGAAGAAAAATTAAAAATTGTTCATTTTGTCAGTAAGGCCCGACAACAAAATCCCAGAAGACAAAACCAGGATTCAAGCAATGAGTGAGATTTAATTTGCCTTCTTCTGTCACTGGCGTTGACATTTACCACCATACAGGGTCCATTCAGTGCATAGACATAAAAATAATAATAATAATAAAAAAAAAGAAGGGTTATTTACACCAATGGTCCCTATATGTCCTTTTTTCATTATGTCAATTTAGTCCTTGTACTTTTAATTGTATCAATTTAGTCCCTCTATAATTAATATTGTGTTAATTTAGTCCTTTGATCAAATTTAATTTATAAAGTGGTACCATCACATTAGATGCAAGTAACCCACTATAAATCCGCCTCTTGACTCAATTTAATTAAACCCATGATAGAGCCATAAAAAAGTTCATTAAAAGATTAATATAAATTTTACTCAAAGGACTAAATTGACAAAATATGAAGTATATGGGAACTAAATTGACATAATAGACAAAGTACAGGGACCTTTGGTGTAAGTAATCCAAAAAAGAAAAAAAGCAAAAAAAAAAAAAAAAAAAAAAAGGGAGAAGAAAAGAAATTCTTGACTAATGAAGGGCAAAACCACATAAAAAAGAATGAAAGGTAAGCACGTCGTGTCCTTTGACTGGAAATAACCATTAATTGAGATGCATTAAGACGCATGCAAGTGGTAAGTCAGATGAAGTACTGCAAATTCGAGTTGCTCTGTTAGCAATGGGGAATTAAAGGGCACAACTCCCAAGTGTCATGCATATTCACACACCCTATTTGCTCAAACACAAAAAGGTTGGTGCCCCTGGGCACCACCAATACCACAGTTAGGAGGCAGTGCAAAGGGATGTCTTGACTGGGAAGTGTGCTAAGGAAGATGGCGGTGTGTATGTGAGTGCATGCTCCTTGCATAACTGGTGAACCATTCTCCGATTCCACATGATTTGAGGGAGATTTGCAGCTTTCAGCGGGAAAAAAAATTCGCATTTGTACGAAGTGAAAATATTGAGGGAGTCCAAGTGTATAAAGGCAAGGTTGAGGTAGTGTGCAGGTTACAATCAAAAATAAGAGTTGAGACTTTTAAACATATGTCCTGATGTAACCTCACACTTTGATGATGTAATGGATGGTTTGAGTGGACCAATTGTCCCATGCCTTTTCCCTCTAGAGTGAGAAGGCTTTCCACATAAATTCAGAAGATTGTTGCTTTATCTATTTTGTTTCATTTACCGCGTTCGTAGCAATCAATAGAGAAGCAACCAACATCTAAGAATGCTGCAGTTCATTTTGTCAAAAAGGCGCAGCATTTAGTAAGGATCTGCATTGGTTTAACATGGACATACCTTTAGGTGGTGTAGCATGATTTTGATATCATAGGGTACATGAAGCCATGCCTCTGGTGGATAGAATAAGAAGTTCTCTGGCTTACTGGTGTAGACATCCGCATATTGATGGATGTGATAAGCAAAAGCTGATTCTTGGCCTTTATCAGTAAGGAAGGTTGCCCCAAACGATTGGTTGAACATTTGCTTCATTGCATAGCGTGCCTTTCGCCTCTCTGCATTTAGCTCCTCCAAGAGTGAAATGTATGCTTCACTCTTTTGAGAACCAACTAGAGCTGCATGCAATCTACCAAGAAGTTCTTGAATAATATGAAATTTTGCCTAATCCAAGGAGAAGAAAATTAATACACAACCAAATGTAAAAATTGAAAATACAGGCATCAAAGACAAAAAGGCTTTATCAACATTGACAATCAAAGGCAACAAGGCTTTATCAACATTGCCAATCAACACTTGTGAGAAGACGACGTCAAGGAACCAACTTTCCCAAAAACTTAAGTTGATGAGTAAAAGTTTAGGAGTGGTTTATACTATAACATATTGCCCACTCATGCAAATGTCCATTTGGCATGAAGCATGGATAATGCACAAGCCCTTCCATACTTTGTGCTTGGAATATTTTAATATTTAGAGTGGGGCCTGTTGAGAGTCAAACTCGTGACTTCTTCATCAACAAGACTCTAATAGCATGTCAAGGAATTCACTTTCCCAAAAGCTTAGGCTGAAGGGTGAAGATCCATGAATAATTTTATACTCAAATAGACACAACATATTTCATCCGATAACACAACCCAAACGTATGATCATTGTGCGTCTGTCCCCCATGTGCAAGTACCTAGCAATGCAAACACCCGCATCCAAGTAGCAATATACTGGGTGCGTAAGCACATTCAAATACTCAACTCGCTGAAACTAAATTGATCGAGAGGAAATTGGAAATATCCAACATAAGGGAGTCAAGAACGGTCAACAGACAGAATGAAACATGACATGAAAACATTTCCGAAACTAGAGCCCTACAAGCATAATTAATAGGAGCATACCTGCTCAAAGCGATAACTATCTGTGTTTTGTATCTGTATTTCGTTCTGCATCCAGAGACATAAGGGGTCAATAAGATGAAAGCACAAAGCCAATGAATCTTAGGCATGGCCATACAATTTAATTTAACACAGAAAGGATAAGACAGCAGAGTCGCGCAAAGGTCTCTAGAGAAAATTTATAATAAAGGAAAATAAGAAAAAAAAATTATGAAACATAGCCTTTAGGCCTGGCCCTCATATAGAGATTTCACCGAACATTAATGTCATGGCCCAGCGCTTCTTGTCACAGGTGTTGTCAAACGACAAGCAGTATCGGTCATACTTTGGCATGCTGTCAAGGAATTCTCGGTCACCGCTAGGTCACAACACGGATAGGATATGGTTATGTGATTCGGTTGTTACTTGTGGGGACCACTTGGATGAATGATTGTTGTATTTGTTGGGGACCACCCCAACGTTCATTACAATGTACAAATAGAGGCAAGCCTCTCTTGTAAGGATACATTCAAGATTCATAATAATACAATGCTCTCTCTCATATCCCCTATTCTTCTTATTCTCTCTCATCTCCTATTCTCTGTATCTCTGTCTCATATCTCATTCTCCCACTCCCGTCATATGAAAACATGACAATTTTGTTCCACTTTTCACAGTCCCTGCTTTCCTCAGAGTGTGTGTATATATATATATATATATATATATATATATATATATATATATGAAAAATTCCATCTATAAGCCTCTCTGCTAACTCAGTCAAATCAATCCCATCCCAACCTAAGATGAGACAGGAAACTGAAAACTAAAAACTTAAAATTCCATTCTCAAAGCTTACCAGCTAGCACAAAACACAAGCACCACTCTCCCAATAAGTGCTTAGATTGTGAAAGAGTTACTTGGTTTGTCTTTCCCCTTTTCATTGGGCTGAAAAAAGGATTTCCAATAAAAGACTACGCCGAAATAATACTGAAGGGTTGAATCTACACAAGATATATCCATTCTGTAGGATTCCTAAAGACGAGAAATTAATAGATGAGTTCTTGTTTTTCTTTCCCCTTCTCATGGGGTGGCATTTTGACTGAAAGGACTTTATACTCAAAGAATACCAAAGGTCGGGCTGTACATATGTCTGAAAATACGAAAAACTGAACAGAAACTATTCCGGAAACTAGGGTAATTATCACACCGTTACGGATATATCTGAACTGAAGAAATCCGAGAACAGTTAAAATTTTTTTAAGAGAATCCGAATCAACCAATACAGGAATATCAGCTCACACATCAATTGGTAGAAGCAAGCTATTCAACAGTATGTCAGTAGGTGTTTGATCTTTGGGGTGTCTTCTCATAGATTTTACATTTCTTATCAGTTCTAACCTCTTTGATCTGAACCAGTAATCCCCAACTAATCAAGCCCATTTCTCAATTGTCACATCTCAGTCAAACCTCCTAGCCTTCCTCACTTCAACCTTGCCACCGAGTCCACCAGCAACCCACCCATCGACCGCCCATCTTCCCCCATGCCAAAGTAATCTATTCATACATAAATGTTTCCAATTTTGATAAGTGTAGCATAGGTCAAACCTCCATGATTGGGCAGGTATTCAATCCAATGCAATCCAATCCAATTTTTTAGGGTATCCAAATAATCTGAGTACTCGATTCTTTGGAATGTTATCATAGATACCAGTTACAGAGATTTTGAGATTCCGGTACTTGATCCAAGTATTTGAACTATCGGCATATGTGCCATGCTTTTCCCTAACCAAAGGGGTACTGTCATGTGCATAAGACATACGAAAGGGCGCAAAACCCGTAACTTGCAAGCCAAATCAGGTAAGATAAATACTCGGCAGCCAAAGCCATACTCTTTCCAGAAATTGATCGCTAGGTAGACAGCATTTCAAAACCGCCGAAAATAACTAAAGGTTACTAACTTAACCCACAGCATCCGTACAAACAGAAAATAGAAGACCAGGAACTCAAGAGGATTCTCTACCACTTGCGGAGCTGATGCTTCCAAGAAAGTCCTGTCATAACCTTTTATAAGTCATCCCAAATGACTTTTTTACTGACAATCACATGGAATAAGTTGGCTTTCCCTCCGGTAGTTATGCATGACATATACAGGACATAATGCCTTAATTTGATCCATGGCTCCATAGGTCCTAGGATATTCAACAAAGGCACTGACAGGTATATCTCTGTTGCGTCTGAAGCTTTCCCTAACTAGCATTATGCCAGAAAAAGGAAATAGAAATATTACAACCTGAAAGTCGGCAGCATACCTCTAGTTCATGTATGATAGCAGCAGTATGCCAACCAGCCTTTGAAGGCCCTCTCAAATCACTAAATAGGTGGTCTCCGAAATATATCACCTACGGAAAAAAAGGACTGCTAAGAATAATGGAAAATCCAAAACATAAGCATGGTCATGATATTCAAGCTTCAACAAGCGTGATTACAATGAATAAAATAAGTTGCTGTGCAGAGTAAATGTGAAATACATAATCACCATGTACCTCAGGGCCACGCCACTTAGTAATTTGGAGGAAGGACTTTAGGCACCCATGGTAATATATTCTATTGGGATCAAATGCATCGACTTTTGAGAATGCCAATCTGTCCTTATCTATGTCGTAGCGTCTATACAACAGTAATGAACAGTCAAAAAGTTTTTAATTAAGCACAATGAGAAGCATGTTTCCATAGGACAATAGAAGAATTAAAAACAAAGGGAACGATAAGGGAATATAACATGGCAAAAGGTCTTTACAAACATACTACATGGTCAGTGTAGCAGTCATCAAGAAAATCGCACAGATCAACAATGTTGAGATCCGAAAATTTGAGTAGAGATCAACGAGGCAAATATGCAGTTACATAATTTCATGCCACGTGATCGATTTACCAAAGCAGTTGAGAAACCCCTTGAATCGCATAGTACAACAAGGCTGTGCTTCCTGAACCTTCAATTTCTTTGCCTGATTTACCATCTAGGAATTTGGTTTGTGGGGTTTTGCGGGGAGGAGTAGAGGGTTTGTGAGATGGATGACTTAGTAGCAGCGGATGGCTTATGAATGCAATATCATCACCAATTTGAGAGATGGGTTGACTGCCATACGTTCAAACAGAACCAATTTGATTGTTTCTTCAAGACTAGCCACCTGATATTCATCATAGAACTGTTTCTTCAAGGGTAGACACTTATTATTCATCATAGCATAAACTAAAGGCAATAGATACTATTCTCTATTTCGAGGACACTTGAGTAGGCAGAAATGATTAGCAGGGAATAACAGAACAACCGAAATGGACGCTCTGATGTATAAAATGCTGGCTTGTTCGCTTTGGCAATAACAACATCAAAAAGATCCCTCCACGAGTCTCCGCAACCAAGAGAATCCTGATAAGCATATCAAATTAAACCCAGCGAATTGTTAATACTATGTGACAGTTCATAAGAAAGATAAACTATTAAAACAATTTACATAGTGGCTCGATATGTACAAAACAGTAAATTTCCATTGGTGACAGTGACACTAAGACATACTAGTGGGAGTTGACAGCAAAAGCACAGTCAAAAATCAAGGGGACTGAAACAGTCATATAGTTTATGTAAGACGCTATGCTGCACAATTATCATCCATCACAGCAAGCTCAAGATTATGTGTGGTACTCAGGAAACTAAAAATGTTTGTAAGCCTGTGTGGGGTCCTGAGAAACAGCCTCCCTTAAGGGTAGCACCCTCAAGGGAGAAGGCTGCATACACCCTCCCCCCAACCCCCCCCCCCCCCCCCCCCCCCCCCTGGTGTATGCAGGAGCCCTTGAGGCACTGGGACTATTGTTGTTGTTGTATCTTGGTTGGCAAACTATTAAGTAATCAGTTTTTTTTGTACAATTAGGGGAGGAAAATCAAATGAGAAGGGATTTACCACAAACAAAATACTTAGCACGATTTCAAACCAGGGTTGTTGTCGTGGAGTCGAAAGAACTGGTGTTTTGTGGACTTAATTGACAGATTAGTTGGGAGAAACTAAAGTGCACTGGTCAACTAATTTCCACTGCCTAACAATTGTAACATTATGCAACGGCCATTATCCAATTCTGTTGTACTTGGGCGTTGTAAACCATGTTTGAAATTTTTGAAGTAATCCCAGATGATGTATATCTGGAACATTCTGTGTTAGAACATATCTGCAGCCTTTGTCTCAACCTTCAACATATCATAACTTTCCCTTTACATATTTGATTAAGAGATTTTTACCTCATTGAAAACCTCTCCACGTTTACTTAAGGCCTTTCAGTATCAGTTTTAACCAAAAGAAGAAACCGGTAATTCTGAAAATAAGGGATAGAGAAAGATCCCAAAAGCACTAAAGGTTATATGCAGAAGTAAGGAGGTCAAATGACAAGAAGCAAAGCTCACAGTTTCCAGATATGCATCTTGAAAGAACGAAGCTTGCTTGTCAAAACAAATGTTAAGTGTCAATAACAGCCGAAGGGAACAGACATCATAAAAACAAGAAAATAAGGATTACCTCTAACAAATAACGCATGCCTCCATCAACAAAATAATATGGTGAGTTTGTAAGCAAGAACAACTTCTTTCCATTCTCTCTCAGCATCTTAAGAAAATAAAATAATTGTCCCTGGCACATTGACACAAGGAACGATCAAATGCTCAATACCTCATGATCAAACACCAGCTAAAATATGTGTAAAAGCAAACATGTAGAAGCAGGGAATGTAAACACTTACATTTTTCACAAGGTATCTCTTGGGGTCAGAAAGAATTCCTTTATGAGCATAGCCACGTCGATGAACATGCTGGATAGCATAATTCACGTCTTGATAGACACAAGAAGCATCAAATTCCAGCTTTTCATCAACAAAATGTTGCACGATATCTGCAATAAGGCACGCCTGAAAAGAGGCAACCAAAACAACGTTTCAAGTATGATTTTAGTCCTTATACTTTTAATTGTCTCGAGAACTAAGTCAATCATGTTAAATTATTCCGGATTTTCGGTCAACTAGAGTTGGGTTTCGGTCGGATAGGATCAACTCACATTTGAGTCATTCCGAGTTTCTGCTCAACACTGGTCAGGTTTTAGTTGGGGCAAATCATATCATGCTCAAATTATATCGGATTTTGGGTTAATTAGAGGGGTTCATTCTAGGATTCGGGTATGGGTCGGGCTTAACTAATCTAAGCTTCAGGTCAATTAGATTCGGTTATCTCAGGTTTTGGATTAGCTCGATCAGGTCCCATTTAAGTTAGACTTGAGTTAGGTTAGGTCATTTCAAGTTTGAATATCTCGGATTTTGAGTCTATCGGTTTTGGTATTTCTAACTTTAAGTTAGATTGGGTTAGGTACGGGCCGGGTTAGATCAATTCTTGTTTGAGCCATTCAAGCAGGGTCATTTTGATTTCAGGTCAAATTTAGGTTGGATCAGATGTTTCAATTTCAAGTCATCTTGGGTTTCAAATTACTTGAGTTGAATTGGATCATTCTGAATTTCAGGGCAGTAGAGGTAGTATGGAATTCCAATTCTTTCTCCCACTCCTAAGGAATTGGAATGTATGATTTTCAATTAAAACCCAATTCCATGGAATTGGGCAATGGAATTGTAACTCCAATTCCAACAGGTGAACCAAACAACAGAAACGGAGTTTTGGACCCCAATTCCAAGCTTCAATTCCATGTGTCAATATGACCTAACAATTCCCACCCTTAGATCCCAAAATTCTTGTCTTCTTGGAAGTAAAGATTATCAGAATTGGGATTCTGCCAAAGATTATTAGGGGGTTTACAGAACTAAATCTATTTGATAAGATCGAGATTCATAAAATTCTACTAAATATAATATATAATTGTTTTGAATGTAAAACTTGGTTTTATAATCCACAAAAAACGTCATAAATAAGTATGACAACTCAAAGAAGATATAAAAATGAAATATAACCAAGAAGATTGCATTATCACGTAATATAGAAGAGTATTTCTATGTTGACGCGAATGTTGAGGGTTCTCAATATGACATCATGCTATTCAGTCTACAAATTAGCTAATTTAGGTCTACAATTCAAATTACTCTTCAAATTATACATCGATCAACTACACATCTTCAATATGCTTCTAGCCTAGGAACCTTTATTCTAGCTTTTGTGCGATATACTATACATGGAATTTAGCTCCAAAAATTGAAACTATTTTTATATTTTTTTTAAAGAGGGGTAATAACAGAGTTGCACGACCTTAGGGACGACCTCTCAAGAGGGAAAAGCCTAAGATGTCAACTCGCAAACTTAATTTGATATAGAATAGTGCTTTGTGCAATATATTTTACATGGAATTTAGCTCCAAAATGAAGGGAAACTATATCATAGGATATGCACATAAATATATTTTACATTGTAGTATAGAATATGGTAAAGAGTCACCATATCTTATCCAAATTACAGTATGCTATTGTAGTCTAGAATTTAGTAATTTGTAAACACGCAAAAATTCTGGTGTCAAAAGTTGCATAACAAGATCCAACTCCTATGGGTGAAAAATGCCAAAAGTAAAGAAAGGCATAACCAATACGGAGCCAAACCCAAAAGGCTTCATATTGATCCTAGAAGTTCTATGGAAATCAATGTAAAATTATGAGAAATATTTGTCAACAATAGTAGAGATGCTCAGTTGATGCAACAAAGCAAGAAACTGACCTCACTAAAGCAAAAAAAATCCATCAGACTAACTAGCGCCTGCGCTTGATCACGGCCAATATGTCTCGTACCGTAAATCTCTCGTATCTCCTCCCGAGTAAGCTGGATAAGGGGAGAACAAGTAGTTTAGAAATCTCTATGTCATTCATTCATCAACCTCCACATAAATAGCACTTGCTACAAGCCAGGATCAACCTCTATATGCATATAACAGGGAAGAGAATAAAATAAAGCTCAAAACCTACATAGGTCGAACAGAGGTTGGCAGCAAAGATCAGAATTCCCAAAATGCATTTTGACTCCATAATTATGACTCCTTTTTTACCAAAACTCATCACGGCAAAAGCATTTGCACATAAAATCATACCACACTTTCCTGCATCACCCCTAGACATAACAGATAAATCAAGAAGGTGGACAAAGCGAGGAAACATAAGCATTAGTCATAGAACTCCATGTACATGAATTGCTTCGGTCAAAAGACAAGGGGTTCATCTCCTTCAGACATGCAAGAGCTTTCAACTCCACGAAAGGAACACAAACTACTTAAAATTCTACGGGACTTCACAACAATGAAAAAGTGTTCAAGATGTTAGGTTTAAGAATACGGCAGAAGCATCCAAGCGATTTACTTGATGGTAACAGCTAGAGTGGCCAACAAGTCGACTCGGATCAACCCAAGAGCCAACCCTCGGGTCATACAAGTATGGACAGGTTGACACGGGTCAGACCCGTCCATACAATGGGTTGGCTCAAGGAAGGGCAGATTGCCGACTTGGTTCGGCTCATGATACGGTTCAGGGGCAGGTCGGGTCCGGGCGGGTCATAGGTCTGACACAGATCATGATCCGGCAGGTCAAATCGGGGTCAAACCCGTGTCAGGTTTGAACATAAAAAAATACAAAATAAACACCTAAATATAAAATACACACAAGTAAAATTATAATTTTATTTATAAATCATAAAATACATGACATTAGAATTTATATGGTCATATCATAATTCCATTAATAATACATAAGTTTATTACCGAGGTGACACGTCGACCAAAAAAACAATTACCGAGGTGACACAAGTCACAAATGACCTGTGTCACCTGCACAAGTCGGGCTAGGTCTGGGTTTGAAAACTCTAGAATTTGACCCGCTACCCAGCCTGCTACAGTGGACGAGTCGATCCGGGCGGGTCGAGTTGGATTGGATCATTTTCCAGGTCGGGCTGTGGATTAACCCGACCCCATTGGCCACGTCTGGTAACAGCTACTCTTCTCATGACAAGCAAAATCACATAATTAAACACACAAGGGTCTTGTTGAGCACGAATTTGATGGAAGTTATATGCATAAGAGAACTCCCATCAAAGATATTGATAAACATTTCCAGAATGCACTACATTTCAGCAAGAAAAATGAAATAAAATGGATTTCAGTGCCAGAAAGTCATAAGAGGCACAAAAATACCTTACGACGACCAAAGTAGCATCCATCAGGCTCAATTGAACCAAAGAAGTCCAACTTTAAGAGACAACCTTTAGACGTGTCGTAGCATAATCCTCTAATAGGGAAGGTGTGATCATATTTAAACTTCAAGCAGCTCTCCGGATACTTGAACTACAAAAACACCAAAGCTTACAAGGTTTACTTTAGTTATTCATTCTACGCTTAAAGCACCACCCGATACGCACTTTAATTAGTAAAATCAATCAAGGCTCACCTCATTTACCAAATGTTCCTTAGCAAGATCGTATATCAAACTCTGCAAGTTAGCAGAGTAGTGTGCCAATGTATAGTCATAGTCAAACCCATAGACTTGAATATTGTCCAGTCTCAAGTTCTTATTAACATATATCCCTGATTAACATGATGCACACCAATAGCATTAGACATGCTACTGCTTAATTATGCCATTTTTATAATTTTGCTGCAGAATACTGAAACAAGAAAAAAAGAGAACCTTCTGGATTCATCTTGGGTGTTGCCTTTAGTGCCTCAGGAATTCTGAGGAATCTCCGTTTGGCTTCATAGAATTCACTTCGAATCCTATCAACCTCATCATCGACACCCTCATCCTCAACTCTTAATACTGTCTGCTCCAACCCCGTGTCACAACTGTAGTGACGAAAGTTCCCTCGCCAACCTAGACTCAAAATTGACATCCAAGAAAGCAGATCTTTCTATTTTAAGCAGAACGGCACAAATCAATTGGGATAAAAAGGATCCGTACACAGGTACCCTTTGCACTATTGCTTGAAATTAAAATGACCCCTCAAACTTCTAATTCCGTCCAACACAATATACAAGCTATCAATTTATGCTAATTAAACATAATAACGTAATTTCTTCTATCTTTAAAATCTAACAACGACAAATAGTCACAAGAACATAGAGTGATATACATACCCGAAATAGGATATGGGCCAGAGTAACAAGGTAGCCCATAAAGAATAGGAATGAGCCCAGCCCCAAGAGGGGGAAGGAAAATTCTATAAATAGGCACCCTCTTGTATTAGCAACTTATACAACGAAAATTCTATAAGTATTTTTCCATATTTACTTTATAGGGTTGGGGGCCCTTAGGAAATAGCCTACTTATAGCGTACCACCCTGTACGAGTAAGGTTGCTTACACCTCAACTTCCCCAGACCTTGCATTGGCGGGAGCCTCTTTGAGGCACTACATTTGTTGTTGTTATGGCAGCTAGGTGTGCCATGAGAGAATGATATAAATAAGGCTCTCATTGGAGGGATAGAGTATGATGAGAACTGTGATGAGTCTCCACTCCCTCCCTCTCTTCTCCCTCCCTCCTCTTCTTCTACTTAAGTTGTTTAGTTCCTTCCATTGTAAAGCTTATACCTAATTAATACTTACAATAATATACTTCAATAATGAGATACAGTTTGATCATTTGTTTTGTTGGATTGTGATTTTATATTGGGTTGATTGAATCATTGAGTTTGGATTTGTTGATTGAATTGTTGAGTTGAGATTGCTTGATCATATCAAGATGAGAGACCAATTCAAACAAAGTTACAAAAATAAGGGATCAATTTGAACAAAAGAAAAGACGAGCGTCCAATTTCAATAAACTCAAAACATATGAGAATAACAAGGGAGATAAAGAAGATTTCAAAGATCAGCTACACCAGTTAACTTCTTACAAGAGAAGATTTTTTTTAGCATCTCTCTAGACAAAGAGCTTTTGCGGCTTTGCTGGCATAGCTTTGTAGATTTGCAAAGGAAAGTGCGAGGCTTTATGTTATTAGTTTATAGCTTTGTGCATTCTTTCTTTCTTAATAGGACAAATTATAGAAAGACACCCTGAACTTCACAATTAAATACAAGACACCCCCTTCACTTTCAATTTCATAAAATAGCCCCCTAAACTTTACAATTAAATATAATATACCCCTGCACTTTCAATTTCATAAAATAGCCCTGAACTTTACAATTAAACACAATAAATCCCTTATACTTTCAGTTTAGTCCTTGAACTTTATTATTACACATAACTTAACCCCTAAACTTTATTGCTATTCATAATACACCCCTTAGACATCAATAGATTTGAAATTAAAAAATTTTAAACAAATTATGAAAAAATAATTTTTTGAAAAAAGTTTAATATTTTTTAACTTTAATTTTTCAACTTTTTTTAAAAAAATTTTTTAGAATTTATTTTCAAATTTTTATTTTTTGTATTATTTTTTAATTTTAAATTTGTTAATATAATTTTAAAAATTATATTTTATAAAAAATTATTATATTTAATCTTATAGTAATTTTTATAAAAATTTTAAAAATTATTTTGTTAACTTGTAAATTTATAATATTATTATTATTATAGTTAATTAAAATTACTTTATGTAAAATATTATAAAATCTTTTTATGTTTTGCTTAAAAATGTAAAACTCTTATCTTTTTCCAAAAAATATAAAATCACGATCTTTTGTATAAAAGTAGAAAATCCTTGATTTTTGATTTGATTTTTTTAAATTTTAAATTTATTAATCTATTTTTTTTCAAAGTTAAAAAATATATTATATTTTTCTAAATTTTTTTCATAATTTATTCTAAATTTCAAATTTATTAATGCCTAAAGAGTGAGTTGCGTTTAATAACAAAGTTCGGGGGGTGAGTGGTGCATAATAACAAAGTTTAAGGACTATTTTTTGAAATTAAAAGTATAGGAGTGTATTGTATTTAATAACAAAGTTCAAGGAGTGTGTTGTGCATAATAACAAAGTTTAGGGGGACTATTTTATGAAATTAAATATGCAAAGAGTGTGTTGTGTATAACTATAAAGTTCAGGGGTGTATTGTATTTAATTATAAATTTCACAAGGCCTCTTTATATTTTGCCCTTCTTAATATTATCTCTGTTTTCTATATTTTAAAAAAAAAAAAAAAAAGAACTCGGAAGAGAGAGAAAGTACCTCCTCGTGATGGAAGATCAAAACTCGCCTAATCTCGAAAAACAAACAATGGCGGTAAGACATTGAACCAACAATCCGTAGCCAAACCCTAATTGACACAGAGAGAGAGAGAGAGAGAGAGAGAGAGAGAGAGAGAGAGAGAGAGAGAGACCTGCAAAGATCGTAACGGAGGGAACCTTCGGAAGAGGGCCATTGGAACGAACTTCAGCATTGCATTGAATTAGAGGCTCGAAAAGCTAGGGTTTTGAATTTTCTTTTTTTTTTTTGGGTAAATTATGGAAAGACCCGCAACGTTCTAATTAAATACCTGACATATTTTACGCTTTTAATTTTATAAAATAGCCCTCTCAATTTTATTATTTAAATATAATAGACTTCTATACTTTTAATTTTATAAAATAACTTTTTAACATTTGTTATTACTGGAAGTGGCAATTGGGTCAAATGGGTCAGGTTAGGGCGTACTCATACAGGTTTAGGTCATCTCAGTTTGCAATGGACTTAGGCCGCGTCGGGCTCAAGTCAACCCAATTGGGTTCGAGTTTGCTTTGATTTTTGACTATGCTTTGGTTAAGTTGGGTAAAGGTCACGTTATTTTGGATTCAAGTCACCTCAATTTCAAGTAATATCGGACATAAGTCAATTTTGGATCGGGTTATACGTAAAAGAGAATGGGTCTCACACAACGACCCAGCCTTTCATTAGATATTTATAGAAATAATTTACAAATCGAGTATGGATACACTTGATCACAAGATAAGATAAGAATGATTAACAAAATCCTAGATATATAAACTTAACTAACAAGAATCAGATTTGGTGAAAGGATAAGACCTACATACATAAAGATAAAAATAGGATTAGATTTGCAAAGAAAGAGATTAACATTAACTAGGAAATATCCTTAACAATACGAGTTTGGGGTAATTACAAGTTCACCCATTGGGTTGCCCGTTTTAGCTTCATATGTACATTTGTAATTTGTATTTACATTTTCTTTTTCTTTCTCTTTTAACATATTTTTTTCTTAATTTCTTCTATATTATAAACTACATAATATAAATGTAATTAAATTCAAACAAATATTATCTGTTTAAACACTACATAATAATAAAAAATTAGATTTTTTCTGTTCCATGTACGGGTTATTTGTATTACATGCAGTATTTTTTACATGTTGATTTGTAAAACTTATGAATCTTATTAGTTTTATGTTGATGAAAATAATATTTGACATATATGAATGTCACTTTCACTAAAATATAAAAGTGTAGAAAAATCCACCTATTTTTATAGTTGCTTTTATACTCACATATATTTCATATATCTTCGTCCCTTTCTTTGAGATTTTGATTTATTGTAACATAGACTTTCGGATTTTGTTACTTGTTTTTATGAATTGATAAATTGTCTTATGTGTGTTTGTGTATATATATATAGAGAGTAACTTAATGAGAATGAAAGTTTTATGAGAATGTAAGAAAATTAAATCTACACCGTTGGATATTAAATAAGACTGATCAATAGTTCTAAAAGGCTCATCGTGTTTGAAGCCTACCACCACTCAACGATTAACACCACCGCCACCACTCCTCTCCGCCACCCTGCTAGCTCCACTCGTCTCTCTTTCTTCACCCATCTCTCTCTCTCTCCATCCCATCTCAGATCCCTATGTTCAACACCGCCACCACCCAATACTATAGGCATTGCTACCGCCCATCGCCGCCACTCCTCTCTGCCACCCCACCACCACCCCTCTCTCTCTCTCCATCCCATCTCAAATCTCAATGGTCACCACCGCCGCCGCCCACCACCGCTCTGCATTGATGCGAAGGTGGCTGATCTAAAGGTAGAACGAGTCCTGGCCCCAGAAAACTGCTTATGACGAGTCAGCTTGAATCTAGTAGCATTTCAGATTTTTGCAATGGCAATCTCTTGTATTGTAGCTTGTTTATAAGCCATACTCAGATCTTGTAGATGGATGGCTTTCACCAAAGTCCTTATGTTAGGCTTCAACCCACTAATGAAGCTAGAAACGAAAAATTCTTCATTCAAGGTTGGATGGTGCACTAATATCTAGCCCTTAAGTTCTTCTAACTGGATCTAATAATCCTCCATTGTCCTAGCTTGGGACATCTTACTGAATTTCTCTACCACATCTTGAAGGGAACGATCTCCAAATTTCTTACACAGTTCTTTCAGGAAAAATGGCCAAGTAATATGTAGGTATTGTAATTCCAGCCCTTGGAACCACAAATCTGCATAGTCATGCATGTGACAGGAAGCTATCTCCACCCATTTCTTCTCAGGTACTTGATACCAACAAAAAAACCTGAGACATTTCCTTATCACGCCCGTGGGTTCATACCATCGAATCTTTGAAAGTCAAGCTTCGGGTAGTAGTTAGGAGTCCATGCTCGTGCACTATCCACATGACAGATATGGTCCCCTTCCTCCATGGGACGTGACTGGATCATGGGTCCACTTCTATGTTCTTGCACACGGTTACGAGGTGGAAGGACATCTTGCCCACCAATTCTAAAATAATTTCCAGCCCTAGCCTTTTTTCTGTTAGATACTATCTTTGGTATGACTTCAGGGACAACTTTGGGTCTTTTCTCTTGATTTCGCAACATTCGGTTAATGAATTCAGCCAAGGAATCAATGGACGACTTGAGACCTTGATTGACTTTGCTTTGATCTTTGCCATGGCATCTAGCCGTTTCTCAATTATTGCGATTCGTTCCTGTGACTCTGTCGTATCCTCGGATGAAGACATGGTTGCAGTGGCTCGTGTATTCCTCATTATATCCAGCTTCTCGATAGAAAGATGGCTTCAATACCACTTGTCATGAACCTAGGCTCGTGACGCAAGAGAGAGATAGAGGTTAGATGAGAGAGAGAGGAGAAAGTGAGAGAAGAAGAGAGATACTTTTGTATTATTTGATTGGATGAATCATATAATCCTTTACAATCTCTATTTATACTCTAAGATACAAAGTAATCGATTTAATATCAAAAATATCTAAAAAATATAGCTGTCACGGTTCCAGGTGCTTCTAGAGGCTTTGGAAATCATTTGGGATCTTCTGCCGGCGAAACTAACCCAAGAGACTGCTACTGTGCCTTGCCGGTGACTAGGTAGGAAGCACACAATGTGACACGATGCAGGGATCTATCAGCACTGGTTGTGATCTTGACACTATCACAGATGCTTGCCAGATGCTCCTGCTTGTGACGCTAGCAGCCAACAGACAAGGCACTTGGACACTGATCCTGACACCCAATAATAAGTCACCAACCCAACTTATTGCACGCAAATGACAGATATACTGGTGGTAAACCGAGTTTCCAGATCTCGGTTTAATAAAGGTAAAACCCGCGTTACTAGAACGCGGTTTAGTAACAATAATTCTCATTACCGTGTACTGTGCTTGGGACTCAGTTTTATGTTTATGCAAACCACGCTCTGAGCACGTGGTTTATATTAAGTACAACGGCATTCTCGAAACGCGGTTTAGACTGTGGCCAACCGTGTTTTGGGAACGCGTTTTAGAGCTCCCAATGCACATGTGGACTCTATTAAAGTAATTATTTTTTTTATTTTCAACATTATTTTCAAAATTATGGTACAAGTTTAGTCCCAAATTATATCTTGCTCGGTTGTTTTGCTTTGCCACTTAGCTAAAATGTAGTCTAAGCATTCGCTAAAAATCATACACGTAATTAAACCAATTTTCTGCTACTGGAATTTGTCCCTCGGACAAGTATACAGTAATAGATATCAAATGGAGTCTTTTACCTTTTTCAACTAATCCTAGTTCGCAATCCATAAAACTGTTAAGTGTGTTTGAGTGAGAGTAGTATCAAAATAGGTGATCTCCTAAGAAGTTGCACCCTTCAGGTTGAGGGTTCTCGAAAACAGCTTCCCTTCAACTGAATGGAGAAAGCTGTGTATATTCACCCCCTTCAAACCTTGCTTAGACAGGAGTCTTTGGGACACTGGGGAATGTTCTTTTGCCTTTTCTACAATAAAAAAATCATACTTGAGTGATACTGGTAATACTGCTGAGACTTGAAAACGAAGGAGTAAATACAAAAGAAATTTAGGAAGAAAACTAGAGTGTTCTACCCATTTAAGTCGAATTCAAGAAGAAGGTTCT
This sequence comes from Simmondsia chinensis, assembly GCA_018398585.1. Classification (NCBI taxonomy): domain Eukaryota; kingdom Viridiplantae; phylum Streptophyta; class Magnoliopsida; order Caryophyllales; family Simmondsiaceae; genus Simmondsia; species Simmondsia chinensis. The sequence continues at coordinate 22,494,403 of JAGTTD010000017.1, read as the reverse complement.
AAACTTATTCTTTCATACAAACCGAAGGGGCTAAATATCGTTCGCCTAACAATCATCAACAACCATAAATAACTACTAAGCGACTAATCTAATATACAAAATATTTCACTCATCGCTTACGATGGGAGGCTATATAGTAAAAGAACAAAATAAGATAAGACGAGAAATTATCATTTAAGTACCTTTAGTTTTAAGGATTATCATTTTCTTGACCAAAAAGGATTATCACTTGGGTATGTTGATATTTTAATACATATAATAAGATACATTGAGGTTTCAATATTTTATTATATAGATATCGAATTAAGTCCATTTGTGGTCATCAAAGTGGTCAGCAATTTGGTCACTCAAGTCATATTTAGGAAGATTTAGTTACTCAATTTCTAGTAAGAATATCATCTGGTCATCCAAATAGTTTAAAGAGTAAATTACAGAAAATCCTCTAACTTTTGCTTCAATAATAAAAAAAAACCCCCCTTACAAATAAACTACTCACTAAACCCCCTAACTTTTGAAAATTTTTCACTTTGCCCCCAAATAAATTTTTTTGACCATTTTGCCCCTCAACAAAAAAAAGTTATATTTTATCTCATAATATTTTTTCCTGAAAATTTTAAAAATATTTTTTATCTTCTGAACTTATATAATATTACTATAATTAATTAAAATAATTATATTTTTATAAATATAGAAAATTTTCTTAATTTTTTTTGCTAAAAACATAAAATATTTAATTTTTGTCTAATAATATAAAACCTTTTTCTAAAAACAAAATTAAACATTAGGGGCAAAATGGTCAAAAATAAGTTGCATGGAGGTTAAGTGATAAATTTTTAATAGTGAGGGGGTTTTGTGAGTACTTTTATTTGTGAGGGGGGTTTTCTGTTTTTGAAGTAAAAGATAGAGGAGTTTTCTATAATTTGCCCTAGTTTAAAATAGACAACTCTAAAGTAAAAATTTGAAAATTTTATCCTCCAACTCTGAATAAAAGCTCACTTTAATCACTTAATTAATTTAAAAATGATAAAATTTATCATCCAAGTACATAATAACTATACTAACTTAACAATATAGGAGGGGTCTCGTAGACAAAATCCACAAGTCTCTCCGATGGTTTGCTAATCTTGCAAGAAATATTATTGGATGTAAAACTGTCGCTTTCCGTGTTAAACTCATCTAAAAACACTGGCAAAAGACCAAGAAGAAGTTGTTTTTTATGAAAATTACAGAGAAAACTCTCATTATAAAAACTGATGTACTCATCAAAACGGAGTCCGAGAAATCTTACAACAACGAGAAATAAAGAAACAAACAGCACAAAAAATGCAGCTCAGTACTCCTTCACTTCACAAATTTCTTTAATAACACACAAACAATAAGAACACCATTTATGCATATAATTCACCCTTTTATTCAACACTTCATTTTTTTTTTTTCTAGGCAGTGATCTTCACTTTCCATGTCCACCTGATCCAGCCTCGGAACCAGCGCGGGATCCAGCGTAAGAACCTGCTTCAGAACCAGCCCCAGACCCACCCGATCCTGAACCACCTGAGGTAGACGAGCTCGAGCTTGAGCTGGAGCTGCTTGACTCGGAACCTGACCCTGACCCAGCACCCGCACCGGAACCTGATCCTGACCCACCTAGCCCAATGCCCACTCCAGCACCAATCCCAATGCCTATGCCACCAAGGTCCAAACCTAGATCTTTTCTTGCAACCCTAGCCTCGGATAACGTTGCAAAAGTTGAAAATAACAGCAAAGTAACAAGCATTGCTAGAGCTTTGATAGTGACCATGTTTTAAGCCCTAATTGTTTTGTTTTCTTTCTCTTTCTAATGGTGTAGTGAAGAACATAGCTAGGGCTATTTATAGTTGAGTGTGAGCTGCAATGCAAACTTTAAAAAATATTTTTAATTTTTTTTTATAATTAAGAGAAGAAAAATCCTCGAGGAAACATAGAGAAAATATCTACAATTAAAAAAGAAAAATGGTGCCAAGAAAGAAAGAAAATAACATCACGAGAACAAAATTTGCAATATGGGCAAAGCTAAGCAAAGCTCGCTCGGTTTATCTATGGTCTGCAACTGGAGGCGTTGCAAAAAGCATATGCGAGGGACATAGGGATAGAGCATTCTGGGTCAGAATCCATTCAATTGTGCAACCAACATACATGGTATGATATTTTTAGCTTATGTAAAAAACGTAGGAATATAAAACCATTCATGAATCTTTATCTATCATTTTAAACTTTTGGAACCGGCTTTAAGTTTTTGGAACAATTGGTTTCTTGTCAAAAAATAATTTAGTTTATTTTATTATTTTTTTAAATCAAAGAGTTTATGTCACATGCAACACTGGGTCTGTTCTTAGGCATTGTTGGATAAGACTACGTCCATCTTACCCTCTCCAAACCTTGTCTCGAGGAGAATCTTCTTAAAACGCTGAGCTATTGTTGATATTGTAACATTTTCTGTTGGGTCTTGGAAGGTTACTCCTAAAAAAATATAGTTTACAGATTCGGTACATAAATTGAATCTAATATATTAGTAAAATATGATTGAGAGATATTATGGATATGTGAAAAAATATGCACATTTATATACCCCATACATATGGTAAAAAACATTAGCTTATGAAATAGCGATCAGTTTTATATTATTTTTGTGACTCAGATATGTTATTAGCACATTGGTTTACACATGGGATACATTGGGCATTTTCTAATATAGGTCACTAGATTGTAGAAGATAATATTGAAAATTATATCATGGTGCATCATTATACAATATATTTAATATAATATTTTCTTTTTGCACACCTAAAGGGGAGCCAACTTTGCTGCAAACCATTTCGCAAGCATGGTTTGATGAGTCTTGACTCTATCATTGCTAGGCTTTGATCATGGTATGTATCGTGGCACTCTGGCCTAGATCTATATCGGTTCATTTCTTGCCTCCGTAATGATAAAAAGCATTTAACATTGCATCCGGTTACTGTTTTGCTTTTTTCAGAATGGAACATACCCAGTGCCTCAAGGGCTCCTGCTTACGCAGGGTTTGAGGGGCGAATGTACGCAGCCTTCCCCCTTCAGGGTGTTAACATGAAGAGGGGCTATTTCCCAGTGCCCCTAACCTGAGGGTGAGGACTTCCCAGAAGGTCACCCATCCTGGTACTACTCTTGTCCAAGCATGCTTAACTTCAAAGTTCTAATGGGATCCGATAACGGCGTGTTGGTGCCCTCTTTGGTTATTGGTTTACTTTTTTTTAGAATACAGTAAATAAAAATTATATACAAAATAAAATAATATATTAAATTCTTACCAGACTTACACGTCAAGTTGGACTTTTGAAGATGTATTGGGGATTCATAATGGGGATAAGTGGAGGACCATTAGGAATAGCATTATCATATGGGGGAGTGATACAACTGGGATTCATCATGTTAGCTAGCACGCATGAAGAGTTGTCAATGAAGATAAACTTGTGGCTGCCAAAGCTGAATCATGCAAATTATTATGCAACTGATGCAGCCCGTATCTTGGCAAAATGGAGATCGGATGAATGAAAAATTGTATTCGTGCAGGAGTCTTTTATCTAGGAGATACTAGATTTGCTTTAATTTTAGATAGAAGGTGTGTTCAGAATTAGTTATTTTATTTTCTTAATTATCCAGATTTATTTTAGTATTTAAGCTTAGTTAGAAAAACTCCTCTGTTTAAAAGAAAGAGACAATTAGGGTTTTATTCATTCAATTGCTTGAAAATTTATCTCTTTAATATGTTCTTTCTAATTCTGGAGGTGTGAGAATTTAGTTAGACTTGATTCCCCTTTGTTTCTAATTGTTTTAACAATAAAAATTCAAAGAAAAGTCGTTGAATCTTTCATTTCTCTTAATTTTTATCTACATGCTGTATCAGTTGATATCAGCTATTCCTCAAAGTTCGAATTTTTAATAGTGGGATGTTGTCCAATTTGGTGCCACCCACCATGTAGTGGGATACACTTGGCACCTACATACGTATATCAACCACCTTACAGGTGTAAACGAGCCAAGCCAGCACACTAGCCCTCATGAGTTGGTTTGTCATAAAAGCTTGGCTCTTTTCGAGCTTGAGCCCGGTTTGAGTCAAGCCCGAGCTTAATGAAACTCAAGCTTTTAGGCTTGCACGCCTAAACGAGCCAACACGAGCTCATATGGAGCTTAAATAACCCTGGAAATCACAAGCTTAGTTCAGATCTTACTGTCTAGCTGAGCCCAAGCTTATGACAAGCCGTGTTCAAGCTTGGCTAGTTTCGAGCCGAGTCTAAGCCATGCCAAGAATGTAATATTTAAGGTTTCTTACCTTTTGGTTATGAAGTGATCCCTCTTTCTTATAGAAATTAACGTTCTATGACAACTCCAAAAAGAAAAAAGAAAAGCAGATGAGGAGTATACCATATGTTTTTGTTGTCTGTAGCTTCATGTATGTAACATTATGCACAATGTTAGATATTTGTCATGCAATTGGAATGCTTAGCAGATATCAATATTTGAAAGCTAAAGCCTTCACGCTTGGTGGCAGTTAAGCATGCACTCAACTACTTGAAAGAAATAGATACTAAATAACAAGGATCTTATTTTAGCTGGATATACTACCTCTAACTTGTTGTCAGATGAAAATTCTACACTTTCAACGTCTATATAGTTGTTTAAGCTTGGAGGAGGAGCCATTAGTTGGAGAAATGTGAGACAATTTTGAATTGCTGACTCTATTATGCCAGCTGATTAGGTGGCAGCTTCAAAAGTTGCCAATTAAAGGTGGTCTATTGACCTAGAAAGTTCCTTATGCATCTAGGGGTTCTAAATGGACCGACACCATTCACTATTTACCATAATAAATCTAGTTTTATAGGGTACTCCAAGGGACCCAGAAGGCATAAGTAAACGAAGTACATAGAAATTATACTACATCAGTCACTAGAGAATATGTGAAGCAAGGTGAGATATCAGTATTCCAGATTTTCATAGCCAAAAACTTGGCATATTTCTTCACCAAAACATTAGCAGAAAAGGCTTTTGGGTCTCATCTGGAATTTTATGAAAAATACATGTATGTGATTATCTATGGAATTGTGTTATGAGATGGATATAGTCAAGGATGGTTTATCAATATTTGATTTAAGTAGATAATAAATTTTGACTACTGCTAGGCTTAAATCAGTAGAAGAGATGTCGTCAAAAATAAGGTTATTGTAAATCATAAGTTTAGACTACTTATCGACATGTCTTGGTCATACGGATAGAAATCTGAAAAATAAAATATCAAATTAATGTTTGTCAATGAAATCAGAACATTGAATTGAATTACTCGATTTATTTATTTCTTAACTATTACTAGAGATAGATAATTCATAATATGCTATTAGACAATAATTCATATTTTATTGGTGGTTGTATATAGAGTCGCATGAGTGTACACTGACTATAAAATCTCTGCTTAAGATAGAGATATCCTATGAAGTGGATTTGCAAGTTTTAAAAAATTTAAATCTTTGTCCAAAATATTTAAAGTGAATGAAATTAAATATAAGAATAATATTCCAATCGACTTATGATTGACAGACATCAATATGATTTGTTTAATTATCTCTATCCATATGATCAAGATAAGTCAATAAGTAGTTTAAACTTATCACTAATTACAAATTAACTTATTTTGATCAATATTACTCCTTTTGATTTAGAATTAGCTTTCTCATGAATATTTAATAGGTGGATTTGTCATTCATGCAATAGTAACATGAAAATTTTGAATTTATATTTGAGTTTAGAGAGTGATGAACTGCTCGCATATATTTTTTTTTTTTTTCTGATAACTAGTAAGGATATACTTGTAATATAAAAGCTGGCGCTTCAAAAAAGAGACCCGAAGATCACACACCAAAGTGTGAAAATGAAAAAATAATAAGGAAACTTGCAAAAATAAGAAAGACAAGCCCAACCCCTAGAATCACTCCCAAAACGGCCAACAGAAAACACAGGAGAGCAAAAACACCAAAAGAAAAATGACCTCTTAGCAACGAACGCCAATGAAAAACAACCATCCAAAAGTAACTCGATACACACCAAAACAAGCCCCACCATTGAAGACACCAAAAACAAACTCCCAGAAGCAGGAAAACAACCAAACTCCAAAGGACAAAACAGAACTAAAAAGAAACTCCCGAGCAGGCACTAACCAAGCAACCAAAAACATGTAACTGCAGGCGTCTTAGACATAAACTACTCATCTTCTTCAGGAATTAAATCACTAATGAATTTCCTGCATAAAAGATCAATTAGGCTTGTTTGTGACCATTTAGGGGACTCGCTCAAGTAGACTAAAGCAAGTTGGGTCAAACCAAGATACTAATATTTATCTAACAAAGTTCAAACAAAGGTTCAAATGCTTAAAAAGCTCGACTCAAGCTCATGTTGGAACAAGGGGGTATTATACTCGACTCAACTCATTTACACCTCTATTTGTGGACATCGATGCCAGGTTGTTTATGCTTTTCTTTTATTTCTTCACTTTTCTATATGTTAGTATAAATTTGGTTTAAGTAATATTTTTAAATTATGTTAATAGATTATAGATAACTAGTAGTAATTTAGATAATCAATAGTTATTTTTGTAATTATCTTTTACTCTTTTATTTATCTTTTTAGTCTTTTATTCTAAATAAGTTTCTTCTCTATTAAAACAAGAGGAAGACTAGGGGGTTTAGAGATTCAATTGCTTAGAGAATTTTATCATTATTTGTGTGTTCTTCTAGTTCTCGGGGTGCGAATTTAATTAGCGCTTTATTCCCATTTGTTCTTAATTATTTTCGTAATAAGAATTTAAAGGAAGGCTGTTGAACCTTCCGTTTCCATAATTTCCATCTACGCATAACATCATACTAGTATGTAGAATTTGAATTTTATAAAGGGAAAGTTTTGCGAAATTTGTATTATTCAAAATTGTTTAATAACATGGTGAATACCAAATATTATTCACATATTTACAGTTATATGGAGTATTTAGTTTTGCATTGTAATTGTTTTACTGTAGGGGTGTGGTATTGGGTGCTGGGTTTATACTCACTCTGGTACTTGTCAGTATTTTTATTTTTTTTCCTTTTCACACTTTGTATATGCCCTTCGGATTTATATCGCAAGTTTTTCCTCTCTAATTAGGGAGGGGAAAAAAAAAGATAAAGCTACTTAATGGCATGTCTGATGGTATAGGAGTTCAGACTCATTTAAGTTAATACCGATCTTACTAGATATTTAATATATATTGGGTGGGGGTATTTTTAAAATAAGTGTAATATGATTAAAAATTTAATAATTAAATTATTTGAAAATATATACAACAACAACAACAAACCCAGTGCTTCCAAGGGCTCCCGCATAAGCAGGGTCCGGGGGGTAGGTGTACGCAGCCTTCGCCCTTCAGGGGACTACCCTGAAGAGAGGCTGTTTCCGAGAACTCCCAACCTGGGACGCAATAATTAAATTATTTGAAAATATATACTTTCACAAATGATATAATATGATTTTTTTTTTTTTTTGAGTAAAGGACATAATATGATTCTCTTTCTGATCGTTGGATAATTATAAAACCTAATATGATTATATTTTTTTCCTTTTTAAATTTTGTTATAGAATATAATTTTAATCATAATAATGTAATATTCAAAATGCATGAATTAAAAATATCAAATATGAGTGAGGTTAAATAGTTGAACATTCATGGCTTCAGGGAGGTGTTTATTTGCCGTGTAAGGGTTACACTTCTTTGGCAGATTGCAGTATGAGAAATCAGATGCGACAATGCTGCCTCGGAGAATTTTGATGACTTATATGGATGTCTACAAAATGTTATACACTTCATTGTGATAACATATTGACTTTTTCAAGGAATTCTGTCAGATTACTTTAAAGTTTAGAGGAAAAACTGTAATTTAATAATATAAAAATACAAAAATAAAAATATGAAATACAAAAAATATACAAATTTAAAACTTTTGTACTGAGCTTATTAACAGCAAAATATCGAAGAAAAGAAGACACCAACAAAATAACACCATAACAATTTCAAAGCAATCATTAACAATAACAATTACAATCTTTAAGTTGATTTATTATTCAATCTTAGGGACATCATCGGATAACAATCATCATACAACTATTTCTGTTCAGTAAATCTGTATGTGAGTAAATTATATCCATATTACAATCATTATTTATTTTGTTTGATAAGCGACAAGTACTCATTGCCAACACAATAACTGTGAATAATTGATTCGATTAACTCTTACTTTCCATGACCAACTCCAGTCCTAGACCCTGCATAAGAACCCGCTTTAGATCCAGCACCACACTCACCAGAGCCATAACTGGTTGAAGTAGGCGAGCTTGAGCTTGAGCTGTAACTCCTTGACCCGGACCCGGACCCGGACCCGGACCCAGACCCAGACCAAAAGCACCTGCACCTGCACCTAAGCTTGACCCACCGCCACCAAGCCCAAGGCCTAGACCCATGCCTGCACGTAACTCGACACCTGCCCCACCAAGATCGATGCCCAAGTCCTTTCTCGCAACCCAACCTTCGGACACAAAGGCTAAGGTAGAAACTGTCAAAGCTAGAAGAATAAGGAATTTCACACCAGCCATTTCTCTTCACTCAGTACCTAGCTTGCATGGCGAGTCACCCATAGATATGTCTGGCCCTATTTATAGTTGTAGCCAATGCAACATTCGTGGTATCAATGTTATAAAATATGTAGCAAGAAATAATTAAATTATAAAAACAATATCAATAACTTATTATCTTATAAACTAATAATGTTATACTATTTCGACGAATACTTATCATCATTATCATCATCATCACCATTGTTGTTTTTGTTGTTAGAGTATAAAACTAATCTCAGATATTTACATTCAACTTAAGTTTTGGGAGTTAGTTATTTAACATGATATTAATGACAAGTTGATCTAGAGGTTGCAAGTTCGAATTCCAACAGCATCCCTTTCAGTAATAACATAATTTAAGTACAAGATACGAGGTGAGCCTATGTAATATCCATGCTTCAAGCGCAATAGGCCTTTACATGAGGAAACATATATTAGAGTACAAAACGAATCTTGAGCCTTCATCTATTACTTAAACTTTTGAGATAGTTAGTTCCTTGACCCTCATTATTATTAATCGACAGTCTCCTAACGCGATAGCACTCTTGTTGGGCAGATTTATTTTCTACTTTATTTATATTATGAAATTTTGCATAAAATATCAGAATTATTATTATTACTATTATTAGTATTCTTATGATTATTATATAACTTTTGAGTATGAGTTGTCATTGCTCGTGTAGAGCAAAAGCTGAGGCGTGGAGACACAAACTTAGTGCCATTTTTGGTGGGCTAGCCCCAGCCGACATAGCCATCCACTTACCAATTGCTTCTGTTTATTGGTCTTGATGTGTTTGAATTTTAGGTGTGACCTTTTGTTGGGGGCTCGGGCATTGGTTCAAATGTCCCGAACTTACTTGCCTTCGAGCCCTTCGTTGCATATTTGTGAGTATATTTTTAAGCTTGTATTCTACATACCAAAAAAATTGTTGATTATAATATTTTAATGTTTTTTTTTAATTGAGAATATATTCATATAAAATGAACGTAATACAAGCAAACAGCCACACTCGCGACTCGAACGTAACAGACGACCCACAAGACACCTCAACACTTGAAACACCGACCCGGGAACAACCGACAACTCCAAACCAGCAGAACAGGGGGGCAAAGAACGCCACACAAACCCCACCCTCAAAAACAATAGACAACCAATAAAAGCCCACAAATCAAAACAGAAAAGAAGAGACCCTGACTTCCTCAAAGTTGAGAACGCGAGCGCAAAAACACCAACACCCCACAGAAACCAAAAAGACAACACGACAAAACAGAAAAAGGACCAGCAGCCGTACCAGCCCAAGCAAAATGCACAAGCCGCACACACCCTACAAGAACACCCCCAAAGCAGCATGAGGGAGAAGGAACCCGAAACAATGGAGAACAAAGGAAAGCTAACTCTCAACCCGAAGCAATGTATTATGTTTTATAATTAACTTGTTCAGATTAGCTTAAGTTACAATTTAGAATAAGTAGATAAATTTGTGATCATGCGAAATGAAAACGTGAAATCGATTTAAACCAGTCAAAAATTGAAGAACTGGGAATCCACCGAAAGAGAGAAAATAATTGAGGATTTGATGAATGAGCCACACAAGTAGCTACAGAGCCTATTTATTGGTAAAACAAAAGAAACTCTAAAAATACAAAATTACAAAACTATCACTGAACTATTCGCAAAACATAAAAGTAGCTTAAAAGCATGTTTAAAGGCAGAATTTGGGTAAAATAGGTGGGGCAAGGGCAAAATTGTTAAGGTTGTATAGTTCGATTCGAGGGCAAAGTATTTTTCCCCCTAAAAAATAACACATTTTCCATGAAAAGATTTGACCAAATAGACCCTACCAAGCGAATTAATTTGTAAAGGAAAAAATAAAGTGAATTATTAGGTTTGCTAATTTTATGTGTGTGGTTTTCTATTTCAATCTCAAACCTTATTAAATGCTTATATTTGCATTTTTGCTTTTAATTTTTGTTAATTCAGTCATACATTTATTTTTTTATTTTTCATATTATTGTAGTACTTCTATGTCATTCTATATTTTATAATTTGGTTATAAAATTTGTACCATATACCAGATAATAGCCAACTTTGATTCTTCATTTGATTATAAAGACTTTTGTTAGCCTTTAGTGTGATATGCTATAAATTTGAACTGATTAACACCCAGTGTTTACAAGCTCAGTTATTATTTGTTTATAAATTCCATTAGAATTAACAATTTTTTGATATATAAAATAAACAAAAGTTACAAAACATAAACTAAATGTCAATGATTTTCGTAACAAATAAATTACATTGAGCAAATATTTTTTTATTTTTCAGAATTTAATATAGTCATATAATATTTTTTTCTGAAGTGATACAGATTACTAATAATCATTTAAGAAATTATTAACGTGAACCAAGTAAATATATAAAGTTTGTGTTATATTTAAGATACAATAAGTTTAATTAAAATGATAACTAATTTGGTACCATATTAAATTTTACCAGGGGTGGTGTACGCAGCCTTACCCCTTCCTGCAGGAAAGGAGACTGTTTCCGGGGACCCCCAACCTACTACTTTAGGTTGGGGGTCCCCGGAAACAGTCTCCTTTCCTGCAGAAAGGGGTAAGGCTGCGTACACTCCCCCGACCCTGCTTTCTGCGGGAGCCGCAAGGCACTGGGACTGTTGTTGTTGTTGATTAAATTTTACCAGGCTTTTAGGCACGATCGACGGAGTTTGAACATATAAGGTCCATATACCAATGGACATTAGGTGAAATAACCCAATAAGCTTAAATTTATCTCTTTTCTTTCACAATTTTAATATAAGATTCAACTAAACTCACATGTAGAATCTTTAATACTGTCAAACCCCAAAGCTAGAAGGATGAGGACAAATGTGTAGTAGTGTTGCCAGCCTCTCCACTGAACATATATAGTTGGGGGACATCTATACTGATCCCCACTCAATTTTGTGATTCTCTATCATGATATTTTTTTTTTTTTTTTTTTCCGATCCTTAGTGACAAGAGTCGTGGGATAATGCTAGCAAACCTGTAAAAAAGGAGTCTAAACTGACCCGCATAACAATGTGTAGCAGCAGAAAAATAAAATTAGCGAATATCACAGTCATAAGGAGCAAGAGAAAAGAAAATTATAAGCGACATTACCTATTACTGGAAGACTACAACATCACTGGAGAGAACTAGGAACACGAAGAGACAAAACCAAAACAATAAAACAAAATAATGGTATGGATTTGGAGAAAAGAAAATGTTATCTCTCTCGATCATGATATATACACTAGTATTTTTTTGTGTAATACACGAGTGATATTTATAAGCAATTTTAATTGACGTATTGTCATTATATAAAGATTTCTTATGTCATTTTGATTGCATGAGAGGAAACGCAACTATCTCCAACTTATAAAGTTTAGATGAAGTTTTGGTACATTTTGAAAGGACCAACTTTGCTATAATATATGAAAAGATGAAACTAACGGGAAATCTTCATTGTATAACACTTGTTTAGGAATTTTTTGGTTGGGTTCGAGAAGGAAGGGCCACTCTCAAACCCTTTTAACCTTTTCTTCTGTTTTTCCTTCACTTGTGTCTGTGTTTGATGTTCTCCTCCCTTTTATTTATAGGAGATCAGAAATAAGGCTTAAAGGATAAGTTTAGTCTCCTTTTGACTGAAGACTGAAACACCACTGAGCCACTTTTACTAGCGGCTTTGACTATCGCAGTTGCTACCTAGGGTATCGCGGCTTTGGCATATGGCGGGTCATGGGTAGTTCTTGGGGGGTGACGGCTTTACCATGCTAGGCTATCACGACTTCCCCTATTTATCGGCCTGCTGCCTTCTCCAAGCTTCTCGGCTCTCGTTATCAATGCTTTTTTATTTTTATCCTCTACAACACTCATTTGAGTATATATTAAAAAAAATAGTGGTAGTTGGCTTTGTTTTTTGGTTTCACATTCTATAATTGCAATCTTCATATGATTTAGGCTTACTTGAAGAACGGAAATGTCTAGGTCTTCCAAGTTCACGAGGTAACTGATCCTTGGTTTAGTGTTGTAGTGTTAGTGTTCTTATTAGCATAATAAACCTATTTTATTACAGTTTATCATGTATCAGAGAAAATTAAATGTAACCCTATCTGGATTTTGTACCCATCTCCGTTTACGGGATGGTTCAGGTCTCGCCGCGGTATGCAATACGGCATTTGCCTATAATTATTGAAAAAAATATTGAACGTAACCCTATATAGAAATTGACTTACTACTACATTGGTATGTATTGTTGTATTGGATAATGGGCTATGGAAACATTATACAGAACCCATGGACAATTATACAAATTACATAACGTACTATTAATTACAGTGACAATTGCAATGACAATCACTATCACAATCAACGAGAAGTGTTTTTTTATAGATAAAGAGTAGAGCTCAATATAAAAGCGGCGACCCAATACCGAGCCTCGAGAAAGAACAACAAAAGCAAAGAACACAAACAAGAGAAAAACAAATTGAAGGCCCACAACACTAGGAGGCCCAACCCAAGGAGAACAAACCCAAAACTAATATAAGTCTACCCCACCGGCTCATGCAGAGAGGCATATGAAAGGAAAACAAAGCAGCCCTACACCCACCAACAGAGAGCCGTCCGAGAGCTGCTCTTTAAACTTTCCACATTACACACAGCATCGACCGGAGAGTACAGGAACGAAGGACACCACGCTTTCACCCAAAACTCAGCTCTGCATCTAATTGACCAAATAACGTCCTTCTGGTTCTATTGGGCATTCGCAAAGACAATCATATTTCTTGAGCACTAGATTTCCCAAATAATGACAAAGAAAAGTGTCAACCAAACTTTCTTTTGGAACTGTCTACCCTATCCCACACTGTCAAGAAAGTGTCTCAAAATTCCTTGGAAATTCAAGTAGGGATGCTGTGAGGAGGCCGATCGATCGGGTGAAGCTCGATCGATTGGGAATGTTACGTAAGTCAAGGACGCCTGCAGTGAGCTCGCCGATCGATCAGTGAAATACCTATCGAACGGGAACCACGTTTCCACGCGAGTATAAATAGTGACGTAGGGTTCTTCACTTTGTATCCAATTATTCTTGTGAGGTTTTTCCCAGTGGCGCCGCCAAAGAAAAGAGAAAGAGAGAGAAACGGAGTAATTGTAATTCTTCTTTTCGATTCAATAATAAAAGCTCCAATCTTTGCCCGTGGTTTTCTCCCCTTTCGATTGTAAAGGGGTTTCCACGTAAATCCTTGTGTCGTTTGTTTCTTTTCTCCTTTAGTCCATTTACTTCTCATATTGTCGTGGTATTTGATTCGGATTGCATATCGGGAATTATAGGTTTTTCAGCACAAATTGGTATCAAAGCTTGTTTATTCGAATTGGTACAATGGCATCAGGTATTAAGACCGAGGTGGAGAAGTTCGGAGGTCAAGGAAGCTTTAGCTTATGGCAAGTCCGTGTGAAAGGACCCTTGACTTAGAATGGCTTGAAGAAAGCACTGTAGGGGAAAGAGAAGAAACCCGAGACTATGACCGAGGCACAGTGGGAAGAGTTGGATGATAAGGCTCTCACGGCGATATAGGCGTGTTTAGCTGATGATGTTTTGTCAGAGGCCTTGGAGATGAAAACCGCAAAGGAGTTATGGGATAAATTACTAGATATATTTTTCCATAATCAGTCTCCAATAAACTCGCAGTGAAGCGTCGGTTATTCATTTTTCGTATGACAGAAGGTACATCTCTTAAAAACCATCTTAGCGAGTTTACTTCTACCATAAAAGAATTAAAGGAATTGAATGATGTCCCTAAGGACGAGGACCAAGCTATGTTGTTACTGTGTTCACTCTCTAATTGGTATAAGGGCTTTGTAGAAAGCATGATATACGAGGCTAGATCGACCATTACTGTTGATAAGGTGAAAAGAAACCTTGTGAGTAAAGAACGGGTAGATAGGAAGTTATTTGACTCGGTGAATGACTTAGGTAGTGGTTTGCATGTGAGAGGTAAATCAGAACATAGGGGATCCAATGGTAGAAAAAAGTCTAGGTCTAAATCTAGACATAGGAACCTGTCGGGTCATTACTGTCACAAGAAAGGGCAATAACAACAACAACAACAACAACAAACCCAGTGCCTGCAAAGGGCTCCCGCAAAAGCAGGGTCAGGGGGGGGGGGGGGGGTAGATGTACGTAGCCTTCGCCCTTCAGGGGGTACCCTGAAGAGAGGCTGTTTCCGAGGACCCCCAACTTGAGAGGTTGGTCTGCAGCATAGAGCATATGACCTGTCTGCAGGAGATCATCAACGCATGAGTAAGGCAGGACACACAGTGAGCAAAACAACAAACTCAAGCAAGCTACATCAAGTAGAAAGCAAAAACCAAGCAGAAATCAAAGGATAGGTAGGTAGGTTGGCGGGCAAGTAGCGGCTCATGCGAACATGTATACAACCTAAGTGTGCCAGGAGGCTGTCAAGGCCTAGCACTAGTAAGCTAGACTACCCTACTCCAACTGGAGCATCTATAACCCCTATACTAGCCCTCCATTGGGCCCTATCTAAGGTCATCTCCTCCCGAAGGTTTAGGTGGGTGAGGTCTTGTTGGATCGTCTCCAGCCATCTCTTCTTTAGCCTACCTCTTCCTCTCCTGCCTAGTGTAGTAAGGGGCTATTCGCACCTCCTAACTGGAGCGCTGTCCGGTCTTCTTCTAACATATCTGAGCCACCTCAAACGTTGCTCCCTCAATTTATCCTCAATGGGGGCTACGCCTAATTTGCTTCTTATGATGTCGTTTCTGATCCTATCCTTCCTTGTGTTTTCGAACATCCACCTCAGCATTCGCATCTCCGCCACCTTTATCTTCGGTGTGTGTTGTTGCTTCATCGCCCTGTACTTCGCCCCATACGTCATGGCTGGCCTCATAACTGTCTTATAGTATCTTCCCTTTAGCTTCAAGGAGAACTTTCTATCACAAAGTACCACGGAAGCCATCCTCCACTTATGCCATCCCACTTTAATCTGGTTGTTGACATCCTCGTCAACTTCACCGTTATGCTGTATCATGGACCCGAAGTACCTGAAGCTCTCCTTCTTCGATATGACCTTAGTTCCAATCTTGACGTCTTCCCGACTAGGCTTGGTGGAGGTATCGACCTTGAGTTCCATGTACTCGGTCTTGGCTCTGCTTAGTCGTAAACCCTTCAACTCTAGTACCCTTCTCCATAGTTCTAGCTTCTCATTTACCTCTTCCTGCGACTCCCCCACCAACACTATATCATCTGCAAAAGCATGCACCAAGGTACACATCCATGGATGTGCCTAGTGAGCTCGTCAATCACAAAAAAGGGCACATAAAGAAAAATTGTTATAATATAAAAATAAATTGAAAGAAGATAACAGGGGTGACCAGGGCAAAGATAAATCTGCTGAGGCTAGTGTTGTAGCGGATGATAGTGATGGGGAGTTTCTTTTAGTTGCTGATTCTCAGTCCAGGTCAAAGGATAAATGGGTCATGGATTCGGGTTGTTCATATCACGTTAGTCCAAATAGAGACTGGTTTTCCACGTATAAGTCTATACAGGTTCGAGTTGTGTTGATGGGCAATGACGCTGCTTGTAAGGTAGTGGGCATTGGGCCAATTCGTGTGAGGATGTTTGATGGGGCTATTAGAACTTTGAGTGATGTACATCACGTCTCGGAGTTGAAGAAAAACTTTATTTCTCTAGGTACCCTTGAGTCCAGTGCGTACAAGTACACTACTGAAGATGGAGTCATACGGGTCAGTAAAGGTACTTTAGTTGTGATGAAAGGGAAAAGGGTAGATGCTTTGTATGAGCTTACAGGTACTACTGTGACAGGTTCAATTGCTGTTTCCACATCTACTATGACAGATGCAGAGATCACGAGACTGTGGCACATGAGACTGGGTCACATTGGTGACAAGGCATTGTCTGAGTTGAGTAAAAGGGGATTGCTTTGTGGTCAGTCAATATGACTTATGGAATTCTGTGAGCACTGTGTGTATGGGAAGCAGAAGAGAGTTAGCTTCAAGCCAGTAGTGCATCAGATAAAGGGAACGTTAGATTATATGCATTCTGATTTGTGGGGACCTTCTAGAGTGACTTCTAAAGGTGGGTCCATGTATCTTCTAACGTTTACTAATGATTATTCACGTAAAGTTTGGGTCTATTTTCTGAAGCAGAAAAATGAGGTGTATGATGTTTTCAAGAAATGGAAGATTTTGCTTGAAAAACAGATAGGAAAGCCGATAAAAAGGTTGAGGACTGATAATGGTCTTGAGTTTGTTGAAGGTGACTTCAATCAATTTTGTGAAGATCAGGGTACAGTCAGACACAGGACATGTACAGGTCGACCTCAACAAAATGGAGTGCCTGAAAGATTGAACATGATGTTGCTTGAAAAGGCTTGATGTATGCTTTCAAGTGCAGGCTTGAAAAGAGAAAGGTGGGAAGAAGCAGCTAGCATGGCTTACTACCTTGTGAACAAGACACTGCATTCTTCATTGCAGATGAAGACACCTGAAGAGGTATGGTCTAGTTCTATTTCTGATTATTCTCAAATTAAAATTTTTTGGTTGTCCTGCATATGCTTATGTTAATGATGGAAAACTGGAGCCTAGGGCCAAGAAATGCATCTTTCTTGGTTATTCGTCAGATGTGAAGGGATATAGGTTGTGGGATCCCAGTGCTCAGAAGTTTCTGACTAGTAGAGATGTTACCTTTGATGAGTATGATCTACTACATCCGCCACACACACCCTCCATTGATAGTGATTCGGTTCATGTTGAGATACTTGATGTTACACAGATACAGTCAGATCAGCAGGTCATTCAGCTAGAGAGTATACCGGCACCTCAGGTACGAGTTTCTAATGTTGCTATTGATAATGCAGAAACAAGTCAGCAGGTGGAGAATAATACTATAGCTGGTGGTAGACCGAGGCGACAGATCAGGCCTCTAGGGAGATATGGGTATGAGGAGCTGATTGCTTATGCTTTTAGTACTGCTGAGTCTTTAGATGACAGTGAGCCGACTTCGTATTCAGAGGCTGTATCGAGATCAAATGCTGAAAGTGGCTCGTTGCTATAAATGAAAAGATGTAGCCTCTTCATAAGAACCAGACATGGGAACTCGTGAAGCCTCAAATAGGGAAAAGACTGATTGATTGTAAATGGGTCTTCAAAAGAAGGAGGGCATTCCTGGAGTTGAAGATGCAAGATTCAAGGCACGTTTGGTAGCTAAAGGCTACAGTCAGGTATAGGGTGTAGATTTTCATGATATATTTTCACCTGTAGTTAGGCATATTTCTATTCGTGCACTTTTGTCTTTAGTTGCTACGCATGAGTTAGAACTTGAGCAGTTAGATGTAAAGACTGCATTTTTGCATGGTGAACTAGAAGAGAGTATCTATGTGCATCAGCTTGAGGGCTTTGTTGTAGAAGGAAAGGAAGATCATGTATGTTTGCTTAAGAAGTCTATGTATGGTTTGAAGCAATCTCTTAGGCAATGGTATAAGAGTTTTGATCAGTTCATGACAGGTCCTGGGTGCATCAGGAGTAAGTATGACAGCTGTGTGTACTTCAAAAAGACTGATATAGGCTCCTTTTGTTTATTTGCTTTTATACGTTGATGATATACTGATTGCAGCACGAGACATGAAGGATGTTGATGACTTGAAATCTATGTTGAAGAGTGAGTTTGAGATGAAAGATCTCGGAGCAGCTAAGAAGATTTTAGGCATGGAGATTTGTAGAGACCAAAAAGCCAGAAAATTATACTTGTCCTAGAAGAAGTATGTTGAGAAGGTATTAGACATGTTTCATATGAAGGATGCTAATCCAGTTAGCACGCCCGTAGCAGCTCACTTCAGGCTTTCAGCATTAGATTTGCCTTAGACCGGGGAGGATGTTAGGTACACGTCTCAGATTCCCTATTCTAGTGCAGTGGGCAGTATTATGTATGCAATGGTTTGTACACGTCCAGATATTGCTTTTGTAGTGAGCAGAGTTAGTAGGTAAATGGCAAATCCAGGTAAAGAGCATTGGCATGCGATGAAGTGGATTTTTAGGTATCTTCGTGGAACTTCTGATATTTGTTTTTAATATGGGAAAAGTAAATGTTGCTTGGTTGGTTATGTAGATTCTGATTATGGTGGAGGCCTTGACAAGAGGAAGTCCACATCAAGGTATCTGTTTTGTTTAGGGGACACAGTTATCAGTTGGAGAGCTTGTCTACAGTCTACTACCGAGGCCCAGTATATGGCAATCACAGAACCATTCAAAGAAGCCGCCTGGTTGAGAGGTTTGATTAGTGAGATTGGTGCTGAGTGGGGCACTGTTAGAGTCTACTGTGATAGTCAGTCCGCCATTTACCTAGCGAAGGATTAGATGTCACATCATGACAGAACGAAGCATATAGATGTGAAGCATCACTTCATTAGAGATCTGATTGATGAGCGGAAGGCGGAGTTGAAAAAGATTGGCTCTGGGGGACAATCCAGCTGACATGTTCACTAAGGTACTACCAGGGAGCAAATTTGAGCATTGCTCGAATTTGGTGGGTCTTTGCATTTGATGTGTGTTAGCCCTAGCTGAGGGCGCGTTTGTGGAGAAAGTAGAGTTATTTTATTGTTGATGTTAATTTTGAGCCAAGGTGGAGATTTGTTAAGAAAATGTCTCAAAATTCATTGGAAGTTCAAGTAGGGATGCTGTAA
Organism: Simmondsia chinensis; assembly: GCA_018398585.1. NCBI lineage: Eukaryota > Viridiplantae > Streptophyta > Magnoliopsida > Caryophyllales > Simmondsiaceae > Simmondsia > Simmondsia chinensis. The sequence continues at coordinate 22,474,949 of JAGTTD010000017.1, read as the reverse complement.
GGAGGCCGATCGATCGGTGAAGCTCGATCGATCGGGAATGTTACATAAGTCAAGGACGTCTGCAGTGAGCTCGTCGATTGATCCGTGAAATACCGATCTATCCGGAACCGCATTTCCACTCGGGTATAAATAGTGACGTAGGGTGCGTCACTTTGTATCCAATTATTCTTGTGAGGTTTTTCCCAGCAGTGCCGCCAAAGAAAAGAGAGAGTGAGAGAGAAAAGGAGTGATTGCAATTCTTCTTTTCCATTCAATAATAAAAGCTCCAATCTTCGCCCGTGGTTTTCTCCCCATTCGATTGTAAAGGGGTTTCCACGTAAATCCTTGTGTCGTTTGTTTCTTTTCTCTTTTAGTCCATTTACTTCTCGTATTGTCGGGGTATTTGATTCGGATTACATACCGGGAATTATAGTTTTTCCGTACACACACGATACCCATTAAGAAGTGATCTTTAACCGAGTGAGAGCGCTCCCAATGGGCGCCCTTCCAACACAAGCAGGAGCATCAAACTTTCCAAGACTCCTCACACTCGAGAAAAAAGATGAGCAATATTCTCTAGAGCTTTACCACATAAAGGCCACCTCTTTTCTCGATCCAGGATGATGTCAATATTCCACAACCGTTACTTTGTGTTCATCTTTCCAAGCAGCATCATCCATACCAAGATTTCAACCTTTCGGCAGAGCTAGGCCCTTCCATGCTCCACATACCAAGTGATCACTGAGAACGTTCTAGGAGTAGCTTGTGCCACCGCATTGACAAACAACTTCACCGAGAACCGACCTCTAGCATCATTGCTCTACTACATTTTATCACCGGACTCACGCTCGGGAGAGATTCCCCTAAGCACGCTACAAGGGAATACGTTTATAGCAACGCCAAATTTGAACTCTTGTTACACTTAAAACTATACCTAATCCCTTCAGCGAGTGTCGCAGTTGATAGCAATGCCAAATTTTAATGTATCTAAACTACATTCTAATTTTATAATACCTATTAGCATCGCCGATCCCCAAGGATAAATAAACAAACTACAAGAGCATATATTAATTTTTTGTAAAAATTCCCATAAATCAATCAATACATGAATTCAAAACAAATACAACTTGAAAGTGGATACATCATTTATTCCACAAATCATGTTCATACAATGAATTCGTGTACAAAGATTGCAATTTTGCTTATGTAATGCATCCACAGAGGATGGGTCACATGAAACAAGGTCAAACCACACTTGCTGTGCCATCTAATAAGGTCTGCTTTTGAATATTATGAATAACTGCACAACTAAATAGGAATAAGCAATGTATTTAAACAATGTATTTAAACAAAAACTGTAATTTAAACAATAAAATAATAATAAGCATATAAAGTAATTCAAATTTGAGTTATAAGAAACAAAACAATTTAGACTTGGAGTAGAAAATAGAAGAGCATACGACAACAACCACTACCATCAGCTAGTACCCTAAAGAAACTCCTGCTGCTATAAAGTTTGGAAAATATATATGTTGTTTTACTCTTGTAAGGTGCTAGTATAAAGGGATCCCTTTTTTTTTTTTGTTGCCAGTTTGTTGATTGTTTGTTCTGGTCTCTTTGTTGTACCCACTTCCGTTTACGGGGTGGCTAAGGCCTCGTCTTTTCGAGTTGCCTGATTGTACTTTGGCTTTGCCAATAATTATAAAAAAAAAAGGTGCTATCTTATAAAGCGGTTGTTTCTGGAAATACAAATCCTTAAAAAAAAGGAGCATTAACACACACATATGACCCACTCTCTCTCTTTCTCTCTCTCTCTCTCTCTCTCTATCCTCAATGTCATCAACTTGGTCCCCCCCATCTCCACTTGGTCCCCCCTCCCCTTCATACTATAAGAGATGTTTCTAGCACACTATTGTTAACATCAATTTGCAAATAAGACAATCATCAACTTGCAAGCAAATTTTGAGATATAAACACAAAACACACACACCTACTAGTAGTTTGGTCAAAAGGAATATAACTCCCAGAACCAACTAATTTATTCATTGACCTATAAAAAGCACAAGTGCCTAAACTAATAACAGTGGAATTAACATCCGTAATCAATCAATAGTGTATGGTCAACTTCAATCAACAAGTTTAGTTCACTCATTCAAAAGGCTATATAATCAGATCCTCCAAATCATCATGCAAACATTTGTCTAAATAAAAATACAATCAAATTTTCACTCGGGTTTGTGCTGAAATGGTATATGCTCAACCAAATTTTAGAATTTGCCTCATTGGCGTCCGAATGGCAAGTGTCTTTTTAGTTTTCTTTGCTAGGTCACCGACCAAAAAATAGTGGTACTTGTCTCTTAAGGTAACATGAAATATGAACGTTGTAGAGATTATAAGAGAAGTTTAACTTGAAAAATGTAAGAAAGTATGGATGCAGAAGCCTTTCCCTACATAATAGATAAATTGACAACAAAAAGTAAGACTATAAAAACTAAGCAAAAATTGAAAAAAAAACTGTTGATAATATAATTATAGTGAAAATTTGAATAACTATGTCCTATTTAGTGGGCAAATTACACTCTGTTGAATATAGTGAACAATGGCATCAAATTTAAATAGTAAGTAAATATTAAAATGGAGAACTCAAGTTAAGCTTGAAATAAGTAGAAACCACCTCATTGCATATTTTCGTAATTTTCGCTTCAACTTTTTGATCATGTTCTTTTGATTATCCAGTCTCTCTTTCATCTTCTCCATGCATTGCAATATGTTTTCAACATTGCCACTCATTTGACCCATATTCTCCTCAACAACGGTTTCTTCCATTGATGTCATCCTCAAACCATCAAAGCGTCGTGAGGATGAAGGTCCAAATACTTATTAGGGATAGATAAAATATACTAATTTACAGTATATCTAAAAAAAATGGTACAAAGCAAAGTCTTCTCCCATAAATACTGAAATATTAAAAATGAACTCATATTCCATTAATGACCAATGTAGGAGTGGGGCCTAATCCCATGCCTCGTACTTGACCGCACTTGTCCTTGCCTAAAGCCTCATCAAGAGCATCTCCTTTCCAAGCTGTATTTCCGTTTGAATTTTCAACTAATATCCTTTACTTTGTGAGGTTTTCTCTAACTTTAGCCTAAAAAAAAAAATTAACTATTATTTTGATTGTTTTGGAATGATATAAATAAATAGACTTGAATACTTACACATTTCTCTACGTCCTTGTCATGTTTATGACATTCCAAGTAAACTTCTGCCCGGTGTGGTGCTTTCTTTTATGGATGCTTTTGCCTCTAAAAATGGGGGAAAAAAACTAACTAAATAAGGTTATTGAAGAAAAGACGCTTGACTAGTCAAAAGTTCTACAAAATCAAACGATAGTTCTTCCTCTATAAATACAAATAATGCACAATAAAATATTTGTCTTTCAAAACGAAAAAGATGCACTCACAAAGGAACGACTTCTCTTGTTCTTCTTACTACGGCTCTATAGTATATCGCAAAAAATGAAAACATGCATACACATTAAAAGAAATAAACAAAACAACTTTCAAGAACATAAATTACCTTTCCTTCTTGCTATTTCCAAAAATTTACAAGGAAAACCCATTGATTTTTAAAAACATCTTCTGTAATCTTCATGTTATACAAACTCGTCAAGCTTGCAAATTCATCATAATATTGCGCCTTCAGATCAACCTTGTAATTCTTCCACTTTGATGAAATTGATTTCAAAATCCATTTGTCCATGTTGGAAGAAAATAAAAATTTTGCCTTAAAAAAAAATCCAAAGCACAATAGATACATTATTTACAAATTGCACCTTTTTAAAAAAAATAATAATAAACTATCTTTCATAAAGTTTATTTCAAACATTACCTGCACCTCTTCTAGTATGAGTGACCCATTAGAAGTTTTTTTTTTTTATCAACCTCCGGTCTTTGTGTGCTAGTGAACAAATTGCCCTATTTCTTGCAATTGTACCCAAAAGTTCCTTCACTACAAATTGGTTGTTAGTACTCATTACTATTCACTACAATTTTATGTCCAAGAGGTAAATTCCAAATGTGTGCGAGGAGAGTTTTTCACGATATATCCTGTTGCCGCCTATTTATTTAGCAATGTCAAAAACCATCAAACACTTCATCATCTCGCCAAATAGCATTATAAAACCATTGCACAATAATTCACACATAGGTTCCTTCTGGTCGACATGGTTGTGATCATATAGACGATGACCTAGCTATGTCATAGATTACTTTTTAGGGTCCAACTCATTTAATAACATTGGAATTTATGTTAGAAAATTAGTCCTATCAAGCTGTCTCCCAGCGACAACAGTTCAATCCATTTTCACATCTACGGATAACTTATATCTGAGTGACCTTAGCAAGGCTGCTGCACAAGTATGGGGTTGGGTTTGAGAACGGTTACCATTGATTGATACTTTGATAGCAGAGTTAGAGTTAATGCAACCAAAGAGGTATACCTACTTCGGCTACTACGAAAGACTTATGTGGGAGAGGGATTGTTGGTGAGAATGAAATCTTTCTTTCCTCAGTCGACTTGCCTAACCCACGAACCCGCATTTTTCTACCAATTAGTAGTTAAAAGCACCAAAAACTAATTCCTGATTGGAGGTAAATTATATGTTTAAAAGGACTTAACTAATAAAAAGATATGAATTATAGCAAGCGAATTCCCAGCCAAATGTACCTCATCAACTGCACATGATTAAGAAACATTAGGTATAGGATGCAAAGGATGTTGATCCGCTGGCTATGTATGATGCAATTGTGACCGGGATTGAGTTTGTTGTCCATTAACATGTTGAAGTTTCCTCGTAGACTGTATTTATATACTGTGCGGAAATTAACAATTCTCTCGGATCACAATCGAATCAAATACCACGACAATAATGAGAAATAAATGGACTAAAAGAGAAACAAAACAATCGACACAATGATTTATGTGGAAACCCCTTTACAATCGAAAGGGGAGAAAACCACGGGCGAAGATCGGAGCTTTTATTATTGAATCAAAAGAAGAATTACAATATTCTATCTCACTCTCGATTTATTGTGGCGGCACTTTTTGATTGGATGATAAATGGCATAACCCTACATCCATATTTATAGGCGCGCAGGAAACACGGTTCCCAATCGATCGGTTCCTCACTGATCGATCGGCTGGCCCTCTCGAGGCGTCCTTCTTTTTATGTAACTATCCCGATCGATCGAACTCCACCTCGATCGATCGACCTCCTCACTGCCCTTCTCCTTAATATGCCAAGTAATTTTGAGACATTTTCCTAACAAATCTCCACCTTGGCGCAAAATTAACATCAACAATAAAACAACTCCATCTTCTTCACAAACGCCCCCTCAACCGGGGCTAACATACATTAAACTGAAAGACCCACCAAATTCGAGCAATGCTCGAACTTGCTCCCTGGTAGAACCTTTGTGAACATGTCAGCTGGATTGTCCTCAGTCCCAATCTTCTTCAAGTCCACCTTCCACTAGTCAATCAGATCTCTAATAAAGTGATGCTTCACATCTATATGCTTCGTTCGGTCGTGATGTGACATCTGATCTTTCGCTAGATGAATGGCGGACTGAATATCACAGTAAACTGTAACTATGCCCTGCTCGACACTGATTTCACTGATCAAACCTCTCAACCAGACGGCTTCTTTGAATGCTTCTTTCACTGCCATATACTCGGCCTCGGTAGTAGACTGTATTGTCACTGACTATAGACACGCTCTCCAACTGATAGCTGTGTCACCTAAACAAAACACGTACCATGATGTGGACTTCTTCTTATCGAGGTCTCCACCATAATCAGAATCTATACACCCAACCAAACAACACTTACTTTTCCCATATTCCAAACACAAATCAGAAGTTCCACGAAGATACCTGAGAATCCACTTCACTGCATGCCAATGCTCTTTATCCGGATTCGCCATGTACCTACTAACTCTGCTAACTGCAAATGCAATATCTAGACGCGTACAAACCATCGCATACATAATACTGCCCACTGCACTAGAATAGGGAATCTGAGACATGTACTTGACATCCTCCTCAGTCTGAGGCGAATCTAATGCTGAGAGTCTGAAGTGAGCTGCTAAGGGCATGCTAACTAGGTTAGCATCCTTCATATGAAACTTGTCTAACACCTTCTCAATATACTTCTCCTGAGACAAGTATAATTTTTCGACTTCTCAGTCTCTACGAATTTCCATGCCTAAGATCTTCTTAGCTGCTCCAAGATCTTTCATCTCAAACTCACTCTTCAACATAGATTTCAAATCATCAACATCTTTCATGTCTCGTGCTACAATCAACATATCATCAACATACAAAAGCAAATAAATGAAGCCCTGAATCAGTCTTTCTGAAGTACACACAACTGTCGTACTTACTCCTGATGTACCCATGACCTGTCATGAACTGATCAAATCTCCTATACCACTGCCTAGGAGATTGCTTCAAACCATATAAAGACATTTTAAGCAAACACACATGATCTTCTTTTCCTTTTACAACAAAACCCTCGGGCTGATGCATAAAGATACGTTCTTCTACTTCACCATGTAAAAATGCAGTCTTTACATCTAACTGCTCATGCTCTAAGTCATGCATAGCAAGCAAAGACAACAATGCACGAATCGAAGTATGTCTAGCTACAGGTGAGAATATATCATAAAAATCAACACCTTGTACCCGACTGTAGCCTTTAGCTACCAAACGTGCCTTGTATCTTGCATCTTCAACTCCAGGAATGCCGTCTTTTCTTTTGAAGACCCATTTGCATCCAGTCAGTCTTTTCCCTGTTGGAGGCTTCACCAGTTCCCAAGTCTGATTCTTATGAAGAGACTGCATCTCTTCATTTATAGCAACGAGCCACTTCTCAGCATCTGATCTCAATACAGCCTCTGAATATGAAGTCGGCTCACTGTCATCTAAAGACTCAGTAGTAGTAAGAGCATAAGCAATCATCTCTTCATACCCATACCTCTCAGGAGGCCTGATCTGTCGCCTCAGTCTACCACCACCTATAGTGTAATTCTTCACCTGCTGACCTGTTTCTACATTATCAGTAACAACATTAGAAACTCGTACCTGAGGTGCTGGAATACTCTCTAGCTAAACAACCTGCTGATCTGGCTGTATCTCTGTAACATCAGGTGTCTCAACCTGAATTGTATCACTGTTAATAGAGGGTGTGTGTGGTGAACGTAGTAGAGCAGACTCATCAAAGGTGACATCTCTACTAGTCAAAAACTTCTGAGCACTGGGATCCCACAGTCTATATCCCTTCACACCTGACGAATAACTAAGGAAGATGCACTTCTTAGCCCTAGGCTCCAGCTTTCCATCATTCACATATGCATATACAGGACAATCGAAAACTTTAATATGAGAAGAATCAGAAGTAGAACCAGACCACACCTCCTCAGGTGTCTTCATCTATAATGAAGAATGCCGTGTCTTGTTCACAAGATAGCAAGCCATGCTAACTGCTTCTGCCTATCATTCTCTTTTTAAACCTGCATTTGAATGCATACACCGAGCCTTCTCAAGTAATGTCCTGTTTAACCTTTCAGCCACTCCGTTTTGTTGAGGTCGACCTGTACATGTCTTGTATCTGACTATACCCTGATGTTCACAAAATTTAGTGAAGTCACCTTCAACGAACTCAAGACCATTTTCAGTCCTCAACCTCTTAATCGGCTTCCCTGTCTGTTTTTCAAGCAGAATCTTCCGTTTCTTAAAGACATCATAAACTTCATTTTTCTGCTTCAGAAAATAGACCCAAACTTTACGTGAGTAATCATCAGTAAATATTAGAAGATACCTAGACCCACGTTTAGAAGCCGCTGTGGAAGGTCCCCGCAGATCAGAATGTATGTAATCCAACGTTCCCTTGGTCTGATGCACTGCTAACTTGAAGTTGACTCTCTTCTACTTCCCATAAATACAGCGCTCACATAATTCCATCAGTCCTGTTGACTGACCACAAAGCAGTCCCTTCTTACTCAGCTCAGACAATGCCTTATCACCAATGTGACCTATTCTCATGTGCCACAGTCTTGTGATCTCTACATCTGTCATAACAGATGTGGAAATAGTAACTGAACCTGTCACGGTTGTACCTGCAAGCTCATACAAAGTACCAACTCTATTTCCTTTCATCTCAATTAAAGCACCCTTACTGACCCGCATGACTCCACTTTCAGCAGTGTACTTGTACCCACTAGACTCAAGGGTACCTAGAAAAATTAAGTTCTTTTTCAACTCCGGGACGTGACGTACATCACTTAAGGTTCTAATAGTCCCATCAAACATTCTCACACGGACTGTCCCAATCCCAACTACCTTACAAGCAGCATTGTTATCCATCAAGACAACCCCACCTTGTATAGACTTATACGTGGAGAACCAGTCTTTATTTGGAGTAACGTGAAACGAACAACCCGAATCCATGACCCACTTATCTTTGGACCTGGACTGAGAATCAGCAACTAATAGAAACTCTCCTTCACCATCCTCCTCTACAACACTAGCCTCAGCGGACTTGTCTTTGCCCTGGTCACCCCTGTTACCCTCTTTCGATTTACTCTTATATTTGTAACAGTCTTTCTTTATGTGCCTTTTATTGTGATAATAATGACACGACAGGTTCTTATGTCTAGATTTAGACCTAGACTTATTCCCACCATTGGATCCCCTATGTTCTGGTCTACCTCTCACATGCAAACTACTACCTAAGTCATTCACCGAGTCAGATAATTCCCTATCTACCCATTCTTTACTCACAAGGTTTCTTTTCACTTCATTAACAGTAATGGTTGGCCTACCCCCGTATATCATGCTTTCTACGAAGCCCTAATACGAATTAGAGAGCGAACACAGTAATATCATAACTTGATCCTTGTCCTTAGGGACATCATCCAATGCCTTTAATTCTTGTATAATTGAGGTAAACTCGCTAAGATGATTTTTAAGAGATGTACCTTCTGTCATACGGAAAGTGAACAACCGACGTTTCATTGCGAGTTTGTTGGAGACTGACTTGTGGCAAAACATGTTTAACAATTTCTCCCATAACTCATTTGCGGTTTTCATCTCCAAGACCTCTGATAGAACATCATCAGCCAAACGCATCTGTATCGCCGTGAGAGCCTTATCATCCAACTCTTCCCATTGTGCCTCGATCATTGTCTCAGGTTTCTTCTCTTTCTCCTCCAGTGCTTTCTTCAAGCCGTTCTGAGTCAGGAGTTCTTTCACATGGACTTGCCATAAACTAAAGCTTCCCTGACCATTGAACTTCTCTACCTCGGTTTTAATACTTGATGCCATTGTACCAACTCGAAGAACCAGTGCTCTGATACCAATTTGTGCGGAAATTAACAATTCTCTCGGATCACAATCGAATCAAATACCACGGTAATAATGAGAAATAAATGGACTAAACGAAAAACGAAAAACGAAACAATCGACACAATGATTTACGTGAAAACCCCTTTACAATCGAAAGGGGAGAAAACAACGGGCAAAGATCGAAGCTTTTATTATTGAATCAAAAGAAAAATTACAATATTCTCTTTCACTCTCGATTTATTGTGGCGGCGCCGCTGGGGAAACCTCATTTTTTGATTGGATGATAAATGACGTAACCCTACGTCCATATTTATAGGCGCACGGAAAACGTGGACCCCCCAATCGATCGGCTGGCTCTCTGGAGGCGTCCTTCTTTTTATGTAACTATCCCGATCGATCGAACTCCACATAGATCGATCGACCTCCTCACGGCCCTTCTCCTTAATATGCCAAGTAATTTTGAGACATTTTCCTAACATATACAAAAGACAAGAAAGGTGAATGCCTTATATATTTATACCAAAGAAACAAATAAAGTCCACATTTTAGGATGACCCCTTTGAACTACTTTCCAAAGGATCAAGTTTTTGTGATTGACCCTGATCTCCTTTACTTCTAGCGATATTGAAATATTTAAACTTTATCATCAATACTGCCTGTACATAAATAGAAAAGATGAAAAAGAAAGAAGTCCAAAACAATTTTCCTCTCATCTTTTTACTCTTTTCCATTTTTATTTTATTTCTCTTTCACATTTTCTTTTTCTCATTTCTTTTTTTAGCTTCCGGTTTTTTTTTTTTTTTTTTTTTTTTTCATTTCTTGTTGACATCAAGTTCAAGCATATGGGCACCCTCAAGTTTAGGTTATCCCTCATCACAGTTTGTAACAGGAAGCATAGTTGCATGAACAGGGTGAGGATGAGCAAGCAAACGCAGAAGTTTCTATAGTCAAAAGAAAATGAAGAGAACGTTTATATTAGAACACCATTGCATATGTAGAAATTCATATTAGAACAAATTAAATATGTAGAAATTTATTGAAATTTCATTAACTTAACTATGGAGTTTAAAGTTTTAAAACAACGTTAATACTTGGCATTAACCGACAATATGGAGTTGTGCATTTCACTCTCTAAAGATTCTAGTGGGTAAGATCAAGAAAATTAAGTCCGATATTAAAGTCTCTTATTAGCTCATTTAGCCAACAAGTCACCGAGTAACACTAGAAAATTGAATTATCCTACAAAAGAGATACTCTCTTGTCCAATTTCTTCAACATTGATACAATTGCAAACGCAAGTTAATTAGCAATGTCAAACGTAATCTGAAGAATAAAAATCAAAAGCAATTCGAATATAGAGAGAGAGAGAGAGAGAGAGAGAGAGAGAGCAGTATCCAAATTTGGTACATTTAGCATTTTTCGCTCTTTCATGGCTCGGTAACTCCTAATACTGAGAATGATGCCAAAACTTTGCATTAATCATTTCTTTACAAAAAATGATCAATCTAAATCAAATTTCCCTATTTAATTCAGTTGAACATACTACACTACTATACATTCAATCGTACAATCTCTATTGCAGAATCTGAAGCAAAACTAGCACCAAAATTGCATAAATACGAAGCGATCAACATCAAATTAACATCAAATGTAATATGAAGAATCAAAAATCAAAAGCGATTCGAGTAGAGAGAGAGAACAAGAGAATCACAATACCCTATTTAGCATCCAAATTTGGTATATTTAGCAATTTTTTCATTGTTTTGGAAAATCTTTTTTAAATTTTTCATTCTTTTGGCATCCAAATTGTACATTCAATGAATAAAAGACTTAAATACTTACATATGTGGCTACATCCTTTTCTCACTAATTTCATTCAAATTTTTTTCATCCTTTTTTGCAAAATCTTTAATATTAAAGATCAAGCAACTAGTATCAACACATTTAAAAGTCAAGAATTAACCTAAATTCTAAAACAAACTCATACAAAAATTTTAATCTAATTGTAAATTAGTAACATACAGTCTCAATGTAGATTCAAAATGTGCAACTCAGCAATGATTTATACCTATTAATGAAAACTATAGATCTATTTGCAATGGAAGGCATCATCTTCACCAAAGTATTAACTATGAAACCTAAAGATAAATAGAATCAAAGAGTTACTAGGTTTCAATCACTGACATCATAAAACCACAAAAAATTATCAGTATATACCTGAAATTGAACAAAATCGAACAAAATCTTCAGAAAACCTCAAAGAAACTCTTCTCTAACAAAATCAAACAATTGACAACATAAATAGCTAAGTTTTGTTGTAGTGGTAGGTCGTTAAGAAGGGTGAGACTTGGTTCCTCTCTGAGAAAGAATCGGCATCTCCAATTAAAGATCCACCTCCATTCATACCCATCCTAGACACCCATTTCTGCAACAAAGTGGCCTCTTTGTAGCGAGACACTAAATAGATCCGGGAATCGATGTTCAAAAGCTGCATCTCCAATCCATTTTTTCTTCCAAAACTTAATTCTGGACCCATCACCCAACTTCAAACGCGTGGCATTGATCACCTATTGCAGCACTTGAAACGTCTCTGCAACCTCTGAAATCGTAATCCATGGACCACGCAAGGAACATGACGGATGAGAAGGGTCAAGTCTTGAGTATTATCACCATGAATAGAGCACACCACTTTCTTCCATAAATAGGGAGCACACCAATCAACGAGGAGTTGAAGCCGGAAATAAGTTTACACTGTGTCACAAACCTAAGTTTGTGACTTGGATAATTTTGAGAAGAGAGAACGAGGGAGAGAAAGAGAGTAGAGATTGAGAAGAGAAGTAGAGAGATTAGAGGAGGATTAAGGGAAGAGAGTTAGAGAAGAGGAGGAGTTAGAAGTTAGAAGGTGAGGGAGAGAAGGAGTTAGAAGATAGAGGGGGAAAGGGGAGATGGTAGAGCAAGGGGAAAGGAGAGAATTCAATTTTTTTGGTTTGATTGCTTGATGCCAAAATTACAAGTCATAAGGGGTATAAATAGAATTGGAGGGAAGCCCCCATAGGATACAACCCTACTCCCTAGCCCATATTCTAATTAATACAATACATCATTACAATTTTAAATTAAACCCCTTGCCTCCTGCTTCTTTCCCTCCAACCGGCTCCCCCTACCTTAATTTCAAAATTTAAACTAATTTATACTTAACTAATTTTACAATTTTATATAACATAATCGATACAAAAAATCAAAAGCGAAAAATAGCTGTTTGGTTCCTTGGCTCGTGAGAGTCACGGTTAGGGTCGTGACAAACCCTCCCCCTTGAAAACATCCTTGTCCTCAAGGATGAGTGGTAAGCTCAACCTCCGTCCTTTGGTTCTCGTCCGCTTAGTAGCTTCATTCTTATCCCTGGGTCATATGGATAAGTCTTGTCCTTAAGATCCTCTAGCCAAGGTTGAGTTCGGTGGGTTGATCTCTTTGTGCCAATTCCGGTTCTAGGAAAATGTCCCCAAATCGGAACTTCCCCATTTTCTTTGTTCATGCCTCGGTTTGACCTCCTGCGCGCACCCTGCTGCTGCTGCTGCTGCTGGTGGGTCCCGGCTGCGCAAACTCACCACGCTGTTGCTGCGCTTCGATTGGCTGTGTCCATGACATGTGCTGTGCCATGGAGTCCAAGCTTGGCGCATGGTGGGCGCCGGTATGCGCAGGTGATGCGCATCCCAGTGCAAGTGGTGCACACGGCTGCGCACCCTGAGTGAGCTCGGGTGCCTCTGGGCTTGATTCGGGCTGCTCCACTTGGTGCAGATGCATTGTCTTGTCCAACCCTTCCGGAGGTAAACGAGCCAAGTCATGGTTCTCATCCCCGGGTGATTTATCCATCCTTTTGTTCCTGTTAGCTAGTACCTCGTTCAAACACATTGAGATTTTTCTGTAATTCCAGGGAAATCGAACTTCCATATTACAACAGTTGTTGTAGATGCACCTTTTGTTTAAGCTCTTACGTGCGATGTCGGCTTCTTCCCTTGAGGTAAAGGTCACTAGAGCATCAACCTTATGGGTCGATGTCGAGTTAATCTTTATCTCTTCAAGGCAGCCATAGGGGGAGAACACTTGGTAGAGGACGTCTTTGGTAACGGGATAGAGGAGATCCCACACTCGGACAATGAGCGTAGATCCTTGAGGATCCATGACAATTCGGTTGAGGGTGGAATTTTTTTATTTTTTATTTTTTTTATTCGGTTTTAACCGAATGAGGGAAGTAAGGATAGGATATGCCCTCTTCGATCGGAAGATGGCTCTGATACCACTTTGTCACAAACCCAAAGGTTGGTGACGAGCTCTGATACCACTTTGTCACAAACTTAAGTTTGTGACTTGGATAATTTTGAGAAGAGAGAATGAGGGAGAGAAAGAGAGTAGAGATTGAGAAGAGAAGTAGAGAGATTAGAGGAGGATTAAGGGAAGAGAGTTAGAGAAGAGGAGGAGTTAGAAGTTAGAAGGTGAGGGAGAGAAGGAGTTAGAAGATAGAGGGGGAAAGGGGAGACGGTAGAGCAAGAGGGAAAAAAAGGAGAGAATTCAATTTTTTTGGTTTGATTGCTTGATGCCAAAATTACAAGTCACAAGGGGTATAAATAGAATTGGAGGGAAGCCCTCATAGGCCTACAACCCTACTCCCTAGCCTGTATTCTAATTAATACAATACATTATTACAATTTTAAATTAAACCCCTTGCCTCCTACTTCTTTCCCTCCAACCGGCTCCCTCTACCTTAATTTCAAAATTTAAACTAATTTATACTTAACTAATTTTATAATTTTACATTACATAATCGATACAAAAAATCAAAACGAAAAATAGCTGTTTGGTTCCTTGGCTTGTGAGAGTCACGGCTAGGGTCGTGACACACTATACATGTGAAATGTGAGGAGATCTCAACATTGAGATTGATACAAATAGGGATTAAAGTAACCTGATCGAGATGATAAAAAGAGTTTTAATTATGATTTAGTTAGAAAAATATTTATAAGTGTTTAATTTTACTGAATTATGTAATTAGGATTAGAGTTTTAGAGTTAGATTATTATTAAGAGCAATAAAGTTTAATTTAAAGTAGGATTTAATTCTTAGAATTAGATTATTATTAGGAGCATGGTTTTTTATGCCTATAAGTTGGCTATTAGTTTATAGTTTTAGGAAGTTTTTGATAATTAAAAGTACTTTTATGAGTTTTGTTATTTTAAGTTGATCTTTGTAATTTTATTTTGAAAGAGTTCAATAAAATTACATAGCTCCTTTTTAGATTATTACTCGAGTATTCACAAAATTAACAAGTTTTAACCAATCCCACTCAATTTTACAAATAGTACATGTGTCAACAGATATGAACATGATTTGAATATGCACTCAAAATGTAGTACATGCATGGACATACACAAACATAACCTGAATACAAGCTCAAAACGCAGTACGTGTATGGACAGACACAAACATAGTTCGAATACAAGCTCAAAAGGTAGTATACGCACGAACAAGCACGAACGCAATCGGAATACAAGCTCAAACGACAGTACATGTATTGCTATACACGAAGGCAACTAAAACCGCACAAATCAAATTACATACATTAAAAAAAAAAAAACTGTAAAAATAGCACAATCACATAAAGGTCTGGCCTTGCAATTCTAATTTAAGTTGCCCTTGCCGTGGCTGGGTTCATTTGTATAGCCTTCCCCGTACCTCGGTCCAGTATAATACACGTTTCCCTGACCCGAGCCTACACCCGAGCCTGAACCTCTTCCTCGAGGCCTGGATCCATCCCGAGACCCAGGGTACGCTGCAGCTTGGGCAAAAATTACCCAAGTAGAAACAAGAAAACAAACAAAGATTACAGCTTTGTATGCAGCCATGCTTACTAATAGCTGAACAGCACTATATATGCAAAGAAAGTGTCATGCATGCTACCAATTTTAGACAGATCATAGGTATTTATACTTGTTGTAGCACTTGGTGGCTCATCTGTAGCCTTATGGGTTACAGTCAGTAACAGATTCAGAAAATAAATAATAATAGATAAATTTAAATGTCTTGATAATAAACTAATGGGGAATATAGAGATGTGATGATTATAGGTTAGAAAGGATTAAAAAGGGACAAAAATGTGGCAAAGTTAAAATGGGGAGAGTCCCAAAATATCAAAAGAGAGTGGATTAGGACGTTGAAATGGTTGCAGAGCGAATCACTAACATACATGACAATGACAATGACAATGAAAAGGACTCTAAATGGACACTTTGAAAGACATGTGTACAAATGTACCCCTTTGAATTTTCTTTTGCTAATTGACATGTGTTCACTCCTTTGATGTTGCCTGTCTCTAGCTCCCATCTATTCAACTTTATATCAATATACATATAGAAAAATTATCGGTTAGATATTTTAAGATTTGATTATTTTTTATTTAGATATTTTGATATTTTAAAATGCGCAATGAAGTATTTTGATGTTTCAAAACTTTTTCAGTTAGATACTCTATGCGAGAATTTAGTAAAATTTAATAAAAATTCAAATATTTTTTACCATAAAATATTGATACAATACATTATTATAATAGTATGTACAAGCTATATTTATTTTTTCAACAGAAATCAAATAGAATATGAAAAATTTTACTGAATTATAATAGAAGATATCGGCATATTAGTGAAATAATATGGTATGATAGCATTTTACAATAAAAATTATAATATTATGACAGAAGATACCTATTATAAAAATTATAATATTTTGCCGGGGGTCCTCGAAAACAGCCTCTCTTTAGGGTCTCACTCCGATGGGGTAAGGCTGCGTACATCTTACCCCCCACACCCCGCACAAGCGGGAGCCCTTGTGGCACTGAGAATGTTGTTGTTGTTGTTGTATGATAGAAGATACCTATATATTACTATGACTATGTACCATGTTAGCAATTTTAATAATATTTATATAATTTTAAAAAATGGTACCTAATTGATAAAATTTTTAAATTTCGAGGTACCTATGTCATAAGTATTTTAAATTTTATGGTACCTCATTATATATATTGAAAAGTTAGGATATCTAAGTGACAAATCCTTAAATCTCGAGGTACATAAGTGATAAATTCCCTATTTTTTTTTTTAAGCATTAAGAAAGAAGAGTCCAATCTTGTCAAGATAATCGCATGAAGAATCAATGCCGGGTGTTGCCAGCAAAGTTGAAGTGTTGAAGGAAACCCAAGAGGAGGAGCTTGGCAAAGCTGAGGATACGAGGAATAATGTTGTTGAAAAGTCGGAGAGCTCAAGTGAGACATTTCCACTGGAGTTTGTAAATCTCTTCGAAGTCGAAGTTCAGAAATTTGATGCGTTGACGACTCCAAGAATTCCGCAGTCTGAAGGGGAAAGCTCGAAAGAGGAGGATCAAGTGGCCTAGTCGGATGATACTAGCAACAATTTTTCCACAAAGGTTTGTTGATCTCTTTGAAATTGCAGTTCAGGAGGAAGTGGAGGCTCCTTCTTCCGAAAATCAAATTGCCAACCCAAAGGCAATCACGTGCAATAGAGTTTGATCGAAGAACGGCGTGGAGGATTCAATCTTATCGGGGTTGGTTAGAAACTCGAAGGAGGTCGTCAACAAGGAAGCATTGAAAGTGTTGAAGATAGGGCCTAGGTCTGGTCAATTATGGAAGGAGTGAGGCTATCATCATTTTGCGTCGTTTCTAAAACTAAACCAATTCACCTACCTAGCGAGAAGGAAAGGGAAATGTGGGAAGGATAGTGCCTCAATTGAACATGTTTGACTCGCTAAAGAATGTTAGGACATGGGCAAAAGACTAGGTTTAAACTACAGTGGCCCAGAAAGTGACATGATCAACACGTTCTGTGCCATTGAAGCCGGTGCACATTGTAATCCCCTAAGAAAGAAAAAGAGGAACCGTATCTAATCCTCCCTCTAATTGCTTATTAATTTCGGGTTGATGGGAGAATTCGTCATTTAGGTGGGCTCGTGTTCCAACATTAGGATTTTTTTCTTTTTTGGGGGAGGATTGGCTGTTGCGACGGAATACTGCTATCTTTATGTAGATATCTTTGGTAGACATCTTCGGCGATGAGGTTTTTTGTTATGGCGTTTTGTTTGGTGTTTGTTTGTACTTAATATTGTAGCGGGTGTTAATCTATATCATGGGCTATGGCCGTAGTTAAATCTTGCTTTTTAAATTTTTGGTCTATTTTTGCATTGATCTCTATCCACTCATGTGTGATCTCGGGTTCCGCTTTCGTGGGACGCTAGCTTTGCTTATTATCGGAAAAAAATGGCTCAGGGCCAGACCACTTCTTCCTGTAGTTTATGTTGATCTCAAACTTAGTGATCTAGTCAGTTACTCTGATGGCCTCTTTAAATTGTTTTAAGTCTCATTTTTGTTATGACAGTTAGGAAACTAACTACACGAGTCTAAGTTGAAGGGTGAAGGCTCAAGATTGATTTTATACTCTAATATGTCCCTTCACGTAAATGGTCATTGGGCTTGAAGCGTAAATATTATTACCTTATGTACATACCCACCTCATACTTTATGCTTAAATTATGTTATGTTAGAATATTATTACCTCAAAATTAGAAATTGCCAAGATATGTGTAATATTTGGTTAGGATATGATTTGAATGATATTTGGTTAAGATTCAGTTACCTAATCTAATTGAAATTTGATGCGATTATGATTAGACAACTCAATTATAAAGGGGGTTGAGCGTTAATGGTTAGATTTAGAAGAAGGAGAAAAAAGTGAGGGTTTAAGGGTTTTATAAAGGAGTATCCGGGGAGCACCAAGGTAGGCAGAGAGAGATGCTTTGATTGAGGAAGTTTGGTGGCTCGCCATGCAAAAGCTACATTGAAGAGAGTTGGTAGCACACCATGCAACATCTACATTAAGGAGAATTGATGACTCGCCGTGCAATAGTTACATTGTGGGGGTTGGTGATTACCGTGCAATAGTCACATTGATTATTGATAATGATTGTAATATGGGGTTTCGGAGTTCCAACTAGAGATTGTAATTTCTAAATTTCATAATAGATGACGTACCCGTTTAGGTCCCATGGTTTTTTCTCTAGTTGAAAGAGGGTTTTCACATAAATTTTGGTGTGTTGATTCTCGTTGGTTTTGATATTTTTTTGCTTCCATTGTGCTTGATTTGTAATTTTTTTCCAACGTATTAATATTGAAAATGGGAGCTAGTAAGATTTGAATTCTTGATCTTTTGGTCAACAAAACTCTGATACTATATAAAAGAACCGACTATCCCAAAATTTTAAGCTGATGAATGAATGCTCATAATTGATTTTATACTCTAATTGTGAGCATCTTCTTTATATCCTGGAGGTCTCAATGCACCATATGATGCCTTTTTTTTTTTAATAAAAAAAGGGGTAAGGGTAGGGCTAGAGCATCTTATGGATGTCCTTTACACAAATGACGTTCATATCATATTTGGCATTTTTAATGCCCTTTTTTTTTTTTGGTTTTACTTTTTTCGAAAAACTGAATACTAGTGCATGTTCATGTATGTATGCTTGAATTTTTTTAATTTATAATATTTCTATTATTATAATAAATTAAACAATAATTAATCTAAAAATAATCCAATTACATGTCAATATATTAAAAAACAATCTAACTCTATTTTTTAACCAAAATATGAACCAATCCTGACTTTTCTACTAAAAAATAACCTAACTTTAATTTTTCTATTAAAAAATAACAAAATTCTAACTTTTATACCAAAAACTAGCCAAATTCTAAAATGAATATCAAAATAACCCAACTCTAAAAATTTAAATTAAAAAATATTGAATTATGGTGCGTGGTATGATGCTCTGACAATATATTTTTCTTCTACATATTTTTGGTTTGGCTTGTTCTCTTCTCTGGTTGTATTTCTTTGTTACTTTGTTTGTTCTTTATCCAAGGATGTTGCCTTTTTGTGGGGTTGTACTCAATTATCGAAAAGAACATATTTTTAGTTTGGTTAGGCGGGAAAAGAAATTCTGCCAAACCAAAAATGCATAGAAAAAAAATATATTGTCGGAGCATCATATCACACGCCATGCTTAGCCACTAATTTAGTATTTTTAAAATTAATTTTAAACTTTGGTTATATTTTGGTAGAAAAGTTAGAGTTAAGTTATTTTTGGTAGAAAAATTAGAGTTGAGTTATTTTTTGATTAGAAAATAGAGTTGGATAGTTTTTTAGTAGAAAAGTTATAGTTTGGTTTTTTTTGGTTAGAAAATAGAGTTAAGCTATTTTTTAGTATATTGACATATAATTAGATTATTGTTAGATAAATTATTAAATTATGTATTAAATATTTAAATTAAATTATTAATACACAAATTTAGACTTTTTTTCATTATTAATACTCTTTAATGTACCAAAGAGGGCACCCACACGTCGTCACCGGATCCCATTAAAACTCCAAAGTTAAGCGTGTTTGGACAAGAATAATACCAGGATGGGTAATCTCCTGGGAAGTCTTCACCCTTAGGTTAGGGACACTAGGAAACAACCTCTCTTCAGGTTAACACCCTGAAGGGGGAAGATTGCGTACATCCGCTTCCCAGACCCTGCGTAGGCGAGAGCCCTTTAGGCACTGAGTATGTTCGTTTAATACTCTTTAATGTACCGCTGAATTAGTGTAGAAAAAAAAATAAAATAGGATATAAATAAGTTAAATTAGGGTTCATTTACCAGTTAGTAAGGCACCGGATCCTATTGAAACTCCAAAGTTAAGCGTGTTTGGACGAGAGTAGTACCAGAATGGGTAACATTCTGGAAAGTCCTTGTGTTGCCAAGGTTGGAGGTCCTTGAAAACAACCTCTCAGCAGGGTTACACCCTAAAGGGGTAAAGCTGCGTACATCCACCCCTCCCAAATCCCGCTTATATTGTCGGAGCATTATACCACACGCCATGCTTAGCCACTAATTCAGTATTTTTTTAAATTAATTTTAGACTTTGGTTATTTTTGGTAGAAAAGTTAGAGTTAAGTTATTTTTGGTAGAAAAATTAAAGTTTGGTTATTTTTTGATTAGAAAATAGAGTTGTGTTATTTTTTGACAGAAAAGTTAGAGTTTGGTTGTTTTTTGATTAGAAAATAGAGTTAAGCTATTTTTTAATATATTGACATATAGTTGGATTTTCCTGATCCCGGGTCTCATGATCTAGACTGCGAACCAGCTTCTCACATTGGGGGTCTTAGGAAACAGTCTCTCTTCAAGGTAGCCCCCTGAAGGGGGAAGACTGTGTACATCTATTCTGGACCCTGCTTTTGCGGGAGACCTTGTAGGCACTGGGTTTGTTGTTGTTGTTGTTACAAATAGTTGGATTATTTTTAGATAAATTATTAAATTATGTATTAAATATTTAAATTAAATTATTAATACACAAATTTAGAAATTTTTTCATTATTAATACTCTTTAATGTACCGCTAAATTAGTGTAGAAAAAAAAATTTAAATGGGATATAAATAAGTTAAATTATGGTTCATTTACTAGGTACTAAGGCACCGAATTCCATTAAAACTCTAAAGTTAAGCGTGCTTGGACGAGAGTAGTACCAGAATGGGTGATCTTCTGAAAAGTTCTTGTGTTACCAACCCTGTAAGGTTGGGATACTCGGAAACAACCTCTCGTCAGGGTTACACCCTAAGGGGTAAGGCTGCGTACATCCACCCTTCCCAAATCCCCCTTACACGGAAGCCCTTGAGATACTGAATATGTTGTTGTTGCTTAAATAAGTTAAATTAAATTATTTTAAATATTTAATTAAATTGTTTCTTAAATTTAGAATTAAAAAAATATAAAAAATGGCGTAAATATTTTAGATAAATGGTTTCTTTTTAAACTAGTTTTAAAAGACTCTCTCTCTCTCTCTCTTGATGTTGTTCTGAAAACTGACTCGCACACCCACCACCACCACCACAACCACAATTCTTCCATCTAAATTCTCATTTTTCTCTTCTATCTCATAAAATTAATTTTGAACCATTATTCATTAGTTTAAATTGTTTTTTTATAGTTGGTTCTTTAACATCTTATTTTCACCTTACCGTCCCCGCCACCGCCACCACCACCACCGCCGCCACCGTGACTCTCTCTCTCCGCCATGAGGTTCTCAAACAATCTCCTGGGTCTCCTAAACTTCTTCACTTTCCTCCTCTCAATCCCCATCCTAGGGACCGGCATCTGGCTCACCCGCCGCGCCTCCACCGACTGCGAGCACTTCCTTGACAGACCCATCATCGCGCTAGGCGCCATCTTCATGCTCGTCTCCTTAGCCGGGCTCGTGGGCGCTTGCTGCCGCGTCAACTGGGTCCTTTGGGTGTACCTCTTGCTCATGTTTCTACTCATCTTGGTGCTCTTCTGCTTCACCATATTCACCTTTGTTGTTACCAATAAAGGGGCTGGTGAAGCGTTGAGTAACAGAGGGTATAAGGAGTACAGATTGGGGGATTACTCCGATTGGTTGCAGAAGAGGGTGACGAAGACGAAGAATTGGAAGAGGATTAAGAGTTGTTTGGTTGATGGTAAAGTTTGTCAGAGTCTTGCTTCGCAGAATAGTACCCGTGCTGCCCAGTTCTTCTCCAAGGACTTGTCTCCCATTCAGGTAATTCGGATTTTTTGCTTTTGAAGTCCTGGTTTTTGGTTCGGGACGGTTTAAAATACGTGTGGTCGACCCAACTACTAGACAAGGAATACATCGATGCTAATTTACTATGCCCTTGGACTTGCATGTTTATTACTACTACTACTCCATTATTGCATATCTGTTATTGTTACTTTTTTTTTTTTTTTAATTTTGTAAATTTTGTTCTTTCTAGGGTAAGGGGACCTTAAAAAACGAGCTCTCTATAAGATAGCACCCTTTAAAAGTAAGACTGTGTAAGTCTTGCCCTCCCTAAACCTTACTTTAGCAGAAGCCTCTTTGAGATGCTGGATAGTTGTTGTGGTGGTGGTATGTTTTGTTTGATTTAGTATTCCTATGTGGTTATTGGGTTGACAAAATAAAAGATTTCTAACCATCTTGTTTTTCTATTACGAAATAAATCAATTAGATGTTATTAAGAGGATCCGTTTATATTCAATTTTTGTCGAGGAACGCCAGAGGCTGAAGGCACCTCCCAGATTGAATCCCCACTGGATTGGTTTCTGGGTTTTTGTAGATTTTAGATTATTGGTCTCTTGGAATTCTGATTTTGATTCCATATTTTCTTAGTGGGAAAGTTATCGCTCGGGTATCCTAAGGTTTGAACATTTATCACTTAGGTACCTTGACGTTTCAATATATAAAATGGGGTATACTAAGGTTTGAATATTTTATCTCTTAGGTATCCTTTGATAGAATATGATGAATTTTTGTAAGAATCTAATCAATTTTATACAGAAAATGCTGATATAATACACGAATATGATAAGATATATAAGCTAGTGCCAATATTTTCATAAAAAACTCAGTGAATTGTGATAAAGTATTTACTGAATGTTGATGTAGACCACCTAAAATTAACATAAATTATTTGTCATTTTCGCAATTTTCGGCAAAAAATTATCATATTTTAATGAAAATACTTATATATTGTTGAAATCATGTTCAATTTTAAGATTTTCTAACGAAAATTTGTCAAATTTTTGACTAAAATTAATAAAATTTTAAAAATTTAGGATACTAAGTGATTAAAAATCTAAAATTCAGGGTACCTCATTGTATATATTGAAATTTCAGGGTATCTAAGTAATAAATGCTTAAACCTTAGGATACCTAAATAATAATTTCCTTTTTTAATAAATGGTGACAAGTCTAATTGGGTCGTTCACAGGGCAACTCTCCTCAAATCCCCGTAAATCTCTTAACTTGAGATGTGCAGGATTTGACCCCAATTTTTGCTACTATCTTAGAGACTCTATTAGTTGGGCTAGCTGACACTTCCAATTTTGATTTCATATGCAATTACTGAAACTACTTTTTAGTTTTAAGTTTCATGCTGGGTCTCTATGAATGTATATACTTGTATCTACTTCTGAATGTAGAGGAAATTCTCTATATAAATTGATAATGAAAGAGTTACATGGGAGGCCTTTATATAGGCCAAGCACAAATACGCTAGAGGCTAAAATGTCCTTGGACTTTATATGAGTCAAGGGGTACAAGGGTAAAAGTGTAATAAAACCCTAAGCTAAGAATGTTCTACGATATGCTCTAATACTACTTTGGTTCTCTTATATATTTGTAATATTAGTGACACTATTCGTAAAAAGTGGGGTTTTCGATAAGGAGAGTCAGATTCAAGCTCAAAAGAAAAGTAAAATGGAGCGGATGGTGGTGTGTGGTAGTTGTGATGACTTAGGTGGGTTACTTAGGCATTGGGAAACAACCTCTCTTCAGGTTAACACCCTGAAGGGGGAAGGCTGCGTACATCCGCCCCCCTAAGACCCTGCGTAGGCGGGAGCACTTAAGGCACTGAGTATGTTCCTACTTATGGGGTTAAATATCATAATGCTTGACACAAAGTGTGAAGATTTACGGATTTTTCAAATCAACTTGGTTCTTTACCTTGTAAATTTGTGCACCTCGCAAACACCCCCCCCCCCCCGGGGGGCTTCGTGCTATTGGCATGTTGTGCATAGGATTGGCACGGTGCTCCAAATTAAGGTTGAAATGAGACATATAACTTGAGATCATTCTAGAAGACGTTTTCTTTTCCAGGAAGGAAAATCTTTTTTCCTTTCGTTGAACGGAAGTCAATTTCCCCTCAACGGAGGAAAATATTTTCCACTTTTATAATTGTTGCCAAGAAATTACTCAAAGAAATAGTAGAGCTAAGGATGAAAAGATTTTCTGTCAAACAGAACCGAAATACATTAATTCTTACTATATAACATGTATACATTTTAAGAACAATCTTAGTGAACTTTTTGCATTTGCTTGTCATACCGTCGCAGTCCGGCTGCTGTAAGCCACCAGACGAGTGTGGTTTCCAATACGTTAGCCCAACCACGTGGACCAAGACAAACGCGACGACACCAACCAACCGAGACTGTGACACGTGGAGCAACGACCCCAACACGCTCTGCTTCAACTGCCAATCATGCAAGGCCGGGGTGTTGCAAAACCTCAAAAGCCACTGGAAGAAAGTGGCTGTTATTAACATCATCTTCCTTGTCCTCCTCATCATCGTCTACTCCATCGGCTGTCACGCTTTTCGCAACAACCGATGGGACAACTCGAGGTGGAAGCCTTATGGTTGAAGATGCTTATACTATGTATTTGATATTACAATTCTAGTGTAGATATTATATATTGTATGTGTTGATTTGTACACTGTATTTGCTACACAGTTATGTATATGTGGTTTCGTAAGGTGGTGGATGGGTACTCGACCTCCAAGTGAGAGGTCTTAAGTTTCGACTTTCTGATAGTTGGGATTCTGTTTTGCTTGTGTAATAAGGATTTTGACTTTTTCAGGATTAGGGATCTACGGAAATAACTTCCCTTCAGGATAGCACACTTGTAGGGATAAGGCTGCGAATATCTCACCCTCTCAAAACTTTGCCTGGGCGAGAGCCCTCTGAGGCATTGCGTTTATTGTTATATTGGCCTTGATGTTAATATATGTGATCGATCTTCTGGAAAGGAAATTCTCGTAAAATTCTGTTTCAATTTAAAGCTTAATATGTTTGAACAATTCTTTAGCAAGAACTATTGTTTTCTTTTTTTTGATACATTTTTAATTTTCCTCCAAGTTTAAACTTGAATTTCTTATCAATATTTCAAATCTTCCCTTTCATTATTCGAATGTTCCACCGTCCTTCATTTGAACTTCCCTCCTTTGTTTTGTCTACCGTCTCTCTACGTCGTATTGAAAGAATCATCAAATGAAACCAAATGTTATTTCTTTTCTTTATTGCTCTTCTTTACTGGTTTTAAGTTAATTTCAGTTTATTTTGATTTTAGTTCATATCGTTTTGATTTATCGCCAAAGTTGGGGCTAAAGCTGGAATTAAGTGGAAAGAAGGCGGCTACCTAGGATCAAATCGTTGCTCAAAATGACAAAATTTGCTGGATGTGGAACAAAGAATGGAAAATGGAGATGTAACTGAAGGAATGATTAAGGAGAAAAATGACTTAAAGAGGGACTTACGAGTGCAGAAAGCGAGGAAGGAGAGGCTTTGGAAACAAAAATCAAGATGTAGTTGGATTAACGTGGGAGATAGAAACACCAAGTACTTCTTTGCCTTGACCAAAGTCAGATTTAGGCGTAATTTCATTGCTCAGATCGATCTCGTTTGTGCATACGAGAAGAGAAGCTAACCATCATATGCTGACATCCTTGCAAAAAATGGTGTCCATAGGAGCTCTCTTCTTATCGTGTGATTTTGATGTATAAGAGTCGTGTTTATTGTTATTAAGTTGTTGCTTGGAGTGGTGTATAACCAATGGTGTAAACGGAACGAGACGAGCCGAGCTGAGCACCCCCTTGTTCGAACTCGAGTTCGAGCTGAGCTTTTATCAAGCATTTCTAACCCTTGTTCGAACTCGGTTCGATAAGAATATAGTGTGTTCAATACTCGGCTTGGCTCGTTAGGCTTATCGAGCCGAGTCGAGCTCGCTATTGAGTCGAGTCAAGCTCGTTATCGAGTTAGGTCGAGCTTGTTATCGAGTCGAGTCGAGCTCATTATCGAGTCCAATCGAGTTTAAAATCGAGCCAAGCTTGCAATCAAGTCGAGTTCATTAACGAGCCGAGCTTTTTAAGTTATTATCAAACTATTTTTGAATTAATACCAACTGTTATCGAGCCCTTATCAAATTGTTCGTGAATATTAGCGAGCAGAGCACCCACTGTTCGAACTTGGCTCGTTAAGTTTATCGAGCCCTCTTAATGAACACAAACGAGCCCTAATTGATTTCGAACAAGAGTAGTTCTTCGAACGCGTTGTTCGTTTGCATCCCTTAACCATGGTCCTATGCTTGTATCCGTTAGACGTTGAATAAATTTAGTCAATTATAAAAAAAAAAAAAAAAACAAAAATCATACCCAGTAAGCCAATTAGTGATGTAGGACATAAAATTTTTTTTTTTTCAATAATTAGCGACAAAGTCGTGATAAAACACAAATTATTATTAGCTGTTCCTCAAACTTTTCAACCAGGAATCAATTAGCAATTTAATATAAATCGGGGAAATTATCATTTATCATCTAGATATCCAGAATGGGATAAAGTTTAAATTTTTTTTTTTTTAAAGTTTGATAGCATGAAGTTTTATAGTTTTATCAATTAAGTAATCTTATGTAGAAATTCGATAAGCTTTGAATAGAAAATGCTAAAATGGAACATGATTTCCGATAATAAATAAGTATTTTCATTACAATTTGATATTTTTATCAAAAACTTTTGGACATGACGCATGATTTTGACAATATGTAGGTCGTTTACATTAAATTCGATGAACCTTTTGTCGTAATTCATTGAATTTTTATCTAAAACATTGATATGACTTTTAGGCTAATGATATTGTCAGGATAATAATTGTTATTATTAGAATAATGATATAACATATAGTGACTAATATACAAGATTTTACAAAATTATTCTGACATTAACAATTTTACTTAGACCATAATATTATTAAGAAATGTAAAATAGTTAAAATTCATTGAGGCTGTGTTTGGAGTATAAAATTGGAGTCTGGATTCCAATTCTGTTGTTTGGTTCACCTGCAAAAATTAGAATTACAATTCCATTGTTCAATTCCAAATAATTGGATTTAACTGAAAATTTTACTCTCAAATTTCTTGGGGTGGGGAAGGAATTGCAATTCCATATTAACTTAATTGACCTAAATCCCAAAATGATCCCGCTTGATTAATGAAAGTCTAAAATGACTCAAAATATAAAGACTTAGACTCAACCTAAAATTTGACCCGAACCTCAAAATCATCCTACTCGAATGACTTGAACTTGAAATGACCAAAATGACCTTAGCTCAAAGTCCGAAGTGATCCAACTTGATTGACCCGAAACTCGAGGTAACTCAAATCAAGAAAATAAAACTACTCGACTTGAATGTGATGTAAACAAGCTGAAATGAAGTGGAAATGACTCGACCAAATTGACCAAAAACTTAATATGACCCATACTCAAAATGATCCGACGCGATACTCGACCCAATTTGACTCGAAACTTGAATAATTAGAATTCAAAGTGAATCGTTCTGATATAATAACTTGAACGCAATATGAACTGCTCTGACCAAAATCCAACCGTAGCTGATTTAAACTCGAAATTCTCCAACTCAATTGACCGAAAACCCTTTATGATTGAAACAATTATGAAATTATAATTCCGACCTCCAATTCATTTGATGAACCAAACAATGAAATTTCAATTCCATCAGAGTTGGAACTAGAATTGCAATTTCATAGCCTAATTCTAATTCCATGTGCCAAATAGAGACCAAGGGTACATGTTTTGTGAACACTGTAAACAGTCAATTGGATATTACAAAAAATAGATTACATGTAGTTGTTATTGTCAAAGTAATGACATGACTTTCAAAAAATATAAGAGTCACAAAGTTGTCTTGAAAATAACATTCTTACCCTGGGAACAACATTTTTGTCCGGACAATAATATTACCTAATTTATAAACATAATATTAGCTAAAAATATTACCAAATGAGAATTTAGTTAACACTCTAAAAACTTAATAATCATTACCGATCTTTTTTTTTTCTTATCCAAAAAAAAAGTAATTATAATGATTCATCTACATCAAGATTGTTAGGTTTATCTTGTAGAAATGGCTGCTCTAGATCGATTTTACAGTTTTGCACCTTTGTCGAAGTATCTTTTACGTTGCTATCCAATTTTTCATGATCCAACTCTTTTGCTTTGCCCCACAGCACAATGTATAATTCGATAATAACTCTGGCAGAGCCTATTAAACTGGAAAGAAACAAAAATATAGATCAATTTAAGCATTATTTGGAAAAATAGGAGCAATTTAATTTTGTTTGGAGGATCTCTTGGAGCAACGTATTGTTGCAGAGAGTCCTATAATATGGCTAGGAGACGACAGCAACAACAAACACAGTGACTAGGAGAGATTTTGAAAAAAAAAAAAAAAAAGAAAAGCATTTTTAATAGAATCATTAAATTTTTATGTCTTTTTGCCCAATGTATGAAAAATGCTTTAAAAAGAAAAGAACTTTTTTTTGTAAGAAAAATGGAAAAATAATTTAATATTTAAATAATTTAAGCACAAGGTATGAGGTGTGCCTGTATATTATCCACCATTCAAAGCCGATGGGCATTCGCATGAAGGGGCATATTTGAGTAAATAACTATTTTTGGACCTTTGCCTATCAACTTAACATTTTAGGATAGTTAATTCCTTGACAGACACAATCCTCAAGATTTCTTTTGTACTAAAATGAGAATTACTCACTGTTTACCGTTCTTTTTAGAAAGTAACACAAACAAATGACGTTATAGAAACAAATTAGGCGTGGTTTCAATTGAGAACAAGTTTGAGGGAGTAATGTCTACAATAATTTGGGCATGTTAGGAGGAAACTGATTATAGTCTGTGTTAGAAAGTGTTAACAACAACATAGTACGCACTGGAAGAGAGGCAGATGCATACCAAAGAAAAGTGGGATGTAGACCATTAGATATGACCTTATCGAATTTAACCTTAATGAGAAGATATCCTTAGATAGAACTAAGTGGCAGCTCAAAGTAAGTGTGCCTGACATAGATGTTAGGAGGGGGTAGCATCACGATGCTAGTTCACAACACCTCTAGACTTTCGTAGTCACTATTGCTGCTGTTTTATTGTTGCTTGCATGTCTGATGCTTCTTTATTGACTTGACTTCAACTTTGATTTTGACTTGACATGATTTTATAAATATTTTTCCATTTTTACTTTTTCTTTTTTAGGTTAGAGACCTTGCCTTCCTTAAAGGTAGCATCCTGTAGGGTAAGGCTGCGTATATTTTAACCCCACAGGACCCCAACTTGGGGGGACCCTTTTAGGTATGGGGTTTGTTGTTATAGTTGTTGGTAACACTTTGTTTAACAATTGGGTAAAAGGGTAAAGAGTAAAAGTTACCTGCCAAGATAGATTTGCTCGTGGAGGAAGATGGCTGCGAGGAGAGTGACGATGACAGTGCAGAGAGGGTTGAACATTGCAGAGAAAAGGGGACCTTGAGATGCACCATGACTGTATTATAAATTTCATGTATTGACAAGTTGAGATTAAAAGTAAAACATATAACGTGAGATTATTATAGAAAATCTTTTTGCTTTCATAGGGAAAATCATTTTAACTAACCTCCCCATGATTTGAATCTCTCGGAAAATCATACGAAGTAGAAATTTGGACTCTTGTTTCTAATTTCTTTATTTTTAACTAGCCTTTCAAGGAAGTTTTATTTCTCATCCTAGCAACCAAATATTTTTTACATAATTCTTGAAAAGTTGACACAGGAATTAAATTTATAAAAAGTACAAGTTTTTGTTGAAATTCAATTCATGTGGCAACCAAACAAAACGTTACTGTTTCTCTCTCAAAGCCTTCAATGCTATATGAACTTGTCACATCTTCATATCAAGCTATCAAATATTATCTAACCTTGGAAAATTGGACACACTCGTTTAAATTAGTCGCTCATATTATGTTTTGTCGAAAATGATTTCTAATGTATTATTTTAGAGTTATTTACACCAAATTTTTCTATACTTTATTCACTGTGTCAATTTAATCTATGGTTTATTTACACTCCCCTCAGCCGTGATGATGGCACTCTTCTCCTTGATCTAGAATTTTATCGCAGACTCATTGGCAGGCTTCTGTACTTGACTATCACACGCCCTGACATTTCTTTTGCTGTGAACAAACTCAGTCAGTTTGTCTCTGCTCCTAGGCAACCTCATCTTGATGCTGCTCTTCGTGTCCTCAAGTATATAAAGAATTCCCCTGATCAAGGCCTTTATTACTGTTCCTCTGCTTCTTTACACCTTAAAGGCTTTGCTTATGCAGACTGGGGTTCTTGTCCTGATACTCGACGTTCAACTTCTGGATTTTGCATGTTTCAATCTCTTGTCCATGGTGCAATCTCTTATGGGTAATCTCAAGTTCCCGAGGAAGAACTATTTCTTGCTTTGGATGGTCGAGAGCATGAATGTGATCGAGCCAAATCTCTCTCCTCCACCGATCATCACCACCCAGTTTGGCACCCAAACAGCACTGTACTAGCACGACAACATATCGGTCATGTTGGAACATCCAGACAAAGCCTCGTTCATAGGCCCCATAACACTCCCCCGGCCATGGAGAGATTGAATTCTTCTCTAAAGAAGTCGCTGGTGTTCTTCGCTCACTTGACTGCCAAGTTTCCATTGGTTCAAATATCGCTTATCATCGTATACGCCATACCTGCAAGCACAGCCATCCTGGTACTGTATGTTCTTATCACGATCTTTTGTTGAAAATGATTTCTAATGTGTTATTTTAGAGTTATTTACACCAAATTTTCCTGTACTTTATTCATTGTGTCAATTTAGCCCTTTACAATTTATATTATGTCAATTTAATCTATGATTAAGTTAAAGTTAAGTGAATGACATAATTTTTAACAGTATAATCATATTATTTGCAAGTAACCGACTACAAATCTAAGCATTACTCAATTTAATCCCAACTTGTGGTCGAGCTATTAAAAATTGCGGCAACAATTTAATATAAATTTTACTTTGAGGACCAAATTAACATAATACCACAAGTGCAAGGACTCAATTGGCATAATAAAAAGTATACGGACTAAATTGACACATTAGATAAAGTACATGAATCTTTGTTGTAAATAAACCTTTATTTTATAAAAAAAATCGATCTCTCATTTTTCTAAATTTTTACTTTATTTTGGTCACTAGACAAGGGACCAATTTTATAAAAGATAATGCGTAAAAGACCATTTAAAAAAAGGCTGGATACCAATTTGAGTAAACTTTAAAATATCAAGAGCTGACAGAGTAATTAGCCTGTTATTTTTATTCTTGCTAATTCTTTATGCAAATCGATAATCTGTTAATTTAAGAGCTGAATACTTACAGAGAAGAGAGCACAAGTGATTTCGAGATATGAACTCAAATACCCAGCATTAGGATCCCTTTCTAGGAACAAAGCAATTGCCACTGCATGCAGTGTGGACAATAAACATGTCCATGCTAACAATGATAAGTGATCTGGATAGCACGCTGTCATTGGCACCTGCTCACATAGCAAAATTATACAACACTACAGTTGTCGTCGGTAGTAGAGTATGAAATCATCTATGGGCCTTCACTCAAAAATTTAACATTTTGGCTTAGTTGATTAGGCTTCAAGCATGATGACGCACATGAAGACGACTTGTGCATCATATCTATGATGACAACTCTTGTTCCCTCACTTTTTAAGCGTCCAGACTTGAAGCCCTAATGTATATATGTTAGCTTAAAAGAAGCATGTTATAATATGAAACTAAACAGTTAGAACATGTGTAATAGATCAAAATATATTTTTCTTTCCACCGAAAAGAAGTCTATCATGGGGAGTGAAAATGAGGATATAAGAGTCTGCCGTAGTAGTAACTACTCTATCAAATAGTACCCCTCCTTCAATGTAGTCTTTGCTTTTTGTGTTTTTGCCTTATTGTGCTGTGTTTTTCTTTGTTCTTTTTCAGCTTCTAAGTGTTCTTATTTCGTATGGGTGATACGATTTTGCTGTTGTTTTTGTTTTGTGCCTTCGGGCCGTACCCTGCATTTCTGTGCCTTTACAACTTGTAATCTAGTTTTAAAAAAAATGTTCGCTCTTGCAAAAAGAAAGAGTAAATAACCAACAAAAAATGAGAATACCTGCAAAATGAGCCACAACGACCAAGAACAGCTACTGGCAAAGAGACAAACACAACCTATGAGCCAATTATTCTCACCCATAGCCAACTGGACTAGTAGTGACTTCATTGGAGAGATCTCGGCATTGAGTAGCTTGGGCCCCCGAAGCAGCGCTATCAAGACTGCTCCATCCAGTGACACAGAAATTGTTCCGACTATCTTTGCTGTGGTACTCAAACTTCTTATATCAACTTTATCAAGCTTGATACATGACGGCTCGGTTCATTAGTGTTGGAAAAATGATACAAGAAAATAGGATATAAAAATAACAATAGCAAATGAGGCAGTAAGTAAATATTCCCATATCCCACATGGACAAAATAAGAGAAGGTTTTTGGGTTTATATATGGTTATGTGAAAGGTGCCCTTTGAATTAATTTATGGATGAGAGTATGGACACCACACGCGCACGCCGCCCGCCTGCCGTGCCGTGGTCGGGCGAGGGGGTGGGTTACATTTTTACAAACGGGTACAATTATTTTTCAAAAAAATCGGTCTTTCACTGTTTCGTAGTTAACTGTCGTACTCAAAAACATTTGCCAAGTTTTTTGCTCACATTCAAAAATGGTTGCCGAGTTTTTTGCTATGCTAACTGCCAACGTCCCACTTCACCCTAGTTTTGAGGACTTCGG
This sequence comes from Simmondsia chinensis, assembly GCA_018398585.1. Taxonomy (NCBI): domain Eukaryota; kingdom Viridiplantae; phylum Streptophyta; class Magnoliopsida; order Caryophyllales; family Simmondsiaceae; genus Simmondsia; species Simmondsia chinensis. The sequence continues at coordinate 22,441,933 of JAGTTD010000017.1, read as the reverse complement.
TTGCCATTTCATCCAGTTTTTTAGGCCACCGGTAACCGAACCGAGCTTTTATTTCAGCTATAAAATTAGGCTTTCCTCACTAGTTTTTGTTCATCCAGAAAACAAATCTTCTTCTTCTCCTTATTCAATTTCCTCTCTCAAATAATTGGGCAAAGTTCTTAAGCGTCTCCTACCCGGTCTCTATTAAGTGCACGGTAGTGGTCGAATCGTGTTAATCCTGGAGGATGGCCGCTGATAAATCTGTTTGCACTGAAGCAGTGGCAAAATCGTTTTTTAGGCCAGTGGTACTTCCCACGACACGGTGTCTTCGGTATTACATTCAATTTCTTAAATCTCTCGTGTAATTTGTTTGTCACGTTTATATATATTAACCAGGTTTAATCGCAGCTATTTTATGCTGAAAAACACGTTTGTTTTCACTACGACTACTATTTACAACAATCTAAAAGACGATTTTTTCTCGCAATACAAAACCGACTTCAAGTGCTCCGTTATCCTACTGAATTTTTTTTTACTGCATTTTAAATCACTGCATTATCTACGGTAAAATTTTTAGTAGTCGTTATCTCGCTAAAAATTCTACTGCGTATTTTTCGTGTTTTTCCTGCGCACTGACATTGCAGTATTTTCTGGTTTCTGCGTTATTTTACTTTTTTTTTCTACGTTAATTTACTACGTTAATTTACTACATTAATTCACTGCATTTTTTGCGATTTGCTGTTAGTATAATTTCTGCGTATTTCAACCGTAACCGCAGTATAATTTAAAAAAAAAAAAACGAACCTGCAAATTTCTGCGTTAACATACTGCAATTTTTGTAAGTGTTAGTAAGCGAAACTAATATTTAAACATGACAACCAAATTACCGCTTCCCGACATGTCTAAAGTTGAACCACTTGATGGGAAAAATTATAAAAGGTGGTCTCAGAAAATATTGCTTTTCCTTCAACAAGTTTGTATCGATTACGTACTCTTTGACAAAAAGGAACCCGACGGTGAAAATGAGAAAAAAGCCTATCAAAAAAAATTCACCGTAGACGATCGAACTTGTAGAGGAAATTTGCTACATTATATGAGTGACGGTCTTTTTGATATTTATGTAAAACTGGAATCATCAAAAGAAATATGGGATTCTCTACGTAAAAAATACAGAGGTGATGATTCAGGAACTAGAAAATATGCTGTTAGTAAGTGGCTAGATTTCAAATTCATGGACAATAAACTGATAATTGATCAAGTCCATGAATATGAAAATATAGTAACTACTCTATTGTCAGAAGGTCTTAAAATTTGTAAAATTACACAAGCATATGTTTTAATTGAAAAACTTCCACCTTCCTGGAAGGAATATAGAAACCAACTTATGCATAAAAGGAAAGACCTGATATTAGAAGAGTTAGTTAACCACTTAAAGATTGAAGAAGAGAATAAACTTAAAGACAGGAGGCATTTATATTCAGATCTTTCTAAGGCTAACATTGTAGAAGCAAGAACCAGTGCATCTGACAGGTTTAAAAGTAAAGGAAAGAAGCACTATTCTAGTTTCAAACCTCGTGGAAAAATTCAAAAGCCAAACAACAAATTTCTCGGAGATTGCTATCATTGTGGAAAACGTGGACATATAACTCGGGATTGCAGAATCAAAAAGAACCAGTCTAAGGACCCAAAGCATAAAGCACATCTTGTGGAAACAGAAAACATTGTAGCTGTTGTCTCAGTGGTGAACCTGGTAAACAATATGACTGAATGGATCGTGGACACTGGGGCTACCAGGCATATCTGCGCAAATCGAAGTATGTTCCAAGAATACCAGAAATTGACCGATGGGGAAGTGGTTTTCATGGGCAATTCTGCGGCAGCACCTATTCTCGGAAAAGGGAAGATCTCTTTAAAACTCACCTCTGGAAAATTTCTTACTTTAACGAATGTGCTGCATGTGTCTGAAATGCGTGGGAATCTGATCTCGAGTAGTCTCTTAATTAAAGCTGATTTCAAATTATTATTTGATTCAGATAAACTAATCCTAACTAAGAATGGTGAATTTGTGGGAAAGGATTTTTGTAATGCTGGTCTGTTTGTCCTTGATGCTGTTTCCATAAATGAGAATGCTAGTACATCTTCTGCTTATATCGTTGAATCTCTCGAATTGTGGCATGCTCGCTTAGGACATATAAATGTTGAATCAATTAAGCGACTTAAGAAAATGAATATGATTCCTAACTTCAGTAATACCAGCTATAATAAGTGTGAAATATGTGTAGAAACTAAGTATGCTAAAAAACCCTTTAAGTCTATCGAGAGACAATCAGAACTTCTTGAGCTAATCCACACTGATTTAGGAGACTATAAACGCCTAATGAGTAGAGGTGGAAAAAGATACTACATGACATTTGTAGACGATTATTCTAGATACTCAATGGTATACCTCCTAAATACTAAAGATGAAGCAAAAGCAATATTTTTGAAATACAAAGCTGAAGTAGAAAATCAATTAGGAAGGAAAATAAAAAGAGTTAGGTCCGATAGAGGAGGAGAATATGATCCAACTTCTCTAGAAAAATTTTGTGAGGAAAATGGAATAATACATGAGCGAAGCCCTCCTTATGTCCACAATCTAACGGCATCGCTGAAAGGAAAAATAGAACATTAAAGAACATGATGAATGCAACGTTAATTAGCTCTGGACTACCTGATAACATGTGGGGGGAGGCGATCTTATCTGCTTGTCATGTGCTAAATAGAGTTCCCCATAAAAGACTAGATAAAACCCCATATGAAATGTGGAAAGGTCATGCACCTAATCTGAAATACTTGAAAGTGTGGGGGTGCCTAGCCAAGGTTGGGTTACCCGACTTTAAACGAAGTAAAATTGGACCTAAGACTGTTGACTCTATTTTTATTGGATATGCTTATCATAGTGCCACTTATCGTTTTTTGATTAAGGGGTCTAATAATTCATATGCATGTGGTAGTATCATTGAATCCAGAGATGCTGAATTCTTTGAACATATATTCCCCTTGAAATCTAAAGATGTACAACCATCTAATTTGCCTTCTCATAATATGACTGTTGACCATGATTATACCCATGATATAGACACTCCTGAAATTAGAAGGAGTAAAAGAGCTAGGAAAGAAATTAACTTTGGGCCCGATTATGTCACTACTTTCCTAACAGAAAATGACTTCATAAATGAAGAAATAGTAAGTGTCTATATGTTAGAAGAAGACCCTAAAACTTACGATGAGGCTATTAGATCAGTGGACTCTACCTTTTGGAAAGAGGCTATTAATAGCGAATTAGAATCAATTCTTAGCAATCACACTTGGGAATTGGTAGACCTTCCAAGAGGATGTAAACCAATAGGTTGTAAATGGGTCTTTAGAAGGAAAATGAAGGCCGATGGGACAATAGATAAGTGTAAGGCAAGGTTAGTGGCTAAGGGTTACACCCAGAAACAGGGGTTAGATTATTTCGATACTTATTCGCCCGTCGCTAAAATAGCCACAATCAGAACCTTGATTGCCCTTGCGTCTATTCATGATTTGGTAATACATCAAATGGATGTTAAAACTGCCTTTCTAAATAGTGACCTAGATAAAGAGATTTATATGGAACAACCTGAGGGTTTTATAGTCCCTAGTAATGAAAAAAAAGTTTGTAAGCTTATAAAATCTCTATATGGTCTCAAATAGGCGCCTAAACAGTGGCATGAGAAATTTAACAGCATGCTAATAGCGAACAATTTTCGTGTAAATGATGGAGACTCTTGTGTGTATATTAAGACTAATTCGAATGGTTGTGTAATAATATGTCTATATGTTGATAATATGTTGATATTTGGCACAAACTTGAATGTCGTTAATGAAACAAAAAACTTTCTATGTTCTAAATTTGATGTGAAAGATATGGGTGAGGCAGACGTGATTCTAGGAGTTAAAATTGTAAAAACTCCTGAAGGCATAAGCCTAAATCAGTCTCACTATGTTGAGAAGATACTTAGAAAGTTTGATATGTTTAATGCTGATACTGTAAGAACACCCTTTGATCCCAGTGTACATCTAATGAAACATAGAGGTGTTGCTATGTGCCAAACTGAGTATGCTAAAATAATTGGCAGTGTTATGTTTTTAATGAACTGCACTAGACCTGACATTGCATATGCTGTAAGTAGACTCAGTAGATACACACATAATCCTAATCAAGAGCATTGGAACGCATTAAAAAGGTTGCTTAAATATTTGAAAGGAACTATGGATTGGAGACTTCATTATGGAAAGTTTCCTGCTGTTTTAGAAGAATATTGTGACGCCAATTGGGTGTCTGATAATGATGAAATTAATTCCACTAGTGGATATGTATTCACACTAGCTGGAGGTGCTATATCTTGGAAATCGTCTAAGCAATCTTGTACTGCTACGTCTACTATGGAATCTGAGTTCATTGCTCTTGAGTTGGCAGGTCATGAAGCCAAGTAGCTAAGAAGCTTATTGGTAGATGTGCCATTGTGGGGGCTTCCAGCTCCGTCAGTGTCACTGCACTGTGATAGTCAAGCTGCAATTGCTGTGGCAAAGAATAAAGTTTACAATGGCAAGAGGAGACATATTCGTCTCAGGCATAAGATCGTGAAGGATCTTCTGCAGAGTGGAGTGATATCACTGGACTATGTAAAGTCGGAAAAGAATCTTGCAGATCCGATGACAAAAGGCCTTTGTCATAAAATGATTATAGAAACATCGAGGGGGATGGGATTAAAGTCTGTACATGAATAAATTGTGATGTATCCAAAGTGGTTTTAACAGGTTCAATGTGAAAAGTCATAGTTTTATTCTAGAAATACACTGTATTTTATGTTGTCCCTCCCTATGGTGTGATAGTGCGGAAACGGGTCCATAGCCATATGTTTAGTGGTGTAAGTAAGGCTTACACTTGATGGACACTGTTTGTATGTTACCAAGGGGTGAGGTTGAGCTTTAGCTCTTAATGGACCCATATCCATATCTTTAGTGGTATGCGGTAACACACACTTGATGGGATCCACCTATATAGGTGTGGGAGTGTGGCCGCTTCCTATGAAGGTTTAAGACTTGCCTTCTAAAGCGCCTATGAATATCCCGGACGAGCGCATGGCCGATAAAATGCGCAAAATCGCAGGAGTCGCTGAGATCTGGAGCTTGGTATGTCTCCAAGTGGAAGACTACACAACCCCTTGTGAAGTTCAAGACGAAAGTCACCTTACGAGATGTTGGTTCTAAGCTTGGGTTGCACTAGGTGACGATTCAAGTCGCGAGACATCGACACTAAAAAACTAAACTCCCTTTGCCCAATCTATCTTTCTTTTTCTATTCTTGTATCCTTTTGTGGGGGATTGTTGAAAAAATGATACAAGAAAATAGGATATAAAAATAACAATAGCAAATGAGGTAGTAAGTAAACATTCCCATATCCCACATGGACAAAATAAGAGAAGGTTTTTGGGTTTATATATGGTTATGTGAAAGGTGCCGTTTGAATTAATTTATGGATAAGAGTATGGACACCACACAAGCGCGCGCGCGCGCGCCGCCCTCCCTCCGTGCCGTGCTCGGGCGAGGGGGTGGGTTACATTTTTACAAACGGGTACAAATATTTTTCGGAAAAATCAGTCTTTCACTGTTTCGTAGTTAACGGTCGTACTCAAAAACAGTTGCCAAGTTTTTTGCTCACATTCAAAAATGGTTGCCTAGTTTTTTGCTATGCTAACTGCCAACATCCCACTTCACCCCGGTTTTGAGGACTTCGGTTGCCATTTCATCCAGTTTTTTAGGCCACCGGTTAACCGAACCGAGCTTTTATTGCAGCTATAAAATCAGGCTTTCCTCACTAGTTTTTGTTCATCCAGAAAACGAATCCTCTTCTTCTCCTTATTCAATTTCCTCTCTCAAATAATTGGGCAAAGTTCTTAAGCGTCTCCTACCCGGTCTCTATTGAGTGCACGGTAGTGGTCGAATCGTGTTAATCCTGGAGGACGGCCGCCGATAAATCTGTTTGCACCGAAGCAGTGGCGAAATCGTTTTTTAGGCCAGTGGTACTTCCCATGACACGGTGTCTTCGGTATTACATTCAATTTCTTAAATCTCTCGTGTAATTTGTTTGTCACGTTTATATATATTAACCAGGTTTAATCGCTACTATTTTATGCTGAAAAACACGTTTGTTTTCACTACGACTACTATTTACAACAATTAGAACTTGATATTCAACATGCACATTTGTCAACAGAAAAGGAACGAACGTACAACATCTTTTCTAAAGAAAGAAACTAAATACTTGAAGAGAGGTTATGCACTTTGAACCCAAAATCTATCGCTTGGAGGGTTGAGAATTAAACCATTATAACTCAACGGAGCTTAAGTTGCCATGACTAGTTCTCCTCTTTGATGACATCTTCAGAGCACTTGCTTTATTCTTGCGTTTGGATCACTTCACACGTTCCGCATTGGCCATGGCATGGTCAGACATGGCTAGTTAACTAGGATACGTCATCGACTAACATAGGTTAATTAGACTAGGGTTAGGAAACATGTTCGACTTGGATTGGCTAGGATTGTATCACACTTGAATCACAAGGCTAGTGACCTTGATTGTGTTAAGGTTGGAGACTGATGGTATCCCGAAACTGCTAATTCATGACTGAATTTATGGGTGGCCAATGATGGTGACTCTTAGGATGACGGGGGTTATGAATGTAGAGGCCTATAAATAGGACCTCTTGTACTATGATTTTGACAGGGCTAAAAGAAAGAGTGAATGTAGAGCAAGTAGTGGGAGCTAGAGAGTGAGTGTAATACTATGTTGTAATACCTCTGTTATAATAGTGAAATATGTTGCTCCCCCTCCGTGGATGTAGGCTTCGGTTGAACCATGTAAATTCTGGTGTCTCAATTATTCCCCCATTCCCTTTATACCGCATTGCTATTTCGGTTTATAGTTCAGTGATTCTAGGCGGTCCTAGGAACTGAGATTAGAGAAGGTATTAATTGTTGTGGAAGTTCTTAACAGATTGGACCTGGGGTCATGTTAAGAAAGGAACCAACTCCTCCAAAAACTTAAATTGATAGATAGAGTTCAAGAATGGTTTTATACTCTAACATGCCCCCACATGTTGGGTGAAAAGTATGAATAATGCACAGACCTTCTCCTACCTTGTGTTTCAAATATATTAGTATTTAAAAAGGGGGCTATTGGGATTCGAACGCATGGCCTTTTAATCAACAATGCATTGATTCTATGTTAATGAACCCATTCTCCCAAAATTTTAAGTTATTAGATGAAGATGCATGAATGAATTTATACTCTAACATAAGTCCGGCTTCAAGCCAGTATGATGACTTCCGTAAAGCATGACGTGTCAAGTCACGTGACCCAATTCATTAAATTGGGGTTCAAATGATTTGAGAGATGGAATCCAAGGCAAAAATATAAATGGGAAACAATTGAAAGACAAATTTCAAAGGTTGCTATGTAAGTTCACATCATTAATATTTTTGATAGGAAATTTTCATATATACTTATATGAAACACTATAGAACAAAAAAAAAAAAAAGAAAAAAAAATAGATGCTTTCATCTCTTAATGCAATGTGGGTCTCTAGATTTGGATCAGGTGTTTATGATTTAGTTAACTATAACGAAAAATATTTCAGTAATTCTATTTAGTTATATTGGTTAATCGATAATCTAATAAATTTCTCTTTAATATTATATGATCTATCTCCTTAATGATTTGTAAATGTCCAAAAAAGGTATTAAGCATGAGAATATTCAACAAATTATAAACTTTAAAAAATTATCGATTAAAAAAAATTCTAAATAATTAAACATTTAATACCTTATTTTACCCAACATGTGGGTGAACGAGTAGCAAAGTAGTGTTTAGTTAATATTTAGGATACAACAATGGGACACAAGTACTCTATGATAGGAGATGAATTGGAGAAAAAATATAACTTTTGATCATGCATTATGGAATAGTCACTTACATGTTAGAAAAATATACTATTTTAGTAAATCAATTAAGCAGAATGGACAAAATACTAACCATTTCCGTCCTAAAATGCCTCAAATTTATTTGATTCGATTAACCGAACCGAAAATTCAATATGATTAACCGCATTTTTTGAGTCGGTATTCAAAAATTCGGTTCAACATTTAGACATTGCACTTGCGGTTGACGATGTGGCCAAGTAAAGTCCCTCATGGTACATTGTTTGGTTCAACACCACCCTATAAATCCCAAAATAAAACGCCAAAATAATAAATTAAATTCCAAGAAAAACAAAAAATTATAAAATAATTAAGATTTTGGGCTTATTTGATATCGTATTCTATTTGTAGTTTTAGATTTTGAACAAGCAAATTATATTTTGAAAATGATGGTTTGTGAATTTGATTTCGGGTTTTTAGCATTTTTTTCCTAATTTAGTTGAAAACAGAAAACTAAAGGTTAAAAATCAGGGGGGAAAAAAACTACTTTTAGAACCTATTTTTGTTTTGAAATCCATATTCTAGAAAGAAAACGACTAAATAAGTGTGTAAATAAGCCAAAACGTACCCAATGAAGGCGGTGACAGATTAAAACAAAGCTCCTTATTCTCATTCAACACATACTCGACTTCTTCTGCCAAACACAACCTATTATGTTTACATATCCAAGGAATTTGAAAAAGAATCGATCCGATCCAAATTAATTTTAAATACATGTGGGTAAAAAAAATATTTCAATATCAATATTGTTGGTGCAAACTCCTTGCAAAGGGGTGACCAGAAAATCTCAGGTGTCGAAGCTATGGGATCACTTTCTTTAAGACTTATTTCGGCATATTGAAATAGTCTTGGAGATACAACGATAACTAGTACAATAAAGTGAAGATTTGTAAGGGGAGGAATAAAAAGAGATATAGAGAATGATGTTTTGCAAGACTTTCACAAACAAGTCTTTCTCTTTTCAATCTTTCACAATACTTCAGAGTAATGATCTTTCATATGTATCTTCAATCAAAGAACTAGGGAAATATATATAGAATACGTGGCTTAAAAGGCCATCCCAAAACCAACAGCCAAAAACCGGATTTAACCACGTAAAGTAACGATTAAAACTGCCCTGTGTGTGGAAGCTGTGTGTTGACATGCAGGTCGACATACAACCCACTGCAACTCTGTGTGTCGAAGTGAGTGTCGACACTCACTTCAACACATACCTTACTGTAAGATCTGTGTGTCGATACACAGAACCTGTATGTCAACACACAGGCCCCAGAGGGCTGTTCTGTAAGATTTGTGTGTAGACACTATTAGCATTGTTTGACATTTTGGATCTTTTTAGATATCTTGGGTGCTTAAGATATTTTCCAAGTTTTTTCATTAAGATATTTTAGTGGCAGTTATACTCAACTGCTTTCAGTTTTGGTCTTTTGCTCATTTGTATATAAATAGTCTAGCTTAGTGTTTGTAAAGTTAATTTTCACAGTTAATGAGAGATCTCAATCTTTCTCTCTCCACTCATTGCATTGGTGACTTCTGATATGGTATCAGAGCACTCAAATCTCCCGCTGCATTTTTCTCTCTCTTAGGTCACAGTTGTCTGACCTCACTCTTTCTCTCTCTTACGGTTGCTTCTCCTGCAATTCACCTCTCTCTCCCTTTCTTCCTGCTTTACCTTCGATTTTCATGGTGGATACGAATCTCGAGAGCGCTCTCAATAAAAATGCAAGCGAAGAAAGGCCTTTAGAGAGAGGACAACAGGAATCTCGCAACATGCAGTATCTTTGACTTGAAGATCCTTATGAATCACCATACTTTTTTAGCAACAGTGATGGTCCAGGCATGATTCTGGTCACGCAAGTGTTGCTAGGTCCTCAGAACTACCACACATGGAGTACATCGATGAAAAGAGCTTTCCAATCCAAGATGTGACTCGATGTGGAACCTGCTAGGGACGATTCTCTGCATGAAAAGTGGCACTGATGTGACTCGATGATCACTTCCTGGATCACTAATTCTGTTTCTACTGAAATCGGAATGAGCATCAACAGCGCATGCAATGCGATTGAGATGTGGACAGATATTAGGGCTCGATACTCACAGAAAAACAGACCTAGGGTTTTTCAGGTTAAACGAGCCATTTCAGAGCTGAAACTGGACACTATGACGGTTACTACCTACCTAGTCAAGCTAAAGACTCTGTGGGACGAGTACATAGGTTACAAAGCTATTTCTCCTTGTTCATGTGGTGTAAAAGGATATCGTTGCGTTCAAGACATGATTGAGGCAAGACAAGAAGACTACATTATGACATTCTTAATGGGACTCAATGAAGTTTATACTGCTGTAAGGGACCAGATACTGCTGATAGAGCCCATGCCTTCCATTAATGAAGTCTTCAATAAAATCACTCAGCAAGAAACTTAGAATGAAATTAGTGCTAAACCTATTGTGGTCAATGAAAACGTTGCCATGCTTGGAAAGGCAGAGGACAACAAGCTACAACCCAAACACTACAGAAGAGAGCGCCCTATGTGTATGCATTGCGGAATGACTGGGCACACCATTGACAAATGTTACAAGCTTCATGGCTACCCTCCCGGATATAAGCCCAAGGGAAAGGGAAACATTGTGTCTAAGGCTGGTCCTTCAGCTATTACAGACTCACTCAACGAGAAGGCTATGTTCTCCTTTACTCCAGAATAGTGCCAGCAGCTGATGACCTTGCTGAGTGGTCATCTTGTTCATTACTCCATAGGCAACACCAACTGAGAGATTGTTTCAACCAATGCTAGTAGTGCTTCTGGTCTTTCCATGCCACTCTCAGGTATAAGAGCACTTACTTCTTTTCATTCTTTGGCCTCTTCATCTTCATCCTCCAATCATGACAAATTCAAAAATTGTTGGATTATTGACTGTGATGCTTCCCATCACATGTGTGGGAACATCATCCTTTTTGATAAAATGACCCACACTATGCAAGGACGTGTTACTCTCCCCAGTGGCAATTCCACTGAAGTTACTCACCAAGGCATTGTCAAGATTAACTCCAATTTTGTTGTCTCAGATGTTCTCTTCCTTCCTGAATACAATCTTTTATCTGTTGGACAGTTATGCAATTCACAAAATCTAATAGTCTCTTTCACTGCTGACTCATGTGTTATACAGGACTACAACAAATCGATTACGATTGGGGTGGCTCGGAGATGCTTTGATCTCTACCTTCTTCTACCTGACCATGGCACAACAGCAGCCTGTAATGCCTCCTTACCAGCTGGCCCTCCTGATTTTTGCCTTGTCCGTGTTGCCAACTAGTGACACCTACGTCTAAGTCATCCTTCTAAAGGAAGGGTGCAAGCCTTAAAACGTTTAATCCTGATGTAATGACAAATAATTATGATGTACCTTTTTTTGTTTACCCAATGGCAAAACAGAAGAGATTACCCTTTTTATGCAATAATAATCTGTCACCCAATCCCTTTGATCTTTTTCATTGATATTTGGGGTCCCTTTCATATTGAGTCTATCGTTGGGCATAGATATTTTTTGAGTATTGTGGATGATTGCACAAGAACAACCTGGTAGTACATGATGCAACTTAAATATGAGGAAGCAAAGTGGATCCCAGCCTTTTATAACTATGTCCTCACCCAATTCCAAACTCCCATTAAAATCATCCATAGTGATAAAGGTAAGGAATTTAACCTTTATACCTTTTACTTCACTAATGGTATTATTCACCAAACCTCTAATGTTGGCAAACCTGAACAAAATTCAGTCGAAGAAAGGAAACACCAACATGTTCTTGCTGTTGTAAGAGCCCTCCATTTCCAAGTCAACACCCCTCTTTCCCTGTGGAGTGAATATGTACTTACTGTTGTTACCTTATTAATAGACTCCCCTCTCGTTTATTTCATAAAAAAACACACTATGAGCTCCTTTTTGGCAAGGCTCCTCAATACTCTCACTTCAAACCTTTTGGTTGCTTGTGCTTTGCATCCACCCTCACTGCTAACCATGACAAATTCTCCCCCAGGGCTAGGATAGCTGTCTTTGTGGGATATCCTTTTGGGGTGAAAGGATATAAACTCTATGATATTTAAAAGAAGGAACTTTTCTTGTCTAGAGATGTCGTGTTTCATGAGAATATATTCCCTTTTCAGTCATTACCTCCACAAGAAGACCCCTTTTCTCAAATCTCTATGCCCTGTCACTCAGTTCCTGACATTGATTTCTCCAATGCATCAATTGGTGTACCTACACCCAGTGGACAATCAAATGCTCCCTCTGCCACTGACCTATCAACATCAGTACCTTCCCAGTCCACTGAGTCTTCTATCCCTGAGGCATTACCAGTTCCAGCTGCTACTCCTTCCTCTTCAGTTCCAAGAAAATCCACCATATCACGCCACCCGTCCCCCCCCCCCCCCCCCCCCCCCCCCCCCCCCCCCCCCCCCCCCCCCCACAGTATCTCAAAGAGTATCACTTTAATCTTCCTTCTTCTTTTTGTTCTTCTCCAAACTCCTCCACCGTTTTCCCTTTGGCCAATGTTGTTACATATGATTCTCTTTCTCCCACTCATAAAGCCTTCTCAGTTGCTCTCTCTACCTATGAGGAACCTGAGCACTATCATCAAGCTGTTCAAGTCCCTCATTGGTGTGAAGCCATGGCTCAAGAGATCTCAGCCTTGGAGGCCAATGGGACCTGGGACATTGTTCCCCTACCTTCCACCAAGAAATTGGTTGGATGCAAATGGGTGTATAACGTGAAGCTACGTTCTGATGGCACCTTGGAAAGGTACAAGGCTTGTTTAGTGGCCAAAGGATATACACAGCAGGAAGGAATTGACCACTTCGACACTTTCTCGCCTGTTGCCAAGCTTACTAATGTTAAGCTTCTCCTCAGTCTAGCTGCCACTAAGGATTGGTCTCTCTCTCAGTTGGATGTTCACAGTGCTTTCCTTCATGGGAACCTCTTTGAAGAGGTTTATATGTCTCTACCTCCTGGTTTTGATGTTCAGGGGGTGAATCCACCACTTGCTTGTCGTCTTCACAAGAGTTTATATGGTCTCAAGCAAGCTTCTAGGCAGTGGTTTGCCAAGTTTTCTGCCGGTTGCTTTCTCTTGTCTTTACACAATCCAAGAATGACTATAGTCTGTTCACCATATCTTGCTCTTCTCATTTTACTGCTGTCCTTATTTATGTAGATAACATTATCATTGCTAGCAGCAGCCCCACATATGTTTCACATCTCAAGGAGGATCTGCATCGTCTATTTCGCCTCAAAGATCTGGGCACACTCAAATACTTTTTGGGCCTCGAAGTTGCTAGATAGCCCTCTGGAATCTCCATATGCCAATGCCATTATGCTCTTAAAGTTCTTGAGTCTGCTAGGATGCTGGGTTCTCATCCCTCTTCCACTCCTATGGATTATAATATGTCTCTCAACTGTACAGATGGCGAGCCTTTACCTGATTCAGAGTCTTATCGCAGGCTCATTGGTAGATTACTCTATCTTACCATTAGTTATCCTGACTTGTCCTTTGCTGTTGGCAAACTGAGCCTGTTTGTTTCTACTCCTCGTCAGCCACATATGGTAGCTGCTCTGCGTGTTTTGCGTTATATCAAATCTTCCCCTGGTCAAGGTTTATTCTATTCAGCTGCTTCGTCCTTACATCTTAAGGCCTTTGCGGATGCTGATTGGGGCTCTTGCCCTGACACGAGGCGTTCAGTTACTAGTTTTTGTGTCTTTTTAGGGGACTTTCTCATCTCTTGGAAGTCCAAGAAACAGCCCACAGTCTCCAGGTCTTCTGCTGAAGCTGAGTACCGCAGTTTGGTTGTCACTGCTTGTGAAATTATCTGGCTTATGCGTTTGTTATCTGACTTTAGTGTTCCTCATCCTCAACTTGCACTGCTTTTCTGCGCTAATCAGGCTGCTGTTTATCTCACTTAAAATCTAGTGGTCCATGAACGTACTAAACACATTGAGCTGGATTGTCATTTCATTCGTGAGAAAGTTCCCCTAGGTATCATCAAGACTCTCCATGTGGCTTCCACACACCAGCTTGCCGATATTCTGACCAAAGCTCTACCTCTTGCTTCTTTCACGTCTCTCCTTGGCAAGTTGGGTCTTCTCAACATCTTCGCCCCAACTTGAGGGGGCGTATTAGCATTGTTTGACATTTTGGATCTTTTTAGATATTTTGGGTACTTAAGATATTTTCTAAGTTTTTTCATTAAGATATTTTAGTGGCAGTTATGCTCAACTGCTTTCAGTTTTGGCCTTTTGCTTGTTTGTATATAAATAGTCTAGCTTAGTGTTTGTAAAGTTAATTTTCATAGTTAATGAGAGATCTCAATCTCTCTCTCCTCTCATTGCATTGGTGACTTCTGATACACACGGGCCCTTTGTTATTGTGTTGGCCTCAGTGTTCCTATTGCGATCTATCTTTTGGAAAGTAAATTATCATAGCATTCTGTTTCAATTTAAACTTTACTATGATTGAACAATTCTTTAGCAAGAACTGTTGTCTGGCCCTTTGGAAGCAAACTCTTTACATGGTAGCACCTTGCAAGGGTAAAATTACGTGCAGCTGTTGCTGTCACTGTCATTGTTGTTGTTGTTTTTTTTTTTTTTTTGGGGGGGGGGGGGGGGGGGGGGTTGGTTGTTGTAGGCCATATGATTAAATGCAAGTGATTAATCATACCGATGAAGATGATAAGTGATGCAGAAGATAAATTGCTGTTCAAACTCTTCAAAAAGGAAACAATAAGTAATTTAATTTAAATTGTCATTTTTCTAGTAGGAATTTAATAAATTAGTGTTATTTTTCTATTAGGATTTTAGTTTTAAAAGTTTTAGTTTCAAGTTTATTTTTTATTAACATTTTAATTTTTAGCGTTTAAATTGTTTAAGATTAGTGGAAAAAATAAAGAACAGAATATGTTCATTTGTTTTTTCTTTTTTATATTTCTTTAGAATATTAAATTGTTAAAAAAAAAAAAAAAGCGAGGGAAATGGGAATATAGCTTGCATCAAGAAATTTGTAATTGTAATTTTGTCAAGAAAAAAAGGTAAATTAATATTTATTTTACAAAGATAATAAATACATTTAAATAAAGAAAAGCAAATTACCCCCATTAACGGAGTTAGGGGTGTAATTGAGTCACGTATCTCAGTACTTAATGCGAACTCGAACTCAAACTCGAGTCGAGTATTAAATTGTGCTCGAACTCGTACTCGATTACCTATTTGAGTACTCAACTCGACTCGATTGCTTGTTTATTATTTATATATGTTAAAGTTCGATATATTCGCTTCATTGTAATATTATTCCGTATAATCGATCATTACGTATACTAAACTTGATTATGCAATTATTGCTTACACTAGTTTTTAACCAAAAAAACTATAAATCACCGATATTTAAAATTTTCAATACCGAATTCCTCTTTAATTAATACAAAAAACTATAATTCACCGATATTTTAATACACGGTTTCTCTTTAATTAACACAAACTATATTTGAGTACATGCAATTATCAAGTGCAACTCAAGTATACCAAACGAAACCAAATATCGAGTCGAGTATCGATTCGAGTTGAGTAAATAATCGAGTATTGAGTCAAGTATTTATTTGCTAGACACGTACGTGTTTACTAATTAAGTATGTTTTCATACTCGAACTCAAACTAATTTGAGTTCAAGTTGAGTTTTATCCGAGTTACTCACGAGCTACTAGCAAGCGACTCGGATTATTTACACCCCTAAACAAAGGGGAAGGATCCCAAGCAGTGCCTTTCATACATTGCCCATGTGACAATTTTTTTAATAAGTTTTATATATTTAATATATATATATATATATAAATAATAAATTTTAAAAATATTCATAAAAAATATTTATAAATATTGATATTAATAATTTTAATAAGTAATATATGTATTATTTATTAAAATTATTAATATCAATATTTATAAATATTTTTTATGAATATTTTTAAAATTTATTATTTTTATATACATTAAATATATAAAATTTATTTTAAATAAATTTGCCGCATGGGTAATGTATGAAGCAGGGCCTATTACATAGTGCTTGGGATCCCTACCCCTAAAGAATTTTTTAGCAAATTATCACAATTTTAAAAATTTTTGAACAAAATATTATATTTTTATTAATATTTAGCAAACTATCACATTTTACTGTAGCACATTGGGTGCACGACGTACGGGAAGGTGTGCACCCACTGTTGCACGACGTCCCGTGCTTCGTGCAAGATCGGCATTGTTGCAAGCCGTCCCGTACGTCGTGCAACAGTGCCCATAATTTTTTTTTTTTTTTAGTTGTACATCTTTAAAATTTTTAAAAAAATTAAAAAAATTTCTTTTTAATTTAAATTATTTTTATTTTTAATTTTATAATTTGAATCACTAAATATATATACATTTTAAATTAAAAGGTATATGTATATTATTATTTGAACTATTAATAAGGAAGATATAAATGAGGGACACATTTAAATGAAGAGATAATGATATATATTTTATTATTTAAACTATCTCATACAAGAATTATGGTATTATAATACTATTAATAAGGAGGATATAAATGAGGAAGATATTTAAATGAAGAGATGTTAATGTTTGTAATAAAAAATCAGGAGTTTACGCATTTGTACATTATTATTTAAACTATTTTATTAGATATATGTAACTCAAAAACTAAAAAATTATTTCATATAGTTTATAAAATATATTTTAAAAATTCATATATAATTTGAACTATATGAAATAATTTTTTAGTTTTTGATCATATATCTAATAAAATAGTTCAAATAATAATATACAAATGTGTAAACTCGTAATTTTTTGTTGGAAACATCAACATCTCTTCATTTAAATGTGTCCCTCATTTATATCCTCCTTATTAATAGCATTATAATACCATGTATGAGATAGTTTAAATAATAATATACATATCATCATCTCTTTATTTAAATATTTTTCTCATTTATATCTTCCTTATTAATAGTTCAAATAATAATATACATATGACTTTTAATTTAAAATGTATATGTATTTAGTGATTCAAATTATACAATTAAAAATAAAAATAATTTAAGTTAAAAAGAAATTTTATTAATTTTTTATAAAATTTTAAAGATGTAAAATTTAAAAAAAAAAAAAAAGATTATGGGCACTGTTGCACGACATACGGAACGGCGTGCAACAGTGCCGATGTTGCACGACGCACGGGACGTCTTGAAACAATGGGTGCACGCCTTCCCGTACGTCGTGCACCCAGTGTACTACAGTAAAATGTGATAGTTTGCTAAATATTTTCAAAGATATGATATTATGCTAAAATTTTTTTTTAAATTGTGATAATTTGCTAAAATACTCCCCCCTAAATAGAGTACCCTAATAATTACTCATATTAACTCAAAGCAGGGCCTATTACACACTGCTTGGGACGGAAATTTAAGGGTGAAAAAAAGTAAAATTTTGTAGGTAAAGAATTGTACTTAAAATTATAAAAATATACTTAAAATTATAAAGTATGTATTCAAAAATCACCAACCTGTATGTCGACATATAGCTTTTGCGTGTCGACATATAAGTAAAAATTCTGTACAGTATAAATACCAGGCTTGGGATCCCCCCCCCCCCCCCCCCCCCCCAAAACAGAGTACCCTAATAATTACTCATATTAACTCGTCTTTCAATAGGTCATGTCACACTGACACTCAAGAAAATAACCTTTTTAGCATATTATCGCAATTTAAAAAAAAAATTAGCAAAATATCATATCTTTGAAAATATTTAGCAAATTATCACATTTTAGAAACTATATAAAATGTGATATTTTGCTAAAATGTGATATCTTTTAAAAAGCTTACGCCTTTTCGTACATGGTGCACCCAGTATACTATAGTAAAATGAAATAGTTTGCTAAATATTTTCAAAGATATGATATTTTGCTAAATTTTTTTTTAAATTGTGATAATATGCTAAATTAGTCCAAGAAAATTACCTATTTTTATTAAAGAAAGAGAAAAAAAAAAGGCTATTGATATTGTCAAATATAATTGTTGCTACTAGAGTAATAATATGACATATAATGAATAATAGCCATAAGATTTTACAAAATTGTCCTGACATCAACAATTTTACCCGAACAATAATATTATCCAAACAATAATAATCCACAAAGGCTACATGTTTTGTAGACACTTGTAAACATTCAATTGGATCTTATAAGTTATAAACATAATATTAGCTAAAAACATTACAAAATGAGATCTTAGTTAACAATTTAAAAAATGAATTATCGTAACCGATCCTTCTTTTTCTTCCTTATCGAAGAAGACTAATAATTATAATGATTCTTCTGCATCAAGATCTTTAGATTTATCTTGTAGAAGAGGTTGCTCTACGTCGATTTTAAAGTTTTCCACCTTTGCTGAAGCACTTTTTAGATCACGATCCAATTTCTTACGATTCATCTCTTTTGCTTTGCCCCATAACACAATGTATAATCCAATAATAACTGCAATACCACCAATCACACTGCAGAGAAACAAAAATCATATCGTTAAGTTAAATATTATTTGGCAAAAAAGGGAGCAAAATTCATTCTCTTCGAGAAGATTGTTAGGGTGAAATTTTTTATTTTTTTTAATGTCTATTTAATCAATGTATAAAAATATTTTCAATAAAAAAATAAATATTTTCAATAAAAAAAGATATTTTTTTATTTGTAATAAAAACAGAAAGATAATATTTCTTCTATTTTAATACAAAGTTGCAGCTTTATTATATTGGAACCTTTGCATGATCTAAATAAGGAAACTTGACCTTAATTAACGTAACAAAAAAGAATAAATGAAATATTATTATTTACACGTGGATTTGAACCTCTAACCTTTGTTAAAGGAAGACAATGCATTTTCATTTGAACTAAGCGTTCTTGCCATGAATTTTATCAAAAATTTAAATATAAGTCGTGTTAACTTATTGTGACTTTATCAAAGCAAAGTCTCTATTGTGGACAACATTTTCTCTCGAATAAGGTCATAGTTTTACAACATATAGCAGAAAAGAAAAGTGATGCTAAATGAATGTCTGTATTGATGTCGTGTTCACGGGAAACAATCTTGTAGAATTCATATTTTTTTTAAAAGATAGAAAAATATAACATTTTGTTTGACAATTGGGTAGAATCGTAAAGTGCAGAATATACCTGCCAAGATAGATTTGCTCATGGAGGATGATGGCTGCAAGGAGAGTGACGATGACGGTGCAGAGAGGGTTGAACATTGCAGAGAAGAGTGGACCTTTGCGTGATATGCACCATGATTGCACCACGAATTGTATTCCTGACCCCACTATCCCCTATTTGAACAGTCACCAGGTGTTAGTGCTCAACAACTACACCCTTGCTCGAGCACAGCACACTTGTGCTTCTCGTCCATATCTCATTCTTGACTTAATTCAATGGGTTATCTTAGGCCTCGTTATTTAAGGTGAAGTTCCTTTAGCTAAATTTTCTGTGTGAGATAGATTTACCAATAACAAGTGATGTTTAAAAATAATTTCAGTTGTGTTATTTTTTCAGTATTTCCTACCATTTTCATCATCAAAATGAATCTTATATTAAAGATTTATTCTTTCCAATCCTTTATCCAAATGGATGATCTCCCAATTTAAAAGCTGATAAGTAGTACTTACAGAGAAGAGACAACAAGTGATTTCGAGAAATGAACTCAAATACCAAGCATTAGGATTCCTTTCTAGGAACAAAGCAATTGTCATAGCTTGCAATGTGGACAAGAAGCATGTCCATGCAGACAATGATAAGTGATCGGGATAGCATGCTGTTAATGGCACCTGTTAACATTATAATATTATACAATACAACGGTTATTGTCAATAGTACAGTATAAAATCTTTTGAGTCTTCACCTAATAGCTTAAATTTTTGACATAGTCATTATTTTTACGGTCATTCTTCTTACCACTCTTCTCACCCCATCAAGTCCTTGTACTAAAAGAGTCCAGCATTATATGCGTCATGATGCGATCCAATACAAAGTTACAAAATAAAATCTAATTTTAAAACTAGATATTAAAATATATCTTTCCTTCAATTAAAAGGAGTCTTAACCATTTAATGTTTATCAATAGTTATATGAAGTTCATGTTAAAGCAGGGTCTCAGAGGGTGAGATATACGTAGCCTTACTCCAACAGGGTTCTACTATAAAGGAAGGCTGTTTACGAGAACACCCAACCTGAAAAAGCAAATAATCTTCACTTCCTTGCAGAAAAAAAAGAGTAAATAAGTAGTAAAAATGAGATTACCTGCAAAATGAGCCATAATGACCAGGAACAACTGTTTGCAAAGAGACAAACACAACCCAAGAGCCAGTTATTCTCACCCTGGGCCAACTGAACTAATAGTGACTTCGTCGGAGGGATTTCGACATTGAGTAGCTTGGGCCCTCGAAGTAGCGCAATTGAGACTGCTCCGGTGACACAAACAACTGTTCCAAATATCTTTGCTATCGTACTCAAACTTCTTATATCGATTTTCTCCAACCTGATGCATGACAACTTGGTTCATTAGAACATGATATTCAACATGCGCATAAGTCAAAGGAAAAGGAAAGTACATACAACATCTTTTCTAAAGAGAGAAACTAGAGCCTTGAACCCAAATCTATTGCTTGGATGGTTGAGAAGTAAACCACTAATTAATTTAACGAAGCTTAAGCTTTTGGCTGAAGGCTTTGGACTAATTCTCCGTTTTGATGACATCTTCAGAGCACTTGCTTCTTGCCTGTGTTTGGATCATATCACAGGTTGCGCACTCGCCATGACATGGTCAAACATGCCATGAGTTAACCCTAGGCCAAGTCATCGACTAAGCTAGGTTAGACTAGGGTCAGGAAGCTACATGTGTTCAACTTGGGTCCGGAATATTGTATCATATTTTACTCATGACATTGGTTAGACTCTTGTTGGGACTTTCATTGGACCTATGCCATGTCCAGAAATCAACTCTCGTAAAAGCTCGGAAATTTAGAAATTGTTTTATATTCTAACATGTCCCTGATGAAAATGTCCATTGAGCTTCAAACGTGAATAATACACATACTCTCCTATACTTTGTGCTTGAAATATACTAATATTTAGAGTGGGGAATGTTGGGATCATTCGAACTTGTGATCTTTGAATCAACAAAACTCTGATATCATGTAAGGGACCCATTCTCCCAAAAATTTAAACAGTTGAGTGAAGGTTCATGAATTGTTTTATATTCTAGCATAAGTCAGGCCTGTTATACCCGATCTGACTTCCGTAAAGCATGACATATCAAGTAACCATCACATTTTAAAAGACAAAGTTCAAAGGTTGCTAAGTAAGTCGACATCATGAATATTTTTGATAGGTAATTTTCATACTTATGTACAACACTATAAAAAGATGCTTTCATCTCTAAGTGCAATGTGGGTATGTAGTTTTTGTCAAAATAATTTGTAGTTTCAATTAAAAAAAAAAAATCAATTTTTGGTACAAGAAGGAAAAAAAAATCTTTGGCTTTGTTTTTTCTATTAGATTATTATTATTTTTTTCATTTTATAAAGAAATCTTTTAATACCGAACATTTTTAGACGTACCCTATTATAACAGCGATCAAGAATGTAACAGCTGGGACAAGATTAGACATTGCACTTGCAGTTGACGATGTTGCCAAGTAGAGTCCCTCGTAGTACATGGTTTGGTTCACCACCACCCTATAAATCCAAAAAAAGACTTGAAAATTAAATTAATTAAATTCCAAGCAAAACAAAAGGTTATAAAATAATTAAAGTTTTGGGCCTTTTGGACATCGTGTTTGATTCATAGGTCGCGTTTGGTATACAAGACGTAAACGCAGAACGTAGAAATTTATGAGAAGTATAAATTTGAGCTCTTGTTTGGCTAACAGAGATTGGCAGAATGCGTGAAATAGGGATTGCTTAGCATTTTTCAATTACTTCAAACGTAGGAAGTAACTTATATAGCCCCCTGGATAAGTTCTAATTCTTTCATTTTTAACTAGCTTCTCCAAGGTTGTTTCATTTCTCATCTCAGCAACCAAACATCTTTTGCTCACTTTCTGGGAAGTTAATACAGGAAATGAATTCATGGGAATACAACTTCCCGTAGGAATTCAATTCCTCTGGCAACCAAACGAGGCCTGAGTTTTAGATTTTTAAGACGTATCATTGACACCGTAAAATTCAAAGTGATAACTTGGTTCCAAGTTTTAGTGGACTGCACTAACATCTCCATCCACCACTGCATGAAAGAGCATCCCCGCAAACTGATTTCCAATATGTCGTCCATACCTAGACCTAGACTGTCCATTCCTCATCCTCTGATCCCATTCTAGGGAACACATTTGATGCAGACCACGGGCAAAGCTAAGCGTCCTCATTCCGGCTTTGCCCATGATACGTTTCTAGCTTAAGGTATTTAATTTAGTTATTTCAAAGTTTTTTAACTCTTGTAGCTATTGGAGGTCTCCTCCTATATACTGTGAAGAATCATATTCTCATAATTATCAAAAAATTGTTTCTAAAAACTAAATGCTTTATTTTGAAAACTATTTTTATGGTTTTATTTTCATATTTTCATTATTTTTTTCCTAATTTAATTAAAAACTGAAAAAAGATGATTAAAAATTAGAAAAAAACCTTTTTTAAACCTAATATTTATTTTCTAAAACTTCAAATTAGAGCACAAAAATGATAGCAAACAAGCGCTTAATTAAATAAACCAATCCAATGCTATTAACGTACCCAATGATGGCGGTGACAAAGATCAAAATAAAGCTCCTTACGCTCATCGAACATGTACTCGACTTCTTCCTGCCAAACACAATCTATTACTTTCACGGATCAAAGAAATTCGGAATAAAAGAATCGATCTAATCCAAATTGTAACGTACTTCATATTCCCAAATTAATTAATTATATCAAAGCAATTCAAAGAGCACAATCGATCCTATTAGAGTATAAAATCATTCATGTGCTTAATGTGACTCCTCTTCTTAAGCTTTTGAATAATTAATTTATTCACATGATATCATGTTAGAATATTATTTATCTCAAAATTAATATTGATTTGTTATAATTTACCTCGCTAACTAACAACAAAAAATGATTTAGATGTTATTAGAATGATTTTGTTGAGATTTGGATGGGATATGATTTGATTATATTGAGGTATCTAAATAAGTTTGATTTAATTTGATATTTTCAATCAAATTAGATTTAGGTAACGCATTATAAAAGGGTTGAGGGTTGATAGTTAGATGTACGGAGTTGAAAAAAGATATCAGTGTTTAAAGGTTTTGTAAGGGGCGCCTAGGAGGGCATTCCAGTAGGGAGAGAGAGATGATTTGAGAGGTCATTTGCTTGAGAGGTGATGAAAGTTTGTATCTTCCTCTATCTAAAAATACGTTGAAGAGGACTGGTAGTTTACCATGCAGCAACTACATTGTGAGAGGCTTGATGAATCGCCATGCAGTAGTCACATGGGTGATAATGGTTGTGTATGGGGTTTGGGGTTTCAATTAGAGAATGTAATCCTTGATTTCATAGTGAATAAGGCACCAGTTTAGGTCCCATGGTTTTTCCCTATAATTCAAATAGGGTTTCCACATAAATTATGGTGTGTTATTTGGATGTTGTTTAGTTGATTTTACGCTTCCATTTGTGCTTGATTGTGAATTTTTCTATATACCAAAGTCTTATTAAATAGATGTTGCAAGTTCAAATTCCAATAACCATCATTTTTAATAAGAATATAATTTCACCTTCAAGTACGCGGTGGTATTCATGTAAGAGTATAAGGGCTTGTTTGACTAAACTTGTAACATTTTTTTTCAGGATTTGAAGGTGTATGACATTGCAATGAAAACACTTTTAAATAGAAAAGAAGTTACTTCTGAGCACAATCATAAAAACTAATACTTCTTCATTAAAGTAGATGTATAAGCAAAAACTAAAAAAATCATATAAAAATACCACAAGTGAAAGTACTTTTTATAAAAGTGTTTTTTTAAAACGTACTTTTGAAAAAAATAGTTTTTTAGATCTTAGCCAAACCAAGTTTGAAAACTATTCAGGGACCTTTTACCCATCAGCATAATCCTTCTTTTTGATAATTTGAAAATTGTGAGTCAAGTATACTCCACCCACAGAGTACACAACCTGATCGAAAAATAACAAAACGTACATGAAAAGTAGAGAAAACAATAGCACACTAAAACCAAAGTCAAAATATGAGAACCCATCAGCATAACCAAGAACAACAACAACCACTGTCCCAATTCCACAAGGGCTCCTGCCGAAGTAGGGTTTGAGGGGGTAAGATGTACCCAACCACCTCTTCAGGGTATTACCTGAAGAGAGGCTGTATCCGAGTGCCTCCAACTTTGAAAAGCAAGAAACAAAAAGCAAACGAAACAATAAAACAACAGTAGAGCATCGAGCATCACATCGCAAAGCAAAATATACCTGAAGAGCAAAGCAAAGGGAGAGAGGACCAAAGTAGCAATGGCTTGCCTATAAACCATGAAGACAGTAGGGCTCATGCCCTTAACAAGGGCAGCCCTATTCATAAGTGCTTGAATTGCATACACAAACTGCAAACCCACCATTGCTATTGCTGGTAATGCTTCTTCCCATGATCTCCCCATTTTTATCCCCTTTTAAAAAAATTATAATAATAATAATATATTTATTTATTATTTATTTCTCTATACCAAGGTTTGTGTGAGGCAATATATGTGGAACTAGTCTTCGCTGTTTTATACTAATGCAGCATGCCAAAACGGGACAAAAAAAATTAATATTATGACGTAATTTGATATATTAATTTTTTAGTCCACAAATATTTTGAAATAACTTTTTGGTCCGAAAGTTATATGTATTTTATAAAATAGTCCAAATAAATGAACTGCAATGTTGTTATGCTTCTAATACATAAAAGTTGGATGAGAAACCCATTTTACGCCCTTACACACTACCATTTCACTATTTGATTAAATCAAAAAAATAAATATATTAAACTTTAAGGTACTCATATGTAATTTATTACCAAAAAAACCTACATGTACCTAATTCATGTATGTAAATTGGACATTTAATGATGTGACCAAATATGGCTGGCTATATAAAAAGTAACATATTTCTATAAGTTAGTAAATTTATGCCATGTAAAATAAAGTAGATAATTAAATGCATAATTGCGTATCTAAATGCGAGAGGGTCGATCCTAAGTTTTTATGGGTCGAAAGCAAAGCGTCCAGGTCAAGTGCCCACGTGACCTCAAATAATTTATTTTATGTTATAATATTAGTCAATATTGTGAATAAATATAATTGAATGAGTAGAGGAGTACATGGAGTTCACAATATATAGGCAAACACCAAGAGTCAAAAGACTAAGAATACCCCTAGGGTTACATAAGTCAAAGGGCAAAAGGGTAAACTGTAAAACCCTAGGAATATTCTAGAATATAGTCTAATAGGCCCCCTCAATCTGAGCAGGGTGATAGCACGCGAAGATTGGCCTTGTGTTGGAAGAAACGATCCGCCGCAAGACCTTTGGTGAGAATATCAGCTACCTGCTTTGTGGTTGGAGTGTAGTGAACTTGAAGATCACCCTTGAGGACTTTCTCCCGAACATAGTGGAAGTCGACATCCACGTGCTTGCTACGGTCATTGGACACCTGGTTAGCAGCAAGGTAGGAGGCGGAGACATTGTCACAGTAGACGATGATGGGTCCTGGGTGGCGGATAGCCAGGTCGCGCATGATGTACCGAAGCCAGTCACTTTCAGCAGCAGCCTGAGCCACAGCCCGATACTCAGATTCAGTCGTACTTTTGGAAACGGTTATCTGCTTTTTGGCTCGCCAGGAAATGAGGTTTGGTCCAAGGTAGACGGCATAACCAGTGGTAGAGCGACGAGTGTCAGGGCAACCACCCCAGTCAGCATCAGCGAAAGCTGTGATAGTGAGAGTGCGAGCAGGTTGTAGGAGAAGACCATGATCAGGAGTGGATTTGAGATACCGGAGAATATGCTTCATAGCCTGCCAGTGGGGATCACGGGGAGCATGCATGAACTGGGAGACCAGGTTGACAGCATAGCATTTGTCAGGACGGGTCATAGTGAGGTACTGCAGGGCACCCACTGCGCTCCTATACTCAGTAGGGTCCTCAAGTAGGGCCCCGTCACTCAAAGAGAGATGTGCTCGGGTGGGTAGGGGGGTTTTGACCAGTTTGGCATCGCAGAGACCAAGTTTGGTGAGAAGGTCCACAGTGTATTTGTGTTGGGAGAGAAAGAGACCACTAGAATTGCGAGTGGCCTGAATACCAAGAAAGAAGTGTAGCGGGCCAAGATCTTTCATCGAAAACTGGGTCGAGAGGGACTGGATGAGAGACGTGAGGTGCGAGGGGTCAGACCCAGTGAGGATAATGTCATCAACATAGAGGAGGAGACAGGTCAGATGAGAACGTGTTTTATGGATGAATAGTGAAGGATCAGCCCGACAACAGGTGAAGCCAAGGTGAAGGAGGAACGTACTGAACCGTTGGAACTATGCCCGAGGAGCCTGCTTCAACCCATACAATGCTTTCCGAAGGCGACACACGTGATTAGGAAACTTTGGATGTATGAAGCCTTGTGGTTATTTCATATAAACTTCTTCCTTAAGGTGACCATGTAGGAATGCATTTTTAACGTCCAACTGCTGTATAGACCAGTTGTATGTTACAGCAAGTGTAAGTATAAAGCGTATGGTGGTTGGTTTAACAACAGGGCTAAAAGTCTCCTTATAACCAAGGCCGTCACGTTGATGAAAGCCTTGAGCAACAAGGCGGGCTTTGAACCGTTCAACCGAGCCATCTGCTTTATATTTCACTTTATATTTCCAAGTGCTGCCTACAAGGTTTTTCGAGTGGTCATGTGGGACAAGATCCCAAGTGTTGTTAAGAAGTAAGGCATTAAATTCATCCGCCATGGCTTGCTGCCATTGGGGATTTTTAGCGGCTTGCGAGTAACATGTGGGCTCTTGAATTACTGTAATAGATGATAGTGAAAGTGGGTACCGATTTTTACGGATCCCATCCTTAAGCCTAGCACGCATGGGATGCACATTATGAGTAGGGGAAGGCGGTGGGTTAGGCACGGGACTAGGGTCGGACTCGAAATTTGGAATAGATGACGAAGGTGTATCATCACTGGTCACAAGGACCGAAGACCCGAGAGGGGAGGGGGGTTGGCGTCCGATGGCGCAGGCGGGGACTGCGCAGGCAGTCGGGCCGGTGTACCGACACTAGCGGGGACGGGAGGCACCGCAGGCACCAGCGGGGTTAGCCCACGGTCAGGAGGTGCTGTGGCGGGTTTGGCCGGAGCCGGAGTCGCGGATGCAACACCCGGGAAAGGGGAAGTGCAAATTACCAACGGTACATTATGGTAAGCATCAGTTTTGGGCACATCAGGGCTAACTAGTTTAGTATAAGGGAATCTGGATTCATCAAAGACTACATGCCTACTAACATATATTCGTTTGTTTAAGACATCAAAACATCGGTAACCTTTATATCGAGCCGCATACCCGAGAAAAATGCATGGAGTGGAACGAGGGGCTAATTTATGAGGAGCACGGGATGTGATGTTGGGGTAACAAACACACCCAAAGACTCTAAAACGATTATAATCCAGGTTGGTATGAAAGAGTTTTTGAAAGGGAGAGAAGTTAGAAAGATTTGGTGTAGGGAGACGATTTATGGTAAAACATGCCGTGCAAAAAGCGTCGTCCCAAAATTCATAGGGAAGTTTTGAGTGAATTAAGAGAGTCCGTGCCATTTCAGATAGATGTCGATGTTTGCGTTCCGCCACCCCATTTTGTTCGGGGGTATCAGCACATGATAGGCGAAAGTGAATTCCAGCATCCCGGCATAGCGCATTCATGTACCGATGATCGAATTCACCCCCACCATCACTTTGGAAAACTTTAATTTTCAAATTAAATTGGTTTTCAACTAAATTTTTGAAACCGGTGAATATGTCATAAACTTCAAATTTGCGTCGCATCGGATAGAACCATGTAAAGCGGGAAAAATCATCAACAAATAGAACATAGTATTTAAATGCAGAATTAGAGGAGACGGGCGATTGCCAAACATCAGAATGTATAAGCTGCAAAGGCATGGTAGTGTTATGTAGCACACGTTCAAAAGGCAGTTTTCTAGATTTACCCAGACAACATGAAGAACATTTATCTAGAAACGTAACAGAAGGACAAAAATGTTGTTTACACAAAGTATTGAGAACAGTGTTGCCTAGATGCCCTAGTCGCTGATGCCATAATGCGCCATGAGTGACCCGTGCAAGGAGCCCAATGTCATGTGGTGAGAAGTTATAAAGTGGTCCATTACTGGGTACTTGTAGAAGTGGTGTCCCCGTAGCTCGG
Source organism: Simmondsia chinensis (assembly GCA_018398585.1). Taxonomy (NCBI): domain Eukaryota; kingdom Viridiplantae; phylum Streptophyta; class Magnoliopsida; order Caryophyllales; family Simmondsiaceae; genus Simmondsia; species Simmondsia chinensis. The sequence goes on along the minus strand of JAGTTD010000017.1, from coordinate 22,413,378 downwards.
TCCTTAACACAAAAAGAGTTTGAGTCAAATTCAACTCGACATTTATTTTTACGACATAATTGTTTAATCGACAGAAGGTTGTGAGTTAGATTAGGGACAAGCATAACATTGTTTAAATGAAGGGTGTTTTAGGTATTGTAGTAGAGCCCACATGTGTTACAGGCAATAAGGCCCTATTCCCAACAAGAACACCTTTATGACCAGAATAAGGAAGGAGGTTATAGAGGATACCTGGGTTCGGCGTCATATGGTTGGAAGCACCCGAGTCAGGATACCAGTTGTAGTCATGTGGTTCTCCCATTGTCATGGCAGCGAAGGATTGGCTAGGGTCCGGGAATGAGGAGTTGTCAAAGCGATGAGAACAGGTAATATCAGTATGACTAGTTTGTGAACAGATCTGACAAAATTGGGGAGCGGGGCCGAGCACACCAGCATTAGAGTGGAAGGGGGGACCGACCGGAGGTCGAACAGAGTAAGGAACACTAGAGGATGGCACCCCAAGGTGGGACCCGTACGGTGGGCCGGTATGGGGTGGCTTGCCACCGCGGCCCCCACGACCCCCTTTCCCCTTCCGACCATGACCACGGCCGCAGCCACCGTTCGTGTGGTGCGGTTGGGGGGGTTGCCCGGAAGCAACCATGGCATGGGCAGGGTCCGGGTTGGTATGGCCATTGTTACGGTTGAGGGCACCTTCCTCATTAAGTAAAGCGGATTTTAACGCATCATAAGAATACAATTTTGAAGTTTGTCGGGTAAAAGTTGCAAAAGCTGCGTATTCAGGGGGTAACCCATGAATAGCAAAGTGTTGAAATTCTCTAGCAGACACAGGCGAGTCAATGGCAGCTAAATCATCTGCAATTGATTTAAGTTCAGAAAGGTAGGCATCCATGGTTTTGCCATCTTTACGTAGGGTTATGAGTTGAGTCCGGAGGTCATACTCCTTAGCCATGGAGTGATCCCTAAAACGCTTAGCCAAGGCATCCCACATGTCTTTGGAAGTTGGATAGCGGACAATATCATTAATAAGGGAGCGGGAGAGAGTGGCAGCTATACAAGATCGGAGACTCTAATCTGTGCGTAGCCATGTAATGTAATCCGGATTAGAATAAGTCGATCTGGTGGGGAGAGTTATTTGAGCAGGGGGACAGGGGTAAGATCCATCAATGAACCCTAATAATTGGTGTGCAAGTAGTAACATGTTAAATTGTTCTTTCCATGGGGGATAATCAGAAGTTGATTCGAGTTTAATTGTTACAATGCTAGTAGTATTGGATAAAGGAAGAACAATTGGGGAAGCGGGATGGTTATAGATATTAGGGTTGAAGTAATTTGTATTTAGGTAATTGGGGTTTGGGGAAGAGAGAGGCGCGGCTGATGGCGCCACATTGGCATCCCCACCGACATGGGGGAGGGTCGGGAAGATTGCCGGAGCAGGTGCGCCACCGTCGGTCGGCCAGAATCCACCGGACAGTGTGGGTCCTGCGAAGTCAGCACCGAGCGAGGGTGCAGGGAAAGCGGAAAATTGGTTCGACAGTGACGGGATGCCCAGATTAAGGGTCGGGTTCGACAATGACCTCCCAAGTGGTGGTAGAGTACCGGAGATGGCGACACCGGCATCCACCGACCGAGAGAAGGAAACACCGGTGGTGGTGGTTCCGACAATAGAGCTTCCGGTCACCACCCCTGGTGGGCTAAGCGCTGCGGTGGTGGGCAGAGCACCGGCATGGGGAGGGCCGGGCACTGCCACCGAGCGGGCGCCGCTGGGTGGGGAGGAGGGGAGGGAGTTTAGGGCATTTGCGTAGGATCGATTTGGATTAGAAGCCATTGCTCAAATAAATTATGAAAAAGTACGAAAGAAAGAAAAGAAAACAGTAAAAGATGTAACGTACTAGAGAATTCAACACTTCAATTGCATAGAGAAAAGAACAAAAAAAAAAAAAAAAAAACCCGACAAGCAACGAAATGAAAAGAACAGCGGAAGGAAAAAAAGAAAATCAGAGTAATTGCTCTGATACCATGTGAATAAATATAATTGAATGAGTAGAGGAGTGCATGGAGTTCACAATATATAGGCAAACACCAAGAGTCAAAAGACTAAGAATACCCCTAGGGTTACATAAGTCAAAGGGCAAAAGGGTAAACTGTAAAACCCTAGGAATATTCTAGAATATAGTCTAATAAATGTGTGAATTCTTTATATTCTAAGGTAACGATCAGGTGCATTTGGTTTTACATGTTATTAAAGAACTTTAAACATTTTTTAAATTTTTTTTTTGATAATTAGCAACAAAGAACTTTACACATACATACAAATGCATGTATATATATATAATTTAAAAATTATTTAATATGATAAAATCCAATGTACGTATCCTTGCTCCATATTCCAGATGTACATAAATATAATATATAAAAAATATATTAATTCTCCAATTATTAGTATTAACATAACATGCATAATGTAATTCATTTTTTAATGGAGCCCCAAGCAACTAAAAATACCTTTTTCATAATTATATATCAAAAGATAATAGGCCATAAAATTAAATATTAAAGAGGGACCATGTTCATAAGAGAGATCATATAAAAATTACATAAAATAAGCGTAGATAATATTGGTGCATGAGAGGTTAAAGGTCATATTGATGTGGAAAGTGACAGAAGTACCTTTCATCTATATTAAATAATGAGGAAAAAAAAAAAATTAGTTAGCTGGAGAGTTCCGTATAATCTCTTCGGTATCTGCAATTTTTTTATATTGGTAATGTCTTGGGAAAATTCCCGCAAGTGGGGAGCAATATATCTTTGGTGGAGGTCGAATTCGGATGACTTTTCTAACATCGGCATTCTCCGCTACCAAGTTATTTTCCTAATGGACCTCACAAGGAAATGGTCGGGCAGGGTTTAGACGATGACGAGAATCCTTTCAGAAACATTACAGTGTATTACATGGAGGAATCGAGTAAGGCGAGTGAGAGGGGAGTTATTGTGGAGACAAGAAATCGGGTTTCTAATATTTTCTCGTCAAAGAGGGGCAAGAGAGTGTTGAAGCGCAAAAAAACACAACAAGTCAAGTGGATCTTCAACAATTACTCAAGGACATGACATTCGGGAGAAGCGAGAAGTGGGCTGTTGAGCCCTCTGGTAGTCAAAGAGAAGGAAATGTTAAAGACGGTGATAAATTTCTTGCTGCGGAGTGAGTGTGGATGTCTAGTAAGAAGCTTGAGATGAGGTTTGATGGAGATGAATCGATTGCTGTCAAACGTAATGCAAATATAGATTATGGAGTTGACTGTTGTATTTGTTTAGTCGATTGATAGTACTATTATGGTTGGCCTGTATTCCTATCGGTGATTGTCTACTTTCTCTCCCTTGTTTTGGATCATTGTTTCCTTCTATTTTTCTAGTTCTAGTCATCTCTAGTGATGGTGTAGCGTTATTCCTGTTTTTTCGGATTGTGCTGTTATTTTTGTTTTGTCCGTTTTCTACTGCACATTTTTATACGAGTTGCTTCAAGGGTATCGGTTTTACGAGTGCGTCTATTATGTATCGCGACTCTTACGGTTAATTATTAAAAAAATTGTCACTTGGACAAGAAATCAACTCCAGCGTCTACATATGACAAGGTAAGACTACAGCTCACTTTGTGGAATTTTTTAAAGAAAGGATAGATCCACAACTTCTTGTAGTGTTAAGCTCTGGAACCTTCCTCATTATATTTATTTATGAAATAAATTAGGTTAATGTTATTGTTATGATTTATCTATTAATGTCAAAGCAATAATAAAGACGTTTTAGGTCTTATTGTGTTGAAATTGTCCTGATATTAACAAAAAATATTGCCAATGACACTAACCAAATTATCAAAGATTTTTAATAGTGTAAAAATACTATAAACTTTGAAAGGTAGAAATCAGTTTGAATGTGCCAAGATCGAAAAACTACTTGGAATCCACCGAATTAGAGAAAGAAAACTAGAGTTTGATGTCGCTAATTATCGAAAAAAAAGAGAAAGAAAACTAGAGTTTGATGTCAGAAATTTCTTGAATGCTTAAAACAACCAAGGCTTTAGAGAGAACACAAAACAAAACCCTAAAATGCAAATTTATTAAAATGTTATTATACTATACACAAAATGTAAAAGTGACTCAAAAATATATTTAGAGGCTGAATTTAAGAAAAATATGCGGGGTTAGCGGCGAAGCTACTAGGGTTACATAGTTTGGAGTGAGAGCTTCGATTTGATATGTAATATCTTGTAACTTTTTATGAATCAAAAGCTATGCAGATTTGGAGTTGTAACTACAAATCAATATTTCTAGCCTTTCTAACAATCCAATTGCTCAATATATTTTTCAATCAGCTATCATTTGACATCATTAGGCTACCTCCCACAAACCCTCAACCCGGTGCCAGACGCCCCCCTTAACCTAAACCAAGCATCAGCCACCCGATCCTCCCCAGCCCAAGTCTAGGTGTCTAGCCACACCCACACCACGTCACTACGCTCTCATTGGTGCCACTGGCACATCAAAAGAATGCCTCCCGCACCCTCAGCAAAGCCCCCTAGGCCCCATGTTTTTTTCAAATTGGTAAGGTCATTACTTGGGTAGAGAAGACGGTGTCTCGAACCTAGAACTCAGTGAATGCCCTAACACATCCTTAACCACTTAAATTAGACAAATTATTAACTCCCCATATAACACTTTTTGTTTTCTCTTTTATATTTTCCAATGATCACCACCAATAATATTCCACCGGCAAGAACAAACCAAGATGCTCATTTTACAAAAAAAATAAAAATAAAATTTGTATTTTCGATGGTGTGGGTGAAAGAATCAATTTTTCACAAATAAAAGTGCTCATATTCAAGCTATTTTATTGTACAAAACTAGCCATTTAAACTTTATGGTACTTAAAAAAACTATATAAAAAAATATTCCGCTCTTAGTAACTAATCTATCTGTCACATGTCTAATTACGTGGCATATTTGGGCGAGTTGTGTGGATTGGTGCGACATAATCACCGTTATGCCTTTATTTCTAAGATCACTTTTTGAACAGTGGATTGGACTTAATGTCGAAGGAAAGGTTCTAAAAGAAAATATTGATTTTATTCTTCTTTGCACTGTTATGGACGATTTGGACCATAGTTAGTTAAAGAATGAAATGGTGTTTAATATGTACGTATATTGTTCAGCCTTCCACACTAAAAGTTCGGTCAAAAATCCGGTGAAAATGTTTCGACTCATGGAAAATATATACAGATGTACATTCGTGTTTAAAATAGTTACATTTTCAAATATATGACTCAAAAATTTGGATCAATTTATGCAAATTTAGAATATTTATAAGCTAAAATAATGGGAAATTATCACTTGTGTACCCAGATATTGGACTATTTACCACATAAAATACCTTTACATTTTAATATATGTACAATGAGAATGTTTCTATATTTTATTATTCTATATCGTAATTTAATGAAATTTGTACAAATCTGACCTATTTTATACAGAAAATACAAATTTAGTACATGTATATATAATATATATAAATTATGTCAATGTTTTCAACAAAAGTTCTACAAAATTTTAAAAAAAGTTCAGTGAATTTTAAATTTTTTTTTTGATAATTGAGGATTTATTACAGAAAAAGAACAAAAAACAAACAAACCCACAAACAGATCAGTGAATTTTAATATAAACTATCTAAGTGATAAAATTTTTTATAAATACGTATAATACATTTGACCTAATTTTTTATTTCAAATTTTCAATATCATTACGGATTTTTGGAAAAAAAAAACCTGAGTATTTTTCATAAAAATATGTATAATACGTTCAATATTAAAAAAAGCAAATTTTTTGTATTTTTGAAAAAAAAAATGTAAACGCAATTATACGACAATAATATGCATACGCGAATTATTCACATATTATAATACACAAATTCACTAACCATGATTTGGATCAGATAAATAAGATAATATTCTATTAAAAAATCTATATGTGAGTCCAAATATGAATCCACATGAGTGAAAGAGAAGAGATTAATATATAAGTCTAATGAGTTACTTCACTTATTGCTAATTAGTTGTAAGATGGAACCCTGCTTGGGCTTATATACAGATCTCGTGTATGCCAACCCTGTGGGTCAGGCCTAAATACCTAGTGAAATTTAACATATTCGATCGAAGATGAGGATTTTGATCTTTAAGATTTGTGTTGGAGTGTACATATGCGTATTAGCTATTAGGTGAGTGTATGGTGTGCGGTTTATTTTGATTCGATAAGTGTTTTTAGTTTATTTATTGAATTATGTGGTTTAAAATAATAGAATATCGGTTAAATTATATATTAGTAAACCCCGAGGTTCGGTAATAATTTTTTAGTTTATAAACTTTACGAAATAATTTATTAGTCCACGCATTTTAGTGTAATTATTTTTAGTCAATTTTAGGTAAAACAAAGTGTCGAAAAGATAAAAAGACATTTATACCCTTAATCAAACCGTCGTCGTTTTTTCAAATTTAATACTTTTCTTGAATTTCTTTAAGGTCGAAATGCTGATGTCATACATCTAAAATTGGACTAAACAATAATTATATCAAAACTTATAAACTAATAAATTATTTTACAAAATTTCTGAACTGAAAATTATTAACCAAACCCACACACATTAATAAAAATGGTAGAGAAACACATGATGGTGACAGAAACAAGGTTGGAGCTGACGAGTGAGTGAGTTGGAGATAAGTGTGTTCGGTTTTTATTTCTTTGAATTTGATCATTGTCTTCTCCAACTTGTCTTCATTAAAAAAATATAAATATTTTATTTTATGTAACCAAATTTATATCCTTTCCTGTTGTAGTCTGGTGGCCTAGTGATGCAAAATGGAAACGAAAAGTTTGAATTGAGCATGTCAAATTCGAAAAATAATATCGGAATCCATCAAAGAGATAGTAAGAACTAGGGTTTGTATTAAGAAAATTTGAGAATGAAGATTACAACCATCCACAGCTATTATTTAAAGGCAAACAAAGGGAAATCCTAATATGAAAAATTACGAAAATACTTTAAACTAGGCGGAAAACATAAAAGTGGCCCGAAAACATGTTTAGAGGTCAAATTTGGGGAAAATAAGTGGGGCCAAAGGCAAAGCACCTAGGGTTACATAGTTCAGTTCGAGAGCTTCGTCTTGACAGTCTATGGGCCCGAAAACACAAAAGTTATGGCCGTTTAAAGTTGGCCCACCCGTTTGGGTTTCTGACAGTCTATCTACTCCAAAAACTCTTTTGCTATTCGTCCTACGTCATTTCGGCGGCAGTTTGCCAACCAGGTGATATGGAGTTCGAGGGATATATCCCCCATCCGTGATGATGTTACCTACTATAAAAACAAATATAACCAAATTTATCAGCTACCTTGAGGTCTAATCTCTTATCACCTATGTGTACCGACTTTTTAATATATCTACAACAATCAATTATGTTTTTCTTAGAAAACTTTTTGTTGAACAATGACCTATGTGTACCGACTTTTTAATATATCTACAAGAATCAGTTAGGTTTTTTTTATAGAATTTGGAAATTTTTTGTCGAAAATTGATGATATGACGCATGATTATGACTACACACACACACATATATACCCATTTCAACCCTTTAATTTAACCCAAAAGGATAAAGAACAAATAAAATTTAAAAACGATAGGAACTCTAATGATGACATAATAGAAAGAATAACTCAAAAATTAAAAATATCAGAAAATCCATCTACAAGTAACCTTACAATTCAAACTATTTCAAAGGAAGAAAAAGAAATTTCTGACAGCGAAACATCATCAATATCCCTAAGCGAAACAGAAATACAAAAGACAAAAGAACAATTTAATGTAAATACAATTAAAAACCCTGAATCTTCAATGAACAGAATAAAATCAAACTGGAAAAATCAACCCACAAAGACTTATTATCCAAGACCCACTCCTCCTGATATTCAATTTGAAAAAAGAAATTAATTTACTACTATGACATTCAATGGGAAAGATATCCATGATTGGAACATTGATGGTAAATCAGAATATAAAATAACTAATACATTGCATCCGATGACAATGGCCGCAACGGCATATGAAGTATTTGAACCTCTCAATACAAACTAGACAGCAGCAAGGTTAATTGTTGCCGGATTCACAAGACAACTTAAATCATGGTGAACGAAAATATTACAACACCATAACAGAGAAATGATATTCAATTATACTCATACCAAAAAAAAGAAACCACTAGACCCAAATGATGTCAGCTCTCCTTATATTAAAGAAGAAGTAGAAGATGCTGTAGAAACATTAATTTGGACAATAACAGTAGCCTTCATTGAAAGTGCAGACGAAGAAAAAGAATCAACAAGATTATTTTTAACCAGTCTAAGATATCCATCCTTGCAGGATTTTCGATGGTACAATAATATGTTTTTAATGTACTCAAAAGAGAGGATGTAAATCAAACATTTTGGAAAGAAAGATTTATAACTGGGCTTCCAAAATTATTTGTAAATAGAATAATGACAAAAATATAAGAACTTTGTGGAACTTAGACAATTCCATGGCAAAATATAGCTTATGGTTAATTATTTCCTTTCATAAAAAAAGAAGCAGTACAATTATGTGAAGAACAAAAACTTCATAATAATATCAAAAAGGCTCAAACAAGGAAAGAATTAGGATTTTTATGCGCCCAATATGACATTCATGATTTCAAACCTCCTTCAAACTGGCACAAAAAGAAAAGATTTCAACAAGATTTTAAGTTCTACAAAAAACAAAAATGAAATGAATATGAGCAACCACCACCATCTCAATGTTATAAAAATAAGAGGAAATATTCAAAGAAAAAATCAAATAAAATTCCAATTTGTTACAAATGTAAGAAACCTGGTCATTATCAAAAGGACTGCCAAATAAAATAAAAAATAAATGAAATAGAAGATAAAGAATTAAGAAACAAGTTAATAAATTTATTTCTAACTGAATCAAGCTCAGAATATGAAGATTATATATTTGAAATTCAAGAAAGCTCAGACAATGAAAATTCATCATCCGACTCAATCCAAGAATATTGTCCGTGTAAATTTAAATCAATTAATGTATTAACCCGAGCTAATAAAGAAGCTTTATTATATATTGTAGAGAAAATTCAAGATCAAGATTTAAGAAAAGAATATCTTCTCAAATTGAAAGAAATTATATTTAAAGAACAAGAAATCTCAAAATCTAAAGAACCAATTTCTCTAGAACAGATATTTAAAAGATATCCTACTCCAAATATAATCAGACAAATTTTAACTAGAGATTTTCACAAAGAAATCAATGATATGAAAGGACGAATTAAACATTTACAAACTGAATTACTTACAATGCAATATAAAGGCTTAAGACAAAATCAAATTTGTCACTCTTAGAATCAAAAGATTTAAAATTAGAATTAAGACTATCATATTTAGAATCAAGAACAAGCACTTCAAACAACAACATACCCAGTGTCTCAAGGGCTCCCGCTTGCATAGGGTCTGGGAGGGGTAGGATGTACGCAGTCTTACCCCATTAGGGTGAGACCCAGACGAGAGACTTTTTACGAGGAAAGAGAAGATCCAATTGAAACTCAATTAAAAAACATCCAAACATCAGACGAGCCAATCTCGAATGATAAATTTCTACAAATCATAGAAAAATAGATTACTAAAAATGGTATATCTATATAACCCTCCATATGTCAAAAGATTATAAGATTATAACTTACGCTCTCCTTGATACAGGAGCAGATCTCAACTGTATTAAAGAAGGACTCGCCCCTACAAAATATTATGAAAAGACAATAGAAAATCTTCATACAGCCAGTGGAGATAGAATGAAATTCTTATATTTGTAATGATGGTATTTGTTTCAAAACACCATTCATTTTAGTTAAAGACCTTCAACAACAGATTATATTAGGAACTTTATTTATAAGCCAAATCTATCATTTCACAGTTACAAAGGAAGGTGTCCGTACTAAAATCCAGGATACTCAAGTAATATTTTAATTCATCAATCCGATTCAACAAAAAGACTTAAATCTTCTACAATCAACTGCAATATGTAAACAAATAAGTTTAATACATAACAAAAAAAAAAATCATATTCAACATCTTCAAGAGGAAATAGAACTTCAAAGAATAGCAAAACAACTAGCCCAGTCAAATATTCAAGGAAAAATTAATCAATTAAACAACAAAATAATAAAGGAAGTATGCTCAGATCTTCCCAATGCATTTTGGAAACGAAAGCGGCATATTGTTCAACTACCTTATGAAAAAGATTTCAATGGAAAAAATATTCCCACAAAAGCAAGACCCTTCCAAATGAACAAGGAATTAGTAGAACACTGCAAAACTGAGATTCAAACACTTTTAGAGAGAAACTTAATAAGACATTCAAAGTCCCCATGGAGCTACTCGACTTTTTATGTTAATAAACAAGCTGAAAAAGAAAGAGGAATTCCAAGACTCGTAATCAATTTCAAACCACTAGACGAAGTTCTTCAATTAATAAGATATTCAATCCCAATATAAAAAAAAAAGGATTTACTAAATAGGCTATATGATGCAAACATATTTTCAAATTTTGATTTAAAAAGTGGCTTTTGGCAAATTCAAATTGATAAAAAAGATCGTTACAAAACAGCATTTACAGTTCCATTTGGACATTACGAACGGAATATAATGCCTTTTGGACTAAAAAATGCTCCTTTGGAATTCCAAAACATTATGAATGACATTTTTACTCCATTTACTAATTTTATTAGAGTATATATTGACGATATTCTTGTTTTTTCAAAAAATATTGATCAACACTTCAAATATTTAAACACTCTTTTGAATATTATTAGAAAGAATGGTTTAATTTTATCAGCTTCAAAAATGAAATTATTTCAAACAAAAGTCAGATTCCTAGGTCACGATATATTTCAAGGAACAATAAAATTAATTGCAAGAGCAATTGAATTTTTTGACAAATTTTCAGATGAATTAAAAGACAAAACCCAACTACAAAGATTTTTGGGATATTTAAATTATGTTGCAGACCTATTCCCAACCTACGTCACCAATGTCAACCACTATATCAAAAGCTCAAAAGGAATCCTCTTCCTTGGACATAGGAACATACAAAAACAGTTCAATTCTTGAAAGAACAGTCAAGAGTCTTCCATGTTTAGCTCTTCCAAACCCTGAAGCATTTCTCATAGTTGGAGCAGATGCCTTAGATATAGGTTATGGAGGAATATTCAAACAAAAATTAGGCTCAAGCCTTGAACAAACAGTTAGCTTTCATTTAGGTCTATGGCTTGGACTTCAAAAGAATTATTCAACCATAAAAAAGGAAGTTCTATCTATTGTCTTATATATTTCAAAATTTCAAAATGATTTGTATAACAAAAAAATTCCTTTAAGAATTGGCTGCAAATTAGTAAAAAAAGTTTTATAAAAAGATGTCAAAAATTTAGTCTCAAAACAAATTTTTGCAAGATGGCAGGCAATTCTATCTGTTTTTGATTTTGAAATTGAATTTATCAAAGGAGAAAACAACTCTCTCCTGAATTTCCTCTCAAGAGAATTTCTTCAAGGACCTAACTCAGTTCAATTACTTCATTTAGGACAATGTTAAAAGAAAAGGGAAAAAAAAAGGAAGAATTTATTCTCCAAAAGATTACACAATGACTCTCCAACCTCAACCTCAAAATCTTTCTAACAAAATACCTTCCTAAAACTCTTATTGCAGAAGAATTCCCTCCAATATCTTACGCAGTAATAACCTCAAGAACCCCTCAAAACCCTTTTCCATTACGACCTCCTTCACCTCAAACCTTATATCCCAACCCCGAAAGATCATCATCCTCTCAATCTGCTCAATACTTTTCAAAAGCCCAATTAGAACATATATTTTTAACAAAGCAATATGAACCGCTCTCTATTAATGAAATTTAAGGCTTAGTAAAATCAATATTTCTAGAAATTTACAAATATTGGCGTGGAAGGTACTTATAAGTTGCTTAAGTCATTCATAATGCTAGTATTTTTGATAAAAATTCACCAGATTCTAGATTAGCATGCCTAATTATAGTTGGAATGACGTTCAACATTAGCAATTTTCGATTATAATTCAATGAATCCAGAGATAGGAGATTTAAGAGACATAAGTATTATATCGTTTGTGCTCTAAGTGAGGACGGCTTGTTTGTCAGAAGAGGGAACCTCTTTAGGAGTGGGCGAGTTATAATATTGATGGTCCCATTAGTCCTTCTTGATATGCTACTCACCTACCTGGACATTCATCAGTTACTCGTCAACTCTCCTTCTCCTGGAAAATTTGCCCATTGAGCCTTATCCTCACTTGCATACAGCTTATTCCACTATTTAAACACCATATAATACATACATGTATATGTTAAACAAGGATGCCAACATCACTTGGCGGCCACAAGACAACAATGAATCCACTTGGCGGCCAAGGAACAGCGCTAATGCAGTCAACTATAGAGCACCTCCAAGCCACACGTCGGCTTATAAGTAATGTATTTGAGGACTACTCATCCTCATCCGCTCTTTCTATAAATATTAAGTTGAAGTTTATGTTGGATTTTTGCTTTTGGGCACACAACGTACATTCTAACCGACCCACATCAAGCTTTGTGCCTTTTTCAAAGAGTCTAGTTTAGTTCTTCTGACTAAAAATCGCGAAGAGAAACAAAAGCTAAGTACGAAAAAACGGGGTAAATTATATGTTAATACCTTGAAGTCGGTGTGTTAATGTTTTAGTCCATAAATTTTGAAATATTTTTTTAGCCCAAAAGTTAATGTAATTTGATGCAATAGTCCAAATTGTACCTTATAAGGTGTAAAGTAACTCCCTCATCAAACTTTTTCTCGTTAAAAGTGTCGCAATAATACATTTTGTGTGGGGGGGTGAAGGAAATAGCTAGGGCTACTAACAAGGAATGAGAAGCTTACATCCCTTTTACATCATTGTTTAGATTATTTTATTAATTACATATAATTTTTGGACTAAAAAATAACATCACAAAATTCGTAAACCAAAAAATTAATATACTAAACCTCATGGTACTAACATGTAATTTACCCAAAAAAATATTACTGTCAAAGTTCGATTTTAATTTGTACAAACTAGAAAATTTAGAAAGGGAAAATATCACTTAGGTACCCTAAGTTTTGACCATTTATTACCTAGGTATCATGACATTTTAATATATACGATGAGGTTCCTTGATGTTCAAAATTTTATGACTTACACAACAATAGTCCCAGTGCCACAAGGGCTCCTGCTTGAGCAAGGTCTGGGAGGGGCAGGATGTACGCAGCCTTACCCCATCAAGGTGGGCCCTGATGAGAGACTATTTCTAAAGACCCCCAACCCGGTAGTAGATATTTATGGGGAGCCTGCAAGGAGAGCATGTAAAGCCTAGAAATTATGTAAAGCATGTATACAAGAAAGCGTGTAGGCATACAATCAAATCCATTAATCCGATAAGCATGTACTTATGTATGAGTGCATGGGAACCTGGGATCATAGCATTCAGGGTAAAAGGTATAAGCAAACAAGCAAGTATGAGGGAGATCCTACATGTGATACAACTCACACATATAACGCAAACATATAGAGAAGTAGATCATCTAGGAAGTAGAGAGAGAGATAGAAGTAGAGAGAGAGAAGGTACAGGAAGAGAGTGAGAGTGAGAGAGAGAGAGAAAGAGTTAAAGAGAGATGGAGAAATGAGAGAGAGATAGTACATAAAGTAAGTACATACACAAGTACAGAGAGTATCAGCAGCTTGGAGCCCTAATTGACCAACTATCATCCGTACTGCGTGTATGCACACGATTATACCCGCAGCTTATGGGTGCTCGAATGTCTTATATCGCTAAATTGATTACCCCTACCTAAACCTGCATTGAGCTCTAAACTAGGGTCATCCCTTCATTTAGGTTGGAGTCGGCAAGGTCTCATCAAATCAAATTGTCTCTACCTAATTTTACTTTTATTTTTAATTTTATTCTTATTTTTATCACTTAAGTACCCTAAAAATTTGAAAATTTATCAATTAGGTACTATTTTTTTTGAAATTTGATATATTTTTATCGGAAAATGCTAAAGTAGAACGTGATTCTAACAATATATAGATAGTTTATATAAAAAATCGGTGAACCCTTTGTCGTATTCATTGAATTTTACTGAAAATTTGACTTGCCTCTTATATATTAGTATAATTATGTACTAAATTAGCATTTTTATATAAAATTGGTCAGATTTTTATAAAAATTTATAAAATTTTGATATAAGGTATCTAGGTAATAAAGAATTTAGAACTCATGGTACCTTATTGTATATATAGAAATTTCAGGTTACCTCGATAGTAAATATTCAAATCTCAAGGCACCTATACCATAGAGTCCTTTTAAAAAGGAAAATTATTGCTTAGGTATCCTAAAGTTTGATTGTTTATCACTTACATATCCTGATATTTTAATATATATAATATGGTACCTTAAGATTCAAACATTTTACCGCTTAGATATTCTAAAGAATTAAATTTTATGAATCGGCACCCTTTTGCCGAAATTCAATAGATTCTTGTTGAAAATAGTTAAAATGGAATATTATTCCGATAATATTAGTATTTTCATTAGAATTTGATAATTTTTTACAAAAAAATGCTTACATCATATATAATTTCAACATTATTTAGGTAGTCTACATTGACATTCGATAAAATTTTTATCTTAATTTGATGAATTTTTGGGAAAAAAATTGGCTATATATATATATATTTGTATGTATATATATTACCATAATTATGCACTATATGAACACTTTTATATAAAATTGAATAGATTTTTATAAAATTTATGAAATCCCAATATTGGGTATCTAGGTGACAATATATTCAAATTTTAGGGTATTTTATTACATATATTAATTAAAATATTAGAGTGCTTTGATGATAAATGCTTAAATCTTATGATATTAAGGGCTTGTTTGGCTTAATTTATTCAATAAAAAAAAATTCTTAAAAAAATACTTTTATGAAATTTGGAGACTGTTTAGCTACCATAAAAATAAAAATAAAAAACACTATTTACCAAAAGTAGAAGTTATTTTTCTGCTTTTAAGTAAAAGCAGAAGTATAATTTTAATAATTAAGTAAAAGTAAAAATTAAACAATTAAAAAAATTTAGTTCAGGTATATTTAAAAATTAATTTATATATTTGAAAAATAATTTATACATTTAAAAATAGTTTATATATTTTATAAACTATATTAAATATGAAAATATTTTAATAATTAATAATATATTCACAATATTTAGAAAATATTTTAATTTTTTAAAAAACTAAATATTTTAAAGCATTAAAAATTAGTTTTGTTTAAGTATTTAAAAGATGTTTTATATATTTAGAAAATATTTTAAATAATAAAAAAATTTAAATATTTAAAAAATATATTAAATATTGAAAAATCGTACGAAATAAACCCCCCAGCCCCAACTTATGCTTTTTTAGACCCCCTTAACCCTAAATAACCCTTTTTGGATAAAAATGTCCTCCCACCTCACCTCCCCACCCGTCCTCTCTCTCTCTCCCATTCTCTCTCCTCATTTAATACAAGGCAGGCAAAATGACACTTTTTTTGACTTTTTTCACTCTTTCTTTTCTTCATTTTTTTCCCTCCGATTTGTCTTCCTCCTCTCATATCTCATTCTCTCTCTTTTTTCTGAACAGAGATATCTCATTCCCTCTTCTTTCTTCTTCTTCTATTATTTTTGAATTTTTTTGTCAAAAAAAAATTATTATTTTCGAATTTTCGAGCTCCATTCTCAGCATCGTACATGTTTCCTTGTCCTACGTAGGCCCTTAGGTAGTTGTTTGTGGTGGCTTTGGAAGAAGAACAAGGCTTTGTAAGAACGGGCTTGAAGCATTGTGGCATTGCGGTAGGTTCAAGGTTGAGTCATTACACATTTCACGGTTGGTAAAATGATCATTTCATGCATTTGTTGTTAATGGGTCTCTATCATATGAGATTGGTGTGTTACAAGTCATTTATGGTGCATGATTGGTGTAAATGGTGTATTATAATTTTATTTTGGTGTGTTTCAACTCATTAATGGTGTATGATTGGTTTTAATGGTGTGAAATCAACTTATTTAGGTGTGTTTCAAGTAATTAGTGGTGTATGATCAATCATACACTGTGTATGATGCGTTATAATGGTGTAAAATGAACTTATTTAGGTATGTTTCAAGTAATTAGTGGTAAATGACTTATCATACATAATGTATGATAGGTTTTAATGGTATAAAATTAACTTTTGCAAGTTTTTTTCATGTAATTAGTGGTATAATGGTGTGAAATCAACTTATATAGTTATGTTTCAAGTAATTATTGGTGTATGGTGAATCATACACTGTATATGATGGGTCATAATGGTGTAAAATGAGCTTATATAGGTATGTTTTAAATAATTAGTGGTAAATGACTTATCATACACAATGTATGATAGATTTTAATGGTATAAATCAACTTTTGCAGGTTTTTTTCAAGTAATTAGTGGTACAATGGTGTGAAATCAACTTATATAGTTATATTTCAAGTAATTATTGGTATAAGATGAATCATACACTGTGTATGATGGGTTATAATGGTATAAAATGAGCTTATATAGGTATGTTTCAAATAATTAGTGGTAAATGACTTATCATACACAATGTATGATAGGTTTTAATGGTATAAAATTAACTTTTATAGGTTTTTTTTCAAGTAATTAGTGGTACAATGGTGTGAAATCAACTTATATAGTTATGTTTCAAGTAATAATTAGCGTATGATGAATCATACACAGTGTATAATGGGTTATAATGTCGCAAAATGAGCTTATATAGGTATGTTTGAAGTAATTAGTGGTAAATGACTTATCATACACAATGTATGATAGGTTTTAATGGTATAAAATCTACTTTTGCAGGTTTTTTTCAAGTAATTAGTGGTACAATGTGTGAAATAAACTTATATAATTATGTTTCAAGTAATTATTGGTGTATGATGAATCATACACTGTGTATGATGGGTTACAATGGCGTAAAATGAGCTTATATAGGTATGTTTCAAATAATTAGTGGTAAATGACTTATCATACACAATGTATGATAGGTTTTAATGGTATAAAATCAACTTTTGCAGGTTTTTTTCAAGTAATTAGTGGTACAATGGTGTGAAATCAACTTATATAGTTATGTTTCAAGTAATTATTGGCGTATGATGAATAATACACTGTGTATGATAGGTTATAACGGTATAAAATGAGCTTATATAGGTATGTTTGAAGTAATTAGTGGTAAATGACTTATCATACACAATGTATGATAGGTTTTAATAGTATAAAATCAACTTTTGCAGGTTTTTTTCAAGTAATTAGTGGTACAATGGTGTGAAATCAACTTATGTAGTTATGTTTCAAGTAATTCTTGGTATGATGAATCATACACTGTGTATGATGAGTTATAATGGCTTAAAATGAGCTTATATAGGTATGTTTGAAGTAATTAGTGGTAAATGACTTATCATACACAATGTATGATAGGTTTTAATGGTATAAAATCTACTTTTGCAGGTTTTTTTTCAAGTAATTAGTGGTACAATGTGTGAAATCAACTTATATAATTATGTTTCAAGTAATTATTGGTGTATGATGAATCATACACTGTGTATGATGGGTTACAATGGCGTAAAATGAGCTTATATAGGTATGTTTCAAATAATTAGTGGTAAATGACTTATCATACACAATGTATGATAGGTTTTAATGGTATAAAATCAACTTTTGCAGGTTTTTTTCAAGTAATTAGTGGTACAATGGTGTGAAATCAACTTATATAGTTATGTTTCAAGTAATTATTGGCGTATGATGAATAATACACTGTGTATGATGGGTTATAACGGTATAAAATGAGCTTATATAGGTATGTTTGAAGTAATTAGTGGTAAATGACTTATTACACACAATGTATGATAGGTTTTAATAGTATAAAATCAACTTTTGCAGGTTTTTTTTCAAGTAATTAGTGGTACAATGGTGTGAAATCAACTTATGTAGTTATGTTTCAAGTAATTCTTGATATGATGAATCATACACTGTGTATGATGGGTTATAATGGCGTAAAATGAGCTTATATAGGTATGTTTGAAGTAATTAGTGGTAAATGACTTATCATACCCAATGTATGATAGGTTTTAATGGTATAAATCAATTTTTGCAAGTTTTTTTCAAGTAATTAGTGGTACAATGGTGTGAAATCAACTTATATAGTTATATTTCAAGTAATTATTGGTGTATAATGAATCATACACTGTGTATGATTGGTTATAATGGCGTAAAATGAGCTTATATAGGTATGTTTCAAATAATTAGTGGTAAATGACTTATCATACACAATGTATGATAGATTTTAATGGTATAAAATTAACTTTTGCTGGTTTTTTTCAAGTAATTAGTGGTACAATGGTGTGAAATCTACTTATATAGTTATGTTTCAAGTAATTATTGGTGTATGATTCATCATACACTGTGTATGATGGGTTATAATGGTGTAAAATGAGCTTATATAGGTATGTTTGAAGTAATTAGTGGTAAATGACTTATCATACACAATGTATGATAGATTTTAATGGTATAAAATCAACTTTTGCAGGTTTTTTTCAAGTAATTAGTGGTACAATTGTGTGAAATCTACTTATATAGTTATGTTTCAAGTAATTATTGGTGTATGATGAATCATACACTGTGTATGATGGGTTATAATGGCGTAAAATGAGCTTATATAGGTATGTTTGAAGTAATTAGTGGTAAATGACTTATCATACACAATGTATGACAGATTTTAATGGTATAAATCAACTTTTGCAGGTTTTTTTCAAGTAATTAGTGGTACAATGGTGTGAAATCAACTTATATAGTTATGTTTCAAGTAATTATTGGTGTATGATGAATCATACACTGTGTATGATGGGTTATAATGGCGTAAAATGAGCTTATATAGGTATGTTTCAAATAATTAGTGGTAAATGACTTATCATACACAATGTATGATAGGTTTTAATGGTATAAAATCAACTTTTGTAGGTTTTGTTCAAGTAATTAGTGGTACAATGGTGTGAAATCAACTTATATAGTTATGTTTCAAGTAATTATTGGCGTATGATGAATCATACACTGTGTATGATGGGTTATTATGGTGTAAAATGAGCTTATATAGGTATGTTTGAAGTAATTAGTGGTAAATAACTTATCATACACAATGTATGATAGGTTTTAATGATATAAAATCAACTTTTGCAGGTTTTTTTAAGTAATTAGTGGTACAATGGTGTGAAATCAACTTATATAGTTATGGTTCAAGTAATTATTGGCGTTTGATGAATCATACACTGTGTATGATGGGTTATAATGGTGTAAAATGAGCTTATATAGGTATGTTTGAAGTAATTAGTGGTAAATGACTTATCATACACAACGTATGATAGGTTTTAATGGTATAAAATCAACTTTTGCAGGTTTTTTTCAAGTAATTAGTGGTACAATGGTATGAAATCAACTTATATAGTTATGTTTCACGTAATTATTGGTGTATGGTGAATTATACACTGTGTATGATGGGTTATAATGGCGTAAAATGTGCTTATATAGGTATGTTTCAAATAATTAGTGGTAAATAACTTATCATACACAATATATGATAGGTTTTAATGGTATAAAATCAACTTTTGCAGGTTTTTTTTAAGTAATTAGTGGTAAAATGGTGTGAAATCAACTTATATAGTTATGTTTCAAGTAATTATTGGTGTATGATGAATCATACACTGTGTATGATGAGTTTCAGATATTTTATTTTAGATATTTATATGGGTTTTGTTGATAGTTATGATTTTCTCGCCTGTTTGCACCTATGTATGTGTATATATTTTCCCACCTATTTTTAAAAAAAAATATATATATATTTTTATATTTTACAAATGAGATTTGACCCATAAAGGGGCTTTTTCCTTCCAACCCGTCCCCTTTCTCTCTCCTTATTTAATGCGCACAGTAGCCGCCATCCCATCCGTCTCCCTTCTCTCTCCTCGCATTTACTTTCACAGCTGTAAAAATTGAATTTTACCCACTCCCCTTCCCGTCTTTCTCTCTTCCCGATAAGAAACTTGTTTTGCAAGCCATCAGTCTCTCTCATCTTTCTCTCACCTGTTCATTCTCTCTCTCCTCTTTCCCTCACTTGTTCATCCTCTTTCTCCTCTACTTCAGCTGCGATTCTCGTTCCCGTGGGTCTATCCTCTGTTTTCACACCTTCATCCTTCCTCTCTAGCTGCTTCAGTGTTTAATCACCATTTCCGTAGGTGAGTAAGAGTTATTTTTGTAAGGAAATGTATAATATGCGTTTGTTTCGTATGATTTCCTAAACATAGTGCATAATATTTGTTAGGGTTTAGGGTTTTGGTGTTAGTGGCTTTGTGAGTAAGAGTTAGTGTTTTTTATTTGTGTAAAATGATCTTCTGCATGTTTTGTGATTTTTTTCATGTAAAATCAACCTCTGTGGTATAATGAACTTCTATATGTTTCATATGAGCAACCATACACTGTGTAGGATTGGTTTTAATGGTGTATAACCAACTTGTGTTTGTGTGTGTTAAGTAATTAATGGCGTATGGTTAATTATACGCTGTGTATGATTGGTTTTAACGGCTTAAAATCAACTTGTGTAGACGTTTTATAAGTAATTAGTGGTTTATGAGCAACCATACAGTGTGATGATTGGTTTTAATGGTATGAAATCAACTTGTGTAGATGTTTTTTAAGTAATTAGTGGTTTATGAGCAACCATACATTGTGTATGATTGGTATACCATACAGTGTGTATGATTTGTTTCAATGGTGTATAACCAATTTGTGTTTGTGTGTGTTAAGTAATTAATGGTGTATAATCAGTCATATACTGTGTAGGACTGGTTTTAATGGTATATAACCAACCTGTGTATGTATATGTTAAGTAATTAATGGTGTATAATCAATCATACATTGTGTAGGATTGGATTTAATGGTGTATAACCAACTTGTTTAAACAATTTTTTTAAGTAATTAGTGGTTTATGAGCGACCATACAGTGTGTATGATTTGTTTTAATGGTGTATAACCAACCTGTGTATATGTATGTTAAGTAATTAATGGTGTATAATCGATCATACACTGTGTATAATTGGTTTTAATGGTATGAAATAAACTTGTGTAGATATTTTTTAAGTAATTAGTGGTTTATGAGCAACCATACATTGTGTATGATTGGTATACCATACAGTGTGTATGATTTTTTTCAATGGTGTATAACCAACTTGTGTTTGTGTATATTAAGTAATTAAAGGTGTATAATCAGTCATACACTATGTAAGATTGGGTTTAATGGTGTATAACCAACTTGTGTTTGTGTATGTTAAGTAATTAGTGGTGTATAATCAATCATACATTGTGTATGATTGGTTTTAATGGTGTATAACCAACTTGTGTTTGTGTATTTTAAGTAATTAGTGGTGTATAATCAATCATACACTATGTATGATTTGTTTCAATGGTGTATAACCAATGTGTGTTTGTGTGTGTTCAGTAATTAATGGTGTTTTGCTTTTATTTCAGATGGCATTTTACACACGCAGGAAGAGCCGTCCTACAGTTGAGGTTGATTACATTTTCCCGAGGAGTTGCTGGAAATTCCTCTAGGTTAACCAAATGGGTGTGTCAACCAAGGTTGTTACGGAGATTCATGAAATCTTGAAGGACAACGAAACCAAGGTTTGGCACTGTATCCATTTTAATTTTGTTGACTTTTTATAATTACATTTATGATCCCATATTAACTAAAAGTGTTTTGCATTACAGATTGCCCTTGCATCACAATACAATGTCGGGCATCTACTTGAGCTGAGTGAGACCAATGTCTGCTTCTGGCATAGTCTCATTCACATTGTCCTTCTCCACCAGGTGGCCAACCCCAATCCCGAGGAGTTATCATTCTTATTTGGTGGGAAGTTAGTGCACCTCGGGAGGAGGGAGTTTTACATTCTCACCGGCTTGAGATATGCCGGTGTGGAAGAGGTACGCGGTGGTCCCAACAGGTTGGTTGCCAAGTACGACATGAGGGGGAGGATGACTAGGCAACAGCTATTTGATGCATGCAGAACCTGCTCCATCATGGAGGACTAGGTTAAGCTTGTTGTTGCCTACCTGGTCGAGGGTTTACTGTTCGCCAAACACATGTGAGCATTCATTGACCCGAATATCCTGGCCCTCGTGGACGATGTGGACTCTTTCAACAGTGTTGCCTGGGGATCCTTGAGCTGGAAATTCTTGGTGCGGAAGCTCAAGGATTTCGAAGCAAAAATGCAACACGGTTTGGAGAAGACCTACTCTGTCCACGGGTTCTATGATGTGGTTTCCATATTTGCCCTGGAAACCCTTCCAGAACTTGCCAAGGTTGGGGTGGTGAGGGTTGGCAACCAGCCTCTTGGGCGGATCCTTAACTGGAAGATGTTCGGTAAGGTTTCATACTCCGCTTTGCTCTCAACGGTATTTAATCAGGTAATAATACATTATGTTGTTATTGTTTTACTACTGGTTGTTTCATATCTTTTGGGTTAGAAATATGATTTGTAATTTTACTAACGTTCATAAGATGTATCTTCCTTTGATCAGCAATTGAATGCCGAACCGATTAGACTGACGAGTGCGGAAGCCAGTCAGCCTAATCTACAAGGCATTCCCTATGCTGGGGACGGTGAGGAGGGGGTTCAATCTCCTGTTATGGCAATGCCAGCAGATCCGGGTGATGAGCCACAACCATTGGCAACTCAACGCCCCTTGCCGGCATCCTAGGAGGAACCGTATACTACGTCACCCAATTTGGCGTACCAATCGGTATTGACATTTCATTTTGTGTTTATTTAATTGCATTTTTATCCTTGTGGATACTATATTATTCAAATTCATGTTTATGACAATTTGGAGGACTTATTGCAGGTTATGGAGAGACTCGGAGCAATGGAGAAAGATATGCAAATGATGCGGATGCACTTCGAAAGTAGACTTGAAGCGCAACAGCATCAGCTGCAAATGTACTTCGAAAGCAAACTTGAAGCGCAGCAGCTTCAGCTGCAAATGTACGAACAACGGTTTAAGGCTCATGAGGCAATGATTAAGGAGCTCTCAGACCGTCAACCGCATGCCGCATCTCCGCATATCACATCCCCATATATATGTTCACCAACTTCCGCTCATCCATCCTCGATTGAGCAAGCCATTATAATTTCTCCTACACGTACTGGGTAAGACACTATGGATTCCTTGTTAGTTGGGCGTTGAACATTGAAAGTTTAAGGGTCATAATTGACACCCAGGCAAGACATTTAATAACCTCAACTCCCACCTATTTTATCCTACCCCTCTTCTACAGTTCTCCCCATGTTTTTGTACCTTATATGCTTTTGCCTATAAATGGAGGAGTTGTACAGGAAGCCAATCATCCACGTTTCCTCACTTTTGTGCTACATATAGTCGTTGATATTGCTAATGAAAATGGTTCCTTAATTTGAAGACTCCCCTTCTGGCTTACTAATGAAGGAGGTGCGAGCACTTCCACATATCAAGGAGAATGTAAAGGATGTGATGTTTTACTGATGAATATAATCGATTCCTCAGACATTTTACAAATGAGTTCAGACCTGCTAATTACCAATGATCAATGATTCCCGGATGATCATGATTCGTTAAGGCTTTTGCTTGAATGTGTTTTAGAGGAAGTATGTGATTAAGCAAAACCCTTTACGAATCAATTTGTATGCAGGGTAATATAAAAGATGTCCTGCAACTGTATACTGTACACTTTGTATGATAGTTTTAGATGGTGTGAAATAAACTTGTTGTAATGTGTTTGAAGTAAATAGCGGTGTATGATGAATCGTACACGGTGTACGATGAGTTTTATGGGTGTAAAATCAACTTTTGCATGTATTTTATCAGGTTTTGCTGGTATGATGCTGTGAAATCAACTTATATAGGTGTGTTTGAAGAAATCTTTGGTGTACGATGAATCATACACGGTGTATGATGGGTTATATTGGTGTGATATCAGCTTATACAGTTGTGTTTGAAGTAAAAGCGGTGTATGATGAATCATAGATGGTGTATGATGAGTTTCAGATATTTTATTTTAGATATTTATATGGGTTTTGTTGATAGTTATGATTTTCCCGCCTGTTTGCATCTGTGTACATATATATATTTTGTTGTAGTGTTTTGTGGGTAAGATGAAATAAAAAGATTGTGTCTTTCTCTCTCCTCTTTTCCCTGTGCTTTCGGATGACCAGGAAAGGTTGGCAGCAATACATGACCGAAGGCTGTGATCTGTCATCATCCAATTTAAACGTTCAGGTAATTATTGGTATCGACACACAGACCTGCGGACACCTTTGATGCTGATCTGTGTGTCGACACACCATCCATGCGTGTCGACATACATCGTAACACACTTGAAAAACACATCAACCACTTAGAACACACAATTGGGACTAACTTCAAAACAATTCATTGACAATTTTCATTACATGAATATACAACAATATGAAAATATATACAATTTTCATTACACTATTACATACACATCACAACCTTTCGACAATTTTCAGTACACTGAATACAATGTAAATCCTATGGTAATATACAATAACATATACACATCATAGTGTACGATGTATTACAATGGTGTAAAACGAACTTATATAGGTATGTCACAAGTAAAATTTATACATTTGAAGACTATAAGTTAATTTGGAGGAGGGACCTGAGATAGATCGCTGGAGTTGGATGAGGTGCCTTCGCCACTAGGACGCAGAGCAATTGGATTCTTGCACATGGATCGGTTATGCCCGTGTTCCTTGCACCGACTGTACCTTTGATGAACACGCTCCTCACCAATAGACGGAATCCTCCTCTTCCGCCTCCTCCCAGAAGAGGTTCGCACGTCGGGTGGAAGAAGATTCATGTCAGCTACATCACGCGGGATACGCCAGTCACTTATGTGCGGCATCGGGTAGACGACACCTCTATACAACTCGTACCATTTTTCTCTACTGTAGTACGGCGAGCACAAGTCGTACAGATCATAAGAACTGTGCTGTACGACGGCTAACGCATGCTCACAAGGAAGCTGCTCAAGCTGAAACCTGCGGCAGGTACATGTCCAGAGCTACATATCTATGCAAAAATTCTTCTCCCAATCGATGACGCCGAAAGTATGATCATCAGCCTGCAATATCTGCATTACCACAAGAATAGACAAACGCATCAAACAACCAAGGTGCAAGCAAAATAAAAGAAAAAAAAATAAAATAAGCAATGAAACACTCGAAGGGCACCAAAATTAGCGGATTTCACACCGTTTCAAACTTGTAACATACAATTAAATCCTGCCTTACACCCCTAAGAACTTAAAACACCCTATAAACATGCTTTGTAGTAGGGATTAAACAAGACAATATGTACGGAGCTTACCGTCATCATTCTTGCTAACTTGAATTTGTCTTGTAATTTTTTTTTTGACGTCGGGGAACATTGTACTGGTGCAAGCTTCAGCCTTGGCTCTTCTTTCGTGAAACCACTTCTGCAACAGTAGCCTTAACTCATCAACAAGGGCTGTAATTGGATAGTCACGCACCTTGACCAATACAGCATTCATGGATTCCGAAATGTTTGTCGTCATTATGTTGTACCGACGACAAGGGGAATGGGAACGAGTCCACTTGTCCAGTCCCACATCTTCCAAGTAATCTTTAGCCCCGGGTACGGCACAACATAAACTGAAAAAAAAAACTATGGAACTCTTGAATGTTGTATGCTTTGGCTGCTTTGTAGTAGTACTGATCCAAATGCTTCCTTTTACTCTTGAATTTGGCCTTCAAGTTGTTCAGCAAGTGGTACATGCAGAGCCCGTGAAATGTGTTGGGGAAAAGTTCTTCCACCGCGCGTTGGATGCTTCAGTGCCTATCGGATAAAATGACATGGCCAATAGGCTCCCCAGTTACTTCCTTCAACCTACTGAGGAACCAATGCCACGATACATCATTCTCTGAATCACCGATGCCGACAGCAATCAGGAAAATTTGCTGGTTGGCATCATGGCAAACGGGCATGAACAGAACACCCCGGTACTTTCCCTTCAGATGTGTTGCGTCAATGCTCACAACCGGCCGGCAAAACCAATACCCATTCAGTGAAGCACCAAACGCAATGAAGAGGTACTGAAACCTACTTTCATCATCTGTCTGTAAATAAAATGTGGTACCGGGGTCAGTTTGTTTGAGGACTTGCAGATAGGAAGGCAAGAATGCATACGACTCTTCGGCCATACCCAATCTAACATTGTCGTATGCAAACTCTCTCGCCCTCCAAGCAACACTGTAGCTGATATCGACATCGTAGCAACTGCGGATGTCATCTATGACATCCCATGGCTTGAACACTCTCCCGGGGTTCACAAGTTTCTTGCGGACGCACTCCCCGACGACCCAACTAGTTGCCTGCCTGTGTCTAACAGTGGTGAGATCGCTAGGGTGGTTGTGGTTCTTTTCTACTTTTGTAACCATCCAGCAGCCACCAACTGCTACACACATAGCCCGAGCCCTCCATGTGTAGCCCTTTTGTGTGCAACGGACAACCGTTAAGGATTCGTTCAACTTGTAGCTCCTGAATTCAAATTTTTCCCTAAGCCCAATCACTGCCAGGTTAGTCAACAAGTCCCTCTTCGTCATAAATATTTGATTGACTTCAATATCCTCAACCATCCGGCCCTGCCATATACCCCGTCAATCCGGCTCCTCTCATCACCGGAGCCAGCATCATCATCAGAACGAGGGTCACTGGCAGCTTGGACGTCGGGTTGGACATTCGGTTGACCGCTAGGTTTCGCATTTCGTTCCAATTCAGGTTCGACAATTAGAGTGTCTTCACGGGAAATATTACGATGCTCGTAAATGTGCCCTTTTGGAGGTGATGCATCAGGTATAGTCAGTTGCACCTGGGATAAATTGATATTGTCCAAATTATTCCATGCACTTTGATTGGAATTTTTCCAATCTCCACCTGTTGCTATTGCCTCAACCGTCATAGTAGGCATGTTCAAATCTACATCAGATGCATCTACACGGGCTGCTTCTTCCATCCCCACATCCATACATCCACCAGAAGTCTCGGGAACCTCAGGGTGCGAATGGCCACTGTTCTCGTCACCATCGGGAATTGTTTGAAAGGGAATCCGTTGCCAATCGAAGCTAGGATTCCTGTCACCGGATGACTCTACAGTTACGATCAAAGGATGCTTCGCCCTATCTTCTTTGGCTAGTGCCTTCCAAAACATAACGGACCTATCGTCAACGACATCGTACAAGGGCACGGCCGGAACGGGCTGTGAAAGATTAAAAATGCATCTTTGAACCCGCATCCAACTGAGCACCAATCACCTCCGCCACAGTCCTTTGCAAACCAGCGAAGTCAGTTTTCTCATCCACAAAAAAATAAGCCAATTTTTCACCAACGTACTCTGCCCTCTCCTTAAAGTGGCCACCGTACAGAATGCATGCAACAGCAGCATCACCCATTACTGTGGACAAGAAAAAAACATGATATCAAAGCAAAAATGACATGAAACACACCAGGGTGGAATGAAAGTACAGCATTGAAACCACTAATAAACGATGTATGATTGGTTTAAAACCATAATACACAAATAACACCACTTTAAGGAAGAATACATGGTGTATGATTTGCGTTACAGTCATAAACAAGTTCATCACACACCTTTTAAAGCAATCATATACGGTCTATGGTTAAGGATACCACATTCTATACACGAAGGACACCAAAACAGGTTCATCATAGACCAATCAAAGCTATCATATATGATGTATGGTAAACCATACCCCATTCTGTACTTGAAAGACACCAAAACAAGTTTATCATACACCCTTTGAAGCTATCATACATGGTGTATGGTAAACCATACCCATTCTGTACTTGAAAGACACCAAAACAAGTTCATCATACACCCTTTGAAGCTATCATACACAGTGTATGGTTTAATATGCCCCATTCTATACGTGAAAGACACCAAAACAAGTTCCTCACAAATCTTTTAAAGCTATCATACACAGTTAAAACCAATCATACACGGTGTATGATTGATCATACACTAGTAATTACTTGAAACACACCTAAACAAGTCATTTTCAAACCATTAAAACCTATCATACACAGTATATGATTGATTATACACCATTAATTACTTAACATACACATACACAGGTTCGTTATACACCATAAAAACAAATCATACACACTGTATGGTTGCTCATAAACCACTAATTACTTAAAAAATATCTACACAAGTTGATTTCACACCATTAAAACCAATCATACATAGTGTATGATTGATTGTGCACCATTAGTTACTTAACATACACAGACACAGGTTGGTTATACACCATAAAAACAAATCATACACACTGTATGGTTGCTCATAAACCACTAATTACTTAAAAAATATTTACACAAGTTGATTTCACACTATTAAAACCAATCATACACAATGTATGATTGATTATACACCATTAATTACTTAACATACACATACACAGGTTGGTTATACGCCATTAAAACCAATCCTACACAGTGTATGACTGATTATACACCATTAATTACTTAACATACACAAATACAAGTTGGTCATACACCATTGAAACAAATCATACACAGTGTATGATCGATTATACACCATTAATTACTTAACATACACAAATATAAGTTGGTTATACACCATTAAAACAAATCATACAAACTGTATGGTTGCTCATAAACCACTAATTACTTAAAAAACATCTACACCAGTTGATTTCACACCATTAAAACCAATCACACACAGTGTATGATTGATTATACACCATTAATTACTTCAAACATATCTAAACATGTTGATTTCACACCATTCAAACCTATCATACACAGTATATGATTGATCATACACCACTATTTACATGAAGCACACATAAACAAGTTATTTTCACACCATTAAAACCTATCATACACGATGTATGACTAATCATACACCACTAATGTGTTCAAACACACCAAAAGAAAGTTATAATACATCATTTAAACCAATCATAAACCATAAGTGACTTGTAACACACCGTCCTCATACGACAAGGATACATTAACGACAATGTCAACAAATGGTCATTTTACATTCAATATTTGATCTGAAAACCGTGAAATGTGTGTAACGACTCAACGTTGAACCTACAGCAATGCCACGAAGCTTCAAACACGATCTTAACAGGGCTTCTTCTTCTTCTTCTTCTTCTTCTTCCAAGGGCCCAATGTAGCAGAACGACACAAGGAGGATGAAAAAAATGGAGCTTGGTGAATTCAAATTGAGAGAAAAATATAACAAAAAGGGTGAATAAGAGGTGAGTAAAATGGGCGGGAAAAGAGAAGGGAGGGATAGCGTGAGAAGCAAGTCACATGACATAAAAGTAGAAATATATACTTTGGCATTAAATGAGGAGAGAGAAAATAAAGGGGGATGGGGTAAAGTAAACAGCTGTGTATTAAATGAGGAGAGAGAAAGGGGACGGGTTGGGAGGGTTGAATGGGAGGGGCATTTTGGTCCAAAAGGGTTATTTAAGGTTATAGGGGTCTATTTTAGGTTAAATTGGGGTGGGGGGTCTATAACCCGTGATTTCCCTTAAATATTTAAAAAAATTCTTGAATAATTCTTTTCAATTATAAAATACTTCAATTAATGTCATTTTGTTAATTTTATAGAAAAAATTACTTTTTTAAACATTGTGAAATACTTATAATATTACAATAACGCTTCTTTACTATTTGAATAAAATATAAACTCTTTATTTAAAATAATACTTTTTATAAAAGTATTTTTTATA
This sequence comes from Simmondsia chinensis, assembly GCA_018398585.1. Classification (NCBI taxonomy): domain Eukaryota; kingdom Viridiplantae; phylum Streptophyta; class Magnoliopsida; order Caryophyllales; family Simmondsiaceae; genus Simmondsia; species Simmondsia chinensis. The sequence continues at coordinate 22,383,234 of JAGTTD010000017.1, read as the reverse complement.
AGAAATACTTCTTTAAAAAATAATTTTTCTCAAAGCAAATACGAAACAAGCGCTGGGTGATAAATATTCTAAGAAAAAATAGAACAAGATGGCAAGCTGATCCCAAAACAAAGGGTTTTGCTAGTTTGGTGTTAACCGCTCGTGTAACGTCTGCGCGAGAAGAGAGCGCGACACGCCAGTTCGTCTTCGTGCGTGCGCGCGCGCGAGGCACAGGGAGAGAGAGAGAGAGAGAGAGAGATCGCGGTGATCGAGAGGTGCAGAAATGGAGTCACCATACAAGGCAAATATACTAAGAGGCAAAGTGGCGCTGTTGACTGGTGGTGGCTCTGGAATTGGCTTCGAAATCTCCACTCAGTTGGGCAAACATGGCGCCTCCATCGCGATCATGGGCCGCCGAAAGCAAGTCCTCGATTCTGCTGTTTCGGCTCTCCAATCGCTCGGTTTTCCGGTAGTTTCCTTCTCATCTTTCTGTAATTTAGGGTTTGTTTATGCTACTGTCGGTAATTACAAAGACTTTCGGACTCCACGGGTGAGTTTAGTTGAATCTCACATTGGAGTTGTGAGAAAGAGGAGATCGAATATATAAGCCAATTGATTTTAGGATGGAACCTTACTTGGATTTATATGTGAACGTAAACAAGTTCTTGATTCTGCTGTTCAGTCTCTCGGTATTCCAGTACTTTCTGATACAGTCCAAAATATTGGGCAAAAAAGTTGAATTCCATACCGGTTAGACGGCATGAGAATTACTAATTTATATACCTAAGGAGCTACTCCACCCATTGCTAATTGGTTTTGGGATGAAGCCTCTTTTGGTATGTAACAATGGTATTAGAGTCGTCGATTCTCAGATCGATTCTAAGGATCTCGGTTTGGTATGGGACGGACCCGACTTTGAAGTCGTGCACGGTTTGCTATGGAACGGGTCCGCTATACCTCTTATTGCATTATCATATTTCTTTAGGCCTATATACCTAATTTGGGCATGTATCACTTTCTCTCTCATTTTTGTTTAATTTGGGGTTTATTTTTGCACCGGTTTGTTTCTTTTTGCTGTTCGTAAGGTTTAATTACAGACTAGAAGAGGCTCCATTCCAAAACCAATTGGCATTTGTTTTCTTTGCTCGCCTAATACGAACCAAATGAATCCGAAACAAATCAACCAATTCAATCAACGAATCCATAAATCAATCTATCAACCGATTTTAAAGATAGTATTATATTTGTATATAACTATCCATACAAGAGTATCGGCATTTACCAGTATAAGCTATAGGATAAAGGAAGATGGGGAGAAGAGAGAGAGAGATAGCCAAGAGAGAAGAGAGAGAGGAGGAGGAGGGGGGGGGAGGCCCGAGAGAGAGGAAGACAGGGACTCAAACAATTCAACCGCACATCCTTTACAATAAAGACCCTTATATAGAGTTAGGGGAGGGGTATAGTTGAATTAAAGGACTCAGCTAATTTTGTTAATACCTAAACTACCCCTCAATTAACCACTATATTTTTGGATTGTATTACCACCATGTGGGATTTCAATTTTCCTTGATTTTGACCATATCATATCTATTGGATGAGATTATGGCATTGAATTCGGGTTTGTTAGGTTTAACATGATTACAATTCAGCTTTCGTCGGAGGGAACTATCTTGAAGACATTTTTGTGACATAAGTTGAAATGAATGTTCATGCAATCATTTATTTTTATACATTGTTGTATTTTTGAATTTGTGAAATAGTTATAAATTGTTAAATGTCATCAGCCCTTTAGGCCCGACCCACAAAGTTGGCATATGTGATTTTCACATGTAAGTTTGAGTGAGGTTCCATCCAAAAACCAATTAACATTAGATGGTGTAATCCACCAGGCTTCTATGTTGATCTATTTTCTCTTACAACTCCTATGTGAAAATTCTTATTAGACTAACACGTGGAGTCCTTGACATAAATATGTTTTAGTAAATAAAATACAATAGTTATGCAGACTATTATAAAAGCATTTTTACGTAACCATCAATTTTAGTAATAGTTAGCTCAAAATCTGATGTGTAACGACCATTATGTAAAGTAGCAATCTTTATTTAATTTGATGGACGAAGTAGCCCCTTAAACTTCTTTGTTGATTTCTTCCTTTTGAATTAAATAATTGCTAAGAGTGAGTTAACACTATTGCATGAATATCGTAATCTTAGTGGAATCATATCAATGTTTGCTGTCAATTTGCTTATGTTGCATGGTAATGGTATCATGAAACCAAGGTGCAGGAATATTATGTAACATATTGCGGTTATCGTGGAATGTAATCGTTGTTAGGCTAGACTTTGTACCTGAATTTTGTGTAAGGGCGTGCTGTATAACAATGTTATGCTACCTAGGACATAGGTATATGTTTAGGGGTCATATTCAACTATTTTATAAATTCTTTTAGTTTTTTGGTCTAACTTGATGTGTCAAATTGGTCATACTTGTACCTTGTCAAATTGGTGATTTTGGTTCCTAATAGAATAAAAATTTTGGGAAGCCATTGCTATAGGAAGTCTAATTAGGGATGGCAATACGGCAAGGTGGGTACGGGGGATGCCTCCTTCATACCCATACCCGGCACCCAGATTCGTACTCGTACCCACCCCATTACCTACCACGGGTATGAAGTGGATATCTATACGCGCCCCGGCGGGTACGAATCCATACCCATACCCGGCCCGTTATCCATGGGTATCTATTACCCGCCCTAATACAACAACAACAACAACAGTCCCAGTGCCATAGGGGCTCCCGCACGAAGTAGGGTCTGGATGGGTGGATGTACGCAGCCTTCCCCCTTCCGGGTGGAACAGAGGCTGTTTCCAAGGACCCCCATCCTAAAGATCAAGTCGTCATGAGAACATGGTATCCTGAAAACCTTGGAAGCCACAAAGCATCAGCTTAGGACACCGCGTTAAACTAGCAGTATAAAATATACCCCACAGAAGACAACTACAAGGCTCATAGTAAAGCAAATAGTATATGGCTAATAATAGACGAATATTCAGAAAGCAACTAAACAACAAATAAGTGCACTACCTGGGGTCATGACTGCCTAAAAATCTTAAACTTCCAGTCACTCGCCGCACTACTCTACGCTACCACATCCGCTACCCCTATGCTAACCCTCCATTGTGCTCTATCTAAGGCCATCTCCTCCCTTAGGTTTAGGTGGGTTAGGTCGTGTCGGATCGTCTCCAGTCAAATCCTCTTTGGCCTGCCCTCCCTCTTCTGCCTAGCATAGTATGTAGCTGTTCACACCTCTTGACTGGGGCTGTGGTCGGTCTCCTGCTAACATGTCCAAACCATCTCAAGAGGTGCTCCCTCAATTTATCCTCGATTAAGGCTACACCCAATTTACCTCTGATTACATCGTTCCTGATCCTATCCTTCCTTGTGTGGCCACACATCGAGCGCAGCATCCTCATCTTTGCCACCTTCATCCTCTGTGTTTGATGTTGTTTCATTGGGGGACACTCTGCCCCATACAGCACAGCCGGTCTTACTACCGTCCTGTAGTATTTGCCTTTTAGCTTTAGCGGGAACTTTCTATCACAAAGCACCCCGGAGGCCATCCTCCACTTTTGCCAGCCTACGTTAATCCTGTTGTTGACATCTTCATCAACCTCACCGTTCTGATGTATCATGGAACCCAAGTATCTGAAACTCTTCTTACTCGGTACGGTCTCCGATTCTATCTTGACATCCTTTGTACTAGTTGCGGTGGAATGGCCGAATTTGAATTCCAAGTACTCGGTCTTAGATTTGCTAATCCGTAATTCCTTTGATTCCAAAGCGCTTCTCCACAATTCCAACTTCTCATTTATGTCCGCTCGGGAGTCCCCCATTAAAACTATGTCATCTGTAAAAAGCATACACCAAGGCACCTCTCCTTGGATGTGTCTAGTGAGCTCATCCATGACTAGAATGAACAGAAAGGGACTTAAGGCAGAACCTTAGAGTACCCCAACCGTAATAGGGAAAGTGTCTGTCTCCCCTTCCCCTGTGCGCACATTAGTATGTGCCTTCTCATACATGTCTCAAATGGCCCGGATATATGGCATGGGGATGCCTCTCCTACCCAAATCCCTCCATAGTACCTCTCTTGGCACTCTATCATATGCCTTCTCCAAATCAATGAAAATCATGTGGAGATTCTTTTGTCTTTCCCTATATTGCTCTATTGTCCGCCTTAAAAGGTGGATGGCTTCTATTGTTGATCTCCCAGGTATAAACGTGAACTGGTTCTTAGTCACCTTCGTCTGTTGCCGTAGCCTCCTTTCTATGACTTGTTCCCACAGCTTGAGAGTGTGGCACATAAGTTTGATCCCCCGATAGTTGGCACAACTTTGGATGTCGCCTTTGTTCTTGTAGATTGGGACCAGTATGCTCTTCCGCCATTCGTCAGGCATCTTCTTCCCCATAAGGTTTTGGTTAAATAATTTTGTCAGCCAGTTGATGCCCCTCTGTCCAAGGCATTTCCATACCTCAATGGGTATTCCATCTGGACCAACTGCTCTTCCCCTACTCATATGTTTTAGGGCTTCCTTAATCTCCTCTGGTGTAATTCGCCTACAATAGCAGCAGTTTTGATACTCCCTCGATGTCTGGAGATCACCTAGGACTATCTCTGTGTCTCCCTGTTTGTTGAACAGATCTTGGAAGTAGGCTTTGCACCTAGCTCTAATTTGATGCCTTTCCACTAGCACCTGTCCATCTTCTCCTTTTATGTACTTTACTTGCTCCAAGTCCCTCGTCTTCCTTTCTTTTGCTCTGGCGATCTTGTACATATTCCTTGCCCCTACTCGCCCTAATATGAGTACAAAACGATTATTCATACACGCCCATATTAATTATTTAATACTATTCTTAAAAATTCAATTATATATTTCTATTACATTAATAAATAATTTAGGTAATTGAATTTAAATTTGTATTTTTTAATTTGAAAGTTAATTAAATATAAAATGAAGCTAGTATGGTGTGTATAGGACGGGACGGAGCGGGTATGGAGTGGGATGGGGGCGGGTACAACACTATACCTCTACCTGCCCCCTACCCGTGGTAGGCACGGGGCGGGTACACCCAACCCGTGTGGGTATCCGTGGGTAACGGGTTTTACCTGTTTCATTGCCATTCTTAAGTCTAATTGATTAAAATTTATGGGGCTTGATGAAATTGAAGTTCAGAGAGGAGGATCATTTTGACTTCAAGCAAGAGTTCACAAGACTTTGATATATATTGAAGTTCTTTTTTCTTATTGCAATGGCTTGAAATGGTCACCACAACTCCTCCGGCTCAGACTCATAGTTAATGTGTTGAATTGCAGGCAGTTGGGTTTGTGGGGGATGTTCGCAAGGTGGAAGATGCAAAGAACGTATTGGAGTCAACTTTCAAACACTATGGTCGGCTTGACATCCTTGTCAATGCCGCAGCTGGAAACTTTCTCGTACCTGCAGAAGATTTGTCCACCAACGGCTTTAGAACAGGTTAGTTTTTTCTTGGATCATATACGGTTTTTTTCTAATAATATTTCTAAACTTCAGTGACTACGTTGATAACATGAATCATGTAGTGAACATTGCGTAATGGATTTCAAGTTAGCCATTGAACAATTGGTTGTTACTTAGCAGAACCTTTGTAGCTGCCTCCATAATTTATGTAGTTTTTATATTAATGAAAACATATTTGCAAATGTTCTCTTTATACAAACTATCAAAGGGATGTAAAATTCATGAATATATGATTTTCTTTTCAATTTTCAGAAATACAACGTTTTATGGTAGGATGGAAGAGGTTCGGAAAATTCTTCTTCTAAAAGTATTTCGGATAACAATATTTTTTTCCCCTTAAATTTAGATAGGGTTTGGCTTTTGTCTCGGTTAAGATTTGAGGTGGGATTGATGATATGAGATATATTTTCCTTCCCCTGAAGGAAAAATGTTGTCCGCTGTCCTTGTAATAGTCAGACCTCACCTCTGTGGAGGAATGTCCTTTGTTTTTAAATCATCGTTCAACTCATTCGTGTAAGGAAATGATAGAAACATGATAGAGGAACGCTTCTCTTTAAACAAATACAACCTTAATTGTTGTCTACTTATGTTGAAATGGGTCAGCTTTTAATAATTATCGCATAGTATAGCTGAGGCATGGTTTGGTATACTACTACAACAATAACAACAACAGTAGTCCCAGTGCCTAAAGGGCTCCCGCTTGAGCAGGGTCTAGGGGCTAGGATGTACGCAGCCTTGCCCCTTCAGGGTGGGACCCTAAAGAGAGGTTGTTTCCGAGGACCCTTAACCTGAAAGGTACGAAGAGCGAAGAAAGCATACAGATCATAGAGATTAAAGAGGTCATGGGAATAATGAGATCATGAGAAGCTTGTAGGCATGCGAGCATGTAGACATGTAAGCAATGAAGCATGGGAGCATAGCATCAAAAGCGAAAGGCAAAAGCAATCAAGCATCTAGAGGAGAGATTAAACACGCGACATAGTGCAATCAAACGGGTGCATGGGGAGAATAGTGCGTAAAAAAGAGTGTAAGAAGATAGAGAGTGAGGAAGTAGAGAGAGGGGGGGGGGGGGGGGGGGGGGGGGGGGGGGGGGGAGGATACAGTATGACAGCAGGTATGCACGCAGCCTCGTGGCACTAGACCGAGCTTATAAGTGATCGATGTTCCTACACCTCTAAATCAGTTTCACCTATACTAATTCTCCACTGAGCTGTATGTAGGGCCATTTCTTCATTTAGGTTGAGATAGGCGAGGTCCTATCAAATTGTCTCCATCCAACTCTTCTTTGGCCGGCCTCTCTCTCTTTTCCCATATGTAATATGGAGTTGTTCGCATCTCTAGACCGGATTAGTGGTGGGTCTCCTCCTAACATGCCCGAACCACCGCAGACGTTGCTCCCTCAACTTATCCTTTATTGGAGCCACGCCTTATTTACTTCTGATGACGTTATTTCTGATCCTATCCTTCCTTATGTATCCACATATTTATCTTAACATCCTCATCTTCGCCACCTTCAGCTTCTGCATGTGGTGGCACTTAAGTGGCCAACATTCTGCCCCGTAGGACATAGTCGGTCTCATTATCGTCCTATAGTATTTATCCTTTAACTTTAACGGGAACTTTCTATCGCACAGCACTGCAGAGGCCATTCTCCATTTATGCCAACCCACTTTAATCCTGTTGACATCCGCGTCCAATTCGCCATCCTGTTGCACTATCGAGCCCAAGTATTTAAAGCATGCTTTCTGCGGTTTGCACTCTAACCTTATCCTGACAACTTCTGTGCTCGGCATGGTAGAAGTACCGAACTTGAGTTCCATATACTCGGTTTTAGATCTATTGAGTCTTAGACCTTTCTATTTTAAGGCCATCCTCTAAAGTTCTAGTTTCTCATTCACCTCCTCCCTAGATCGTCCCACCAGGACTATTGTCCGCGAAAAGCATGCGACATGGCACGTCCCATTGTATGTGCCTAGTGAGCTCATCCATAACCAGAATGAACAGAAAGGGACTTAAGGCTGACCCTTGGTGTATCCCGACTGTAATTGGGAAAGCGTTTGTCTCTTCTTCTGTAGTACGCACATTGGTTTTGGCGTTTTCATACATGTCTTTAATAACTTTTGTATGGGGTTGGGGGATGCCTTTTCCCTCCAGGACCCTCCATAGGACCCCTCTCAGCACTCTATCACATGCTTTCTCCAAGTCAATAAAAACCATGTGGAGGTCCTTTTGTCTATCTCTGTAGTACTCTATGGACTTCCTCAGGAGATGATTAGCTTCTATCGTCGACCTGCCTTGCATGAAACCATATTGATTCTCTGAGACTCCTTGCTCGTTGTCTTAACCTTCTTTCTATGACCTGCTCCCAAAGCTTTAGGGTATGGCTCATTAGTTTGATTCCCTTGTAGTTGGTAAAACTCTGGATGTTGCCTTTGTTCTTATAGACAGGTACTAATGTACTTTTCCTCCATTTATCAGGCATCTTTTTCCCTTGAAGAATTTGGTTGAATAGTTTGGTCAACCATCTGATGCCCATTTCTCTAGTGCATTTCCATGCCTTTATGGGTATTCCGTCTGGGCGGATTGCTTTACCCTTGCCAATCTTCTTCAATGCTTCTCTAACTTCCTCGGGTCTAATTTTGTGTGTTTCGCTAGTGCTTGTAGTTCTCCTAGGGATGTATCTGTGTCTCCCCTTTTTATAATTATTGTTTGGATTTTAACCTGTGGGCTTTGTCAAAGGTCTCATCCTTTATTTTGTTTCAACAAACAGACTAGGGCCTGATTGGCAACTGATTACCAAATTATTCTTGAAGTATAAACGTGTGCGCCTTTTGGTATTATTTTATTTGACTGGGTGCTCATGAAAAGTTTCTTTTCCTTTCCTTGCCTTGCCTTATGGATTTGTGAAGAAATGGTGAAAGTTAATTTAGTATCCAGAGCAGATAATCGTAATTTAGTATCCAGAGCTGATAATCCTATCACATTAATGAGGTTGGATTAATGAACATATGCTGCTTTAAGCATGTTTTTGAACAACTGGATTAGTAGTCTTGCGAGTATAATTATCATAACCAATTAATACTTTGTAATATGAGAATACCTCTCTTTGCTAAATATGGAAGTAAATTACATGTATTCTTTTAAAATAAAAAAAATACAATATTATGCTTAACATAGGCCATTACAGAAGTACTATTACTTTAAAACCAATGGCATAATAGCTAGCTCAAAAACTTGTTACGTGATGGCCGTAGCTGTACTTATTGAGCTTCATTTGCCATCATCCCGAAGAAGCTTCATAACATGAATTCTTGGATAGTCGTCGTCTCCATTTTGCCAAAGTATCTATGTTAGATAAAGGCACATGGATGTAGGCATATGACACTTCAGAGTAGACCAAAAATATAAAAAAGTTCTTAGAAAATAGCAAAGTCTTAACATTTGAAAGCACTCATGTTCGACTGTCATACCCAAGTTCAGGTAACATAGCTTTGAACTTCCGTTAACAGCTGCCGTACTCTTGCTAGTTCTAGATATTGATTTTTCCAGAAAGATTGTCTCGATACGAATTGCTCTTTTTAACGGTGTTCATTGGTCTGAATGGTCCATTTTCTGGAGCAAACGGGGCTAGTAAAGGTCCAAATATCAGACAGAGGATTGGACTCTATGATATTGGTCCGTTCTAGTTTACTCTAAAGGTAGACTAGGTCAAAGACCAATAGAAGTCTAAATGAAGGACTCAAGACCAGTCCAAATAGCAACCATTCAGTCTGCTTCTAGACCGAATAATCTGGTCTAGCATGGGTTTCGATCTGGACCAATATTTGAACATGTCTAGCTCATAAGAAAAGAAACGAGGGGCATCATGTTTATTATATGTATAAGAAATACAAGATGTTCTTAAAAAAAAAAAAGGAACAATAAAAGCAACGTGTTTTAAAATAGGGAAGAAGAAGGGTGGCATAATCTTGTCTTGTGCTATACAAGTAATTCTACATTTTTCAAAGACTGATATAGGTATTAGGAGCTTTTTGGTCTAAGAGCGTTGTGAGCTTCATGGACATCTTATTAGATTTTGGGTATTTATTTGATGGCCGAGGACATCTTATCTATAGCTCTTTATATATTCTATCTCTTAATGATATTTTTTTGGCTAAAAAAATCCATTGATAGCTGTTATCATGCTGTGCTTTAGTTCTGGACATAGATGCTGTTGGAACATTCACAATGTCCCGCGAAGCACTTAAGTATCTCAAAAAAGGAGGACCAGGAAGAAGCTCCTCAAGTGGTGGAACAATACTGAATATAAGTGCTACTTTGCATTACACTGCTTCTTGGTATCAGATTCATGTATCTGCAGCCAAGGTTTGTTTATTGTTATTTTGACTTTTCATTTTCTCCTAAAAGTATCTGGGCCAGATAAAGGTACTTTTATGACACTTACACACTTCACATTCAACCAAAAACATAGAAAAAATTTAGTAAATAGTTGAGTATCTAACCTACTTAAGAGCGTACCAACACGCAAGCACTGGATCTCATTAGAACTCCGAAGTTAAGCGTGCTTGGCCGAGAGTAGTGCTAAGATGGGTGACCTCTTGGGAAGTCCTCGTGTTGCACCCCTCAGGTTAGGGGTTCTTGAAAATAGCCTCCGTTCATGGTAGCACACTGAAGGGGGAAGGCTGTATCCCCCCGCCCCCAAAAGACCCTGCTTAGGCGGTGCCCATGGGGCACTGGGAATGTTGCTTTTTAGTTTGAGTATCTAACCTCTTTATACATTCATGCCTCATTCGACCATGGGTAAGATAAGGTTTGCCCATTCCCGACTCTCGAGTCGTTGAAAATATGTCATGTTTGTTAGATTTGTTTACTCCACTGACTCTTGATATTTTTAAATTTGTTCAAATTGGTCCATTGTCATTTATTTTGTTCAAAATAGTCCATAATGTTTGCGACTTTGTTTAAATTAGTTCCTTATCTTTTCCTTTATTCAAAATGGTCCTATTTTATGACAAAATTAGTTCCCTACCTAATGACCAAAATTCGGTAAAATTTTAAAAAGATGAGAGACCAATTTATGTTTCTTCGGTGGCAAGATTTGGGCATCATATTCTTTAGCGATTATCAGTGCCTGGCCTAGACCTAGGCTCCATTGTTTTTGTTGAAACGCTAGGAGACATATATATATATAGAAGTACCATTATGTAACAGCCAATCACGTTGTGCCTGGTTCAAAGCATGTAAGTGTCTATACGTTTAGCCTTTATTTAGTTCCCTTTTTCTTTAAACATAGGCATACTTATATTTATATCTTCTTTGTAAATATTTATATGTATTCTTACAAATAAAACAAAACACTTGTGCATTATAGAGGCGATAAACATTGCCATTGCACAATAGTGAACCCCATAATAACTAGCTCAAATGTTATAGCCTGGCGGCCATTGCATAACATAACACACCTTCTGTACAATTCAATCTTCCCCACTTGAATGATATTCGACTTTTGGTGGTGTTTTAGGCAGCGGTTGATGCAACCACTAGAAACCTGGCATTGGAATGGGGAACCGATTACGATGTCAGGGTCAACGGAATTGCACCAGGCCCAATCGGTGAGACGCCTGGGATGAGCAAACTAGTACCAGATGAGATAGACAGCAAAGCTAGTGATTACATGCCGCTTTATAAACTTGGACAGAAATGGGATATTGCTATGGCTGCATTATACCTTGTCTCAGATGCTGGTATGTGATTCTGTTCCATTTTGTTACTCTCTGAAGCCATATCAATAAAATACAGTACGAGAATTAAGCGGGATCTTATACGTATGCGTATTATTTGGTTTTATACATGAAAATTTCTGTTGATAGTTTACTGACTTAATAAAAATGATAATAGCAATAATAGAAGTATAACACATAGTAAATGATGGATATAATCAATGATATGAGAGTTAATGTGACAAATTTAGTAAAATATAAAATATGGATAGTCAATTTAGTTGTAGATATTGAGTATTTTCAATTATCATTTATCTTTTATATGAGGAAAATACGATATGTGCTGTGATACATGTATTATATAGATAACATCAAGGGAAAATGTATTTTTCGTATTATTAGCAATTATATGTTAAACACTCTTTTTAAACGGAAAAATACATATATATGTCCAACATGTGTATTACAAGCGCGTTTACATTGACACAGTTCCGAAGCTCGTGAAAACCCTCTACTTTGTGAATTAATCATGGAATTAAATTGCGTTTGCGGTTACAGTGTTGTGTAAGTTATATTGATAGTGCGATTATTTTGAGTCTTATGCTAGTATTTTCCAGCTTTTTGTAGGTGAAATTTGAATGGGATGCCTAGAAAATTATCATGTTTATACCCCTTTCTATATGTAACCAGGCTACGCTAAGGGTTTGAACCTAGGACGTCTTATCTAAAGGGCGTCGACATTGATAGCATTTTACCACTGAGCGGAAACCTCATTGTTTTTATTATGTACTCGTCTGTTGCATAGGTTTTTTAATGACTGGATACAATACAAAATGCATTATGGAGACTATTCTGAAAATACCTTTATGTACCGAATGTAGAACAACTAACTCAAAGTTCATTATCTAGGGACCTTTATTTGATTACATTCACGAGATTATCCTAAATACCTTTATTCATTTGTAACTCAGGCTCCGCTTGTCTAGGAGGAACACCACATTCTAAGAAGTGGTTTTTCCCTTTTTCCATTATTTGGCACGCCTCTCAAAATAGAGGAAGTCGTGATTCTGAGTGGCCTAAAAACTTTTTGCGATATTCATCATGCAAATCTAGATCGAATCGAAATAAACCAGACTGGACTGTAGACATTTAACATCACAACATTGGAAAAGAATTAGACCGAATAATTAAAAGTAGCTTGTATGTTACTTTGTTATAGTTGCAACAAAACAATTTTAATCAAGTTGAATTGGTATATAATATTATACAAGGAAATTATCTAGGTGCCATAATATTTTAGCATTTATTACATAAGTATTATGATATTTCAGTAATATACAATGATGTACCCTGAAGTTTAAAAATTTTTTCATGAATCAGGTATCTTTTGTTAAAATTTAATAGATTTTAAATGAAAACAACAATGTATGTGTATCCTCTATCATAGTGCGATAATTTCTTTTGTTCGAAAATACTAGCATAACACTTTTTTTGATAATATATAAGTAATTTTTGTTAGAATGTGGACAACCTTTTGATAATATGATCATAGTTTATACCACATTAGTTTTTTGGCAGAAATTAGCCGAATTTTAATAAAAATTCATCAGATTTTAACACAGTATATACACAAGTGATAAAATTTCTTATCTCAAGGCACCTCATTGTATATATTAAAATAACAGAGTATTTAGATGATAAATGCTCAAATTTTAAAATGCCTAAGAAACAGTGTTTTTAATTTATACAGCTTTGATAGTTAATTTTTTTTTTTTGTTACCTCATATATGTTGTATTATTACTTGTGTAGGATATAAAATCGTTGATAAAAAATGTTTTTTTTAAACATACAAGAGCACATCTCAATGGGGAATTAAGTTTTCCTTTGAAACAAACGACGGAAAACCCCACTGGAAATTTGTATTTCCTTGAAAAACCTTTTCCGAAAAAAAATCAATTTCCAGATTCTACTTTTTCTTCAAAACAAACGGAGCCTCAAAGTTAAAATATTTCTGATATTGCATCCATATCTCAGCAGTTCGTGTATGTTACTAAAAAAGGTGAGAATATTTCTCCTGAGCTCATGAAACTAGAACTCACATGTATCTGTTCTCTTTTCTTCACTTTCCTGACACCGAAGTTAATGGCAGAGAGACGAGTTTTTAGGCTTTTTATATGTTAGTATCGTCAGTTGGTGCCTTGGTGCATTTTTGGAAAGTAACAATTCCATTTAGTACATACTATTAACTAGTACTCCTATCAGCGGAATTAAATAAAGGTTGTTATGTAATGTAATACGCACTATACGACGAATCTTAATCCAGCCTTTACACAATGTTATTTGAACGATATCACAGAAACTTTTAACTGAAATCACGTTGCTTTGCAGGGAAATACGTGAATGGAACTACGCTTATTGTTGATGGAGGACTTTGGCTGAGCCGGCCTCGTCATCTACCGAAAGATGCGGTGAAGCAAGTCTCACGGGTGGTCGAGAAAAGATCGAGAGACGCGCCATCTGGTGTTCCTAAGAGCAAGCTCTGATTCCAAGCTGGAGATGCTATCGCTCTACTTTCACAGCGCGAGGTAATAATTTTGGAGGTAAGTCGGATGGGGTTTTGAACCCAGAACTTCTGGTCCTACAATCTCAATCTTGGTAATATTTTACTGCTAAATTATATTATCACCCGAAGAAAGGCAAATAAGATAGTGGAAGTGCTAAATGATGCTTTTGAAGTAGCCTTGGTATTTAATGTATGTTCAACCCTGAAAACTGCAAATAGGAGTGAAAAAAAAAAAGAAAATTTTGTGAGTTAGATCATTGTGGACAAGGGATCATATTTTTTATTCTCTTTTAATAGCGGTAAGGAGTATAATATCATTTCCTAAGGAAGGAAAACTTGGGGGATGGAGTGATGAGCTTTGAATCTCAGATAGTGCTTGGGGAGTTGGGAGACAAATCACTGCCCCCAACACCCTTAGTTAACAATAAGGGTTAGTGTAAGTAGGGATGTAAACAAACTGAATGTTCGATGAACTATCGTGTTCGAAATCAATTATAGTTCGTTAATGTTCCTTATTGAAGCTTGATAACTTATTGAGCTGAGTCCGAGCAGGCTTGATAAGTTCAACAAACTGAGTTCGAACAAGGGGGTGCTCAACTCGTTAATGTTGGCGAACGGTTTGATAAGGGCTCATTAAGAATTCATTAAGAGCTCGCTAAGGGCTCATTAGCAGTTAATATTAATTCCAAAATAGGTCGATAATGGCTTGATAGTAACTTGAATAGTTCGGCTCGAGAGGGAGCTCGACTCGATAGTAAGCTCGGGTTGGCTCGATAAGGAGCTCGAATTGGCTCGATTAGCCTAACAAGCTGGGCCAAGTTTAAGCACAATAAAATCTTAACGAACTGAGCACGATTAAGGGTTCGAAAGCTCAATGAGAGCTCGGCTTGGACTTGAGCTGGACTTCGAACAAGGGGGTACTCGGCTTGACTTGTCTCGTTTATACCCCTCTGTATGAGCAAAAACCCATTATATTTTAGTTGATAGTGGCAGTATCCACATTCCTTGATGTGTTTAAGAACACCGAAGTCCTTACACCCGAGTCACCTCAAATATAATTATTAGATTTACCCTTAAGGAGGGCACAAGCCTTGTACATAAATGACCATATCGCTATCTACCTATGTAGAAAAGTGACAAAATTTCCTATTTGGTCACCAAAGTGATCAAAAATGACCTTTTTAGTTATCCAACTTAATTTTTAGAAGATTTAGTCATCCAACTCTCGGTAAAAGTTTCATTTATTCATCTAAGTGATTTCAAATGAACAAGTTAGTCATCCAATTCAAATTTTGGAAGATTTGGTCACCCAATTCTTAATAAAAAATTTATTTAATCACCCAAATAGTTTAAAATTAATTAAATTTACTACTCAAATAAAAAATAACAAACTTAATCATATTTATGAATTATTTATTTTATTGACCTACAATTTTTTTGATTTTATTAAAATTTATCTAGTATTTTTTTTTTCAAAATAATTGTTCATCTTTTATTTTATAATTAAATTATTATTTTGCTATTAATATTATGTGAAAATTAAAAGATAAGTAATTAATTTTGCCACAAAATAACATAAAAATAAATTAAACAAAAAATGATCAAAAATAATTTATATATATTTATAATTGTTAAAAAATAAAAAGTAGAAATATTTACTTTAATCAAAATTCACTCTCAAATTTATCCTAGAAACAATTTCCCTCCCAAAATTCCCCTAACCCCCAAAAAGGTGTTCCTTAAAAAAATATAATTAACAAAGAATTTGATATATTGCAATGACTTATAAATATATGAATAATTATATTTATGAAAAAAAATTTAAGCAGTTACTATTTTTAATAGTTCTTTTGACAATATAGGTTGATATTGTAATATATCTAATTCTTTATTAATTATATTTTTTAACGGATATTTTTTTTTTTTTGGGGGGGGGGGGGGGGAATTTGGAAGGGAAATTATTTTTCGGATGAATTTGAGAGGTAATTTTTATTAAGTATTTAACTTAAAGTAAATATTTCTATTTTTTTTTAACAATTATAATTATATGTAAATTATTTTTGGTTATTTTTCATTTAGTTTATTTTTTATATTACTTTATGGCAAAATTGATTACTTATCTTTTAATCTTTATATAATATAAATAGCGAAACAATAATTTGATTATAAAATAAAAGATGAACAAGTATTTTGGAAAAAAGTAATAGATAAATTCTAATAAAGTCAAAAAATTGCAGATTAATGAAATAAATAATTTATAAATATGATTAAGTTTGTTATTTTTTACTTAAATAGTGAATTTAATTAATTTAAACTATTTGGATGACTAAATGAGATTTTTATTTGGAGTTGGGTAAACAAAACTTACACAATTTGAGTTGGGCGACTAACTTATTAATTTTAAATCACTTGGGCGACTAAATGAAACTTTTTTTAAGAGTTGGATGATTAAATCTTCCAAAAATTGAGTCGGGTGACTAAAAGGTCATTTTTTGGTCAATAAGACTTTTGTCGCAATCAAACTCTCATAACAAACATGAACGAGCTATAATCGATTTCGAACTCGAGTTCATAAAATATTTGATTCGTTGAACACTCCTAAAACCCTGATAAACAATCCAAGCAAAGTTATATGAAGATCAGAGAGCACTAGGTCGAGGCGTCGAGCTTCACGAGAGACCAAACAGGAACACCATCAACCATCCCAAAATCTGTGCTTCATCAGTTGAAGAATATTTCATAAATATTCTAGAAAATTAATAAATAAGCGCGATGGAAACTTAAATTTTAAAATTTTGGACCTCTGCCCTAATATATTCAAGCACTCCACAGGTATCTAATAAAATAAATTAATTACATATGTATATATATATATATATAAAGTACAGAAGAACACAAAAAAAGCTAATAGAGCTTACCTAAAAAAGGACAAATGATATCTGTCTGAAACTCTGGAGGTCACAAAATGTTCTTCGCAATCTCTTTAAAAGCACCGGGAGTATGAGCTCTGAAAAAACCGAAAATATTTGACTTGGAAAGAGTTTAGAAATAATATTTATTTTAAATATTTACAAGCTTTTTAAATATCTAAGAACATTTTGAAAAATTAAAATATTGTTTAAATTTTTAAAATATTTTAAATATAAATACCAAATTTTCTAGATATTTTTTTCTTTTTAAGGGCAACATCGACATAAATAAATATGACTTTAAAGGAGTTATGCGGAAGGTAGCTAAAAGAAGTAGGCAAAGTTTGTGATACTGTAAAAACATTTCAAAACCTTCGGACACATGAATAAACCTTAGGTTATCTCAACCAAAACTTATCTAAATCTTTTGTTTATTTTACCAAACGCATAAAATTGCTAGAGAAATTTTGTTCCAACTATAGGGCAGCTTGTCGATCTCTTCACTAAACTCCTTGGGGTTCTGTCTTTTTCCCTTCTTTCCGAGTCGGGCATTGTCAATCTACATGCTCCAATTTGAGGGGCGTATTACGTTACGATATAATTTTTATTTTTATAATTTAGGTTATTAGTGTTTAGTAGCATTAATTGTAATATAGTGATCTATTAGAGCACGCAGGGAATGCTTGATTTCCCTATCCTCATATCATGCCATTGGAGACCATTGAAGGCAATTTGAGAATCCTAGGTGATTTTTGAGTAATTTTCTCGTATTATAAATTTATTGGTGATGTAAAAAGCAAATCATCGGGTTATGTTCTCTTCCAACTTTTTTACATGATATCAAAGTAGGTTGATGATTTTATGCTCTTGTTTTCGAGAAGAAAGGTGCATTTTAATTTTGAAGGCCCAAAGAGCAACCTAAGAGCGGAGCGAATTAGATTCTTTAGTGATAAATAAAAAAGTAAATTTTATGAACAAAAAATTAAATCAAAAGTGACAATAAATAAGAAATGAAAAAGATAAAACCAAGAATAAAAATGATGCACAAGATTTTTATAGTGGTTCGCTTCCAAACCAGAAGCTAATCCACTTTTCAAGTGATTACTCTCCCTCACTTGAGCTTTTTATTAAGCTTGATTATTCTTTTTAAAAATAGGCTCAGGATCTAACATTTACAATCGGTCTTTTTGTACATAGGCTCAAGACTAACCTTTTACAACTGATTCTTTTGTAACCGTAAGCTTAGGATCTAACCTTTACAATGAAATGAATTAAAATAAAGTAATTGAAGAATTAAAGCACTCAAATTCTTCACTCTTTCAAGAGTGAATTGACACTTGATCAAGCTTAGCTAAAGCTAAGGATATGCCAATTAAGCTCAATGATCAACAATAAAGAAAACTAGATGCTCCAAAAAAAACTTAAAGCAAAACTTGAAATCAAATTGTTAAAGAGTAAGAATGTAAGAACATTTTTAACAAACAATGCTTAGAAAGTATTGGATGATTTAAAAC
This sequence comes from Simmondsia chinensis, assembly GCA_018398585.1. Lineage (NCBI taxonomy): Eukaryota > Viridiplantae > Streptophyta > Magnoliopsida > Caryophyllales > Simmondsiaceae > Simmondsia > Simmondsia chinensis. Next base: position 22,364,990 of record JAGTTD010000017.1, on the reverse strand, counting down.
CAAAGCATTCAAATCCTATTTATAGACAAATGAAGGCCAAGAGGACGTTCAAAAAATTGGAAAAAAAGATTACGAAAGAAATCAAGTCAAAAATAGCCGTTTTGAGCTTTTTTTGATCTGTGTGTCGACACACAGCAGCTCCGGGTGGCTACTGTAAGTCTGTATCTCGATACATAACTTCTGTGTGTTTACACATACCTTTTGTGTGTCGACACTCAGCATGCCTTGGTGGATTTGCACGTTTTAGATCAATTAGCTTGATTGATGGGATGATTTACAATAAATTGATTGATTAATTAATTTCCTAATTTGCTTTAATTATGAATGATTGATTGAATCAAGCTAAATTATCACCCATTTAAATTTATCTTATTTAATTTGATCACGCTTTTTAAAATATTAATCTTGAAAAAATATTTTAATTGATAAGCTAGATTGACTTAAATTTTGACTTGAATATTTTTCAAATAAATTTTGGAAATCAAATTTCAAAATATTTTAAAAACGATTTTATTAGAGCATCACATATCAATATTGAGATTGGACTCAATTGACATATTCCAATTTTAAGTCCTAAACAACAAAAATAAATGACTTAAGGCGTTTGGACTCGGGTCTCATTTTCTTCAATTTGGATGAATCTTTCTTCAACGTTAATCTCTTTTCCTCTTGATTCATCTTCTTAAAAAGCTTGATATTCACATGATTAGCCTTGATTTTTTTAACTTTTTTATGAGTAACTTAGAAACAAGGTTAGAAGAATTTAAATACAATGACTCACTAAATAATCATTATCATCAAAATTTCAATATAAATGGTCTTTAGGGCCAACAATCTCTTCCCTTTTGATAATGACAAACATTTGGTATTTTCTCATGGAAATGTGAAAGTGGAAGAAGAGAATTTACCATAAAAGCATTTACTTATCAAAGCATACACATGAACATGAGCTTATGGAGCAATTTATGTCATGATTAAGGTTCAAACTCAATTGTTCTTCCTAAATTGATGCATTTTAGGAGTCATACATCCAATAGATTAACATCATCAATTTTAACATTTCTCAATCAGACATATACTTTATTCTATGATAGATGCATTCTTGGGGTTAGATATTCAATTATCTTACACTTAGCATCATTTTTATGACATAACTATGTATGAATACTATACAGCAACACACCAATTATTCTCCCCCCTTCGTCATCAACAAAAAGCACAAGATAGGGGATGAAGGAAGTATCAACGGTAGTATATATAAACATAAGGTAATGGTACACATTCTTAAATAGTCAAAACGTTGCATTACTTCAAGTAGAATGTTGTACAATAATGAAAAATGTAGCTTCAAATTTTTGAGAGAATAAAATAAAAAAAATCTAAGGAGTAGGGGGTCTTTGTCTACATGATAGAAAATCAAAAATCTTTTGTAGCGTGAATCGTGTTTCTTGTCGGAACTCTTCAAGATTTGAGTGTAAGGTAGACACTTGTTCTTCCAAAGAAGTAAGTCGTTCACTTACACTTCTTCTTTTTAGAGGTCCTTGCTCAGATTCATCCTCATTAACCTCATCCCCTCCATCAAAATCTTCCTCTTCCTCGTCTCTAATCTCATCTATTTCTTCTATTCTCGTAACTCCTTTGTATTTCTTTACCCATTCATTGTCTCTGAGTTCAAACCCCATCTTTTTCAAGGATGTCTGAATAGAGTCATCTTCATACAGAATGGGATTTGAAAAAGATGATCGATTTAAAGTACGTTGAAAAACACGTGTAAGAAGCATGCCATAAGCGGGATTAGTCTTTCGAGAATGGATATGAAACATGAATTTTAAGATTAAATCCCCAAGATTAATCTTTTGGCCATTTAGGAGTCGAGATAAAAGGAATAAGTGTAAGTTTGAGACCGAATCGAAGCCACCGGATCTTGGAGTGATGTTCATACAAATCAATTTATGTGTTAATTTAAGAACCACTCTCAAATCATTTGAGTTTGGCTTCTTTGGTTTAGAAAGTGGTATTTCACCCCAAACTTGTGCAAGTAAGGAGTTGCGGTGAGATTCGGGGAGCGGGAATTGGTGGAGTTCTTGGGGAAAAACAAAATCATCCTCTTCATCAAAAACAAAACCAAGCAATTCATTTATATAAGATGCATTAAGTTTAATTACTTGGCCTAGAACTTTTGAGGATAATTCAAAAGGAGTAGTTCTAGAAATTTTAAGGTTGAAGTAAAATTCGCGTACTAAATCCGGATATACTGGTTCTTTGATACAACAAATTTCAATCCAACCTACTCCTTCTAACAAAGTAAATAATTCCCCCAAGTTATTTCTCCTAACCCAAGTCCAATCTACGAATCTACCAAATAACACTTCCTTTTTGAGGAAGGGGTTAGAGGAATTTACCGAATTAGGATCCCGGGAAGAAGCACCTTCATTATTTCCGGATCTCTTCTTAGAAGTAGTTTTTGACCTCTTTGTGTGGTCCATGAGTTAGAGCTTGAAGAGATTTGGAGAAAGAGAAGAAATTTTCGTGGGTATGATTAGGGTTTGGTAAAAAGTGGTGAAATTTTGATATTTGTCTTAAAATTGTTAAGGAGAATGAAATATGAGTAAAAATAGTGGATTTTTAACTTAAAAAGGCAAGAAAAGTGAAGAAAAATAAACAAATTAGAGAAAAATTTTAGTGGGTTCGATTTTGGTTTGGGTTATTTGAAAAATATAAGTTTTTGACAAAATTCTAAGGTTTGATTTTAAAAAGTTGAGAGAAACTTAATTTTTAGTAAAAATTTGGAAGAAATTTGAGAGAAAAGGAAGAAATTTTGGATGAGTTTTAAAATTTTTGTTAAGAGAGGTTTAGGCTTGAGAGAGAGAGAGAGAGAGAGAGAGATGGAGTGAAGATGTCAAGATGGGGAAGAAGGTGAAAAAAATTGAGGGAAAAAATAAAGTAAGATTTTTTGAATTTTGTAATTAATTATAACATATTTTTTGCACTTTTGATTTTAAATAACACATTGAACTTTGTAAATAACACAATACACCTTCTGCATTTTTAATTTTATAAAATAGCCCCTAAACTTTACAAATTAACATAACACACCTCCTGTACTTTTAATTTCTTAAAATAGCCTCTTGAACTTTGTAAATTAACACAACATACCCCCTGAACTTTTAATTTTAATAAAATAACTCCCTGAACTTTTAATTTTATAAAATAACCTCCTGAACTTTGTCATGACACAAAACACACTCCTGCACTTTTAATTTCATAAAATTGTCCTTTGAACTTTATTATTATATACAACTTACCCTTGAATTTTATTACTAAACATAACTCACCCCTTAGAAATTAATAAATTTAAAAAATATACAAAATTTAAAAATTTTAAACAAATTATTAAAAAAATTTTGAACAAATATAATAATATTTTTTAACTTTAATAAAAATTAGAACAATAATTTAAAATTAAAAAATTATCAGATTTAAAATAAGAAATTTTTAAATTTTACATAAGTTTTAAAAATTTATGTTTTTAGACAAACGGTAAAAGCTTTGTATCAAATTAAAAATGAGAGGTTTTTTTAGTTTTGTACAAAAGGTGGAAAATTATATTTATAAACAAAAGATATGAGGTTTATATTTCTAAATTAAAGATAAGAGGATGGAAATAATTATTTTAATTAATAGCATAAATATTATAAATTTAAAAGATAATAATTTTTTTTTAAATTTTTATACTATAAAAGAAAATATAATAATTTAAAAAAATAAATTCTAAAATTTGACTAAAAATTTAATACTAAACAAATACACTAAATTAAAAATTTGAAAATAATATTGAAAAATAAAATTTAAAATTATTATTATATTTTTTAGACTTTTTCTAAAAAATATCTCTCATAATTTATTCAAATTTTTTAATTTTATACTTTTTTATTTTAAAATTTATGAATATTTAGGTGGTGTGTTATGTTTATTAACAAAGTTCGGGAGGTGGGTTGTGTTAATTTGCAAAATTTAGGGAGCAATTTTATGAAACTGAAAGTACAGAGAGTGTGTTGTGTTAATTTGCAAAGTTCAGTGAGCTATTTTTTAAAATTGAAAGTGTATAGGGTGTTGTGTTTAATTGCAAAGTTCAAGAGGCTATTTTTTAAAATTGAAAGTGCAGGGGGTGTGTTGTGATTAATTGCAAAGTTCAGAGGGTCTTACAATGCTTTGCCCAAAAAACAAAAAGCAAAACCCGTGACTTGCTACTGTGTGTCAACACACAGAAAACAGTAAAAGCTCAATGTTAGCTTGTGTGTCGACATATAGAGAACATAGCATTAACTGTTTTTTGTGCATTTATTATTATTATTATTATTATTGTTATTATTATTATTTAATTGAAAATACCCCCTCCCAAAAAAAAAAGTAGTCCATGTTCCTATATCCATTAGTTGGATAAGAAAACTTGATCCATTGGAGTTTTTTTATGTTGAGTATTAAAACTCAATGTTGAATGTAAGCAATCAAAGTGCAGTAGTCACATTGCACATGCCAATTCTATTTCTAATATCACAAAAGATTTCTTTACCTAGAGGTTTAGTAAAAATGTCAGCTAATTGATCATTGGTGGGAACAAATTTCACAATTACATCTCCCTTAAGCACATGATATGAATGAAATAATGTATAATCTCAACATGCTTTGTTCTTAAATGTTAAGCCGGGTTTTTAGTTAAGCATATAGTACTAGTATTATCGCACATTATGGGAGCATGGTCAATATGAATGCCATAGTCATTTAATTGATGCGTTAACCAAAACATTTGAGCATAATAACTTTCACATGCAATATATTCAGCCTCGGTGGTGGATAGAGCAACGAAATTTTGCTTTTTGTTAAACCATGACACTAAAGCATGTCCAAGAAATTGACAAGTGCCACTGGTCGATTTCCGATCTACTTTGTATCCGGCAAAATCTGCATCACTATATCCAACTAGATCAAAGAAATCACATTTGATTGATCAATTAATTAATTTCTATACTAACTTAATTTTTGAATTAATTTTCTAGTTTGCTTTAATCACGAAAGATTGATTGAATCAAGCTAAATTATCACTCATTTGAATTTTATTTTGGGTAAATTACTGAAAATCCCCCTAACTTTTGCTTCAATAACAAAAAATTTTCTCACAAATAAAATCACTCACTAAACCTCTTAACTTTTGAAAATTTTTCAATTTGCCCCCAAATAACTTTTTTTTGACCATTTTGCCCCTCAACAAAAAAAAAGTTATATTTTATCTTATAATATTTTTTATGAAAATTTTAAAAATATTTTTTATTTTCTGAACTTATATAATATTACTATAATTGATTAAAATAATTATATTTTTATAAATATAGAAAATTTTCTTAATTTTTTTTGCTAATAACATAAAATATTTAATTTTTGTCCAATAATATAAAACCGTTTTCTAAAAATAAAATTAAACATTAGGGGCAAAATGGTCAAAAATAAGTTGCATGGAGGTTAAGTGATAAATTTTTAAAAGTGAAAGGATTTTGTGAGTGCTTTTATTTGTAAGGGGAGTTTTCTGTTTTTGAAGCAAAAAACAGGAAAATTTTCTATAATTTACCCTTTTATTTTATTTAATTTGATCATGCTTTTTAAAATACTAATCTTGAAAAAATATTTTAAATAATAAGGTAGATTGGCTTAAATTTTGACTTGAATATTTTTTAAATAAAATTTGAAAATCAAATTTCAAAAATATTTTTGTTAAAGCATCACATATCAATATTGAGATTTGGACTCAATTGATATATTTCGATCCTAAATCCTAGACAATAAAAATAAATAACTTAAGGCGCTTAGACTCGAATCTCGTTCTCTTCAATTTGGATGGATCCTTCTTCAACGTTGATCTCGTTTCCTCTTGATTTATCGTCTTAGAAAGTTTGGTATCGATATGATTAGCCTTGCTTTTTCTTACCTTTCTTATAAATCACTTAGAAATAAGATCAGAATAATTTAAATATAATGACTCACTAAATGACTATTATTATCAAAATTTCAATATAAATGGCATTTAGGGCCGACATATTTGATGCATTGAGATGGCCTTTCTAATGAATGTTTGATACAATTGTTTTTACATTGTATTAAAGTAGGTTGATGAATACAAGGTCTTGTTTGACACACGAAGTCTTCAAAAAGAAGGATACATTTGAATTTGATACATCGAGAGGGCCTCTTCGATGAATGTTTGATTCAATTGTTTTTACATTGTATAAAAATAGGTTGATGAGTACAGGATCTTGTTTGACGTATTAGACTATATTCTAGAGTATTCTAGAATGTTCCTAGGGTATTGTGTTTTATCCTTTTGTCCTTTGACTTATGTAATCTATAGGGGCATTATAGTCTTTTAGTCATTGTACTTTGCCTATATATTGAGGCCTCCTATGTACTCGTTTATTCATTCAAACATAATATTTTACATGGTATCAGAGCCATATCCTTAATACTTTTTTTTTCCTCCCAAAAAAAAAGGGGTGAAAATCGGGTTACTGTGCACGGAACCCTAACTCCCCTCAGCCCTCCCCTCTCTCGGCCGCCGCCACCCTCCCCTCAGCCTTCTCTCCCCACGGCGCCCGCCTCTCGCGCCGTCGCACGTTTGGCCCCTACCAACCCGGACCCTGCTCATGCCATGGTTGCCTCTGGGCAACCCCCCCAACCGACCCAACCACATGGTGGCCGTGGCCGGGGTCGTGGTCGAAAAGGCAAAGGGGGACGTGGTGGCCGTGGGGGGAGATCGCCCTCCATTGGCCCACCGCACGGCACCTCTACCGGGCAGCACCCCCCAACACTTCTTATTCTGTTCAACCTCCGGTCGGTCCCTCTTTTCACTCTACTGCAGGTGTGCTCGGTCCCGCTCCTCAATTCTGTCAGATCTGCTCCCAGACAGGTCACATTGCTGTCGCTTGCCCTCATCGCTTTAACAATTCTTCGTTCCCGGATCCTAGTCAGTCCTTTGCTGCCATGACGATAGGTGAACCACATGACTACAACTGGTACCCTGACTCGGGAGCATCTAACCATATGACGCCTAACCCAGGTATTCTCTATAACCTCCTTCCTTATTCTGGTCATAAAAGTGTGCTTGTTGGAAATGGAGCATTACTGTCTGTCACACATGTGGGCTCTACCAAAATACCAAGAACTTCCCTTCATTTAAACAACGTCATGCTAGTTCCCACCTTAACCCACAACCTTCTATCCATAAAGCAACTTTGTCGTGACAACAAGTGTCGAGTAGAATTTGACTCCAACTCTTTTTGTGTTAAGGACCAGGCTACGGGGACACCGCTTCTGCGAGTGCCCAGTAATGGACCGCTATATAACTTCTCCTCTCATGACGTTGGGCTTCTTGCTTGGGTTACTCACGGCGCATTATGGCATCAACGACTAGGGCATCTAGGGAATTCAGTACTTAATACTTTGTGTAAACAACAATTTTATCCTTCTGTCAGATTTTTGGATAAATGCTCTTCATGTTGTTTGGGTAAATCTAGGAAACTTTCTTTCGAACGTGTTCTACATAATACAACCATGCCTTTACAGCTTATACATTCTGATGTTTGGCAATCGCCTGTTTACTCTAATTCCGAATATAAGTACTATGTTTTATTCGTTGATGATTTTGCCTACTTTACCTGGCTATATCCAATGCGACGCAAATATGAGGTTTATGACAGTTTCACCGATTTCAAAACTTTAGTTGAAAACCAATTTAACCAGAAAATCAAAGTCTTTCAAAGTGATGGTGGAGGTGAATTCGATCATCGGCGCATGAATGCGCTATGCCGAGATGCTGGAATTCACTTTCGACTATCCTGTCCTGATACCCCCGAACAAAATAGGGTGACGGAACGCAAGCATCGACATTTATCTGAAATGGCACGGACTCTCCTAATTCACTCCAAACTTCCTTACGAATTTTGGGATGACGCCTTCTGCACGGCCTGTTTTACAATAAACTGTCTTCCCATGCCAAATATTTCTAATTTTTCTCCTTTTCAAAAGCTCTTTCATATCAATCCTGATTATAATCGTTTTAGAGTCTTTAGGTGTGCATGCTATTCTAACATCAAATCCCGTGCCCCTCATAAATTAGCCCCCCGCTCCATTCCCTACATTTTTCTTGGATATGCGGCTCGATACAAAGGTTATCGGTGTTTTGATGTTTTAAATAAACGAATGTATGTTAGTAGGCATGTTGTATTTGATGAAACTCGATTCCCTTACCCTGAACTTGCTAACTCTCAAATGCCCGTAACTGATGCCTCCCATAATGCGCCGTTAGTCATCTATACTTCCCCCTTCCCGGGTCCTGCCTCGGGATCCCCGAGTCAGGTCACCGCCGCGGCCCTACTGCTCCACTCTGGGCAACCACCGCTGTTGCCCGCGGCTCACCCCCCCCCCCCTGCTGGTGTTAGGGCTCCAACCCGGCCGCCCTCGCAACCCTTGCTTGCGCCGCCCCCGCTCGAGCCCGCAACCCCTTCCCCCTCTGTTTCCCTGAGTCCTGTCCCCACTGATGACGCTCCCTCGTCATCCATCCCAGGTGTCGTGTCCAACCCAAGCTCTGTGCTTGCCCTTCCTCCCTCCCCGGAATCACCAGTTCAAAATGTGCATCCTATGCGTACTAGACTTAAGGACGGCATCCGTAAACCTCGATACCCACTTTCCCTGTCCTCCATTACAGTTATCCAAGAGCCCACATGTTACTCGCAGGTTGCTAAAAATCCCCAATGGCAACAAGCCATGGCGGATGAATTTAATGCCCTCCTCCTTAACCACACTTGGGACCTTGTTCCCCATGATCCCTCCAAAAACCTTGTAGGAAGTACTTGGAAATATAAGGTGAAATATAAAGCAGATGGTTCGGTCGAACGGTTCAAAGCTCGCCTTGTTGCTCAGGGTTTTCACCAACGTGAAAGCCTTGATTATAAGGAGACTTTTAGCCCTGTTGTAAAGACCACCACCATACGTTTTATACTCACCCTTGCTGTCACTTACAACTGGCATATACAACAGTTGGACGTTAAAAATGCTTTCCTACATGGTCACCTTAAGGAAGAAGTTTATATGAAACAACCACAAGGCTTCATACATCCGAAATACCCTAATCAAGTATGTCGCCTTCGCAAAGCGTTGTATGGCTTGAAACAGGCTCCCCGGGCATGGTTCCAGCGGTTCAGTACGTTCCTTATTAGTCTTGGTTTTGTTTGTTGTCGAGCCGAACCCTCTCTTTTCATCCATAAAACCCGTTCCCATATCACATGTCTTCTCCTCTACGTTGACGATATCATCCTCACTGGGTCTGCCCACTCGCACTTAAAAACCCTCATTAAGTCACTTTCCACCCAATTTGCGATGAAGGACCTTGGACCATTACATTTCTTTCTCGGTGTTCAAGCCTCTCGCAACTCCAGTGGCCTCTTTCTCTCTCAACACAAGTACATTGTTAACCTCCTCACCAAACACAGTCTCTGTGATGCCAAACCAGTTAAAACCCCCCTCCCCACCCGAGCACATCTCTCCCTGAGTGACGGGGACCTCCTCGAGGATCCTACTGAGTATAGAAGTGCAGTAGGTGCTCTGCAGTATCTCACGATGACCCGTCCAGACATATGCTACGCCGTAAACCTGGTCTCTCAGTTCATGCATGCTCCTCGCACTCCTCACTGGCAGGCAGTGAAGCGCAGCCTTTGGTATCTCAAATCTACTCCTGATCATGGTCTACTCATACAACCTACTCCGACGCTCTCTCTCACCGCCTTCGCTGATGCCGACTGGGGTGGATGCCCTGACACTCGTCGCTCTACAACTGGCTATGCTATCTACCTTGGCCCCAATCTTATCTCTTAGCGTGCCAAAAAGCAGATAACTGTCTCTAAAAGTACGACGGAATCTGAGTATCGGGCTGTGGCTCAAGCTGTTGCTGAAAGTGACTGGCTCCGTTACATCATGCGCGACCTTGCTCTTCGGCACCCTGGTCCTATCATCGTTTATTGTGACAATGTTTCTGCCTCGTACCTTGCCGCAAATCAGGTATCCAATGACCGAAGCAAGCATGTGGATGTTGATTTTCATTATGTTCGAGAGAAGGTTCTCAAGGGTGATCTTCAAGTTCACCATACGCCGACCAACAAACAGGTTGCAGATATCCTTACCAAGGGTCTTACCGCTGATCGCTTCTTTCAACACAAGGCCAATCTTCGCGTGCTACCACCCCGCTCAGATTGAGGGGGCCTATTAGACTATATTCTAGAGTATTCTAGAATGTTCCTAGGGTTTTGTGTTTTACCCTTTTGTCCTTTGACTTATGTAATCTATAGGAAAATTATAGTCTTTTGGTCATTGTACTTTGCCTATATATTAAGGCCTCCTATGTACTCGTTTATTCATTCAAACATAATATTTCACATGACGCACCAAGTTTTCGAGAAGATTTGTACATTTGAATTTGATACATCGAGAGGGCCTCTCCGGTGAATGTTTGATCCAATTGTATGTAATTTCCAATTGGACTGGAGAAGGTGTGGGGCGTAGCTAAAGAATATTAGCATGTGATGTTACGTATTAACGACTTCACATGTTAGTCTATTAAAAATCTACATAAGAGTTGTGAGAAAAATTTAAAATATGCGCCTAACACGTTACTCAATCTAATACCAATTGATTTTAGAATAAAGCTCTACGTAAACTTCTATGTAGATCTCATATATTCCAATCTTGTAGGTTAGGCCTATGGCTCGGTCAACTTGTATCAATTAGATCCATCAGTACAGTTCCACCAAAATCTTTAAATTTATCATATTAATTTATTGGTCAACCAAACCCTATCCTAATCCGAGTTCTTCATAGAATTCTAGAAAATCCAAACCCAAACCGAACCTAATTGACTAAATTACCACCTCTAATCAATTATTGATCATTTTGGAATAAAATCTTTTGCGTTAGAGGGGAGCCATGCAATGCAAAAGTTGCATGGGGAATAAATGAAGAAGATAACGTAGATCAGAAGCCAAAATCAGTGTGTGTAATTGTGGAGTCACATTGCTACTGCACTGCACCAGTTCTCTGCCTGTACACTATGCTTTGCTTCTATTATTGATAATAATATTAATTAATTAATTATTATTCTGTTATGTTTAATCCCCACAGCCTATTATATCTACCCTTTGCATGTCTTTTCATTTCATCCCCCACCCTTCTTATTATTTTATTATTCATTCTCTTCCGCTTTTATCTTTTCTATTGGACTCTGTTTGACATATAAAATTAAATTAACTATGGCTAGATTTGGGTCGGAGTGGTTCGTATTGTATTCAAGTTTTTATTGTCGGAGCAATTCACTTTGATTTCGAGTTATTTGAGTTTGGAGTTAAATCGGGTCAAGTATTATGTCGGATTATTTGATGTCCAAGTTATCTCGAATTTTTATTTTATGTGTTAGGTCTTTTCGGGATTCAGGCTAGTCACGATTAGGTTTGAGTTCATTTAGGTTAATTCAAGCTCAAGTCATCTTAGTTTTGGGACAAATGAGTTGTATCTTTTCATATATCGAGTTATCTTAGGCTGAGTTTGAGACTGGTCAATTCATTTTGGGTATAGGTCATATTAAGTTTTGGGTCAATTTAGTCGAGTTTTCACTTTGGCTCAGCTTGCTTGCACAATATTCAAGTCGAGTAGTTTCACTTTCTAAATTTGAGTTATCTCTAGTTTCATGTCAATCAGGTTAGGTCATTTTGGACTTTGAGTTTAAGTGATTTTGGTAATTTCAAGTTCTAGTTATTCAAGTTGAGTGATTTCGAGATTCAGGTCAAATTTTAGGTTGTTTCTAAATCTTTAGATTTCAAGTCATTTTGGATTCCATTTGATCAAGTGGGGTCATTTTGGATTTTAGGTCAATCGAGTTGATATAAAATTGCAATTCCTTGCTCCCACCCCAAGAAATTGGAAATTATAATTTGTAGTTAAAATCCGATTCTCTGAAATTGGGTAGTGGAATTGTAATTCTAATTCCAGCAGGTGAACCAAACAATAAAATTGGAATTCTGGGTTCCAATTTCAGCCTTAGCCCCAATTCGAGGCTCCAATTTCATGCTCCAAACGCAGCTTTGTTTGACACATAAAATTCGAATTGAACTGTAAAATTGTAAATTCTGATTTTGGTGGAATTAAAATTGTGATAGAATTAAAATTCTATTATTTGATTAATTAAAGAAGCTGGAAGTAGGAACTATAATTCTAGAATCATTTAAGTCATCATAGGTTTTTGGTCAATCGAGTTAGAGCATTTCAACTTTTTTGATCAGCTAGGGTGGGATTTTGGTCAGGTCGAATCACTCTGAGTTCAGTTTACTTGAGTTTGAAGTCAAATCAAATCAAGCTGTTGTGTCGAATCATTTTGTGTTTAAGTTATCTTGATTTACGATTAATCGGGTTAGGTCTTTTTGAGGATTTTGGTTAGAACGAGTCGTGCTTGAGTTGATTGAGTTCATTTCGAGCTTAAGTGATCTTAGTTTTGAGTCAAAGGAGTTGCATCATTTGAAATTTTGATGTTATCTCAAGTCCGATTAAATTTAGGCTGAAGATGAGATAGGTTGGGTCCTTTTGGGCATAGATCATATTAGGTTCTAGGTTAATTTGGTTAAGGTAATATTATTGTCAGGATAAAATTATTAGTACCAAAATAAGAACGTAATTTTCAAGATAATATTTGTTTTAAAATCACACAATTATTCCTACAATAATAATAATGACAACCCACTTTACATTTTGTCAATATAGTCTTGTAACTAAATTAAAGCTAAATTTAGTTATGTTACATCAGACAAGACAAATGAGCCTAAGACAAAAAAAAAATTCATGTCAAATTTCTCTCTCTCTCTCTCTCTCTCTCTCTTTAAGTAATTGAGTAGGAGAAGCAAGAATGGACCCTCAATAATACAATTGAGTACAAACAATAATATCAGTATCGAGCCACAAGAAATAAACGTAGTTTCATAATATAACTTACACAGGAATATATAAACAAAACGATAATAATCAAACTAAAGTGCATCAAAGCCTAAGTGACAAACGAGTACTCTTAAAAAATTTCTTGATTTGTAAAATGATTTGCCTTTAAAGCGAGTTATAACTACAAATTGTTTTCCATTGCTGTTCTCATATTTAGATCCAAAATATTTATTCCACATGCTCCATAGTTCCCTCTCTTAACAGTGCCTTCGATTGCAAACCGTGTCCAAAGTTAAGCAACTTTAGTCTAACTTTGACCATTTGTCAGTTTCTTTTTCTTTCTGTTCTTTTAAAAGGCAATAAGTGAAGTCAGGTTGGAGCTCTAGTGTGCTCTTACCATACCCTCCACGTCCTTTTTAAATGCATCGGTTCATTCTTCTCCTATTTTCATTTCATCTCTAGTAATGGTAAAGTCTTCTAGTGCCGTTTAATATTTTGTTTGTTTTTTTCTTTGTGTTTTGGTTTTTTATTGTGGCGTCCCTTTACAATGTCCCTATCTACTACGCGTTCTTATACAGATTGACTTAGATCTCGCTTTTACAAATATGCTTATTTTTTATCGTGGTTTTTGTCGCCAATTATCGAGAATGAGGTAGAGGGCAATAACCCATGAGACTAGCTATAAATGGTAGACATAGGGGGTAGAGCTAAACACCTATTTGGAATGTCAGTAAGGTTTTGTTATGGGCTCATCACTCATTCCTTTTTGGCTATATATACTCCATCACATCTCTTCACACATCACATTTTATTCTCTAATTTCCCATTTATTTTTCAAAAAATTAAAAAATACCCATTAAATAAAAATAATATTTAATGGCACTCATCTAGGCAAATTTCCCATCAATGTCTTTCTTTCTTCTCCTCCTTCCTCTTGTTACCTTTGGTCCTTGCCCATTGTCATGGAACTCAAGCATTCGGGTGCTCGTGTTTGCTAACTATTTCAGCATGTCGAGTATCAAGGGATGCTGATGGCGTTATCCTGATTGAGCTTTTACTTTAGTTTTATTTTTTTTAGTTTGTTTTTATCTTTTTCTTGGCCTTGCAAGGCCAATGGCCTTGCTATTATCGTTCCAATGATTTCGTAGTTGGTTTTTTCTCTTATTTTTCATGTATTTTCGGCTAGAATTCTCATTTTCTCTATAGGAAACTATGTCTTCTAACGTTAAGACAAGTCGGGGTTATAAAGTTTCTTATAAGCATTTGGGTGCTTGCGTTTGATAGCTACTTCAGAATGGCAGGCATCAAGGATTCAAATTGCATTATCCTAATTGAGCTTTATGATTTAATTTTTATCTTTTCTGTTTTGCTTTTATTTTTTTCTTGGCCTTGCAAGGCTAGTCGCCTTGTTGCTATCACCCTAATGACTCAGTTTATTTTTCATGTATTTTCGGCCAGGATTCTCATTTTCTTTTTAGTAATACTTGAGTCTTCTAACGTTAAGATAAGTTGTAGTTATAAATCTTCTTCTAAGCATCTGGGTGCTTGCATCGGCTTAATATTTATGTAAGTTCTTTTGGGGCCTGTCCCCACGATCGTGTTTAACTTTTTGTATTGTGAGTCCTCTCATTACTTTTCGGAAAAGAGAAATGAATGTAACGTAAATTTGAGTTTGGGTTTTTTTTATTTCTTTCATTATTATTATTATTATTATTTAAAGTTGTAGATACTGTTCATGAAGAACTGCTTGGGAAAAAGTCAGAGCTTTCCATTTAAGAGTTTTGAGGTAGAAATTGAATATTTAAAAGGGGTCATGTATATATATATATAATTTATAGTAAGGTATATATTGAATAGATGAATTTTAAAATATTGATTGAAATATGAGAGATCCTATTTCCGTACAAGCCTGAGGAGGTAGATAGATGTTTGCAATGCCTAAAACATGGTCGAATTGTCGACATTGATGATTGGGTTTTGCTTTGATCTAGACTCGACCGATGTCTTAGGACAATTTCAGTTTGCATGCTGATGTGGCTAATGACTTAGGCCTCTTTTTTATCCTCGTTTTTATACAGGTTGACATATGTCTCGCTTTGTTCGAGTTGTTTACAATGTAATTATCGAAAAAAAAGAATGTGGCTAATGACCTGTTAGCCATGTCTTCCTGCTGAAAAACATTTGTTATATTTTTGATTGAGTTATTTACACCGTTAGTCCCCTATATTTCTAATTTTGTTCAACTCAGTTTGGGGGTCCTCGGAAATAGCCTCTCTTTCACACGGAAGGAGTAAGGCTGCGTACATCCACCCTCCCCAGACCCTGCTTATCGTGGGAGCCATTGCGGCACTGGGACTGTTGTTGTTGTTGTTCTTGTATTTCTAATTTTATTCAAATTTGCTGCTCATCTTTTATTTTCTTCAAATTGATCCTTCGTCTTTTTGAATTTGTTGAAAATAATTCCTCATTTTTTTTTGTTCAAAATAGTCCTCTATGTTTTATTTTATCACAAAATTGGTCCCTTATTTTTTGTAATTTTTACCTAATTTTGATAACAATATAGGGGATTAATTTTGTCATAAAACAAAATATGAGGGACTATTTTAAACGAAAGAAAAGATAAGAGATCAATTTTAACAAAGTTATAAAGATTAGGGACCCAATTTAAATAAAATACAAAAAAAATAATAAATTAATTTGAATAAATTTAAAAAGATAAGAATTTAATGGTGTAAATAACTCATTTCTAATTATAGTAAAATACAGTTTAACTATTAGAAGTAGTGCTATTCTTTTTTTCAAATTAGTTACTTTATACCATTTATTAAATATATAAGGAAGGTGAAATTAGGGGAGAACAAATATAATCAGTCGACCGTGGGTAGGAGGCTGAGTGTTTTTCTTATCATTTAAAAGAAAATTGACTAGTGGACAACTAATCTGAAAATAAAAAAAAGAGTAATCTGATGAAATGGGTGATAGTGATAAAGATGTCGGTAAGATTCTTGCTGCGGAACAAATGTTGGAGATGGGGAAAAGATTAGGGCTAGGTTTTGACGGCTATGTTCCGCTTATAATTTGTGCCTTGCTTCGATAGATTAGGGGCTCCTTTGTTCGATATTCGAGTATTTGATTTTGTCATGTTATCCTTGGTAGTGCTGGAGGGTTTTACTGTTTTCCTGTTTTTGTTTGTATTCCTGATTATTCTATTTTCTGTTGTTTTGTTTCACGTCCTTGCACGGGGTTGACTCAGGGCTCGGTTTTTTTCGAGCTATCTGTTTTGTATCGCGACTCTGTCGCTATTTATCAAAAAGAAAAATCAACCACCATATTTGCCTCTTTAATAATTATGTGGACATACTTGCAAACTTGAATGACCCGTCTTATTTCCTTCACTATATTTTGAATTTTCCATGATGTACAGATTTGTCCATTAATTCCTCTAATGAGTACATGGTTGCCTTCCTCTAGTCGAATGATTGAGTATGTCTTTGAGATTGTTCTTTACCGTTTCCTGAGCCAACATGATTGAAGATGCCTTCATATTCCATATGTCCCCGCCATGATACACTTACCGGCCACATCGATAATAATGAAACTCGATGTCAATTTTGTCCATCTATAGTCTCTAGTATTGATCTTCACATAGCTTAACCTAGGAGACTGCCACTTGATAAATACTCGTTTGTTTCTTCTCCTATTTGTTCCAATTACGACTGGACATAACCCCAAGCAACCGCTTAGAGCCTTCAAATTTTATAGGCCCCAAAGATCTATGCAAAACGTTGGGTTTACTTAAGGACAAAATCCCCAAAGATCTATGCAAAGTAATCTTCTCATCTGATAGTGAGTCTTCTCGTCTTAGCCCCTCAAAAGGATAAAAGATGCCCACAATACTATACTCAATGAAGACCAAAAAAGATATCGGAGATATGCATTCTATTATCCAACTAATCCACATGCTCACGAATCATGAATGGACCTTTTGTGTACAAAGGATCCCCGCCGTGGAAGGCTTCTTAATTTAATCTACAAGCACATTCTGTAATGGTAATTGTCTTAGTCAAAATTAGATACTCTGAGCTCTGTAAAGGCTCATTATGAGCTCGAAAACAGTTGGTACTGGTTCGGAAATGGTTCAAAACTGGCTCGTTAGTGACTTAAAAAGCTCGGCTCGTTAATGAGGTCAACTCGATTGCTTGCTTGGCTCGGTTTTAATCTCAACTGGGCTCAATCATGAGCTCGACTCCTCGATAACGAGCTCAACTCGTCTCAATAAGCCTATTAAGCCAAGCCAAGCTGTGTATCAAACACACTAAAATCTTATCACACCGAGTTCGAACATGGATTAGAAATGCTAGATAAGAGCTTGGCTCGAACTCGAGCTCGATAAGCCTTATCGAACTCGAGTTCAAATAAGGGGGTGCTTGGCATGCCTCGGCTCGTTTACACCCCTACTTGGAATAGAATCAACAATTCATTTTTTACTGTAACCGTGTCTCTTTTTCCTACAAATTGGTGCCCCATTTATGTTTCCTCTTCCGACTTTTTCACTAAAATTTCTAGTTTGTTGAAATCGCCTATTAAAAACCAGACCTAAGAGGTACCAACACGTAAACACCGGATCCCATTAGAACTCTGAAGTTAAGCGTGTTTGGGCGAGAGTAGTACCAAGATGGGTGACCTCCTAGGAAGTCCTCATGTTGTATCTCTCAAGTTGGGAGTTCTCGAAAACATCCTCTTTTCAGTATAATACTCTGAAAGAGGAAGGCTGTGTACATTCATCCCTCCAACCCTGCTTAGGCGGGAGCCCTTGAGGCACTGAAAATGTTGCTTGCCTATTAGAAATCGGGTTTTCACCATTGTTCATCATGTTGTAGAGAGTCTCAAAATCAATCTTTGTTGCAATCCTTTGTCGGGGCACAAATAGCAAATACAACAAAGCTTTCATTGAACATATTTTCTAACACATCAACATTAAGAAATGATAATTTTTTCCTCCGCTAGATCAATACGATTGTTTCCACAGTTGTTTGAATTTTTGCACAATTTTTTTCCCGATAATTAGCGACAAAATCACAATATGAAATAAGCCACTCGTATGAAAGAGGCCTTAATGAACTCGTATAAAAGCAAGAGTAAGAAACAAAAGAAAAACAGACAACCAATAAAATAGGAGTACATGGCAGAAAAAAAAAAAAACAAATAGGGAAAAAGAATCGAACAAACACTATGCGGTTGCATAATCACCGGAAAAGACCCAGTGTGGGAGAAGTCGTTGAATCGTATCAAAGCTGGAGAGATTGACAGAGGTGAGGTCCAGCCATAGCCCTAATCCATCCTTACAAAAAGTTCAACCATATCCGAATCATTTCCATCATATTTCAAACCAAATTTTTTCCCGAGCTCCCATTCATGCTTTGCATCAAGAGGCTTATTGACATCTTTAACACCGTCACCCTTCATTACCAAGTTCCCCTTTTTTGTTTCCCAAAGATTTGACCTGTTTCTTCCCACTATTCCCAGAAAACATATCCTTCAAAAATTCCTGCCAATCCGAGCTTCCCTTATTTTTTTAATCTTTCGATTTTGTGTTTCTTGACTTGTCTTTGATGACAAAACGCTTGTAACCTTGTGACCCGCTACTATCCTCCTTTTTCTCTTCTTTGTATTACAAGGCTCCCCAACATGCGGCATTGTCACCATTAGCTGTTATGCCTATTCAGTCCTCAAAAAAAATAATGTAACCAGTTGTAATTTTAAAAATAATTATATTATACTTTTATTAGAATCTTACAATTGCTTATTCAATTTTACAATTCCAATTTGGAAGCTCTTGACAATCCTAGATAGAATCCGATTCTAACAACCTTCATATTAATATATACTAGTGTTATCCCGTGCGATGCACGGATTTATATTTTAAAAATATAAGTTTATATATTATCACATATGAATTTTATTAAACGTTGTTGAAATTTTATTTGCTCTTTTATTTTTATGTGTCAGTGCTGCATTGAATTAATATGAATAAATACATGAATAAGTATTTTTTTATCTATTTCTTGTTTTCTTCTTTATGACCTAGAATATTAAATAACATCCCTTTAGAATTTTTTAAATTGGAGTTTAGAAATTTTTGGTAACATTCTTTTAAAATTATTTGAATTGGGGTTTAAAGGCTTTTAAGAGCAGGAGAACTTGGCTATAATATATAGAAGATTTTATTTATATGTTGCTACTGTTGATAATAGTTAAGATGTTTGTAAGTTGACGAGTTAAAATTTAACTGAAAAGTAAGGAAGGAACATACCCAGTGTCTCAAGGGCTCCTACCTATGCAGGGTCTGGGGGGGCGGATGTACGTAGCCTTCCCCCTTCAGGGTGAACTGGAACAGAGGCTGTTTCCCAGTGCTCTCAACCTGAGGGTGAGGACTTCCCAGGAGGTCACCCATCCTGGTACTACTCTCGCCCAAGCACGCTTAATTGCGGAGTTCTAATGGGATCTAGTGACGGCGTGTTGGTACCCTCTTTGGTATAATTAAACATGTGATACGCAAGTAACTCGTTAATTAATTAAGTCATGTGAAAATTTAAAATTACAAACCCATTTAACAAACGGGTCAGGTCTGGATCAATTCCCTTCTTAAAATCTCCTATATCACTGAAGTACAAAGACAACAAAAGTCATATTTGTCCACCTTGTGGGTCAAGGCTATCAAGGAACCAATTATTTTCAAAAATTTAAGCCGATGGGTGAAGCTTCGGTAATAGTTTTATATTCTAACATACCCCTCACGTGAATGCCCATTAGGCTTGAAGCATGGATATGCACATGCCCAACTCATATCTTGCGCTTAAATTGTATTTTTTGATATTGCAAGTGGAAGATGTTGAGATTCAAACTCATGACCTCTTGGTTTATAAGGCTTTGATACCGTGTCAGGAATCAACTTTTCCAAAAACTCAAATTGATGGGTGAAGGCCCGGGAATAGTTTTATACTCTAACAAGGGCATTGACTAGCATAAAAGGGTGAGAGATGAGAGAAGATAATATCGACCATTAGATCTGAATCAGGGCTTAAATTTCAATATTGTTTTTAAACATCTCGTTAGAGTCCATATTTCATATTTCCTTAATTTAGAGCTAATAATCGATACTAACTCAACTGCTTCACCCTCTCATATGAGTCATTGCACTTGTGGGCCAAAGAGAGATGAGGTGCTAAAGTGAAGGACAAAGCCACCACAACTGTTCTCGTGACATCATTAACATCACCCATTTAATAGCAATTTGAATGCCAATGCCCTTATTAGCTTTACATTATTCATTGCAACAGCCTGTAAAACATTGCGTCTATCAACCAAATACCTTTGTATTTGGGAAGTGCCAAAACGAGTAAACTATTTTAAAGGTTTAAGCTAATGATTAGCAAAGATTTAGCATCGGTTTAATGCGCCAACAGCGAGCATAAGTATGCTTTCAATGCGACCTTATTCAGTTCATTTGATAGTTCAAATCCGGGTCGGCTCATTTTGCAAGGTCTGGGGTCAGTTTTGAGATTTTAGAGGTTCAAAGCAAGTTTGATCTTCGACTACTTTTTTTAGTAACTGAAAGGTCCAACCCAACTTAGGCAAACCATGAACAATACTCCTTTATAGTATAATACTAGCCAATATATATATTTTTTTAATATGGGATACTAGCCAATATATGGGTCCTTTATATTATATGTGCACATTTACATTTATAATGCATCATATATAAATCGTTATTTGTTCAATCACGAATGGTGATATACGTGAAACCAAATTTGATAATTCAATTAGTTTTCAAAAGTGAACTCATAACAAATTCCGGGGTTCCAAGTATTTACTTCTACTGTTTGGAGTCTTGTCTTGATCTGCCTTTGCTAAGTTTCAATTTCAAAGCTCCCCAACTTATTTCACTAATTAATATCTCTTCTTATAGAAATGATAATCTCTTTGATAATATTAAGATATAGTTTTTTTCATTAAAAACCACCTAAACTCTTGTTACGGTTTTAAAAAATACCTAAATTTTCTAATTTTTCAATCTAGCACCTAAACTTTCAAAGAATTTTCAATGTCACACCTTAATGTGATGCCGTTGACATCCAATAGTTTTTGCTGACATAGCATTTAACAAATATTTTTTAAAAAACATTTTGTGCGATAATTAACGAAATAATCGTGATGCAAAAACTGGCCTCTCATGAAGGCGGAACCCATGGCGACACATGAGTGGGTATTTTTTAAAATGCATAAATTAATTTTCTAAATATTTAAAGCAACTTTAAATATATTTTTCTAAATATTTTTAAATATTATATTAAATGAAATTCCAGTTTTTTGAATCATTTTCTCCTTTTGTTTATAATGCCGCATCAGTAAAAAAATTAACAGATGTTAATAGCATCACACCTAGATGTTACATTAAAATATTAGAAATTATTAGTATTTTTTATTGGATATTATTTATCTCAAAATTAATATTAATCTGATTTGATTTAGACATGATTTGGGAGATACTTGAATAAGATTGGATTATCTAAATAAATTTAATTTGAATTGACATTTTGAATTAATTAGATTTAGGCAACTCAATTATAATAGAGGTTGAGGGTTGTTGTTTGAGAGGTGTGAAAAAGAGATAAAAAGATGTAGAGAATAAGGGTTTGTAAAAGGATGCCCTCAGGCAGGGGGAGAGAGATTGATGTTGAGAGGTTTTGTGATTGAGAGATATTGATAAAAGAGTTTTTGTAGCTTCCTCTATCCAAAACTATGTTTTGGAGGGTTGGTATCTTGCCGTGCAGAAGCTACATGGAGGAGGGTTGGTGACTCGCCGTGTAGCAATTATACTTGGAGAGGGTTGGTGACTCGCCATGCAATAGTTACACTTTGAGAGGATTGGTGGCTCACCGTGCAATAACTACACTTTGAGAGGATTGGTAACTCGCCGTGCAGCAGTTACACTTGGAGAAGGTTGGTGACTTACTGGGCAATAGTCACATTGATGATTGATGATTAAATATTAATGATTGTATATGGGGTTGGCGGTTATAATTAGAGATTGTAATCCTTAATTTCATAATGGATTGAGGCATCCGTTAGGTCTCGTGGTTTTTTCTCTCTAGTTGAGAGAGGGTTTTCAAATAATTTGGTGTACTGTTTTTCATTGTTTTGTTGATTTTACACTTCTATTATGCTTGATTGTGTGAATTTTCCTAATATTTTCAAACTAAAACAAAAATTAAGGTGATTTTCAGTTAAAAAAAATTTTTAAATTAAATAAGTGCGTTTTTTATATGTGGAATTCATTTGCACTTTTTTTTTGGCTAAAATGATAGAATATAATAAATATGTAAATTACCTCACTTGGAAAATGGTGTTAAAATGAAGTCAATAGTGTGATTTGATCATGTTTGTCCTATATAGTTTCTCTCAATCATTTGATGTCATATTTAAGTCATTTTAACGTGTGTTGTTAGAAATCCTTCTAATGAGAAAAAGGGAAAACAAAAAGTGAAATGGAGCTTTACGATGTAAACGAGTTCATCTGGCTTGCAACGACCTTTGTGAGTTGGCTACTTGATTATATAGCTCCAAGGGCTTACTCATTTTGGGCTAAAGTCACGTGTAGCAGGTTCGTTTTGCTAAGCAAGATAGCCAAGCCTAATCAAGAGTGCTCCTAGGCCTAAATGAGCTTAATTAAGCAGCAGCAACAACAACAACAGACCCAGTTTCTTAAGAGCTCCCGCATATGCAGGGTCTTGGAGGTGGAATGTACGCAGGCTTACCCTTCAGGGTGGTATCCTACAAGGAGACTGTTTCCGGGGACCCCCAACCTTAAGAAAAATTAAGCAATCAAAGGCTAAATTATATGCTTAAATGTGAGTAAACGAGCCACGATCAAGGATAAACAAGCACAAGTTGAGCATAAATGAGTTTAAACGAGCCAGAAGTGAATAAACGAGCCAACAACTATATTATAAAATATTTGTTTTTTTTTTATCACTTTTTCGATCTCAATTTTATTACTTATGTGCTTTAGTTTTAAAAGAGAATTGTAAAAAAATCTTGAACAAATTTGATATGCTCTGATGTCAATTTGTTAGGAATCTGGACAAATCTGATATGTTATGATACCAATTTGTAAAGGAAGTAATATCTTCCTAATGCGGAACATAATACCCCAAGAACAGGATTCGATTCAAATACTATAACGCACGAGAGAAGTAAATAAAGGAATAAAAGAGAATAAACGAAGCAGACAATAATTTACGTGGAAAACCCTTCTTCAATCGAGAAGGAAAAAACCGCGGGCGGAGATGGAGATTCATTATTGATCAAAATAATGGAAGAATTAGAAAGACACTTTCTCTGAACGAGATCTATGTAAAAATTACTGGGACACTTCCTCTCTTTCTCTTAACGACGGCTCAACTTTTGTTTTTGATACCTAAAACTAAAACCCACAACATCTATTTATACTAAGCGAATTAGGTCAAGCGTAGACAAGTCCCGATCGATCAGGAAGAACCCAAATCGATTGGGGTCCTGATCGATCGGCATCGGTGGGTCTCCTGCAGAAGTTCTTCTTTGATGTTTCCCAATCGATCTGCTTGTTTACGACCTTCTTCATAAATCCAAGGAATTTGAAACATATCCGAACAAGAATAAATTGTTTTTCTACTTTAACTTAATAGTGGAATCGCAGCTTCTTCCTACACTTTCTTTTAGACAATTAGAGTATAAGTCCGAGGAAGCACTGAAGTGCAAGGTAGGGCTCAAAGGCAAACAATTCGGACACCAAAACACCCAAAGGCAGTAGACTACTCGCAATCCAGACTCCAACACTAAAAACGCCTAGATAAGGGTTAGAATGGTGGAAAGAAGCTACCCTAAAAGATACACACTTGCAAAGAGTACCCTAACAACA
This sequence comes from Simmondsia chinensis, assembly GCA_018398585.1. Classification (NCBI taxonomy): domain Eukaryota; kingdom Viridiplantae; phylum Streptophyta; class Magnoliopsida; order Caryophyllales; family Simmondsiaceae; genus Simmondsia; species Simmondsia chinensis. Next base: position 22,341,010 of record JAGTTD010000017.1, on the reverse strand, counting down.
AACAATCGATTAGGCCACAAAATGCCAAAACACCTGCAATAAACCCTTCTTACGCTTTTTATCTTTCAGCAAAGTACCTCAACAAACTAGTAGCCCACTTTGTGTTTGAATATGTTTTATTGTTTGTTTTCAAATTCTCTCTTATATTTTGTACTTTTTTTAAATCTGTATATAAATTATCGACAAGGTCTTAACAGACAGAAGAAAAAAAGAACTTTTTTCAATAATGATGATAGTGTTGTACTAAAAGAAACTTGCCAAAAAGGCCCTTGAGTAGACCACGAGGATGAACATTTGAGTACACTGCTGTGGCTCTTTCTTCTTCATAATAGCATGCTGGCTGTCATTCTGGTTATTATTGTAACTAAATATTGTACCTAATTGTATACTTTAGATACAAGGCATCATATCACTATTTTCTGAAAAAATAATTATTTTAATATTATTTTTTTATAAGGGTAATTAATTAAGAATCGAAAAGTTAGGAAAAAGTGTGATAAAAAAGCCGAACACTTGCCTCCACAGTTCCTTAGAGGCTCGATTCCTAAGGGGGATGAGTAGGCCGTGTCCAAGTTGCCGACAGTTGCATGATTTTGATTTCTTGGTTGGTGCCTACTCAAGTGTTTTTTTCCTATTTTCGTTTCAATCTTTCAGGGTTTAGTTGTTTCCCTTGCTTAGGCGTTTCTTCTTTGGTGTCTTGATTGGTGGGGTTTTCTTGGTGTATCCAGAGATCCTAGTAGGTTGCTGTTGTTTTCTTGGCGTCTGATGATGCGTGTTGGAGGTTGTGATCCTTTTTGGCTAGGTTTTGCTTGGTGGTCTTTGTTAGCTATCTTTTTTGCTGTTTTGCTCTGTATGTTGTGTGCTTTTGTCCGTTGTTTGATTCTCTTTTCATTCTCTTTTGTTTCCTAGGACCATATTTTTTAGGTTTGCCCTACTTTGTACTTTGAGCTCTCACTCATTATCTTCTACATCAAGAATAGAAAAGTGCCCTCTTAAAAAAGACCATTTATTTAACTCTTATCTTCGTGTTAATTTTTTGTATGAATTTTGACATTATCTGATAAAAACAAGGACATGTGGAGTGGTAGGCAAATAGAAGCCATAATGCACATAAGGACCACAAAAGCCAAACTAGCCTTAAATATTGTTCCCTCTAATTCCTTCCATCATCCTCCTTGTGGGACTAAATTATGCCAACTTATGGTGGTTGTTGCTTTCGCGTTTTGCTCTTGCTTAGATGCTTCCATACTTGTTATCCTGTCTGTGCTTTTTATGCCCACTCGCTTTTCAGGTTGGGGGTCCTATGAAACAACCTCTCATTAGGGTATCCCTCTGATGGGGGTAAGGTTGCATACATCCTACCCCTCACGCGGAAGCCCTTGTGGCACTGGGCCTATTGTTGTTATTGTTGTTGTTGTTGTATGGTGCTTGTTTGCATTATTGGTGTGCTTCCATTTGAAGTAGTCAATATCAATCATCGGTGTGTTCTTATCTGATGTACAAAATCTTATCTTACATAGAAAATTTGGGGGAAGTAAAATTATTTGTACAACTTCCAGTTGGACAATCTGTTCGAGATTACTTATACCTTAAGAAGGCTTTTTCGATAAAAGACTATTGGGCATGAGAGGTGCTTTAAACTGACGGAGGTGAACTAGCGTACATGTCTTCCTTTGATTTCCTCTACGCTTCGATGTTTTGACTGTAGTGAAGTCTCATTCCTCCATTAGGTATAATCATAAGAGCTAGAGTGGGTCTATTCACGACATGTGCGGGTTAACAACTTCAGGGGGGATTGTGTCGGGTTTGCAGTAACAATTGGACTTTCTCTGCTGATCGGGCCTAAATGATTTTAGACAAGTGGTAAACCAAAGGCATAACAACAATTTTCATCTTTATGACAAGTTATGCTTACTCATTCCTTACAGAGAAATTAACAATCGGATTATGGAAATGAACTTTTTTTCTTTTTCCTGTTAATTTTTTCAATATTTTGAAAAGCATAAAACTTAAAATAAAGAAAAGACTAATTCATTCTAATTTTTTTTTAAAAAGAAAAGATTGCAAATGGAAATAATACTTGATGTCTTCTCAAATTATATCTAATTTGAGTGTTGAATGCAGAGCCCACGAACGTGATCATTTTCAGAACTCATCTCTCGATACAAGTCTTTGATAGCATAAAATTGAGGATCATATCAAGGTTCCAAGCACATGTGAAATGTCTAGGCATTTCTATTCACCATTGCAAGGAAACTTCCGCAAATTAGTCCCACACTACCTCTCGACCTAGGCCCAACACCGGTGTTGTCCATCTACTCAACCATAGATAGCCAGCCATGTCACATACCTTCTCTAGAGCTGTGCCTTCTTACAGTAAAGTTGGCAAACTTTTGATCTTTCCGTTTGATCAAGATCTACCGTTATTTCAGTCTTTAATCTCTATAGTTGTGGACGATCCTCAAAGTTAGGCTTGGTGTTTGCCGATGTTGATCAAGGTGCGCAACTTGATTCGACATTGACATTTTGATATTTTTGCTTTACTTTTTCCAATTGAAAGACTAATGTAATCCTTGAGGAGTTCATCATCTTTTCCACTTATAAAAGAATAAACAATGAAAATTCATTAATTATTTGAAAAAAATAATTTATCTTATATATATATAAATAAAAATTTTAAAATCAAATTAGATTAAAACCTTTAAGGCAAATTTAATACAAAAAGGGTCCCCAATACAACCATCAATATCTCTTACCTGCCGTCACTAATGCTATCTATTATCCCTCCTAAAAGACCCTTTTGGACCTCCCTCAAAAAAAGAATAAAGCAAATAAAAATATCTTGAAAAGGCTGTGATGTTTAAGAAAAATAAATAAAAATAACACAGTATTTACTGTAAATGTGAGTACAGCAATATGTTTGAAAGAAAGAACAAGAAAAGCATATACATTATCATTAATGGATAGATACATGATATAATAACTCAAAAATTACATGGACAGTGATAAGTCCTAGAAAATGGTATAACAAATGCCGTTTTATCATTCTGACTGTCAACAACATTGGGATTGGTCCTTCTTATAACAAAAGTATACTTCGTTGTTTATTGTTTTTTCAAAATATTTTCCCCCTTTTTATTGTTTTTTTGTCTGAGCTTTCGACAGGCGTCCAAGTTTAGTGTAAATTAAATGTCATAGAGTATCTAAACCTTGTTTTAGATGGACGTCTAGATGTTGGGTAAAACTTAATTACTCCATAAAGGAGTTCCGATCTTAGTCATCATGGATAGGTTTCAGGACGTAGGGTAAAATGTATTCTACGAAGGATTATCACACTGTAGTTCTGAGTCATATGGATATAATTTGAAACAAAATCCACAACGATGTATCTAATTGTAACCCAAAATGTGCATCAAGACATAAGATTATAAGAATTGCTAAACACTTTATAATGAGAAATGGGCTCAAATCAAGTACGACAAAAGAGTGAGGGAAGTAACAGTTCAGAAAAATAAATGCGTTGAATGAGCTCGACTAGAAGATCACATATGGGTTTGGAATGATTAATTCACTCCAAACTGTGATATACACTAACAAGCGCTTTTCAAAACAATTCTGCAACTATCATCCTCTTTTTATACTAAAAATACGTAAAGATGAATCGTATAATTCATACTTTATATGAAAAGAGATAGTATTAGCAGGCTAGGCCTTTTGGCTTTCTAAAAGATTATAGCCGTGTTGTGGATGCCTGCTTACAAGTGATGTTGTGGATGTTGTGTTCTATTATTCAAGATTGTAGAAACCATGACGATATAAACCCTAAAGCGCTTCATAAAATCCATTGTTGCTCTTCTCGGTGAGCACATTTGAGAAGAGAAAACACAGATAGAATAAAGCGACTGATAATAGAAGGTGACTGTCATTATTTTTCTAACATGTTAGTCAAATATTGATTACACATTAGAGAAGAGAAAATGTGGATATTCTATAATATCTTACTAATGAACACAACGATCTGAAAAAAGAGAAACACCTACCGAAAATGATAGTAATGACTAAAACAAAGAAATTGTGAAGCAAAGTACGGGAAAATATTTAGCTTCAATCTTAAATTCGATTAAACGTGAGTAATTCAGTTTTATTTTTACAATCGCGTTCAACTTTCTATTGCATAAGTACCCATAGAGTATGCATCAATTAGTACAGTACTCAATACATATATAAAAGTCATTGTCTTATAAAAAAAAGTAATTATTTAAATAAAGTATGTATGACACCCTAAAGTTGGCTTAATATTTTAAAAACGTCGTATAGAATTTGAAAAAACGTCATGGACTCAATGAGCTAACAAGATGATTTTACACCATACTATATCTACTACACAAATTCAATGCTCAAATGGGACATATACAAAACAACCACCACCTAGTGCCTCACATAGGCTCCTGCTACAGCTGGGTTTGGGAGAAATAACGTATACAACCTTACCTCTATAGGGTGTTACCCTTGTGGGAGGCGGTTTAAAAAGGGCCCCCAATTAACCTTAAAAAAAAAACGAAAAGAAGAAACAATATAACAAAGAATAATACCAGATATGCAAGCAATAATAACAAATATGCAGGTTTAGAGATACTATGGACTAACATCGATATACTCTTAAATGAGACATATATATATATATATATATATATGTATATCATATTTAATTTAATAAACCTTTTACTTTATTGTTTAACCTTCCCTATTTTACTACAACCTAATCCACCAATGTTTGCCTTCCCACGATGTGACTGCAAATACAAAAAAAAAATTGGATCCGCATCCTTAAAACTCTTTGAAAATCTTAAAATTCTTAAAATTTGAGCCTTAAGTTTAGTACAATGGTTATCAATCTTCTCCAATTTATCCACTAAAAAAAATTTCCTCAAATTTTTAGAACTCCGCATTGTTTGAATTTTTTCCGATAATTAGCGAGAAAAACTCACAATACAAAAGACGGCACCCCGTAAATGTGAAAATTTCCGCAAATTTCCACATTGCGTGAACATCCTGTGTTCTATCAAATTAAAGTGCCTCAAATCCTTTTTGGTAAAGGTAAGGATCACATTTTGGGTAGGAGAATTGAGACTCAAGCAACTACGTACTTCGAAAGAAAATTAAATAGTTAACAGCGAAAGACGCTGTGGAAGCTCTTAGTAAAAGAGGTTGCAATAGAAATGGGTAAAGCCGGAGGAAGATATGGGGCCTATTCGATATTATTTTTCTATGGTATCTTGCAAACTATTTTTTGTTATTACCAGTTTTTATTTTTAGTTTGTCTTATTTTGAGTAAAAATTGTGAGCATAAAACCAAAATAACAAAAACAGTTTTCAAAAACTGGCTTTTTAATTTTCCAAAAACCAAAATTTATAAATGCAAAAAAAAAAAAAAGAAAAAAGCAGATAACAACAAACCTTTGGAATTTTAGTGCATTTTCTTTAAAAAAATATACCACTACAATTCTAAGAATTTTAAGGATTTTCAGAATATTCTAGTCCTACAGGATATAAATTCAAATAATGTATCTGAAAAAAGAATAAAAGAAAATAATATTGCTATTATGTGAGCAAAAATTATTAATGTTAAAACAATAATGAGCTTGATAGCGAATACCCACCTCAAAATTTTGCGAAATTGCTCTGAAATTAACAGTTTTGCCGATCAATAACATTAAACCGAAAATAACTGAACATTAGAAGAGAAAGAAGAGTGAACAACCTTGTTTTGCCTTCCCATAAGCCAAGTTAAAGTCTTTCTTGTAGAAGATTGTGATGTATTTGCCTGTGAATCTACACTATAACAACTCTGTGTCTCTTCATCACCTTCCCACCCATCTACTTCACCGCCACCGCCGCCACTGCAGCTGGTGGCGCCGCCACTCTCCTCCCTACTCGCCATCGGAAACCGAAACGATGATGTGCTTTTCAGTGATGCCTTCTTGTTCTTCTGATCCCCTCTAAGCCAAATCTTGGAGATTGAAAAGCTCTCTTTTTGGGTTCTTTCAATTGCATTTCTTGTGGGTTTGATCTCATTTGCCTTAAATGTGTCAAAAATTGTGTTGAATTCTCTTCTTGAATCAGATCCATACTCTGACATTGCAGCTCTATGACCGGGCTTCAATGGCGCGTTTCGCTTCTTGTTACTTTGTTTCTTGATTGGAGTTCTAATTGGGACTTGCAATGAAGTTTCTTCATCTAAAACATATGCAAAAGATCCCATAGAAAAACACCTTCTTGAACCCAAATTGTTGTTTTCGCTGCTACTTTCCCCTCCATCAATGTTCCTAAACTTACCAAGCTTAACTTGCACAATCTTCGCATCCAATTCCCCCTTCTCTGCCATTCGGGCATTGGTTTTTTCTTCAAATTTGGTCGATTTTCGTTGAAACTCGATCTGGGTGGTTCCGAATTCTGCTTCTCCAGGACTACCCAGATGAGAAATGGACTCAAGATTTGAACTTGACCCACCAATCTCTCTAGAACTCTCCCCCTCAGATGCCAAAACACATACAATAGGTGAACAAGGATTGAAATCAGGTAACAAAGTAGCTCTACAAAGAGGACAAGTAGAGTGAGAAAGCAACCAAGTATCAATACAATCCATATGAAAAGCGTGACTACACTTAGGTAAAAGTCTAAGCTTGTCATCTGGCTCAAACTCACACAAACAAACAGCACAATCAAATGGGTTTTTGACACCAATCACAGATTTATACTGAAAAATAGGGAGAGTATCAATGTAAGATTGATCAACACCAGCATCATGTAGATGAAAAAGTTGTTGTAATTGGCCTTGAAGTGCAGTAACACTCTCTAGTTCATCTGGGTCTCTTGGGTTTTGCCTTAGAAGAAATCTGAAAAGTAAATGAAGCAAACCAGAAACAAAGAAGATTATAGCAAGAATGATGATTATAAGTAGAATACTTGGGCTAATCTTATCATCTAAATTGAACTTGTTAGATTGAAGATTCAAAGTGGGTGCTGGAGGAGGTGATTGAATGTCCATGATTGATCAAAAAAAAGTGAAGGAAATGTACATAAAGATTGAATCTTTTTAGGGTTCTTGAGCAAATTGAAAGGAAATTAGGGCTCTTGTGGGTTTTGAGTTTGTGATTTGGGGAAGAAACTGCAAGTCAAAGAGGGTGATGGGGTGGGTGGAAATAAATGTATGAAGAGGGGGTAAGAATTTGAATTTAAAGTAATGAAATCTACCTCTTACCCCTCTTAATGAGACAAAACTATTAATGCTCAAGAGATTTGATTAGCTTGAAATCTTACAAATAATCGAATAAATAATGTTATTGCCATAAAAAAAATTATTACTGTTATTCTCAGAGCAAGATTATAGTTTTAATGACAATTTTGTGGCTCTCATTGTTTGTATCTTATTATTGCTCGATTTTAACAATTTTTGTCTAGACTATAGCAACTCCTTATGAATAACGATATTTTGTAACAATAGTAATAAATAAAATGTGTGTACGCCTCTTAAAATGTATAGTCATATGCTCAAATTTTAATTAGGCACATTAAAATCTTAGTAATATTACTATATATATCTATATAATGATATGTATTATCTAATTTTAATAATGTTTTTTCAAAAAAAAAAATCAAATAATGAAACATACAAAAATAATTCCATAAATCACATTATTACTCTCAAAATAACATTTTCTACCTCACAATAACAAACCTCCAGTTATATATATTTTTTACAAGCGCTAAAAGAAATGGCTGGAATTTGACCACAAAATATAAAATAATATATATATTATTCACAATAATACAGTTGTTAAGAAAATTATTATTGTCAGAGTAATGTCATAGTTTTCAAGGTAATTTTATGACTTTTATTGTTTGTAAGTTATATAATTACTCTGATGATAACAATTTTTGTTCCGTCATACAACTCCCATTATTTATTTCAAAAACAAATTATTAAATGAAATAAATATTTTTTTATAAAATAGTTTTGTATTATACATATTAAATACATCAATTAATAACAACAACAACAATTCCAGTGCCTCGTGGCTCCCACTAAAGCAGGGTCTGAGAGGGGTCTATGTACGCGGCCATACCCCTTCCGAGTCATCAATTAATAAATGAAATATATATATATATATATATATATAGGGTGCATAAATGATGAATTTATTTTACACAATGGACCATAAGATTAAAAAATAGTTAGTTGCATTAAATGTATTAATATTCTTTTATATATCTTTGGTAAAACTATTTTATACTGGCATTTTAGTACTCACTGTCTTTAACGGTGAAACTTACAGCCAAAGAGATACCAATTTTTTATTTTTTATTATTTTTTTTTTTTTGGGACAAACAAGAGATACCAAAATTAAAGTATAACAATTTATTTGGCATACTTTTTTTATCAGGTGATTATAGAAATAATAAGAAAGTCCCTAAATTTTTTAGTTAATTTTTTTAGTACTGTAGCTTTTTTTTTGTATTAATAAATAGGACATTTTTCGACGTAATAACATTATATTGTAGGAAAAAAGTTGACGTGGAATGTTATTCTATATACCCAGAGATGACATCATATTTTGATGAAAAGAAGGTTAACGCGAAAGATCACTTTTAATTCCAACAACAATAACAACAGACCCATTGTCTCAAGGGCTCCAGCATAAGTAGAGTCTGTTAGAGATGGGATGTACGCAGACTTACCCCTTCAAGGTGATACTCTAACAGGAGATTATTTCCGAGAACCTCCAACCTGAGAAGCATGAAAAGCATAAAGCATACAAACATCTAAGTGTAAGAGCATACTCGACATATAGCAATCATATAAAGAATATAAAACAGAAAAGATCACTTTTAATACCAACTATAGCAAATTGGCAAAAATTTTTCAATTTTTGAAATTTTAAAAAACTAAAAATAGAAAAATATAATGAGAACCTAAAGTTTGTGACTTAAAAGTGAGTATATAAAATGCAATAGGTTGACTTAAATACTTGCTGCTTCAGCCCCCAATGCACATTAATTCTCCTCATTATAAAAAATTCAGAGTTGTTTTAATTACTAAACAAGTCCTTATTTTTTTAGTTATTTTTATTGTCAGAATAAAAAATTTTATTCTTAAAATACTAATATAACTTTGTGGGATTATAGTCGTAAATTTTTATAAAATTATTCTGTTATTATAGTTTTTACCTTAAATATAATATTACCCTTTTCTATTGAGCCATGATACAAGTGCCTAAAATACATGTTTAAATTAGAATAATGTTATTATTAGTATAAAAAATAGAATTTTATGGACACTATTTATTATAACTTTAAACTTATTAGTGATTACATAATAATAAGTCTCTTAATTTAAGTATTTACATATAGAGATAAACTTAGATAATAATTAATTTAATTGTATTTTTATAATTTAATAATTAATTAATACTTTTCTAATATATGCTGCCTTGGAAATGTGGACTCTGTGTCTGAGGCTTTGAGGTGCAATTATTTTATTTCTCATGTTCTTTCGATTCTTTTTGAAAAAATACTATATAATTAATTAGGTATTTTATTTTATTTTCTTTTCTCATAATCAGGTATTTTATTTGAAGTTTTATAGATACTGTGTCATTCTATATCACCCAATAGCAAAAGAGCCAATTTATTAAAAAAAAAAGATTCGCAAAAAATAATATTTAAAAAAATGTTCAAAATAAAATAATTCCCAAGATGGTATTTGCTAACTTGATACAAAGCAAAAAGACTGAAATGCCCTCCCTTCTTTACTAAATTACAAATTACAATATATAATCTCCTGTAATGTCAACTCGAAGCTCGTGGAGTCACCATAATCACAGTAACAAACCGTTCTAGCTGCACCCCCACCCATCCCCCGATCAGGCATAACGCACCTTTCGGATTAACCATATACAAAACGATTACTCACAAATAGAACACACGAACAGTTTGACACCTTTCTCTCAGCGGAGACACCTCGGGTACCCCTTACAGATTTCACAAAAGCCTTGTATGTTTTCTCTCACTTTATTAGCCCTTTTATAGTCAAAATACCTAATTTTACCCTAATCAAACATGGAAACAACTTCCAATCTGATTATCTAACTATATGTAATGAGACCTCAACAAAAAAATTGTTTAGTTAAATCTCACTTAAATTACATCTGTTAGATTTATGCCTCAAATTCTTATATTAAAGCAGGAGGCATGTAGGGAGTACCCCGATTGATTGGGAGCAGAGGCCAATCGATCGGGAAACATACGTAGAAGACCCCCGCGTCCAGAGGATCTACTGAACGATCGGGAGCCGAAATTACACGCGAGTATATATACGTGCCGTAGGGTTACGTATTGAGTATCCAATTCAAATCGAGCATCGTCGTCATCAAAGAGAGAGAGAGAAAGAAGTGATTGTAATTCTTCTATTCTCAAATCAATAAAAGTCTCCATCTCCTCCCGTGGTTTTCTCCCCTCTCGATTGAAGAGAGGTTTCCACGTAAATCGCTGTGTTATTGTTTTTCATTCTCTTTTATCCGTATTACTGCTCGTTTGTCGTATTATTTGATTCGAATTAAATACTTAGGATTCCGCATTTCCTCACATATTGGTATCAGAGCCCTTGTTGTTCATTTTGGTACTATAACGTTAGCGATTAGATCTGAAGTAGAGAAGTTTGGTGGACAAGGAAGTTTCAATTTGTGGCAAGTCCGCGTTAAAGGTCTCCTGACACAGAATGGCTTGAAGAAAGCATTAGATGGAAAAGAGATGAAGCCGGAGAGTTTATCCGAAGCATAATGGGAAGAATTAGATGAGAAGGCACTTACAGCTATTCAAATGTGTCTTACAGATGATGTTTTGACAGAAGTCTTGGAGGTGAAAACTGCTAAGGAGTTGTGGAAGAAGCTGCAGGAGATGTTCTGATTCAAATCGGTCTCCAATAAACTCGCAGTCAAGCGCCGGTTATTCACGTTTCGTATGTCAGAAGGTACTTCTCTTAAGAATCATATTAACGAATTTAATTCTATAATTCAAGAATTGAAGGAATTGGATGATACCCCTAAGGACGAGGATCAGGCCACGTTATTATTGTGTTCACTCTCAAATTCTTATAAATGCTTTGCAAAAAGCATGGTAGACCAACTATCACTGTTGATGAGGTTAAAAGAAACCTAGTAAGTAAAAAGAGAGTTGATAGATAACTATCTTACTATGTGAATAATCCTGGTAATGGGTTGTTTGTGAGAGGTAGGACTGAGACTAGAGGGTCTAATGGTGGAAAGAAGTCTAGGTCTAAATCTAAACATAAGAACTTGTCATGTAACTTCTGTCACAAGAAGGGGCACATAAAGAAAAACAGTTATAAGCTTAAGAATAAGCAGAAAGAAGATAACAAGAATGACCGTAACAGAGGTGATAAGTCCATTGAGGCTAGTGTAGTGGAAGATGAGGGAGATGCTGATGTCCTACTAGTAACCGAGTCACAGACCAGGTCCAGAGAAAAGTGGATCATGGATTCGGGTTGTTCTTACCATGTTTGTCCAAACATATACTGGTTCGCCACTTATAAGTCAATTCAGGACGGAGTAGTCTTGATGGGCAACGATGACGCGTGTAAGGTGATGGGTATTGGAACAGTTCGTGTGAAGATGTTTGATGGTACTATTAGGACACTTAGCGATGCGAGACATGTTCTAGACTTGAAAAAGAACTTTCTCTCTTTAGGTACCCTTGAGTCCAATGGGTACAGGTACACAGCTGAAGGTGGAGCTGTAAGGGTCAGTAAAAGTGCATTGATAGTGATGAAGGGTAGAAGGGTAGGAACCTTGTATGAGCTTGTAGGTTCTGCCGTGACAGGGACAGTAGCTGTTTCCACACCGTCTATGACAGATACAGAGATCACTAAGATGTGGCACACGAGATTGGGCCATATGAGTGATGAAGGGCTGTCAGAGTTGAGTAAGAGGGGTCTGTTATGTGGTCAGTCAACTGGACTGATGGATTTCTGTGTTCACTGTGTATATGGGAAGCAGAAGAGAGTCAGCTTCAAGCAAGCAGTGCATTAGACTAAAGGAATATTGGGCTATATGCATTCAGAACCGTCCATAGTTGCTTCTAAAAGAGGTTCCAGTTATTTACTAATGTTCATTGATGATTTTTCAAGAAACGTTTGGGTCTATTTTCTTAAGCAAAAAAATAAAGTTTATGAAGTCTTCAAGAAGTGGAAGACACTACTTAAAAAACAGACAGAGAAGCAGATAAAGAGGTTGAGGAATGATAATGGTCTTGAATTTGTTGAGGGTGATTTCCTCAAATTCTGTGAGAACTAAGGCATTGTCAGACACAGGATTTATACAGGTCGACCTCAACAGAACGGAGTGGCAGAAAGATTGAATAGGACGTTACTGGAAAAGGCTCGATGTATGCTTTCAAATGCAGGATTACGGAGAGAATGGTGGGCAGAGGCAGTTAACATAGCTTGTTATCTCCTCATTCATCGCTTCAGTTGAAGATTCTTGAAGAGGTATGGTCTAGTTCTCTTGCTGATTATTCTCATTTGAAAATATTTGGTTGTCCTGCTTATACTTATGCTAATGATGGAAAGCTAGAGCCTAGGGCCAAGAAGTGTATCTTTCTTGGCTATACGTCTGGTGTGAAGGGATATCGTTTATGGGATCCAAAATCTCATAAATTTCTGACTATTAGAGATGTTACTTTTGGTGAATCTGCTCCACTACATCCGCCACACACGCCCTCCTTAGTTCGTGAATCAGTTCAGGAGCAGAAGTCTGATGAAAGTCAGATATAGTCAGAAAGTTCAGATCAGCAGCAGGTAGTTCAGTTTGAGAGTATGCAGGCACCTCCAGTACAAGTTTCTGATGAGAATGAAGTAATCGAAACAGGTCAGCAGGTCGAGCTATACAATTGCGGGTGGTAAGCAGAAAAGGCAGATTAGGCCGCCACAGAGATATGGATATAAGGAGATGATAGCCTATGCCCTTACTATAGCTGAGACAGTAGTAGATTCTGAACCGTCTTTATATTCAAAAGCTGTATCGAGATCTGACTCAGAAAAGTGGCTTGTGGCCATGAATGAAGAGATGGAATCGGTTCAGAAGAACCAGACTTGGCAGCTAGTCAAGCCTCAAACAGAAAAAAGAGTAATTGGATGCAAATGGGATTTAAACGAAAAGAAGGCATTCCTGGAGTGGAAGATGCAAGGTACAAGGCTCGGTTAGTAGCTAAAGGCTACAGTCAGGTACATGGTGTTGATTTTCATGATATTTTCTCACATGTTGTTAGACATTGTTCCATACGAGCGATACTGGCTTTAGTAGCTATGCATGATTTAGAGCTTGAGCAGTTAGGTGTGAAAACTGTATTTTTGCATGGTGAGCTAGAGGAGAGTATTTACATGCATCGACCTGAAGGCTTCATTGTTGAGGGAAAAGAAGACCATGTTTGTTTACTGAAAAGATCTTTGTATAGTTTGAGGCAGTAACCTAGGCAGTGGTACAAGAGGTTTGATTAATTTATGACTAGCCATGGGCCCTTCAGAAGCAAATATGACAGTTGTGTGTATTTCAAAAAGACAGATTCAAGCTCTTTTGTTTATCTTCTGTTATACGTTGATGATATGTTAATTGCAGCTAAGGACATGACAGATGTTGATGATTTGAAAGCAATGTTGGAAACCCAGTTCGAGATGAAGGACTTAGGAGCAGCTAAGAAGATTCTTGGCATGAAGATCAATAAGGACCGAAAAGCAGGAAAGTTGTACTTGTCTTAGGAGAAGTACATTGAGAAGGTTCTGGATTGATTTCACATAAAGGATGCTAAGCCTATTAGCATTTTCTTAGCAGCTCATTTCAGGCTTTCAGCATTGGATTCACCTCAGATTGAGGAGGATGTTAGGTACATGTCACACGTCCATTATTCTAGTGCCGTGGGTAGTATTATGTATGCTATGGTATGTACTCGTCCAGATATTGTTTATGCTATGAGCAGAGTGGGTAGATACATGGCGAATCCAGGAAAGGAGCATTGGCACTCTGTCAGATGGATTCTCAGGTACTTACGTGGCACTTCTGCTGTTTGTTTGGAATTTGGGAAGAGTAAATGCTGTTTAGTAGGGTATGTTGACTCAGACTATGGTGGAGACCTCGATAAGAGGAAATCTACTTCGGGTTATGTGTTTTGTTTGGGAGACAGTGTCATCAGTTGGAGAGCATGTCTACAATCAGTTACTGCACAATCGACTACCGAGGCTGAGTATATGGCAGTTAAGAAGCGTTTAAGGAAGCCGTTTGGTTGAGAGGTTTGATTAGTGAGATCAGTGTTGATCAGGGTATTATTGGAGTTTACTGTGATAGCCAGTCAGCGATTCACCTAGCTGAAGACTAGATGACACATCATGACAGAATGAAGCACATTGATATCAAGCATAATTTTATTCTAGATCTGATAGATGAGCGGAAGGTGGAGTTGAAAAAAATTGGTACTGAAGATAATCCAGCAGACATGTTCACTAAAGTTCTTGCCGACAGGAAATTCAAGCATTGCTCGAACTTGGTTGGGCTCTTAGTTTCAATTTGTTAACCCCAGCGTGGAGGTGTTATTGGAGAAGGTGGAGATATTTTATTTCAGTCATGCAGGGAAACATACGTAGAAGACCCCCACGTCCAGAGGGTCCACCAATCGATCGGTGGAATGCCGATTGATCGGGACCCGTCCGATCGATCGGGAGCCGAAATTACACGCGAGTATATATACTTGCCGTAGGGTTATGTATTGAGTATCCAATTCAAAGCGAGCGCCGCTGTTATCAGAGAGAGAGAGAGAGAGAGAGAGAAGTAATTGTAATTTTTCTATTCTCAAATCAATAAAAGTCTCTATCTCTGCCCGTGGTTTTCTCCCCTCTATTGAAGAAGAGTTTCCACGTAAATCATTGTGTTATTATTTTTCGTTCTCTTTTATCCGTATTACTTCTCGTTTGCCGTAGTATTTAATTCGAATTAAGTACTTGGGATTCCGTATTTCTTTACAACATCTTTTCCTTTTTCCTTTATTAACATTTAATTTTGAGGTCACAATCATCCTTGAGCATTTTCTGCTGAGAATGAGGCGGGGGGGAATTTTGATTTTGTTCATTTTAAATTTACCTTATGATCATTTCAGCCTAAATTAATTTCTTTTCTTTTTTATTTTTTTTTACTACACTCGAAGAAGAATTAACAAAATCTTTACGTTAAGACAGTGAGATAGGGAAAAAAGATCACATACGTTACAGTAGGTGAAAATAATTTTCAAATATCATACTAATTATAAAATGTAGTTCGAAATATGTTTCAAAACTTTCAGTTCGGTAGCTTTATTTTTTCTTTTTATTCTTTATCCCACATTGGAATAAGAGGATTGGAGCTTTCTTAAGTTGGTCTTCCAAATTTTTTTACACATCGAGGAAGGTTCTATTCCAAAACCAATTGGCAATGAGTGAAGTAGCTCTCCAAGTATATTGGTATTCTTTCTTTTAATCCGCCAATGTGGGATTTCATTTTTCTCCTTTTTTTTTTAACTTATATTAAACCACCACGCTCCGCAATAGTTGTCCTTAGCGGCTTCACTTTAAGGAGCTTCATTTTAAGTAGGTAGCCCTTTTCATGGATGACTTCTCTTTACTCCAATTAGTCCTATCCTAGTTAGCCATTTCTGAAACTTGGGCCCGTCACATGTGGCTTGTCAAGCATGACCATCGAACACGGTCTCTCCCATACCAGACAGAGTAGGACTCTAGAGCACGGTCCTTCCCATACCAAACCGAGCTCCTTGGAATCAATTCGAGGATCGACAACTCTGATACTGTTGTTACATGCCAAAGGAGTTTTCATCTCAAAACTAATTGGCCAAGGGTGGAGTAACTCTCTAGTTATATAAATTGGTATCCTCTCTTCTAGCCCTCTAATGTGGGATTCCATTTTTCTCCATTTTTTGACTTATATTAGTTTTCATCCCATGGAAAATTGGTGGAAAAAGCCTGCCTAAAATATCCCAGTCATTTAAGTATTGTGTAATTTTGTATCTCACATTAAAAATGAAGCCTAACACTTTCCCTTACTTAGCGCGCCCAACATCGGGTTGGAGAGAACAGTAAATCTTGTACAAATATCCCAATATCATTATGCTTGGTAAGTTGTCAAGCACCCATTGGAGCTAGGAAGGACCACATGCGCGGCTGGGCTCGGGCTCGGGCTCGAGCGACGGGCGAGGGCGAGGGCATGTTTTGTATCTGACGGATATATTTTGCAAACTATTTGTTGGAATTTTACTAGTTGTTGCAGGAGAAATAATGCCAGAATATTTTTAGTCGTTGGCTTGATTAATGCTGCCACAACTGGTGGGTTAATGCTACCTTAAGGTCGTCAGTTATAGACCTTTTGAATTTTGTTCATTAAATTCTGTACTCTCTCCACTTGCTTATATAAAGGGTTCCGGCAGATCATTTTAAACATCGAAGAAAAGTATATGTCCTTTCTCTCTCTCTCTTACTCGCCTACTCTCTTGTCTTTTATTGGGGATTGTTCGAGGGTCTCCCATATCATAACCCTTGAGTACACGGGTGCTGCGGTCGCCACGTTAACCTTTGGAGTCAATTGTCAAACGGCCAGTGTGTACCAATGTTGGGACAAATTTGGCTTTAAGATAGCGGTTTTCCACGGCGTGGTAATCCCTTTCAACTTCTTTGGTTTATCTGTTTATCCTGCATTTGTCCAAGTTGACCTTACGTCATCCTAGTTTTTCCAACAAATATTACGTCTAATCTTAAGATACATGTACATAATCGATTGTTAAGTTTAGGATAATATGTTATTGTCTGAGTAAAATTAATATCAAAGTAATATTATAATTTTTAAGATAATTTTATAACTTTTATTATTTCTAAGGCATATTATTGTTCAGACAATAATAACTTTCGGTAAGTGTGAGGAAAGAGAAAATGAGGTTGAGTGGTGTCCCCACACGTGCCAGTAAGCTACATCCTCGGTTCCTTCTATTCCGCTTCTTCGTGCATATGAAGACATAATATAAAAAAAGTCAAAGCCTTTAAAAGTGAGCCAAAAAAAAGGGTAAATTACATATTAATACATTAAAATTTTATGTATTAATTTATTAGTCTAAAAAATTATATATATTTAATAAAATAATCTAAAAAGCGATATACAAGAATGCAAAACAGGCCCATCATTCATTCTTTCATATAATTACTTGGACTATTTTATTATATATACGTAATATTTTAGACTAAAAAATTATTTTATAAAGATTTTATATTAAAAAATTAATTTACTAAATCTCGTACTAATATGTAATTTACCGACAAAAGGTGAAGTTATTATATCAGAAGTTATAAAAATTAGTCAACTTCTTAAAATCAATTTCACTATATTTGAGTACAATTAGGTTTGCTACTTTTGACCCAAAAAAAAAAAAAAAGGGTTTGCTACTTTTATTTGATCTTTTTCTATCATTTTCGCTTTGACTTTATTTGTTTCCATATGTGGCTGTTTTTGTTTTTTAGTTTTGGTGTATTTGGATTATTGGGTTTAACTTTATGTTCGGGTTTGGGTATCAGTTCATTTATCTCGATGTTACTTATCTTTAGACTCCATCTTGTACAATTGTGCCCTTTTGAACATATATTCTACTTATTAAAAAAAAATAAGCTTACTTTGTGAAAGTAAATATTATATGATGTTCAAAAAAAAGAAGGGCTTTTTAACCGAAAATCACCTAAATTTTAAGTGATTTTAAAAACCATCTAATTTTTTTAATTTTTCAATATCACACCCAAACTATTTAAAGAAGCTTTCAATATTACACCTTAATATTAAAACCGTTAATATCCATTAGTTTTTGCTAACGTGGATTCTATTAAAAACAAAGAGGAAATACGAATGCATGTTTAAATTATAAAATCCAAGAAAATTGTAAGTATTTTAAAAATATTGTTTTAAATGTCACATTAGTAAAAATAAACGGATGTTAACGATGTTTAGATGTTTAGGTATGACATTAAAAATTAGAAAACATAGATAAGTTTTTAAGAACGTATTTAAAATTTATGTGATTTTAAGTAGAGGACCCAGAAACATTTAAATTACAGTACTCCCCCTTTTCTCTCCCAACAGTTATTTACAGGGTACCTCACGCGCCGCTAAGGTTCGGCGCGTGAGGGGGCGGTACCCGAAATCCGGGAGTTGGAGTCGCACCACCAAGATCGCCGTCGCCTCGCAGTTCGGGTCGTACAAGCAATTTCTCCACCCGTCATCATTAACCCCAACCTCTGCCATCGTCTTCCCCAACCCCTTGGTCTTCTTCACCGCCTTCCCGCACTGGACTCCGGCCTTCATCTACACCAACAACCACCACAAATCGCCTCCATTTCTCTGTCTCTCCATCACAACCGTTTAACCCCCTCATCATCCCTAATCACCCGTATTCTCTCTCCACCACTCCGCCTCCCACCTCTCCTAACCAACAACAAACCACCGCCATCGCCACTGCCACCGGCTCCCCGCACCGGACTCCCGCCATCGTCACCGCCTCCCACCATCTCTCCACTTAAATACCTCTTCATCCAAACATTCGTTCTCTCCCTCCTCCTACCACCACCAACAGACCCACCATCGCCCAATACTCCAATCCATCGCCCTCCCTCTCATTCATCAATTTACACCAGGAGACCAATGCCAATACCCCGAGAAACGGTGTCCATATTCGTTGATGGCTTACCTGAGTGAACAACAAACTCCTGGCTCAAGTATGTCTTCCGTAATTTCAGGTCAATATACGATGTTTTTATTCCTGCTAAGAGGAGGCTGAGGTCTAGATGCTCGTATAATTTTGTCCAGTTTCATAATCTGAGGGAAGCTGCTGGAGCAATTTCATCTATGAATGGTAGATGGGTGGTGGAAGCCAAGCTTAGGGTTGAATGGGCTAACCCACCAAGAAGATCAACTGAGTCATCAGCTCGGAGCTAGCATCGTTCAAGGGTCTTTCAGCAGAACAGAGACACCGGCTGTTTACATGATCAGGATGTGACCCCTCCTACTCAGACCAGAGACTATGTGGGTTCTGACATTCCAAGGATTGTGGTTTCAAACACCAACGAGAATGTCGAGGATTGGCTTCAGCGGTCTATTATTGCGCACTCATCGGGTGAGGTGAGTCTAGATAGTATTCTCACCTTTATCACAGAGAACGACCTCCACGGTTTAACCCCTGAAGGGTTAAGCACCAATACTTTCGTCCTGGTTTGTTATTCCGCTGACACTGTAGAGTCCTACCTCGGCCCTCATCGCGAGATTCTTCTTAGAAAATTTAGCAAGGGTTCTAAAAACTCTTGCGAGATCCTTGGCTCACTTAGCAGAAGAGTCTGGATCGAGGTTTTTGGACTGCCTGTCCAATGCTGGACTAAGGAATGCTTTTCTGACCTCGCGAGATTATGGGGGAAGTTTATCAGGGTGGACTCGAGGATGTCAGCCATGAGATGCATTGATGCTGCTAGATTTCTCATCGAAACATGCTCACCTTCACTGATTCATCAAATGGTGCAAGTCCATTTTAATGGAGTGACCTGATTGGTCCTGGTCAAGGAGGGTAGGACAGAGTTGATTCCAGATTACTCACCTAGTGCTGTTGCTTTAGCTGCATCGACCAGATTAGCGAGAGAACGAACCTCTTTGTCATTGAGTCCGGACCCGGAACATCAATGCTCTACCCTGGTGCGCCTTACCACACTGACTCAACATTCCCCTGTTCATAGGATAGGAGTCGTGGGTGAGGGGGATCATGGATGTCGCACTATTAGGCCAGTGTATGACGAAGTTAGCATAGTTGAGCTGTCACGGGGTCAGCTTTCTATCCACATTGAAGGTCAGTATGTTGATAGGTGGTCTGTGGAATGCAGCTGGCCACATGCTTCTCTTCTCCTTCCGTCATCACAACGTGGTGATCATATTCCAGTTCAGGTTATGCATCAAAACCAACATATGCCTCCTCTGCTCCAATGGGTGGAGAGTGACATAGCCAATTCAGATTAGCCTCACGCTCAGCTATCGCATCTTGAGAATCTAACTCGTGACCCCGCCAGTGAAGATGATTCTGTGTCCTTGGGACCTGAGTTTCCTCCAGGTTTTGAGCCCTTTACCTTGAACACATTAGAGTCTTGTATGGAGAGACCCAGTGGAGGTGGGATGAGAAAAGGAAAAGGACTACTGACAAAAGGGGAGAGAAAAGCGCTGAAGCATAAGAAAAAAGAGAGTGAAAAACGGGAGCTTCAGAAATTTCTTGAGGACATGTCGCCTAGGAAAAGTACTCTGGAAAATAACAAGGCATCAGGCAAACGAAAAAAGGGGAAGGAGGTGAAATGGGGAAAATCATCAAAGGCAACCGGGAAGAAGAAGAAACAGAATAGGGAGAGTCGATACGACAAGATCTCGGAAGCGGAGTATGATGAGTTGATCCTTCAAGCGGAGCGGGCAATTGACGTGGGAAGAATAGTTGGTTTTAATTTCGATGGTTTCGACCCACCTATGGTGGCAGATATGCTGGCTAAATGAGGTGGGTGGTTTTGTGGTTGAGGTTCAGTTCTGCTTCGGTTTCCCTCGCTGGTGGTTTGGTTCTTTTTCTTTTGGGTTCCCTGTCTGAGCTTGTTTTGTGCGTGTCTTGGATAGCGTGTGTTCGGTGATTTTGATGCTTTTTTGTTTCCCTTTTTGTTCCCCCCTCCGTTTATGGAGTAACCTAGACCTCGTCTTTTAGAGCTGCCTATCTGTTCTTCTGTTTTGCCGATATTTATAGGAAAAAAAAAAAAAAGGTAGAGGACCCAGATAATAATTTTCAAAATTAATGGGGATGGTAATTGGCCAATGGAGGAGTGAACCGCAAGACCGGGGCACAGAAGAAGTAACGTAGTACTTATGTCTCCTTTGTGGGCATATGTATTTGACTTTGGTTTTAGTGTCCCACAAAATATGAACCATATGCACCATTTAATATATATAATATATAGTCTTAGGATCCTACAAATATTGTCAACTGCATCCATAAAGTTGAACCTCTTTGAAAAAGCATTCCTGAGATTTTGGGATCCAAATAATTAACATATAAATTTAGTAATTAGAATTTCATATAAGAATTAAGAGAGAAAAAATATCAAATGTATAAACTTAAAAGGTTACTCCGGAGTAAAAAAGATCAAAATTTTCTCAAAAAATGTAAATATATCAAAATTATTTATATTAATATTTTGAAAAATTATTGTTTAAGTACTTTAAGGTTTGAACATTTATCAATTAGACACCCTGACATTTTAATATATACAATGAGATACCCTGAGTTTTAGATATTTTATCGAAGTTTTAAATTTTTTTTCAATCATGTTACTCTCTAGTCAAAATTTCAATAGGTTTCCATTAGAAAATACTAAAATTTGAACATGATTTCAACAATATATAAGTATTTTTATTAGAATTTAATTTTTTGCCAAAAAATGCAAAAATGACACATAGTTGCGGTAATTTTTAGGTGTCCTACATCAATATTCGGTGATTATTTTATTACGATGCGTTGAATTTTTAATGAAAACGTAGGCACTTGCTATATATATTATCGTATTCATATATTACATCAATATTTTTTATATAAAATTGATTAAATTTTTACAAAAATTCATCAAATTCCAATATTGGTTATCTAAATAATAAAATCTTCAAACCTCAGGGTATCCCGTTGTATATATTGCAACGTCGGGGTACCTAAGTGATAAATGCTCAAACCTCAGGTTTCTAAGTGATAATTTTCCTAATATTTTTATAAATATTTTAAAATTAAAAAAAAAAAAAAAAACCTCTCCCGCCCCCCCCCCCCCCCCCCGGCCCACGACTTTGGGTCCCAACCCGTTACTCTACCTAATGCAAATTGGTTTTAGGGTTGAACCCCATTTGGTATATATGGATCACATATGTACCAACTCTTTGGATTGGGCATAAAAGGGACAAATAAATTTAATAATTCTAGTGGTCAAATCTTGCATTACTCAAGTCTTTTTATTTTTTGTGTCAACCACACATAAAACGTTTTGGAAAGCACTTATGGTACAATGGTAGGTGTTTCGTCAGTGTTTTAAAAACATTTCTTTTTTTTGTCAAATTATCAAAACAGACAGTAGTGGTTTTCTTTTTTTTTTAGTTTATATTGTTTGGATGCAAAACTAATTTTCAATAGCTTCTTTTAAAATTTATTGGTCATTTTCGTATTTAAAATATTTGCGGAATAATGGTGAAATATAAAGTAACTAATTTTATAAACTTAATTATTATAAAATTTATAGATCTTCAATTACACAATAAATGAAGAAAAAAATAAGACTTGTAAATGGATTGTTATTACAAATGACAATACCATTTACACCTCATATTCTCAAAGTAATAAAAACAAAGATAATGAACTCATACATTGGCAAAGTCTCATAAGATTAAAATCCCGTATCATCTGTTTAGTCTCCAGAATTATAAAATAAACCATTTCAGTCAAAAAAATCACACAAACGTCATACTAAAATAAGGCCGAAATTGAAAATTGAACCAAAATCAAACAAATATAATACTGGAATTAGACAACTATTGGAAAATCAAACAAAATCATAACAAAATCAAGAATTCACACAAAAATTTAAAAAAAAATTCAAAAATCAGAATCCTGAAAATCACACCAAAATTGTTCTACAATTGAAAACTCGAACCAAAATCATACAAAAAATGTGATAAAATCAAAAAATTACATCAAAATCAAAAAACACTAAAAGGTGAACGTGAATGTCGACGGTAAGAAAGAGGATTTTGCTGAGATGGTTTGAAGCATTTATGTAGGATACGTGATATAATTTTAATGTTTGAGTAGTGGAGTTTTATTTTCAATGCTTTTAATTTTTCTTCTAGTTGTGGTTAAAAGAAAATCAACAATTTTCCACTTTCTTTTTTTAAAAAGAATATGGCTTCTACTTCAAATAAAAAAAAAATAGCTTCTTTCACTTCGGCCAAATATCCTTCAAAATTTAGAATTTTTACTGAAAACCATCTAAATTTAGGTATGGTTTGAAAAAAATCACCTAAATTTTTAAATTTGTCAAAAAACCATCTAAACTTTTCAAAATTTTTCAATCTCACAACTAAATGTTAACGCCGTTCACATCTGTTAGTTTTTACGTATGCAGCTTTTAAAAAAAAGAAAATAATTTAAAATTTTTGAATTTATATTAAATAATTTCAAATATTCAAAAGAATTGTACACATAAAATCATTTTTGTGTTTTAAAAAATATTTTTCTAAATGTCTTGTAAGCAAGACTAACGGATATTAAACATTAACGTGTAACATTAAAATTTTTTTAAAAATTTAGATAATTTTTTAAAAAATTAAAAAAAGAACTTAAGCTGAGATTGCACTATTCGGAATTGCTATAGTGGTCTTCAATGTTGCTGAGTTATTTTGGGCCAATGTTTACTACTTGGGCCCATATCCTGTTTTCTACTTAAATATTTTTCTAGTATATATCGTTACGATTATATCTATACTATATATTAATTAGAAGTTCCCTGTCCAAAATCCTTCACTGGGTCATACTTAATTTCTAAACTATCACTTCATCTTCTTCTCTTAAACTTCTACTCTCCCCCGTATATATCTATCTGTATGTATATAAGAAGTTTAATTTATAATAAGATTAATTTTTTCTCTTAATTTAAATGTACATAAATAATTAAAAGTAAACTCTATTTTTATTTATATTAAAAATATGTAATCTATTATTTAAAATTTAATCACATAATGCACAGAAAAACTCTAGTATAAGTTATATTAATGTTTCTAATAAAAATTAAGCAAATTATAATACAAATTTGCCGAAGTTTGATACGAGCTACATATTGGTGAAGTCAAGTTATTGAAAAACACTTATTTATTATCAGAATTGTATTCCACTTTTACTTTTTTGAATGATAGTCTATTGAGTTTATGCATACCTAATTGATAAAATTTTATAACTTAAATGATAAAATTTTATGCCTTATTGTATATATTGAAACGTCAAAGTATTTAAGTGATAAATGATTAAACTGTAGGGAACCTAGATGATAATTTTTTAAAAATCAAACATATAATTACTTGATTAAAAGATTATTGGATTATGTCAAAGGTCTCCATAATTTGCTTAATTTGTATATTTACTTTGTTTACTTTTAATATGTAAAAGGTCTCCATAATATCAATATTAAAATAATACGATGAAAAATTAATATTAACTTGACACGTTCGATAAAGCACATAAAAACCTAAAATATCTTTCGAGAAAAACAAAAATAAACCTCAATAATCCAAAATTATTTTAACAAAACTTCAAGTTACTAAAATTCAATAACCTATAACTGTACTCAAATTCAACAAAATTAATCCCATTAGTTATTATCCAAACTTCAAATCTTAATGTATACCAAAATTCAAAAATAATAATAATAATTATATATATATATGGGTGGCATTCTTGTGAGAGGGTGAGAGCGTGAGTGGGGGCTCTTAACGGCCAAGATTTGTTGAATACTAAAAAATATAACAATTTATTGTCAAGATTTGAGTATTGAAAAAAAAATAATTTTCCTCCCTTACCCCTTCTTTCGTTCTGCCCCATAAAGAGGTATGGACCGTAAATTATTATTATTTTTTATCAGTTTACTTCACTAAATATAGGCATCATGCTATATGTGCACTACTACAAGGTCCGTCCCTTCTAAAGCGAGAACGTACAGGTCATTTGGTGGATCCCTGATTCCGATGAATCAGCAAGGAGGATATCCAATCATATTCGATGTCAAGGGCTATCGGTGAGCGAGCTAAATGCCCTCAACAACAACAACAACAGACCCAATGCCTCAAGGGCTCTCGTATAAGCTGGGTCTGAGAGGGGTAGATGTACGCAGCCATACTCCTTCAGGATGTAATCCTGCCAAAAGACTGTTTCCGAGAACCCTCAACCTTATAGGGTTGGCAACACGAGGACTTCTCAGAAGGTTACCCAGCCTGGTACTACTCTCGCCCAAACACGCTTAACTTCGGAGTTCTAATGGGATCTGGTTGTACTAGTACCTGGTAAATCAACTCTAAATGCCCTCCCTGAGACTACATTTAATGAAAGGATTCAAAGTGCAACGTGCACAATTTGCTTCGAAGATCTGAGCTCAGGAATTCAGTGTAGGGTTTTGCCGTCCTGCAGCCACATGTTCCGCTCTAGTTGCATTGATGGATGGCTTTTGAGGACAGCCAGTTGCCCAATTTGCCGGTCCATTATCCAGTTGTGACCTGTAAATGTGAGAAACTTTTGAGGTGTTATAAGAAGATCTTATTTATTTTTGAAACCGGCTCATTAGAGGAGAGATATCCCCAAACCATAACTTGTGTATGCTCGTATCATGGGCGAGGTTGAATTCTAGAACCCTCAAAGCTACTTAGTATACTTTTTGAATTTCTTAAAATTATAAGTTTGGGCCTGTTCGATATGGTTTATGCTTCAAGTTTTTGATTTTTTAAGAAAACTGAAAATCAGATTTTGAAAATTATGTTTTCTAGTTTTCTATTTTTATTTTTTCTAATATGATTGAAAACTAAAAATAGATACCAAAGTTTTATTCTAATTAATAATCTAGTTATTAGTTTTCTAAAATTAAAAATTTCAACCAAGACTTTTGAGATTATATTTAGTTTCAGTTGATTAATTAATTAATTAATTTTTTATTTCAGAGTTGTATATTTTTTTTACTGGCTTAAAAAAGTTTGAATTTTGAGTGTTGGACTCTTGTTCGCTATTTCCCAACGGTCAAAAGTCTTCTGAGATTCTAAAATCAGGATAAAATTAAAAATTATAAATGGGTTGTTTAAGTTAAGTTTATGATCATCTCAAAAAAAAAAAAAAAAAAAAAAAAAAAAAAAAAGGAAAAGCTCTCTCTTCCTCCATCTTCTCTGGGCCTCTGTCCTTTTCTTGTCGAGCATTTCGGGCAAAGTTCTCGTTCTCTCCTACCTGACTATTAATGAGTGCATATTAATAGTCGGACCGTGTTAATCCTGGAGGACGGCCGCCGACACCACTATATGCACCGGAGCAGCGGCGAAATCGTCTTTTAGGACAGCTGTATTTCCCACGGCACAGTATTTTCGGTATTTTCTAATCTACTCTCCTTCTATCGGTATTATTTGATTGTCGTGTTCATTATTTGGTTGCATCTTTTTGATTTATTTTGCTACAATTTTATTTTACTACGTTATACCGGATCTTTACACTGCGTTTTACTATTTTTTATGGTTAAAATTCACTGTAATTTTCGGTTGACATTCGCTGTATCTTTCAGATAACATCAGCACTATTTTTCATTTTTTTCCTTGTAATTTTCGGTTAATTTTACAGTAATTTTAAGTAGTCTTTATTACAGTATTTTACGCAGTATTGTCATTGTACACGCTATATTTCCAACAATACTCCATCTATCAATGATGTTAGAAGATTGTACATGGGTATACTAGTGATTTTAATTGTATTTTATGAGAAGTGTTGTATCAACCAAACAAAACATAGGAATTGAATTATCAGGAAGTTATATTTCTCATATGGACAACCAAATATTTTTATACTATTTCTTGGGAAGCTGACAAAGGAAGTAAATTACTGTAGAATCAAAATTATCCTAAACATCAAACTTAATGAATAAATTGAATAGAATCCACTCTTTTTTATGTAATTTATAAAAAGATAACCCAAAACTACGTTGCTTTTTATTTAAATAATAAAAAGTAATTGTGTTTAATTTAAATTTGATTTGTAGGACTATTTCAATTCTACAAAACAACTTGGGGATTATAAATTATAATTTAGTGTAACTTTTGAGAAATTAAAAATAGATAAGATGTAAATTGTATTTACATTAAAAATAAATTTGATAAATAGAAGTTATTTTCTTAATCAACAACTCAATTTTTATTAAGATCTTCCTAAAAAACTCTTTAAATTGGCTTTCAGATCCTTATATATATCACAAAGCTTTTAATGTCAAGAAAGGCAAGACATCCCTCTTTTTTTTGGTATGTCAACGAGAAAATAAATAAATAAATCAGTTGCTACATTCAAAGCCGCTATGCTCTCTATAGCTTTCTCAATCATGCTACTGTTCGTTGCTGCGGTTGTTTATGGCCTCTACAATGTTCGATTCTTCAACCACCAGGACCAGCACCACAACCGATGCATCCCTGATCCTAATGTATTATCAAGGACGAGATCAAATCAGAATAAAAAAGGAGGGCTATCGCCAATAGAGCTCAATGCCCTTTCGAAGATCAAATTTAACGAGGGGATTCAGAGTAGAATTTGCACAATTTGCTTGGAATATATGACTGCGGGGAACTGGTGTAGGGTTTTGTCATTTTGTAGCCATTCGTTCCACTCCAGGTGCATTGATAGATGGCTTATTAGGATGGCCACTTGCCCAATTTGTCGGTCTGTGATTCAATTGAGCTTGGTATATCACAGTGATCGGATGGCATCATTCCTGAAGATTCGATCTCGTCTTCCTAAGAAATCATCTAATTAGATGGGAGATAGCCGAACAAAAAAGTTAGACCCTGCCAATACTTTTATTGATGTCAAATTTTAAATTCCATGTGTTAATTATAACATGTTTTGATGATTTGAATTATTAGCTGAGGACAATTTTAGTATGATTTTTTGTTCCTATTTTTTTTTTAAAGAAATTAAAAATTAGGTTTTTGAAAAGATATTTTTTAGTTTTTTTATTTTTAATTTTTAATTTTCTCCTAATTATGTAAGAAGGAAAAACAAAAAATTAAAACAAGATTTAATTTTGGGTTATTTATGCCAAAGGTTTCTGTACTTTGTCTATTATATCAATTTAATCCATGTACTTTCAATTGTGTCAATTTAATCCCTGTACAATTCATATCACATTAATTTGGTCCTTATGGCAACACTTATGTTAAAATTTCAATGAAATCAACCACGAGTTCAGTTAAATTGAGTTAATGGGTGGAGTTGTATTGGGTTACTTGCATTTAATGTAATTGTGTCATTAAAAGTTCCTTTGATAACTCAACTAAAATTTGACATGGGACTAAACTGACACAATATTGATACAATCCAAGATATATAGTTAAGTGAAGGGTACTTTAGGAATAAATAAATAGGTTAAGTCTTATATTCTAACAATCCCCATTCCCTAACTCTATATATAAGAGGCTTAGTTAGTAGGGGAGAGGAGGTTGAATGAAAATGAAATGTTATTAGTTTCTCTCTCTCCCCTCTCTCTCTCCTCTTTATCTCTACTCTATCTCTCCCTATTTTCCCGACTACTATATAAATCTGATACAATATATTTTGTATATAAATATAATAATATAAGAAATATAAGTCTTGCATTGGAATTGTAAGTAGTTAGGTTAGTTAGGTGGTTATATTAGTTAGCAACTCATGTCAGTTAGCAACCTTTATAAATAGCTTTACAATGTATGTAGAGGGGCATGCATGAATGTATGAATGAAAGATATTACTTCTCTTCTTCCTCCAATTCTTGATTCTCTCTCTCCCTCCCTTATTCTTTTTCATCACTTCGTTGGTTTTTGAGTCTTTCTCCCCTTTTTATTTTTGACTACTATACAAATCTTACCTTTTATTAAATGTAAATCTTCTTATTTTTTATTAATACAAGTCCTATGATACTATTTTGAGCTGGTTGATTGTTTGGATCGATTTTGGATCATAACTAGTGGTGGCCAACGGGCCGGGCCGGGCCGAGCCTGGTATAACCCGGGCCGGGCCACGGGCCAAATTATTCTGGCCTTTAGGCCCGGCCCGGGGCGGGGCAGGGGCAGGCCTGGCGTTGCCCCAACGGCAACGGCTAATTGTTTCTACAAATACTTAATCCTCCCCAACCCATTTCCTCACTAAATCTTCAATCCTCTCTTCTCTCTCTATACATTCACCATCTCCCATCTTCTTCAACGTCAAAAGACGACCGCACCCCCCATACGCCAAACTTTGTATTTTTTAATAAACAAATTTGTACTTTTAAATATTAGGCCCCAACTGCGTTGTATTTGTACTTGTTACGTTATTTATTTACCATTATTCTTTTTATAAGATATTTACCATTACATATTTTATATTTCATTTTATCACATATATTTAGCATTATTTTTTTGAACATGTATATTTAGCATTATTAGTGCTTGAAAAAAATGTATTTGTATCTCATATTATTTATCAATGAATTACAATAATTTTAGTACAAAACGACTTTGTATTATTTAAATTTTACTTTTTTTTAATTCTGTCAAAAAAAGAGGGCCAGGCCCGGCATTAAATAGTAGACTTTTTGTTCTTTGATTTTTGGACATCGGAATTTTTAGACTGTATTTAGCATAGGAAATTAAAATTCTACCACCAAATTGTGTAATTCTAATTTAACTTTGATGGAACTAAAATTAAGAAGTAATTGTAATTTTATTGTTTGAATAATCAAAATATCAAAATATCAAATTGTAATTCAATAACTTTTCGAGTTATCTTGGGTTTTATGTCGAACGGTTGGATCATTTCAAGTTAGCTAGGGTTAGATTCTTTTCATGTCGAATATTATGTGTTTGATTCATCTCGAGTTTCAAGTCAACTCGGGTCAACTTTCAGTCGGATTGGATCAAGTTATACGCTCCAATCATCATAAATTTTGGGGTAAACAAATAGGGTCATTTTGCTATTTGAATTAGCACAAGTCAGCTTTAATTTGGGTAGGGTCGTTTTAAACTCAAGTCATCTTGTTTCATTTTAGATCCATTTAGGTTCAAGCTATTGAAGTAATTCAATGATTTGAAGTTTTGGGTTCAATTTAAATTAGCAAAATTAAAAGTTCAGTTGGCAATGATGGTGAATACATCTATTTATCACACGAGAATTACCTAATAACTCCTTATTTGCAATTATATATATAATTTATTTATCAATAACAATTCGTTATATCTTATGTCAACAATAATTCTTCGTAGGGAATACATCTGCGACCCAACCTGATAAACAATGTAACAGCTAGCCAAAAGCTCATTAGCCCAAGAGGACGCAACACAAAGGCTTCTCAATCATCCCATCGCCTCCATCAAGCAATTTTGGCAATCACGTAAACTCAAATCTGCAATGCACAGTGCAATTCCCCCAGCATCCCCAGCTTTTGCGACCCTATACAACCGGCCCCCAATTGACAACTGATTCAAAACTAAGTCACGACGAGCCAACACTTCTGAGCGTTTTTCCATTTGGGGCCCGCATCGATTGACCACCGCGGTCTTGTCCACGACCCCTAGAAACCTAACATTGTCATATCTCATGTAACACCCCACATATTGCACCACCCCGACCCATGAGTCGGGGCACTGGACCCGGAGTTCTGTCACCGCATTGATAATGCAAGTGCGGCAATCAAGGTTATTGAGGTCTGGCCTACACTGAAATAGGCCATAGGCGATGTCAGCTGTGTTGGACCAAACAATAAATTTGTCCAAATTGTTGAAACGAATAGAGTTAAGGATTGAAGTATAGAGGGAGTGGAGGTTTATATCGTATGTAGAGTTGGGGACGAATGTACAGGGGGAGCAACCCCTATATATGGAGTAGATGTCAGATTTCGATGATTTTGTGAGGAATGTGAAGAGAGCTCATTGTTTGTGTGACTTAATGTATGATATTATGTTTCTTTCGACAAAAAAGGGAACTATGATTTTGTGAATTAATTATTTTTCAATGTTCAATGTATAATTTTGATGAAAAGATTTTTTAACATAAATGTTTTCCGCCCATTTGATCTATCCTTATAAAATAAGGGGACGTAAGCACTTCAAGTTGCCCAAAAAGTTCAATGTGTTAATGGGTCAGAATTTGAATTTGGATGGAATGACATGGATGATACAATAGAGTGTTAAAAATCAAATATTGGGACAAGGGTTAGTTCGAAAATGACAAGTCAAGTTTGCTCTGGACCAAATTATGTTGTTTAATATGATTTTCAATCCTAATCAAACATCAATAAAGAGGGGGACGGTAAAACAGGGAAAGTAAAATATTATCTTACTCTTATTTGAATATGTTTAATTAAGAATGATAAGGGTAAAATGAAAAAGTTACCTTTATTTGACAATTAAATAAAAGGATAAACGTGTACAGAGGATTAGAGTTTAAATAGGTCAAAATTGTCCAACTCTTTTAAAAAAAGTGCCCTACCCCCTTTACAAGGACAAAAACTCTAATGCTAGAGTAATTTAATATTTTTGATTTAACTTTTATTTTACTAATTGTCTACAACAACAACAATAGACCCATTGCTACGAGGGCTCCGGCGTACGCAGGGTCTAGGTTATTTTACTAATTGTCTAAAATATAAATTCCCTAAAGAATATGGGGTAAAGGATGTGATAAGTTGTTAACCCCTATCACACTCCTTTAACCCCCAAAAGAATTTACAAAACAGGGGTAAAGATTTATCCTTTATTATCGTTATCCCTTATCTCGTTGTCAAAAAGGAAGTTAGTTTAAACTTTGATTATCTCATTGAATCAGACTCGAAGGACGCGGTAACATGGGCCAATAGCTTTGATGCTTCACCGTGGAAGTTAGCCAACACTATTAATAGAATTCACATGCTAAGAAAACAATTCTCATGGGTCTCCATCATCCATCAAAGAAGGGAGGTGAATCAGATTGCGGACTCACTGGCAAAAAATGCTATTTCAAGGACTTCCCCACTAATAGCATGGTCCACATAAAGATCTTCATGTACATTGAAAGTGATTATCTTTTGTATACTTCCACATTTTGTAGTTTGTGGAATTTTTGGGGCCCTTTAAACCTTCCGGCAATGTATTTATGTAACTTCTTTTGTGATTAATGAAATGACAATTATCAAAAAAAAAAATTTATTCATATTTTATTATTATTAATTTTTTACTGTTTTTACTTTTTGACACATGTATGCCTGCCAAGTCATTTATGGCTTGGAATTTTATTGTTAAATTTTACCGGGCCTTTAAAGCCCATTCGCGGGGATGGAGCATACGAGATTTACATATAAGTCCAAGTGGGATTCCATCCTAAAACTAATTGGCAATAGGTGAAGTAACCCACAAAGCTTATAAGATCTCCTCTCTCACAACCAAGGTTGTCAAAATCGGGATTCTATGTAGAATCGAATCGAGAATCGCAAGATTCTACTTTCTGTGTAAGTAAATTATTTATATTGACAAAATTAGCATAACAATTCTCAAATATATGATAAAGAACATCAAAAAGTTTACTAGACAATAGTTTTACAATACATTGAAAATCTCAAGGTAGGAAAAAGAGTAACATCATTCTAACATAAAACATACGCTCAAGTCTCTCAACTCATAGCACCATCAAATTCATGTTCAAAATCAAAGTTACTGTAGTCAATATCATTTGCAGTACTAGTGTTTGTATTTCCACCATCATTAAGAGAATCATCCATAATGGTAGCATCATCTCCAACCAAACCTTCCATATCACTTGATGCGACGATTACACTCTTAATTCCAGTACTAGAACAGTAAAATCTCCTCAAGATGTACAATTAATAGTAGATTTTTACTTCAATAGTTAATAGAAAATATAAAATCAAAGATGAAATTAATATAGAAAGTTAGGACTTAATACATTATACAAAAATGTAGAAAAACACATTAAAATCATGACTTTTGCATGTAAGCACAAGCCTTTAAGTAGAATCGGTTAGAATGGCACCAGAATCGCAATTCTACTTGCGATTCTACCGATTCTGAAGCGATTCTACCACGATTCTACTTGAGTACGATTTTTTAACCGATTTGGATCGCTGGGGCAAAGTAAAATAGTAGAATCGTACAATTTTGCCATTTAAATCGCGATTTTAACAACCATGCTCACAACTTTAATGTGGGATTCTAATTATTAGGCTCACATATGGAGTCTAAACACTTCCCTCACATGTGAGTCTATGACAAACACAACACTCGCCTTCTCCGATCCACTTGGATCCAACGTTAACTGGAGAGGCCCTCGGTACAACAAATACAAATGCACCCCTCTTTACGAGAACAAGGTGTGACAAATAAGAGATCGGGATCATCAATCCACTCTAATACCATGTTCAATTTTACCTGGCCTTTAAACCCGAACATATGAGATCTACTTATAATTCCAAGTGGGGTTCCATCCTAAAACCAATTGGCAATAGGTAAAGTAACCCATTAGGCTTATAAGGTGATCTCTTTTCTCTCACAACTCAATTATGGGATTCTAATTACTGGGCTCATATGTGGAATTTCAACATTTATAATTTCAACTATGAAAAAAAAAAAGTTATCTTTGGAAATATTTTTTTTTTCGTTTTATTTTGGGTAACGGTTGATTTAATTTGTAAGATGATTTAAATTAACAAAATAACTCGATGATTATCTTTCAATTTGAATGTGCAAAGAGTGAATTAGGTTCATATTATAAATTATAATTTGGGACTTAAAAACAAAAAAAAAAAAAATTAGACATAAGATGTCAATTGTATTTACTTTAAATCTGATAAGAAGTTATTTAGTTAAATCAACATCTCAATTTCAATGACAAGAAATAACATACATCTTTTTTTTTTTTATAAGTAACTAGAAAATAAATAAATAAGTCAGCTGCTATGCGATTTGTAGCTTTTTCTATCACGCTACTCTTCGTTGTTGCAACTGTTTATGACCTTTACAGGGTCTGCCTCTTCCACCATCAAGACTAGCACCACATCGGCGCATCCATAATTTTGACGTATCATCGAGGAAGATATCAAA
This sequence comes from Simmondsia chinensis, assembly GCA_018398585.1. Taxonomy (NCBI): domain Eukaryota; kingdom Viridiplantae; phylum Streptophyta; class Magnoliopsida; order Caryophyllales; family Simmondsiaceae; genus Simmondsia; species Simmondsia chinensis. Next base: position 22,306,994 of record JAGTTD010000017.1, on the reverse strand, counting down.
TCATAATAAAAAACGAGGCCTATCGCCAATGGATACACCGGTATATGCTTTTTTTTCATCTTTTAGCCATTTGTTCTATTAGGATATATTATTATTATGTTTTAGGTTTATCTTCTATTTGTAGATCTAATCTTATCTAGATTGGTTTAGACTTATCCTATTATGTATTTATTATTCTATATATACAATTCCAGGCTATGTATGCCATACAAACCTAACTTTTTACATGGTATCACAGCAAATTTAAAATCTTAACTCCAAAAAAAAAAAAAAAAAAAAAAAAACCTTCTCCTCTCCCGAACCCTAACCCTAAGTGCCTCCTCCCATAGCCGCTCCGCCCTGAGAGCCGACCTCCTCTTCTCTTCCCTATCAGTTTAGGGTTTTACAATGGCAGTAAGAGATTCATCGTCTTCCCAATTTCAATCACCGGCACCCTGCTCCTTGCTCACGTCACTGGTGATCTCCCCGATCTCGGCCATTCCTTCTCCCATGTTCCACTCCAGCTGCATCGACAGATGGCTTATCAGGATGACGACTTGCCCAATTTGTCAATTTGCAATATTCGGTTGAACTTGGTACATTAGAGTGATCGGATGGTATCTTTCCTAAATATTTGATCTAGGTCTTCCTAAGAAATCTATTAAATAGGAGATCGATACGCCAACACATAAGCTAGGCCATGCCAATACTTCCGCTGATATCAAATTTTAAATTCCTTGCGTCAATTGGCACACTTTTTGATGACTTGAAATATTAGCTGAGGACATGTTTGCTATGATATTTTTGTGGACAATTTTTATTTTTTAAGAAATTGAAAAAAAAATTAGGTTTTTGAAAAGATATTTTCTAGTTTTTTTTTTGTTTTTGATTTTTAATTTTCTCCTAATTAAGTAAGAAGGAAAAATATAAAATTAAAATATAATTTTATGTTATTTACATCAAAGGTTATGTACTCTGTCCATTGTGTCAATTTGGTCCATGTACTTTTAATGGGTATCAATTTAGTCCTTGTACAATTCATATCGTATCAATTTGGTCCATATAGCAACATTTATGTTAAAATTTCAAGGAAATTTTAATGGTTCAACCATGAGTTCAGTCAAAAAGGTGACTGTGTCTGTAGACATGAAAATTTTATCATTAAATGTGCGCCTTGGAAAGGAAGTGATTTATATGAAAGTCAACATTTGACTAAGTTTAAATCACTAAAAGTCAACATTTTGACTAAATTCGGGTCAGTCCAAATAACCTCAAACTCTAAATGACTTTCAAGTCTAAGTCCAAATTCAAATATTTCTCAAGTCGAAACTAAAATGACTCTCAAATCAGATCAAGCCCAAAATAACATCCAAGTCCAAATCCAAATGTTTCTCAAGTCATAAATAAAATAACTCTCAAGTCAAAGCCTAAGCCTAAAATGACTCTCAAGTCAAAGTCCAAGTCCAAATAACTTTCAAATCGAATCAAGCCCAAATGACTCCTAAGTCGAAACTAAAGCCAAAATGACTTACAAGTCAAACCCAAGCCAAATGATTCCCAAGTCCAATCAAGCCCAAAATAACTTTAGAGTCAAACCTTAAACCCAAATGAATTCCAAGTCACATGTAGACCCAAACGACTTCTATGTCAAAGCTCAAAATTTAAGCCCATAAAGCCTTGGGATCAAAGTAAACTTGAGCCCGTAAAGCCATAAAACTAATTCGGGCCCATTGCTACAAAGCTAAGCCCAAGCCCCTTAGTAAGAACTGTACCTTTATAAGTAGAGGAGTCCCTCTTCATTTGAAGGGGGCGGGGAAAAACAAAGGAGCCAAATACTCTCCCAAGAAAAATAAAAGAGAATTACTTACACTTTCCTTTCCAAAGCCTCTAAATTCAAATGAAAAAGAAGACTAACCTTCATGCTCTCTACCTTCAAAGTTAGAACCCAAATCATCATTCAAAATGGAGATCAAGCCATGAGCTCTCTCCTTTGAAGAAGTCACTTGACTAAGATCAAGCCTTGTGCCCTCTTTCAAGTTTCCAAGTCCAAGCCATCAACAAAGGAGTCATCAAGTCTCGTGGAGATCGAATCAAAGGATTTTTGTATATTTGTAGTTAGTATACGTGTACAAAGATTGTACCCATTTTCTACTGAAGAAATACAAGAAATACTACTTTGTGGTGCATCTATTTTGTTCATTTACTGCCTTCGAAATTTTGTGCTCTATAGTGTTATTAAAAATTACATGGATTACTTAACTAAAATTTGATAAAGGAACTAAATTGACACAATATAAATTGTATAGGATCTAAATTGATATAATAAAAGTATAATAACTAAATTGATACAACAAAAAAGGTATACAGACTTTTAAGGTAAATAACCCTAAAAATAATATGAAGCAAGCCGCTAATAATTTTAACTCGGTTGGGCAGTTTAGGTTTGTTTTTTTTTTTTTTTTGATATTTATACGGTCGTATTGGATTGAAAGCTGACATTAATGAATTGATCTCTTACTAAAATTTGCGTATAACATACATGTTGAATACGTATTTGTACTATTTTGTTTACTTATCACTATTAATATTATGATAAAGTACGAATTTAATCATTTTACCATTCAAATTATGAATGGCAGACTCTTTCTGATACAATATCATAGTTGCAACTAAATTATTCGCAATAAATCTATTCTCTGCATAATGTTGTCTTCAAGTGTCCTTTCACCACACTCACTTAAGCCATTGTTGAAGCAAGATGTTATTCAACAAGGAGCGGTAGACTATATTTGACATAGGAAATTCTATCACCAGACAGACATAATTCTAACTTCAGTTAAATTAAGAAGGAATTGCAATTTCATCGTTTGGATAATTAAAAATTTCTAAAGTTAAAATTGTTATTCAACAACTACTGGTGTTGAATAATGCAATCCCTCCGGCACCCACAGTTTTTCCAACCCTATACAACCGGTCCCCAATGGCCAACTGATTCAAAACCGAGTCACGGCGAGCCATCCCTTCCGAGCCTTTTTCCATTGGGGGCCCAGATCGATCGACCACCGCAGTCTTGTCCACAACCCTAGAAACCTAACATTTCCATATATCACGTAATACCCCACATATTGCACCGCCCCAACCCATGACTCAGGGCAATGGACCTGGAGTTCGGTCACCGCGTTGATAATGCAAGTGCGACATTCAAGATTACTAAGCTCTGGCCTACACTGAAATAGGCCATAAGCGATGTCAGTTGTGTTGGATGTAGTAGTAAATTTGTCAAAATTGTTGAAACGAGCAGATCTAAGGATTGAAGTCTAGAGGGAATAGAGGTTTTTATCATATGTGGAGTTGGGGACGGATGTACGGGGAGGAGAGCAGCCTCTATATACAAAGGAGTAGATGTCAGATTTTGATGATTTTGTGAGGATTGTGATAATAAGAAATGCAAGCAGGAAATGAATGGGAGAAAAGGCCATTGGAGAAAAGAAAACCTTCGGGATTCGACAAGTGAAGAGAGATTATTGTATGTGTGATTTAATGGTGTCATATTATGTTCCCTTTCGATAGAAAAGGAAACTAGATTTTGTAAATTAATTATTTTCCCTTGTTTAGTTCATATTTTTTACGAAAAGATTTTTTAACATAAATGCTTTCCGTCCATTGCATCCAGGGGCAAATCTATAGTTGCGGCATCAGGGGCACAGGCCCCCAGTGGCCCATGGGCTGAATCTTAAGTATTAGTAGTGGCTTATTATAATTTTAATATACAGGTATAAAAAAAAAGAAGGAATGGTGTGTTTTATCACATTGTACACTCTACCTTTGATGGTTGAAAACAACCAATGGCTCAGGTAAGCGAAAAAAGGGGAATGAGGCGAAATGGGAAAAATCGTCAAAGGCAGTCGGGAAGATGAAAAAACGGAATAGAGGGAATCGGTATGACAAGATCTCATAAACGGAGTATGATGAGATGATCATGAAAGCGGAGCGGGTAATAGAGATAGAAAAAATAGTAGGTTTTAATTTCGATAGTTTCAACCCACCTAGGGTGGCAGATTTGCTTGCTAAATGAGGTGGGTGGACTTGTGGTTGAGGCGTTAGTCCCGCTCCTGTTTCCTGTATTATTCGTCTGGCTTTTCTTCATGTGGGATCCATGTCTGAGCTTGTTCCTGCTTGTCTTGTCTGGCTTGTGCTTGGTGTCTGTTGTGTTCTGTTTGGGTGTTTTGCTTTTGGTTCCGGTTTGGTCTCTATTTGTTATGTTCTCTTTCTGTTCCCACTTCCGTTTTATGGGGTGGCTAAGGGCTTGTCTTTTCAAGTTTCCTTTTTATTCCTCGGCTATGCCGATATTTATCAAAAAAAAAAAAAAAAAAAAAAAGCTTTGATGGTTGAATGTCATGCTCACTATTTCTTATGTCAAGGATTAAAGGCCACAGTGTTTCAATTTTTTGGAACATTTTAATTGTTATACTTCTTTTAAATTTGTGGCTCTACATGTTCAAGCACTACAAAACTTTATATAATATACTATTACTAATACGAATAGATTCATAATCTTTTACTAAGTCATGACTTTTTTTTTTCGGAAAACAAGTTATAATTCTATTTTACTTATATGAAATTTTTTCGGCTATATTAGTATAGTTGTTTTATAAAAGTATATATATATATATATATTCTCAATTTTCAATGAATTATTTGTATATTCTATTTAATTTTTTATTTTTATTTTTAATTTAATATGGAAATCTTAGACTCAATTCAATTTCTAGTAGACAAATTATCTCATTTTTAATTTCGTCAATAATTTTTGTTTTCAAATGCTCCCCAACTATGTAAAATTTAACCGAAATTTTACTATAATAGTAGTCGTAGTAGCAGTAGTAATAACAATAATAATAATAGTAATAAGAATAATAATAATAATAATAATAATAATAATAATAATAATAATAAAAATAATAATAATAATAATAATAATATTATTATTATTATTATATAATTTCTTTTACTTTTTTATTATAAATATAAACCCTACTTTGTTAAATTTTTTGATCCTCCAATTACTACTAGTATGTATATGCTCCCAGTGAAGTTTTCTAGATCCGCCATTGGATCTATCCTTGTAAAATAAAGAAAGTACTCATTTCAAGTTGCCCAAAAGTTCCAAGTGTTCATGGGTCAAACTTTGAATCTGATTGGAATGACAGATACGAGACTAAAAAGCGTTCAAACTCAAATATTGGGATAAGGATGCATTTTTAAAATGACATGTCAGGTTCAATGCTCTTGGACCAAATTATGTTTAATCTGATTTTCGGTCCTAATCAAACATCTATAATGATTAGAATCAAAGGACAGAGGACCAAACTTAATAATAACGTATGTTGTTTGGACATAGATCAAATTGTGATTTCAATTCGGATTTATGGCACGGACCAATACTTGAACACCTCAACTAGCACTAGTCCTCTGAGCAAAATCCTCATCTTTTTTGTCGAGCTGGGCAGTTGTTATCTTAGTAGAGGTGCTCATTAATCCAAACACATACTAGTCTAAGCTAAAGCTTGAATGAGGAAAGATGAGTGAGATGATATTCATCTAGTTTGGTCCTTGGTCGAATTTGGTTAATCTGGCTCAGATTTTATCTTGACTAATTGTTTGTAAAGTTTAAGATATTAAGCGTCTAATCAAAATAGAAAATTTTCCTTAAAAAAAATTAAAAATGTAAAAAATGGAGAAATTGTCGAAAATGCCAGTTTTCCAACTAGGGGAATTTGGAAAATAAATTTCCAAACTTTTCTTCCCTTTTTCGAAAATTTGATTACAAGCTTGAGAAAGCACAATAGTGTAGGACAAGACCGGAAGACAAACAAGAGAAACACCAAACAACCTGAACACAAGGATGCCCGCAAACTAAATTCCACAACAAATAACACCTAACACGATACGACAAAAAACTTTTCTGCCCTTGCTTTCCAAATGCGTTTCGAAAACATAAGCACCACTATTTTTTCCGTATTCTATATAAACATCAAATTGTTGTTTTTCCTTGCGTTCGATTATACACCATGTGTAGACGGTTTGTGCTATAAAATTGTGTAACTCATATTTATTTGACTTCTAAATTAATATGTACTATAATACATGCACATAAATAGGAGCTACTCGATATCCGAATTTGTAAACTTACAAAAATTCCGAACATCTTTTTGCACCCAAACTAGTATCCAAAATTTTATGAGAAATCTTGTGGTCGTATCAGATATCAAAAAAAAATTTGATATTTAATTTTTTTTTTTTTTTGAACATTGTATTTACTCTTCAGTAGTAAAAGAAATTGATTGAATGTCGCTATATAAACTAAATTAAAATTGAAAACCTAACTATAAATTAATTTGGAATTGTACAATTAAAGAGAATAAATTTAGCATTATAAGGATTGAATACCCAAGCACTCGTTTTGTTGTCAACGGGAATAGTAGAATAATCACAACGCCAAACTTTAGTGTCAAGGATGAAAATGAGGTCGTTTCTATCCGGACAAAATTTTGTCTTTTCATGTCTTGGATATGAGGTTGACCAGAAAGGATCTTATTTATACGAACAAAATTTAAAATACTAAAAAAACAAATCAAAAGGGTAGAAGCATAATTCCTACAACAAAAAAAAGTTTTATATGAACAAAACTATATGAATTTCTAGGTCATTCTTGTATTTACTTATTTTAATTAATTGTAATCCTTAAACCAAAATGTAATAACTATTATTAATTAAAATATAATAAACTGTAAATTGAAAGGAGTGTATATGGGCAGTCGTGTGGCATTTCTCAAATTTTATTCACTGGATGTACTCGAATCAAGTCATTTTTGAATCGTTGACCCCAATTGTTTAGAACAAGTTCATATCGGACTATGAAGTTTTTGGATTTACGGGTATTACTTGTGTCTATAAATTTTTATCAAGAAATGAGAAGAAAATAACAACAAGTTCTTTTTTCCGATAGATAGCGAAAAATTGCTATGCAAAATCCGAACCGCAAAAGTATCGTCACTAAGTTACAAATCAAAACATTCATGCAGGATCCACTTGAATGTTTTCATTGCTGTTATTTATTTAGGCGACCTGCTGGCTACTTTGTGAGTGAGTATGACACTAGCGTCGTCACTTTTTGATACAAGAAAAATAAATGCATTTAGGGGGGGCAAAAGCATATAATTAGAAGTATATTATAATATATTATATAATTATTTATTGAAGTATATAGAGAGATTTTCCAACTTTTATTTCTTGATCGGAGTAGATTGTTTTGATTTTCTTCCTTAGTCGTAACTTACTTGGAATAATACACATATTATTATATGTGTTTGTATTTTTCACATCTAAAGAATAAATAATAATTGAAATTAATCGGTACTACAACTAAATTAAATATTTATATTTTATATTTTACTGAATTTATCCTTTCATTTACTATGTGTTATTTTTCTACTATACTAAGTCAACGAACGGTTGATTACGACTTTCAGTTATATAGCCAAATAATACACGTATTTCATAGATCTCAATTTTCGTACTGTATTTTGCTAATATAGATGAATTCTGAATTATGAATGGCAGACTCTCGTTCTTTGATTTCCTAACATTGGAAGTCTTAGATTGTATTTTGCACATGAAATTAAAATTCTCATCCAACTGTAATTTTAATATTAACTTGGATAGAACTAAAAGTAATAAGGAATTATAATTCTATTGTTTGGATAATTAAAAATATCAAAAATTTTATTGTAATTCAATAACTATTTGTCTTATCTTGGGTTTTAGGTCTAACGGTTTTGATCATTTCAAGTAAGGTAGGGTTGTTGGTTTTTTTTCTCGGATCTAATGTTTTTGGCATTGATTCATCTCGAGTTTCAAGTCAACTCGGGTTGACTTTTAGTTAGATTGGATCATATACTTGATCGAATCATCATAAATTTTGGGGTAACTAAGTTGAGTTATCATGCTATGCGAGTTAACACAAGTCAGAATTGGGTAGGACCGATTCAAACCCAAGTCATCTTTGTTCATTTTTGAGGTTCAAGCTATTGAAGTAATTGTATCCTTTCAAGTTTTGGGTTAATAGGTTAATGATGAATAAAAGTTCAGTTCACGACAATGACGACGGATGAGTTGATATTGCATAACAATGCGACTATGCATCACATGAGAATTAGAATAAAAAAAAACACAAAACAACATATCCAGTGCCACAAGGGCTCCCGCCTAAGTAGGGGCTAAGGGGGTGGATGTATGCAGCCTTCTCCCTTCAAGGTACTATCCCTGAAGAGAGGCTGTTTCCGAATGCCCCCAGCCTGAGGGCGAGGACTTCCCAGGAGGTCACCTATTCTGGTACTGCTCTCACCCAAGCACACTTAACTTCGAAGTTCTAATGGGATTTGGTGACGGCGTATTGGTATCCTCTTTAGTATGGGAATTAGCTAATAACTCCTTATTAGCAATTCTACATCAATTTTATAAACCAATAATAATATGTTATATTTAATTTGGACAATGATTCTTCAAAGAGAATACACCTAAGACCCAACTTGATAAACAACATAATAGCTAGCCAAAAACTCATTGCCCCAAGAGGAAGTGACACAAAGGCTTCTCAGTCATCCAATCGCCTCCATTAAGTAATCTTGGCAATCGTTTAAACTGAAATCTACGTTGCACATTGCAATTCCCCAGACGTCCCCATCATTCGCAACCCCATACAGTAGGTCCCCAACCTTCAACTTATCCAAAACCGCGGCACGACCGTTTGGGGTTGGCATCGATCGAGCACCGCAGTCTTGTCCAGGGCCCCGAAAAACCTAACGTTGTCATATCTAAATTAACACCCCCCATTTTGCCCTACCCCTCGCCATGCCCCAAGGCAATGCATTCGGTTATCAATCACCGTGCTGACAATGCAAAGATGACATTCAATGTTTTTGAGGTCCGGCCTACAATGAAAGAGATCATAGGCAGCTTCGCTTGTGTTGGCCCCGATGGTAAACTTTTAAAAATGTTGAAACTAGAAGAGTTAACAATTGAATTGATGAGGAATTTGAGGTATGTGGAATTGACGGGGGGCTGAAGGTGGAGGAGCGCAGCCCCTATATACGAAGGAGTAGAGGTCACATTTTGACGATTTTATGAGGATTGTGATGGGAGACGACGCCATTGGAGAAAAGAAAAAACTTCGAGGTTTGACGAGGGAGAAGACCTCATCGTATGTATGATTTAATGGTTTTATAATATATCTATTTTCTTTTTTTATAGTAAAGGAAACTAAATATGGACTAATTTATTTATTTTTTTTTTTTCCTTCTATGGCTCATATATTTTTTGACCAAAAAGGTTCTCGAAGGTAAATGTTTTCCATCCAATGAAACATTCCCTGGAAAACGAGGGAAGTACCCATTTCGAGCTACTAAAAAAAAATTGGGTGCATCCATAATTCAGAAATTAAATCAAACTAGAATGACACATACGAGATTGTAAAGGCATGAAAAACCCTATATTTGGATAAAGATTGGATTAGAAACCTATTAGAAAATTCTACATGGAAAACTAAAAGTGAAACATTATAAAACGGAAAATTATAGAGCGTTAAAATCAAAAATTTGGGAAATGATTTGAAAATTTACATGGAAAATTCTAAGGAAAATTATAAAAAGGCTCCATAAACTTTACAATTAAACATAACATATCCTCTGAATTTTTAATTTTATAAAACAGCCTCCTAAACTTTATAATTAAACATAACACACCCTTTGCACTTTTAATTTCATAAATTGGCCATCTGAACTTTGTTATTATATACAACACACCCCTTAAACTTTCTAATTAAATATAATACATTCCTACACTTTCAATTTCAAAAAATAGCTCTCGAATTTTGTTATTAAGCACAACTCACTCCTCTAACTTTGTTACTAAACATAACTCACCCCTTAAACATTAATAAATTCAAAAATTAAAGCAAAATAAAAAAATAAAGAAAAATTTTCAAAACTATAATAACATTTTTTAACTTTAAAAAAATTAGATTAACAAATTTAAAATTAGAAAAAATATCAAGTTAAAAATTAAGGATTTTTTGCTTTTATATAAATGATAGGGATTTTATATTTTTAGACAAAAAAATAGAAGTTTTATATTTCTAAGAGAAAATATAAGAAAAGTTTATAATATTTACAAAAAATAATTTTTTAATTAATTATAGTAATAATATAATAAATATTTTTTATATTTTTATAAAAAATACTATAAGATAAAATATAATAGATTTTTTAAAGTATAAATATTAAAATTAGATCAATAAATTTAAAATTTAAAAATAATATGAAATTAAAAATTTGAAAAAAATAATAAATTTTTTTTAAAAAGTTAAAAAATCAAAGTTAAAAAATATTACTATATTTTTTTGAACTTTTTTCAAAAAATTATTTTTCATAATTTGTTTCGAAATTTTTAGTTTCATACTTTTTTTTTTTTTTCCTAATTTCTAGTTTATTAATGTCTAAGCGGTGTCTTATATTTACTAACAAAGTTTGGGGGGTAAATTGTATGTAATAATAAAGTTCATGGGCTAAATTGAAAGTGTAGGGAATGTATTGGGTTTAATTACAAAGTTAAGGGAGTTATTCTATAAAATTAAAGCGCAGGAGGTGTATTGCGTGTAATTGTAAAGTTCAGGAGGCTATTCTACGAAACTGAAAGTGAAGGAGATGTGTTGTGTTTAATTATAAAATTCAGGGGTCTTTCTATATTTTTCCCAAATTTTTAAATAGGGGTTCACTTATTAGGTTCAATCTAATTTTCAGTCCTAATCAAAGATAATAAATGATTCAAATCAATAATCAAGGACCAAACCGAATAATAACAAACTTAGTGTAGTCATAAATCTGATTGCGAGTTCAATTCGGATTTATGTATACTTGAACATCTAATTCCAACTCAATTTCGACACACTTCAACAACAATAAGCAAAAATGCAAATCAAACATCAAGAACCCACTAGCAACATCTTTGGATTTATATGATAGGTCCAATTGAACTGGATAGAAGTTTTATTTGGAATTGAAGAAGAAGTAAGCGAAAGAGAATTAGATGAGTAAGAGAAGAGAGGAAAGGGAATTTCTTTTCTTGGATGCTCAACAATGCATGACTTGAGCATCTTTATACAAGAATTATAACAATCAACTATAACAACCAAACTAACTTTTAACTCTTTCAAGACTTACACTTGCTTGACTTGTAATTTCGACATTAGATCCTAAAAACACCCCCCTACTCAAAGAATACCCTTGTCCACAGGGTAGGAAATCTCTTGCGTATCTCATCTGCATCCTCCCATGTTGCATCCTACTAGAAAAGCGTTGGCCTATTGAACTAACACCTTAACAACTGCTCCATTGCCTTTCTTCACCAATACTCTGTCTAGTATAACTACTGGCTCCCACCTCCTCTGACCATCACTTAAGAATTCTGGTAGGGATGATTGTAGGCTGTTGGTACCCAATTTCTTCTTCAAAAGTGATACATGGAAGATATTATGGATCCTTGCATTTGGAGGTAAATCAAGGGTATAAGCAACCTTACCAACCTAGTACTTAGAAAGGGCCATAATATCTAGCTGCCAACTTCAGAAATCCTCTCTTTTGTACAGACTGCTGCATATATGGCCTAAGCCCAATCACCTACTTCAAATTCCCTTTCTGAATGGTGTCTGCCATATTAGGTTTTCATCCTTTGTTGAGCTTTTAGCAAGTGCTACTTCAGAAGCTGAATGATGGGCACTCGGTTACTCAACATTGATCTCCTGTAGCTACTGATGCGTCCTTATGCACTTAAGGAACATGTGTGGGTGGCTCCTAGCCATACACAGCCTGAAAAGGAGCCATGTTAATGGAAGTTTGGTAGTTAGTATTATACTAATACTCAGCTAGTGGTAGCCACTTTACCCACTCCTTAGGTTTCTCCCCACACATACACTTCAAATATCCCTCAATACAATGATTCACTACTTCAGTTTGCCCATTTGTTTGTGGGTGATGAGCTGTAGAAGGCTGTAACTGCACTTTGAGCAGGCTTAGCAATTCCTTCCAGAAAGTGCTCATGAACACTGCGTTTCTGTCACTTATAATTGATTTAGGAATTCCATGCAATTTATACATATTATCTAAGTAACTTTGGGCTACTGACATAGCTGAATAGGGGTGAGAGAGGTCCATAAAGTGTGCATACTTAGACAATCTGTCCACAACCACAAAAATCATGGTTTTACCAGCTAAACTAGGCAAATCATCAATTAAATCCATCGAGACATCTTCCCAGATTTGATCTGGTATGGGCAGGGGCAGCAGCATACCAAGTGTGGCCAACGTCTCATACTTGAACTTTTGACATACATCACAAGCTCTAATACCGAATCCAAAATGGACTCCTTAAGTGAAGCCATAATGGTCCCCTTAAGTGAATCCATGGATTTCTCCACCATAGCCTTCAGAGAAGCTTCCAATTGTTGTGTGTTTTCCATTTTAACTTGCTTTTTAGGTCTTCCCATGCAATTGCAGCATGCAATCCATGAAAAATTGACCTAGCTCTGATACCAAATTGATAGGTCCAATTGAATTGGATAGAAGTTTTAATTGGAATTGAAGAAGAAGAAGGAGTACAAGAGAGAGAATTAGATGAGTAACAGAAGAGACGAAAGGGAATTTCTTTACTTGGATGCTCAACAATGCATGACTTGAGCATCTTTATACAAGGATTATAGCAAGAATCATAACAACCAACTATAACAACCTAACTTTTAACTCTTTCAAGACTTACACTTGCTTTACTTGTAATTTCAACTTTAGATCCTAACCACCACCAACCCCCCCCAACCCCCCCTGGGGCAAAGAATGCCCTTATCCACAAGGGTAGGAAATCTCTTGTGTATCTCAGCTGCATCCTCCCATGTTGCATCCTCCGGGAAAGTGTTGGCCCATTGAACAAACACCTTAACAGCTGCTCCATTGCCTTTCTTCACCAATACTCTGTCTAGTATAGCTCTTGGCTCCCACCTTCTTTGACCATCACTTAAGAATTCTGGTAGGGATGCTTGTAGGCTGTTGGTACCTAATTTCTTCTTCAAAAGTGATACATGGAAGGTATTATGGATCCTTGCATTTAGAGGCAAATCAAGGGTATAAGCAACCTTACCAACCTAGTACTTGGAAAGGGCCATAATATCTAGCTGCCAACTTCTGAAACCATCTCCTTTGTACAGACTGCTGCATATATGGCCTAAGCCCAATCACCTACTTCAAATTCTCTTTCTGAATGGTGTCAGCCAAATTAGGTTTTCATCCTTTGTTGAGCTTTGAGCAAGTGCTGCTTCTTTAGAAGTTGAATGATGGCCTCTCGGTTACTCAACATTGCATCTACTGTAGCTACTGATGGGTCCTTATGCACTTAAGGAACATGTGTGGAGGGCTTCCTACCATACACAGCCTGAAAGGGAGTCATGTTAATAGAAGTATGGTAGTTAGTATTAAACCAATACTTAGAGCCACTTTACCCACTCCTTAAGTTTATCCCCACACATACACTTCAAATATCCCTCAATACAATGATTCACTAATTCAATTTGCCCATTCGTTTGTGGGTGATGAGCTGTAGAAGGCTATAACTGCACTTTGAGCCGGCTGAACAATTCCTTCCAGAAAGTGCTGATGAACACTGCGTCTTTGTCACTTGTAATTGATTTAGGAATTGCATGCAACTTATTCACATTGTTTAAGTAACTTTGGGCTACTGGCATAGCTGAATAGGGGTGAGAGAGGTCCATGAAGTGTGCATACTTAGACAATCTGTCCACAACCACAAAAATCATGGTTTTAGCAGATAAACTAGGCAAATCATCAATAAAATCCATCGAGATATCTTCCCAGATTTGATCTGGTATGGGCAGGGGCCGCAGCATACCAGGTGTGGCCAATGTCTCATACTTGAACCTTTGACATACATCACAAGCTCTAATACCGAATCCAAAATGGACTCCTTAAGTGAAGCCATAATGGTCCCCTTAAGTGAATCCAATGATTTCTCCACCATAGCCTTCAGAGAAGCTTCCAATTGTTGTGTGTTTGCCATTTCAGCTTGCTTCTTAGGTCTTCCCATGCAATTACAGCATGCAATCCATGAAAAATTGACCTAGCTCTTATACCAAATTGATAGGTCCAATTGAATTGGATAGAAGTTTTAATTGGAATTGAAGAAGAAGAAGTAAGAGAGAGAGAATTAGATGAGTAATAGAAGAGATGAAAGGGAATTTCTTTACTTGGATGCTCAACAATGCATGACTTGAGCATCTTTATACAAGGATTATAGCAAGAATAATAACAACCTAACTAACTTTTAACTCTTTCAAGACTTACACTTGCTTTACTTGTACTTTCAACTTTAGATCTAACATTGTATTATATCACTGTAAGTGTGATAATTACAAGTAAAGATAGTATAGTAATGGGATAGTATTGAGAAAGGAGGAAGAGGATTGGAAGAAAAGTCGGGAGAAGCTAGAAAAAGATTGTTAAGGGAAAGAGTGAGAAGCTCAAATAACATTCAACATACGCTAAACAATACCCCTAGTCCTTATATATAATAAAGTAACCCAAGTTGATGATGTGGCCAGCGATAGTGACGTGTCATGGTGACGTGGCATGCTCGATAGCTCGGAACTCGTCAAGTGTCGGTGTGATCGCAAACATTCATATCAATACCCTCTCCGCGACTTAACGCTTCTCCTCAAGGGTCAAAAAGAGGGAATCCACTCTAAAAATCGTGAAGAAATTTCTATGTTGCATTAATGGGTCTGACCGGTCCATTCAACGAGCGCCCAAGTAGCAACAAGTCGGCGGTAAGTAGTCTCAACCCCAGTAAGACTGCCCTAAGCTGAATCATAGAATAACAGCAAAATAAAGCAGCATAAATTAGCATCATAGCTAGCTACAAATCATCCCTCATGGTAGACTTGACCAAACTACCAAATGTAGCGCAGACGCAAAAGTGGTCCAAACTGTCCATCCTCAATGATACAACTAATAACCGAGTCTAAATGCCATGCCTGATATAACTTAGTGTAAAACTTAGAAGAAGTGGGGGATAGAACCATAACAATACAACCCATAGGGGGGTCTAAATGCCACGCCTAATATAACTTGGTGTGAAACTAGGACGAAGTGGGAGATAGAACCATACGCAAAATCTCATCTTCGCAAAGACAAAAGAGGGTATCGGTGGTACTACTTTTTGTCCATTTCAGTGGAATTCAATGATGGAACCCCAGACCATACATCAGTAAGCTTGGAGACTTATTAAAAACTTTTATGGAATCAGTTAATAAAGTCTGGAGATCAAAGGAGTCTAGTGTGCTGTGCTTCAGTCATATTGAAGCTGAATAGAGAAGAGACATGCGTTAAAGGTAAGTCGAGGGAGTTATTAGTACTGCTATTATCAATGAGAAGACTAAAACGTTGTTTGTGACATTGCCCCTGGACGCCCATAGTCTGATAATTCTTAAATCCTTCAAAAGCATGAATCAATATGTGTGGATCTGGCTCCCAATCAAGTTCCGGCTCAAGAATGGCATTAGTATCATCATCGACCTACACCAAATAGAACTGAACTCATTTACTCACAGGGCAATTGTGCCCCAGGAAAAAAATTTTATGGCAGTAAAAATGTAGATTTTTTTCCTTATGTTCATCGATCACCTCGGGAATCACCATACGTTGACTCCAAATAAGCTTTTTTGTGTTGATTTTGAAAGTGTTTGAGTTTTGAGATTGAGAGGTTGTAATAATGTTAGGAACGGTAGGCGACATTTTATCAGTGTTAATAGAGCCATCATGAATTGTATTCCCAAGTATGGCGAGGAGGGGGTCCATTTTTGAGGGGTTTCGATTGTAAATTCGGTCCAAGTATTCCCAATTTTTTTGTTGGAACTTAGCTAATATGATTGCATCATGTTAAGTGTTAGGCTTGAACATTTTAACCCATTCTGAGAGTTTATCATGTAATCCTCCCAAAAAGACATTGATCTTATGACTCTCGGATAATTCACAACGACTAATCAACAACTCAAATGCACTCAAGTGTTTTGGCTAATGGTCCAGATTGCCTCATTTTCATCAATTCAGTTAATGGATCCTTAGGAAAGTCTGAAAATTGAGTAGGAAATTGGTAATTGCCTCAATTTCATCAATTCCATCATATTCGTATTGACGCCTCAACTAGCACTGGTCCTCTCTGCAAGATTCTAATTTCCCGATCCTACTAGGAAGTTGTTGTCTTAGTAGAGATGCTCACTAATCCAAACTCATATAAGTCGAAGCTAAGGTCGAATGCTGAATGAGGAGAGAATTAGATGATACTGATGCGGTTTGGTCTTTGATTGAATTTAGTTTTCTCAATAGATTTATCCTAACTAATTGTTTTCAAGTTCAAGATGTTAAGCATCCATTTAAAAGCAGTGCATTTTCAAGTTTTCTAGGGAAATTTTACATGGAGAATAGAAAAGGACAATGAAAAAACATGAAGTTGAAAATGACAGTTTTCCAATTGCGGTAAGTCGGAAAACAATTTTCTAAATTATTTTGGCCCTTGTTTTCTAATTTCATTTGGAAAACACGAGCACCCTCATTTGAAAGATTGGCTATTCGGGTGGAGTGGTGCTATCTTTGTATAGGTATCTTTGGTAGGCACTTTTGACGATGAGGTCTTTTGATGTGGTGTTTTTGTTTGGTGGCTATTTGTACTTGTTATTGTAATAGATGTTGATCTATATTTTGAGATGTGGCCGTTGGTAGAGCCTGCTCTTTTTGATTTTTGTTGTATTTTTCCTTAATCTCTAGCATCCATGTGCGGTCTCAAGTTCTGCCTTCGTAGGACATCGGTTTTTATATCATTTTTTCGCTAGTTATTGAAAAAGAACACCCCTATTTTGTGTAGTTTATTTCACCAATAAATTACTTTCTTTCTTTGCCTTCGGCTATGCATCATGAGTAGAGGGTTTGTATTCAAAATTGAATCATATATTTATTTGACCTCTAAATCAATATCTGGTATACTTCATGCACATAAGTAGGAGAATCTTATGAAAATCCAAAGTGCTATTTGTACTCAAATTGGTATCCAAAATCTTACATATTGGATATACTCAAATTGGCCATTTTTTAATTAGTTATCCTGATGCAGTGTGTGAAATAGGAAATAGGGGTATTGGAAGGTTCAACGGCCTTTCCTTTGAATTTTATTAATTTGATAACAAAATTAAAAAGAGGATAGAGATCCCAGAATTTAACAGAGGGGGGACGTCTGAAAGAGTTCTTAGATTGGCTCGTTGCCGTTGAGGAGGTTCTTGAATTCAAAGAAGTCCCGGAGAGAAAGCAGGCGCCGCTGGCTGCTAATAGGCTATGGGGTAGGGCAGCCACCTGGTGGCACCAATTGAAGCTGATCTAGTTTTGCCAAGGAAAGACAAATATCGAATCTTGGGAGAAAGTGAAGAAACACATGAGAGGCGCCTTCTTGCCTCATAACCACCCTAGAGTTATGGACCAGCGACTAAAGGGGTTCCACCAGGGTTCAAGGTCCATAGAAGAGTACACGGCCAAGTTCTATTCTCTAGTTGCCAAAAATGAGTTGGCGGAATCAGGGGAACAATTGATGGACCGCTACATTTTTCAGTTTGAGGGAGTCCATTCAAGAAGTACTTAACATGTTTGATATCTTCACCATTTCTGAAGCAAGCCAAAGAGCGGTGAACGTGGAACGGTAGCAAAGCGCCGCCAAGTTGGCGAAACCTAGGGTACGCGTGCTAGCAGGACAGACCAGACCCGAGTGCCACCAACTCAAAGTGCACCAAATAGAACACCACCCACCAATATTGGAGGGCAGCTGACTCAAGACATGGCGGGATCCTCAAGAACGTGTTGCTTTAAGTGTGGAGAAGTTGGTCACTATGCCGCCGACTACCGAAAAGTGATAGACCAGGGAAGACTCTCTTCATTGATGAACCTCGGGGAGAGGAAGTCGTGGTCATTGATGAGGATGGTCAAGAGGAGTTTGTAGAGCAAGAGGAAGATACCGTAGAGGGTGATGAGGGGCATCTATTGGTAGTAAGGCGTGTATGCTTTGTGCTTAGGGAAGAACAGGGAGATAGCTGGCTGAGGAATAACATTTTCCAGACCACGTGCACAATTGGCAGTACAGTGTGCCACATGGTTATTGATTCCGGCAACTGCACGAATGTGATATCTAAGGAGGCAGTTGCCAAGCTGGGATTGAAGACGAAAGCGCATCCTAATCCTTACAAGTTATCGTAGCTGAAGAAAGGAAACCAGGTGACTGTTTCAAAGCACTGCTTAGTTAACTTTTTGATCGAAGCCAAGTACAAGGATGGGATTTGGTGCGACATTGTTACTATGGACCCCTGCCACTTGCTTTTGGGATGCCATTGGCAATATGACAGGAGTGCTATTCATGATGGGAGGAGGAATACATTCAGCTTTAGTTTTGAAGGGACCAAAATCGTGCTATTGCCCAAGAAGGAAGATACATCGACGGCTCAGGAAGCTTAGCACCCCAATATCCAGGGTCACGCCATGTTTGCTAAAGAAGTTGGTGAGGCCAAAGTTGTGTTTGTCTTAATTAGGAAAGAGAGCATTGTTCGTTCCGAGGAGATCCCAATTGAAATTACCGCGTTGCTTAAAGAAAACGCTAATGTATTCCCGGAGGAGCTACCTGCTACACTACCACTTTTACGGGATGTCCAGCACCGCATTGACCTGATTCCAGGCGCTTCTTTACTGAACAGGCCTCATTATCGGATGATTCCAATAGAGCATGAAGAGCTGAGACACCAAGTAGAAGAGCTGCTCGCCAGAGGCTTCATTAGAGAAAGTTTGAGTCCTTGTGCCATTCCAGACTTACTGACGCCCAAGAAAGATGGGAGCTAGCCAATGTGTGTTGACAGCAGGGCAATCAATAAAATCACGGTGCACTATCATTTCCATATTATAAGATTGGATGATTTGCTAGATCAGTTACAAAGCACCAAAGTGCTCACGAAGCTGGATCTCAAGAGTGGATACCACCAAATCTGAATCTCGCCTGGGGATGAATGGAAGACAGCTTTCAAGATAAGAGAGGGAATTTATGAGTGGTTGGTCATGCCATTCGAGTTGTCCAACTCCTAGCACATTCATGAGGTTTTTGAATAAGGTACTACGTCCTTTTATTGGGAAATTTGTCGTCATTTATTTTGATGACATCTGGATCTAAAGCCGAGATTGCATTGAATACATTAGTCATCTGAAGGAGGTGCATTGTACCTTAAGAGCTGAAAGCTTATTTGCCACCTTTAAGAAATGCAAGTTCATGAGAGACAAAGTGGCCTTCCTTAGGTTCGTTGTTTCCAAGGACGGCATATTCGCTGATGAAGGGAAGATTGCAGCTATCCGTGACTGGCCTCAACCGCAAACAATTGGCTAGTTCCCTAGTTTCCACGGGTTGGCGTTGTTCTATAGACGCTTCGTTCTGAGTTTCAGTTCCATCATGGCGCCAATCACTGACTATTTAAAAAGAGGCACCTTCGTGTGGATGCCTCAAACAGAAGCTTCCTTTAGCAAGATTAAGGAGAAACTAACCATGGCACCAGTTTTTGCCCTTCCTAATTTTCAGAAGACATATGAGTTGCACACGGATGCTTCCAAGATTGGCATTGGTGCCGTACTCAGTCAAGATGGAAAGCTAATCACGTATTGCAGTGAAAAGCTCGATAGAAGTAAGTTAAATTACTCAACTTACTATTTGGAGTTCTACGCCTTAGTGAGAGCATTGAGGCATTGGAGGTCATATTTAGCCAACTAAGAGTTTGTTTTGTATTCCTATAATGCCTCCCTCAAATACATCAATAGCCAAGATAAGCTCTCAGATCGACACTCCAAGTAGGCCAGCTACATACAGCTTTTCCACTTTGTCATCAAGCACAAAACAGGCGTGATGAACAAAGTGGCGAATGCACTAAGCCGGCGAAACCTAGTCTTGGCTCAAAGCAGGGTGGAAGTAACAAGGTTTGGATAGTTGATGGGGACATACCATGATGATCCCACCTTTGGCAACATATGGCAAGATGCATAGTCGGGGTCTGTTCCTGAATATTCAATTCATGGCAGGTTCTTGTTCAAGGGCAATCTGCTTTGTGTCCCGAACTCGAGTTGGTGGCTTAAGATCATAGAGGAGAAACACACTGCAGGGCATGTAGGCAGGGACAAGATGCTTAAGCTCATTACTGCCAACTACTGTTGGCCTACCATCCGCAAGGAAGTAGAGATATATGTCAAGCGTTGCCATATTTGTCAAATCTCTAAGGGTGGAGTAACCAACGTTGGGCTTTACTTGCCATTACTAGTACCAAGTCAACATTGGACGGATGTTAGCACGGATTTTGTGTTAGGCTTGCCAAGAACCATCGCCAGGGTTGGTTCCATTTTCGTCGTTGTTTACCATTTTTTAAAGATGGCACACTTCATCGGGTGCAAGAAGACTGTTGACACCATAGATGTGGCGGGTCTCTACTTCCGGGAAGTGTACAAGTTGCGTGGATTACCGGCTAGCATTGTGTCTGACAGGGATATTCGGTTTGTGAATCATTTCTAGTGGATCTTGTGGAAAATGGCAAATATGTCACTCACCTTCAGCACAGTCCTTCACCCATAAACCGATGGACAAACCGAAGTCACCAACCGTTCAATGGGCAATCTTCTCCAATGCCTTGCCACAGAAAACGCCAAGGGATGGCCAATGAAGCTCCATCGATCCAAATTTGCCTAAAACAGTTCCATAACCAGGAGTACAAGGTTCGCACTCATGTCATCTATGGTTTTGTTCCTTTTGCTCCGATTGATCTGACGCCGGTACTAGATTTCACATGCCCACATGGGAGCGTGGAGAATTTCGTTTCGTCACTCAAAAACGTCCATGAACAAATGAGAGCTCGGTTATTAGAAGCCATCGCCAAATACAAGCTAGTGACAAGAAGCGACGAGAAGTCCGATTCCAGATTGGCGACCAGGTTTAGACAATCTTGACACGAGAAAGATTTCCAGCTTGGGAGTATAACAAGCTCACGGCTCGCAAGATTGGTCCATTGGCGGTTCTGGAAAAGGTCAATGACAACGCCTACCATCTTCAACTTCCATCAGGTATGAGGACTTTCGATATCTTCAACATCAAGCACCTTACTCTGCATTTTGGGGATAACAACAGTGCTGATCCCCAAGCGAATTCAAGGATGAATTCTCTCCAACCAGGGAAAGATGATGCAGTCCGCCAAGGCTTGGCAGCAACTTCTAGAAGCATGGTGTTAGCGGAGGCCCCATATGGCCTGGCGAGACCCAGGGCTTGACGTGGGGCAAGAATCACTGTAGCAGCTTGACGAGTGCCAGAGATCAAGCAACGGTGAGATTCAAGAACAAGATCACGATTTGAATTTTTTGAATTTACTTTCCTTTTTTCAAATATTTTCTTTCCTTTTTTTCAAATGTTTTTCTTCTTAATTTTAGCGCGTACTTCCTCTATATAAAGGAGTAAGACATTAGCATTTGGAAGTTAGTCCAATTATATTTATTTTCAGAATTCTTGTATCTCGTTTCTCGTATTGTGAGAAACCGAGTTATCTGTCCTCTTTGTAATTTTGTTATCAAATTAATAAAAATCAAAGGGAAGGCCGTTGAACCTTCCCGTATCCCTATTTCCTATTTCACGTGCTGCATCATATCCTAATTATTTAAATTAAGTTCATACCGAATTATACATTTTTTAGATTTACGGACATTATTTGTATTTATAATTGGATCAGAGTGCATACCACAGAAAGCGTGTTTCAAATACTTGGGTTCCATGGTGCAACAAGATGGTGAAATGGACACAGATATCAACAATAGGATTAAAATGGGTTGGCATAAATGGAGGATAGCCTCTGCGGTATTGTGCAAAAGGAAGTTCCCGATAAATTTAAAGGGTAAATACTATAAGATAGTAGTGAGATCGACTATATCCTACAGGACAGAGTGCTGGCTAGTTAAATATCATCACATGCAGAAGCTGAAGGTTGCAGAGATGAGGATGTTGAGATGGATGTGTGGGCATAGAAGAAAGGACAGGATCCGAAATGACATTACAAGAAGTGAATTAAGCGTCACACCAATAGAGGATAAGTTGAGAGAGAAACATCTGTGATAGTTTGGGAATGTCAGGCGGAGACCCACAATTGCCCTTATAAGGATATGCGAACAACTTCTTAGTATAGAAGGGAAGAGAGGGATAGGCCAGCCAAAGAAAAGTTGGATGGAGACAATTCGAAAGGATCTGGCCTACCTTAACCTAAATAAAGAGATGACCTTAGTTAGAGCTCAGTGGAAGATTACTATAGGGGTATGCGATTTAGTGGTGTAGGATCAGGGAGCACAAAGCTAGTGCTCTCTCTTTCTCGTTCTGTCTCTCTCTCGCTCTACTTTCTCTCTTTCTCGCTATCTCCCTATACTTTCTATATGCTATATCCTCCCTATTTGTTGTAGGGTGTCGCACGTAGATATTTCTCCTTCTATCTTATTTGCTTTTACCTTTTGCCCTGGTTGCTATGCTCCCATGCTTACATGTTTTCATGTTTACATGCTTACATGTTTATTTGTCTACATGTAATACATGCTCTACTTCTATGCCCTTCTTAACTATCAACTATCAAGATAAGGGTCCTCGGAAATAGCTTCTCATCAGGGTCCCGCTAATGGGGTAATGCTGCGTATATCCCAACCCTCCCAGACCCTACGTACGCGGGAGCTCTTGAAGCTTTGAGACTGTTGTTGTTGTTGTTATTGTACTTATATTTATAAGCTTTTATCACAAAATGACAAGAAAATAAATAAAAATAACTTGGAAAATGTATTTGGTTTTTCATTGTTAAATACATTTTCCAAATGAAAAATGTAAAAAGAAAACTAGAAATGCTAATAATCATTATTTTATATTTCGATACATAACCTAATTACTCTAAAATTAAATTATATCGGATTAAAAAGAGGTTAAAGTCTGAACTAAGAATTAAGGATATGGCCAAATACTGAATTTAGGGGAATAATATTTTAAAAATAAACAAAAACAAACATTTATAATTTATATTCTTTTCATTAAAATATTTTTCTTTCAAAAATACAGCCCAAAGAAGAAAAAGGAAAGGAATATTTTGGGGTAGATTTGCTTTGGATTTTCATCTTCTTTTTATTTCAAGTAAACCTTTTCATTGGATTGGTTAAAAACCAATCATAGGATTATACATAATATATATATATATATATATATATAGAAAATCGTAATCTTTGGAAAAGAATATTTATATTTTTTTTCAGACGACTGTCGTAATATAAAACATGCAATTTGTATAGACAAGCCCTAAGGTTAACCATATAAAAACAGGGAGCGAAAGACAAAAAAAAAAAAAGAAAGGGATTATTAAACTAATAGGTGAGAGAAGAAAAAAAAAAGTCAAAAACTAACAAACACGCATTAAATGTCTCAAGCACCTATGGAGAGGACTCGCTTTGGACCAAGAATGGGGCCGACCGAACCAAGAGACACAAAAACAAATCGGCCAAACCCTTAATTCATCGATGCAATATGTTCAATCACAATTGATTCATCTCAAAATTTTCGGCTCCAACTTTTTTTCAAGCTCTCATATAGGCTCATCGGCAAGCAACTTATCAATATCTTTAGCTTTATCACCCTTTTCACCAAGTTTCTCATTTTCTGTTTGCTAGGTTTGGCTAATCTCACGCTATCTTCCTAGGTGACATATCTTTCAAGAATTATTGTAGGCCCCGCTTAACTTGCTCTTTAATCTTGGGTTTCAATGCTCTTTGACTTTTTCTTAATGAAAGATAGTCAGAAGCCTAGCGTCCCGCCATTGCCTCTTTTCTTCTCTCCGTCGCATTGCTGGATTCCTCTGTATATGTCACCCAGATGGTCCTAACAGAGCTCTCATCAGTGTATGGGGATCTTACAAAGGAGGGAGGATTGAAACGATACAGGACAATTAAAGACTTGGAGCTAAGCAAGCTTATCACATGACACAATTATAGTTTTAAAGGGAATAATTATTAGTTCTATTAGTTTTACAAGTAAGTTTGTTGGCTTAAGTTGTTAAAGTTGTTAGACAAATATGTGTTGTATAGATAGAAGATTGAAGGGGAATGATAGACATAAATGAATATAGACAATACTAATAATCTCTCTTTCTCCCTTTAATTCTTGATCTTTTCTCTCCCTCCCAATCTCTCTCTATTAGATTTACATTGAATTTTGAATGGCTTAGATCCTTCCTAATTCTACTGCATCATGAAACTCAGTAGGTACTCAGGCCCAAACGACCTTGAGTCATTACCATTTTGTCATGACCCGAGGTGGGCTAGGGTTATGACTTAGAAAGAATTAAGAGAATCAGAGTTTGGGTAGGGAAGAATTAGAAAGAGATGAGGAAGAGAAGAGAATTAGAGAGAATAGAGGAAAGTAATGGGAATTGAGTATTGTATTTCCTTGAAAGCTTGATTACATGTGAGGTATCAAGTACTTATACTAGTTGAAGCCCATGCAAAATATCTTGCTAATGCCTAACTAACTCTATATAATATAACAACTACATCTACCAATACAAGAATAGCTCTAACTAACTAATAACTATCACTCCCTCCAATACTAACTACTTAATACTAATACTAATGTCTTTGTAATACTTATCCTACTTGTTACAATCATGACACATACAATGTATAGAGCTTGGTTCTCTAAAGCAGATGTCTGATCATGAGTCTCAGTTGATTCAACCAAATCTTTCTTGATCCGTGGTAGGGGAAGACGAAGGTGTTGGTTCACTCAAGTTTCTTGGACTAATGGTTCAATAACAGTTTGGGAGAAGAGAGGTAGAAGGGGCGGGTGTAGGCAATGACAACCCTAGGCACAATTCTCGAAAAACTGATCATCGACTTGGAGTACAATCTGGCCCATACAATTCCCATCACACCTCACATAGGTTGCCTAATATCGTGATTGGTATTTATAAAGAATGACAATATGAAACAACTGCAATATTTTTCCTTATATAGATAACATAAATAAGATACATATGCAATGAGATAGATTTACATGATGTGATCTAAAATGTTATGAAGTGATATTCCTATAACATGCACCCTCAATCTATATGGAAGTGATATGAAAAATCCTTTCAAGAAAATATCAAAAGGTGTGTATATATATCAACCTAGCCTTCATCACCTTGTCCCAAACATAGTAGACATTTACATCCACATATTTACCTCGATCATTAAAGATGAGATTTGCGGCAAGGTCGATGGCAAAAAAACTATCACAAGGGATTTGTGTGGCAAAAGCTAATGTTATGCATGTGGTCTTGTAACCAGTCAATTTTAATAGCCATTGGTGCAATGGCAACGTTTTCGAACTTTGTGGTAGATTTGGCTACCATGCATTGTTCCTTGGCACTACAGGAAAGTAAATTTGGTTAAGGGGACAAGGCATAGCTTGTTGTAGATCACTTAGTGTCCAGAAAGCTACCCAAATCACCATTAAGAAAAGCAATAATATAGTAGTGCAGAACAATCAAGAGCTTTCTCAGGATGTCGAAGGATGTGCTTCACGATCTGCAAATGCGAAAACCCAAGAGGATGCATAAATTTGGAAACACAATCAACAACATAACAAAAGCAAAACAATTCATGTGGTTTCATGCAATTGGATTCAAACACTAGGTATAGTTAGGAAGTTCACTAATAAACATGACTAAAAAGCTGTGAGAAAAGTTTAATTGAGCCTATTGAGTTGGGCATTGAGAAAAGTTTTTGACATATCTAGCAAATAATCAAACCCCATGTAAATTATCATTCTCCAAATAGAGGAAGTTACCCACGTTTCTTACCCAAAGCAGTGAGTGTTATGGGAGTATTGGATTAGATAAAGCCACCTTCAGGTAGCATACCTAAGCTTTTTTTTATTATAATACTACTCGTTGTAGCCACCTCGGTGGTCGAGAGGTCATATTCCCAATGCACCGTCAATTTGTACACAGAGGCCAACATGCAGAATGGATTTGTGATAGTGAAAGCGATTAATGGATAAATATTTCGTCGAAAATATCGGCCACCTATATGTCGGTAGTTGTTTATTAAACATTGAGGTCACCCTTTTAGCCTTCTCTGGAATGTAGTGGAAATCTACAAAAGCATGCTTACTTTGACCATTGGAGATGGGATTTGAGGCAAGGTAGGTCACTAGAACATCATCACGATACACTAAAACGGGTCCTATGGGGTGAAGTCAATGGTTATGCATAAATTATTGTGTCCAATCACTCTCAGCAATGACTTGTCAAAAAACAACACATTTAACTCAATAATAGATTTGGCTATATGGTGGGTTCTTTCTTGGGGCTATAAGAAAGCAAATCCGGTCCAAGGGACAAGGCATAAGGAACGGTTAATGTTCGATAGCCTTCCCAGTCAACATCAACAAAAGCTATGATGGTAGTCCAAGAGCAGGATCGAATGGTTAAGCCAATAATAATGAGTGCTTTTGAGATATCGTAGGGTGCGGCTCAGCATCTAACACTGAGAAGCCCTCAGGGAATTGCATAAATTGAGGGAAAAAAAAAGGTTAACAACATAACAAATGACACGTTGATTGGACATATTGATTTAAGCATTAAAATATTATTCATTTAATTTTTTTAGAATTTGATTATGAGCTCATAATTTGTTAAATATTCTCACGTTTAATGCAATTTTTTGGATATTCACAAAGTATTAAGGAGATAGATCATATAACATGAAAAGTCGTTGTATTTTTGGGTTACTGGTTAATTAGCATAACCGAACCGAATTACTAATTTACTAAATTATGTCAGTTAACTAGTGTTTTCCGTTATGGTAACAGTTAAAGATTTTTGAGCGTTTTGGTTACAGTTAACCAAACTATAACACCCCCAATAGGTACTATATTAGGAGGGCAATCCAAAAAAAGCATAGTCAACTAGTTCTAGATTAGAAATAGAGAAGTCAATGGCACGTAGATCATTATTTGTGGATTCAAATTTAGAACGACAGACATCCTTTTTTTTATTGTCCTTGCAAGGAAGGGAAAGTTGCTCCAACAATGGCGACCGGAGGGCCGATCGAGGAGATAACAGATGTAATTATTAGAGGAAAAGAAAACAAAGCGAGAAAAAAAATTAATGTTAGAGAGTGAGAGGAGACCTTTTGAAAGAATATTTATGATGTCAAGCACAAGTGACCCCACCAACTTTTAATTAAACATAACACACTGTAGAGCACAAAATTTCGAAACAAGTATATGAATACAAAGTAGTATTTCTTTAGTAGAAAATGGGTACAATCTTTGTATACATATACTAATGACAAATATACGAAAATCATCTGATTCGATTTCCACGATACTTGATGAGTCCTTTGTTAATGGCTTGGACTTGGAAACTTAAAAGAGGCTTGATCGAAGTCAGATGCCTTAACCATTAGGATTTGAGTTTTGAGTTTTGATCTTCCAAAAAGT
The DNA here is from genome assembly GCA_018398585.1 of Simmondsia chinensis. NCBI lineage: Eukaryota > Viridiplantae > Streptophyta > Magnoliopsida > Caryophyllales > Simmondsiaceae > Simmondsia > Simmondsia chinensis. The sequence goes on along the minus strand of JAGTTD010000017.1, from coordinate 22,279,292 downwards.
AGAGAGCTCATGGCTTGATCTCTGTTTTGAAGAATGATTTGAGTTTTGAAACTTGGAAACTTGAAGGAGGACATGAAGCTTGATCTCAATCAAGTGATTTTGTTCAAAATAGAGGGCTCATAGCTTGGTCTCCGTTTTGAAGGATGATTTGAGTTTTGAAACTTGGAAACTTGAAAGAGGACATGAAGCTTGATCTCAATCAAGTGATTTTCTTCAAAGTAGAGAGCCCATGGCTTGATCTCTATTTTGAAGGACTATTTGGGTTCTAACTTTGAAAGTAAAGGGTATGAAGCTTATTCATTCGAATTTGGAGGCTTTGGAAAGGAGAGTACAAGTAATTCTCTTTTATTTTTTTCTTGGGAGAGTATTTGGCTCCCCCTTCCCCCCTTCTCAAAGGAAGAGGGACTCCTCTATTTATAGAGGAACAACTCTTACTTTGGGGTATGGGCTCAACTTTGTAGCTGTCAGAGTATAAAACTATTCTTTAGCTTTTACCCATTAGCTTAAGCTTTTGGGACAGATGGTTTCTTGACATGGTATCATAGCCTCGATGACCAAAAGGTTAATAGTTCGAATCTCAACAGCCCCCACTTTGAATATTGAAACAATTTAAGCACAAGGTACAAGGTGGGCCTGTGCAATATATACGCTTCAAGCCCTATTGGCATTCGCGTGGGGGGGGGGGGGGGGGGGGGGGGGGGGGGGGGGGCATGTTAGAGTATAAAACTATTCTTGGGCCTTCACCCATCAGTTTAAGCTTTTGGGATATATGGTTTCTTAACAGTAGCAATAGACCCGAATTAGCTTTAAAGCTTTACGGGCTCAAGTTTACTTTGATCCCAAGGCTTTACGGGCTTAAATTTTGACCTTTGACATAGAAGTCATTTGGGTCTACATTCAACTTGGAATTCGTTTGGGTTTAAGGTTTGACTTTAAAGTCATTTTGGGCTTGATTTGACTTAGGAGTCATTTGGCTTGGGATTGACTTGTAAGTCATTTTGGCTTTAGTTTCGACTTAAAAGTTATTTGGGCTTGATTCTATTTGAGAGTCATTTGGACTTGGACTTTGACTTGATACTCATTTTAGGCTTAGACTTTGACTTGAGAGTCAATTTATTTATGACTTAAGAAACATTTGGATTTAGGCTTGGATGTCGTTTTGGGCTTGATATGGCTTGAGAGTCATTTTACGTTTGACTTGAGAAATATTTGAATTTGGACTTGGACTTGAAAGTCATTTAGAGTTTGAGGTCATTTTGGCTAATCCGAATTTAATCAAAATGTTGACTTTTAGTGACTTGAACTTAGTCAAATGTTGACTTTTATATAAATCACTTCCTTTCCCGAGCGCGTATTTAATGAAAAAAATTTTATGTCTATAAATTGCCCCCACTTCAAGTTAAGACGGGTGCGGTTTGTGCACCTTGATATCATGGCTTGAAGTCCAATTATTTTGGAACGATTTTTTTATTTTTAAATGCTCCAAGTTTGAATTGGGAATAATTGAAGAATAACCAAAGTTTATGTTTATGGCAAGGATTTTATAAGAGGAAATTATATCTGGAAGATTTGAGCAATATGCACATAGCACTAGGAAAATTGGAAATTGAGGATTGTAATTGCTTTTTTCACTTGAAGATTTTGTGATATGGCCAAATTTGGGAAGCTTTGGATATTAAAGGATTTGGGTCTCCAAATCCTTCCTTTTGGGCAAGAATTATCTTAGTAATTGTCCTTAGGAATTTCAACTTATTAGGCAAGAATTTTACAAAGAAATTTGGCACCCAATATACCGTTGTTTATTTAATAGTTTGCAACTCTGAAGGTGATATCATTCCCCATTTATGGATTGCTCATTTTGTCGGGGTCTTTAAGTACAACCAAGCTAAGGGAAGATCATCACCAAGTAATAAATCATACATTTAACTTTTCATAGGTTTTACCACTTTTAAATTCTAGAAATATAGCCTATCTTAAATGTAGTTTCAAAAACTTTTTTTTTTCCCTTGAGAAAAATAAAATAGTGAAGAAATTTTTTTTTAAAGAAAGACGAGGTTTCTTTTTCACTTTTTTTTAAAAATCCAAAATGTTCTTTTTTTGTTTTTACCAATTAATACTTTAAAAGAAAACAAAAATCCCTTTTTCTTTTTGAAAAAATTGAGATGTTGAAACATTTTTCTAAAAGGCTTTTCTTTTTTGAAGCAAGATATTTTTTATTTTGTTTTCTACACCAATTAATGATAAATAAAAGGGCTCCTCGTGTGTGTGTGTATTTTTTTTTTTTTTTTTTTTTGAATAAGACCCCCTTTTTTAGAAAGCAATATAAAAAAAAAAATTGGAGATTTTTTTTTGCATTGTTTTTGCAAATTGATGAAAAAAATCAGATTTTCTTTTCTTTTTTTTTTGAATTTTCTTTCTGCATTTTTTTTAATAAAATTGAAACCATCATATTTTCATTTTTTTTTTTTTTACAATTTTTTTAATTCCTTTTTTTTTATTTTTTATTGCGGCCCCTTTTTTCTGCAGGAACTTTGTTTTGAGAGGACCTGACGACGACCCCGCGTGTGGGGAATTGCACATCTGACTTGGTATGTGGCCCCCGTCGGGTTTTAGTTGGTGGCGGCCCATGGAGTCCATTTTGAGAAGACCTGACGACAACCCCACGCGTGGGGAACTACACGTCTAACTTCGGTCCGTACCCTCCGCCAGGTCTTAGTTGGTGGCGGCCCTTAGAGTCCATTTTGAGAGGACCCAACGAAGACCCCGCATGGCGAACTACACGTCTGACTTCTCCGTGCCCCCTGCCGAGTCTTAGTTGATGGAGGCCCCTGGAGTCAATTTTGAGAGGACCTAACGACAACCCCGCGTGTGGGGAACTACACGTCTGACTTCGGTCCGTGCCCTCCCCCGGGTCTTAGTTGGTGGCAGCCCTTGGAGTCCATTTGGAGAGGATTCGATGGAGACCCCGCGTGTGGGGAACTACATGTCTGACTTCGATCTGTGTCCCTGAAACCCCCCCCCCCCCCCCCCCCCCCCCCCCCCTCCCCCGAGTCTTAGTTGGTGGAGGCCTTTTGAGTCCATTTTGAGAGGACCTGACGACAACCCCGTTTGTGGGGAACTATATGTCTGACTTCAGTCCGTGCCACCCACCGGGTCTTAGTTGGTGGAGGCGCTTGGAGTCCATTTTGAGAAAACCTGACGATAACTCCATGTGTGGGGAACTACACGTCTGACTTCAGTCGGTGCCCCTTGCCGGCTTTTAGTTGGTGGAGGCCCTTGGAGTCCACTTGAGAAGACCTGACGACGACCCCGCGTGCGGGGAACTACACGTCTGACCTTGGTCTGTGCCCCTCGCCAGGTTTTAGTTGGTGGAGGTTCTTGGAGTCCATTTGAGAAGACCTGGCGACAACCCCGCATGTGGGAAACTACATGTCTGACTTCGGTCTGTGCCCCCCGCCAGGTCTTAGTTGGTGGAGCCCTTTGGAGTCCACTTGAGAAGACCTAACAACAACCCCGTATGTGAGGAACTACACGTTTGACTTTGGTCCGTGCCCCCTGTTTGGTCTTAGTTGGTGGATGGCCGCAAATTCAAGTGGACAGGGGACATGCTCTCATCACCATGTTGATCTCTAGTGTTGAGGCTGGCGCAAGTGTTTAAGCTTTTCTTTTCTTTTTTTTTTTCTTTCTAAATTGCGGGCTTGATTGACCTTGTTATGGACAATTTAAGTGTCCTAGGTTCCCTTATACCCATGGGATGGATTGGTGGCGTGCACTCTTTATGACATGACATTAAGTTTAGAGTTTCATCGTCCAGTTTAGCCTCATGTTACAAGGAGCAAGAAGGAGGTTTTACCATTTTGGCTGGTGGTGATGTTTAACCCCATGGTCCAAAGAGCAGAAGGAACTTGCCCATTTTGCTAGGAGTTTCATCACAATGTAGGCTCATGCCAAAAGGAGCGGAAGTAGGGTTTTGTTTGTTTGGCTGCTAACAATATTCATTGTGCTCCAAAGAGCGAGAGGAACTTGCCAATTTGGTTTGGAGTTTGGCCACGTAGTTTAGGCTCATGCCACAAGGAGCAAGAAGGATATTCACTAGCTTGGTGAATGATAGCTTCCACTGAATGGTGGCTTTAACTTGGTTGGCAATTTTGCCTTACAGTTTAGGCTCATGCAACAAGGGGCGAAAAGAAGTTTCGCCAATTTGGTTTGTTGAACTTTCTCCAAGTTGTTGCTGGCATCAAAGTTGGATGGTATTGTGGACCTGGTTGGTTGATTTTTTTCTTTTTTTTTTTTTTGTCAACTTTGTTGGCTTCACTAGTTTGACTTAGTAAATTTTTTAGTTTGATTTGGCTTTGGTTGCACAACTTCGTTAAAAACCTTGACCAGCTAGGCTGTTTGCACCAATCCAGTTTGCGAAGCTTTTCCCAATTCGTTTCCCATGTCAACTTGGTTGGGTTAACTTTTTTTGACCTGCACGAATTTGACTGATGTTGACAGGTTTGGTTGAGCTCCCATGTCTACATTTATTTGTGAACTCTTTCCAACTTGGTTGGATATGAAGCCATGGTTGGTTGAACTTTATTCATCTCATTGGCTACATTAACTTGGTTGACTTTTCACTGTTTTGGTTGGCTAAGTTCGACATGAATGTTAGATGGACTCAGTTAGTTGAAAGAACGCTTCCCAGTTTGGTTGTCTACGCCGACTATGTTGGGTAAAATCATTGGTTTGATTGTTGCTTCGACCATGTTGGTTGAAATCACCATGTTGAAAATGCACCAGTGAAAAATTGTACTAGTCTGGTTGGTCAAGCTTTTGCTAGCTTAGGAGATTGGACAAGTCGCCAACTTAGCCGATTGAAGCATTGACCGCTGGGATAGTCAAAGCTTCCACTGACTTGATGGTCAATCTCTTTTTTTCTTTCTTTCTTTTTTTTGGCCAAATGGTTGGTTGAACTTGTCTGCTTATTAGACATGTCAAATTTTTTTTTTATGCAGACTTTGCTGGTTGAAATTCAGCTTCCTTAGTTGGTTGAACTTTTAACACCTTGTTGATCATGCCCAGTTGCTGCCTAAAATATTGCTCATTTTTGGCTTCGAGTTAATGGTGTGACTTCCTGTCGACATGTTGGTTGTATTAACATGTTGAACTTCGCCAACTTGAATGTTTGCAATCTCGCTAAACTGGTGGTGACAAACTTGGTTATTTGAATTTCGTCCGACTTGTCAATGGCACCAACTTGGTTGGATACGGTAACCAAGTTAGTTGATCTTCAGCAACTTTTTAGCTACACCAATTTGTTTGGTTAAACTTTTAACAAGTTGTTGCTTGTGCCAATTTGGTTGCCTTAGTTTTGGCTATCTTTTTTTTATAACCCACTTCATTTGATGTGCCTTCATGCTTGGCTGAAATTTTCAATGTATTTGGCTACATCAACCTGGTTGAACAAACCTTCGCCATTGGTAAGTTACCTCGATGTGGTTGCTTGAAATTTCATCAACTTGGCAAAATGGAAACATCTAATTTTATTGGTTGAAACTTTTATCAGAATGATGGCTCCAATTTTCACCAAATTCAAATGTTTGGAATTTTGTTGATTTGTTTGGTTGCACCTGCTTTGGTGGTTAACATTCGCTAGTGAAGTGATTTAAACTTTCAACAACTTGGTCGATTTGAACATCCTCAAACTCTTTTGATTCAACATTGTACCAACATGATTGATTGCATTAATCTAGCCGGTTTAACTCTTATCAACTTGGTTTCTTTTTTTCTTTTTTTTTTTTTTTTTTGCATTGTCATGGTTTCTTGAAATTCCGTTTGGTTTGTCCTCTACGTCAACATAATGGCGGGACTATAGGCAGACATGTAGGCTAGGTTGGCTAGGCTAGATGATTTTTTTCTGTTACCTTGATGACTTTGCCAATTTGATCAGTTGCGCTGTTACGATCTTGCTTGGGAGGAAAATCCATAAACTTGCTTGGTTGGACTTTTCACCAATTTGGTTGATTGTGCTATGCCGGTTGATTCAACTTTCTCCAACTTGATTAGTTGTACCATCTTGAACAGTTGAGAGCCATTGCGAACCTAATTGGAGAATTTTCACTGGCTTGGTTCTTTGAATTGCCCTTTAACTTAGTCGGTAGTTGTATGCTGATCGATCAAACTTGTGCTAGCTTTCTAGGTTGCACTGACTTACCATGTTGAAAACTTTGCCCATCGGGGTTCGTGAACTTTCACCAGGATTATTGGCTGAACATTCCTGTGCCTAATTCATGGCAAGCTCTACTAATTGGCTTGCTACGCCAATCTAGTTGGTTGAACTTCTTGCCAGCTTGGCTACTACCGAATATCACTAACTTGATTGATTCAGGCCTCCATCACTTGGTTGATTGGAATTTACATCGAATGGTTTGCTAAGTTCTTGTTAGTTCGTTAGATTGAAATCCCGATGAATATGGCCAGAGCTTCAACCCTCTTTTTTTTTTTAAACTTTCACTAGCTAGTCAGTCGGAAAATCCGCCAACTTGGTTGCTTAAAACTTTCGTTGGCCAGTTGGTTGGAACGTCAATCAACTAGTGGACCTAAATTTTCAATGACTTCAATGGTTGGGACATCCGCCAATCTTGTATGGTTGGAATTTCCGTCGACTGGTTGATAGGAAGCACTAAATTAGGCGGTTGAATTTTTGCCCACTTGGTTGCGCTAATTTGATAGGAGGCAGGTTGAACTTTGATGAACTTGGACGCACAAACCTGCTTGAAAGAGCTCCTACAAACTCGCTTACGTAAGGACTTGGTTGTATGAGCCTTTATCGGCTAGCCAGAGGGAAATGTCGCTGACATACTGATTGAAACTGTTGTTGTTTGGTTGGCTGCCATCGACTCAACTAGTCAAACGGAGGCCCGTGGACTAGGACCTCGCTGAGATGCCGAACTACGTATATTGCGTGTTCTTCGTTGTTTTCGTTGCTTTTGGTTTAAGTTCCGCATTGTTTCGTTTGTCGGTTTTTCGTGGCTTAGTGCTCGGGCAAGATCCTTTTCTTGAGTTGAGTTCAGGTCTGATTTAGGGCCCGAATTCACAACAAATTGATTTTTTCCAAAGTAGAGGGCTCATGGCTTGATCTTTGTCTTGAAGAATGATTTGAGCTTTGAAACTTGAAAACTTGAAGGAGGACATGAAGCTTGATCTCAATCCAGTAATTTTCTTCAAAGTAGAGGGCTCATGGCTTGATCTCCATCTTGAAGAATGATTTGAGTTTTGAAACTTGGAAACTTGAAGGAGGACATGAAGCTTGATCTCAATCAAGTGATTTTCTTTAAAATAGAGGGCTCATGGCTTGATCTCCGTTTTGAAGGATGATTTGAGTTTTAAAACTTGGAAATTGAAGGAGGCCATGAAGCTTGATCTCAATCAAGTGATTTTCTTCAAAGTAGAGAGTCAATGGCTTGATCTCTATTTTGAAGGATGATTTGGGTTCCAACTTTGAAAGTAGAGGGCATGAAGCTTATTCATTTGAATTTGGAGGCTTTGGAAAGGAGATTACAAGTAGTTCTCTTTTATTTTCCTTAGGAGAATATTTAGCTCCTTTGTTTTTTCCCACCCCCCTCAAATAAAGAGGGACTTCTCTATTTATAGAGGAGTAGTTCTTACCTTGGGGCATGGGCTTAACTTTGTAGCAACGGGCCCGAATCAGCCCTCTATTTTTTTTTTAAACTTTCACTGGCTAGTCAGTCGGAAAATCTGCCAACTTGGTTGCTTACAACTTTCGTTGGCCAGTTGGTTGGAACGTCAATCAACTAGTGGACCTAAATTTTCAATGACTTCAATGGTTGGGACATCCGCCAATCTTGTATGGTTGGAATTTTCGTAGATTGGTTGATAGGAAGCACTAAATTAAGCGGTTGAATTTTCGGCCACTTGGTTGCGCTAATTTGATAGGAGGCAGGTTGAACTTTGATGATCTTGGATGCACAAACCTGCTTGGATGAGCTTCTACAAACTCGCTTAAGTAAGGACTTGGTTGTATGAGCCTTTATCAGCTAGCCAGTGGGAAATGTCGCTAACATACTGATTAAATTGTTGTTGTTTGGTTGGCTGTCACCGACTCAACTAGTCAAACTTTCTTTTGCTGGTTGGATAGAGCATCCACCAACTTGGTTGTTTGGAGACTTTGTTGGTTTGCTAGCTGAAACTTCCAATGACTTAGTTGGGTGGAAATTCCATTAGCCTTCTTGAAAGTTTTGAGGTTTTGATGTTCTTTTTTTTTCCTTCAGATTGGCTAGAAATTTCATTGGCTAATTGGTTTAGAACTTTTGCTAATCAATGGGATAGAGATCCCAACAACTAGGTTAGTTGGATTTTTGTTGGTTTGCTGCTTGTTACTTTCAATGACTTGGATGATTGGATGGAGCCTCGGCCAACTTGGTTGGGTCGAAAACTTCATTGGCTTGCATGTCAAATCTTTTAATGATAGGATGATTTGAAATTTCACTGGCCTTATTGTTGGAGCTCGCCTGGTCTGGTGGGTTGAAAATTTTGTCAACTTGATTGGTTACTCGTTGGTTTAAAATTGCCACTAGCTGGTGAGTTAGAGCTCCCTCCAACTGGGTTGATTATATCTTCTGCTGGCTTGTTGGTTGAAAATTCCATGATTTTTAATGTTTGGAACTTTGACCAGCCTTTCTTTTGTTGTGACTTAGATTTAATCTGTTTAGCTTTCATTTCACCTTTCTTTTGGGGAGAAGTAAACATTTCACCTTTCTTTTGGGGAGAAGTGGATGGAAATATTTTTGTGGCCTTAAGGTATTCCTTTGAAAGAATTCCATCAAGTGACGGAGTACAATGCCCGTATTTTGATAAATTGATCAGAGTATCATCTTAATTTGTCTTCTTTTGCTTCTTCATATTTCTTTCTTTGAATGACGAATCTTGCCCTTATCGGGCTTCCCCATCTGTCAAGGCTGAGTGAGTTTGTGTTTTTTTATCAGACTTCATTTGCTTATTTGGAACATCAACCACTTTTGTTATAGTTGGGCAACCACTGGCTCCAAGCTTCCAAATTGAATAACTTGAAGCCGCCCTTTTTGTTTTATGAAGAGGGAAACATGGTTGCAATGTTTGTGATGATAACGATGTAGTCGACAACTGACTTGGTAGTATCAGCAGTAATTCTGGTTGCTTGTGAGTCCTTCTTTAGGATGCTCTGGATTTGACAATGGAATCAGTTCCTTATCACGGAGGGTCTCTAACATGCACAGTAGGTCAGAACACGAAAATGAATAATTCTTTTGTTACAGTTCCTCCTACACTATCCATTTCTTTCTTGTCTTATGCACCAAGCTAGCGTTGTCCTTCTCAAACTCCCTTAGCTTTTATGAGAATCTTCATAGGAGTAAAGCTGGTGAGCATCTAATGTTTTGATCTCTAACACCTTTTCTTCCTTCGCCGCATCATGGCAAGAAGAGTTGCTCCTTTATGGTTTGGTTTCAGTTGAATGTCATGTGCTCGGGTCGATAGTTGTTCGAACATTCTAAGCTTAAGGGTTTGAAGAATTTATCACCACTCTAGCTGAAGCTTCGGAAAGTCAATTCTTGCAACTATAGCTTAAAAAATGCCAGTTGGAGATGTCCATCATCGAATCACCCTTACATTTGCCTAGTGTTGGTGAATTCTGCCATGGAGACAGTACACCAAGCACTGTTGAACATGTCAAGGAATGTTCCCTTTTTTTTTTTTTTTAAATCTTTCCAGCTATCGATTGATTAGGACTCTAGGTTAGTGTAAGTAGCGCTTTCAAAAGGGCATATCAACTGCTTGCCAAGCAGATTACCACCAATGTTGACATTATTACAAGTCTTAATGAAGTGGGCAACACGCTGGCATGAGTTTCTCTTACCATCAAACTGTTGGAATTTGGTTGTTGATAGCCAATGTGCATCTCGAGCCTGTCGATCATTTGAGTCTAAGGCCTTCTTTTTTTTTTTTTTTTTTTTTTGGTATTGACAATGTCATAGGAGGTTCCATCGGTTTGAGCCTTAATCCTGTGGCAATTGACTCTCTGAATTTGTTGAGAAGACAAAGCAGCCATGGATGTTGACTTCAGTATTGTGCTATATTTTTTTGGTTGCATCGACCTCTTAGACTCATTGTCATCACTATCAACTTTCACCATTTTACTGCTGTTTACCTTGTTATGTTTTACGAATTTGCCTTTTGGAGTTGTAAGTTGAGACTTTGCTTTTGGAGTTACTCATATTTTTCCACTTTGGCCTTGGTGAGGATGTCAACAAGTGCTCATAAATTTGCTACTCGCTCCTTTATGAGGATTGCTGAGGTCACCATGACCGGAAACATAATTTGCTACTCTACTTTGAAACATGAAAATTTGAAGGAGGACATGAATCTTGATCTCAATCAAGTGATTTTCTTCAAAGTAGAGGGCTTGTGGCTAGATCTCTGTCTTGAAGGATGATTTGAGTTTTGAAACTTGGAAACTTGAAGGAGGACATAAAGCTTGATCTCAATCAAGTGATTTTCTTCAAAGTAGAGAGCCCATGGCTTGATCTCTATTTTGAAGGATGATTTGGGTTCTAACTTTGAAAGTAGAGGCATGAAGCTTATTCATTTGAATTTGGAGGCTTTGGAAAGAAGAGTACAAGTAGTTCTCTTTTATTTTCCTTAGGAGAATATTTGGCTCATTTGTTTTTCCCCGCCCCCTTCAAATAAAGAGGGACTCCTCTATTTATAGAGGAACAATTCTTACTTTGGGGCATGGGCTTAACTTTATAGCAACGGGCCCGAATTAGCTTTAAGGCTTTACGGGCTTACATTTTGACCTTTGATATAGAAGTCGTTTGGATCTACATTCGACTTGGAATTCATTTGTGTTTAAGGTGTGACATTAAAGTCATTTGGGCTTGATTTTACTTGGGAGTCATTTGGCTTGGGTTTGACTTGTAAGTCATTTTGGCTTTAGTTTCAACTTATGAGTCATTTGGGCTTGATTCGATTTGAGAGTCATTTGGACTTAGACTTTGACTTGATAGTCATTTTAGGCTTAGATTTTGACTTGAGAGTCATTTTATTCGCGACTTAAGAAACATTTGGATTTAGACTTAGATGTCATTTTGGGCTTGATCTAGCTTGAGAGTCATTTTACGTTCAACTCGAGAAATATTTGAATTTGGACTTGGACTTGGAAATCATTTAGAGTTTGAGATTGATTGGGCTGACCCGAATTTAGTCAAAATGTTGACTTTTAGTGACTTGAACTTAGTCAAATGTTGACTTTCATATAAATCACTTCCATTCCGGAGCGTGCATTTAATGATAAAATTTTCATGTCTACACACAATCTTAAACTTTGTAATTAAATGTAGTTCGTTCCAAATAGCATCTTAAACTATGTTATTACACACAACTCACCACATGAATTTCTTCTCAATTCCAACTCATAAATCATGAATTTTTTTTTTTTAATAAGTGAAATATGTGGCATCATTATAATGAGATTTAATGATAATTTTCCTAAATTATGATATTGGATACAACTTACCGTGTACACATTTAATTTTTGAAAATAATACTCTAAACTACTTTGTTAAACTAAAATCATCCTAAACATATAAGGTCCACTTTTCTTAATGTAATTTATTAAAGGTTTTTATTTATTTATTTATTTATTTTTTTTTTTTCAAACTCCTATATTTTATTCCATCTAACTTTTAATTACTTAATCTTTTTTAGTTTGCATTTAGTTTGCCTCTCTTCAGGTTATCACCCTAAAGGGGGAAGGCTGCGTACATCCAGCCCTCTAGATCCTGCGTAGGTGGGAGCCCTTAAGGTACTGAGTATGTTCCTATTTAACCACATAAAAGGAAAAAAAAAAAAAATTGGTTAGTAGATGACCATCAGTTGGCCCCTCCGTCAGCCAAAGTCGAATATTCCGTCCATTTTGGATATGTACTTGTACTTTCTCCTTTAAAAAGGCGTTTGCGTATCATTATGAGTAATAACGTAAAACAACCATTTTATTGACATTATCCTTATAACATGTGTCTGTATTTTTTCCATCTAAAAAATTAATGGTACTTGAAATTAATCAATACCTACAAATTAAACTTCCATATTCTTTATTTTGCTAAATTTGTCATTTTAACTTTCAAATTATTGACTTTTCCCTTTCATTTACTATATTTTATTTTTCGGTTATGCTATTATGACTTACATTATCCTTATATTTGCAAGGCGATGAATGTTTCATCACGACTTTCTATCGTATAGCCAAATCATACTCGTATATATTCGATCTCGTTTAATTTTCATACCATATTTTGCTGATAGAAATGAAAAACTAATTATGAATGGTAGACTCTTGCTCTCTGATTTCCGAGCATTGGAAGTCTTAGACTATATTTGGCACAGGAAATTAAAATACTATCACCAAACTGTAATTCTAATTTTGACTTTAATAGAACTAAAATTAACGACGGTAATTCTATAGTTTGGATAATCAAAAGTATCAAAGTTCTCATTGTAATTCAATATTTATTTGGGATCTTGCACTTGAGGTCAAATGATTAGATCATTTCAAGTTTGCTAGGGTCTGCTTTTGGTTGGATCTAATCATTTTAGGTTTGATTCATCCCAAGTTTCAGGTCAACTTGCGTCGGCTTTTAGTCGGATTTGATCAAATGTCATATGTTCAAATGATCATAAATTTTGGGGTAACCAAGTTGGATCATCTTGCTATTCTAGTTAAGACAAGTCATGTATAATATGGGTAGGTTCGTTTCAAACCAAAGTCATCTTGGTTCATTTTGGATCAATTTAGGGTTAAGGTGCGCTCTTCTCACTCCCTGTGAACCCTAATCCTTCTCGGTAAGGGAGAGCAAGCAAAAGAGGGGAAAATGAGCAGAGGAGCAGCAACAGGAGGAGCCAAGGGGAAGAAGAAAGGCGCTTCCTTTACAATCGACTGTTCGGAGCCTGTGGAGGACAAGATCATGGACATTGCTTCACTGGAGAAGTTTCTTCAGGAGAGGATCAAGGTTGGCGGCAAGACTGGTAACCTTGGGGACTCGGTAACCGTCACTCGCGAGAAGAATAAGATCAATGTTACCTCTGATAGTAACTTCTCTAAAAGGTCTGCATGATGCGATGACGACTGATCTATCAGGTTGGGGGTCCTCGGAAACAGCCTCTCTTCAGGTTAACACCCTGAAGGGGCAATGTTGGGTACATCTATCCTCCCTAGACCCTGCTTTTGCGGGAGCCCTTGAGGCACTAGGATTGTTGTTGTTAGGGTTAAGGTATTAAAGTAATTGGATCCTCTCAAGTTTTGGATCAAATTTAGGTCAATGAAAATAAAGTTCGGTTAATGACGATGATGAGGATGGATGCATATTACATTGCACAATAAATAAAATGCGACTATGCATATAACACGAGAATTAGCTAATAACTCATTATTGGAAATTCTATATCAATTTGATTTATAAACAGTTGTATGTTATATCTTATTTCAACAATAATCCTTCAAAGAAAACACACCTAAGACCCAACTTGATAAACAACGTAACAGCTAGCCAAAAACTCATTGCCCCACGAGGAAGTAACACAAAGGCTTTTCAATCGTCCAATCGCCTCCATCAAGCAATCTTGGCAGTCGTTTAAACTCAAATCTGCATTGCACATCGCAATTCCCCTGGCATCCCCATCATTGGTAACCCTGTACAGTAGGTCCCCAACCGTCAACTTATCCAAAACTGCGTCACGATGAGCCAATCCTTCCGAACCTTTCTCCATATGTGGTCCACATCGATCGACCACCGCAGTCTTGTCCAAGGCCCCAAAAAACCTAGTATTGGCATACCTCACGTAACACCCCACATATTGCATCACCCCAGCCCATGAGGCGGTGCACTGGCTCCGGAGTACGATCAGCGCACCTCCAACACAGTTGCTGCAATCAAGGTTATTGAGGTCCGGCCTACACTGAAATAGGCCATAAGCAATGTCAGTTGTGTTGGACTCGGCAGTAAACTTTTCAAAATTGTTAAAATGGGAAGAGTTTCTGATTGAAGTATAGAGAGAAGCCATGTTTAAATCATATGCGGACTTGGGGGCAAATCCATAGGGAGGAGAGCATCCCCTGTATACGAAGCCATAAATGTCAGAATTCAACGATTTTGTGGGGATTGTGATGGTGAGAAATGCGAGGAGAAGATGAATGAGATAAAAGGCCATGTCATCAAAGAAAAAAACTTCGGGGTTTGGCAAGGGTGGAGAGCTCTATTTATGTACGCTTTAATGGGTTTGATAATATGTTTCCTTTTTTTAGAAAAGGAAACTAAATATGAATTAATTTTTTTTCTTGTGTGGCTCATATATTCTTTGACGAAAAAAGATTTTCAAAGGTAAAGGTTTTTCATCCGTTGGAACATTCCCCTTAAAACGGGAGAAGTACCCATTTTAAAAGGCGTAGAAAATGTAGGTGTTTCCATAGGTTAAAAATTGAATCAAATTGGAATGACACAAAAGCCATTATAAAGGCATTAAAATTCAACATTTAGATAAGGATTGGATCAAAAACTTATTGAAAAATTTTACATAAAATTATAAAGTGCTAAAAATAAAATATTTGGAGAGGGACTGGAATATTTACATGGAAAATTTTAAATAGGGGTACACTTGGACCAAATTATGATCTAAAATTCTAATTCTCGGTCCTGATGAAAGATCAGTATGATTTGCATTAATCGGGGATCAAATCTTTAAGGGGGAGAAAAGGGGGGCAAGTCTTCTATTCATGTTTGTCCTATTGATCTAGAGTTTTTGCGGCATTTTGTCATCTTGATAGATTTGTCTCATTGTCCGTGTCTTTGTGCTTCTTTTTTCTTGGTATATTGTTGTAGGCGGTGGCATTTTGCTTGTTGGAGTCTACTTTGTAGGCTTTTTGTCGTTTTGGTTGTCTTAGTGTTTCTAGTTATTTGCCTTTCGACCTTTTTTTTTTTTTTTTTTTATAATTGGCTTTCATCCCGTCAAAAAGAAGATTCTTATAGCAAATACATCATACATAAGGAAACACGTCAAGCTAAGTCAAAAAAAATGAAAACCATCTATTAAAGGAATACTTCTATGAACTCCATTTTTACCTAAGATGTCAGAATGCTGGTTAGCTTTTCTCCTTGTGTGAATAAAGGATACAAACTTGATCTTGGATTTGAAGTAGTTAACCTTTCTCATGAGCCAATTAAGTCTACATAACCCATATTCCGTTCCTGTTATCCACGAAACTGCATTGGCCGAGTCTGATTCAATTATTAAATCTAAAGATCTCACCTCTGCACAACATACCGGGAGCTCAAATGTGAAAGAAATAGCTTCTAACTCCACCTAATTTGATTTTATAGTGCTTACATGTGCTAAAAACACTGCTCTAAATTTTCCTTCACAGTCCCTTAGTACCCCTCCAATACCTGCAGGCCCTGTATTTTGGTAACTGTAATAGGGGTTCTTTTATGAAGGGCGAAAATACAGGCCCTTTATTTTTATTTAAATTTTTATTAGTTAGAAATGTTTTTATTACAAGGATTTTTGATGGGATACAAGAAAAGAAAAGAAAAACGAGGGGGATCCCGCTACTCCTGGGGTCCTTCAGCCGAATCCCGGGGGAAGGGTCATGAGAACACCCAAGAGTGAGGATGAGTGTGAAGTTGAGTGAGAATGGGTGTACTGATGGGTTGTATGAATGTCCTCTCTTATGTGTGGGGGCTAAGGCCCTATTTATAGGGTGGCTAGGCTTCCGAGAACAGGTCTTCGGATATGTGTCCGACGGGTCTTTAGGGGTGCGTCTGACGGAAGCCGAGTCCGAGGCTTCCGGAGGCGCGTCAGACAAGAGCCATGTCTGGGGCCTCGGAAGGCGTGTCAGACGAGAGCTACGTCCTTCGGAAAAGGTGTCCTTGGAAAAGGTGCTTATCGGAGGGGGTGTCCTTCAAAGAAAGGTGCCCCTTGGAAAAGGTGTTCCTCGGAGAAGGTGCTAGGCAAAAGCTGCGTCGGGACCTCCAAAAAAGGTGCTTCTCGGAGGGGTTGTCCTTTGGAGAAAGGTGTCCCTCGAAAAAGGTGTTCCTTGGAGAAGTTGTTTGGCAAGAGCTACGTCCGGGAGCTTCAGAAGACGTGTTCAATAAGACTTTTCGGGTTCCGAGCATCGAGTCATCGTCCATCCAAATCGTGCTGCCGTGCAGTCATTGTTGCCCGACCGGCTCCCGGAGGAGGGCATCTGTAGGTGAGATGCTGCACTGTCCGGGGGCCACGCGTCATCCGTTATCGCGGTGCCCGGATGCCACGTGTCATCCATTCGTTGCGTTCTATGGGGGGCCAGGTGTCGGTTTTTCCTGAATGCGATTTTTGGTCCTAACAGTTCGTCCCCCGCCGGTACGCAAATGATTCTCGTTTGCGATTCGAAGGTCTTTTCCCTTATAAGTATAGGGGTCAAGTCTTGCTTCACTCCTACCAAGTGTTCATCTTTCATCCTTTAATTCCTATATCATATTTCCTTCTTCGCTCTTATTCTTCGATAGTCCAATGATTTATTCGGAAGACGTTACTTTTGACATTTTTTATGCCTTCCGACCAAATCCCTTCTATGGTTCCAAACCTTGTCTCGATTCACGCCAAACTTATCAGCTTAAGTCGCTTCATTAAGGCTCAGGTGTCCCACTCATTGTCTCAATACATCAACGGCGTGTTGGTCCAGTCTCGGTGTTATGTGGATCCGGACGACATTTTCGTCTTCCCGGGTACACCTGGGACTGGGCAAGTGATTCCTCAGTTTTCGGTGGAGTTCCTCTCTGGTTATCAGTGGATTCTTGGATGTAACGGGGGATTGGTCCTATGCCGTGAGTTTGACCCGGGTAGTCCTTCACGTCACTCCTTCTTCAATCCGGCTACCCGTCTCTGGCTTCCGTTGGGTTCTCTGACTGAGGGAGTTCTGGCTCCATTACCTCAGTGTCCTATGACGGCCTTCATTGAACGTCAGGGCTTGGGCGAGTCATTCAACTTCCGGGTGCACTTGCGGGTCTACAAAAGTGAGCTTGATGCCAGGGTAGGAACCTAGTGTTCCATGTCCCTGTCTGTATTGATGACTTGATCTTCTTGGTGTCGAACTAGGGCTCTTATCTCTCGATCCGTTCCCCCTTCTACTATTCGTATGTAGTCTGCTGGAACACGACCACGAATACGACATCGTTCTTTTTCTTTCCACCGCAAGTCTACCGGAGCATCACGGAGTGGGAGGATGCAAGCCTATTTTGCTGGGATGGCCCTTCGACCGTCGGGACTTCGTTGTGTCTGGTTTTGGTTGGCGGTTTTACCTTCGGGATATGACTAATTCACGATTGGAGCGATTTTTCTTCATGGTTTCCGTATCGGAATATTGAGTATTGGTTCCCGGGGTCCGGTGAGCTTGGTGGTTTTAGAGTAGCCGGGTTCTGCGTCTCGAGCCAATATTTGATCATGGCCTGTGGCGGCGGACTTTACCGTTGCCGTATAGATAGGCCGGAGCAAGGGATGCTGGAGGTTCTGGGAGCATTCCCATACTGCGGTTTGCTTTCATTGTTCCCATATGTAGGAACCCTTTTTCCCGAGCTGCTGAGAGCGGCTTAGCAGTAATGTCGCTTTGCTGTTTTTGTGGCTTTTATTGTTGCTGTTGTTGTTGTTTTTTTTTTTGGCTCCCGGAGGGGATGGTGTATGTTATGACAAAGTTTTTAATGAATTCCGGGTGACAAGCTCTTTTGTTACTCTGGCGTTATTTTTCGTTACTGTTATTGTTATAGTTATTTTTATTTTTTAATATAATTATTTATTACGTATATATATTTGTTCGAACATGAGAGGGTTCTCAACTTGAGTCAATCGGTTTTATTTTATTTTATTATGTGTCATTTTTCTTTGCCGTGCCTACGATTGATTCATAGGGTTTTATAAGTGTCGGCATCCAAAAAATATTCGGAAGTGGTTTTTTTCTGATACATAAACTTTTTTTTCTTTTTTTCTTTGATGGGATTAGATGTGTCCTATCAAACTCATTGATTTACTCTTCTCTCTCTCTCTCTCTCAACTGTCCCTCTCTCTCTCTTTGGCTCGGTTTTTTGCGCAGCTTTGCGATGGTTTAAGCTCGGGTTTCGGGTGAGCTTGGTTCTAAGGTACGTTCTCCCTTACTTTGTCATTTTTAGAGTTTGAAATGAACTCGTTCTTTGGGGAAAGAATGTGTCTTGTCCTGGGCACTTTCCTTCGGGAAGTGTTTTCGAGTTTTCGGACCCGTTATGGGCCGTTTTTTGAGGGGGCTCGACTTCCGGGTGCATGCATGACATTTGCATGCGGATATGATAGTTATTTTTTTTTTTTCGGCTGGGCTAGAAGGGGTGAGTAGGAGAGAGAGAGTGAGAGAGAGAGAGCCTCATTTTAGACTTTTGTTCGTTTTTTTCGAATTACCTTAATTTGTTTACAATCCTTAAGTGTGTGTGCGTGTGTGTGTGTGTGTATATATGTATATATGTATATATGTATATATGTATGTATATATGTATATATATATACGTATATATATGTATATATGTATATATATATGTATATATATGTGTGTATATATATATATATATTTTTTTTTATTTTTTTTTTGAACCGGGGGCAAGTTAGACTCCGTTCTGGGCTTTGTTCGAATTTTTGTTTCGTTTTTAAGTTTTTGGTTAAGAAATTTTTTTTTTATGGCTGGCACGGGTCCCGGGGTGAGATGGAGCCCCGTTTCCGTCCTTGTGATATTTTTACTTTTTGGGTTTGAGTATTTGATTGACATATTTTTGGTGTTTAGGTGGCTTTTTGGGCAGGGTTTCTCTTTCTTTTACGCTTCAGGCGAGTTTTCGGGTTATTATGTTTAGTGTTTTGTGGCAGCGAGCCAAGCACAAGGCGGGTTTTTCTTGTTTGTCTAGAATCTGGGCAAGTTGGGTCGTAGTGGACGTGTCACCGTCTTCTCCTTTCTCTTGACTGTTAGTGATAAGAAGGCCGAAAGGGGAGATGTCGAACAGGGTCCATTTCTGAATTGGGGACGTTGCGGTAACGGTGGGGAAACGGGGAGTCCTCGGAGGTCGGGAACTCCTCCTCGGCACCCACGTCTACTCTAATCGCCATTTGTCCTGACTTTTCGTATACAAGTAAGTCTATAAATTGTTTTGCGTGTATATTATTTTATTTTACTTGTGTGTTACAGTTTTCCCTTTTCAATAGAATGCGAGCGGAGTTTTTTGAAGGCGTTTGCTTCAGAGGTTCGGAGTGAGGGCAGCTCGTCTCCCGAAGCTGAGGGTATAGCCGCGGAGTCGCTAAGTCGGCGTTCAAGGTTGTCAAAATCGGGATTCTAAGTAAAATCAATGAGGGGTCAACAGAATCGGAATCGTAGAGTCGAATCGAGAATAGTAAGATTTTACTTTATGTGCAAGAAAATTATTTATATTGACAAAATTAGCATAATAATTTTCAAATATATGATAAAAAATATCAAAAAGTCCACAGGGTAATAGTATTACAATACATTAGAA
The DNA here is from genome assembly GCA_018398585.1 of Simmondsia chinensis. Lineage (NCBI taxonomy): Eukaryota > Viridiplantae > Streptophyta > Magnoliopsida > Caryophyllales > Simmondsiaceae > Simmondsia > Simmondsia chinensis. Next base: position 22,259,706 of record JAGTTD010000017.1, on the reverse strand, counting down.
ACCCAAAGGTAGGAAAAAGAGTAACAACATTATAACATAAAACATCCGCTCAAGTCTCTCAACTCATAGCACCATCAAATTCATAACCAAAATCAAAGTCACTGTCATCAATATCATTTACGGTAATAGTAAAAACCCAAATGTAATTTCACAAATTAAACCCAAATATAATATATAAAACCTAAATATCATTTGCATATACTTCCATATACACTTGCAACTCTCCCACGACTATTGAATCCAATTTATGATGGTTCTCACTACATTGCTTAAAATTTGGATTCTGTTTCTCGGAAGTTATTGCTGCAGATTTCAATTTCAGTTCATGAACTTCCTGATTTGAGCGAATATGAGGTCCAATTGTTACATTTTGTGAGCAATCTTGATTCAGATTCTGCTTCAGATCCGATTCTTCATAAACCTTCTTGCTATAACCCAATTTCTTACACTTATCTTGCTTGATCTTGCCATTTTGTTGTAGTGCTATGATATTACCCTAGTTCATTCTTGAATCTGCCAAAGCCTTGTCATGCACTTTTTCCACTTGCAGTTGAATCCCTTCCTGTGATTGCATATTATCTAGCCTCTTTTGATGTATAATCCTTACTGTAGCATGAGAGTCTTGCATCCGTATTGCTGGTGTAGGTTCATCTTCATTGGTTTGAGTAATCTTGTATTGCATGTCCCGTGCTTACTGCTGCGATTGCAGTGAATCAGAAGTGCTAACTTTCAGCATTAAGGATGGATCAATTCCAGCTTCAATAGATGCATTTTGTTTATTATTTTGTTGTCGCCATCTTGCCAACAATTGCTCCAATTGCTTCTTCGATTGAGCCATTTGTTGCCGTAATGTAATCTGCATTGCGCATGTCTTTTCTAGCATCTGTTGCTTCCATGGATGAAGTTCTGGCTGAATCGTTCCAGCAGCCAACATATCAACCTTGGTAACTTGTTCCTTGCCTTTGATCATGCTTGATCGAATGCGAAATTTCACATGCTCAAGATCGAGCTCTGATATCAATTGACATGACCCGAGGTGGGCTCGGGTTATGACTTAGAAAGAATTAAGAGAATTAGAGTTTGGGGTAGGGAAGAATTAGAAAGAGATGAGGAAGAGAAGAGAAGAGAATTAGAGAGAATAGAGGGAGAAGTAGAGAGAATAGAGGGAAGTAATGGGAATTGAGTATTGTATTTCCTTGAATGCTTGATTACATGTGAGGTATCAAGTACTTATACTAGTTCAAGCCCATGCAAAATATCTAGCTAATGCCTAACTAACTCAATACAACATAACAACTACATCTACCAATACAAGGATCTCTCTAACTAACTAATAACTATCATTCCCACCAATACTAACTACTTAATACTAATACTAATGTCTTTATACTACTTATCCTACTTGTTACAATCATGACACATTTACGATGTATCGAGCTTGGTTCTTTAAAGCAGATGTCTGATCATGAGTCTCAGTTTATTCAACCAAATCTTTCTTGATCCGTGGTAGGGGAAGAGGAAGGTGTTGGTTCACTCAAGTTTCTTGGACTAGTGGTTCAATAACAGTTTGGGAGAAGGCATAAGGAATGGTTAATGTTTGATAGCCTTCCCAGTCAACATCAACAAAAGCTATGATGGTAGTCCAAGAGCAGGATCGAATGGTTAAGCCAATAATAATGAGTGCTTTTGAGATATCGTAGGGTGCGGCTCAGCATCTAACACTAAGAAGCCCTCGGGGAATTGCATAAATTGAGGGAACAAAAAAAGGTTAACAACATAACAAATGACACGTTGATTGGACATATTGATTTAAGCATTAAAATATTATTCATTTAATTTTTTTAGAATTTAATTATGAGCTCATAATTTGTTAAATATTCTCACGTTTAATGCAATTTTTTGGATATTCACAAAGTATTAAGGAGATAGATCATATAACATGAAAAGTCGTCGTATTTTTGGGTTACTGGTTAACTAGCATAACCGAACCGAATTACCAATTTACTAAATTATGTCAGTTAACTAGTGTTTTTCGTTATGGTAACAGTTAAAGATTTTTGAGCGTTTTGGTTACAGTTAACCAAACTATAACACCCCCAATAGGTACTATATTAGGAGGGCAATCCAAAAAAAGCATAGTCAACTAGTTCTAGATTAGAAATAGAGAAGTCAATGGCAAGTAGATCATTATTTGTGGATTCGAGTTTAGAAAGATAGACATCCTTTTTTTTATTGTCCTTGCAAGGAAGGGAAAGTTGCTCCAACAATGGCGACCGGAGGGCCGATCGAGGAGATAACAGATGTATTTATTAGAGGAAAAGAGAACAAAGCGAGAAAAAAAATTAATGTTAGAGAGTGAGAGGAGACCTTTTGAAAGAATATTTATGATGTTAAGCACAAGTGACCCCACCAACATTTAATTAAACATAACACACTGTAGAGCACAAAATTTCGAAACAAGTATATGAATGAAACAAATGCACCACAAAGTAGTATTTCTTTAGTAGAAATTGGGTACAATCTTTGTATACGTATACTAATTACAAATATACGAAAATCCTCTTATTCGATTTCCACGATACTTGATGAGTCCTTTGTTAATGGCTTGGACTTGGAAACTTAAAAGAGGCTTGATCGAAGTAAGATGCCTTATCCCTTAGGATTTGAGTTTTGAGTTTTGATCTTCCAAAAAGTAGAGAGCTCATGGCTTGATCTCCGTCTTGAAGAATGATTTGAGTTTTGAAACTTGGAAACTTGAAGGAGGACATGAAGCTTGATCTCAATCAAGTGATTTTGTTCAAAATAGAGGGCTCATGGCTTGATCTCCGTTTCGAAGGATGATTTGAGTTTGGAAACTTGGAAACTTGAAGGAGGACATGAAGCTTGATCTCAATCAAGTGATTTTCTTCAAAGTAGAGAGCCCATGGCTTGATCTCTATTTTGAAGGACTATTTGGGTTCTAACTTTGAAAGTAAAGGGTATGAAGCTTATTCATTTGAATTTGGAGGCTTTGGAAAGGAGAGTACAAGTAATTCTATTTTATTTTTCCTTGGGAGAGTATTTGGCTCCCCCTCCCCCCCTTCTCAAATGGAGAGGGACTCCTCTATTTATAGAGGAACAACTCTTACTTTGGGGTATGGGCTTAACTTTGTAGCTGTCAGAGTATAAAACTATTCTTTAGCTTTCACCCATTAGCTTAAGCTTTTGGGATAGATAGTTTCTTGACATGATATCATAGCCTCGATGACCAAAAGGTCAATAGTTCGAATCTCAACAGCCCCCACTTTGAATATTGGAACAATTTAAGCACAAGGTATAAGGTGGGCTTGTGCAATATATACGCTTCAAGCCCTATTGGCATTCGCATGAGGGGGCATGCTAGAGTATAAAACTATTCTTGGGTCTTCACCCATCAGTTTAAGCTTTTGGGATATATGGTTTCTTAACAGTAGCAATGGACCTGAATTAGCTTTAAAGCTTTACGGGCTCAAGTTTACTTTGATCCCAAGGCTTTACGGGCTTAAATTTTGACCTTTGACATAGAAGTCATTTGGGTCTACGTTCAACTTGGAATTCATTTGGGTTCAAGGTTTGACTTTAAAGTCATTTTGGGCTTGATTTGACTTAGGAGTCATTTGGCTTGGGTTTGACTTGTAAGTCATTTTGGCTTTAGTTTCGACTTAAAAGTTATTTGGGCTTGATTCAATTTGAGAGTCAGTTGGACTTGGACTTTGACTTGATAGTCATTTTAGGCTTAAACTTTGATTTGAGAGTCATTTTATTTATGACTTAAGAAACATTTGGATTTAGGCTTGGATGTCGTTTTGGGCTTGATCTGGCTTGAGAGTCATTTTACGTTCGACTTGATCTGGCTCCTTTTGTGTGTATATGTTGGGTTTTTTTTTTTTTTTTTTTTTTTTGGAGATATTGAACCACCTCTTTTTTTTTTTTAGAATAAGACGCCCTTTTTAGAAAGCAATATAAAAAAAAAAAAATTTGGAGTTTTTTTTTTTTGAATTGTTTTTACAAATTTATGAAAAAATCAGATTTTCTTTTCTCTTTTTTTTGAATTTTCTTTCTGCATTTTTTTTTAATAAAATCGAAACCATCATATTTTCAATTTTTTTTTTTACATTTTTTTAATTCCTTTTTTTTTTTTTTTTTTTGAACTTTATGGGTGATTTCAAACTTAACCTCCTGTCTACTCTGAGTTTGTTGTTTTTGAAGCAACGACTCTTGACAAAGATATACTTCTATGTATCACACATGTTCCTTTTTCTTTTTTTTTTTTATTGCAGCCCCTTTTTTCTGCAGGAACTTTGTTTTGAGAGGACCTGACGACGACCCCGCGTGTGGGGAACTGCACGTCTGACTTGGTCTGTGGCCCCCGCCGAGTTTTAGTTGGTGGCGGCCCTTGGAGTCCATTTTGAGAAGACCTAACGACGACCCGTCATGTGGAGAACTACACGTCTGACTTTGGTCTGCACCCTCCACCAGGCCTTAGTTGGTCGCGGCCCTTGGAGTCCATTTTGAGAGGACCCGACGAAGACCCCGCATGGGCAACTACACGTCTGACTTCGGTCCATGCCCCCTGCCGAGTCTTAGTTGATGGGGGCCCTTGGAGTCGATTTTGAGAGGACCTAACAACAACCCCGCGTGTGGGGAACTACACGTCTGACTTCGGTCCGTGCCCTCCCCCGAGTCTTAGTTGGTGGCAGCCCTTGGAATCCATTTTGAGAGGACTCGATGAAGACCCCGCGTGTGGGGAACTACACGTCTGACTTCAGTCTGTGTCCCCCACCGAGTCTTAGTTGGTGGAGGCCTTTGAAGTCCATTTTGAAAGGACCTGGCGACAACCCTGCTTGTGGGGAACTATATGTCTGACTTCGGGCCGTGCCACCCACCGGGTCTTAGCTGGTGGAGGCACTTGGAGTCCATTTTGAGAAAACCTGACGGCGACTCCACGTGTGGGGAACCACACGTTGCACTTCAGTCGGTGCCCCTCGCCGGCTTTTAGTTGGTGGAGGCCCTTGGAGTCCACTTGAGAAGACCCGACGATGACTCCGCGTGCGGGGAACTACACGTCTGACCTCGGTCTGTGCCCCTCACCAAGTCTTAGTTGGTGAAGGTTCTTAGAGTCCATTTGAGAAGACCTGATGACGACCCCGCGTGTGGGAAACTACATGTTTGACTTCGGTCTGGGCCCCCTTCGGGTCTTAGTTGGTGAAGGCCCTTGGAGTCCACTTGACAAGACCTGACAACGACCCCATATGTGACGAACTACGCGTTTGACTTTGGTCCGTGCCCCCTGTTGGGTCTTAGTTGGTGGATGGCCGCAAATTCAATTGGACAGGTGACATGCACTCATCACCATGTTGATATCTAGTGTTGAGGCTGGCGCAAGTGCTTGAGCTTTTCTTTTCTTTTCTTTTCTTTTTTTCTAAATTGCAAGCTTGATTGACCTTGTTATGGACAATTTAAGTGCCCTAGGTTCCCTTATACCCATGGGAAGGATTGGTGGCATGCACTCTTTATGACATGACATTAAGTTTAAAGTTTTATCGTGCAGTTTAGCCTCATGTTACAAGGAGCAAGAAGGAGGTTTTACCATTTTGGCTGGTGGTGATGTTTATCCCCGTGGTCCAAAAAGCATAAGGAACTTGCCCATTTCGCTAGGAGTTTCATCACAATGTAGGCTCATGCCAAGAGGAGTGGAAGTAGGGTTTTGTTTGTTTGGCTGGTGACAATATTCATTGTGCACCAAAGAGCGAGAGGAACTTTCCAATTTGTTTTGGAGTTTGGCCACGCAGTTTAGGCTCATGCCACAAGGAGCAAGAAGGATATTCACTAGCTTGGTGAATGATAACTTCCATTGAATGGTGGCTTCAACTTTGTTGGCAATTTTGCCTTACAATTTAGGCTCATGCAACAAGGGGCGAAAAGAATTTTCACCAATTTGGTTTGTTGAACTTTCTCCAAGTTGTTGCTGGCATCAAAGTTGGTTGGTATTGTGGACTTGGTTGGTTGATTTTTTTTTTTTTTTTTTTTTTTTTTTGTCAACTTTGTTGGCTTCACTAGTTTGACTTAGTAAATTTTTTAGTTTGATTAGGTTTTGGTTGCACAACTTTGTTATAAACCTTTACCAGCCAGGCTGTTCGCACCAATCCAGTTTGCCAAGCTTTTCCCAGTTCGTTGCCCATGTCAACTTGGTTGGGTTAACTTTTTGTTTGTCCTGCACGAATTTGACTGATGTGGACAGGTTTGGTTGAACTCCCATGTCTGCATTTATTTGTCATTTTGAACTCTTTCTAACTTGGTTGGATATGAAGCCATGGTTGGTTGAACTTTGTTCATCTCATTGGCCACATTAACTTGGTTGCTTTTTCACTGTTTTGGTTGGCTAAGTTCGACATGGATGTTAGATGCACTAAGTTAGTTGAAAGAACGCTTCCCGGTTTGGTTGTCTACGCCAACTTTGTTGGGTAAAATCATTGGTTTGATTGTTGCTTCAACCATGTTGGTTGAAATCACCATGTTGAAAATGCACCACTGAAAAATTGTACTAGTCTGGTTGGTCAAGCTTTTGCTAGTTTGGTAGATTGGACAAGTCGCCAACTTAGCCGATTGAAGCATTGACCGCCGGGATAGTCAAAGCTTCCACTGACTTGATGGTCACTCCCTTTTTTTCTTTTTTTGTGTTTTTTTTGGCCCAATGGCTGGTTGAAATTGTCTGCTTATTAGACATGTCAATTTTTTTTGTGCGGACTTTGCTGGTTGAAATTCAGCGTCCTTAGTTGGTTAAACTTTTGACACCTTGTTGATCATGCCCCGTTGCTGCTTAAAATGTTGCTCATTCTTGGCTTCGAGTTAATGGTGTGACTTCCTGTCGACATGTTGGTTGTATTAACATGTTGAACTTCGCCAACTTGAATGTTTACAATCTCGCTAAACTGGTGGTGACAAACTTAGTGATTTGAATTTTGTCCGACTTGTCAATGGCACCAACTTGGTTGAATCAACTTGCTTGGCTACGGTAACCAAGTTAGTTGATCTTCAGCAACTTGTTAGCTGCACCAATTTGTTGGGTTAAACTTTCAACAAGTTGTTGCTTGCGCCAATTTGGTTGCCTTAGTTTTGGCTATCTTTTCTATATAACACACTTCATTTGATGTGCCTTCATGCTTGGCTGAAATTTTCAATGTAGTTGGCTACATCAGCCTGGTTGAACAAACCTTCGCCATTGGTAAGTTACCTCGATGTGGTTGCTTGAACTTTCACCAACTTGGCAAAATGGAAACATCTGATTTTATTGGTTGAAACTTTTATCGGAATGATGGCTCCAATTTTCACCAAATTCAAATGCTTGGAATTTTGTTGATTTGTTTGGTTGCACCTGCTTTGGTGGTTAACATTCGCTAGTGAAGTAATTTAAACTTTCAACAACTTGGTTGATCTGAGCATCCTCAAACTCGTTTGATTCAACATTGTACCAACATGATTGATTGCATTAATCCAGCCGGTTTAACTCTTATCGACTTGATTTCTTTTTTTACTTTTTTTTTGGCATTGTCATGGTTTCTTGAAATTCCATTCGGTTTGTCCTATACGTCAACATAATGCCGAGACTTTAGGCAGACATGCAGGCTAGGTTGGCTAGGCTAGACGAATTTTTTCTGTTACCTTGATGACTTTGGCAATTTGATCAGTTGCGCTGTTGCGATCTTGTTTGGGAGGAAAATCCATCAACTTGCTTGATTGGACATTTCACCAATTTGGTTGATTGTGCTATACCGGTTGATTCAACTTTCTCCAACTTGATTAGTTGTATCATCTTGAACAGTTGAGAGCCAATGCAAAACTAATTGGAGAATTTTCACTGGCTTGGTTCTTTGAATTGCCCTTTAACTCAGTCGGTAGCTGTATGCTGATCGATCAAACTTGTGCAAGCTTTCTAGGTTGCACTTACTTTGCTGAAAATTTTGCCCATCTAGGTTCGTGAACTTTCACCAGGATTATTGGTTGAACATTCCAATGTCTAATTCGTGGCAACCTCTACTGATTGGCTTGCTACGCCTATCTAGTTGGTTGAACTTCTTGCCAGCTTGTCTACTACGAATTATCGCAAACTTGATTGATTCAAGCCTCCATCACTTGGTTGATTGGAATTTACATCAAATGGTATGCTAAATTTTTGTTAGTTCGTTAGATTGAAATCCCGATGAATATGGCCAGACCTTCAACCGTCTATTTTTTTTTAAACTTTCACTGGCTAGTCAGTTGGAAAATCCGCCAACTTGGTTGCTTACAACTTTCGTTGGCCAGTTGGTTGGAACGTCAATCAACTAGTGGACCTAAATTTTCAATGACTTCAATGGTTGGGACATCCTCCAATCTTGTATGGTTGGAATTTTCGTCGATTGGTTGATAGGAAGCACTAAATTAAGCGGTTGAATTTTCGGCCACTTGGTTGCGCTAATTTGATAGGAGGCAGGTTGAACTTTGATGATCTTGGATGCACAAACCTGCTTGGATGAGCTTCTACAAACTCGCTTAAGTAAGGACTTGGTTGCATGAGCCTTTATCAGCTAGCCAGTGGGAAATGTCGCTAACATACTGATTAAATTGTTGTTGTTTGGTTTTGCTGCCACCGACTCAACTAGTCAAACTTTCTTTTGCTGGTTGGATAGAGCATCCACCAAGTTGGTTGTTTGGAGACTTTATTGGTTTGCTAGCTGAAACTTCCAATGACTTAGTTGGGTGGAAATTCCATTAGCCTTCTTGAAAGTTTTGAGGTTTTGATGTTTTTTTTTTTTTTTTGCTTCAGATTGGCTAGAAATTTCATCGGCTAATTGGTTTAGAACTTTTGCTAATCAATGGGCTAGAGATCCCAACAACTAGGTTAGTTGGATTTTTGTTGGTTTGCTGCTTGTTACTTTCAATGACTTGGATGATTGGATGGAGCCTCGGCTAACTTGGTTGGGTCGAAAACTTCATTGGCTTGCATGTCAAATCTTTTAATGATAGGATGATTTGAAATTTCACTGGCCTTATTGTTGGAGCTCGCCTGGTTTGGTGGGTTGAAAATTTTGTCAACTTGATTGGTTACTCGTTGGTTTAAAACTGCCACTAGCTGGTGAGTTAGAGCTCCCTCCAACTGGGTTGATTATATCTTCTGCTGGCTTGTTGGTTGAAAATTACATGATTTTTAATGTTTGGAACTTTGACCAGCCTTTCTTTTGTTGTGACTTAGATTTAATCTGTTTAGCTTTCATTTCACCTTTCTTTTGGGGAGAAGTGGATGGAAAGATTTTTGTGGCCTTAAGGTATTCCTTTGAAAGAATTCCATCAAGTGACGGGAGTACAATGCCGTATTTTGATAAATTGATCAGAGTATCATCTTAATTTGTCTTCTTTTGCTTCTTCATATTTCTTTCTTTGAATGACGAATCTTGCCCTTATCGGGCTTCCCCATCTGTCAAGGCTGAGTGAGTTTGTGTTTTTTTATTAGAACTTCATTTGCTTATTTGGAACATCAACCACTTTTGTTATAGTTGGGCAAACACTGGCTCCAAGCTTCCAAATTGAATAACTTGAAGCCGCCCATTTTTTTTTATGAAGAGGGAAACACGGTTGCAACGTTTGTGATGATAATGATGTTGAGTCAACAACTGACTTGGTAGTATCAGCAATAATTCTGGTTGCTTGTGAGTCCTTCTTTAAGATGCTCTGGATTTGACAATGGAATCAGTTCCTTATCACGGAGGGTCTCTAACATGCACAGTAGGTCAGAACACGAAAATGAATAATTCTTTTGTTATAGTTCCTCCTACACTATCCCTTTCTTTCTTGTCTTATGCACCAAGCTAGCGTTGTCCTTCTCAAACTCCCTTAGCTTTTATGAGAATCTTCATAGGAGTAAAGCTGGTGAGCATCTAATGTTTTGATCTCTAACACCTTTTCTTCCTTCGCCGCATCATGGCAAGTAAGAGTTGTTCCTTTATGGTTTGGTTTCAGTTGAATGTCATGTGCTCGGTTCGATAGTTGTTCGAACATTCTGAGCTTAATGGTTTGAAGAATTTATCACCACTCTAGCTGAAGCTTCGGAAAGTCAATTCTTGCAACTATAGCTTAAAAAATGCCAGTTGGAGATGTCCATGATCGAATCACCCTTACATTTGCCTAGTGTTGGTGAATTCTACCATGGAGACAGTACACCAAGCACTGTTGAACATGTCAAGGAATGTTCCTTTTTTTTTTTTTTTTTTTTTAAATCTTCCTAGCTATCGATTGATTCGGACTCTAGGTTAGTGTAAGTAGCATCAAAAGTAATGGACTTGAGATATTGACTCGCATTAAAAGTAGACCCAATAAACTTGAGAGAGTGAGACTTGCAATTTTTTAAGAATGGCAGGGAGTGTTCTTCTTTCTCACCATTGAAACTAATGGACTTGAGATCTTGAGTTTGGAGAAGTAGATAAGAGGCAAAGATAGTCCCACCGAGTGTGCCAACTTTGTAGAGCTCAAAATTTTAAAAGCAGTAAATGAACTAAACAAATGCACCACAAAGTAGTATTGCTTGCATTTCTTCAGTAGAAAATGGGTACAATCTTTGTACATGTATACTAATTACAAATATATGAAAATTCTCTGATTTGATCTCCACGATACTTGATAAGTCCTTTGTTAATGGCTTGGACTTGAAAACTTGAAAGAGGGCACGAGGCTTGATCGAAGTCAGATGCCTTATCCATTAGGATTTGAATTTTGAGCTTTGATCTTCCACAAAGTAGAGGGCGCATAGCTTGATCTCCGTCTTGAAGAATAAACTGAGTTTTGAAACTTGGAAATTTGAAGGAGGACATGAATCTTGATCTCAATCAAGTGATTTTCTTCAAAGTAGAGGGCTCATGGCTTGATCTCTATCTTGAAGAATGGTTTGAGTTTTGAAACTTGAAAACTTGAAGGAGGACATGAAGTTTGATCTCAATCAAGTGATTTTCTTCAAAGTAGAGGGCTCATGACTTGATCTTCGTCTTGACGAATGATTTGAGTTTTGAAACTTGAAAATTTGAAGGAGGACATGAAGCTTGATCTCAATCAAGTGATTTTGTTCAAAATAGAGGGCTCATGGCTTGATCTCCATTTCGAAGGATGATTTGAGTTTGGAAACTTGGAAACTTGAAGGAGGACATGAAGCTTAATCTCAATCAAGTGATTCTCTTCAAAGTAAAGGGCTCATGGCTTGATCTCCGTCTTGAAGAATAATTTAAGTTTTGAAACATGAAAATTTGAAGGAGGACATGAATCTTGATCTCAATCAAGTGATTTTCTTCAAAGTAGAGGGCTTGTGGCTAGATCTCTGTCTTGAAGGATGATTTGAGTTTTGAAACTTGGAAACTTGAAGGAGGATATAAAGCTTGATCTCAATCAAGTGATTTTCTTCAAAGTAGAGAGCCCATGGCTTGATCTCTATTTTAAAGGATGATTTGGGTTCTAACTTTAAAAGTAGAGGCATGAAGCTTATTCATTTGAATTTGGAGGCTTTGGAAAGGAGAGTACAAGTAGTTCTCTTTTATTTTCCTTAGGAGAATATTTGGCTCATTTGTTTTTCCCCGCCCCCTTCAAATAAAGAGGGACTCCTCCATTTATAGAGGAACAATTCTTACTTTAGGGCATGGGCTTAACTTTGTAGCAATGGGCCCAAATCAGCTTCAAGGCTTTACGGGCTCAAGTTTACTTTGATCCCAAGGCTTTACGGGCTTAAATTTTGACCTTTGATATAGAAGTCGTTTGGATCTACATTCGACTTGGAATTCATTTGGGTTTAAGGTTTGACATTAAAGTCATTTTGGGCTTGATTTTACTTGGGAGTCATTTGGCTTGGAATTGACTTGTAAGTCATTTTGGCTTTAGTTTCAACTTATGAGTCATTTGGGCTTGATTCGATTTGAGAGTCATTTGGACTTGGACTTGGACTTTGACTTGATAGTCATTTTAGGCTTAGATTTTGACTTGAGAGTCATTTTATTCGCGACTTAAGAAACATTTGGATTTAGACTTAGATGTCATTTTGGGCTTGATCTGGCTTGAGAGTCATTTTACGTTCGACTCGAGAAATATTTGAATTTGGACTTGGACTTGGAAGTCATTTAGAGTTTGAGATTGATTGGGCTGACCCGAATTTAGTCAAAATGTTGACTTTTAGTGGCTTGAACTTAGTCAAATGTTGACTTTCATATAAATCACTTCCATTCCGGAGCGTGCATTTAATGATAAAATTTTCATGTCTACACACAATTTTAAACTTTGTAATTAAATGTAGTTCGTTCCAAATAGCATCTTAAACTATGTTATTACACACAACTTACCGCATGAATTTCTTCTCAATTCCAACTCATAAATCATGAATTTTTTTTTTTTAATAAGTGAAATATGTGGCATCATTATAATGAGATTTAATGATAATTTTCCTAAATTATGATATTGGATACAACTTACCGTGTACACATTTAATTTTTGAAAATAATACTCTAAACTACTTTGTTAAACTAAAATCATCCTAAACATATAGGGTCCACTTTTCTTAATGTAATTTATTAAAGGTTTTTATTTTTTTATTTTTTTAATTTTTTTTTTCAAACACCTATATTTTATTCCATCTAACTTTTAATTACTTAATCTTTTTTAGTTTGCATTTAGTTTGCCTCTCTTCAGGTTATCACCCTAAAGCGGGAAGGCTGCGTACATCCGGCCCTCTAGATCTTGCGTAGGCGGGAGCCCTTAAGGCACTGAATATGTTCCTATTTAACCACATAAAAGGAAAAAAAAAATTTGGTTAGTAGATGACCATCAGTTGGCCCCTCCGTCAGCCAAAGTCGAATATTCCGTCCATTTTGGATATGTACTTGTACTTTCTCCTTTAAAAAGGCGTTTGCGTATCATTATGAGTAATAAGGTAAAACAACCATTTTATTGACATTATCCTTATAACATGTGTCTGTATTTTTTCCATCTAAAAAATTAATGGTAATTGAAATTAATCAATACCTACAAATTAAACATCCATATTCTTTATTTTGCTAAATTTGTCATTTTAACTTTCAAATTATTGACTTTTCCCTTTCATTTACTATATTTTATTTTTCGATTATGCTATTATGACTTACATTATCCTTATATTTGCAAGGCGATGAATGTTTCATCACGACTTTCTATCGTATAGCCAAATCATACGTGTATATATTCGATCGCGTTTAATTTTCACACCATATTTTGCTGATAGAAATGAAAAACTAATTATGAATGGTAGACTCTTGCTCTCTGATTTCCGAGCATTGGAAGTCTTAGACTATATTTGGCACAGGAAATTAAAATACTATCACCAAACTGTAATTCTAATTTTAACTTTAATAGAACTAAAATTAACGACGGTAATTCTATAGTTTGGATAATCGAAAGTATCAAAGTTCTTATTGTAATTCAATATTTATTTGGGATCTTGCACTTTAGGTCAATGATTGGATCATTTCAAGTTTGCTAGGGTCTGCTTTTGGTTGGATCTAATCATTTTACGTTTGATTCATCCCAAGTTTCAGGTCAACTTGCGTCGACTTTTAGTCGGATTTGATCAAATGTCATATGTTCAAATGATCATAAATTTTGGGGTAACCAAGTTGGATCATCTTGCTATTCTAGTTAAGACAAGTCATATATAATATGGGTAGGGTCATTTCAAACCAAAGTCATCTTGGTTCATTTTGGATCCATTTAGTGTTAATGTATTAAAGTAATTGGATCCTCCCAAGTTTTGGATCAAATTTAGGTCAATGAAAATAATGTTCGGTTAATGACGACGATGAGGATGGATGCATATTACATTGCACAATAAATAAAATGCGACTATGCATATAACACGAGAATTAGCTAATAACTCCTTATTAGAAATTCTATATCAATTTGATTTATAAACAGTAGTATGTTATATCTTATTTCAACAATAATCCTTCAAAGAAAACACACCTAAGACCCAACTTGATAAACAACGTAACAGCTAGCCAAAAACTCATTGCCCCAAGAGGAAGTGACACAAAGGTTTTTCAGTCGTCCAATCGCCTCCATCAAGCAATCTTGGCAGTCATTTATATTCAAATCTGCATTGCACATCGCAATTCCCCTAGCGTCCCCATCATTGGCAACCCTGTACAGCAAGTCCCCAACCGTCAACTTATCCAAAACTGCGTCACGATGAGCCAATCCTTCCGAACCTTTCTCCATATGTGGTCCACATCGATCGACCACCGCAGTCTTGTCCAAGGCCCCAAAAAACCTAGTATTGGCATACCTCACGTAACACCCCACATATTGCATCACCCCAGCCCATGAACCGGTGCACTGGCCCCGGAGTATGATCAGCGCACCTCCAACACAGTTGCTGCAATCAAGGTTATTGAGGTCCGGCCTACACTGAAATAGGCCATAAGCAATGTCAGTTGTGTTGGACTCGGCAGTAAACTTTTCAAAATCATTAAAACGGAAGAGTTTCTGATTGAAGTATAGAGAGAAGCCATGTTTAAATCATATGCGGACTTGGGGGCAAATGCATAGGGAGGAGAGCATCCCCTGTATACGAAGCCATAAATGTCTGAATTCGACGATTTTGTGGGGATTGTGATGGTGAGAAATGCGAGGAGAAGATGAATGAGATAAAAGGCCATGTCATACAAGAAAAAAACTTCGGGGTTTGGCAAGGGTGGAGAGCTCTATTTATGTATGCTTTAATGGGTTTGATAATATGTTTCCTTTTTTCAGAAAAGGAAACTAAATATGAATTAATTATTTTTCTTGTGTGGCTCATATATTCTTTGACGAAAAAAGATTTTCAAAGGTAAGGGTTTTTCATCCATTGGAACATTCCCCTTAAAACGGGAGAAGTACCCATTTTGAAAGGCGTAAAAAATGTAGGTGTTTCCATAGGTTAAAAATTGAATCAAATTGGAATGACACAAAAGCCATTATAAAGGCATTAAAATTCAACATTTAGATAAGGATTGGATCAAAAACTTACTGAAAAATTTTACATAAAATTATAAAGTGCTAAAAATAAAATATTTGGAGAAGGACTGGAATATTTACATGGAAAATTTTAAATAGGGGTACACTTGGACCAAATTATGATCTAAAATTCTAATTCTCGGTCCTGATGAAAGATCAGTATGATTTGCATTAATCGGGGATCAAATCTTTAAGGGGGAGAAAAGGGGGGCAAGTCTTCTATTCATGTTTGTCCTATTGATCTAGAGTTTTTGCGGCATTTTGTCATCTTGATAGATTTGTCTCATTGTCTGTGTCTTTGTGCTTCTTTTTTCTTGGTATATTGTTGTAGGTGGTAGCATTTTGCTTGTTGGAGTCTACTTTGTAGGCTTTTTGTCGTTTTGGTTGTCTTAGTGTTTCTAGTTATTTGCCTTTCGGCCTTTTTTTTTTATAATTGGCTTTCATCCCATCAAAAAGAAGATTCTTACAGCAAATACATCATACATAAGGCAACACGTCAAGCTAAGTCAAAAAAAATGAAAACCATACTATTAAAGGAATACTTCTATGAACTCCATTTTCACCTAAGATGTCAGCATGCTGGTTAGCTTCCCTCCTTGTGTGAATAAAGGATACAAACTTGATCTTGGATTTGAAGTAGTTAACCTTTTTCATGAGCCAATTAAGTCTACATGGCCTATATTCCGTCCCCGTTATCCATGGAACTGCATTGGCCGAGTCTGAGTCAATTATTATCTAAAATCTAAAGATCTCATACCGTGAGCTCCAATGTGAAAGAAATAGCTTCTAACTCCACCTAATTTGATTCCATAGTGCTTACATGTGCTGAAAACACTGCTCTAAATTTTCCTTCATGGTCCCTTAGCACCCCTCCAATACCTGCAGGCCCTGTATTTCAGTAACAATAATAGGGGTTCTTTTGTGAAGGGCAATAATACAGGCCATTTATCTTTATTTAAATTTTTATTAAATAAAAATGTTTTTGTTACAAGGATTTTTTATGGGATACAGGAAAAGAAAAGAAAAACAAGGGGGATCCCGCTACTCCCGGGGTCCTTCGGCTGAGTCCCGGGGGAAGGGTCATGAGAACACCCAAGAGTGAGGGTGAGTGTGAAGTTGAGTGAGAATGGGTGTATTGATGGGTTGTATGAATGTCCTCTTTTATGTGTGGGGCCCAGGGCCCTATTTATAGGGTGGCTAGGCTTCGAAGAACAGATCTCCAGATATGTGTCTGACGGGTCTTCAGGGGTGCATCTGACGGAAGCCACGTCAGAGGCTTCGGGAGGCGTGTCCGACAAGAGCCGCGTCTGGGGCCTCAGAAGGCGTGTTAGAAGAGAGCTACGTCCTTCGGAAAAGGTGCTTCTCGGAGGGGGTGCCCTTTGGAGAAAGGTGTCCCTTGAAAAAGGTGTTCCTCGGAGAAGGTGTTCGGTAAGAGCTACATTCAGGACCTTCGAAAGACGTGTTCAGCTAGACTTTTCGGGTTCCGAGCATCGAGTCGTCGTCCATCCAAATCGTGGTGCCGTGTAGTCGTTATTTCCCGGCCGGCTCCCGGAGGAGGACATCTCGAGGTGAGATGTTGCAGTTTCCGGGGGCCACCCGTCATCCGTCATTGCGGTGCCCGGATGTCACATGTCGTCCCTTCGTTGAGGTTCATGGGAGGCCAGGTGTCGGTTTTTCCCGAATGTGATTTTTTGGTCCTAATAGTTAGTCCCCCTCCGGTACGCAAATGATTCTCGTTTGCGATTCAAACGTCTTTTCCCATATAAGTATAGGGGTCAAGTCTTGCTTCACTCCTACCAAGTGTTCATCTTTCATCTTTTAATTCTAATATCATATTTCCTTCTTTGCTCTTATTCTTCCATAGTCCAATGGTTGATTCGAAAGACGTTACTTTCGACATTTTTTGATGCCTTCCAGCCAAATCCCTTCTATGGTTCCAAACCTTGTCTCGATTTCATGCCAAACTTATCAGCTTAAGCAGCTTCACCGAGGCTCAGGCGTCCCACTCGTTGTCCCGATACTTCAATGGCGTGTTGGTCCAATCTCGGTGTTTTGTGGACCCAGACGACATTTTCGTCTTCTCGGGTACACCTGGGATGGGGCAAGTGATTCCTCAATTTTCGATGGAGTTCCTCTCTAGTTATCAGCGGATTCTTGGATGTAACGGGCCATTGGTCCTGTGCCGTCAGTATGACCCAGGTAGTCCTTCACGTCTCTCCATCTTCAATCCGGCTACCCGTTTCTGGCTTCCGTTGGGTTCTCTGACTAAGGGAGTTCTGGCTCCGTTAGCCCAGTGTCCTATGACGGCCATCATTGAACGTCAGGGCTTGGGTGAGTCATTCAGCTTCCGGGTGTACCTATTGGTCTATGATTCTTCCTTGGAAACCGTCCGGGGAAGGTGGTCGAACTCCCATAAGGTTTTTACTTGGGAAGACGACTGGGTCTATCGGAACCTAGTGTTCCATGTCCCTATCTGTATTGATGACTTGATCTTCTTGATGTCGGACTAGGGCTCTAATCTCTCTACCCGTTCCCCATTCTACTATCCATATGTAGTCCGCTGGAACTAGGGGTGTTCATGGTTCGGTTAAACGTACCGAAAAGTATTTCGGTTCGGTTAACCGTTACCGAAATAACCGGTTAACCGCGTTTCGGTAATTATGTTCGGTTATGTCGGTTAACCGATAACCGAAAAAAATGCAAAGAAAATTTGAACATAACCTCCAAAATCGGACATAAACAAAGAGCTATTGAATTGCTATAGCGATCAAAAGAGCTCAATGTATCTTCCTTAACTTTGTTCAAAGCAAAAATATAAAATGTAAGTGAGTAAATTCAAAAACAAAAACATAGTAGCAATCCAATTCTACAATTCTTGTGCCTCAATAGTCAAAGTTCATGTGTGGTTGCTCCAAAGTCAATTCTTTAATGCCTAATACCCATGCCAAAAAAAAGGTTAGCATATTACAATACAATAAAACAATACTATTAGACCCATATAATAAAAGACAAAAGAAAATACTAGTAAAACGTACCTTCTTCTATCTTTTCAAGCTCATTAAGATTCTCCTCTATTATAAGAGGCCGACGTGAAGTACGTAACCAATCTTGTGCACAAATCAAAGCCTCCACCATTCTAGGAGTTAAAGAGCTACGAAAGGAATCAAGAACTCGACCTCCTATACTAAAAGCTGATTCTGAAGCAACAGTGGAAACAGGCATAGCAAGAACATCTTTCGCCATCATGCTAAGTGTGGGAAATCTCTTTTTTGAATCTTTCCACCATTGTAATATATCAAATCTTTGATCATTGGGATTTTCAAGATCCTCTCCTAAGTATTTATCCAACTCATTTTTATTTTCAAATCCCCTTCCCATTTTCTTCTTATATCTCGCAGTCATAATATTAGAAACATTCAAAGTATTAACTCCACCTCTTCTTTATTTTGGGAAAGAGAAGTTTTCACAACTTGTTCCTTATGCCAAGGTTGCGAAGAAGAATAGAACTCAAACAAAGCTAGAAGAGTTCGTTTCACCTTCTCGCATAATAATTCAGCCTTCTCCATGGAATCATAAAAGTAACTAATCATCCAAATCACTTAGTTTAACTTTCGTCGGGGATCGAGAATCAAAGCAATGAACAATAACACATTGATGTTTTCAACATTTGCCCAATGCTTATCATATTTTGGCTTCATTTGACAAACCCTTTTCCTGATACCATCATCATCCTTTTTGCAAAAAGTTGATATAATCAAACCAAGTCCATAAATTTCCTCCATATAGGCATTCCTAGTTATATAAAGTGAACCAGACAATTTTAAAGTGACCTCATAAAACACTTTTAGAAACGGGACGAATGTTCTAACCCGTTCCCAATCATCAAGAGAAGGACAACCACATTTTTGAAGCTCAAGTCTATATCTAGAATCTTCAATCTCTAACAAATCAAACGCTTTTTGAAATTTTAAAGCAGTATCCAACATCAAGTAGGTTGAGTTCCACCTTGTTTCAACGTCTAAACAGACAATATTTTTACTTTCAATCTTTTCTTGCTCTACACAATCTTTAAACCTTTGTAATCTTGCGGGAGAAGACCTAATATACCTCACTGCGGAACGAATTTTCAAAATTGATGCATCTACACCTTTTAGGCCCTCCTTAAAAACTAAATTCAAAATGTGTGCAGCACACCTCATATGTAAAAATTCACCATTCAACACACAACCTTTCCAATTGTTAAGTCTTCGTTTCAAGTATGCAATTCCAACATCATTAGAATTTGCATTGTCTACAGTTATAGTCAAGACTTTTTCAATACCCCAATCATGCAAACACTTCTCAACTCCTTTACCTATTATTTCACCTGCATGGCTACTAACTGGACAAAAGTTGAGAATCTTTTTGTTTAGTTTCCAATCATCATCAATGAAATGAGCAGTTAAACACATATATGTCAAATTTTGACATGAAGTCCATGTGTCAGTAGTGAAACAAACCCGTGAAGACAAATTCTGAAAAAAGTTCCTTAACTTCTTCTTCTCATCCAGGAAGAGACTCATACAATCTCTAGTCACAGTAAGACGTGAAGGAACAACAAGGGCTGGGCATATAGTCTTACAAAAATATCGAAATCCCTCACGCTCCACAAACACAAATGGTAATTCGTCAACAATAATCATTCTAGCAAGAGCATTTCTGGCATCATCAGTATTAAATTGCCATGGTTTAGGTACGTGAACAATGGTAGTTGTTCCGTCATCATTAGCTCTTAATTGGGCTTCAAAAGCCAATAATTTTTTTTGTCAATATTAGCAGGGAACAATTTGCATCGGTCAATATGATTTTTCATATCACTTGTCCCATTTTCAGATGAACAACCAACTTCCCTACCACAATAGTTGCACTTTGCTATTTTTTCATCAAGACCTCCTTCACCCACTTCAACTTCTGGACCATCTTTCGTCTTTGATGCAACAACGGCGAAATATTCCCAATATAGCGATTTCCTTTTCTTGCCTTCGCCTCTATCTTTACTCTTATCTTTGCCCTTGCTTTTATCTTCCTTGTTCATGTTAGAAGAAATGGGGTTTGATGTTTCCCCAACTTCATTGTTAATAGTCGACATTATAATGTGCATTTTCGTTTATGATGTTTCGTCAAAACCCCTTAGATTATAAAAGTATTTGATTATTTTTCTTAGATTATAGAATTTAGACTAGGATAAAGATGAATAATATTGCTATAATACTATTTGAGATTGAAATTTTAACATCTTTTGTGTGGGAATGAGATTTTTAAAATCAATAATCTTAAACTTAAAAGAGGAATCTAAAAAGAATAGAAGAAAGCATACATGTTAATGTCTAAATAAAAAGTGTCGAAGGAGAGCCGGAGTCTCGCTGGAGGGACGATGGAGGCCGTCGGAGTTGGGGATATTTTTAAATGAAAAGGAGAATAATAAAAAAGATAAAAAGTTTGGAAATGGTGGGGAGTGGGGAAGGTGGGTGGCGTGGGTGGGGCTGCTGGCTGGGTGTGGGAAATAATTAGGGTTTCTAGATAATTAAAAATTATTTTATATTTTTTAGTATTTGACTTAAGCTTAAAATCTCATTAAATTACAAAAAACATGCGGGCATGGGGACTCGAAAAGGCACCCTTGGCATCCTCCCCAGCTGCCACTACCCTTTCTTTAAATCTACCATTAAGGTAACTTGAATATCTTGCCTTATTACTTATACATAAAAAAATATATATTTAGTATTTCTGTATTTCGGTTAACCGAAATAAATAAAATCATGAACCGTTACCGACCCAAAATACCTCCAATTTTTTTGGGTTGGTTAACCGAACCAGAAATTCGGGATGGTCAACCGCGTTTTCGGGTCGGTATTTCAGTATTTCAGGTCGGTATTTCGGTTACGGTTTTTCTTGAACACCCCTAGCTGGAACATGGCTACGAATACGACAGCGTTCTTTTTATTTCCACCGGAAGTCCATAGGATCATCACGGAGTGCGAGGGTGCAGGCCTATTTCGCTGGGATGGCCCTTCAACCGTCGGGACTTCGTTGTGTCTGGTTTTGGTTGGCGGTTTTGCCTTCGGGATATGGCTGCTTCACGATCGGAGTGACTTTTCTTCATGGTTTCCATGTCGAAATATTGAGTACTAGTTCCCGGGCTCGGGTGAGCTTGGTGGTTTTCAAGTAGCAGGGTTCTGTGTCTCGAGCCAATATTTGATAATGGCCTGTGGCGGCGGACTTTACTATTGCCGTACGGATAGGCCAGAGCACAGGATGCGGGAGGTGTTAGGAGCATTCCCACACCGCGGTTTGCTTTCGTTGTTCCCATATGTGGAAACCCCTTTTTCCCGAGCTACTGAGAGCAACTTAGCAGTAATGTTGCTTTGCTGTTTTTGTAGCTTTTATTGTTGCCGTTGTTTTTTTTTTTTTTTTTTTTTTTTTGGGGCTCCCAGAGGGGATGGTGTATGTTGTGACAAAGTTTTTAATAAACTCTGGCTTACAAGCTCTTTTGTTACTCTAGCGTTATTTTTTGTTACTGTTATTATTAACTCGACTTGAGTCAGTCGATTTTATTTTATTTTATTGTGTGTCATTTTTTTTTGACATACCTGTGTTTGATTCATTGCATTTTATAAGTGTCGGTCATCCAAAAAACATTCAAACATGGTTTCTTTCCACTACGTAAACTTTTTTTTTTTCATTTTTTCTTTGATGGGACTAGACATGTCCTATCAAACTCATTGCTTTACTCTTCTCTCTCTCTCTCTCTCTCTCTCAACTGTCCCTCTCTCTTTCTCTTTGGCTCAGTTTTTTTCATTGCTTTGCGATGATTTAAGCTCGGGTTTCGGGTGAGCTTGGTTCTAAGGTACGTTCTCCCTCACTTTGCCATTTTTAGAGTTTAAAATGAACTCTTTCTCAGGGGAAAGAATGTGTCTTGTACCGGGCACTTTCCTTCAGGAAGTGTTTTCGAGTTTTCGGACCGGTTATAGGCCTTTTTTTAGGGGGCTTGACTTCCGCGTGCGTGCATGACGTTTGCATGCGGATATGATAGTTATTTTTTCTCGGCTGGGCTGGAAGGGGTGAGTAGGAGAGAGAGAGTGAGAGAGAGAGCGCCTCGTTTTAGAATTTTGTTCGTTTTTTGTATTACCTTATTTTATTTACGATAAATTACAGAAATCCCCCCTAACTTTTGCTTCAATAACAAAAAACCCCATCACAAAACTCACTAAACCCCCTAACTTTTGAAATTTTTTTAATTTGCACCCAAATAACTTTTTTTTGATCATTTTGCCCCTCAACAAAAAAAAGTTATATTTTATCTTATAATATTTTTTTATCAAAATTTTTAAAATATTTTTTATCTTATGAACTTATATAATATTACTATAATTGATTAAAATAATTATATTTTTATAAATATAGAAAACTTTCTTAATTTTTTTTTGCTAAGAACATAAAATATTTAATTTTTGTCTAATAATATAAAACCCTTTTCTAAAAATAAAATTAAACATTAGGGGTAAAATGGTCAAAAATAAGTTGAATAGGGGTTAAGTGATAAATTTTTAAAAGTGAGGGGGTTTTATGAGTGTTTTTTATTGTGAGGGGGGGTTTTCTGTTTTTAAAGCAAAAGATAAGGCGATTTTCTGTAATTTACCCTTTTATTTACGATCCTTAAGTTTTTGTAAAATATATATATATATATATATATATATATATATATATATATATATATATATATATATATATATATATATATATATATTTTTTTTTTTTTTTTTTTTTTTTTTTTTTTTGAACTGGGGGCAAGTTAGGCCCCATTCCGAGCTTTGTTCGAATTTTTTTGTTTCGTTTTTAAGTTTTTGGTTAAGAAAGTTTTTTTTTTTTTTTTATGGTTGGCATGGGTCCTGGGGTGAGATGGAGTCCCGTTTCCATCTTTGTGATTTTTTACTTTTTGGGTTTGAGTATCTGATTGACATATTTTTGGCGTTTAGATGGCTTTTTTGGTACAGTTTCCCTTTCTTTTACGCTTCAGGGGAGTTTTCGAGTTATTGTGTTTAGTGTTTTGTGGCAGCGGGCCAAGGACAAGGCGGGTTTTTCTCGTTTGTTTGGAATCCGGGCAAGTTGCGTCGTAGTGGATGTGTCACAGTCTTCTCCTTTTTCTTGACTGTTAAGGATAAGAAGGCCGAAAGGGGAGATGTTGGGCAGGGTCCTTTTCTGGATTGGGGTCATTGCAGTAACGGGGGCAAACGGGGAGTCCTCGGAGGTCGAGAACTCCTCCTTGGCAGCCACGTCTGCTCTAACCGCCATTTGTCACGACTTTTCGTATACGAGTAAGTCTATAAATTGTTTTGCGTGTATATTATTTCATTTTACTTGTATGTTATAGTTTTCCCTTTTCAATAGAATGTGAGCGGAGCTTTTTAGATGCCTCTGCTTTAGGGGTAAAGAGCGAGAGCAGCTTGTCTCCCGAAGCCGAGGGTATAGCCGCGGAGCCTCTAAGTCGGCTTTCTCCAGACGAAAGTTTACCCTTACCAAGGTTGTCAAAATCGGGATTCTAAGTAAAATCGATGAGGGGATAGCAAAATCGGAATTGTAGAATCGAATCGAGAACTGTAAGATTCTACTTTATGTGTAAGAAAATTATTTATATTAACAAAATTAGCATAATAATTCTTAAATATACCATAAAGAACCTCAAAACGTCCACAATACAATTGTTTTACAATGCATTGGAAACCCAAAGGTACGAAAAAGAGTAACATCATTCTAACATAAAACATACGCTCAAATCTCTCAACTCATAACACCATCAAATTCATATCCAAAATCAAAGTTACTGTCATCAATATCATTTGCGGTAATGGTCAAAACCCAAATGTAATTTCACAAATTAAGCCCAAATATAATATATAAAACCTATGAATGCCATAAGTAAAAAAAAATCTATGAACTAGGCCTAAAATTACATTAGCCATACTCTCAATTTCAGTACTAAAATAGTAAAACCTCCTCAAAATGTACAATAATAGCTTGTTACTTCAGTGGTTAATAGAAAATATAAAATCAACAATGAGTTAATATTGAAATTTGGGGCTTAATATATTATACAAAAATGTAGAAAACACATTAAAAATCTAAATTATATGAGTTTTGGCATTGAAACCAACCTTTTAATGAAAGAAAGGACCAAGGATGTTAGGTGGAGAGCACGGATGAGAGTTGGTACCACATCAACTAGCAAAGAGACCGGAGGTTGGACCGACGAGTAGAGATTGCGGTGATTGGATGGTGGCACCGTGGCAGAGAGACGAGTGGGTAGGAGAGAATCAACTCTGGGAGGGAGGAGGAGCGTCACTATTACTGTTATTGAGAGAGAAGGGTATATTTTGATGATGATATGAAACCATAGGGGGGGGGGAAACGGGTACGTTTGCATTTGGGAAAAAAAAAGCTGAAATTTTTAAATTTTATATTACTTTTTGTACTTAGCACGTTTTTTTCTTGAGCAAAAAGCTGTTTGATAAAAAAAAAAAAGGAAAAGTTGACTTTTTACCTTTAACACGTGACTTGCACATGTACTCATATCATTTGAGCAGAATCAGGTAGAATCGCGATTTTACATATTCTGATGCGATTCTACTAATTCTGAAGCGATTATGGGCCCATTCTACTCAATTACGATTTTCTGAGCGATTTCAATCAATAGGTTAAAGTAAGATCGTAAAATTGTGCGATTTTACGATTTGAATCGCGATTTTAATAACCATAACCCTTACGGCTTATGTTTCCGAAGATTGCCCGAATCCGTCCCTTAGGGACATTTGTGTCGAGTGTTTTAGGTGACAGCGGTGTCTCTAAGATTCGCTCTAAATATTATTTCCCAGAGGATTACGAGGTGTGGGGTCCTCAGCCAGACGATTGTCCGTTGTTCCCTCCGAAAGTAGGATGTTTTTGTATTTTTATGGATTCTTTAGAGGCGGGGGCCTGTTTTCCCCTGCCTCCCTTAGTGAAAGAATTGCCTGTTCATTGTAATGTGTGCCAATGGCAAATTACCCCTGACGAGTTTAGAAGCATGTATGGCTTTTCGCTTGCATGTTATGTAAAGGGTTTTACTTCTTCCTCGCGGGTTTTTGACATGCTTTTTCAGATTAGGTATTATAGGTATATAGCCGGTTTTTAGAGTCGGAGGGGGTTTGCCTTTGTAAAGAATAACCCTACTAATGCGAGGAATTAGGTGCACAAGTTTGTTTGGATTAAGCCTCCCTTAGCCTCATCATTCTTGAGGACATGGTGTATGCTGCAACGTCCACATCCCGCAAAAGGGGACATCCTAACTTCCCACGAAAAACGGATTGTATGTTATTATGACAAAAGCTTCGTAGGCGAGCGGTTAATAGCTTCAAAGGAGCAATTCGATCTAGAAATATTGCTTGTGAAGGACGGACTTTCCCAAAATCCTTTCACAGGTATGCGGTTGCCTGGTGTAGCGTCTTGTTTTGATTTCGTTTGTTGCTTACATTTTTACATATCTTATGTATGTTTTGATCATCTTATTTTGGCTTTTGGTATTATGGTGGCTTAGTTATGGCGTTTGGCATATTATACGGACCTTTCCCTTGCGTCTTTTTCAATAGATGAATTGATGAGTGTTGACATGGATAGCATGTTCTCTCCGTTACCTCCTTCCGACGAGCCGAGTCTCACGTCGAGTATGGTCGTGCTTGCCTTGCCGGCGGCGTCGTTTTTAGATCCATCCCAAGGATTAGGGAAGTCGGTGGGCCCTACGAGTGGTTCGTCCACTTGTCGGGTCACTAAGCGACCTCGTGTGCATCGTGGGAAAGCAGTCCCTGACTCGGTTAATGGAGAGGCGATATTAGAGTCTGTACTCCTGGTGGACATGTAGGTGGCCGCGGGGGGCCTCCTGGTCCTAGCGAGACTGTGGCGACGACAGCGGCTATTGAGGTCACGGGGTCTTCTGGCTCGATGGCGATGGAGCTTATGCCTCCTTCCTTTGGAGGCCCGGGAGTGCATTTTCCCAAGGCGAGGCACCCCGTTGACGCTTTTCATGACTTGGAGGAGTCTTTGTCTCCGTTGATTCCTGGAGGGGCGACGGTAGTGATTCCGGACCCGTCGTTAGTTGCGGGAGTCTTTGAGTCGTATGTACCGGATCTTGGGAGAGCTGCCTCTCCAACGGTCCCTCACGGTTCTGCCCATTTGGGTGATGCCAAGGTGGGCTGGGAGACGTGCTTAACGTTCCTTTCACCTACCGACATAACGCGTTTGACGGAGGTGACTTTTGATAATGCGCCGGCCTTTCTATCTCAGGTAACTTACCACATTTTTATTATTCTTTGCGTTTACTTTGAGTCTCCTATCTTGCCGCTTTCTCCTTGATGCATTTTCATTCTTGTCAACTCGTCGCTCAGTCGGCATTGAGTACTTTGAGCTAGAGGCGGAACGAGCGGGAAGCCAAGGAGCTTCATACGGCCAACTCAGCATTGCAGGCCCTGTCGCAGCGTAGGGTTCCCGGATCCGAGAGCTTGAGCTTCGTGTGTTGGAGCAGGATGTTGTCGTCTCCCACCTTTCTGAACAGGTTGTCCAGGCAGTGGCCAAGTATAAAAATGGTCCATGGTTCCGGGATTATTCAAAGATCGATTCTACCGCTCCTTCTCAGTAGGATCTTGTTCCGCTTTTGTCCCCTTAGTTTCTCCCTTTTGTTTTTGCTAGAGGTGGCGAATAAGCTACCTTTTCGAGCTCTTGGTTGTAATTTTGCTTTGTTTGTCCCGTCCTTATCTTTGACGGTCTTTTTTGTATATGGAAAGAATGGTTGTGCCCGAGCTATATGATTAATGTAATGACCATCCGCCTTTTTTATTCCTCTTTCGACCTCTTGCTTGTTTTTCAACTATGTACAGGTACTTGTTGCACTTTGAAGAGGCTTGTCGCCTATTGTAGGTTGGTATCTCGTCTCGTCCTTTGTGGGCCTGCGACTTGTGTTGATTTTTTCTCATCCCAAGGGGGTGTGTGGTTCCATACGTCGGCCTCTTGCCTGCCTTGAGTGGGCTTACGACTTACATGTATTTTTTACTTCGAACGAGCTCCTGTTTTCGAGCATGGGTGTGTTCCCTGTCAAAAAACGGGTTAGCTTGTCGTGGGAGGACCAGTGGGCTTTATGCCTGTCGTAGACGGATCTACGGACTTAGGGTCTGTTTGCCGCAAACGGATCTACGGACTTTAGCATGCCGTAGACAGATCTAGGGACTTAGGATCTGTTTGCCGCAAACAGATCTACGGACTTAGGGTCTGTTTGCCGCAGACGGTTCTACAAACTTTAGCCTGTCGTAGACGGATCTACGGACTTATGGTCTGTTTGCCTCGTACGGATCCACGGGCTTTTTTCCAGCCGGTGTACAGAGCCATCTGGACTTATGGGCTTATTGCCAGTGTATAGAGCCATGAGGACTTTAGCTTGCCGTGGATGGACCTGCGGACTTACGGTTTGTGTGCCGAGGACTGGTCCTCGGGCTTTAAGGGGCCATAGGCAAGAACGGTGAGCTGCGCACGCTCGATGCGGACTGCCCTCGTGGCTTAATGTGCCGCAGAAGGACCAGCAGGCTTATAGTTTGACCCGCTTCGGAATGGCGCATATAGTAGTGGAGCTATTTCAAAATCCGAGAAAGTTCTGGTATGCCCGCGTCGGAAGAGCACATATTTTTGCCACGGACAGACCAATGTGCTTAGGGTGCCATGGGCGGACCATGGGCTTAAGGGCCGTGGCGAACCACGGGCTTAAGGGTGCCGTGGGAGGACCACGGGCTTAAGGGGGCCTTGCACCAATAGGCATGATTTGCCATGAGCGGTCTAGTAGGCTTGGTTTGCGGCGGGCGTCCCCATGGGTTTTTTCGGGGCCGTGGCGAATCCGGTGGGTTTGTTTACCTCAAGCGGACCTGCCCTTATGGCCTAAGCGTGTGGAGCCTCCTTTTTGTTTTTGGTAGGACTTACGACATAAATGCTTATGGACTTCGTGGGCTATGGGCGAGACCGACGAGGTGGGCTCGCTGCGTCCTGCCTTTGCGCCAATCGTTTTTTGAAAGTCTCATGGCACGAATGTTCGCATATATATATATTCTTTTATTTTAGTTTGATTTTTATAGGATATGATTTTTTCGTCGTTTTTTCAGGTACATTATTAAATGTTTTTATAGTGTTTCGAGGAAAACGTTTTTGCAAAGGGTGGGGTGTTTCCTTGATTACCTCGACCAGGTTTTCATTAAAAAAAAAATTTTTAAGTCCAAAACATTCAAAGTTCGTGGCAATGGGGTCCCGTTTAGTTGTCGCAGGCAATGTGCTCCTTCTCGGGTTGTCCGAGAGACTTGGTAAGGCCCTTCCCAGTTAGCAGATAGCTTTGGGGATGGTGCCCAGCCGACTCGAATCACCATAGTACGAACTCTCCATCATTAAAGGCTCTTCTCTGGACCATGGAGTTAAGGTAATTTGCAATTTTCTGCTTTTGTGCGTCCATCCTGATTAGTGGGTTCCCGCGGGTCTCTTCTATTTCGTCTAACGATTGCCTCAGTGGTTCTTCGTCGCGTGCTCGGTCGTAGCTTCGAACCCGGAGACTGGATTCTCCTATCTCCACTGGCAGTACTGCCTCTGTGCCGTATACCAAGTTGTAGGGGGTCTCTCCTGTGGCGTTCCGGGTTGTGATCCGGTAGGCCCACAATAGGCTTGGCAGTTCCTCCACCCAATTCCCTTTGGCTTCATCCAAGCGTCGTTTCAAACCTATCAGTATGTGCTTGTTTGCGGATTCTGCCTCTCAGTTGCTTTGGCGGTGCGCTACGAAGGCGTAGTGTATCATGGGGAGAGGAAACGAATCTTTCGGGCAGGCTTTATTCAGGTCGGTGAAGCCTACGCACATCCGCCAATTTTCATTTGGCTTCTTTACCAAGACTACGTTTGCCAGCCAGTCCGGGGGTAACACCTCTTTTATGAAGCTGGCTTTTAGGAGCTTTCGTGTTTCTTCGCTTATGGCCCGGTTTCATTCGGCCCAAAATTTGCACTTCCTTTGTTTTACCGGTTTCATCTCGGGCGAGACATTGAATAGATGGCAGATGATCTGGCAATCTATCCCCGGCCTCTCGTCCGCGGCAGACACGAAGACTTCTTGACACTATCAGAGCACTTGCTAGATCTGGTCCCTTTCGTGTATGGCCTAGCTTTGTCCCTACCCGGACCGGCCTTTCTTGGTCCTATCTTGACTTTGACGGTTTCTCCTGATCCTTGGCTTGCCTTTTCGCTATTTTTCTCCTCTCTTACTTCTGAAACGTCCTGGGCATAGGAGCATCTGCGAGCGATTCGTTGACAACCTCTTACGGTCGTGACGCCCCTTTGTCGGTCTCGAACTTCATGGCGAGGTGGTATGTTGACACCACAGCGCCTAATGCGTTCAGCACCGAACGACCTACGATGGCATTAAACGCTGAGCGAGTCGCCACGACATAGAATTCGGTGCTAAGTGAGTGCTTCTGCTCCCGTCTCCTAAGAGGATGTCAAGTTTTATGGTGCCTAGCAGATCGACTACCTTGCTGGAAAATCCCGGGAGGGTCCCAATCGTGGAGAGTAGCTCCGCGGGGGGTATGCCCATCTGTTCGAAGCAATGGAGGAACAGTATGTTGGCTGAACTTCCTTGATCCACCAGGACCCTTCGGAGGGAGTAATCATGGACGTCCATGGTGATGACCATGGGGTCTTCGTGCGGGGTACGGACGTTCTCTAAGTCTTCTTGGGAGAAGGTTATGCCTCTTCTCTCCTCACAGCAGTAAGACACAAGTTCTCCCACTTCTGTTTTATGGCCGAAATTACGTGCCTCGCTGCACGAGCCGCATTGCCAAGCTCCTCACAAGTTGGGCCAGAAGTTCCGCTTTTGAGCTTCTTTATGTCCGCGAACCTCCAGAGGTCCCCTTTTTTCTCCTCCTCGTCAAGCCAGCTTTAAAGTATCCGCCAGTCCTTGGTATCGTGCCCGATTGTCCCGTGGTACTCACACCATGGGGTTGGGCTGCGTCGCTCCACCGGTCCTGCGAGGACTTGATTTCATCCCATTTTTGGGTTTTTGACTTCCAAGAGGAGCCCGAGGGGTCTTCTCAGTCCGGTGTTGCAAGTCCCCCGCGTGTTCTTCACGGCTCTTTCGTTTTTCGGGTTGAACCTCGGCGCGCAAGCCTCGAGCTTTTGGTAGTCGCGCCCAGGAGGCTCCGTTTTATCCATCACATCTTCGACACTGATGTATTTATCGGCTTTGGCCCAGAGGGTGTCCAAAGTTGTGGGGAGAGCCTTGGCGAGGGAGAACTTAAAGTCAATGTTCCAGAGGCCGTTGATGAAGGTGGTAATGGTGGTTTGATCAACCAAGTTCAGGATGCAGATCATCGCCTTCAAAAACCACCTCACGAATGCCCTCAAGGACTCATTCTCGGCTTGTTGTAGCTGGATCAACTGGACGGTAGTCTTCTTTCTCCTTTTGTTGCTAAGGAAGTGGCGAGTGAACTTTTCGAACAGTTCTTTGAAGCTGTGAATGGATACATTGGGGAGTGAAGGGAACCACGCCTGGGCAGTGCTCTTGAGAGTGGTCGGGAAGCATTTACACCACACGTCTTCGGAGGTGTCTTGTATGCACATGCGTGCTACAAACCCTGAGATGTTGTCGTCGAGGTCCTGCGTTCTGTCAAGCAGTTCCAAGTTTGGCATCTTCACTTTCCCCATGGGGGCGGCGAGTATACAAGGGGTGAATTGCGAGTGCGTGATGGGAATTTTCCCTATGAGCCCATGCACCACATCGTGTGAGTCGGCGTCGGAACTTGCTTCGGTCGAAAGCGGGGAAAGCGGAGGGGCATCTCCAGGTCGGTCAGGGCTATGAGACGCCTTCTCCCTCTCTCCTCCTTCCTAGTTTCGGTGGCTTCCATGCTCTGTGGAGGCAAGGGACTCGACGACCACCCATCTCCAGGTCGGTCAGGGCTATGAGACGCCTTCTCCCTCTCTCCTCCTTCCTAGTTTCGGTGGCTTCCATGCTCTGTGGAGGCAAGGGACTCGACGACCACCTCCCAGTTTGGTGGTGCGAGACGCGACAAGGCCTTGGAGGAGTCGTCCCGATCAGCGAGTTGCATGATGAGTGTACGGAGCTCGTGGAGCTAGCAATGAGTGACGTATTGATCTCCAGACCGCCTCAGGGAGGGGGAGATCCTGCGGTATTACTTTTAGAAAAATTTTCCACAGACGGCGCCAACTATTTTTGTAATAATAATAGGGGTTCTTTTATGAAGGGCGACAATACAAGCCCTTTATTTTTATTTAAATTTTCATTAATTACAAATGTTTTTATTAGAAGGATTTTTGATGGGGTACAAGAAAAGAAAAGAAAAACGAGAAGGGTCCCGCTACTTCCGGGGTCCTTCAACTGAGTCCTAGGGGAAGGGTTGTGAGAACGCCCAAGAGTGAGGATGAGTGTGAAGTTGAGTGAGAATGGGTGTATTGATGGGTATGTATGAATGTCCTCTCTTATGTGTGGGGGCTAGGGCCCTATTTATTGGGTGGCTAGGCTTCGGAGAGCATGTCTCAAGAGATGTGTCCGACGGGTCTTCGGGGGTGCATCTGACGGACGCCGCGTCCGAGGCTTTGGAAGACATGTCCGACAAGAGCTGTGTCCAAGGCCTCAGAAGGCGTGTTAGATGAGAGCAGCGTCCTTTGGAAAAGGTGTCCCTTGAAAAAGGTGCTGCTCGAAGGGCGTGTCCTTTGGAGAAAGGTGTCCCTCGGAAAAGGTGTTCCTCGAAGAAGGTGCTCAGCAAGAGCTGCGTTCGGGACCTTCGGAAAAGGTGCTTCTCAGTGGAGGTGTCCTTTGGAGAAAGGTGTCCCTTAGAAAAGGTGTTCCTCGGAGAAGGTGTTTTGTAAGAGCTGCGTCCGGGACCTTCGGAAGACGTGTTCAGCGAGACTTTTCGGGTTTTGAGCATCGAGTCATCGTCCATCTGAATCGTGGTGCCATGTAGTCGTTGTTGCCCGGCCGGCTCCCGGAGGAGGGCATCTCAAGGCAAAATGCTGCGATGTCCTGGGCCCACCGTCACTCCGTCATCTCGGTGCCCGGAGGCCACGTGTCATCCTTTCGTTACGGTTCATGGGGCGCCAGGTGTCGGTTTTTCCCGAATGCGGTTTTTTTTGTCCTAAGACCCAGGTTTACCCAAAGTTAATCGATCCATATTTCATTTGGGATTACCTACCTCCGGTCGACGCCAAGACAATGCCAATTTTGGATAAGAGCAAGACGACCAAGATTGCATACTATCAACGTTATCAACAATGAATTCAAGTGTGTACAGAGCTCCACAAAACCATGTCAACATTCAATAAGCAAGGCGATACTTTGCTAGACTCATGTCAACATTCAATAAGCAAGGCGATACGTTACTAGACTCAATAATTCTTCATCTGGCGTTCTCTTCCTGTTGAATACTACTTCATTCCGAAGCTTCAAAATCGACCAAATAACCACAAAGAATACTGTAGACCATACCTTTTTTTTTTGAAGCTTATGATGATTAATACTTTGCCATACCTCAAACCAACTCCAAAGGTCCCCAGTAACACACATCAGGATACCCCCACCATTTGCACATAGACATCCAAGTGTACCACGTCGTATTGCAGCGCAGGAAGAGATGCGAAGCGAATTCTACCTCAGTATTACAGAGAGGGCAAGCTACTTGTCTATCGGGATTAATGCCTACTTTCGTTAACTGGTCTTTAGTGTTAATCCTGTTGAGCAATGTTAGCAACGTAAAGAGCTCAACGTTCGGAGGAGCAAGGCCTTGCCATACGCCATTTACCACGTCAATCGCACCCCCAACTCTAGAATGCATCATTGCTCTACAAAAAGATTTAACTGAATAATATCCTTTAGTTTCAAATCTCGAGCATATCTTATCAGATTTTTTAGGGCAAAGGAAGACCGGTCCCAGTGGCTACATGGGTGTCCCTGAGCTCCTCCTCATACTGGAAAAGGTGCATTTTGCCACACAAAGTTCCAATTCCATGAGAACCCATCCCAAACTCCCATTTTCGTAATTGTCGCTTCTTTTTGTTCTGATAGGGCAAAGAGTCTCGGGTATAATGCTTTCATTGGTATTTGGTTCGCCCACGGGCCGACCCAGAACTTTGCCCTGAGACCATTTCACCACTGCTCCCTCATGATCTGTTCCACTATTGGGTAAAACTTTTTGATGTTGCAGACATTGCCCCACGTCCCACCTGTAGCTACACTATTGGGTGAAACTTTTTGGTATTGTCTTGGGGTCTTATCCTGCACTAATATGCCTTTTCGGGCTCATAATCCAATTATTTTGGGGGGGGGGGGGGGGGGGGGGGGGGGGGGGGAGGGTTCAAGATTAGACCGAATAACGACTAATTTGGTTCAATCACAAGTGAAATGGTGAGTTGAATTTGGATTTATGGTACGGACCAATATTTGAACACCTCAACTAGCATTGCTCATCTCTACAAAAACTAATTTCCCGGTCCCACTAGGAAGTTATTGTCTTAGTAGGGATGTTCATTAATCCAAACTCTTACAAGTCCAAACTAATGTTGAATGTTGAACGAGGAGCCAATGTGACGATATTGATCCGATCTGGTATTAGTCGTTGCAATATAGATTTTGTATGGGCTGATTGTTTGTCAAGTTCAAGATGTTAATTATCTTTTTAAAAATAGGGCATTCAAAATTTATAGAAAAATTTACATGGAAAATTGAAATGAAATAGAAAAAAATGAAATTGTCAAAAATGACAATATTTTGTGAAAGTTGGAAAATAATTTTCCAGACTTTGTTGCCCTTGTTTTCCAATTTCATTCGGAAAACACAAGCACCCCGATTTTTTACATTTTATTTCACCAATAAATTACCCTTTTTTCGTGTGTTCGATTGTGCATTCTGAGTAGAGGGTTTGTATGTAAAAGTGAATCATATGTTTATTTGACCTCTAAATTAATATCTAGTATAATTCATTTACATAAGTACGAGTTGTTTGATATCTGAATTTGTAACCTTATAAAAATCTCAAAGTGCTATTTGCACCTGATCTTGCTATCCAATATTTCAAATTTTTACACATTGGATATACTCAAATTGGCCAATTTGAATCACTTACCCTAATTGTTTAGATTGAAGTCATATGGGATCGTGGATTACTTATGTCAATAAGCTCTTATCAAAAAGCGAGATGGAACTAATAAACATAACTTGGAAAGTATTACAGATTTTTTATTTTTAAATATGCTTTTCAAATGGAAAATGTAAAATGAACACTAGAGATCAAATGAAAAGCTAGAAGTTGAAAATAATAAATGTTTTGTATTTTCAGACACGACTTAATTATTTTAAAATTAAATTAAATAGCAAGTTAAAGTCTGAATTAAGAATAGGATATAAAACAGGCTACTAGTACAAGCGATGCCTTAATTAACTCGTATAAAAGTGGAAGTAAGAAACAAAAAATCCAAGACAACCAATAAAACAGAATTACATTCATGGGAGAAACAAACAAACAGGCAAATAGAACCAAATAGACACTATCAACTCCATCACCACTGGATGAGACTCGGTGTAGGGGAAGTCGTCGTAGTTGGGGAGAGATTGACAGAGGTGAGGTCCAACTACAGCCCTAGTCCACCCTTGTAAAAAGCTCAATCATATCCTAATCATCAGCATCATATGTCAAACCAAGTTTTTCTTTTTCCGAGCTCCCACTCACGCTTCGTATCATGAAGCTTACCAACAGTTTTAACATTATCGTCCTTCCTTACCAAGTTCCCCTTTTTTTTGTTTTCCAAAAGATTTGACTAGTTTCTTTGCACTACTTTCAGGAGACAAATCCTTCAAAAATTCCGCTAGTCCTGCTTATAGCTTGTTTCTTTGCACTGCAGCTTTTTTTGTTCCAATTTGTCGCTAATTGTCGGAAAAAGAATTAAGGATATGGCCAACTAGTGAATTTAAGGAAATAACGTTTTAAAACTAAACAAAAAAAAATATTTGTAAATTGTATTCTTTTCATTATTGATATTTTTCTTTCAAAAATACATCCCAAAGAAGAAAAAGGAAGGGAAAAATAGCCACTATGGCCTTGTCACGATACTAGAAGGTAAGTGAGGGGATAGAGAGTTATTTTAGGCCAAAAGGTTTCGAGTTTGATTCCCCCTTGAACCTCTCCCTGATAAATCTCTGACTTAACTGGGTCGTTGCATGAACCGTAATATATTGGATAACCGATTCCCTTGTTAGCAAGAAAAAAGGAAGGGAATATTTTGGGGTAGATTTGCTTGGATTTTCATGCTTTTCATTTCAAAATGGTCCATGCTTTACATATGCAAACAAACCTTTTCATTGGATTGAAAAAAAAAAAATTCAATAATATGATTACAGATAATATGTTGGGTTATTATTATTTCAAAATTACCTATAGTTAAGATTTGTATTATGGATACGATTTTGAGAAACTTTGGTCAGATATGATTTGATTGTATTTCTATAAGATTGAGTTATTTGAATGAGTTTGATTTGAATAGGTATTGAATCAGATTAAGTTAGGTAACTCGACTATAAAAAATGCTTGTGGAATGTGAGTTAATCAAAGGAGTCGTTACTTGAAATAATATAAAACGAAACAATATTTTTAAAAATGACTTGTTTCAAAAAATATTTCCTAAACTGATACTTATCATGTGAGCGGAACTAGTCCATATAGATGCCTAGTTATTTTTTTTTTCATTAATTAAATTTTCATATTTTTTTGAAAGAATACCTCTCTTTAGGTATTCTATTGTAAATAGTAAAGATTAATTACAAACATAAATTTATGTATTTAATTTAAATTAAAATATTTGTAAATAAAGGCATCTTTGATAGGAGGTGTTCTTACACTATACAACAGTTAATAGTTTGCGGATGCGTTTTTATGCATGCATACACATAAAATCTGCATGCATGTATGCACATAAAACCTACATATGCATGCATATTTTTGTTTTTCAAATTCAAAATATTAATATTTGTAAAATATAAATTAAATTAGATTATTTACTAAAATTTTAAATTAAATATATAAATTTATATATTTGATAATCATGTAATGTTTACAAAAGAATATCTAGCAAGCACTAGCTAAGATTGCAAGAATACCTCCCTCAAAAAATTTTTAAAAAAAATTAAAAAACTTACAAATTTTTTTTAAAAAATGATGTGGCATCCACATGGACTAGTTAGTCCACGTGGGTGTTAGTTTGGGAATATTTCTAGAAAAATATCATTTTTGAAAATATTTTTGTATTTTATGTTATTTCAAGGTAATGGCTCTAGTTAGTTAGGGGTGTGAACGAGCCGTGTCGAGCTCTTACCTAGCATTTCAAATCCTTGTTCAAACTAAATTTGATAAGATTTTAGCGTGTTCGATTGGCTTTGCTCGGCTTGTTAAGCTTATCGAGCAGAGTCGAGCTCGCTAACGAGCCGAGTTGAGCTCGTTATCAAGCCCAATTTTGCAAACCTAGTCGAGCTTGCTATGGTGCCAAGCTTGCTACCAAGCTGAGCTTTTCAAGTTATTATCAAACCATTTTCGAATCAATACCAACTGTCAACGAGCTTTTAGTGAGCCTTAACGAGTTCTTATCAAACTATTCATGAACATTAACGGACCAAGCACCCTTTGTTTTAACTAAGCTCGTTAAGCTTATCGAGCCTACTCGAACTTGGATCGATAAGCTACCAGCCATCATAATGAACACGAATGAGCCCTACTCGTCTTCAAATGCGAGTAGTTTATTGAACGTTCGGTTCATTTACACACCTAGCTCTAGTAGAGAAAGAGAGAGACTTTGGTTGTAAATGGTTTGATTGAGAGTCCTGTGAGAGTTTGTAGCTTTCTCTGCCCAAAGCTACATTAGAAAGGATTGGTGACTCACACATGTAGTAGCTACACTAGAAAGGGTTGGTGGATCACCGTGCAGTGGCTAAATTAAGGAGGATTAATAACTCACCATATAGCAGCTACATTGAAGAGGGTTGGAGACTTACCATACGG
Organism: Simmondsia chinensis; assembly: GCA_018398585.1. Taxonomy (NCBI): domain Eukaryota; kingdom Viridiplantae; phylum Streptophyta; class Magnoliopsida; order Caryophyllales; family Simmondsiaceae; genus Simmondsia; species Simmondsia chinensis. The sequence continues at coordinate 22,222,525 of JAGTTD010000017.1, read as the reverse complement.
TACTGACATTAGGCTATTGAATGAAAGCTCAAGCATAGTCTACCCTGTTGTTTCGTGTTTTCTTGGGTTGGTAGTCAAATTATTGAAAAGAAGACTAAAGAGTAGTTCTATACTTTGATGATGGTGTGGTGGAACATCTGCACTAGTGGTTCATTGAGTATGAAGGAGAAATTGTTTAGCAAGAGAATGATCACATTAAATGTTTCCTAAACACATCCAACTACTTAAATATTGAGTGTCGACCTTATTGTCTTGTGTTTTTGTAGCAAAAATTAATATTTTTTTCATTCAAAGTGCAAAGTACTTTTGACAACCAAAACACAATGAACATGCCGTTTTTAATTAAACATTCTAAGAAGTTGTAAAACACTTCTATCTTATGAATGTTAATTTGTATCATGTCGTGTTCATATTTTCTCCACCACTTTGTTTCTTGTTATCACATATCAAACTCTGACAACATCAAACACATACATATAATTTGATCTTATGATTTCCCATAATAATCCTTCGCCGAGAATACACCAACAATATCTAAATGAACTCATTATCCCAAGACGCATCAACACAATGGCTTCTCAATCGTCCGATCGCCTCCGTCAAACAATCTTGACAGCTGCTAGAGCTCAAATCCCCATTGCACAACACCATCCCTTGGGCATCCCCATCTTTCGCAACCCTATACTTCTTTCCCCCCCTCGACAAATAGGTCAAAACCGCCTCACGAAGAGCCAAGGGTTCCTTACCTTTCTCCATCGGGGGCCCACATCGGTCAATCACCATAGTCTTGTCCACGACCCCAATAAACTGAGCATTGCCAAACCTCACATAAAACGTGCCAACTGTACTGCCCCATTCCTCGAGTTTGGGCATCAGGCCTGGACTTGGGTAACCGCAGAGCTAAATACAAGCACGACAGGCAGGGCTACCAATGTCCGGCCTGCACTGAAAGAGGGCATAGGCTACGTCAATTGGGGTGGATCCGATTGAAGTGAAGAGGGAATCGAGGTTCGTTTGGTATGTGGAGTTCGAGACGAATCCAAGTGGGGAGCAACCCATGTATATGAAGAAGTTGTCACATTTTGACAACTTTGTGAGGATTGTGATATATATATATATATATATATATATATTTGGAATTTGGAAATGATGAGCACTCACTATATGTGTGGTTTAAATGGGGATGATATTATTGTCAATTTGAAAGAACATAAACTTTTTTGTCCCTATAATTAGCGACGAAGTCACATGACATAATAGGTATCTCGTATAAGCGACACTTGAGACAACTCGTAGCAAAACAAGGAACAAAACAAACACAAGAAAAGAACATATAGATCAGGGAAAGAAGAGAAAAATGAAAATAATAAAATTGGCTTTTATTTCTAGTCTTGATCAAAGACTAATAATGATTCGAATTAAATATCTAGGCTCAGAGAAAATAAGCATTAGTTTGGTTCGGTCATAGACCTAGCCATTAGCGAGTAGTATATGGATTTATGGTATGGACTAATGCTTGAACATCCCCTCTACAAAATTCTAATTTTCTAGTCCGGCTATGAAGCCATTGTTTTAGTAGAGATGCTTATTAATCTAAACCCAGACCTGTCCAAACTGGAGACTAATAAAAGCTTGAATGCCGGACCAAGGTGTGAATCGAATGTTGCTGACTTAATTAAACAATTATTTCAATATTTAAAATAACTTTTAAATGTTCAAAAAATTTTCTTAAATATCCAGAATTTTTAAAATATTTTCAAGAATACAAAATATTTTATCGAGGTATAAAATATTTTAACACAAAATATATTTAAGATATTTTAAAAATATTTACAAAGGCTTTTAGATATTTAAATATTTTTATAATTTAAAATGTATTTAAAAATTTTTTAAATTATTTTAAAGGTAAATACTAATTTTTTTACATAATTTCTTTTTTCTTTGAGTGCATATCAACATATACTAATAGAATTATATGGAGATCCCTTGAAAAAAAAAATTTGACAAAGTGTAAGATATCTTTAAAATATTTCAAAATCTTATAATACCTGAAAAAAATATTACCAAACCTTAATTTACCTCGACCAAATTTTCTAAAATTTTATAACTCTCAGGTACCCTAAAGTTTAGATATTCTATTAATCAGGTATACTTTTTGATTTATGTTTTTTATTTATATCAAATATACTGTAAAGTTTTTAATATTATACTTTAATATTAAAGCCGTTAATATATGTTAATTTTTGGTGACTTGCCATTTAAAATATTGTATATGTTTGACTGAGTTAATGATTAATGTGGAAGATTTGCTTGGATTTTCATGCTTTTATTTTCAAAATGGCACAGTCGCCATTAACCGCATAAATTGCCAATATGTAATTACATACATAGGTAATTTTTTTTTACTGAAAACTACTAATATCATATATATAGTTTTAAAAATTACCTAATTTTTATAATTTTTTAAAGTCATATTTAAACTTTTTAATATATAATTACATAGGTAATTTTTTTTTTACTGAAAACTACTAATATCATATATATAGTTTTAAAAATTACCTAACTTTTATAATTTTTTAAAGTCACATTTAAACTTTTTAATATATAATCACATAGGTTTTTTTTTTTTTTACTGAAAATTTCTAATATCTTATATATAGTTTTAAATATTACCTAACTTTTATAATTTTTTTTAAAATCACACTTAAAGTTTTTAACAAGTAATAATTTTTTATTTGTAAAATTGTTTATAAGTCATTGAAAATTCCTAATTATTAATTCATTAAAAACCAAAAAAAAGTTCTATTAAGGATAGTTTGATAATTTTCTATTTATTTATTTCAACGGAAAGTTAGCGGTATCTGTATTAGGTGTGAAGTAAAAATTTTTGAAAAGTCTAGATGTGACTTGAAAAGATTTAAAAAGTTAGATGATTTTCTGAAACTGCACATAAAGTGAAGGTGGTTTTTAGTAAAAAAAAACTAAATTTTGTATGCTAGCCTGAAATAAAAAATAGTATAAATATGTACTATCTGACGGGGAACTTTTTAAATTTGTTGAAACGGGCAGATCAAAGGATTACAGTGAAGTGGAATTGAGGTAATTTGTTCGGTTTATATCCCTTGCGTTCTTTCATAAGAAAGATCATATGTACTATCTGAATGACTTTCTCTTCTTTTTTACTTATAAAAAGGAAGGTTTGTTTGGTATGTGGAGTCGGAGAGGAATCAAGTTAAGGAGCTTCTAATAATTAGAATATTATTATTATATAAACCAATACTTTGTTACTTATTATAGCATAATTATAAGCGCGTTTTACCTAGCTTCATGCAAATATATAAGTGACTTTGTTCCAATAATTGTGAAGACAAAAAAGGCATCATAAACACGTGTGAGTCATAGGGATGGCAATGGGGAGAGGTGGGTACGGGGGCGCCTCCTCCATACCCGTATCCGTCACCCAAATCCTATTCCCGTCCCCGCCCCATTACCCTCCACGGGTATGAAGTGGGTACCCATACCTATCCCAGCGGGTATAAATCCATACCCGTACCCGCCCATTATCCACGGGTACCCAAAGGGTACCCATTACCCACCCCTATCTGCCCCTACCCGCCTTATTACTGCTTCGTACCCACCTTATTACCTATCCATATCCAACTTATTGCCCATAAATTCTTTTCTTTTTTTTCTTCAATAATAACAATGAATTCATACTTATAAATTGCATAAGAAATATTTTATATAAAATAACACAATAGGTAACTCCAATATGTGATTACGAGGCGGGTATATGCGGGTACATGGCAGGGCGGGGCTGGTACGGAGCGGGGCGGGTACATGCGGGACGGGGCGAGTACAAGCCTATACCCGTACCCGCCCCATACCCCTGACGGATATTGACATGTGTACCCTACCTATACCCCGTTATCCGCCTCATCTATACCCGTATCCACCCTAAACGGGGCGGATAGCCGCGGATAACGAGTTTTACCCACCCCATTGCCATCCTACGAGGCTTAGTGCGCCATACTTTTGAACCAAATGAAATAAAACGCGTCATTTAACTTGATCGAATTTCCCCTACGATAATGAGCCATGTTAATTCGCAAAAAAGGTGCATTGTAAATTTCATTTAGAAAACAACAAACTTAGCCAAGGTGAAACCTAAACTTTAACAAAATCAATAAAGGCTTTTGGTAAACAACCTGAAATTTTTGTTTCTAAAAGAAAAAATTTATTTACTTATATGTACCTTCATATTTTAATAAGTAGCATAAGGTATTTCACAGAAGACACTCTTATATTACCTAAATTATATATCGTGTCAGCATTTTTCGACAAACAAATCATCACATTATGTTAAACTGCCAACAATTAATGTTTTACCACAATATTTTTCAATGATAATTTCATTTAACTTAAACAGATGGTAAATTGATAAATTCTTAAATTAGTGAACTGTTAATTCATATTTTCCAATTTTAGCATTGGTGAAAAGCCGATATTCCATAGACAATAAAATCAATAACAAAACATATCTGATATACACATAGATAAGTGAATCTAATATCTTACATTTATATAGAATACCTAAGTAAATTCATTACAACTCCTAATGAAAACAATGTAGCCTAGAACTATGACACCGTATAAAATTGCTATAGTGCATCAACAACAACAGTCCCAGTGCCTTGTGGCTCCCGCAGAACACAGGGTCTGGGGGGGGTGATGTACGCAGCCTTACCCCTTCCGTCAGGAAAGGAGACTGTTTTCGGGGACCCCCAACCTGAAGTAATTGGGTGCCTGCAGATAAACCACCAATCAATAACATGCATATGGAGGAAAAAGTAGAAGAAGGAGAGAAAAAGGAGAAGGAGAAGAAGAAGAATAAAAAGAAGAAGAAATAGGAGAATGGGCATGA